>OY292453.1:3255000-5755000 GCA_958496255.1 Camptogramma bilineatum
GAATTAAAATATTCATTCATCGCGACGATGGTGTTGGGGCCACATACGGAAACCTTCCGTGAATCCAAGGCCATGGGAGAACTGGTTTTAGCCTCTATAACAAGAACCTTGTCGCTCTCATCCTTCGATCATATACCTCTCATCTAACTGACGAATCCTACGTCTTTGAACTTGACATATGCAAAGTTGAAACGACAAGGTTCTAGGCTAGGCGGACGGACATACCTTGCCAGTGAATCGTAGGGACGAGAAATGTGGCATTTCTGAAGCCTTAGATATTAAAGATAAGAGGCATCATCCTTGAATTTAAGATTTTTACTTACCTACATAGATTATATACTTTTATTTACAAGCCAATTCCTGCTCTTCTAATTTTAATACTAACATATGCAGATATTATCTATAATGTAAGTAGTTACTTAGAGTTACAAGAAATGACCGATAAAAAAAAATCAATTATGCTAGGTGATTCTACTCCTGTTCTTTCGCGACCAAAACCATGAAGAATCAGGGCACTCGCCGGTCACTCAAATGCCAACAAACTTTTGCATATTATACGAATGTTTTTCATTTAGTAGTATGGAAAAATATAAACATTAAATGAAAAGATAAAGCATGGTATGGGCATGTCATGAGAAGGGATGTTACGAGAAGAGTGCTTGATATGAAAGTGAATAGATTTAAGAGTAGAGGTAGACCAAAGAAATGATGAATAGATTGTGTGAAAGTTGACATGAGTAAGGAAGGGATGAATGCTGAGATGACGGCTGATAGAGGAAAATGGAAGAAGAATACATGTTGTACCGACCCCACGTAAGTGGCAAAAGAGAGGTAGATGATGATGAGTATGGAAAAAAGAAAGCATAAGAATTCGCGAATATTATTCTACTATTCTAATATTACACTTATCGCGTATTTGTGTGAATAAGATTGACATGACATTACTAATTAAAATACATATAATTTTTAATAATGGATAACGTCGTGAAGTGCTCTACGAAGGTCCAGTGAGATATGGGTCAAGGTTTGTTTGTGATATCGGAGCTATATTGAGGGCTTCGCCTATCGATGGATAGAGAACTGGGGCTTTTGTTGCAAATGTGCCTAAAAATCTTAAATTATAATATTTTTTTTGTTGGAAAACTCACAGCTAGGTAAAACGCATAGAATACCTAAATATATTTTAAAATGTAAGTACCTATTTTTGTAGGTTCATGAATGCTCATGGCCAATTACAAGTTTCCACTTATAGAGACAGATTATATAGATTATAGAAAAGTAGGTATACAAAAAAGAAGTAGGTACAGTTCTTCCAGATAATAATGCTCTGTTCAAATTCCACAAAACAGAATGTGACAGAAGTGCACGTCGTTACCTGCGCAGCTCGCATGGCTTGCAACTAATTTGCTTTTCTTAAAAATGGTTGTTTGCGACAAAGTTGAAATGGCTTTTCCAAATAACTTTTTGTCAATCGTTTTTGTAATTTATACGATTGTTTCCGATGTGTTCCAAAACGCATTATTTATCTGGTTGTACTATAGATATTTTTTCTTAGATATTTCATCTTAGACCGCACTGTTGCTTTACATCAGGCAGAGTGTGGTCAAACGCGAACCTATTTTCGTTTAAAAAAAAAAAAAAAAAATTTGCTAGAAAATAAATATACTAAGTTAATAACACAAAAATATAATTCACATCTTTAACAATTAAATAGGTAAAATTTCTTGATTACGTATATTTAAAAGGTTTGTTATTAGAATCGAGGGGCAGTGTAGAGCTGTTGGCGGTTAGGGAAGGAGGCTTATGCCCAGCAGTGAGTCATTAAAAGCTGACAATGGTGATGATGATGATGTGATGAAACAAACAGTATTGATCTAAAAAGTATCAACGGAACATTAGTACAGTATCATCCACAAGTCATTAACATTACAAACATGTGCTTCACACATTTGTATCCTGTGTTCTGTGAGAATGCTCGTATCTATTTTGATTGATTACTAAATCATTTATAACAATTTATAAAGTTGGTTAACCCAGATTTGTACTCATTGTAACTATCATTACTGTAACAGGACTACAAAGTAACATATACACTAGATTCTTTGAAATTTTCTAGGCGAAACATTTATTTACAGAAACTAGTTGACTACATTGGTGATGATTATGATGATGAAAACTAGCTAAACTTCCTCAAGAGTTTAGATATCAAATGCAGAAAGAATTTTTCAAATCTGACTGGTAGTTCCTGCGGTTAGCTCGTTCAAACAAACAAACAAACTCTTCCGCTTTATAATATTAGTATAAATGTAGAAGAAAATCAGTTGAGTCCTATATGGATCTCCGGGACGTATGAAGAGGCTTCTGATGTTGAAACTCGTCGAATAATTTTAAGTAAAGTACTAACAATTTGGAAGATTTCGCAAATCATTTTTGCATGTGCAATTCCGTAGAGCTGCTACGTTTCGCGTAGCTGCGTAGCTGCAGCTACGGTGCATCGCTGCATTTCGTAGCAGCGTAGGCTTTTCGTAGATGCTTGCACATTTACACAAAACAGAATAAAGTAAGATGTTGGCCTAATGTTTAGTGCCTTGACACGAGCTCCGTGAAGGAAAACATCATGAGGAAACCAGTTAGCTTTCTAATAGTGGCGATGGGCTTGCAACCTGTCACGTATGGAATGCTAACTTCTGCAAAATGTAAGCGAGCCGTCATGTACCAAATAATGTATTTTGACAAACAAAGGAATGCCAAGATACATTATTTATTCTTAGACATCTTCGAAGGACCTTGAAAGCCTAAAAATTTGAGTAAATGTCTACAAGAGATGCAGTCGTAGATTTTAAAAAATAATAATAGTTACTGCAAAAATTATAAAAAATGCACATAATAACATCTAAGATGCGTAGGCGCAACCAGCGTGACATAAGATGCTCGTGAGAACTGACGCAAAAGAAGCAACAATTTCAAAGAATACTTTCAGTTATACTACGTAATTTAATTTATAAAAAAATCTTGCAAAGGATATTCAAACTTAAAAACAAAGCACGTCAGCTTATATTTCGTTGTAGTTTGCTGACTTTTTTTGGATTAATTTCTGCTGTATTTCAAACAAAATTGTTTCTTAATTCTTTTCTGATATAAAGTCTATTTTGCTTTGATGGGTTTTCTGTGGTGATATAGACGAGTGTCGGGTAATGAACCCACCTCAGCGGGGTACACACTACTTGATGCTTGGCAGATGTGCAATAATAGATTTGTGAATAGGCAACGAAAGTGGCCGAGCGGAGCCGACCGGTTCCGAATGAGGTTCGAAATAGGAGGTCGTTCTTCAGGTTTTGATATACCCGCAGGTTAAAGGTGTGAGTAGAAACCTGTAAAGATGACGTGGTTAAACTCATTAAAAAGTTCGTGTGTGTTCTAAGATAAAAGTATGAATGAGTTTTATATCCGACAAGCAGCGCCCTCGCGGCGTTGCCCCCGTAGTGATGGTATATGGTGATGATGATGATGATGATGATGAAAAGTATCCTATAACCTTCGCAAAAGTTTAGCTATCAAATGAAGAAATATTTTTTCAAATCTGACTGGTATTTCTTGAGATTAGCGCGTTCAAACAAAAAAAAAAAACTCTTCCGCTTTATAAAATTAGGATAGAGTATAGATAGATATATAGATATAGATTGTTTGGTACGGAATTATGAATTGATAATCAGGTATTAAGTGCGAATATACAAATAATTAAGGATTAAACGAACTTACCTGTGAGTGAAGTTCTATCCTAATTATACTAGCGCCCAGTCCGAATAGATTAGTTGTTTTCTTATTTATATTACTACTTGTAGTATCGCATAGTTACTACCACTCTGCACTAAGTTGAGAATTCAGACTTTTTTTTTTTTTTTTTTTGTGGGTACCTGTCTACCCCGCTCGGTAATCGGCCATCTTTCTTCATATAGTTAGGAGTTAATAATCTCAAACAATTTTATTGATGTTTTCCCTAATTAAGCAATATTGAGGGATAAGTGTGTGTTTCACGCGCGTTGGGCGGGCGGGACACACTAATCTATTCGGACTGGGCGCTAGTATAATTAGGATAGAACTTCACTCACAGGTAAGTTCGTTTAATCCTTAATTATACTGCGCTTCCAGTCCTCTAGATTAGTTGTTTTCTTATTTATATTACTACTTGTAGACTTTGAGAGTCATTAGGGAAAACAATCAACAAACTTGTCAGTTTCTGAAAACTTAAGAAGTAGGTTTTTTGAAAACTTAGAGGTAAGTATTCATTATAAACCGTAACTAAACATTTCATATTCAACAGATCTTAAGATCTGCAAATCCTTGTTTAAAATTTAGATCACTAGATTTACTTAATTAAGTACCTACTTAATCATGTAGGTAGTTATTCTGATATTAATCAAACACCGAATAAGTCAGATCTATAGTATCATGGTCAACTATATAGAATATAAACATAGTATATGTATTTAAAGTAAAGGTAATGGACCGCTTGTACCAGCCAGCCGGCTGTGTAACGGACGGTATTAATGTTCACACCGACTAAGTGAGCTCGTGAGATGGCAACTGTGCTGTAAGCGTTAATAGTGTGGAATAATATAAGACTTTCTAAATCATCTTGAAGCGATAAATTATATTGAATTGAATTGAATTGATCTGAAGTTCATTTTGTTCAGGCAGTAGGTAGGCCTTTTATTCAAGAAAGGTAGGGGTGATACTGGTTGCTTATTATAACCTAGTCTTGAGGTTTTAATTTTGTATGAAATTTTAATTATTACTATTAAAATTTAATCTCATAAAATCTTATTGTTTTTTAGACAATGTTATGATCTCAATGTGCTCGAGAGCTAGTAACATAGTGACATTTATTTAGTTTCACCAACAAATTTATTATTAGGCAACGAACCCGTTACGAACGAACGGTCTAGAACGAAGTTGTCTTGGAAAGAATACCTACACATTTAGACAAAATTTTCAAATGATTGTCATTGTGGTCCTAAAATTAAGGACATGACCGATCACGAGTTTAATACTAAGTTTCATAGTAAAAACCCTCGTTAAAAAGATGTATCATAAAATAAATTGCCTACTTGAAGTAGGTACAGAAATGTCATAAAAATCAATTACTTAGGTAACTTAGTTTAACAGTATAATATAATCATCAAATACAAGTATCTTGTGTCATATTATTTCGTCGAAATGTCTGCTAATTATGCGTATAATATTATGTCTAACGCTGAGTTTTGAATACTGCGCCAGGAATTGAGTTGCATATCCGGAAACCGGAGTACGATAATAATGCATGCAATTTTTCAGTTTCTGTAATGAGACGGGATTTAAAAACCGGATACTACAGTTGTGTAGGCCAGTATGGTCCTACCATGATGTTCCTAGTTTTGTTTGTCATAATTTTTCCAAGTGTTTCTAGAATAGTAGAAGAAAGGAAGGAAAGGCATAAAATTTCTACTTTGTCCAAGAGATGGTAAATGAAGCTACAGTCAGTGCGTCAGGATCACTTTGCCAAGACCTATTGGTAGTAGTATACTCAATCTTTGATTGATAAATTATTAAAAAACTAAAGTGCAAACTGTCAATATAAAAATCAAAAGAGAAGTCAAAGTTTCAAAGGCCGTATCACTGAACTCCGATAAGCTGATTCTATGTCAGGATGACATACTTAATCTAATTACTTGAGACAAAATTGTCAAAAAGTTATCACAAATTGATGAAAATGTAACACATAACTTCTACTTTAGCACCAATACCAAAATTCAATTTTATAATTTGTGCGAAACGTGGATATTGAATACTTTCCAGTCTTAGACATTACTTAATACCCGGGACTTTCCAGTCTATTGAATTGTTGTTGGTATGCGAATTGCGGCAGTGTTGTCGATTCGTACAAGTATCTGGAAGTCAGATAATGTTACGAGCAAAAAACTTTTAAGAGCTTTGAATGCAGCAAGTAGCTCAAGATACCTAATTAATAAAATAATAATTAATTAATTATAATTAATGAGATTTTTCTGTTTCATTATTGACCACTACCGCTCGCAGTACAGCCGTTCTAGGAAACTCCCACACCCCATTGTTGAGGCGTCAGAGAGAGACAGAGAAAATTCAGCGCCTTCTAAATTGATGTAACATCTCTATTAATATGCTACCAATTGATATCAGGCTGAGGGGACTGAGGAAATCACATAAGTAACATAGGTGCTCAACCTATTTTAATATCCGTCTTTTAAATAAAATTAAGAGTTGACTCTTTCCATTTGTTAATGTGTAACTAGCCGTACCTATTCAACGACAGGGCAGGCTAACACTAAAGTCACTTATTTTTTAAATCTTCAAAAATCTTTGAAATTATTTATTTCTTTGACTCCTGGTGAATTTTTGTAATAAAAAAATTTTGAGATGAAGAGCTGCCATTCAGTAACGAAGCTAAATAATAAATAATAGCTAAATAAGTACTTTAGTACCTAAGCTTAAAATGGTCAATTTATTAAAATTTATCACTACTGGCTGAGTGCGTAAAAAATTATTTCATACCTATTTATCCTTAATAGGATAGGTAGTGCGAAAGTTGGTTGTACGAGACAATTTATTTTTATATGAAAAGTGTCGAGGTACTCAGCTGTAGGTATCCAGTATCAGCGTTGCTGCGACGACGTCCGCGATGAGTGCGCGTGCCTCGATGGCGGCGGAGGAGGCAGGGCGCGAAGGCGCACAGGGGTTCGCTGCGAGGAACGCAGTTGGGGCGACCGACGGCGACCGACGACGCGACGTGGCGCGCCGTCCGGCAAACTGTATGCCTACTAGGCAGTGCGGTTTAAAAACTTGACACGTCGGTCTGTGGTTTGGATTGGACCTCTTCAAAAATATATTTCCGTTAAATATAAAATGTGCAAATAATAATTTGGTCAAATAAAATTATGTGAAATAAAAATTTTGTGTTAAATAAAAATTAGGTCAAATGAAATTATGTCAAGTAACAATTAGGTCAAATGAAATTAAGTTAATAAAAAATTAGGTCAAATGAAATTATGTTAAATAAAAATTAGGTCAAATGAAATAATGTCAAATAGGTCAAATAGACAATTAGGTCAAATGAAATTAAGTTAATAAAAATTAGGACAAATGAAATTATGTCAAATAACAATTTTATGGCATATGAAACTGTTTCAACTGTTGTCGTATTAATTGAACGTTAGGTTAAATGATGATTAGGTGAAATCTTCTTCTTCTTCTTCTTCTTCGTAATTAGGTGAAATGTTGTTTAGTAAATGATTTGCACTTGGCTTAGGCATGTGTTCGTCACTAAACTGACTCAAATGAGTCAAGTAGATGAGTATCAAAAAACCAATAAAAATTATTGTTTTAGTTGAAACATACTTTTTTAAAACCATTTGATTTGATTTTGTATCACAGACGTGTCTATGTCAGAAATCCCACCGTAAACAGATGTAATTAACCATCGGTGCGTTATTGAAAATAAACTGATGATGATAGAGAAGTCACCAACTTTTATAGTGTCATGTAATAATTTACAAAACACTACCTACTTATAGGTAGGTAAATATTTTATTATCCTTAGTGGATGTTCAGACTAGTTATGATAATGATGATGCTGATCTCATTCTAAACAGAATGTATCTTTGTATAGTGGAAGACTACTTTAGTCTAGGTAGGTATATATTTTTCTCCAGTGGAAAACACGCCAACTGTAGGTCGATGCAGCGAGACAGCGCCAATGACTGCATTTACACAGAATACATCGATACGCAAAAATCGCAAGATAAATAGGTACTGTACTTATAATTTTTTAATTTTTACAGTGGAAAACCACACTTTGGTATTATTTCATTTGAAAAAGGAACAATCTTATCAAAATTTTCAATTCCGACGGGATTCGAACCCGCAACGATAGAAGCGATCCTCCTTTAGTAGGAGTGCCTTTACCAATTCTGTAATTGTTAATAAAAGGTTAGGTTGCAGTTACCAGCGGAAAGAACACCAACCGTAAGTCCATGCGGCGAAACAGCCCCAATTACTGCTCCTAAAGGTAAACACCTGTTCCACTGCCTGTAGTCCAAATAGGCTGATGATTGTTTGTAAAAAGTTATGTTGCAGTCCCCAGGGGAAAGAACTCTCAGTATGTAGGTACTTAGGTAATTTGCTTCTAAGTAAAAAATTGCACGTAAATACATGTAGGTATAATTTGATAACGAATGTTATCTGTTCATAAAAGGTTAGGTTACGATCCCCAGCGGAAAGAACGCCAACCGTGTATCTATGCGGCGAGGTAGCCCCAATGGCAGCTCAGATTGCATTTATTTCTATGCGGCGAGGTAGCCCTAATGGCAGCTCAGATTGCATTTATTACATTACGTAAACACGTAAAAAATTATAGGTAGGTATGTCTACTGGCAGCTCAGATTGCATTTATTACATTACGTAAACACGTAAAAAATTATAGGTAGGTAATCACCTGTACCGCTGGCACCGCTATCCTCACAATGTCGTGATTTGTGATTTGGTAAAAATCAGGTCCAATGTACCCGACGTCGTCACATCGACGTAGTCTCCCATCCTTGATCCTTAGAAAATTCCTTGGAGCACAACACAGTTAACACTTCATTTTTTAAATAAAACGTAAAATAAAAAACACTTTCGAAAATATACGCGAAAATAACGAGCGAGAAGTGCGAGTGGCTTGAGCACTATAATGCGAATGAAGAAAGATGGCCGATTACCGAGCGGGGTAGACAGGTACCCACAAAAAAAAAAAAAAAAAAGTCTGAATTCTCAACTTAGTGCAGAGTGGTAGTAACTATGCGATACTACAAGTAGTAATATAAATAAGAAAACAACTAATCTAGAGGACTGGAAGCGCAGTATAACGAAATTGTTTGCCTGAAAGACTCAAATAAATAAATCTTACAAAAATTAATTTTGTCGCTACGATTCAAACCACCCATGCACCAAATGCACGCAAGCTATATTTTATGTGATTTCCGATTTGTAGAATTTATCTATTCCTATGGAACAAGTTCCCAAATACTGAACTGCTACTTAAATATTTGAGACGTACATTTTTATTTGAGACGTCCTTACACTTCAGAATCGTATACAAAAATGACAGATAATTTCAATGATAAGCACCACTTAAACTAAGTAATGTTTCAGTATTCGGAATAAAGCTAGTTTTAGAATCTGACACACGAATGTGTGTATTGATTCCGCACAATTGCAGTGAGATTGAAAACAGACTCGTAGAAACATTATAAATTGGCTCCGATGATTCATTTTATCTTGAAAATGTACACCAGTGTTCCGCAAACTTTTTGTGTTCAAGGTACATCTAGGAAATCGGAAAATTGTGAGTGAACCAGATAAATAGAATACATTCATAATTTTTTGTAAATATACTACTTATTATACTTTTTATCACCCAGACACAGAAAAAAAGCATCTATGTTCATCACACAATTGTTTTTCCTGGGTGGGAATGGAACCCATGACATACACAGAAGGCAGAGCTACTACCAACTGAGCTGAGAGGCCAGGCAAATTTAAGAAACATGCTATTTATTTCTTCAAGTGAAAAATAAAACGTGAATATATTTTTATAGAATAACTTAACTAGTAGATAGTAACAATTTTATCGATTAACTTGTACAGTTTTCATCAGTATGAATCATTTCAACTGATCATCATCATCATCAGCCTATAGCAGTCCACTGCTGGACATAGGCCTCCCCTAATGATCGCGTCCTGTCTTCAACGACGCATTGTCTTGACGCATTGATTTGACGCATCCAACTTATGCCGGCAGCCTTTCTCAGATCGATTTCAACTGATACCAATCAGCATTTACCCACTTTACGAGATTGGTTAAGTCCTAACGATATTTCAAGTTCCGCACCATACAATTACATACAAAAATTACAGTACAGAGCACTTCTTTGATCATCAATGGCAGTAGATTCACCACGTGTTCATAGCAAACATCGTTCAGGTCAATAAACTTTTTTTTACAAATTGGCATCACGTCGGGGCGTTGGTCGCCTCGAAAATTTGCAAGCGATCAAACAAACCTCAAATTTAATTAGTAGGGTGTTTTACATTCTGCCGGTTTAGCTCGTAAGATGCGAGATCGGCCAGTGTAATAAGGCCCTTGCGATTTCCTTGTTTTGTTTTAGATGTTTAGGTAGGTGTGACAAATGCGTATGCGTGGGGGTCAAGTTGTAATGGTTTGGTGAATCGTATGAACGCACTGTGTTGCTATGGGCCAGCAACGCATTATTAAAACCGGTCACACCATTACGTCATCCTCCTATCGAAGGCGTTGACTCTACAAAACGTAGTAGATTAAAACGCATAATCTTACTCAATAGATTTTTTAACTATCGATCAAATATAAAGCAGTGAAACCTGATGCTTGGTTTCACAGTTCCCTAATGCCAATAAGTTAATATCTATGTTCATTAATGGATCTTGAAGGTTTACCTGATTTTCAATTACCTGGTGGGATAACAATAATATCCAATTTGCCATCTTGAGTAAAATGCAATTTTTGAGTTGTAGTAGTTTGACTTGTATTGTATGTATAGTTTTCTGTAAAGGCTTATGAAATCACTAGCTGACCCTGCAAACTTCGTAGCGCCTCAGAATTCGAGATCATTAAAGAAGCCATTCCAGTTCCATACAAAATGTATGAGAAAATGAATATTCTAAATAATTCTTTTTTTTTTAATTTTCTTGCGTTAGTTTCAGAGCTCGAATTCGGTGGAATTTGAAAGCAAGACACAATATGATTTTTTTAATCTTTATGTAATATTTATTCAATAGATCAAGTTTGTAGAATGCTTGCAAACCAGTTGGCCCATTGATAGGACCCTTCTATGTATTGAACTTCTAATCAATGGTATCTGCAGCTGTTTTTCACACCTGCAAATCAGTAGTATTCATAGATAATAATAATACATAGATAATAGGTAGGTACGCGTTCTGAGCTGACCATCAATCCGGATTAAATCTTTTGTCCAGTTCGCTCGAGCCCCCATATTTTAGACACCCAGTTTATATTCTAGTTACCGCGATATGAGTTCATTGGTCTCGAAAAAGGTTGTCTAAATGAAAACTTCATAGTTCATCCCAAGTTATGAGTCCAATTCAGAACCTTAATAAAGCTCAGTGCTAGAAACTTAAAGAGGCTTTCAATTCGCTTCGTAATTGGCACCGTCCGGATAGGGCGATGTTTAAGTGCTTTTAATGTTTGGTGCTCGTTATTGCGATATCAGCACGTCCCGGCGGGCAGGCGGGCCGGCGGGACGGCGGGCCGGCGGGCAGGCTGGCGCAGGATTAGGCCGGTGGGCTGCACGCTCCCGGCTCACCTTGGAGAGTAATTATAATGATCGGCGCCGGAACCCCAGTCTGGAACGGGAGTCCTTCCTGGATAGGCGTGCCGGCGGGTGGCGCAGGGGTACGCCCACGCACTCCTCCATCCCACTCTCACTTTCAGCCGCACTAGGAAAACGCTAGCTGCTTCCTTTTCCCCCGTCCCGCCGAAACCCCCACGCCCCGTAATAACCCAATTTGTAAGAACCCCCCATTTTCAAGGACGGCCGTCGGTCTTTATGGCGGCGGCGACGGCGGCGTTGATTCCCGACCTTGTTTATTTCAGTTTCTTTTTGTTTAGAAACTCGCTGAACTTATTTTCGTACGTCTGAACCCGGCCGGGGTTCGCTTGTTTTTGTAGTATCCGATGTTGAATTGATATGTCGCTCACAAAGGTTTGCGACCAGCTTTGTAACAATAACTACGGTTCGATACCAATTATGTGGTGTTCAAAGGCGCCACACGATCCCAGTTCCTTTGGCAGTGATAAGTAATTGAAGGTGCTTGTATTTTGTTTGAATGTCGATCACGGGCCTGTGAATTTGTTCGTTACGGCGGGTAAACAGAAAGTTTGGGGTTGTTTTCATGAGAATGTTGCGCTCGGCCTATTTGATATTTCAATTATTCTATGTACGTTCTAGTTCATCCTTTTGTTGTGAAAAATGAGTTCTGTATAAGCCCAGTTCTTTTTTCCATAAATGTGTCAGGCCGCGGTTGGCGGTTACACATGGAAATATCAGTGCCTCCAGTCAAAAAGGACATAAGTCGAGTTGTGCCCTTTTGTTTTTATTGCACTATCGTGATCTACGTATCCAGTTACATAACATATCAAAAATTCATAACTCTAGCTGCATCCTAACCTGGTTTTTTCAACTACATCAAGGGTATAACTCGACTGTCAGAAAGGGAACGTCTTTAGTTATCGACAAAATTTCCCAACTAAAAGGAAATAAGTAGCAGTAAGCCCAAAATATCATCGAACATGAAGGTATAATTTCAGTTAAAAAAATATTACAATGAAACAAAAAGGCATAACTCATGATGTTCCAATGCAATAGATAAACAGAGTTAGAAATAAATGAAGTTGATCCATTTGTTATGCATGTTTCTAAGGGAATATCTCTATTTGTTGCTTTTGGTGATTATAAGCATGGATAATAATGAGACATAAATGTATCTTTTACGTAGTAAGTATTATTATAATCTGTGTATCGCTGGTATTGATTGATTTAATGTGATGAAGTAAATAAGTCTTAATTTTTGTTTTTTAATGTAATTGATCTCGTTCTGCCTTCCAGTATTACCAAATTGACGATTTTTGTTCAAGTTTTAGAAAAAGTTTTGATGACCACCACATGATACGAGATACTTATTTATTCTACCATAATATCGTGTGATAAGATTCCAAGACAATCGACATCCCGGAAACACTACAAAATACAAACACATGAAAACTAATCTTATCTTATCTTACCTATGACATTAGGCTCACGCAGTTCCATTTTCCAATCAGCTGCCACTGCTATCAAATGGAGAGGGATAGAAGACTACGGCATAGTATACGGCATAGTAGTCCCCGAGATAGTACAACAACCCTCAGAGCACTGGAGAGCCAAAAATGCAACTCCAAGCGCATATACGAATGTCACCTTTCCCTTGAAAGTATCCCCGCAAAGAACAGGGTAACTCTACAATGGATCAAGGGACACAGTGGATCACTGGGAAATGTCACTGCAGATGAACTAGCCAGAAGGGGCTCGGAAACACAAGTGGAATACCCAGCCCCATTCCTTCCTCTAACGTTCTCCCAGCTATGCACCTGGATACAAAACACACTCACAACGATCGATGGACACGGGCGACGGACTACAGACAGTCCAGAGCAGCGATAACAGCAGCCACACCACGACTGACACGTCGCCTGATGAACCTACAAAGAAAAGACATCAAAATAATCACAGGGACGCTGACAGGACACTGTACCCTCAATAAACAGCTGTACAACATCGGTGCCACGGACATCCCACTCTGCAGGGGATGTCTAACCGAAGAAGAATCAGCAGCCCACGTAGTCCTGCAATACCTGGGCGTAGCAGCACAACGGCAGCATATCCTCAACAACCCGAGGTCGCTCCTCGAAGCATGTGAAGACCCCAGGAAACTTCTGAGCTTCTGGGAGAAGCTAAGTTGGCTTTATAACTAGTGAGTCAGGTTATCCCCACGCATAAAGGATGTACCATAATTCAAGATTTTTATACAACTTACTGAATTCTGAATCAGAGAGAGCTGAAGACGATCCCGGTTTGTGCTTTATACCAGAAAATGAGGAAGTAAATTAAAATACCGAGGAATACTTCGAATTTACTTACTGAAAACATTTGTTATAATGTTGATTTTTTTGAAATAAATATTAAAAATATCATAATTATTGTTTAACTTTAGATTCTATTTACATAGCTACAGCTCTCGACATCAGTAATTGATGTAAATAAGCCGTTATTGTCATAATAAGTATTCGTTACTAATGGATTATGTCTTAGTATTTCTTTGAATAGGAGTAAATCGACTAGTATTAATAAAGTTATTCCATTATTCAAAAGGCACAAGTCGTAATATTTCTTTTAGTACGAGTAAACTGACTAGAATAGTTAACGTTATTCCGTTACATCTTCGTTAACAAAGGCACAATCCAAGTAAAACAAGAAAAAAATATAGAAATAGTAAACGAACGTGAAAGTGATTACCATTAAATGAAAGGGCTATTTTTTGTCTACAATTCTGTATCAATAGAAATTTTGATTTCACTTGCGAAATAGCAAAAAACATTAAAAGTTTGGTTTTTTGGCTCTCCTGAAAAGTGCCGAATTTGAGTTGTGCCCTTTTTGACTGGAGGCACTGATATGTGACTGCGGGGAATGCCTCATTTGTTTAGGGTTACGAAGGTCAAGGTTGTCTAAGGCACCCTTATCAAACCCCGTCCTTTTGGTCCGTCTAGACATTTTCACACCTCCAACCCTTTGGACTCCTGGTCAATTACGGATTTTATTACTTTTTCTCAGAAACTAAGGTAGCCTTATTTCTCATTTGAGAGAATCAAAATGGCGGCAGATGACCTCAATTTCTTCTTCCTTCAGAGACCTCGCTAATTGAAATGTCCTTCATTGATTTTGATTGACGTTAATTACGAGTAGATTATTTTTTTACAACATAAAAAACACAATCAATAAGCAAACTAAAGGCAAAAACATTATTATTAGCCACCGAAATTTTAGTTCTCAAAATTTTCATGAAAATGTAGAAAATTAATTCTAAATTATGTTCTCTAATTCTTTTATCAATACAGGACCTAGTTTATTTTTATTCTGCGTGCATACAAATTACGGTTAGAATGCCGTTGATAATTCTAGGTAAGTATAGTTCTATTGTCTAGCTTGAGGATGCACTGAACGTGCGTGGGCATGCTAAATCCCCTGTGAAATAATGTCTACCATGCTATGTACAGTTACCAGAAGAAGCAGATTAGTAGTTCCAGTTTTTGTTTCTTGGTATAAAAGTTTTAAGAAAATTATAATTTTAGTTTTGAATTTTAGAAAAAGTTGAAGGTGCAATTCATGTCCAAAGTTATTATTTTATTTGAAGTACACAAGTTGCAAGCTTTTCATAAAATATTTGAAGAAGAAATATTTGGCAACTATAGATAAGGCAACTCTAGAATTAATTGAAAACACTCATTTTTATTCAGTTATCATCACTACGCGGGTAACGCCGCAAGGGTGCAGCTAGTGATGGCAAATTCTTCCATGATTGTGAAATCTTTATTATTTTAAGTTTCACGTATGAGCAATACGATAAGAGGATGCATGTTTTCGCGACTAATCGAGTGCGGGCGTCAGTATGACGTGTTTAGTTTTTCAAGAAACCATAGAAAATTGCTCTAGCCAGCTCATGGAGTCGAATGAAAACTCAACTCGGTGAATTATTAAACTCCTGTGTCCTATTGATTTACGGTCGTTTCATGTGGTTGTCCTCTTTTTGGGACGAATGTGAGGGAGATAGCAAATGCCTTTCCAAAAAGTACAAGCATATTAAGGGGGAAGTGTTTATCTGATGGACATTGTGATTTTTCAATTGTTGTGGATGGAACTGTGGTCCTGAAATAACTCATTTTACTATATTCTGGTGTTATTTACGAGTTTTTTGTTTAAAATGGTATCAATTCGTACCCATATTATGTGAAAGTGTGTTTATTTGTTTGTTTATTTGTCCTGCTTTCACGTCAAAATAGAGTGGAGATAGTTGGAGGGCTGGAGAGTAACATAGGCTACTTTTTATCCGGGTACCACGCGAAGCCGCAGGCAGCAGCTAGTATTCTATAATGCCTTCATTATTGAGGGCTGCTCTAACGACATCAAGCAACTTTCACGCTTATTTCATACATTTTTACTTCCTAACATGGCCATATCAGCAAAACAAAATATCTAATTCACATGGAAAGAACTTCGAGTTTCACGTAGATTAACAAATTGCAGCCAATCAACCTATAAACCACCCACTCATCCATCAAATAGCAGCAGATTTCAAAAGATACCTAGCTAAGTAATATTTTTTTAAATTGGGCATTTCGGTAAACATTTCAGCGACATTCAAAAGTCTCGTTAAATAAAACATCAATGGACCTAAAAGCCAAAAAAAAATCTTTACGTAAAATCACATTCAATAGCCGAAGGAAAATATAAGGAGTCCGCGAAACAAGTTGAAGCGAAGAAATATGTTGATGTTTTCGTTGCTTTATCGACAGCATTTTGTTCAGACTGTGCGGAAACATACCGCAGTATACATGAATACAGTATGAAAAACCATTTATAATAAGAAGAAATAGACTTTAAGATTTCGGTGTCTTTACTGTCTATCCTAGGCACTTAGCAACAAAACAGGAAAAATTGTTGTATCAGTTGGTCCAATAAGCGTTTCGCCTATACTCCATTTTAGATTTTATACAATTCTTAAAAAAACTCATAAACTCAAAAATATTCAAGCACTGTTTTTAAGGCACAGAAAGTGCAGTAAGTTTACCAAGAACTGTTTCTTTACGTACGGGTAAATTGTTGAGTTAAATGGGTCTTGAATCACTTTTAAACAATGATTTTCCTATGAAATCAAAAGCATCTTGTCATATAATTGGTCTTTATAGTAGGTTTCGATATTTTCACCAAATTAACGATATTTTGGAGAAGGGCTGAGTAAAAAGTACCCTAACCGGCGAGTTTGGATGAAGAATGTACCTAATGAGAGTGAGTGAGGCGAAAGTGAGTCAGGATGGTAGCAAGTGAACATTTGTGGTATCTGCCTAAAGTGGAATAGTTTAGGCAGATACTTGAATGAATGTTTGAATGTGTATATCATAGTTAGTTACAAACCAGATGTTGGTTAATAGATTATTATCAAATAAAGGCGAAAATGCCTACTGAAAAGCCTAACTCTTTAAAGTACTGCAAACTGGAGCTTAAAACTTTCACTTTGCCTCCCTTCACCCGCACCTCCCCACTCCCAATGGCCTGAAGCCTGGCGCTGTATTTGACAAAATGCTCTAGTTACAATCGCATAGTTACTGAAATGACAGAACCTTTGACCTTTAGGACCTAACAGACGGACTTCATAAAGTCCTTTTATTTTTATTTCCACAAAATCTATCTATTTTATTACTAAACTTATTATAAGTATAGATGAATGTGATTCAATAATATTGCTTTTCGTTAGTTATGCTAAAACCCAAAAACGGCATGACAGATTTGTATTTTTTTTTACTTTCAATGGTGTTCGTTTCTAACCTAGGAAGTTTAGTTTGACTGTAAGTTAATTGCTCTGCCATGAAGGTCTCAAAGTCACAGGGTTAATCCACTAAACCGCATTCGAATCGTATGCAGTCGTGTTGTAACTGAATTTGCCAGGACTTAGATACTTTAGGACTGCAAAAATGCAGTTTCTTTGTCTTGGTACCGTTTCGTGTAACAGCAACTTAAGGCTAGCCAAGCGTGTTCAGACCATTTTTTGTGAGAGCCCTCTGTATTAAATGACAATTTGCTTCTGGAATTTGTCAAAGAAGTGACTTTCCAGGCGTTAAATCACGTTAAATGCTGAGACTGGATCTATATCACAAAGACTCTTTTTTCATGATATTCGTCGGCTTTCAATGTTCGCCCTTCAATATTACACGTGTATTTTTCGCTATTTTCGGTTCTTGAGGCTCTGTTACTTCTCCGTATTTGGGAACAAATAACGCTTGATTTTTACCGAAAAATATCATATAACCATGTATATAACACGTCAGAAATACTTGCATTAATAAGTACTACAAAAGCTACTATAAAAGCATTAACCTTATAGCGAGTAGGTACCTACCTACGAAATGTCTGGAATCTCGAATCCCCAAACAAAAACTAAACGGATTTTAATACAAAATTCAGCAGCCTACGCATAGTATGCAGGGCGGAATAACTTATAGCAGCATAAGCGTGAATCGAGGTCGGCTGGTCTGAAGCGAAAACTAGCTGAAGACACGCACAGACGCACGCAATTGCCAACACTAGGTACATTCCCTTTTAACAGGCTGGATCGCCAAAAACGTTGTACATTTCCGTTTATAAATGACGGCGCCGTGCGCTATCAGTACTAGCCATCCGATGTATAATAGCACTACCGTTTTCAATTTCAGGGGCAATTTTCAGGCCTGTTTTCACATTCTGCGCCAGCTGGTAAAGAACTTTATCGTAGAGTGTTAAGCGTCAAAATTGCTTGGAGATTTTAGGTGCTTAGTAAGGTTTCCTAGGAACGGCCGGGGATTTTGTCGTCCTAGATAGAGGTCCGTCTACACGCAATGGTTGTGTTTTGCTATTTTTTATAAAGGAATCAATATTTTGCATCTATTAGTGATGATATTACGTTGATTTGTATATTTACTGATTTCATTGTCTACATGAAATTATGAAAGCAAAATTGATTTTTTTTAACTAAACAATTTAACATTCGCATACAAAATCTGTTGTTTGTTACATGGGTCATTTTAAAGGAAGTGTCTAGTGATATAATTTCACCCGAAAATCACGATCCCAGTGATCAGACAACAAAAAATGTAGCACAACGCCGGTCACGTAAATATCCAACAAAAATGCACTGCAAATAAAAATCCGTGACGGCCTTGAGAGCACACTATTAGATACCTACAGAAAAACGTCGGAGCGTTGGCGAGTTTAAAAAAAACTAGCGACTTGCAAGACGGGGCTATTGCCCTCCCCATTCCATTGCAAGGCCACCCAGGGCCGAACTCGGCGAAGCCGCCGGCGCCGTAGCCATGGCGATAGCGCGGGCGAGAGCTCGTTGCGATAGTGACGCACCCTCCCCCCGTCCACCCACACAGCCCCCGCTCCGCTTATTACGAGCTCTTTTCAATTTGCCTGAATGGCGGCTAAATCTTTACCTGAAGGCCGGCGATATTATGTGAGGTGGTTATTCGGCCCTGGGACCAGCTTCCAATTTTCCTCCCGAAAAGCTTGGTTGCTATCGCTAATTATTAATTAAGTTTGTTTTTTCCTATGCCGGATGATCAATATTGAAATTGCGATTCTGAAATTCTAATTGTTTTTATCTGTTTACAGACTGAAAACTTTAATACAAATTGAAAATGATTTTTCAATTTCATTTGAAGTATATAGATCAGTAGTTGTGATACTTTTCAGTCGTATTCTTTAATAATATACCTATTATAAAAAAAAAGAGACTTTACTGCGCTTTTTTAATTGTTTTAATTGTAGTAAACTACTGAAACTAGATCTTTATATCAATACATAACTGCTTTGTTTGACTGTCAATGCTTTAAAACAAAGGCTTTAGTAGAGAAATGATAACAAGACAGAGATGCTTCGTTCAAAGATAATTCATCATATCCCTCAAACCACCTCGGGCAACGAAAGCTGGCTTTCCAAGAATTTTATTAACACTGAAATTTTCTTGAAACATCTAAATATATAAAGTTCTTACGTTGACTGACTGACAATCAACCAAAAATCCTTACTATTATTCTTAGTTTCATGAAACTTGGAGAATATTTTCTTTTTGTGTGATGATGCATTCATTAATCGAGGGTTACCTGTAAAACAAGCCATTAAAGACAGCGAGATGAAGTTTTAAAAAAAAAAAAAAACTCAAAGCAAACAAAGTCATGGACCTTCTACTAGTTTCTATATAAGTTTGTTTTATGACGTTTAAAATGTGTATAATTTATATTACTTATAACCTAAATGGGCCATAACTTGGATCTCAAAATATTATTCCGACATATTTTAATTAGACAAACTCCGACTTTGTTCTTTATTATTTGTGTTAGGTGCCGGAGTTGATGTACAGTTTGGCTTGTGTAAATGATGTAATAAAATTAATTATAATCTATGTTAAGAAGCGCTCATCAAAATTCATCAAAATCATGTGTTTTTAATAAACTATTGTTCAAATCAAACACGCTTATAAATATTAGGTACTTACCTACATTTTTTTGCAAAATTAGGTACTTAGGTATTTTATCTTTTTTTTTATACCAGACACCCGAATTCATGAAAACTAGTAAAAAGTAGTCGTTTGGTTACTTAAATGTACCTACTCAGTTTTTTTAGTTCACTTAGTCCAGCCCTGCAGTAGTCACCACTGAGATAATAGTGCCAGCGTAGAAGTCGCACTATGACGGCACTAAGCCTATACTTTGCGCGAATATAATTTGAACAAGCAATATTGATTCTAAAAATCAGTTCCTGAGAGTTCATAATGAAAAATCATCAATGCTGACTGACTCGGGAAAAATTCTTACTAAAATATCACACGCATGCATGGCACCTATAGATTACTCTCAAATTCAGAAACGATTACCGCTCGTAAGCATTATTTTCCCGGTAACCTAGTCAAAGGTTAAACAGAAATGCTTACACAACTTACACATAGGTCCGCCCTATGTGTAAGTTGTGTAAGCATTTCTTTGCATTTCGTTTCTAATCAATACACTACTTAGTATCTTGAGTGCTACCTGCATGGGCGGCCTGAAACGTCGCTGCCGGCTTCTGTTTTCCCCGAAAACTATAACCTGGGTCTCTTCAAGTCAAGATTGAATAAGTGTCTTCTAGACCAGTGTTCCGCAAAGGGTGTACCGCGGCACACTGGTGTACCGTGGTCATTGGGTTGGTGTGCCTCGGAAAATGAAGGTTACCTATCTCATTTAAGATACTCCAAACTGGAACGCATATATACTCAAATAAACAAGCTCATGTTTCGCATTAAAAAAATGATTTTTCATTTATTGTGAAAATTTTCCGATTTCTTAGATGCACCTTGAACAGAAAAAGTTTGCGGAACCACTGTTCTAGACCTTTGTGATCCATCGTCAGCAACATCGTTGCTTACCATCAAGTGAGGCTGTGGCTAAACAAAGGTCTATCTATAATAAAAAAAAAAATTGGAGCTGCTGCTCCTTCCTATAAAGGGCACCGAACGCAAAACAACATAGAATACTAGTTTTATTCTTTCTTGTACAAATTGATTCTGATCTCAGCGATATTGTGAGGAGTGACACATGTGTATGTTTGCCAATTCGCATTCGTGGCCCCTACCTCCGCCCCTCTCCTCTCTAAGCCGATTGTTCTGATCAGTTCCTAGCTATAGTTGTAGGATTGTTTGTTTATATTTATAATGCAATCAATATTTTAAGTTCTTCACAGTTTTTTTTCACAATTTTCTGACAATTTTTAATTTTTACAAGAGTAGAGCGTCGTTTACACGGTGCGAGTTACTCGCCTAGAAGATGCGGTTATTTCGAAAGCAAATGTCAAAATATGACAATGTAGACTAAACATTTATAGCAAACGTGGAAGGTCGATAATCACTTGTCACTGAATTGTCATGGAGAGTTTCTCGCATATTCGAGGCAAAAATATCGTACCATGTAATCAGCGCTTAACCGTGTTAAGGACATGCTACGTTATGGACTTGATAAAAGGATGAAATATAGAACTAGAAGAGCGTTAGGTATAAACATGGATGGTTATAGAAGGAAATGAAAGATCATAGACTAAGGAAATAGTGAACGTTAAGATGACATTGAGGACTAACAAAGATAAGAAAATGTTGTGTTTTACCCTTATAATGCAGAGAAATGGACAAAAAATTATGATGATTAGTAAATTTTCTTACACTTTTGTATATTCCTGTTACAGATTCAGATCAGAAGTCTAAAAACTTAACTGAACGATGCGAATATGCGATGGATGAATTGCTTGAAATAATCTGGCGAAATCTGATTTAAATAGATATCATCCTCTCAGCAAGCTTACTTTTGGCTTGAACTGACTATGTGGGTTTATTCAAATGCTTTCTATTTTTAATCAACTAAAAAAAACAGGAGGTTCGCAATTCCTTTTTTTGTGCTTTCTTATTTATGTATGTTTACCGATTACTCAAGGGCCGATTTAAAAAGTAATTTTTTGTTTGAAAGGTTTACTTTCCGATTGGTGCCATAAACCTAACTAAACTAAAAAAAAAAATAGGTGAGGATAATGTCGAGGATCTTCAGAGTTATAAACAGCAATGCACCTCGATAGAGCTTTTTTTTTTCGTACTGACATTTATGTTGACTAGTCTATTGAAAGACTGACTTATATGTTGACCTTTGCAACTTCACCAGACTATGGCGAGAGCAGAAGGCTCTACGCCGGCGGCTCAAGAGTGCAAAAAATTGCTCAGCTATAACATTGAAATCGATTTTTTTAAATTTTTAACTTACATAGATTCGTTAGGATTTAAACACAACATATAATAGAGATAAAATCTCAGTTAGTTATTACACCAAAATAAATTCAGAATTCAGAGCTTTTGAAATGTACAGTTTGAAATTAGTTTTATCTCCAAACCCTGGGTCTTCAAACTTCATCTGGTTCAAAGTTTTCAGGGATTTTGTTTGAAGATATTATCGATCCAACCATTTCCAATTGAACGTGGGTATTAAATAAGTCAGATATGAATTACAAGCTGCTGCCCGCGGCTCCGGTCGCGTGGTACCCGAATAAAAAGTAGCCTATATTACTGGAGAGTAATATAGGCTACTTTTTATCCGGGTAGTTGGAGGGCTGGAGAGCCCTCCAACTATCTCCACACAAAAAATCACGTCAATCCGTCGCTCTGTTTTGACGTGAAAGCAGGACAAATAAACAAACAAATAAACACACTTTCACATTTATAATTGGGTATGGATTCTGTTTTTAATGTAGTATTCGATTTTTATGAAAGTTACTAAAAGCAGGGTATTCATTTAGCGTATAGCACGTAACGTATCAGATACTGTATCAAGTGTGATCGCAGCGATCCGTAGAGTTGCGGTTTTTGCGCGAGCACATAGGGCCACGAGCTCGATACGCGGTAACCATGGTCGAGCCATACACACTTGAACATTGATACGTTACATCCAATACGCTGCTAAATATATGAGATCGATCACAATGGTGATCATACAGTGAGTCCCTTCCTTTTCCCTTACCTACTTACTTACTCCATTGGCTTAGGGACCCAAAGTGAGTCTTGACCTCCGAAACGAGAATTCGCCACTTTCTTCTGTCCATTGCTGCCTCTAGCCGGTAGTCGGCTCCGAGGTCGCGCACGTCAGCTTCTGTTCTGTCGCTCCAGCAATACTTGGGACGACCAATCGGTCGACGGCCGTGCGGTCGTCCCAGATATGCCCTCTTAACGCTGCGTTCTTCACCCATTCGCAGTAAATGGCCGAGCCATCGGAGTCTATGCGATTTATATTCTCTTATTATGTTACCCTTACCTACCCAGATGAAAATTATCCGGATGAGTCATAGCGTCGTCGGTACCTATCTAAATTGTATTTTTTTCACGTGAGAAATTCCCGTGTAATAAATACAACTCGTGAGAGTTTTGAAAGTGAAATGTTTTGAAGTATTTCATTGTATTTTATAAAAAATTGCTGATTTCAGAAAAAATGTGCCAAGAGACAGCTCTGCATACATAAAATGTGTGAATTGTTTCCAAATATAACTTGAATAAATATTAACACGGACCTCGTTGCTACTCATATAGGTAGTTGTTTATATAACAGTTACTACTCTGACGAAATAATATTGTTTTACCCGAAAACCTTTAATTACTAACCTAAGGTGCTTAATTTAGTTCTACACCTATTCTAGACACATTTTAGTAATTTTAGTTGCTTTAATATCTTGCTGTGAAACAAAAAATTATACTAAAGCTATCCATTCAGATTTCCGTATTTTCGTGGTTCTATAATTTGTTATAATTAAGTACTTTATATACAATTTTGTACTCCACATTTTTCAAATTGTTTCTCGCCTCGTGGTAGGTACCACGAGGTATCCAATTTAATAAAATATTTACGAACAAAATCGAGCATTGGAATTTCTGTGGAAGGTATTTGCAATTCATTATTATAGCGAAGCTGTCAAGTCATTTCAAATTAAATAGATTTTTTTGTGCTAATCAAACTATTTTACGAGCTACTGAAATGAAAATAACAGTTTTTTTTTACTCGCTACGTTTTAGCTATTTACATTGTATTTTAAACTAAGATTTTTTTTGAAAATTCCAAAATGTTCACGCTAAAGCCACCCAACTACCCACTTTCCACGGCCTAGCCTTACTATGCCGGGCTAGTCAGGGCAAATCCGGGAGCAGCACCAGCACGAAAACAAAAACTTGATTTGCCCTGACTAGCCTGGTATAGTAAGGCTGTGGAAAGTGGGTGGTTAGGTAGCTTCAGCGTGTAAATTTTGACTAAATTTTTTTGGTATAGGTTAGCGGAGGACCTAGTACCTACTAGATATTATGGATTTTCAAAAAAATCTGAAGATGGACTTCCGCAAAGTCACGCCTGAATCAATTAACTATTTTACACTAAGCTAAAATTACCTATTAAAAGTTGATTCTAATTCATGTAAGACGCTTTTTACCGTGTCATCATTACAATGGAGTTATGAGTATAACCTTTCCAGGCAAGAATTTCGAAAATTTTATACAGATTATATTTCTTACGTTTAAATTTAGTACCGCGCATAGCTCAGTCTGGGACCAAAGGGGTGGTCGCTATAGAAACCTCCCGGGTCCCGATATAACGAAGGATTTATCGATTCTATGTATCCATCTCACTTGCAATGTTTGTATTGGTTAATTAATCATAGTGTCTCTCTCTTTCGCGTCAATTGGAATCATAGAGAAATCTAGTTTTAATAGGAAGTTTCGCAACTGGAGGTGTTTATGTTACCTATAAGACAAAGAAATGCAGTAACTTGGATAAATAGCGTAAATGAGTTTTAAAAGTAGTCTCATTTAAAAAAAAAAATTAACGCGAAGTAAATGAAATTAAGGAAGCATAGGGAGCTAAATGGCTTGCTATGTAGAGTTTAGGTGCACTTTCTAAAGTAAAATATAATCCCAAAAAATATAATTATAAAAATCTATACTTAGGTATTATTTATATGTCTTCTAATTTTTCTCTTCCTGAACTGCTTCATCAATTTGAATGTTTTTTCATACGTGGGGTCAACTGGATGGTCCTTATCATTGGATTTGGCAGGGTAGGTGGAGCTAGCTTGATGTTTGTTTTTAAATTTTGTTATCGTCGTCTGTGGCAGGACACCATCTGCATACCATATCCACTAGTAAACAAAACGAAGCGAAACTTACACTGTATTCCAATCTCACGGCAGACATTCTTTCCAGGAATTTCAGATCTATTTATGACTAGCTGCTGCCCGCGGCTTCGCTCGCGTGGTACCCGGATAAAAAGTAGCCTATGTTACTCTGTAACAACTATCTCCACAAAAAAAATCACGTCAATCCGTCGCTCTGTTTTGACGTGAAAGCAGGACAAATAAACAAACAAATAAACACACTTTCACATTATGGTTGTATGTTTGTTCCTTTATAATTCGACAACCACTCAACCGATTTGGCTGAAATATTAAATTTAGATAAGTAAATAGATAGATAATGAGCAGGAATAGGACATAGGCTACTTTTTATCCGGGTACCACGCGAGCGAAGCCACGGGCTGAAGCTAGTTGTAAATATAAGGGGGCACGTTACTAACAGAATTGATTGCTGATATCATTGATACATCGTGGAATGATTTTATGACTCTTTAATTGGTTTGACATTGCAATGGTTTGAAAAGTTAGAATGATTTTACATATACAGGGTGGAAAAAATGAATGGGCCCTGGAGGGAAACTACCTTAAATAATTAAGATACAGTATTTTACTTAAAGAAACATTCCTTTATTTATAAAAAGAAACATAACTGCATTCAAAGATTTTTTAAAATTTGCTTGCTTCACCCAGGAATCAAACCAGCTAAAAATTCAAAAATTAACCACCCCCTATATTATTCCACTAGTCGATACATTCAATACTAAAGATAAAACTTCTCAAAGAAACATGAGGTCTTACACTCGTCTGTTGTACAATAAATCCATGAAATCTAATATTTAGTCCATAAGGGCTTTAATTGCAATTTAGCTCTACAGTGGAATGGTGAGAAGTATCCAGTAGTGTGATTCAGACCTTCTCGGAATGTATTCCGAATTCAAAAAATAACGTTTCTTCGCTGAAAAACCGCCAACTTTTCGAATAAAATCATCGAATCGGATGCATTTTCGGAAGTCTGAATCTCACCTCAGATAGACAAATACCGCCTAGAAAAGTTTTGTCGCGAAAGTTGAAATAATAAAAATTAATGTAAAAAATTGTGAAAATTAATGTTAGATTTCATGATCTTTTTTATTCCTAAAACCAAATCGTCGACGATACTGCAATAGCGCTGAACTACCATCTGCAATACCGCGAAACTGCAAAAAGTAGCGAAATTCAAATTTGCATGCCACGCTGTCCTAGTCAGTCATTGGCGCAAGTTGGTGAAGACACCACTTTGAATAAGCCATCAGAAGCTCTCTGGTTGTAGTTGGAGGTGAAGTAACTTATCAAAACGTAAACAAATTGTTGTGATTACTTTGCGCTCCGTAAAAAAACTGTTTATTTTCCATATTTTTGTGATTGAGAAGTACCTTCCGTTTGTGTTTCATATGAATAAATTGTTTTGTACTTTTTATCATAGTTTCAATTTCAAGAAAGAAAGAAACAAAGAAAGTTTCAAGAAAGTTATCTCACCCCCTCCTATTATAGTCGATGGGGTGAATAACTACCAAAACTTCTATGACTTCTTGTCAAAAAATCAGCCATCTACCACCTTCACAGTAAAGATGATGAGTGGAGATAGTGTCAAAGTTAATTGTTGTAACGAAGACGCATATAGATCTCTAACAAAAATACTATCAGATAATAACTGTCTCTGGCACTCTTACGAGAACAAGCAAGAGAGACCGATACGAGTTATGGTTAAAAAATTACCTTCAACTTGCAAACCTGAGAGGATCATCGAAGATCTCACAAACCAAGGTTACAAAATTGAGGATGCGGTAAACAAACTGAGCTGGAAAACTAAGGAACCACTCAATATGTTCATGCTGACCTTTAGCAACCAAGAAGACATCAATAAAGTGTACGAAATTAAATACATACTGGGGTGTGTGGTTGAAATGCAACCACTCCGATCAACAAAGCTTATCCCCCAATGTAAAAGATGCCAGGCGTATGGACACACTCATAAGTACTGTGCTAAAGAGCCAAGATGTGTGAAATGCACAGGTAAGCATATAACCAAAGACTGTAAAAAACCAGCTGGCGAGAAGCCAAAATGCGTCCACTGTGGAGAAGCACACCCGGCCAACTACAGAGGTTGCACGATAGCCAAAGAAATCCAAAAAATCAGGAACAAGGCCATCAAGAAGCCATTAGTTGGCCGGCAACAACAAACACCTAGTACACTGGTAAGTGATAGAACACCAAATACTAACCAGCCTAAACCACAAGGAAGGCATACAGGCACCGCTAGCAAAAATGTGTCCTACGCCCAAGTAGCTGCAAAAAACACCACTCGCCACAATGAGCAATCTAGTCACTCAAACAGCAATAAGTTAGACGAAATTTTAAAACTCATGACAACATTCGACGAGCGACTAAAAAAGATAGAAAATAGCACCAAAACAGCTATACCTAAGAACAAAAAATGATTCGCACGATCAAAATAATGGCATGGAATTGTAATGGGCTACTACAACATCAAAATGAACTGCAAGTAGTCCTAGATATGGAAAACATTGATGTGTGTCTTATATCAGAAACACACTTTACAAAGCAGTCTTATATTAAATTCAAAGGCTACAAAGTTTACCACGCACTTCACCCAGCTAATAAAGGTAGGGGAGGCAGTGCTGTTATTGTAAAGGAATATATCAAACATCATGAAGAAACTAAATATGAAGAGCAGGATATCCAATCTGTTTCAATCCGAATTGATACTGAACAGTATCCACTTACAATAGCAGCCATATACTGCCCACCACGGTATACTATAAGAAAAGATACCTACTTGAACCTCCTACAACAACTTGGTGAGAGGTTCATTATTGGAGGTGACTTCAATGCCAAGAACACGTACTGGGGCTCTAGGCTAACAAATACAAAAGGAAGAGAACTCATGGGGGCCATAAAAGAAACTCACTCTGAGGTTGCAACAACGAGATCGCCAACCTATTGGCCAACAGATCCTTTTAAAATACCTGACCTGATTGACTTCTTCATATATAACAATATTTCATCTAACTACATTAAAATGGACCAGAGCTACGACATGGACTCGGACCACTCTGCAATATATTTAGAAATTAGTAATAAAGTCCTGCTCAAGGATACTACCCCAACCCTAGTTAATAAATACACAGACTGGGAAAGTTTTAAAATTGAGCTAGACAGGAATATTGAACTCAAAGTTCCACTAAAAACCCCAGAACAGCTAAATGAGGAAGTTGAACATTTTATTATTTTGGTGCAGCAGACCGCTTGGAATAATACACCAGATATTAAAAAGAAGATCACTAAAAATAATTATCCCAACGAGATTAAACAACTTATATGTGAAAAAAGAAGACAAAGAAAGCGATGGCAACAATCCAGGTGGCCACGCGACAAAAAGAAGCTGAACAACATGACAAAGCAATTGAAGAAGGAAATACAATTAGTCATCGACAGCAGAACCGCCTCTTTCCTACAAGGACTAACGAATGATCGCAAAAGCAACTATTCGTTATGGAAAGCTACGAAAAATATGAAACGACCAATGACCCAAATTCCCCCACTAAGAGAGGAAAACGGGGAGTGGGCAGTCAGTAATGCAGATAAAGCAAGAAGGTTTGCTGATCATCTAGAAAATATCTTTACGCCAAATGAAGGTACAACGCATTACATAGAAGATACGACCTATGATGATATCTTGGACGAACAGCTTCATATACCAGCGGTTTCCCCTAGAGAGGTCCGAAGTGAGATTCATAAACACATTAATCCAAAAAAATCGCCAGGATTCGACCTTATCTCAGGCGAAATACTACACAATCTACCAAAAAAGGCTTTAGTGAAACTAACTAACATTATAAACGCTGCGCTAAGGTTAAAATGTGTACCTGACTTATGGAAAGTAGCTGAAGTAATAATGATAGTAAAGCCGGGAAAACCGCCTCGTGACGTAAAATCGTACAGACCGATTTCCCTACTTCCAATAATTTCAAAACTATTCGAAAAATTGTTGCTCAAAAGATTGAGACCAATCATAGAAGCCAAGAACCTTATCCCAGAGCACCAGTTTGGGTTCAGGGAAAAACATTCAACCATCGACCAGGTCCACAGGATTACAAATATTATCGAAGGTACTCTAGAAAATAAAAAGATCTGCTCTACCGTATTTCTAGATGTAGCACAAGCTTTTGATAAAGTATGGCATGAAGGCCTAATACTTAAATTAAGGAAAATCCTTCCCAAACCTTATGTAGAAATACTACAATCATACATATCAGACAGAGTTTTTAGAATACGGCAAGAAGATGCCTACTCTGATATTAAAGAAATAAAAGCTGGGGTGCCACAAGGAAGCGTACTAGGTCCGGTCCTCTACCTTTTATACACCAGTGACATCCCAGAACTAGAGAATAGTACAATAGCGACCTTTGCTGATGACACGGCAATAATGGCAGTTGGCAGTACACACGCAGAAGCAGCAGAAAAAGTGCAAAATGCAGTTAACAAAGTATATGACTGGACAAAGAAATGGAAAATCAACTTAAATGAATCGAAATCAATTCATATTAACTTTACCAACAAAAAGGAGGAGTACCATCCAGTGTACTTAAACTATAAGCCCATCCCGTATGAAAATACAGCCAAGTATTTAGGTATGACGCTTGACGCAAAGCTGCGCTGGAAAGCTCACGTCAAGAAGAAAAGAAATGAGTTGGATCTTCGCTACAAACAGATGTACTGGCTGCTTGGAAGACAAGCCGCCCTATCAGTACACAACAAAATTACCATATACAAACAGGTCCTAATGCCAGTATGGACCTATGGTATACAGCTGTGGGGCTGTACTAAAAAAAGTAACATCCTAATCATCCAACGTTTTCAAAATAAAGTACTTAGGGATATCGTGAATGCCCCCTGGTACGTAAGAAACGAAGACCTTCACCGGGACCTTAACATAGACTTCGTTGATAAAGTTATAAAAAAATATGCAGAAGCTCACGAAAAAAGACTTCATAACCACGTGAACGTCGAGGCCATCCAGCTCCTCGATAACACAGACCTAGTGAGAAGACTCAAACGAACTAAACCATTTGAGTTAGTGTAGTGTAGTGTAAATTATATGAAAGTGTTACCTAAGTGCTACATAATATAAAGAACACAAGAACAAAGTGTCTTCCCCTTAAATAGAGACAGTAAGAAACGTGCCGTTGGGCACATTCTTAGATATAAGCAACTTTATAAAACTAAGTGAAATTCAAATTGCTCATTGGCCTACTTGGCTAGATTGTAATTTTATTAGGGTATAATTAACTAAATATTTAATTTTACTCTAAAAAACGGAAAAAAAAAAAAAAAAAAAAAAAAAAAAAAAAATAGTTTCAATTTCGCGTATCTGCCAGTATCTTCCCATATTGAGACCAGATATTGATACAAAAAAAACCGCGTAAGTGACATAAAACTCGAAAACTACTAGGAAAATCGCAAATTGACTACCACTGACTGATGGCCTGGTACTCTAAAAACCCTATTATTTCATTAAGATGCGCCTATCATTCGAAATACTAAAATTAAAAAGTTTTTTTTATCTCCTGTAAAGTTGTCAACCTTGTAGTTAGTTACGCACTATTGCAAATAGTAGATCCGCGCTTTTGCAGTATCGACGACGAAATGTGTGTTAAAAAATTTTTATCCTGACATTAATCATATCGATTAGTGGTATTAAATAGAGCGAGGTTTGTTTTTTAATTTTAAACTGGTTCGATTCCGGGTGAAGCAAGCGAATTTTAGAAAATCTATGAGTGCAGTTTAGTTTCTTTTTAAAAATAAAGGAATGTTTCCTTTAAGTAAAATACTGTATCTTAAGGATTTAAAGTAGTTTCCCTCCGGGGCCCATTCATTTTTTCCACCCTGTATACATTTACAGAAATTCAATTTCTACATATTTAACTTTACAAAATGCATTAAAACTAGTTGAGCCACATAATGATTGTAAACGATATATATGTTACGGGCAACTTGATTAATCGGGCAGTATTCATATGGACCGGTCATTATGCATAATGACCAAGAGCGTCGGGCAGTTTGATAAATTTATTACTTTGACCGGTCCATATTCATAATGCCCGACGGCCCGTGGTCAATTTAATAAATCAAGGCTTGAATTTATCACTTAGACCGGGCAGTATGAATAGTGCCCTACTTCTAGCCGGGCAATGTGATAAATTGGATTAAAATCTGTAGGTTAGGTTATGTTAGGTTAGTAAAAAACTACGCGCGAGGCGAGCGAAGCGTGCCGCGATAGCGGCCGCCGAAGCGCCAGAAATGTAGTAAATCAATTAAAACACTGCAATTCATCTAATTTATTACATTGCCCAAGATAGGGTGGTCATTATTCATAATGACCGGGCAAAGTGATTAATCATGCAGTTTTTATCACATTGCCCAATTGACCCGGTCATTATGCATACGGACCGGTCATTATTCATAATGACCGGATTTATCACATTGCCCGTAACATATACATAAGATAGCTAAATTGATCCAAGCCACTGCCAGTCGAAAGCGTGCAAGATACAATTTGTTACAATCACACTCCAAAAGTATTTTGCTAGACCTTCCTTCTCTTGTTGGTAGCTTCATCTGGGAGGGAACTGTTTCCTGGGCCACATCTCACGAATATGTTTGTATTTACTATTTTTTGGTCAAATAAATTTTATATTTCTATTTCTTCATCTTTAACACATTATTAAATTATGATGAATCCATATTAACCATTTTATAACTCATCTACCTACTTGACAGCTCTGATCAAATCTGTTAATAAAAAAAATCCCTAGTGAGGGAGCAGATACAGAATTATGAAAGAAAATTACCTTCACAATATTGCGGGATTTTACGTGTGTGCAACTAGACAAAATCATGTTCTAGAAGATTTTCCGCGTGAGCACACGAGAAGCAATTTTCAAACCAAAAAAAAACTTTTTACTAAGATCATCCCATGTGTTCCGTAGAAAAAATGTAACATCTCATAGATACAATATCCATTTTAAGAACTACATGTTGACCTTTAAGAATACCATGACCGTGAGTGTTGATACGAGTCCATTACGTAATCAAAGCATCAATCTTTCCTTGTGCGTTTGCCTCGTCATTTTCGACCTTAGCTCTGTTGATATAAGGATCTGAATCTGAGATGTTCGGCCTTGCTAATTTGACATGATAGCTACTTGTTGCACCGTCATTTTAGGGTTAATAGTTTCCTCATTGATATTTTTGGTTATCAGCGACTCTATCAGTGTCATTGTATTACAATTTTGTCATACCTTATACAATTTAAATAGAGATTAAATTATTAAAAAGAAACGTGTAGGTAGCATTATATCTGTGTAATTTTTTTAATTTTTAAAACAAATTCGGGTTGGTCACACCATTTATAAATGGATCAATTTTATTATCTTTGAGTTGTTGGTTTGTTACCTCCCCGAATATATAACTAACACCAGAAAAATTCACGATAAAAACTTATGAAGAAAATTCACTTTTTCAGACATTTTGTATGGAACGGCTTTTTTGATGATACTTAGGCACATAGAATTCTGAGGAAGTACAAAGTTCGCTGGGTCAATTAGTTTTTATAAAAAAATTGTCAAATTTTCTGACAACTTCAATCGAGATTGACAAAAACACTCTCAATTTAAAAAAAAAAAACGAATTTTGTTACAAAATAATTTTCGAAAGGGTTGATATTTTGTTTAGAAATTCTAAATAAAATAATCAACAAAGTAAATTCAATACTTACATGGAATATAATATAGTTTATTGACAACACACACACACACACACCGCACAATACAGAGGATAGAGCATATAAAAAACAAAAAACCTAACCTAGGTACCTTAAAAAAATAGTAAAAAATAAGTATTTACCTATCCACCTGCATAGGTAAATAGATAGATAGCCACATAGATACATACATAGGTAGATAGCCTAAAACCTAAACAACATGCTTTGGTTACTCTGTTTATGTCTGTCTATCCATAATAATAGTTTTCTACTAACAACCTGTCGTAGGGTTTCTACGACTATGAATACACGCGGGTTAATTATAAAAACCTTGAGTAATCTAGTCTTGACATTGACTGAACGTCATAACATTGTGAGATTACGCTGTACCTAGTGCTGGAATTTGTGGGTCTCAATGAAAATGTATTTCATTGAATGTAGCGCGTATTTCATTACTAATGTATTTTTTTAATTCTGTGTTTTGGCTTCGCACGGTTTGTGCATTTAGCCAGTGTCAGTTATTTTATATTTTAAATTTATAGATTCAAGATATAGTTAATTGATTCAGGCGTGACTTTGCGGAAGTCCATAATCAGATTGTTTTGAAAATTTCAAAATATCTAGTACTCCTCCGCTAATCTATACCAAAAAAGATTTGTCAATTTTTTTTACGCTAAAGCCACTTTCTACTTTCCACAGCCTAACCTTACTATGCCAGGCTAGTCAGGGCAAATCCGGGAACAGCACCAGCGCGAAAACAAAAACAAAAATTCAACAAAGATTCAAGATATACAAATACATTATTACAATACATATTTAAATAAAATACCCCATTCGTGCCTTTTTTGTAAAGATGTGGGGCTTTACCGAAACTGAAACGGGCTTTTTGGGAGAACTCGAAATGCAATGCTAACCAATTTTGTTATATTTGCCCAAACTTATGCACGTTAACAAACACTCAACAGTTAACAATTATACCTTAACATTCGAAGAAACACAAGTTAAGTGTGGAAAATAAAACACAACGAAAAGGAACTTGACTTCTCAAATTCCCGTCAAAAAGCCTTTACTAGTCCTACTAATCCTATCCTATCCTACTAATATTATAAAGGCGAAAGTCCGTGTGTGTGTGTGAATGTTTGTTGCCACGTATCTCCATAACTACTGAACCGATTTTGATGAAATTTGGAGTGTGGATAGATAATAACCAGGAATAGGACATAGGCTACTTTTTATCCGGAAAAAATACATGGTTCCCGTGGGATGAACAAAATAGTAGTCCACGCGGGCGAAGCCGCGGGCATCAACTAGTGTTCAATAAAACAAATTGTGGGCATTTAATACAGCCGCCATCCTGCCCTAAACTACGCCAACTAGCTAGACTGTTTAAAAAACATAAAAAAAAAATACAAAAACATTTATTTTGTTTCAAAAGGTACAGTGTTTCCGTAACATAATTTCACTTCTTTTTAGCTTCATAATTAGTAAATCAATGAACCAATCTTACATTCGCCCGTTTCGCAGTTCTCAGAAAACGAGTGCTGGAACCTAACATCTCTGGTGACTGCAATCCCACCCAGAAGGTAGTAAGGTTACACCAGTTAATAATACCCTATAACGTGATGCCTTTGTCCTTGAAACTGTTATTTGAACTATTTTCCTTCCATCTGAATTTGTACTATCATTTACTGGATGAAATAATTATGAGGAAATGAAGGAATAGGTGCCGTCATCGCTATGTCGCCATTAAAATAGAAAATGATCCTACTTACATTTTGTAATTGTACCCGGGGAAATTACTATTGCTAGGGAAAACTTATTTCCAGTAATATTTTAAATGATTAACGTAGGTACATACGGCTAAAAGCGTTTTGAGTGACCCGTTCATGAGGGAAATTATTATGCTTGCAAGAAAAGTTTTCAATCAATCTGTATCAATTTATTAGATCAATGATTTTTAGGGTTCCGTACCTTAAAAGGTAAAAAAAGGAACCCTTATAAGATCACTTTCTTGTCCGTCTGTCCGTCTGACCGTCTGTCCGTCTGTCCGTCTGTCTGTCCGTCTGTCCGTGTGTCACCATCGATTATCTCAGGAACGGGTAGAGCTAGCAAATTGAAATTTATACCATATACTAAGGTCTATAGTCCCTACTGTGACTATAAAAATCAAGGTCCTGAGTCAACATTATAAAAAGATATAGGCAAATTTAGGTTTTCGTGAAAACTTGTGAGTACCAAAACTTACCTTAATTATCAACTTTTTTTATTTTTCGGAATTTTTCCTTTACTTGTGCTGGAAGACCTTGCTTGTAACCAAAATTGACAATTCTAGGTCAACCGGAAGTACCCTAGAGGTTTTGGGTCGAAAACCTAAATGGTAGTTCCCGTTGACCTAGAATAACGAAATTTGGCAAAAAGCAAGGTCTTATAGCACAAATAAAGGAAAAATTCCGAAAAATAAAAAAAGTTGAAAATTAAAGGGTGTTCCCATACATACTTACATAGTTGACGCCAATTAAAATTGTCCTCCGAGTTGTATGGGCGCTCATACAATTAAGCGGACTAGCTTAATTGGCACCATGGCTAGGCACGGAACCCTCGGCGTACGAGTTCGACTCGCACTTGACCGGTTTTTTTTTATCTAATAATTATAAAATTTTAATAATAGTTTATTTTTGTGTTGTAGACTTTATGAATGGGTTATTATATTATTATAATATTGAAATCTAAAATTTAATTTAAATGGTACCTAATAAATTTTAGATAATTATCACGCTATGGATTTTACTTCTACTTAAAAAAAAAACAAATCGGTTTCACGATTTTAATATGTGAATAAGTAGATGAGCAGGCTTCTAGCATGAACCCATCATAATAATTTGTAAATTCCCTACTTACATTTTCAGTGAAGAGAAGAAAAATTGGCTTATGAAAAGTACAATATCAGAGCTATCATTTCTTAACTTTATGACCTGGTAATCGAATAATCGAACAAGGAAGTACCTACGTTAATATTATGCAATTGTTCGTTGTTTGGGCGATGACGTCGTGTGCGCGAGTTCACGGCCAAATTTCAAGTTCATGAGTTTTTTATAGTGATGCCTTGGGACTAGGCATGTGTGCATAGAGGCCCTATATAGGTGTGCATGCGTGCGTCTGCATGTGTGGCATCCTGTATCCTAGACGGAACCTCCATGGCGTCAGCGTTTTTTTTTAAACAGCTGCAGTCATAAGGTTGGACTGTGAAGTTGTGTATCTTCTAATAACCCTTATTTTAATTTGCGTTAGGTTAGTTTTCCCACTAAATAGTCATCAACATCGCATTTGTATCGCGCATAACCTATTCGTCTGTAAGTCCGTTGAATGAAACGTTAAAAAACTACTGGCGTGTACTTACCACTGTAAAAATTTGGACATGCGCCTCATATTTTTCTGGAAGTGTTTCTAACTTGGACAGTCTTTGCTTGATTGATACAGGCGTGATTTAGTTTACAATTTTGAAAACATTACTACAATGTAGTATTTATACAATGGTGGGAAAAAAATTAAAGTTCACGTCAGAAAAATCTCGTTTTTTAGCGAGGCATATTTATAAAATCTACTAAATGTAAACACTTAAGTATATTTACTTGTAACAAAACATTGAACATTTTGGTAGGTACTTATATTTTTCAAGTACAATGTACAAATTAGTAAATAAATATTTTATTTACTAATTTGTACATTTTTATTCCATTTAACCCAGCGAAAAGGATATTAAAAAATTACATTCCTAAATTTACGTAGCAACGTTTTAAAACCTTGAACTTGAATGACTATTATACCTAACATTCATTAGAACGCTCAACGCTAGAGAATGCTGCGTCGTTTCTTTGTAGGCGTCAGTCCAAACGAATCTGCCTATTGTTTTGCCTGGAATAACTAAGGAGGTTCTGTTGCATGTGTGCTCTCCCAAATGGGGTTAATGTGCTCAATGTTTTTTAAAAGTTTATCCTTGGAATTGTAGATGTGTGTCTATTCTGCCAGTAGTTTTTATGCGACAACTCTAAAACGTTCCGAGTCCCGTTTATCTTTGGAAACGAAACTGAACCAAGGCCGTTTTTCTAACTCACTGTAGATTAAAGGTAAGTTAGGTCTGGAACTCGCTGCCGTCTTCTGTATTCCCCGAAAACTATAACCTGGGTATCTTCAAGTCAAAGTGAATAAGTGTCTTCTAGACCTTTGTGATCCATCGTCAGCCACATCGTCGCTTACCATCAGGTGAGATTGTGGCTAAACAAAGGTCTATTTAAAATAAAAAAAAATATTATATATACTTTTGAATCTTCAGGCATTCAGGACCTTTTAATGATAAGGGTTCATCATCATTATTATTAGTTTTTCTCATCGTTTACCCTTTTTCGTCGGGGATATTATCATAGCGAATAAAAAACTCTGATACTTCTGAACAAAAATATTTCCCTCTGTAAAAACTTCCATAACAACAAGTTGTTTTCAAGTTCAATCAAAGGTCATCTTAATCGCAAAGTGTCAAAATTGCAAACAGTTTTTAAATTATTGCTATACTCGTGCATTAGATAATTTAAGTTGAATAAACTTTTTAATGTTCACTATACAGTGTGACATGACCTTACAATCTTTTATTGCGATTATTTATATTTTGCAAAACGCAAAATGCGATAACAATGACGTTTGACCGACGTTTGACGCATGATTGCCTTTTTTTCTCTCTTTTTTCTGGCCTTTTATACATTTTTATGTTGTAAGTTTATATGTGTCCTTGGATAAAAAAAGGCATTTTTTTAAATATTTATCTTTAATATTTCGATTTTAAACACGCTAACAAATTTTCTACTCATCTTTTACATAATTTTTTCCCTAAAACCTGATTCAGACTATTAAAAATGTTAAAAAAAAAACAAATTGGTTCAGCCATTCTAAACTCAAATGTTCAGTTCCAAATATTACCATTGAATACAATTTAATCTTGTTATTTTTAATTTATTACCTCGACCAGATCAAACACGCGGGTAAACTGTTGTTTTAATCGGTAGATATTTATTTGGTAGGTGCAAAGTCCGTGAAATGATTATAGTTCCTGTTTTTCTTGTGGACACGACTCTGCACTTCTAATTACCTATCTTTACCTAGCCTCAAAGGTTTTCTGGACGAAAACTCTATGTAGGGTTAAGCTTGCCTTTGTACATGGCCTTTCATTGTGTATAAAATTTATTTATTGTTTTATTTGTGTACAATAAAGAACAAAGAATAATATTTCGTTATTATTTCATTTTATTTCATTTATTTAGCCATAAAATTACATAGCATAGCATTGGCAAGTCAATAAAGAAGAAAAGCTCAACAGCTACTACTAAATACTTGTTGGCAGCTTCAGACCGTTTCTACTTTTAGGTACCTAAATAAATAATGCGCCTATGCTAACTACGAGTTTCAGTTTGAAGCGAGCGGTTTAAAATTAATAGGTCGGAGGGTGGTTGGGCTGCAGTAGGTCGATAATGTTGCATGTAGGTCGGTAGAGGCTCTACGCGGAAGTCGAGAATTTTCCCTGGCACGTGCTTGTGTGAGTGAGTGTGTATGTGTGCTAGCTAGCGCGTGCAACCACGACCGAGGTCGCCCACATTCGATCTGTGCAAATTTCGGCTCTTGGGAGCAGTGGCCTGGCTCAGGGTCGCACAGCAGTATCTCTCGATTTTTGTCTGTTAATTATAAAAATAATGCGTTACATAAGCCAAGCTGTCGCTGTCCTTTTCGTACTTGCTGGTGCCTCTATTGCTGTCTCACTGCGCTGCGCTGCGCAAATACATCCATGAAATTCGGCTATGCGTTTTTGTGTGTGAGTGTATGACGTTATTGTACAATGCGATTACAGGTCCGCATTGAGCGATTCTATTTAGTTTATTTTTTTAGCAAATAATTGTTCTACTGCAGGACCAAGTTTTCCGCATTTTCTAGTAATTTATGGTTCGAGAATCAAAAAAAATTGAACAATAACAAAATGTATGTATATATTTGATCTTTAAGTTTAATTTATAGCTTTATGAAACTTAATAATACTGAAAAATACTGGACAAAGTTAATATGAGTGCCATTGACTCGATATGAATGAATGAAACTTAATACATTAATGTAATAAAATCCAATTCTAAAATGTTGATTTCAACTAATTATAAAAACCCCAAAGTCCCCAAACAAGGTATTTAATTCACAATTCCTACTCAAAATAATATTTACCTTATCAATTCTACCTTCTAAAAGTTACACCTGCTGCGTAGGTTTTCATTTCTAGAATAAACTTTTTGATTTGTATACCTAAAGTAAAAGATAATTTAGATTTAAGTGATTTTATACATACGAATTAAACTATATTGGCTTTCTAAACCGATAAAAATATTATGAAAAAATGTTTATTTCAATAAATAAATAATTTAAATGAAATATGTAGGACTTACCATAATAACTACCGCTTACTGTCATTTGGGAGAGCACTGTTTTTGGGCTACAGCTAACGCTATTCCAGCCCCCTGATTGTCTATCTTTGATAGTGACCAAAATCGGTCTCAAACTGCCAAATATGACAGTTCATTAAACACGCAAGTAGCTCTGTCACTTTCATCTCAACGAGACCGAACGCGAAAAAAAAAACCTTCGTGATCGCTTTGACAGTTTGAGACCTATTTGAGGTTTGAGACAAGTTAGACAATCAGCCTGCAGGATACAGAGTTTTAACATTTAAATGTAACAAATTATTATGGCAAATAAACATATTTTTATTTATATCGCAAGATGAGGTACTTCTGCTAATACGGAATTCCAACTATAGAAATACTTATTATTCCAATTCGGCACTGGTCTTACACGTGCCGAGTGTTCGGGATGCGATCTCCACCGGGCATTGTATGCAAGCGCTCGGTATAGATTCTTGTAACGACCATTCAGCGTTGGGTTTCATTTTGTGGGTAGTAACTAATGTAATCGCAAGTAGTCTGTAATCTTTTAATAACGAGTGTGTTGTAGTTATTTACGTACCTACAGTACCTACTTTGTTAGATCTCTCTCTTTCTCTTCCAAGCTATGCGGTCCCACATGGTGGTGGGGTATTTCCTGATGGTTTGCCTCAACTTACTTTGTTTTAGGTACTACTTACTTATTATTTATCGAAACATCAGTAGGTATCATTTTTTTTTTTACTTTAACGCTATGTTTTAACTACCAAATCAAATCTTCAGATTTGGTAGTTAAAACATAGCGACAACACTTTTCAATTTAATCATATTAACAACATTTTTCAATTTAATTGGACTGTTGTGGTGTCGGAATGGTGCGGTTTTTGTACTGCACATAAAATATGGTTTTTCAATTCAGTTTTTCCGACGCCTGTCGCGTTTCACGACACGAGACGTTGCAAATATAACTTGTTTAACTCTTCTTTCTTTGTTTACAGAGTGGCGAATGGTAGTTTTTTTATAGATTGGTTTATTTAAGTTTGTAATTGTATTACGGGGGTATAACGCAATTTTAGACTAAACAGTTTCTTTGTATAAAATTCAAAATAACCCTCATTATTATTGAAAAAAAATTGTAATGCTCTCAAATGTGGTGACGTCTCTTGATTTCAATCCTACTAAGTCCTTGTGTGTGTGTGAATGTTTGTTGCCACGTATAACTACTAAACCGATTTTGATGAAATTTGGAATTTAGATAGATAATAACCGGGAATAGGACATACTTTTTATCTCGAAAAATTGCAGGGTTCCAGTGTCATAAGAAAAATAGTAGTCCACGCGGCCGAAGCCGCGGGCGTCCGTTAGTTAGCAATAAAATTGAATTCTGTGTAACGGTATTATTTAAAATTATCTGGGTTAAATAATATCGTTACACAAAATTCACGTTATGTCACTTAGTTACTAACTGAATCCATTACTCAACCGATGATACTCACCTTGCTGATTATTTAGCTTTCTAGACATTTTTATATAGTTGATGTCGGATGGCTGTCGTACTGCAGCAATCGTGCTGCAGGCTAAAACAAGCGAAACTGTAACTAGGTGGCAATTCTACTACAAAACTTTTTATCAACCACAAGCAAAACCTCAACTAAACCTTAGATTTTCGACTGTTTCCTATTCTACTAATGACAAACGACTCAGTTGTGGTGAGGTTTTAGCTAAGGTTTGGACTTTGGCAGAACAAATTTTTGTAAAGCCATTCTACTATTCACCGCATGGCTGACATTAGAGATCGAAACAAAACGCACCGGAATGATTGACGTTGTCATCTAGTAGAATTGCCCTGCTATGCGGCAAAACTCTGTCACCAAACGTTAAAACTACCCTAGACATATTTCTTCATTTTCATGAAAGTTTGGTATGTTTCCTGCCATCCTGCAACGGTCCTGCATCGGTACTACTGCGGGATAAAGCAAGAGCACTGTAAACTTATCTCATCATATCACCTTTGACAATCTACCTACTATACTACCTACTATGTTTCATTGACCAAAAACAAAAACTTTTCTTATCTTTGATTGTGGCATAGAGAAAATTTTACTACAACAAGCACTTTATTGTACTCATGAATGACCTAATTGTAGTGCTGAAGTAGTAGTGTAAGTGGGGCATGGAATAAATAACTAGAAAAACTCAATGCGTTCTACTTTCTGTCGTACTATTTACGTAGATATTTTGCAGATGCATTGGTATTTTTAGATGTTGTGATCTTGCATAAGATTTTTTTAACGAAAATGAATGAAAGTTTATTTTAACGAAAATGATTGGAATAAGTGCCGTGTTGGTTGAGTGGAACATTCAACATTTGATACACTAAAGGTCCGGGGTTTGAATCTTGGGCTTTCGTTTTCTAGAATTTTTGTTTCGGAAAATTACGTAACCGTCAGGTCCCCTGGACCAAATGCGATTTATTATGTTTTGAAACTACCAATATTTAGTACCTTTTTGGTACTATTTGGTACCTACCTAAATCAGATTTTTTAGTACCTCGATGAACAGCGAAAAAATATGAAAATAAAGTGGTCAGACAATCTGACGTCAGGTTGTCTGGACCATATTTTTTTCACATAGTTAGAGGCAATATAACTTAATTAATTCTTTCTATATATTTAGTACCTTTTTAGTACCTTAACGTACCTTATTTTTTTTAATTAAATAACGGCCCAGAAAAAAGTTATGGCTGAAATTAATTTTGCTGTTTACATTCTCCTATATTTTACTATCAATATTTAGTACATTTTTGGTACTATTTGGTACCTAAATTAGATTATTTAGTACCTCGATGAACAGCGAAAAAACATGGAAATAAAATAGTCAGACATTCTGACGTCAGCGGGGCTAGCATGGACAGCGAAGACAACGATTTGGTCTAAACAAAAATGATATTTAGGTGTAGAGAGTAGAACTTACTTAGTAACGCCTGAGGTAGGTCTGGTCATGAATCAGTCAAAGACTCAAGTGATGTCAAATAGCACGAAGCGTAGCGTCACTGTCGATGGGCAGGTAATACAGTATGTCGATGAATATATCTACTTAGACCAAGTAGTCTCCTTCAAATGCAGGCAAAACAGGGGAATAAGTCGCCACATTGAGAACGCATGGAGGAGCTACTGGGCCATGAAGCAGCTTATGAAGGGCAACCTTCCAATATCTCTAAAGCGCAAACTCATCGACACTTGTATCCTACCCGTACTAACCTACGGTGCTCAGACATGGTCTTTGACTAAGTCACAAAAATCGTACCTCAAGATTTGCCAAAGAGCTATAGAGCGCAATATTCTAGGGATCAAAAGAACGGATAGGGTCCGAAATCCGATCGAAAACGGGCATAGCGGATGTATGTACGAAGACTGCAGGTTTAAAGTGGGATTGGGCAGGCCATCCATCTAATGCATCCAGAACGTTGGGCAAAGCTCGTCACTCAATGGGTGCCAGAAGACCGTCGGATACGACGCGGCAGACCCAGGAAAAGATAGCGAGACGATCTGGCAAATAGTGGCCTTGGAGCGTGATGAGTGGAAGTTGATAGAAGTTTATATACTTTTTAGGGTCCGTACCTCAGGTAAAAAAAGGAACCTTATAATATCACTTTCTTGTCCATCTGTCTGTCCGTGTGTCACCACCAATTTTCTCAGGAAAGGGTAAACCTAGCAAGTTGAAATTTATACCAGATACTGAGGTTTATAGTCCCTATTAAGTGTATAAAAATCAAGGTCCTGAGTTAACACGATAAAAAGATATGGGGAAATTATCGAACCTGCTCACTGCTTAAAGAAACGCATGGAAGAAAGCTTGTCTAGGTGTAGACAATTTCGGAAGAAATGTTTATAATCACGAATGTCAAAATCAGATAACATTGGACGCCATGCTCGTATCTGTAGACTCATCTCTAGGGTAGAATAGAAAAGTTTTCATTCCGCTCATTCTTTCAATCGCCATGCTCGGGACTGAAGAAAAGTTCTACTCTGCACCTAAATGTCACTTTTGTTTAGTCTACCCTAGACAAAATCGTTGTCTTCGCTGTCCATGCTAGCCCCACTGACGTCAGAATGTCTGACTATTTTATTTTCATGTTTTTTCGCTGTTCATCGAGGTACTAAATAATCTAATTTAGGTACCAAATAGTACCAAAAATGTACTAAATATTGATAGTAAAATATAGGAGAATGTAAACAGCAAAATTAATTTCAGCCATAACTTTTTTCTGGGCCGTTATTTAATTAAAAAAAATAAGGTACGTTAAGGTACTAAAAAGGTACTAAATATATGGAAAGAAATAATTAAGTTATAATGCCTCTAACTATGTGAAAAAAATATGGTCCAGACAACCTGACGTCAGAATGTCTGACCACTTTATTTTCATGTTTTTTCGCATATCATCGAGGTACTAAAAAATCTGATTTAGGTACCAAATAGTACCAAAAAGGTACTAAATATTGGTAGTTTCAAAACATAATATATCGCATTTGGTCCAGGGGACCTGACGGTTACAAAATTACCAGTGAAGGAAAACATCGAAATGAAATGAAATAATTTATTTATAATGAAATAATTTATTTGCGTGAAATATGGTAGAAAAAGTTCTTAAAATAAAATTATAAGTAGCACATACTCAGTGGTACAAAGACCTACATGCAAAAATTTACATTTAAAATAACTATTTATGTCATACAGATTATGTACATTACATTTCTTAATTACCTATAGTTATAACTTTTGAAACTATCATGGTTACGAACATAAATATTATTATCAACGGGATAATTACCATGATTATTGAGTTTTGTTGTTTCCCGATATTTCGACGCAGTTGCATGCGCCATGATCACGGGTAACTGAAGTCTTTGCGAGGTAGAGGGTAGTTATGTGCAGACGAAACGGCGATCATGGCGCATGCAACTGCGTCGAAATATCGGGAAGCAAGAAAACTCAATAATCATGGTAATTATCCCGTTGATAATAATATTTACCTATAGTTTACTACCATGTCATCGTGAGGAAACCAGTTAGTATATTAATAGGCGACGATGACCTTGCTTCTAATATGGACATAATGACATTTACGTACCCTCTTAAGAAAAGTTTCCACTGGCAAGTAACTTCCGGAATTTGCAGAAGTCAATTGACGACTAGTTTCCACTGACTGCAATTTTTCCATTTTCAGGTGGGACTTGCAGCAAGTACGATAAGTCACTAAAACATGCAGAAGTCCACTTGCGCGAGCGTTTACACGTTGGGAGTCGCTTGCGTAAGTTAACTTGTGCAAGCGACCAGTGGACACTTAGCTTTAGACATCTCCGGTTTTAAGGGACAGACAACCCATGTAGCGAGAAAGAAAAGTACGGCATGAAGCTACAAAAATGATCGAAATAGGTGTTTTTTAAATATTATAGAAAAATAAGCTTTTATTGGTAATTCTTCCCTAAATCCGTTTTTAAGTCTGTGTTGTGGAATGTTGGTCGCTGCATTTTGCTTCTAAAAAGCGACTAAATTGCCGGTCGCTGATTCTAAAGTAGCACGTCTACTAGAGCCCTCGGTGCCCTTATCCAAAGCAGGTGCAAGTAAACAAAATAGACAAAAACATGAACTTTGTCTAAGTTTTCCAAATTCAAAGCCAATATATACAAAGAACCATAAGAGTATGCCTAGGCATTTTAGTTCCCTACGGCTGCCCAACTAGACTAATTCATAGATAATAGGGAACATTTCCCCATTTCACGGTTCAGCCCCTGAACAAAGGAACGAGGTCAACTGCCCGCCAAAAAATAATGCATCACCCGTGCTATTTCGGAAATAGAAGCCGATAGTGTGTAGTATGTAGGTCGGTGCGTCCACGTTCCCAATCGCTTTATTGTGCCTCCACGGAATGGGGACAAATGATTATTGCAATGTTGGACAGGTATGGGAGAATAGTAGATTGTATTATATGGGGGGAAAATAATATTTTTACGGCGAGGGCGCTTTTTTGAATCCAGAGCGAAGTGAAGGATTCTAGAGTAGAATCCCGAGCGTAGCGAGGGATTCTTTAGTAGAATCCTGAACGAAGCGAGGGATTTAAAGTACGTCGCCCGAGCCAAAAATATATTTTGCGCCCGAGTGATACACTCTACTTTTCATTACAATCTATGAGAAAATAAAAGGGAGGAGAAAGGAATGTGTTAAATCAACGAAGTTCCACTTGAGAAGAGTAATCGGGGATTAATTTTTTTTTATTCAGACGGTGGCCGCGCGCCGGCTGAATGGTGGGCGGTATGTTTATCCGATACTAGCAGCGCCCTCGCGGCGTTGCCCCCGTAGTGATGGTTTATGGTGATGATGATGATGATGATGAAAAGTAGCCTATAACCTTCCTCAAGAGTTTAGCTATCAAATAGGTACAGAAATAATTTTTCAAATCCGACTGGTAGTTCCTGAGATTTCATTTCATTTCATTTATTTATTTATTTCTCTCACAAACAATATAAATATAAATAAATAGCTAAATAAATATACAGAATAATGAATATTAAAAACGTTGTAGGTAGCTATTATAAAAACCTGTTTTGTGAGATTAGCGCGTTCAAACAAAAAATCTCTTCCGCTAGAATTGTTCAATAGTTCCACGAAAACAAACTAGATGGCGCCAGTAGACCATCGTTCTAGATCGCGCTGACGAAAACGCACAGGATTTTATCAGGTTGGAATTACAATTATGTATGGATAGAAAACTGCAGAGTAATAAATCTCTAAATGTGATTACAACTGTGGTGTTTTTGGAAGAGTCCTCCCTCATTCATCTTGGTAGATTTGAGATGAATGTTGGAAAGTAGTTGTACCTCAAAAGTGCGCGGCAAAGATAATTCATAGATAATTCCGGCGCACTTAAAGGGGATTAAAAACTCATTACTGCCCGCTAAACTTATAAAGAGGATTAAAAACTCATTACTACCCGCTAAAAGTTCCTTGAAGAGGAATCATCTACTTTGGGCGCACTTAAAGGCGAACAAAGTCGTCCTTTTCGAATAGATGGAATGAAAATCAATTTTCTGGTCCATTTTATTGGACCGTCGAATTTTTATATCCTCTTTACTTTTGTGCAACCATTATTGATCGTCAATCTATACAATATGACTATTGCTAGCCCTCCCCAACTAGGCCGTTTTACACATTATGCTGATGCAGCATGAATATACTCGCCGCCGCCCCGCCGCAGCGTCCTGTGTAAGGCTCCATATGAATTCAAAGGAAACTAGTGCCGCGCCGCGGTGACGATGGTGCGGATGCCGTTGCTGCTGCGGCATAGAGTTAAGTTTTTTTTTTTTTTCGGTTTTTAGAGTAAAATTAAATACTTAGTTAATTATACCCTAATAAAATTACAATCTAGCCAAGTAGGCCAATGAGCAATTTGAATTTCACTTAGTTTTATAAAGTTGCTTATATCTAAGAATGTGCCCAACGGCACGTTTCTTACTGTCTCTATTTAAGGGGAAGACACTTTGTTCTTGTGTTCTTTATATTATGTAGCACTTATTCACTAACACTTTCATATAATTTACACTACACTACACTAACTCAAATGGTTTAGTTCGTTTGAGTCTTCTCACTAGGTCTGTGTTATCGAGGAGCTGGATGGCCTCGACGTTCACATGGTTATGAAGTCTTTTTTCGTGAGCTTCTGCATATTTTTTTATAACTTTATCAACGAAGTCTATGTTAAGGTCCCGGTGAAGGTCTTCGTTTCTTACGTACCAGGGGGCATTCACGATATCCCTAAGTACTTTATTTTGAAAACGTTGGATGATTAGGATGTTACTTTTTTTAGTACAGCCCCACAGCTGTATACCATAGGTCCATACTGGCATTAGGACCTGTTTGTATATGGTAATTTTGTTGTGTACTGATAGGGCGGCTTGTCTTCCAAGCAGCCAGTACATCTGTTTGTAGCGAAGATCCAACTCTTTTCTTTTCTTCTTGACGTGAGCTTTCCAGCGCAGCTTTGCGTCAAGCGTCATACCTAAATACTTGGCTGTATTTTCATACGGGATGGGCTTATAGTTTAAGTACACTGGATGGTACTCCTCCTTTTTGTTGGTAAAGTTTAGATGAATTGATTTCGATTCATTTAAGTTGATTTTCCATTTCTTTGTCCAGTCATATACTTTGTTAACTGCATTTTGCACTTTTTCTGCTGCTTCTGCGTGTGTACTGCCAACTGCCATTATTGCCGTGTCATCAGCAAAGGTCGCTATTGTACTATTCTCTAGTTCAGGGATGTCACTGGTGTATAAAAGGTAGAGGACCGGACCTAGTACGCTTCCTTGTGGCACTCCAGCTTTTATTTCTTTAATATCAGAGTAGGCATCCTCTTGCCGTATTCTAAAAACTCTGTCTGATATGTATGATTCTAGTATTTCTACATAAGGTTTGGGAAGGATTTTCCTTAATTTAAGTATTAGGCCTTCATGCCATACTTTATCAAAAGCTTGTGCTACATCTAGAAATACGGTAGAGCAGATCTTTTTATTTTCTAGAGTACCTTCGATAATATTTATAATCCTGTGGACCTGGTCGATGGTTGAATGTTTTTCCCTGAACCCAAACTGGTGCTCTGGGATAAGGTTCTTGGCTTCTATGATTGGTCTCAATCTTTTGAGCAACAATTTTTCGAATAGTTTTGAAATTATTGGAAGTAGGGAAATCGGTCTGTACGATTTTACGTCACGAGGCGGTTTTCCCGGCTTTACTATCATTATTACTTCAGCTACTTTCCATAAGTCAGGTACACATTTTAACCTTAGCGCAGCGTTTATAATGTTAGTTAGTTTCACTAAAGCCTTTTTTGGTAGGTTGTGTAGTATTTCGCCTGAGATAAGGTCGAATCCTGGCGATTTTTTTGGATTAATGTGTTTATGAATCTCACTTCGGACCTCTCTAGGGGAAACCGCTGGTATATGAAGCTGTTCGTCCAAGATATCATCATAGGTCGTATCTTCTATGTAATGCGTTGTACCTTCATTTGGCGTAAAGATATTCTCTAGATGATCAGCAAACCTTCTTGCTTTATCTGCATTACTGACTGCCCACTCCCCGTTTTCCTCTCTTAGTGGGGGAATTTGGGTCATTGGTCGTTTCATATTTTTCGTAGCTTTCCATAACGAATAGTTGCTTTTGCGATCATTCGTTAGTCCTTGTAGGAAAGAGGCGGTTCTGCTGTCGATGACTAATTGTATTTCCTTCTTCAATTGCTTTGTCATGTTGTTCAGCTTCTTTTTGTCGTGTGGCCACCTGGATTGTTGCCATCGCTTTCTTTGTCTTCTTTTTTCACATATAAGTTGTTTAATCTCGTTGGGATAATTATTTTTAGTGAGCTTCTTTTTAATATCTGGTGTATTATTCCAAGCGGTCTGCTGCACCAAGTTAATAAAATGTTCAACTTCCTCATTTAGCTGTTCTGGGGTTTTTAGTGGAACTTTGAGTTCAATATTCCTGTCTAGCTCAATTTTAAAACTTTCCCAGTCTGTGTATTTATTAACTAGGGTTGGGGTAGTATCCTTGAGCAGGACTTTATTACTAATTTCTAAATATATTGCAGAGTGGTCCGAGTCCATGTCGTAGCTCTGGTCTATTTTAATGTAGTTAGATGAAATATTGTTATATATGAAGAAGTCAATCAGGTCAGGTATTTTAAAAGGATCTGTTGGCCAATAGGTTGGCGATCTCGTTGTTGCAACCTCAGTTAGTTAAGTAAAAATCACAGTCATAAAGTTAAGTAAAAATGTTTATATCTACATCTGTATTGAGCGTAACAGACGCGTACCGTGGCAGACAAAATAATATTCTTCTATACAGTTTGTATGAACGTATTCATATCTAACGTAGCTAACGTAACGTGTTCCATTCCTATGACCGCTCGTAACTACTCAACGGTACAACCGATTTTGATAAAAGATAAGTACCTACGTCGTTAGATTCGTCCAAGGATATAAAATTATAAAAAATCAAAATGCCAGTTTATGTTATGTTTTTTTAAACTCGGGTTTTTATTAATTTTAATGTTTATGTAAGTAGGTAACGGTTGAGCCGATGAGTAGTTATGAGTGGACATAAGAAGGGACATACATACATGCAGGTCGAATACATAACCCTCATTTTGGGCTTTGCCGTCGGGTAAAAAATCACTTTTTGTCAGAACCAAAACAAGGCTTGATTATTTATTTATTTATCAAATAAAATCCACAGGTAACACATTGACTTATTTATGTTTCTTACAGCCAATAACGGATTTACATTTTTTAAATACTTAACGCTTATATTATATTGTTGCTCAGTGTGTAGCTTTTAAAGAATAACCACATAATAATTTTCACAGAGTCGCTGAGAATTCAGAATTTAAATCACTTCTTTAACCTTGAAACGGCCAAAATGTCATGGACGTTCGTTTACAAGTGAAAATGTCAGTGATTACGTATTTTTGACGGTGATAAAGAGCTATTTTTTTTTCCGAGAAAATTACTGTTTTGATTATGGTAAGATCCCAAATAAGGGCCATTTTGCAGTGCGATTCAGACTTCCGAAAATGCATCTGATTCAATGATTTTCTTCGGAAAGTTGACGTTTTTCAGCAAACAAACGGCACTTTCCGAATTCGGAATACATTCCGAGAAGGCCTATAGTCGTATTGCTCTTTATACGGATTAAAAATATATGAAAAATGTCATTTTTTCCTTCAATTTTAGTCCGTATAATGAGCAATCCGACTATCGCACTGCTGGGCCGCGTTTCTGCAGATTGTAGTCTTGCCATTTCTTGTTATAAATCTGCTAACTTAGTTCTCTACATCTTACGCACGTGGAATAAGCAGCTACGAAATGTTTAATGGCTAAATATGAACGCGCGTTGCAAAATAAATGTGTATACGTGTATTATTGACTTGACAAAGAAGAAAGGAAGATGTGAGAATGTTTTCACAAAGAGTACATCAATATACCAGGTGTGATGGTGTCTATCATTGCAGTAGATTGTAGAGAGCAACAAATAAAAAAAATATATAGTTTTACCTACTTTACAAAAAATACCTAGTACAAATTACGAGTATGATAACTGCTGACGATATTGTAGTCGATTTGCATTTATATTACAAAAAATGTACCTGTTAGGTTTAGTGGATCTTGTTCTTTACCTATATTGAAAAGGTTACGATCGTAAAAAATTGCGTAGTTTGAACAAATAAAGCTATTTTTTGTATTTCATTAGGGATGCGGATGCTAGCTTTAACTATATTTTACATTTTATTAAAAGTTCTTCCAAATTTTTTCCCAAATTCAATCAGGATATTAACTCAAAAGCACTTCACGAAAAATCACCTGAACGTCGGAACAAGTTAAAAGTAAAACATCGAGGCATCGATCCTATTAGCCGCTGTCCTCCGCCTCCTAAAAGCAGGTGGAAAATTGATTGGACAAACATTCTCCAGTGAAATTTACAAAACCGTTACGCAATGCATTTTTTAGGGTCGGCGGGTGGTAGTCAGCGCTTTTTAGGAATTACAGCGGGTGGCGCGGTGGGATATGACGTTCGATTTCACCCCCGAGGCATGGGAGGGTGGGGCAGGAGTGGCTGCAGGGTAGGTTTGGGCTGTTGACGGGCGCGCGGCGCATGCGCGCTGCGTCCGCCGCCGCCCGATTTCCGCGGCGTTGACAGTTCGCCGGGACTTCCTTCCTCGATACGCGCGTCTGCGGCGCTGCACCAGGAGTGGAACCGTAGCAGAGTACCGAGACCCGGTCGCGCGCCTCGCTCGCGCGCCCCACCGAGCCACCCATGGCAGCCTGAGCTTCGACACGTGAGTACCACGCCGGCCGGTGCCGCTTGCGACGAACCAATTCAAACCTGCATACCTTTTATATCCCTATTTGCACTTAATAAGCAACCACATTTGAAATACTTACTTAACTTTTTTTTTTATAAAATCGATGAGAATGTTGGTTTGCGTATTCATTTGTGTTATTTAATACAAAGAATTAGCATTCCTGTGAATTTTAAGAAAATTGTAATAAAAAACAGCCATTAGAAAATACGCTTACAAAGGTATTTAATTCTAATTGTGTTTTAGTTGCAAATAATTGTAAATACACTAGGCTTTTTCAATTAACGGGTTCGTGCCCTTATCTTGTACTGTAAATGGCGTTAAATGAGTAAATAAATAAAAAATTCAAGTTGCTATGCTATGAAGTCATATGCTTTTTCATTCATACCAATTTGAAAGGTATTTAGACTGACTGAACGAATTAGGGAAATCGCTGGTTTCTGGGATCACAATTTTTAGGTTGAATTATAATCGGCTATAATGTTGAAAGTCATTAAACATAACACATGAGTGACAGAGAGAGAGAGAGATTGCAGAGTGAGTAATCTTAGGTATTTTCGCGAATGAATATTAACGTTGCAAAAACGTGACAAAATCGCTTTAGGCACACCAACTGACTCATGTCCTGAATCGGCTGAGCTGATAGGCATGCAATTTTATTGTTGTCAGGCTCAATTGGTTCTTGTGTACTTTTTTAGCCTTAACTTTGCATAAAAGGATATTCCAACCCTTGTTAATTAATTAAAAGTTACTGGATATAACATTTTTAATTTTATTTTAATTTTTAACAACTAGTGAGTTCTATTATTCTATTTTTTTACAAATGCTTTAAAAAGAAACACGTTATTCAGAAAGTTTTAGTTAACCTAGTTTAAGTAAATAGTTCTGTATTGTTTGAAAAATTATATGTACTTAGTCCATTTTTCTCTATCTTCTCTTTTCACATAGAAAAAAAGAGCCATCTATTATTTCATTCATCTGTTGAGTTGGGAATTGGTTGGTTATTTGAAGTTTGACTGATAGCCCAATCAGTATAGCTGATTAATGATACATCTTTGTCTTAAAGGTAGGATTTTCTGATTGAAATATTTAATCAAGACCTAAAATTGAGACCTAAACCGAGTTGTAAGTGTTGTAATACATTGTACCTGTTTCATTCAACTATTTATTTTTTTATTAGCAACTAAGCTTTTAATACTGCTAACATCGAGATAATAACTAGAGAAGAAAGTACAAACCATAGACGTGTCACAAATGAGACGGAACATGGGCGGGGCCTAATGAGAGATTAGACACCGCACAGAAGCGACACAGCTTTTTTACCTACTAATTATTACTCTGCCTTATCTAAACAAATTGACTAGGTCGTGGGTTTGATTCCCACCCAGGACAAACATTTGTGTGACGAATTATATTATTTTATACGTAGTATTGTAGGTACCTATGTATGCATTTCCAAATAAAAAGTATTCTACCATTTTTTAGCCCCGAATAGCAGAATAACTATTAAAATATCAAAAAATTCACGAAAAAAAACTGATTTAAACTTTTAGTATTTCGTACATTTCCTTTAACTTTTTTATTAGTTTGCCGATGTAGTTTCTTCTCAGAAATTGATCCTCGTCATCTACACTATCGGATGGTATAATAATACAGAAAGTTTTTTTTATTATTCAACAGGTTCGATTCCTAGCCATGAAAATCAATATTTTTAAAATCTAATGATGCAGTTTTACTTTTTATCAAAATCGGTTACGAGACTCCTTTGAGTGTTTTTCGCTATCGGTAATAGTTTCAGATTTTGCCCTAGAGGCATTCATGAAAAACTCACCCTGTATAACTCGGTTCTGACTGAGTGTAGATTAAACTGTTTTCACAAATATTGTTTGTTATACTCATATGAGTTTATATTTTGATGTTTGGTTGATGGCCGCGCGATATAAAAAAGGCACCAACCTCCCATGCAAAATCAGCATGGCCTTTTATAAGACACTATCACATTAATCATCGATTTTTCAAAAACTACAAGTTAAATAAAAAAAAATTACAGTCAATAAAAAGTCAATAAAAAAATCGAAGTTCCGACTGCTTCTAAATCGCTGCACACCGTCTTGTACTAATAGACAAACAGACAGACAAACGGCATAGGCTGAGTAGGTATTTTATGAGCTAAACAATAAATCAGTTATATTATACATAATTGAGTTAAAATAACTAGGTCCATAAATTATGAGTTCACCAACACTTATTACCTACCGTGTCCAATCTGTACAGTTCAATTTTCATATTCTATGATTTTCTAGAAATGGCGGCATATTTTGACAAAAATTAGTTTTGCTTTGTTTTAGTTGATGTTTTGTTTACTTACCGATGATAAGTTACGCCACTATCCTTATTTTGTATAGTTGTTGCGTTTTTGCAAGTTTTTAAAATGCAAGACGGCATTTTTGAAAGTCATTTTTATAACTTTTCGTCAACATTCAACACCATAGAGCCAGCGACCGATTGCGATGAACGTGAGCTAGTGAATGAATGAGCTGACGCTGATCGGCTTCAACTGTGGCGTCAACTGTGAGTTCGCCGGTGTCCGTTCTAGTTTACATATTTCTTCAATGACTGCTAATAGCTTTCTGCGGCCGCACATGAACTATGAACAACGTTAAAACAAGCTTGAAAAAGTCCTACTTTAGGCTCGTTGTCATGAATGACGTATTACGTCATTAAGCATAAGCAGTAAGTACTAAAGCAAGACTGCAGCAGTCATGCAGCACAACTAAAATAATTTGTTTTGGTACGAATCCAAACAATGTTAAAACAAGTTTGAAACAGTCCTGTTTTAGGAATGTTGCAACAAGCCTAAAGCAGGACTGTTTCAAGCTTGTTTTAACATTTCTTTTTTATCTTCTAATCTTCAAAATTTGCTTTGTTGTTTTTTCACCTTTAGATGGAAGAAAACGTAAGTTGACAAAGTCACGGGCTACAACTAGTAGAGTTTTGTACATCTCTCGTACTTTTGAATTTCATAGAATAAAAAATATTCAGTATTATAACTTTGTAGTGTGTATCTGAGTATCTGTGTGTCTGTCTGTGGCATCGTAGCTCCTGAACGGATAAACCGATTTAAATTATATTTTTTTTGTCTGAATGTTTTTTTTTCTAGAGTGTTCTTAGCTATGTCTCATGAAAATCTGTACAGCCGTTTGAAGATCATCACCTCTTTTCTATAGTTACTAGCTCTCCGCGTTTTCGTCAGCGCGATCTAGGATTGGCTCAGTCACGCCATCTAGTATTGAATTTTGGAAAACAATGAAAGCAGGGGTCATTCCATTTGACGTTTTATCTACATTGCGACTAGTTTAGGTACACTCAGTGCTGCAATGAGGTTCATTGCAAAGCTGTAACACAAAAAAGTTTTACTTGTCAATAAATGTTTATTAGAAGGTTTTTGTGTCGGGGTTTTTTTTTATTTTTTTTTTATTTAATACTAAGTATTGCGTTGTAAAATATAATCTAAAAAACAGTTCGGTAACCGGTCGCCATTGCGATTCCGCTAAAACCTATTTATCAATTCAGATGCAGGAGATGACATTGAACGCTGTGTGCCCACTTCTACGCATGCGTCAATATTTGACCAGATGTACTGGCCGAAACCGATCGCTACGGAAGGCAATTTAAACTTACCTAATTCACATTTCGAATTTGAATTTAGATCTTTACTCGAATTTAGTTCTATTTTCAATAAAATATTAAAAAAGTAACAACAATAATGCTCTGGCTGAAAATAAATGGAAATACATCGTTTGAATTTAAATTTTAATAAGTATTTTAAGTTTAATTTCAAAATTAATGGTTAAGGTTTGATTTACACTAAAATTAAGTGTTACTTATAAATAACTTTTAAACATTTTCCTGTTTTTTTTTCTAATATGAATAACAAAATAATGAAGAACAATAAATTGAGGTGTAAGGAATTTTCTCTGCCTTTATATGGACACTAAGGGAAGTTTTTATTACGTCATCGATAGAGAAGTAGTTCAATTAGCTTTCAGTTTCCCAAAATGCCTGCCCAGCCTATACATATCGATCTGTTTTCATCTAGGTTACCTAGAATATAACTAGGTCGCACCTAGCCCGGGAGCTTGCAATTCGAGCATGCGCACTAATGTCCAGTTTCAATATTTTATCTATCTGTGATTTTGCTTACTGTGGTTAGATATTTGACATTACTCCTATACTTTTTTTTTCTTTATTTTGGCTTCGCACGGTTTGTGCATTTAGCCAGTGCCAAGTAAATTTTTCAAGTTTATAGATATTACAAATACTTACTTACCTACATATTAAAATACTTAAGTACTTACTTAAATATAATATCCCACCCCTCCCCTTGCGCCTCAGTAAAGATGTGGGGCTTTACTGAAACTTCAACACAGACTTTTTGGGAGAACTCGAAATGCAATGCAATCCAATTTTGTTTCATTTGACCACACTTATGCACGTTCACGAATACTCAACAGTTAAATAATTCACAAAGAAACACTAGTTTAAGAAATTAAAACAAAACAAAAACATGACTTCTCAAATTCCCGCCAAAAAGTCCTACTCATTAAGTAGTACCTACCTACTAAAAATTTTGAACACCTAAATTACTACAGTAAGTACCTAAGCAAAATCACAGATAAGTACCTACCTAGATAGAATATTAGAATTGGCCGAAAGCTGTAAAATCATGCAGGTAAACAGTTTCACTTTCGAACGAAAGTTTTCTTATAAAATTATTTTGAACGAAACTTTTCACGAGTTTCAAATGTTTCCATTTAGAATGATATACGGTGCCCCTCAGCGTATCAGAAACGTGTTATCTTAGATTAGATCTATCGAATTTAATTCCGCTTCCATTGCGTATAGTTTCATACAGCCTATGCAGCCATCTAATCAGAGTTTCGCCTAATGCTGATAAGATAGCCCTGCAAGAATTTTGAAACCTATCTACAGCGTGTTTATAAGAACGATCATGTATTTTTCGTATCAGATTTACACGCTCTGTTTTCTGACAATAGGTACCTACTTATAATTATAACCTGCTCGATCTTATTTTTGCTACTTAGCAAGTTTACAATCGCAATCAATCAAAGGCCCAGTGAGGATTGGTCTAGCTCATAGGTTCCCAAAGTGGTCCAGGTGGACCCCCAGGGGTCCACGGGAGACTCGACGGGGGTCCGCGTTGGCGTGACCAAAAAATGGGGGTGCACAACTCGTAAATGGGGGTCCACGAAAATTTATCTGGTTTCGATAGTGAAGAACTAAAATGATGTCATTGTCATTGTAATGTAAGTGTGCCCAGCAATCAGGGGCGTATTTACCCTTGGGCCAAGAGGGCCATGGCCCGGGGCGCCAGTCTACGAGGGGCGGCTTGCGCCGCCCCGTGCTCTCAGCTTGATGCGCCTTTCTTTTTGTCCTTACATGCCAGAAGAAATTTAAAAAAGCCTACCTAACTAACAAAAGCTAAAACTTATTTGGCTGAGAGCGAAGGGGGGCTTGCACCGCCCCGTGCTCTCAGCTTCATACGCCTTTCTTTTTGTCCTTATATGCCTGAAGAAATTAAAAAAAGCCTACCTAACTAACAAAAGCTAAAACTTATTTGGCTCAGAGCGAAGGGGAGCTTGCGCCGCCCCGTGCTCTCAGCTTCATACGCCTTTCTTTTTGTCCTTATAATTATGTCTGAAGAAATTAAAAAAGCCTACCTAACTAACAAAAGCTAAAACTTATTTGGCTGAGAGCGAAGGGGGGCTTGCGCCGCCCCGCACTTTCATTCTCATGCGCCTTTCTTTTTGTCCTTATATGCCCGAAGAAATTGAAAAAAAGCCTACCTAATTAACAAAAGCTAAAACGTATTTGGTTGAGAGCGAGCGGCGGCTTGCGCTGCCCCGCGCTCTCAACTTCATGCGCCTTTCTGTTTGTCCATACTTGCCAGAAGAAATAAGAAAAAGCCCACCTAATTATCAAAAGCTAAAACTTATTTGGTTGAGAGCGAGATGCGGAATAAAAACTAAAACTTATTTGGTTGTAAAGTTTGATAGACATCAAGACTATCGTTTTACTGACTGACCATTTCAGAGACTGACTTTGCGATTTTTTAACTTGACAGGAAACGTAGGTTTTCTTTTAAGCTCGAAGGGATAATTCGTTACAATAATTGGTAGTCTGGGAATAAATCCTCGACACAATTTTAGGAAAAAATTTCTTGAGTGTCACCTGTTGCATTTTTCTTCAAAAAATTCGGCTCGCTTCGCTCGCATGTTAGCTTCATCAGTGTTTTGCGAGCAAATTGAGTTATGTCTGACCGCGAAATAGGAACCGACAAATAGCCAGCCTTTTTTTTGAGCACGTAAGCAAAATCAAGTGTCACTTGTTGCATTTGTCATAAAAAAATTCGGCTCGCTTCGCTCGCATATGAAATAGGAACCGGCAACCAGCCAACCTTTTCTTTAAGAACCGTAAGCAAAATCAAGTATCTGTTGTTGTTTTAAAAAAGTCGGCTTGCTTCGCTCGCTTATTATAAGCTTCATGACTATTTTGCGAGCAGAGTGCAAACCAAGTTTTAAGCCAGAGACCAATATTTGCAGTGGGCGGTAAACTTTACCGGCCTAGGGCGCTGAATCTTAAAATACGCCTCTGCCAGCAATATTACTATTTATAAGTTACGTTACGTTATTTAGTTATTTATAACAATAATAATTAATAGTGTCATAGTTACATAATTATTTGAATAAATAAAACACAAGAAAATAATTTACTTTTTTTTTTACCACTTCGAATGGGGAGTTTTCTAAATAAAATAAGTGAGAATTGATTGGTTTCTTGTGCTGTGTGTGAGTAGATGTCATGTCAAAAAAGTAAAGTTAGATGGAATCACAATTATGATTAGCCAACTTGACTTTCTTGACTTCCACTCCACTCCACATCCAATCAATGAATTAATTAATCAATCAATTCTCACTTTTTTTTTTCGAAAACTGTTAATTCGTAGTTGGAACGCAGCCGCAACGCAAAATCTACTCTTCACATTTTTTGTCGACTGGGAATATGGTAGAATTGTAGCTACAGGGGGTCCACCGGGACCAGCAAAATTGTGAAAGTGGTCCACGAGTAAATAAAGTTTGGGAACCTATGGTCTAGCTAGATACTTGCAAGTACTTACAACACTTTGCTGCAAAAACGAAATCATTCCGAAGAAATACGTGGAAACGGATGCATTTTCGGAAGTCTGAATCGCGCTTCTGGTTCCCATAGTACAAGCTTTGCTTAGTTTGGGGCTAGATGGCGCTGTGTGAAATGTCCACCAATATTTATTTATTTTGTTTTATATAATTTATGACCATACAACCACTGCTGTTTTAATTAGGTACTCGTAAGTACTTGCAGCAGGAACGAATATGTAGTTTTTCACATGAATCTGAATAGCTCCTATAACTCAGGCGCAAACACACGCTGGCCCAGGCTCGCCGAGTGAACGTGCTGCCTTGCCTCTCTCTCCCTCTCGTCTTGCATCGATTCACCTTCTCGCTCGCACTCGCCCAGGCTCGCCTAGGCTCGCCTAAGCTGGTCCAGCGTGTGTTTGAGCCATTAGCATCAGAATCAGCAGAATAAATAGTTCACAAGTAGTAGCTAAGTTGCTACACAATAAGTTCACCGAAATATCAACATTAAAGTAATATGATCTATTATTTTAGGCTTACTATTCCCTTTGTTCAGCTATGTTGTGATTGATATGACATGCTGACAGGATTAACCTTGATACAAAAATTAGGTAATATTTTCTATACGTATGTACCTTAAATAAAAGCTCTGGGCGTCGATTCTCGTACCGAACTTTTTATCAACCTCAACCAAAACCTCAACTAAAGCGACTGTTTCCATGACTACTAATAACAAACGACTCAGTTGTGGTGAGGTTTTGAACTTTGGCAGAACAAATTTTTGAAAAGCTATTCTACTATTTCACCAAATGGCTGACATTTAAGAGATCGAACCAAACCAAAGCGGTTGTCATCTAGTAGAATACAGGCCCAGCTCATTGTGTTAAGAGTACTTACCTTATTTTGTCTTTTTACATCAGGTATAGATTTAAAGCATCATTTACATGGTGATAGATTTTGGGGCGATAATCGCCTTGCGAGTTTCGTTGGTGATACTGACTCAGTCTAGGCAAATCGCATTCACATGTTTACTTACATCGAACCAAAAAACAAAAACTCGATTACGAGACTCGCATACGAGATTCAAACAATAACAATTTAATTAAAAATTTTATGAAAATCCCCCACATCCCTTCAACAAACTAGATAAGAGCTGATGATCTTCAAACGGCTGAACAAATTTTCATGAAACATAGCTCAACGAACTCTCAATAAAGACAAGGTGTCTTCAAACAAAAAAAAGTAAGTTGAAATCGTTTTTTATAACACCCCTCTTTTTCGTCGTGGGTGAAACGAAACTCTTGCTGCAAAGCTGTCTCCACGAGAGCTTAAGCCATGGTCCTAACCATCAAGAGAAAATAAAATTACACTAATTACTTTACGATGACGATGTAGGCATCAAAGCGTATCTATGTTTTATGTCAATGTAAACAATTGTATCCAATTTTTATGGTCTATTTATTTTGGCAGGATGAGCTTGACTCCTATAGTCTAAACGTTTTCAGCCCCCTGATTCAGACCTTCTCGGAATGTATTCTGAATTCGGAAAGTAACATTTCTTCGCTGAAAAAACGTCAACTTTACGAATAAAATCATCGAATCGGATGCTAATTCGGAAGTCTGAATCAGGATGCAGGTCACTTATTAACTCAACACTTGTTCAACACAGATTTGATCGAACATACTTCAAACAAAAGAATAATGTCAAAAAAACTTATTAGAATAAAACTTACTACTCAAGGTAGATTTTTTTATCATTATTCATACATAGTTTAATTAGAATGAAAAATTTGAAGTTCATACTTCAAAATTCTCTGATTGTACGTAACTTCGTAATAAAAAGTTTTTGCACTGAGTTGGCGGCCTCGTGAAGTTTAGAAACAAATTGCAATGTGAACTAGGAAATTAGTGAAGGTTTCAGTGGAAGCCATCTAAGTGGAACGCGGGGTTTTAGCGATAAACGCTTTTTTCTCTATCTTAAGGTTGATTCACGTTACACCGGGCCGGGCCCGTCCGGAACATTATGGTATACATTTTGTTTGAAGTGATTCATGTCTGTAGGCTCATTCTGTAAACTCACTTCGAACGTCGAAGAGCTGAATCCGCTGTGAGATTTCAAATTTCGTATTCGAAATTTGAATCTTACTACAAACACTTACGATACATTCTTGCGTATTTAGTGAGCTCGGTCATTTGAGTGAATTCGAAGTGAGTCTAGTACAGAATGCCTCTGCTGATCGGGCGCTGGCCGTGCCCCGGCCGTGTCCCGGCGCCCGGTCAGACATGAATCACTTCAAACAAAATGTATACCATAATGTTCCGGACAGGCCCGGCCCGGTGTAACGTGATTCAACCTTTAAAGTTTAACCCTGTTTTTCATAATGTCTTCTCAGCTTATGATCAAATGCAAACGGATGGTGCCTCTGTTGCCATGTCTTTTCAATGAAATGTTACAAGAAAAAACAGTCCTTAGGACTAGTTAATTGAAAAAATAATAAAATTGAATAAATAATTTCATTGAAAAAAATAATGGGGTAATTTAGGAATTATAAAGTAAAATAATAAAAAGTTTTACTGTTTTTTTTATTGACACCGTAGACGTGGATATGTATAGGGTACAGAGGCGTGATTCAGCCCTCGGAATACATTCCGAATTCAAAAAGTTTATTCGCTGAAAAAACGGAAAATTTCTGCAGAAAATCTTCGAATCGGATACATTTATGAAGTCTGAATCGCACTGCAGGTAGTTTAAGTATAGGTACTGTAGTTCAGTTCCCTATTCATTCAGGTAAGTACCTAAACAAATAGTGATATGTAGATCTCTTCGACTGCACAAAAGGTTTGCCTTGAGAGTTTCATTGTTGCCTAGTGTACTTCATTGCATCCTATAGGTATAACTAGCACTAGTATTCTTACAACTCGTAAAATTCCACCATAACTCGATGGGCACGTTATACTATAGAATTGACTATTTAGTCGTTAAACTAAGTATTCTAATCCGCCAAGCTATAGTGTGATTTAAAATTGAACAAACATCTAGATTTGCAATATTAATACATACTATACAAATGTATATTTTTTTACCAATAGCAAATAGGCAAAAACAAATTGCAATTGCAACTTTTGTTTAAAAATCAATGAAGTACCTAATCCATAAAAAGAAAAAGTGTATTGACGGTTGAAAAATCTAATCTTTTTCCATCAAAAAACCAATCAAGAACGACTTTTTCATGCCCAACAACAACAAGGTACCTATGCAACGTTTCCGACGACATCGTCATGGATAGGGTGAAGTGGAAGAAGAATGTGAAGAAGGCTGACCCCACCACCATGAGGGATGAATAGCTGGAAAGAGGGAGAGATCACGACAGACTTAAAAAAAAAAAAAAAAAAACTGGTCAAGTGCGAGTTGAACTCGTACGCCGAGGGTTCCGTACCTAGCCATGGTGCTAATTAAGCTAGTCCGCTTAATTGTATGAGCGCCCATACAACTCGGAGGTCAATTTTAATTGGCGTCAACTATGTATGTATGGGAACACCCTTTAATTTTCAACTTTTTTAACTTTTTGGAATTTTTCCTTTATTTGTGCTATAAGACTTTGCTTTTTGAAAAATTTCGTTATTCTAGGTCAACGGGAACTACCATTTAGGTTTTCGACCCAAAACCTCTAGGGTACTTCCGGTTGACCTAGAATTGTCAATTTTGGTTACAAGCAAGGTCTGCCAGCACAAGTAAAGGAAAAATTCTGAAAAATAAAAAAAGTTGATAATTAAGGTAAGTTTTGGTACTCACAAGTTTTCACGAAAACCTAAATTTGCCTATATTTTTTTATAGTGTTGACTCAGGACCATGATTTTTATACTCACAATAGGGACTATAGACCTTAGTATATGGTATAAATTTCAACTTGCTAGCTCTACCCGTTCCTGAGATAATCGATGGTGATACACGGACAGACGGACGGACAGACGGACGGACAGACGGACGGACAGACGGACGGACAGACGGACAGACGGACAGACGGACAAGAAAGTGATCTTATAAGGGTTCCCTTTTTTACCTTTTAAGGTACGGAACCCTAAAAAGAATAAGTAGGTACTTACTTACAAGTAATTTGATCATCATAGACTTTAAAATATGTATGAAACGTGTGCTAATGTCTATGAACGTGAATAGTCAACGTTATCACTCCTCTTGGTCTAGGACTGCACACAAAAAGTAACTGATCCGATCTAAGCAATTTGTTCTCAATTGCTCTACAATAGCGTCATCTAGCTTCTAGCATCATTATTATGGTATACACTGTTATATAACTAACTAGTATTATTGTACTGTGGTCTCGGTAGTAAATAAATTGACATTTTTTAATTTTTAATTTTATTTATTTACCTATTTGCGTAACAAACAAAACATAAAAATATAATGATATTATAATTAAACGGGATTTTATCGCGGTCCTTTTATTTATTTTTCATTCCATCTATTCGAAAAAGACGACTTTGTTCGCCTTTAAGTGCGCCCAAAGTAGATGATTCCTCTTCAAGGAACTTTTAGCGGGCAGTAATGAGTTTTTAATCCTCTTTATAAGTTTAGCGGGCAGTAATGAGTTTTTAATCCCCTTTAAGTGCGCCGGAATTATCTTTGCCGCGCACCTATGAGGTACAACTACTTTGCACTGCAAAGTAGTTGTACCTCATAGGTGCAAAGATTCCACATTCAAGTCTCGAATCTAGCTAGATGAATGAGGACTCTTCCAAAAACACCACAATTGTAATCACATTTAGAGATTTATTACTCAGCGGTTTCAGTATAGCTATAGATAGCTAACTATCCATACAAAAATTGTAAGTCCAACCTCATAAAATCCTGTGCGTTTTCGTCAGCGCGATCTAGAAAACCGCCATCTAGTTTGTTTTCGTGGAACTATTGATGGCTGTTCTAGAGTTTTTTTGTTCGAAAGCGCTAATCTCAGGAACTACCAGTCCGATTTGAAAAATTATTTCTGTATTTGATAGCTAAACTCTTGAGGAAGGTTATAGGCTACTTTTCATCATCATCATCATCACCATAAACCATCAGATAAACAAACCGCCCACCATTCAGCCGGCGCGCGGCCGTCGTCTGAATAAAAAAAATTTAATCCCCGATTACTCTTCTCAAGTGGAACTTCGTCGATTTAACACATTATTTTCTCATAGATTGTAATGAAAAGTAGAGTGTTTCACTCGGGCGCAAAATATATTTTTGGCTCGGGCGACGTACTTTAAATCCCTCGCTACGTTCAGGATTCTACCAAAGAATCCCTCGCTACGCTCGGGATTCTACTCTAGAATCCTTCACTTCGCTCTGGATTCAAAAAAGCGCCCTCGCCGTCAAAATATTATTTTGCCCCCTTATAATACAATCTACTAATATCTTCTTTTCCCGACGTTTCGAACACGTTACAGCGTTCGTGGTCACGGGATGGCAAACAAAAAACATAAAAAACGTAATTTTTTTACATTATTGTCTCCCCTGAAAGAGAACCCTAACTCAAGAACGGCTGTAACGATTTTCATAATCTTTGATTTGTTGGATTTGTGTCAGTCCCGATAACAGAATAACTATTGAAACATCGGAAAAATTAACGAAAAAAAAAATAATTTTCTCTTACATTTCGTATGGAACAGCTTTTTTGATGATATCTCCAATTATGAGACCATACGAAGTTCGCCATCAGCTAGTCCGTACCCATAATATAATTTGTTTGTTTATTTATCCTGCTTTCACGTCGAAACAGATCGACGAATTGACGTGATTTTTTGTGTGGAGATAGTTGGAGGGCTGTAAAGTAACATAGGCTACTTTTTATCCGGGTACCACGCAAGCGAAGCCGCGGGCAGCAGCTAGTGAGATATAAAAGCCTTATTTTAGAACGTCCTGTATCCTAACACTACGTTATCAATGGCCTTGTGCGCGTGATAAGGAAACGCCATACAATTATTGTTCTTTATTAGCTGCACTATTTATCACCGACGTAATTCCGACAAGTTTTAGGCCTATTTGTGGGTAGAAACTTGTTTTTCTATCTACATTGGTCCTAAAATAAACTAGGCAATGACTTGGAGAGCTGCAATAAATCGCTGCAATTTTTTTGAATCGCACAATTCATATTGGAAGTATTTAAATGTATTTACAGAAACGAATCCTTACCTTACATTAGAAGTTATAAGATCTTTCATAGACTTTCAAATACAGAGTAGAATTGCTGATTCTTTGTAATTTACAATTTTAAACTGATTGGTTGAAATTGAAATGATTCGGTTATGCAGGTAATATCATTGATATAACATTATGCTAAAGGTAGGTATAACGTATTTTGGTCATACTGAAACCTATACCTAATATTATGTTCTTCTCACAATCCATATTCAATATTTATTAAATATCGATGAAAGCCTGTAATTGGCTAATTAATAAATAAATGGGTAAATTCTTCCATTTGACACAAAAAGTATGTATGGTATTTTGATATTTCTGGATTTGAATTGCACGGCCTCTAAAGTGGCTGCGCTAGCATTATCGTTACGGAAGTGAATTCGAGGCCAGAGTTTAGCTACTGTGTGTACTGTAACCCTAGCATTAGTTTGGAGACAAGCAGTAACTACATGATTTTGTCAAAAACATTGTAAAAAAAAATTGTATTGGGGATATTTATAAAACTTTTTTTTTTATTTGAAAACGTTTTAGTTTATTTATGGATAGTGTTTATGAAACAAACTGGCCTAGTTTTTTGTATAAATACTTGACACTCATTTACTAATTTAAAAAAAGCCAATTATAAAAATGACACAGTAGTCTTAAAAATGAAATAAAATTATTATTATTATTATAAAGGGATCAGTGAGGAATTTTGGGGGAGACCTTTGTCCAGCAGTGGAACATACCAGAATTAGAATTAGAATTATTTATTTCCAGAACAACAGAAAGCTTACAGTGAACACCAAAACGCTAGCTGTTATAATTAAAACTTAAAAATAATCTTAGATTTTTAAAAATAATATAAAGGCTGTCATCAAATAAGTCGATATGTTGGAACTCGTGTACGAATGCATTTAGTAAGCTAAGCGCTCTTAATGTTGGCGCATTCATAGAGTGATAAGTGTGTGTTACGTGACAGGCAAACAACGGGTGTCGACGCCGTTGGCCACAGCGCACATAATTATTTGGTACATATAGTGATATGCTGCCTAATAGTGCCGGATTGTTTACTTTATTACCAGGTTAAAAAAGATAAAAAAATTAAAATGAAAATGCCTGATCCACAGAAGTAATACACAGCATAACAATTTAAAGGCGGCGACAGTCTCGATCGCAGACTGTCAAAACTAATAACTAATGCTAACCTCCCAATTCTTTCTTATTATCGTATGGACGCTATGGTGATAATTTAATTTAATGTTTGACAGTTGCTTAAAGTTTTGTAACGTTAACTTTATGAACGGGATACACGAGGCTAGTTTTTCAAGCCAGGATAGCAACATATTATTTGTTAGCTAGCAAGTTAGCAGCGTATGTAGCATGCCTATGTAAATGCATTTCTGTGCCCATTTTCTAAGTTAGTTCCGTTTACCTACACGAAGCCAAAGCTGCTAGCTTACCATCACTATCTTGCTATCCTTACTTGAAAAACGAGCCTCGTGTATCCCGAGCATTAAGTATATTTACTAACAAGTTGACATCAAAAGTGATTATTACTAAATGATGATACATAAGATTTTGGCCTTGTGATGACTTCTCCCTCAAGTTATTTTTTTTATACAAATAGGTAATTTTCCATAGAGGTAAGCAGAGACCACAGGTTTCTATATTGCATCTATTCTATCGGCAAAACGATGCAGGATAACTTTATTTAAAATAAAATGTCTTTAAAAATGGTACTTACTTAATACGAATAAGTTAAAATATTTTGATACAAAGTACCTACTTCTCTAAACGTTTCATTTTTGTAAAATAGGTTTCTATTTTATTTATCATCTCATTTATATTCACCTAAACACAGCCCTTAACGAAACCTGTCGTATCATCACAGGGTGCCTCAGACCAACGCCCCTCAACCTGTTGTACCCTATCGCTGGTATAGCGCCTCCTAAAATCCGCAGAGAAGTTGCATGTTCGGTTGAGAAGTCTAAGCAAGAGTTTGACAATAGACATCCACTTTACGGCTCTACAACACCCACAAAACGCCTGAAAAGCCGCAAGAGCTTTCTTTCAACCGTTAAGGCTCTTCCGACTTCTAACCTCTGCGAAGCCCGTCGCACACTTTGGCTTGAGAGAAGCCCCCCTCCAGCTGATTATATACAGCCCGCCGAAGAGCTTCCTCCAGGGCATGAACTACCGTGGCTCACTTGGAAGTCACTCAACCGTCTCCGCACCCAAGTGGGCCGCTGCAAGCTTAATTTGAGCAAGTGGGGGTTTAACAAGGAGTCAACGACGCGCTGTGAATGTGGCACTGATCCCCAGTCCATGCCACATTTGCTGGCCTGCCCACTGTGCCCGAACACCTGCACTATGAGGGATCTCTGCACGGCCACTGACAACGCTATAGCTGTGGCAAAGTATTGGGAGCGGAAGCTGTGATATTTGTATTATCGACACGACGAAGAAGAAGATTCACCTAAACAAAGTAGATATCGAATGCGTTCAACGAAGTCAAACTACCTATCAAGCGAAAAACCATGAAACTATTTATAATGTTTTCAGAAAAGTGCGCGATGTCAATAACCGTAAAACGAATGCTGTATCTATTCAAACGCCGTATCTACGAGTGCGAAACACGTACCTATTAACATACACACTAGGCACACTCACACAGACGGCGGCGGCCGGCACTAGGTAGGTAGGTGCTAGGCTCCGCGTGTGGCGGCTAGATTAGGTGGTAGTTAGTACGCGAGCACCGGGAGTGCGGCCTGGCCGTGCAGATTCGGCTGCAGCGGCATCACGAGGCGAGGGCCCGCGAGGGGCGCAGCTCTAGCCGTCTTTTTCATTTTGCGTGCGTCTTTTTTTGGCAGCGCGCGTTAACCTTGGATTTTTTCATAGCGAAGCGCTGCACGTACTCGCAAGTTTCGGATAGTCGTAGAGCGTCCCCCACTCGACGCGTCCGAATTTTCTGCATTCGGGCAGCGTGAAGAGTTTTCGGCGGTCGCATTCGCGAGCGCTCCACACGGCTAGGCGCGCGCACTATCACGCACCGCGCACCGCGGCGCTGCAACATGCGGAAGTGAACCTCGCGATCCAACTCGCTACGACCAGTGTTACCCAACTGACGCCAGTGATACCAGTGACAAACGCAACACACACTCAGTGATACACAAACTATGCTAGTGCAACGCTCATAGAGCTTCATTGTTTTCTAATACGATACTAGGACTGTGGACTATACCATTATGGATACGAGGAAAGTATTGTTCTTCATTCTATTTTGTTAAGGCTTCCATTATTTCCGTATCAGCAGAGAAGCCGCACCAGGAAGTCACATAGGTTCATAGAAAAAGGCGACGCGTGTAACCTATTTGGGAGTTATTCTAGACTTTTTTGAGAGGTAGGTTTCGATCTATCGAGTCATTGATAAATGGATGTTGACACCTCGTAGAATACCATACATTTTGAAAGCGCGAGGGTGTAGAGCAGTTTGCACCTTAAAATGTCAAGAAAAGAGCGCTTTTTTGCGCAGTTGCCATTCGGAAGTTTTGCATACACGTGCTGTGGATTCGGGGCTATTGAACTTGATAATGAGACAGCCGTATCTCCCAGTTTTTGTTCTACTATGTTGCATCATTAATTCTTTCTGCGAGATCCGGCGACCGCTTCCCTAGCATTTCACAGCGACGGGTTATCTCGGATGATTCACGTGGCTCCGCAGTACGCGGCCTACGCCTCAGAGACCGGTGAAATTACCCGAACCGCAGTGCCGTAAACTACTTATTATTTTTAATGAATCTGTCGAAAAATCCAGTTTAGCGGCGTACGAGCTGGGGATCTAATTTATGTGCGTGAAACGCGAAGCGGGACCGGAATCGCTCCGAGCCGAAAACTGGTCTCGTAACGCATTAACATTTGCATAGAAACTGTCATAGTGGCCCCCGGCGATTAGCACCTAGACTCCTCGCCAGCTCACCTTCTATTGCGTGTGCGTTTCTGCACACGATTCGTCGGGCACTTCCGCGACACTCAACCTTATGCCGTCACCGACACGGTCCAATATAACACAATTGAGGTTATTGTGTGTAGAGACTTCTGATTAGAATTTCGGTTAGGCAGTTGCAGCGACATTTTGAAATGTGAATTTGTTTATCTAGCTTTCATAATCGGCTTTGTGTGAGAGATTTGCTGAGTCAATGTTAAACAAGCCCGAGTGTGGCTCTCTTGTTCGCCAGCTTCTAAACAACTTGAGCCTTTGTGATGCCGACACTTGACATCATTGAACGCATATTATTCAATTCGTTCGGCCGTTTCACACTCTTCTAATATTGTTTGTTGACATAGAGCTGGATCTCAATAAAAAACCTAACAAGTGCTTATTTGCAGTTGACTAATAAGGTATGAGCTCTAGCTATCAATGCAATTGTATTGTTTTGTTTGAAAAATGAGTTCATCTGATTCCGTAGAAGGAAATTTGGAATTGTTATTGTCAAGTTGGTTTTGCTTGCATCGTATTTGTTTGAATGAATAAGTTTTATATGTACCTATGCTAGAACCCAATCTATGGTAGGTACTAAAAAAGTATTGCCTATTCAATTTGACTTCAATTTAATAGTTACATACAGTACCACTGAATAAGACTGAACTACATAGTTTTATGATACTCGTACAATTAACAAATACATTATATTTAATATAGGTAAATAAAGATGACGTTGACTATTAAACAAAAATACCAAATCGACTTTACAATGAGGAATCCAACTGAACTCGAGGCGAGCGTAGAGTAGCATCGAAGGTCGCAGCTACTATTGGACCTACGTTTCCGTCGACGTCATGCATAGATAGCCAATCACAAAACGCCTGGTTGACAGAACGCACTTTTGAATTCCGAACTCAATTATTCGGTCATAGATTATTAAACAGATATACCTAGCTAAAGCGAGGTTAGGTCATGTATGTAGATGCTCATCTTCATGAATATTTTATTTTCTGTTCGATCGATATACTGACATCAAACAGCTTCATTTATGTTGCTACTCATGTTGTTTTTGTGATGAGCTGTCAGAAAAACACATTTTCTTTGTAAAGTTTACGAAAAATGTCGAGAACTTTTCGTATGATGCGAAGAGTAGATGTCATATTTACGCTTCTTTATAAATTTAATTTTATAATTGAAACCACATTTAATGAAAAAGTGGTGAATTAATAACTTAATACAAGATTATTTTATTTACAAGATTAGGTAACTAATTGCTCAAAACTACTTTGTCCTGACAATATTTTAATAAACTGTGTTTGTGAACGTTTTGGTCTATGGTGCAGTAATTCTTGTTTTTTTTCCAATAAATAAAACAAAATCTAGTCACGAAAATCCATTTCGAGTTATGAATAGAAGTTCACACAGTTATCTAACAAATAAAATAGAAGAAAAATATCAAGAACATGAAAAAAACAATTCTATCGCTTACCAACGAATGAATCAAATGGATTTTACAAATGTACATCCGCCTAAAATAATTAATATTAAAAACTTTGCATGTGATTCTCTAAACGAGGCAGATAACTTTGCACTGTAGATAACCTTAGCTAGGTCTACCTGATAATGCGATTAGTTGAAAAATAACAAAAAAAAATTATCACTGTTGCAAGGCGACCAACGCAATAGGATTTTGTGTTCGGTATTTGAATTGAGATCTCATTGAACATTGAACTTTAAATTGTTGGTCTTATGCATGATAGTCGAAACTTGCTTACATGTAACAACATGCACATAGTGCAGGAATTAGATTCAAGTAGGCACTTTATTCTGACTGGCACTGTCTGGATCAGTTGGGCTATCTGTACATAATTAGCAATGATCTTTAGATGGCTCTACTTGTTTTCCGTACTCTAAAAAATGTAAATATCTGTAAGTCATTTAGATTGATACTAAAATCTAACAATGTAAAAAATCCAATTGAAAAGCTAGTTGAATTGTTTTTGATAATTCTTTATCAACTAGATTTAAAAAAAAATATTTTTATGATGAATCTAGACCACAAAAAGTACTCTTTTTCCTAAATTCATGATTTTCGATTGCGTGTTAGGCGTACTAGACTATATATTTAGTTCATTTGAAAAAACTAATTGAATTACATCGTTAGCTACGTTCGAATGTCTAGTACTCAATCGTTAGTGTTTACGTCACAGATACTCGAATAGTATCTTCGTAGCCGCTACGAAGCTACGCCGTAGCAAAGGATTGCTATAAATACTGAAACAAAGTAATTCAAGCTTGCGTTTCATTGAAAATGTATAGTTTAAAAATAAAAAAAAAACTACTTAAAATAGTAATTAAACTGTGCACATACGTCAAATAAAAATAGACCAAGCCCTAAATACATTATAGTCTAAATTAGTTTGTCAAATATCAATTTTCTTTTTGGCCTTGGACGCACATCGATAATGGTTCACAGGGAATCAAGGCCTCAGAGGCCTTGTGGCGCTGACGTCATAATGCGCGTGCAATACCGCGTATGTAGGCGTGGAATGTGTATTTAAAACGATTTTATTTGATCACGAATAAGGAGTTTTGTTCTAAGCGTGGGCTTATTTACACATTTAAAAATATAGACCGTAAAGATAAGTTCTAATGTTAAATAAATTATCGATGTAAAACTATTTGGGATACTATAAAATGGTGATTATTGGAATAAAATGCAATGTTGATTCATTAAGATCGTAATTTTTAATTAAAGACTTTATTATGATACAGTAAAAATGGATTTTGAATGTCTTGAGTTCCAAAATGGTGATTATTAGAGTAACATGCAAATCTGATTATAAATCTGATCATACTGATCTTAATTTTGAAATTTAGCTTTTATTTTAATAGTGTACAATTGAAATTTGAATAACAACAAAGCGTAATTTAACCTGTGTGGGACTGTTGCGGAACTGGTTAAAACTGGTATCTTTTGATTCGGGGCTTATTTGGGTCAAGGATTATTCTTACAAAGGTCCTGGTCACCCTACGCGGAACAATTATTGAAGGGAAGATGGTCAAAATACTTGGCAAGTGTGATTTCAAAAGATCCCATCTTTTGTGTCTCGATATCTAAAATGTAGTAGGTACTTTGTAATGATAAAGATTATAGCTGACCAATCGCCTCCGCATTGCCTTTTCGGCTTTCACTTGTTCCCAGTGTAGCCAACACCACAGTTTGAACTGTAGATTTACAGTTTTTGGAAATGTCCATAGTTTTCAGTTTAAGCCTACAAGCAAATCTACAGTTTTTTTATAAAGATGCTAGCGTCAACTAGTTAGATTCGAGCAAAAATTTATTGATTCTTGGATATTCACAATTTTCTAAAGTTTTTGTTTAGCATTTTTGTAGTTTTTCACGAAGTTGGGGTTGGCAGCACTGCTTGTTCCTTCAATTTTGGATTGCGATGCGGCGATCCGGTGACGTTACGAAGTCGATAGAGTGAGCGTTGGTCCATAGAATTCCATACAAAGAAATAGTTGATGCGGTGAGGTTCGGGTGCGGAGGCGACTGGTCAGTTATAACCTTTATGGATCATGTCCAAAACTACAGTAGCATATGCGAGGTTATGCATATTCAAATTCAAAGTTTTGGATGCTCTTTGACTATTTTGGGATGGTACTTAAAAGTTTTTAATTTTATAAGTTAAGTTACCCTTTTACGAACAGTGACAGGTTTGATAACGATTTTAGTGTTTATTTATTTTAATGTGTACCTACGTTTTTGGATTAAGACGTTATCGAGTTAACTATTCCAAAACACACAATTTACATGCAAAGGGTTTAGTTCTTGTTGATTAAAACAATTTAAAATGAGTCAAATTAATTTAACTAAACAAACGGTCCTCTGTAGGTACATTTTAAACTTTTGCGATCTATAATTCAAATGAACTAACTTTTACCCGTGACCACGAGAGCTGTAACGCAATGCACTCGAAACGTCAGGAAATACCTAGGTAGGTAATAAAACAAGTGGCTAAATTAAAAATAAAAAAAAATCCGACTTCAATATTATAAGCGCACTCTCGAGGTGCATTTCTGTTCATAACTCCGAAGATCCTGGACAGCTCCAAATTTTTGTGGCACCAATCGGAAAGTATATCCTTTCAAACAAAAGAACAATTTTCCAAATTAGTTTAGGCGTCTTTGAGTAATCAAAATGTCTAAAACGATCATTTCTAGGACAATGTGAAGTCTAAAATATCACAATAGTCAATAAAAACGTAGACATCTCATCAGTCTTCATTTATATCGATTGATTTGTATCGCAACTTCGAATAATGTCGACAACACCCAATTCTAGTGTAAATCACTATCTGGGATTACACTTGATTTCAATATTATGAAGATAAGACTCATTGAACGCGGAAAAGTTTAAATCAGTACGTCGGTTTTCCGGATTTTGGAAATACATACTGCACATTTCTTACATTTGAGAAAATTTTTGAAAATGAAAAGAAGTTCATAAAAAAATCTTGGTTTTTAACGAAATTGTGGCCATGATGATAGCTCCAACTCAAATCAATATGATACCAGTACTTTTGAAAAATATTGTTTTTCAAGATCGTCTCCAGCGACGTTCCATTTCGAACGATACACAGAAGTCAGTATTTTTAATATAGAACTATTGTCTATTTTTATAATTGCTGTTCGTTTGGCGAGCAATGAATGTCTTCCTATACGATTTTTATGACTAACTCGAAATGCGGTTCCTAAATCATAAGTACCTACTTATCCAAAAACTTATGACGCAACCACCGAAAGTTGTCATCCATGAAAATGATCGAGTTTATCAACGCAACGATTTTATGGCTCTCGGGCCTTTTAATGGTGTTATTAATTGAAAACATTACTACTTCCTGCGCTACCTTCGGCTAGTTTCGTAATCCATCGTACTTATTGGACTATTACTTAAAGATCAATGTATCATGCTATTACTCCCTAATTATGTTATTATTATTTCAATATATCTAGCCAGTATCGGACAAATTGTATGTTGTCACAACAGCTCATGATATATTCAGAACTGTTGATTATGCTAAGAAGTTAAATATTGAAATAATTTACTCTTCTCTCTACTAGCTAGCCATCTGAAACCGTTTAAATCATGATGCCTTGATAAAGGTGATAGTGTAGGTGCTAGGCAAGCCTACTCCATCACAACAATGTCCCAGGTGCTACAGTGTCCCATTAAGTGTAGGCAAAGATTGCCTCCTGACACTGTTTAAAGCATCTAGTAAAAGATGTAAAAGCCTATTGATAAAGATTGGACTTACATTTTTACATCTGCAAAACCTGAAACTGTGAGCTTTGTTACGAAATATCAAAGATGAGGCAAAAAATGTGTGACAGATTTGCAAATGTAAATATTTGGTCTCTATCTAACCCTACTGGAAAGAGGCGTGAATTTATGTATGGTATCACTTCATGCTTTTGTAGTATAACAAAATGCAGTATTAGAAACAGAATTTAGGTTGTGATTATCAAAAAGATGGAGATAATACGCATTGTGCTCACGCATACGCGTCAGTGCGTGCATTGTCCCACCTTTCACTTATTGCATCTCAGAAAGTAAACTACAGGCTGTCCCATTCTATCCCATTGAAAAAAAGAGAGAGAGAGAGAGAGATAAATCTACTTTAAATTCAGATATTTGGTTGTTATCCTTTTATGTTATGATTTGTCGCATTTTGAGCTACTGGTGGAACAAAGCTGACGATGGTATGGCTTGAACTTGAACTTGATAATGTGATAAACAACTATTATATCCCACTGCTAAGCGAAGGTTTCCTCAAAACCCTTCATAGCTCTGTCGGGTTTGTATTGAACTAGGAACACATTAAATACAGCATAAGCAGCAAGAAATTTCAAGCTGATTCTATGTAAAATCAAAAAAGTCAGTCAAGTCTTTTTTTTGTGATCTCACAATTTTATTATTCTTTTAGAGTAAAACACTGGAAAAGGGTTGTATCATCAGAGTGCTTCATTCTTTGAAACAAAGGGCATGAACCATAAAAAAACATTCATAAATAAATTTGTTTTCGTAAGGTTTCGTGACTTAGTTTACGCACTTTTTTATTGGGATCTATTCTAGAGCACCCTGTATAATAATTGTATGCTGTTGCTTGGCTGGAAAGCGCTTTGTTTCTGCCTCTCTCTTGCATAATGGATCATAGTAACCATTCATTAACTAATTAGCTTTTGACATGAACAATTTGGCGCTTTTTTGTTTTCGAAGATTGTTTTTTGTCACGACTAAGGTCATCGGTCTAGATTCTAGGCCTTATTATTTAATTTTGTTATTATGATCAATTTTGATTCATCAAAAGCTAAACCATTGTAATAAATAACCAAATGAAAATTACAATGAATAAATCGTATTGAGCAAGCAGTTATATTTTTTTTTGTTTATTTGAACGCGATAATCTCAAAAACTATCAGTCGGATTTGAAAAAATCTTTCTGCATTCGATAGCTTAATTCTTGAGGAAGGTTAAGACTTTTTCATTCATCACCATCACTTCCATCACTACGCGGGTAATATTAGACATTACTTGTATACTATGGATGTCAATAACAAAAAAAGCAAAATCACAAATACATATTGTATATTAATATAAACTGGCGTAAGAACAACGAGCGCTATCGTAACGAAGTAACGACGAAGGCTCGTGCGAAACGTGCGCTGCAGCTTGCAACTTTCTATTTTGACTCCCCACTGCCCTTTTAGTTGATCTTTAAAGTGCAATGTCCACTGAAGAGAACGTTACTTGCTATAGAAAATAGCATAGATTACAGTATTTATGAACTACGAGTATCTTGTTCATTTGACGGTCATTAAAAACACTCTTTTAATAGATATTTAGTAGAAATCATTATAATATTTTCATTATAGGAATATATTTGATGTTTTTTCTTAAATATTTTTATTTGGTAATGTTTATTAGTAAAGGTAATGCCTGGTAGAGACCGCTTAAGCGATAAGGTCGCCAATTATTTTTACCTACATGTTTTGATAATTTAGAAATTAAGGTACTATCTATGTGATAAACGATAAAGTGTTATCTATCTATCCATGTTTTGTACTTTTCTAATGTGACAAAGAAAATAGATGGGAACATATTTAGCAGTTATTTGAGCTACAGGAAGTCTATAAAGAGACAGACTGTTTAGTTCTTTTTTTTATTTTTTTTTAATGAAAGAAAATTAATTTGGTTCTTGCACATTAGTGTAAATACTTAAACTAAAATGAACAACTGACCCAGTAGAAGTAGGAGGACTAGAGGACAGCGGCCTTTAACAATGCAGTAGAAAGTTCTTTGTTTGCAATGCTAAGTACATACTCTATTTGCACGCACACACACCCAAACCTTTGCATAATGTTATGCAGTTCTCGTATTTGAAATTTGGGGAAAGTAGGTTTTAGTCGCACCCCCACCACACCGATCTTTTCACTGGCAAAGTCAAAAATCTAGGTATTTATATATTATCTATATGGTTTTATAAAGCACTAGCTGCTGCCCGCGGCTTCGCTCGCGTGGTACCCGGATAAAAATAGCCTATGTCCTATTTCCGTTCATCATCTATTTATTTTTTTAATTTCAGCCAAATCTGTTCAGTGGTTGTTAGTTATATAGGAACAAACATACATCCAAACATCAAAATATCCATCCAAACATCCAAACTTTTGCATTTATAATATTAGTGTGATATGGAGGCAACTTATGCCCACTCTCAACGAGAGATTGAAGCTCCTAGAACATTATTGATGAAGTAGGCTTGCCCAGCCACAACCATCATAATCGACCTTATCTACATGAAATAAGGGTCAATCAATGTGCAACTGACTAAACTACGGGTTTTTTCTTACTACAATGACATAGATAACACATGCACATTATGCAGATGTTAATTCCCAGAAATAATCTTTGATGCTCGGCTGGGAACCACTAATTTTGGATCAAGGTTGTGTACATCCCACTAGGTTAAAAAGCGTTCAAAGTAAAAAAAAAAAAATATTGACAGAAACAATTATAACACCGTAACAGTACATACCAAATCAGTGTTACAAGTAAATAAAATAGGAAAATCAACTAAACAGTACAATTTACAAAATATTCAATGATAACAAAAAATAAAAATTATAAGCAAAACAATAATCAAGAATGAAATAAATTTAGGTATATTGTGAGTTGAGCACAATTTATTTTGGAAACTCATGAAAAATTATTTACAAAATCGGTAATACAGCAAAGATCACTTGGAATTATAGTTCTACGCTTGTTCTGTCCCTTGTGATATAATCTATCAAGCTCAAACTTATACTAGTTTATTCATCGAAATCTCATTTATCAAAGCCAGGCCTTGGCTAGGGCAATGGAATTACGGAGGATGTTCTGAAATATCTAGTTAGTTTGAGAACAAGCAATTTTGATCTATATTTTGTAAGGGTTGTTGGTATTCGGGTTTTTTTTTTTATTATTTAAGATAGGTTAGCTCTTGACTTCGCTTCTTGCCTAGGCATGGATGAAGTCGACGATGGTGCGAGCTTCCCTAGAAAATGCCTATTAACTCTCCTTTTAAAGGTGTTCGGGCTTTCGGCTTGTTGAGATTTTGCTCCAGCAAGTAATGAACAAAATATGAAAACTAACCTTAAAAAAAAATATGCTGGACATTTCACACTGCATCATCTAGCCTTAATGTAAGAAAGATATTACGCTACGTACATTAACTTACAGTAAGTAAACTAGAGGATCGTTGTATGTGTAGATAGCTCAACTGATCCAAGCCACATGATTACCTACGTGTCTGAAAACAGAGAATACAGTACAAAGCAACAGTACAATCTTGTTTCTAAGAACAAAGAATACACGTCAGTACAAAATAATAGTACAAATCCCATTTGTACCATGGCCTGTGCACCGAAGATTCGGAGTGCATCTGATAACGCGTGAGAAACGGACCGGTTGGATTTCGACATGTTCTAGGCCTCGGACACAGTGACGTTATAAACCCGTTTTAGTATTATATTCCCTGATTTTTTTTAATTTAACTTATTAGTCATTTGACTGGCCTCTTATCTCAGTTGGTAGTAGCTCTGCCTTCTGCGCTGTAGGTCGTGGGTTCGATTCCCACCCAGGACAAACATTTGTGTGATATACATAGATGTTTGTTCTGTGTCTGAGTGTTATAAAAGTGTGTATTTTCAAATATTTAAGTATTCTATCAGTTTTATGATTCTCATAGTACAAGCTTTGCTTAGTTTGGGGCTAGATGGCGCTGTGTCAATCGTCCAGCAATATTTATTTATTTAGTAATAATCGAAACTTTATATGACTTTAAACGGTCATCAAATACACGTCCATATTTTGTACATTTTGAAGTAGCCAGAATTCCATGTGTGGCTTGTCACGAGCTTAGGGTTAATACTATACTAGGTAGAATCTTTTAGAGCTTTTTCGATTCTTTTCTGTTCTAATTGGTCGTCTACGTAAGCTACATGATTATCCAGCAGTAAATGTAATGTACTGTAAAATTAATTACAGTAAGATTAGTACAAGATAGTACTGAAATTCGCAGGGATCACTCGTTATAAATAATACGTAGATGCTTCGATCAGTACAGTGGAGTCCGTACCCCTATTATAAATATGAAAGTGTGTTTGTTTGTTTATTTGTCGTGGAATCACGTCAAAACGGAGCGGCGGATTGACGTGATTTTTTGTGTGGAGATAGTTGGAGGGCTGGAAAGTAACATAGGCTACTTTTTATCCGGGTACCATGCGAGCGAAGCCGCGGGCAACAGCTAGTTGATTATATATAAAATGTTTCGAGGTTTCAAATGAAAAGTCATTTTGATAGTTTTGAAAGCACTCGCTTCCGCTACTGCGCATGTGCAAGCGACTTGCTTTGCCTAGCGCTTGCGCAAGCGATGGGAATTCACAATATGATTGGACTCTCCAACTTTGTTTTGATGGTTCTGCATCATAAAAACCACATGTAGAAAAACTTGCATTGAAAAACAAAACCATTGTATTTCATCATTACCATACAAAAAATAATTCTAATGCGTGAAACGCAGTTCATAGTTATCACACTTATATTACCTACCTATAAATGCGAAAGTTTGGATAGATGTTTGGATGTATGTTTGTTTATCTTTAACTCAAAAACCACTGAACCGATTTTGCTGAAATTTAAAATATAAATAGATAATGACCGGGAATATGACATCGGTTACTTGTTATCCGGATATCACGCGAGCGAAGCCGCGGGCGGAAGCTAGTATTTTATAAAGCGCGAGAGTAACTCAGTCTGTGTGTTACATTTTCACTGAATTTTGGAGAAGAATATTATAAATAAAATAAAAATAAAATAAAAACATTTTATTTCGGATAACATTGATCCATACTTTGTTAGTAATCACTCTCTTAAAACCTAATGTTAGTACACTAAACTAAACTAAACTACACAAAATAAACATACCTCAGATTACTCTCCGAACAAAGCACTGCCAGATCGGAGAAGTAACCCTACCAGCTATAGTTTGTAGGATGGTGTTGGGGCTGCCTCGTACTCTGCGCATCAGGGACGCCGTCTTCTTACGGAGGATGGCAGCAAAACCATCCGTCTCATACTCTGCAAACATTCCTGATGCACTGCAGAAGCGAGGCAGTCCCAACATCATCCTAAAAATGTTATTATATTGTACACGTAGGGTCTCTAGCGGTCGTTTGGTATAGCTAACCCATAGGTTCCCGGTGTAGAAGCTTTGACAGTAAGCTTTAAAAAGCGTTACTTTTACTTCTTCTGTACACCGGGAAAACCTACGGATCAGCATATTACCTCTTACTGCCAGAGCCCTACGCTCTCTTTCGATATCTGCATTGTCTTTTTGGTCGTCGGTAATAACATGACCCAGATATTTAAATGAGGTAACTTTTTTAATGTTCATGCCGTTAAGGGTTATTTCTGGGAAATTTTTAAGGTTATTACCGGCGGCCTTAAAGACAATGTATTCACACTTTTTAGTGTTGTAGCGGAGACCATGAGAGGCAGCGTAGTCAGCACAGACCTTCAGCATCTCGTCGATGGATCTCGCTGTCGGGCCGAGCGATTATGTTGCACTTACAACTTTTTGTAGCGAAAATAAAACTTGAAGGGAGTGAAATAGGGAATTAAGTATCATTCTCAAGGAAGTTATATTCTACGTAGACGAAGTCGCGGGCATCGGCTATTGTTTGATAATTAAAAGAAACTTTTCGATCCTACATAAGTTGGACATCTTTCAATTCAAAGAGTTTAAATGTCTCTTTGTCTTTTCTGTGTGTTGTCAATAAACTGTAAGTATTCTATTCTTTTTATTCTATTCTATTTATTCTATTCTATTAAAAATTCAGCTGATTCTTTTACTTTGAAAACCTGTTCTAAAACTTGATTTTCCTCAACTTTTGCAAATTTTAAAGAACAAGTATAGTTCATAGACACGCCTAACCGCATTCGTTAGCGACGCACCTTTCTACGTAACCGCAGTGTGCGTACGACATAATCATTGTCATGTCGTCTCTCTCTACCACGTGAGGTTGGGTCACGTTGGAAGGAGACGCAAAAAAGAGAGATTCGAAGCAAAGCTAGAATGCATTTGTATTTGACCTAGTTTTGAATGATGACATTAACAAAGACACGTGAAATTGGCGGAAAAAAACCATTTCTTGGTTTGGGATGGTAATGATAATTTGCAAAGTGCATTGATAAAGTAATTTCGCTATCAATATTATAAAAAATATATTGCGTTATTGAAATAATAAGGTCTATGGCGTTAGTAAGAATCAAAAGTGAATAACAAAGAAAAATTACCCATTTTCTCGAATTTGTGCTTAAATGATGATGATGTTTAGCGAGAACAGCTAAAAATGTTATGAAAATTCAAATTTTTATTGTATTACAAACAGTAACTAAACAAAATTGTTTAACGGTTATACGATATATCATCCATCAATTTTGTGAGAGGCGATTAAATCAAATGTGCTTACCAATACATATTTGCAAAATTTATACCAAACACAGTTTTACACTTATTTGATAGATGTGCCCGATAAAATGTGATAGATAGGCATAGTTGCTATAGAAATCGATTCGCGTACAATTCTGAACAAAAGGCTGTGAATCCTATCGAACCGGGTTTCAGCTGTTGATACGCTACAGGAGCGAAAGGGAAGGGAGAAAGATCAATATGGAGTGCACTGAAGTGTACTTGTACGAGTGCCCCTATTCAGGCCATTTCAAACTCCAGCGAAAGTAGAGGTAAGTACTCATATTTTGCTATATACAAAGTGTTTTTTGTACATTTTTTTTTTAATTTCCCTACAAATTTTACAAGACTTTAGAAAATTCTTTTTTATTGACACTCATGTCAATGAAAAAAGATAGAAAACGACTTTTGGGACCATTTTGACCTATTGAAAATCTAAAAGACCGTAATGCCCGGGTTACACGAGGCTAGTTTTTCAAGCTAGGATAGCAAGCTAGTGTTAGTAAGCTAGCAAGCTAGTACTTCTAGCTTCGTGTAGACAAAACTAGCTTCATTTCTAAGCTAGTAAGCGCGAAGCTAGAAGTACTAGCTTGCTAGCTTACTAACACTAGCTTGCTATCCTAGTTTGAAAAACTAGCCTCGTGTAACCCGGGCATTACGGTCAATCTACAACAAATCTTTATGTATTAAATTTTTTTATTTGCACTAAATATTTGGTTTCATATTTAGTAGTAGTCACTTTAGCCTATGCCAATTTAAAATATTGAGACTCATGAGTTACCTACTTCTAAAATACGCTCATAGAAAATCTAACAAATAACAACAAAACAAAGGTACTACTACGAAAACGTAAAGGGGAAAGCGTAGTACGGAGGAGAGGGGGGCGAAATGCAGTGGAGTGTAGGGCGGTCGATGCAAGCCTTTGTTTGAGCACCGTTAGATAGAATGCGTACCGCGCACAGTGTATATAGGTGCAGAAAGTAATCAACATTTGTATATTTTTCTGAATTATTGGCTGCATTAATAAAAATAGACAAAAACATTTTTAAAATTATCAGATTTTATGGAATTTTGTTCTGGATGATAGATTACGATGGTTTAATATCGTTATGAGCGTTGAAATGCCTAGATGGCATGGTCCGTGAAAGGTGAAATTCGTCATTATCTAAAGGTACAATAAGTACTCTTGGTATTTCTGTCATACTAATAATTATACACTAGTAGTTCGCCCCGAACTGAGATCTCGCGCACCGTAGATGGCTTACATTTGGACTTTCTTCTGACTACCCCTATAATTTCATGTGCTACTACTGCCGAGTATGCCTATTGCGCTAGCTCTTCATGGTTAAAAATACTAGCATGCATGCAATACAATAATGTCGTGTCTAATTTTTCATTTACTTATTTCATATTTATGAATTCTCGTCGTATTTCTAAAGTATACGTCCTAGAATGAAAATAATAACTATTTTGGAATGTACAAAATAAGACCTTTCATTTGACACCCCACTCAATATATTTGTTTATTTAACTTTTTTTACCCCAATTATTTTCATTCTTTATCAAAAATTTTTTTTATCATGAAAATAAATCAAGTAGCATCTAAAATCATTGCAAACCAAACCGCAACGATGCCACTCTCTTTTTAAGACCGACCAGTCAATGAGCTACGAAGACATCGAAACTCTATGAAACGGGAGCTCTTGCAGCTCTGGTTTCGTAGTTTTTGTTCTTTGGTCGTATTTCAAAAACTATACATCCTAGATTAAAAATAAAAACCATTTTGGAATGTACAAAATAAGCCCTTTCGTATGACACCCCACTCAATATATTTGGGTAACTTTGAAAAAAATTTACCCCCTTGGGAACCCCATATCTTTACAACCCCTTCATCGATTACGCTCATACGCTCCACAGCAAATTTCCATAGCACTACCTATTGACCTATCAAGTTTCATACAGATTGGATTAGCGGTTCGATAGTTATGCGAGAACATAAAAATGAAACATACAAACATACAAACATACAAACATACAAACATACAAACATACAAAGCAAAATCGCCTAACTTGCCACTAAGATCTTCGCTCGCTTCGCTCGCTCGATCGATAATTAAACATGTGTAAAAATAAACGGTAAGTATTAACTCTTCGTAATGTATTCGCTATAGTCATCTGTTTGCCATAATTTACATTATTTTCAACGCCAACACCTAATGTGTACGTGCAATGTGTTGACTGTATTTTCAAATCAATTTCAGTGAGTTGGTAGCTGTAATCCTTGTATAGGTACATATTATAAAAAGTCTGAGTAGTAGGTATGTTTGTATGCTTGTTTTTTTATCACAGCCCACCAAACGGATATTTGGAATACTACCTATTTACCTAGATTTCGTGATCTAGATTATAGACTGTGTTCGAAAACTATACGAGTAAAACCATGACCAAATGCTTCTGAGTAGTTAATATTTTTTTACTATTTATTAATATTGATAAAATGTTAAAAAGTAGTAAATCACTTTATACTAGAAAAGTAAAAATTATTACATAAGTTACTTGATATTTTTCATAACGAATGCAGTCATAATTGTTAAACAATAAGTATTACGTCTTATGAAAAGTCTTTGAAACTTTGACTTTGAAATGTTACCTAATAATACAGAAACCTTTAAAAATGGCTCTACTTACAATACCAGAAGTTTTATGAAAGTTACGCAATTTTATTTTTGCATTTGTATGGCACTTTAAAATGTAGGTAATAATGTGAAGGTTACATTTGTTTTCAAGGTAATTTTTCTGTAGACTGTGAATCTGTTTCTGTATGAATCATTCATCATTCACAACATGAAAGAGTAGTTTAGGTTTTTTTTTAATTACTATTACATTAACGTGATAGATGATAGATGATTCTCATATTCTTTACTGTGTTTTCTTTTACTGTGGCACTTGCAGAGTGACCGCTTTGCGCAACTCAGTGCACTTCCCCTCCCACCGTTTCTACGCCTGCGCGTGCATAGCGGCACCAGGTCGCAGCACACCGCCCAGCCTACTCAGACCTCCCCCAAAACAGACGTGCAATCCACTAATAGAGTCATCACAGCTCTACTTACATTGGTCACCATAAGGTCCCCGCCAAATTTCAACCAGCATATCTTCACACCCATAGAAACTTACCATTTACACTAATCAAGGTTCAACGTACACTGGGTACTGTGAGCTAAAATTACGGCCAGTTTTGGTTGATCTGTATTTTACGGTTGATTTTAAAGTGATTATGGGTCTGATTACATTGGTGGTATACCTACGTGCACGCATGCAAATATACAGTTACTAAATCGATAGAATCTCTACAGTGATTTTGGGTTTGGTTGCTGTACCTTCGTACATATGAATTTGTTATGTATGTGAATAGCCTTACTGTTACCAACTACTTAGTTTAACCGGCAAATGCGACAAAATATAAGACTGTCTTTGCATTTGTGTGACCTTTTCCTCTTTTGGTTTGGAATAACTATGATTGAATTATCTATTAATAAACTATGATGCGCACTATAAATCGCTTATTGCACGTAATTGGTATTTTCGTGAAATATTTCCTAATTTCCTCAGAGACAAAACTTAGTAGTTTCAAAGTATTTGATTATTAGAAAAAAGCAAGTTAAGAATAAGCTTGTTCTGAAATTATGATTCTCGGATTCTCAAAATGAATTGAAAATGGTAAAGTTTTTACAGTTTTTGGTATTTGAACCAACCATTAAAAAAATATATATGCGTTAGGCTGTTCTTACACTGCAAGGCACCCCGCTGCGTTGTGCGTTGCTGCAGATTTTAACATTGTACGCAAGTATCTTAATTTGTATAGAAAACACCCGAAGTACCCACTTTCATCGACGTGCGTGATATACAATGTTAAAATCTGCAGACCGCTACAGATCTGCACACCAGTGCGGGGTGCGTTGCCAGTGTTAGAACCGCCTTAAACAAACTTTTTGTTTTCGACACTTCGAATCATCAAGATGTCTACTGTCAACCACTTGAATGTGACATAATGTGAAAATTTGTACTTTGGCGCAAAGATCTATCAGTATCGTTCCTTCCTACTTTTTCTTAGCTTTGGCGCCTAATCAATCTAAGAAATTATCAGATGTTGCTTGTTTGTCTACTAGGTAAGTAATTGCGTAATAGACTCTTATTCGAAGTGTAACAGGTCAGCTTTATTGAAAAAAAAAAATGTTTATTCAGCAAAAACAACGCAACAACAGTTTCGGTGTGAACATACATGTATGTAGTAACTTATCAACTACGAGTATTACATTTTATACCAAGTCTAATTTACCAGCGGCTTGGGTCAGTTGAGCCACCTATAGATTGTTTCCAACGATCCCTAGGTGGGTCAGCTGGTTCTTATGTATATTATAATGTTATGTAAAGTATGTAGTACTTAGTTTAGTTTATATTATTTAGTTTATCTATTGATCGATAGCTTGCATTGCAGCGGCACTGCAGTTGTCATTTCGTAGTAAAAACTTTGCTTCTACTACGAAATGAATGATTCGACACAACTGCAGGTGTCGCTGCAAGCTATCAATCAATACAGCTGACCTATTAACCTGTTTCACATCGAATAAGAGCCTACCATCGAATAAGTACCTACCATGTTTCAAAAGGGGTTCATTGACTTATTCAAGTAGGTACCTAGTTAATGCGTAACCAATCTATATCATTTTATTCAGTGTTTACCCTGAATTAAAACTCTTTTCATCGAAATCTGATCATTATAACAATACCATAATTTCAAATGTCCTGAAAACGGCTGAATATTTCCCATAACTCAGAATACTAAACCAAAAACGCTGAACCCCAAAATAAACCGGCCATCAATAATATAATCGCCCTTAGCGTGGGAACTCCACCATCAGTACATTACGTATTCATGCACGGCCAGCATCGATCATGCATACAAAATTGCCAGTTTAGTTTTGCTGTCAGTGGCACTACTTTCGCTGGACCCTGGTATATTGAACCGATTCGATGTTCTAAAACCTTCAATTTGATTTTCCAACTCATTTGGAACTGGAAAACTGAAGGAACACTCGATGACGGCGATTCACTTATTGAAATATACTTTTTATGATTGAAAATGAAAAGTCTTGTCGATTTTTTTTTCAATTCCGAAGGGATTCGAAACCGCAATGATACAAGCCAACCTCCTTAAACCGGAGTGCCTTTACCAACTCGGCCACGGAATCCATATTCGTCGGGTTGAAAATATTGATAAGCTCATTTATCGATTAAAGCATCTAGTACTTTTTATGATATTACGCTATGAAAATATTTCAAAAATCACCGTACAATCCAAAACACGCGTTATAGTAGCTCAAATTTTTTAGAGCAGTTCTATAATGAGCTGTATTACTGAAGCTACATTTCTCTTTATTTTGGTCTGAAGAGGCTTCTATAAAATTTATGCGGGACTGCCACGATATGGCAGTCACTGAACTCATTATTATATCCACTTGGCCATTTTGCAAAGCTTTAAAGAAGTACATTTCCGTCATAATCTTAAACCAAAGAAAATAGATGGTAACAGCTGTTTAAGTAAACCTAATTCTTTGAGAACACGATACTTATCTTTTTAACCGACTTCAAAAAAGGATGAGGTTCTATGTTCGGCTTTTTTATGTGAATACTTTCCATGAGTCATTATTCAAAAACTAAGAAGCAAAATCAAACGTGACGATTTAAAAGTCCACCAAACAATTAGCAGGTTGTTCAACCCGACCTTGCTAACTCAGTAAATAAAACACTTTATAACCTTCACACCAGGAAACTAGAAGCTAGACATGAATCTATGATCTAGGCAAGCAAGGTTGCCTGAAACTGACCTCGCTATACGGAAAAAGTAAAACAAAGAGACATAACCTATAGTAATTTTATAGTAATGACTGCACACATATTTAATTTCAACCATGCCGTTTAATGGAACATGTATGAAGAAAAACGTAATAGAATTTTATAGGACAAGCGTTGTTACATTGTCCATGACATTGGAAGTTTAAGGTACTACTAAAGAAACAAAAAAAAAACAGGGATTACGCTTGTTTCACCAAAGCAAGGAAAAACCTTTCTGAGATCTTTGGGAAATTCCTGATCTTTTTAAAGTGTTTATTATTAAGTTGTCAGAGGCAGATCCAAATACCTACGTGTTTATGGAATGCTAACCTCAAAATGTGTTCTTGTGCACGGCAGGGTTCGAACCCACGACCTTCGGATTGAAAGTCGAAGCACTAACCCACTCAGCCAGCAGTGCTCTATTTTGTTACGCCTTGCCAGAGATGTTGGCAACCCTCCTGCCGGAGCAGCCAATGCCAGCCAGCCACGTCATCCCCCACCCATGCTACAGCCAGCCTGCCCGATGCCAGTGGAGGGGGATCGCCTTTAAATAGCCTGCGCGCTCATTTTAAGCCGATTTTTGTCGCCGTAGTCATTAGAAGCAAAAACTCTGTTCAAATTATAATAGAAAGTAAAAGTTGATTTAAATAATATTTTTTATTGAAGTCCTTCTGTTTCACTCAGAAGTTGGATAGACAAAAAAATGAAGCGTCATCATCACCACGCTGCCCACACGGAAAATCATTCGGCAACATCTGAAGAGGAAGAAGACGACGCCCCAGCCTCACCACCAGCCAAGAAGCTCCTGAAAAAACTACTGGAAACTGAGGTACAAAAAGCTATACGTGAACTTACTGACGACCCATCCATTTCCACCCAGTCAAAGGGACACCGTGCAGCATCTCTCATTTCCGAGTTCGACCCGGATAGCGAAGACTGCACTACAGTGACCGCATGGCTAAAAAAAATCGACCAAATCGGCGAGATTAATGGGTGGAGCGAGACTACAAAAGCATTCCATTTACAAGAAAAATTAAAGGGACAAGCGCGAAAATGGTATAACCGACTCGACGAATACGATTATACATGGACCGAATGGAAGCAAATGTTGACACGTGCTTTCCCACGGCATCGCGACTATGGAAACATGCTGGACGAAATGATGAACAGGAAGAAACTACCTACGGAATCTATGACGAAATACTACCAAGACAAGATAGCCATGTGCTTCCGGTGCAAATTGACGGACGTCGCGACTGTTTCATGCATTATTCGCGGCCTACCGCCATCACTTCAAGCCAATGCCAGAGCATTCCAATGCGAGGGACCTGAAGAACTTTATGAAGGCTTCCTGTGTGCTTTAGATGACTATCAAACACCATCATCCGTTATCTTACGACCGTCAAATAAGGATAACGTGGGAAATACTCGACAAAGCAACGACAAGAAGAAAACGATCTTTGATCCAGAGGTTGACCCCTGCCCGCGCTGCAAGAAAACAGGACATCTTTTGCGTAGCTGCCCACTTCCGGATACGCGCACGTGCTTCAAATGTGGCAAGCAAGGCCACATTGCCACACGTTGTGCGAGCGCCGGTAGCCACGCCAGTTCTACATCTACGAAGCCCTCGGCGCGGACAGGCGATAACGTCATGGACATCAGACTCCTGCAGAACTACAACAAAATTTATGAAAAGGTGGGTAAAGTCAATGACATATACATCAAGTCATATATTGATACAGGTAGCCAAGTCAATGTCCTATCAAGCCACGTTTCAAAGCTATTAAATTTGAAAGTCTCCCCAACTGATACCGTTCTCAAGGGTTTTTCTGGTGACCACCTCTCCAGTGGTGGGGAAGTAGCTTTCCAATTAGAAATCGACGGTATATTAATTAATTGCAAAGCCCACCTAACAGATATAGATATGGGTGGCATTCATCTATTAGTTGGACAACCGATTATAAATAGCGATGGTATGTCCTTGATTGTCGCTGAGGGAATTGCTACCCTTAAACAAGATTTAGACTTCATTAGACAAATAGAGGTGGTCGAGACGCCTACTCGTTTCAAAGTGGTAACTGCTTGCAAAGAATGCCTACTGCCTGGTTGTTCTATCGTCAGGGTGAACGTGCTCGGCAATGACGAGACCAACGATGTCGTCACCGCTCCACAACATTTCGAGCTGCGGGACATCTCCTATGCCATTCCTGCCACCCTACTTCGTGGTGCCATCGGGTACATCAAGATCATCAACACCGGCACCAAAAGCATCACATGGGCGCAAGGCGATGTGCTGACCAGAGCAGACAGCTGTACCACCACGCCACCGCCAGTGGATGTTCAGGTCGGTAAACAGTTTAGCTATACTATGCCTACATTAGCCAATGAGAGTGCCTTTGTCTACCAGCCTGTATCATCAGTTTTGCATACTAGTCTAGCTAATATTGGTACCATTGGGGGGGTAGATGTAGATAAAATTAGGTCAGGAAAATTAAATGAAACCGATAATAAGAGTTTAATAAATTTATTATTACAATATAATGATTGCTTCGCAAGTAATACACAAGAGTTAGGTTGTACAGATTTATTACAAATGCAAATAAAATTAACTAGCGATCAGCCCGTTTACCGACAACCTTACCGCATGTCACATAGTGAACAGGAGATAGTCAGGTCCAAAGTTTCAGAGTTGTTACAAGCTGGCATCATTCGAGAGTCGGAATCTTCTTATGCGTCACCAGTTGTGCTTGTCAAAAAGAAAAACGGTGATCATAGGCTCTGTGTCGATTACCGGGCGCTCAATTCGATAACTGTTAAGGAAAGGTATCCTCTTCCCAATATAGATGATCAGGTTTCTAAATTAGCTGGAAAAAAATATTTCACGAGTCTTGATTTGGCACAGGGATATCACCAGGTTAGAATTAATCCAGAAGACGCGCATAAAACAGCATTTATTACTGAGCAGGGACATTGGGAATATACCCGCGTCCCGTTTGGATTAGCCAACGCCCCATGTGTTTTTATGCGGCTAATAAACAAGATAGTTAACTCTATGCAACATTCAAACCGTATTTCTTCTTCACAAAATGTCGATGTCGATTTTATAAGCCGTAAAGAAAATGAGGGTAACTCTAAAGAACCTATCAGATTTCTGAACGAAGGCGAAGTGTTGGCTTTTTTGGATGACTTGTTGTTACCTTCAATCGATATAAAATCGGGATTAGATATTCTAGAAACTGTGCTGCATAAATTCAGATGTGAAAATTTAAAGCTTAATATAAAAAAATGTTCATTTTTGCAAGACAAAATCACATACTTAGGGCACGAAATTTCATCAAACGGCATTCAACCCGGTGAGTCAAAGTTGACAGCAGTGTCGCAGTTTCCCATCCCTAGTAACGTACATGAAATCCGTCAGTTTCTTGGACTTTGCAGTTACTTTCGTAAATTTATTAGAAATTTCGCAGTTATTGCTCGCCCTTTGTCAGATCTAACTAAGAAAAACGCAGTTTGGACGTGGGGAAGCGATCAGCTTTACAGTTTTGAAGAGTTAAAAAAGTGTTTGTGTACAAAACCAATTCTTGCCCTTTACGACCCAGCTTTGCCAACCGAGATTCATACGGACGCATGCAAATTAGGAGTGGCAGGCATCTTGCTGCAAAAACAAACCGATGGTACGTTGTGTCCCGTTATGTATTTTAGTAGGGTTACTAGTAAGGAGGAAAGTATGTACCACAGTTATGAGCTCGAAACACTCGCGGTTGTTGAATCATTGCGGCGGTTTAGGGTGTATATTGTAGGTAAAAATATCAAGGTTGTGACTGACTGCACAGCCGTAAGAGCAACTCTGACGAAGCGCGACTTGATACCACGCATTGCCAGGTGGTGGCTTTCAATACAAGACTTTGATATGAGTATAGAATACCGACCTGGGGACCGAATGAAACACGTAGATGCGCTAAGTAGAAACCCTGTAGATACTATGAATATCAACCGACTTGAAGTAACCGATTGGTTCTATACTGTTCAGTGCCAGGATGATAAGTTAAAGCGAATTATAGATCAGCTTAAGGAAGGCTCCGCAGCCACTGAAATTACCAACAATTATACATTTTTAGATGACAGACTGTATCGTAAAACATTGTGTGGAAACCGACTTGCCGTTCCTGCATCTGCACGATGGAAGATATGCCAAATGCACCATGATGATGTAGGGCACGTAGGTTTACAAAAAAGTACAGATTTGATTAAAGCAAGCTACTGGTTTCCCAAAATGTCGCGATTCATTCGTAAATATGTTACAGCATGCTTACATTGTGCCTATGGTAAAGGGGATCATGGAAAAAAAGAAGGAGGTCTATTTCCAATTCCCAAGCCCACTGAGCCGATGCACATGGTACATGTAGATCACTTAGGACCATTTTGCAAGACCAAGAAGGGCTATCAGTACATGTTAGTTCTTACTGATGCTTTTACAAAATTTGTTATAGCTGAACCTACTCGTACAGTCAACTCTGTTGAAACTATTAGAGCTCTCAAAAAGATATTTAGCTTGTTTGGGTACCCTCAAAAATTAGTCAGTGATCACGGAAAGGCATTTACAAGTCGGTATTTCAAAAGGTTTTCATGTGAAAAGCAGTTCAGACACATTTTGACAGCAATTGCATGCCCTCGCGCTAATGGACAGGTAGAACGGACCAACAGAACTATTTTGAATGGGCTACGTGCAACTGACCCAAGTGAGGCTGCTAATAACTGGGCCAATTGTTTACCTGATGTACTTTGGGGAATAAATAACACCCCTAATGAAAGCACTTCACATAAGCCTTTTGATTTAATGTTCGCTAGATCCTCTAGGCCACGATGTGATGTTGCAACTCATGCCAGTGACAGTGAACCAGTAGAAGTTAGGCGAGAGCAGGCTAGTGTTAAATTAAAAAAGGCAGCTGATAGGATGAAAACATACTTTGACAGAAAACGCAGACCTAGTAAACTATACAAAAAGGGGGACTTAGTATTATGGAGGCAGGCTCCGACAAGTAGTGCAGCTAAAGTTAATACTAAGCTTGATGACCTTTACTCTGGCCCATATGTAATTATTAAAGTTGTTGGCAATGACAGATATAGAATTCGCAGTATTAAGGGTCTGAGAGGCTATAAAGCGTTCACTGGCCTAGTAGCAGCTGATTCTTTGAGGCCTTATAGAAGTACAGTTCCTATATCTGACAGTGCCAGCAGCTCAGACGAACAGTTAGAGAGGGAGGACCTTATCGATCTGCTAGAAAGCTAATTTTGTTTCTCCCATTGCGGGAGCAATCATTGTTCCAGGATGGCCGAGTGTTACGCCTTGCCAGAGATGTTGGCAACCCTCCTGCCGGAGCAGCCAATGCCAGCCAGCCACGTCATCCCCCACCCATGCTACAGCCAGCCTGCCCGATGCCAGTGGAGGGGGATCGCCTTTAAATAGCCTGCGCGCTCATTTTAAGCCGATTTTTGTCGCCGTAGTCATTAGAAGCAAAAACTCTGTTCAAATTATAATAGAAAGTAAAAGTTGATTTAAATAATATTTTTTATTGAAGTCCTTCTGTTTCAATTTACATACATTCAATTTACATACATACATTTCTTGATTTGACAAAGGCAAATATGCTAGACCTCCTGTTTACCTCCTGGCTACGTGTTTCACCCTAGTTTTGTACTTTACCCTAGTTTTGTACTACAATGTAAAATCTCACAGGGTTTGAGAGACCCACATCAAAGTCAGAGTATAAAAATCATTTATTCAGTGGGACCTCGGGAATCACATTTAAACGTCTTAAGAGCGTGATTCTACTCCAGCCCCTCGATTCTACTAACAAAATTTTTCTCGAGGCAAAACGTCAACGTCGTTTCCATTGAAAATAAAACCTAAATATGGATTAACATTATAAAATAAAAATAAAAATCGTTTTGTTTCATCATCTATCAATGCCCAATGAGGTTAGGTTGCTGTGATGACATTTTCAAACAAATTACCAATAAGGTTCAGCAAATTACTGTCATTTTGAACGAAGTAAAACGCAGCGGTAATACTACCGGAATGGTTGACGTTGTAAATTAGAAGTATTGGGGCCCTTCGTGACCAATACCGTGAAAACAAACACGAATTTATAGTGATTTTAGATAAATTATGTCCGCATTTATACGAGCTCTACACGGTGCAGGAAAACATCGTGAGGAAATCAGATATTCAAATATTTGGTTATGGTCTTGCATGTAGGCTTGTGCTGAATATTCTTCCTAGTTTTCTAGGTTCCTAGGTTCTTCCTAGGTTAGAACCTAGCAAGCCATTTGAAAGTGATGCACTGACCGTTCTCTTTGTCAACAGGGCAGGAATAAGAGGCCCGGTGATGGACTCCCAACAGCAGCAGTACTGCCTCAAATGGAACAGCTTCGGCTCCAACCTGGCCACATCGTTCGCGAACCTCTGGAACTCGGAGAGTCTCGCGGATGTCACATTGTACTGCGAAGGTATGTAGACTTTCTTAATAATAAATAATAGCCTTATTCTTTCCGAACATTATTGCAAGGATACAATTTGTTTTTTTTCTTATATTACGTTTCTTAGTTCTGTGTTCCTTTTGGCATAGGCTTCCTCCAACTCTCTCCAGTGTGATCTATCAGCTGCAACCCTTATCCAGAACGGTCCCAGGGTGAGACGGATGTCATCTTCCCATCTTGCGTTTGGGTGACCTTGTTTTCTAGCACCATCTCTTGGGTATCATAAGGTTACTCGTTTGCTCCATTTCCCTGTGGTTGGGTATGTAGAATTTAACAACTACTTATCAACTCCTCTCAACTTCTGTGAAAAGTTAATCATCGTTTAAAATAATGCTAGCCTTTTTTGTTAGATAACAAATAGAGACAAGGCAGTGTTAAGTTGAAAGGCGATTATAAAGCTCGGCGCAAACGGGCCACCAACCACAGCCACCGGTGGTGGCCAGCGAGAGCGACTTTTCATAATATAAATTTTGTAGCTACAGCGAGTGGTCGCCACCGGCTACACGTTTGCGGCGCGTCTATACGAAATAGGTATATGAAAACTACAGGAAATAGGTCGGTAGCGGCGTTTTGTGGTTGTGTTCGGTGGCTCGTATGCGGCCAGGCTAAGTAATGCTGTTTAAGATGGTACAGCCTAAATTTGTATGGATTGAAATAAATCTTTGCGTGTGAAATATATCGTATTTAAACGACGAAAAAGTGAAAGATATTGTGTTTTAATAGCATAGTAATAGGGTATATTTTCATGGAGTGAATGTTAAAAGAATTATGTTGAAGTACCCAAACAGTGGATTATGAAAGCTTTCAGTAGTATATGGGAAATAGAAGGGAAACTGAGTCCTCAGAAAATCCGGAAACAGTTCTGATTACCTACTATAATTAAATTTCATAAATTAAAACTTGTGTTGCCGCCTCATGCGGTATAAATAAATAAATATTCAAATCATCGAATAGTTACAAAGTCAAGGTTTAGTCCATTAATTAAACTTATAAATTAAGAGTTAAAAATTATTGAAAAATACATGATGTTCATGGAAGTAAGTACTTTGATGTTGGTCTATGGTTTTCCTTAAATGATAAGAACTTTGATTACATTGCTTAGTAATTATGATTAAACCAAATAACATTACAGTTTTTTTTTGTATTAGAACTTTTAGTCTCATGAGTCGATTTAAATTACCTCCCCTCTACTTATAAAATTCTGTAAAAATTGAAACACCGTTTAAACAATTGCCGTCCTTTTTTGTTAGATGGTGTCAAGTAGAGACAGGGCGAATCTTGAGCAATACTTAACCAGTATTCAAGTTAGTAAGGCAGGCCTCCTATTATTTTGTACTTGGTTTCGTTTGAGAATTTACTTTTGAGGTAAATATCCTTGCATGTAGCAAAGCGGAAAAAAATATTTTATTATTTAGGTCAGAGGAAACTGGAAATAAATATTGACACTATGCAAAGTACGTATGCAACTCTAAGTACCAACTTCTTGTCACGAACTATATTTAAAAAACTGTAAGATAACAATGAATGAATAAATAGATCAACGTCCAAAAGTCTTGTTATGTTTAAGTAAAGACAAAGTGAGCCGGGGTGGGCGCGGCTTACGAACTGAGCCGCGAACGAGGATTCTTAATCCCAGAACATAACTTTTATATTATAAGATCTATTGTAATTGAGAGTACAGTCACGAATTGAGACAAAACAATCAATATGTTTGGGGAACATGGTGAAATCGTTCCCCAAAGGCAGAGTAAGTGGTTCCTCTGCAATGGGCCGGCCCACCTGGCCCACTTGCCCGTAGTCTTTCGACCAACAGTTGTTGTTGGCTGGTTGGATATATGTCGGATCGCTCCCGAAATTACCGCTTGCGCGATCTAGACATTATGGTGCTGTGTCGTTGTATCTTTACTGAAGCTCGTAGTGCGTAGCATGTCAATGTAGTTCATCTAGCGACAGGTAGAAGTCGCTACAATAGGTATAATAATTGTTGTTGTCAACGATTTTGTACCAGAATGTAATTTTAATGAAATTTAAATTTTAATGTAATGAAATTTTCACGTGAAATATTTTTTACTGCGCTTTTGCCTGTAGTTTAATAGCCTACAAATAATTTAACTAAAATTACGAAATTCAAATTTATTTAATTCGTTTTTTTTTAATCAATTCACTTCAAAAATCAAAATCAAAATCAAAATCAAAATTCTTATATTACTTCATTCATATATTACGCTTTATAACCAATATTTTACACGTTTGTGTTACAGACTCTCTTAAGATTTACGAGTTGGTCGTAAAGCCATGGATTGCACGCTATTTATTAAACTATAGTTGAATGTAAAATTGTTTAGATTTCCACTACTTTTATGTTGCATCAAACTGTTTTTATGACATTATATTGACCTGTGAACTTTTTTGTATATGTACGTACATATATAAAAACCTACCAACTGTCTAAGATAAGACTGTCCCACTTAAAATTCCAGAAATTGAGTGGATTTTAAAATTCCAGAAATTGAGTGGATTTATGGATTACCGATTTATTCATGAATCCACTATAGACACACATAAAATTTCCATGTTTTTTTTTGTTGGTACATTCAACAACAATGAATCACGTGATAAAATTCTTAGTAAAAGCTATATCTTTTAATTATTATTCATTATAATACGTTTTGTAGTGTTGCTTTCAAGATACCTATTGCAAAAAAGTCGTAGGCATGACTGTTGCATAAAGGTGTTACAATAAAGATTAGCAGTTTTTCGCCGAATTCATTAATTATTGTAAATATTTTTCAATGAAGAATCCTTCCTGATGATAACAGTGCATGATACAATATTTTGTTTAAATTGTACAGATAGTGATGATAAATTAGGCGCCTCAATGGCAAAAATATAAAAAAATAATAAGTTCAGTATCTAAGCCCAAAGAGGTATAAAATATTTTCTCGAAAGTTCAATAGAGCAAAACGCGATTATTTTTGAGTTTTAAGAAAAAATGAGAGAAATAAGGTAAGTAACAATTGGAAAAACTCTACATTTAGAAATTGAGTTTGAAAATAAGAATAAAAGAGATTAATCTTATACCTAATAAGAAAAGTACCGTAAAATACGCCAACATTGCCCACTTTTTTCGAATAATTTCAATTTTTGTAAATTTTTTCTATGGGAACGTAAGTATTTTCTTTTAGCATCTGCTATTATAAGATTATGTGCATGTATTACTTTATCAGATTTTATTATGCGTCAATATTTAGTTAAGTATTTTATACATTTTGATGGCGGGCAAAGTTATCTGGACTTTTAGCCAACATTGCCCACGTTGATTTTTGACGCAAATATAGCCTCTAGTGAGATGAAATCAAAATGCAATACAAGAATTTACGCAAAAATGGCGTTTACTTTAGGAATTAAAACGATACTATAGAAGGTTTCCTAGCAAAGTGGCTGGGCAAAGTTACCCTGACATTTTTTGTCTTTTTCATACAAACCGCATTTCACCTATTAAAAGTGTTAGGGTTGGCACTTCTTAGTAAACTGATCTTGTGATCGTAGTTGTTGTAGGTATAAAAAAAACTGGTTATTTTTCATTCAGGTAATTATTTATTTAATAAACTTTAATCAACATATTTATGTAGGTATCCAAATGAAACTGAAATGCTAATTGAGATCAAAATTAAATGATGTTAGGAGCAAAATTAAAATAATTACTTACTTAACTATCAGACATTTTACGTTTATCATTAAAGATATTCACATTTATCTGGAGAGTTTAAGCAAAGAAAAACATTGCAATAGGTACAAACATTGCAAGTTAATTAAAAGCTTAAATTACGAGGGAAGAGATGAACATTTATACATACAAACATACCGGTCAAAATCATAACCCTCCTTTTTGCTTCGCCGTAGTCGGGTAAAAAAAAACAAGTTTCTGAAGTGCCAACCCTAAGCTTATTTTGATAGCGGGCAATGTTGTCAATAGTAGACCGCTACATTGCTGGATAACTTTGCCCACCGTTATAACGGGTACATATGAAAAGTCCGAAAACCGAAATGCCGATCCTTGAAATGCCGATGCTTGAAATAGCGAATGCTCGTAAAGAAGAATGCTTAAAATGTAGAAGCTTTAAATGTAGAATGCTTAAAAATCAGAATGCTCGAAATGCCGAAAGCCAAAATACCGAAGCTTAAAACATAGAAGCTTAAAATGCCGACGCTCAAAATTTAGAATGCTTGAAATATAAAAGCTTGAAACCAGTAATGCTCGAAATAATTATGTAGATGTAAGATTTTTTTTTTCTCTTTACTTATTATTATTAAGAGGTATCGTGTTTGTATTGTACTCGTATGTAGGAGGTTATCTCAAAAACTACTCATCTGATTTAAAAATTATTTCACCTGTATTTAGAATGAGGGGAGGGGGAGGGAGAGGGGGAGGGAGAGGGAGAGGGGGAGGGAGAGGGGGAGGGAGAGGGGGAGGGGGAGGGAGAGGGGGAGGGAAAGGGAGAGGGGGAGGGAGTGGTGGAGGGAGAGGGGGAGGGAGAGGGGAGGGAGAGGGGAGGGATAGGGGGAGGGATAGGGGGAGGGAGAGGGGGAGGGAGAGGGGGAGGGGGAGGGAGAGGGGGAGGGGGAGGGAGAGGGGAAGGGAGAGGGGTTAGGGGGAGGGGGAGGGAGAGGGGGAGGCAGAGGGGGAGGGAGATGGGGAGGGGGAGGGGGAGGGAGTGGTGGAGGGAGAGGGGAAGGGGGAGGGAGAGGGGGAGGGAGAGGGTGAGGGGGAGGGAGAGGGGAAGGGAGAGGGGGAGAGGGACAGGGGAGGGAGACCCAAACATGGATCTTCCACTGTTATTCACTGAGAAGTTCTGACACAATAGGTCCTGACTCCATCAGATCAGCAGCTGTCACCATATTATTACATTGTAGTCGGAACTTCACCGATACGCTGAGTTCCAAGTTTCAACTCGATCGGACTATTTACTGAAGAGTTCTGTTGAACAGCTCCTGATGTCATCCTCAGATCAGCTTGTTATGACCATATTATTACATTGTAGTCGGAACTTGACAGATATGCCGAGTCTAAATCGGCTTATTTACTGAGGAGTTCTGTTGAACAGCTTCTGACTCCATCATCAGGTCAGCTTAATGTTACCATCATATTGCATTGTCACTGATATCCTATCAAGTTCTTAAAAAATTTCCGAATCGCGTATGCCTTTAAAATATGAAGAGTTACCTCGATTTCTCCAAGATCCCATCATCAGATCCTGACCTGATGATCAAAAAGTACATTGGAAAAGTGTACCCTTTCAAACAAAAAAAGAATCTTTGAAATCGGTCGAGGCGTCTTCGAGTAACCGGTGAACGTACACAAAAAACACAAAAAAAAAAAATCCGACGAATTGAGAACCTCCTCCTTATTTTTTTAAGTTCGGTTAAGAATACAATAATCTTGAATCAAGAATCTTGCTACTTTACACCTAGTTTAGGTGTAGGTACCCGTAAAAACTACCACGAAATAAAGTACTAAAAAATTCAATAATTTATTTCGATTAAGTACTTATTTCGATCATTTTCGATGTTTTAGTCATTCGGCATTTGGAACTTATACTTATTAAGCATTCTACTTTGTAAACGTTCGGCAATTGAAACTTTCGGCATTTCGAGCATTCTGATTTTTAGCTTTCGACCTTACAAACTTCTATCTTTCAAGCTTTCTGCATTTCAATCGTTCTACATATCGAATTTCGCTGTTTTAAGCATCGGCATTTCAAGGATCGGTATTTCGGTTTTCGGACTTTTCATATGTACCCGTTATAACTCTTGTTTGAAAAGACATTTAGCAACGATAATAACATATTAATACTCCTAAAGTGTTCTTACATATCATAATATTAATAAAACTAACATGTGTTTTCGCCATCACTCACAATTCACTTATGAATTTGCACCAAAATTTGCCCGCGAAAATACGCACCGTACTCGACGAGTTCCAAAAAGTTACGGAGTGAAGCTAGCGACACACCCGATAGACAGTGATGTTAGACACATAACCTATTTTCTACCAAATTCAAAAAATGTTACAATATTATTCAAATATTTTTGCAATCTAAAGATTTGCTTATAAATTGATCTTCGGGCAAAATTACCCTTGGTGGCAATGTTGGCGTATTTTACGGTAAACAGTTTAAGAATTTATATTTGCATCATGATTTTGGTAAAAAAAATATATTTTTTCTTTTTTTTCGTGTCTCGTTCACAATTTTTTATCTGTCTACTCATACATCTTCATATCATAGGAACCTTGGGCAGTATTTGCAATCGCAAAAGGCAGCGCCGCCGAATTATCACCATTTATCAAGAATAGGTACACACACGTAAAGCATGCAGCAAAATCTTTCAAATTGATAAAAAGGCCATCAACCCCAGCCTTGCGATAATTTTGGCAATTACGTGTTGGTATTTGCAATTCTGGCTGCCGGCACAAGTTGAATGCGTCAAGCTGAAGACAGGGCGCGATGGCGCTCATTAGGGGAGGCCTATGTCCAGCAGTGGACTGCTATAGGCTGATGCTGATGATTTGCAATTCTTGTTACGATCAAATTATGCGACTTATTACACAATCCGGCTTCTGAAATCTGTTGAATTAATTTAAATTTTTATAGTGTCAAACCACACTCGGGTATTATTTCATTGAAAATGAAAAGTCCCAATTCGAAAAGATTCGAACCCGCAATCATGCAAGCGAACCTTCGTGCCTGCACCAACTCGGCCACGGAATCTATATTCATCGGGATGAAAATCTTGATAAGCTCATTTATCGATTAAAGACCTATTTAAATAAATAGGTAGTAATAAGTAAAGCAGTTACTTCATAAATTGTTTAAGAAGAATTGACTCTATTAAAAATGTGACGATAACTGTGCAATGACTGATACATTTAAATAGACCCTTTTTAACTCTTGACGTTGCATAATACCTACATATAATCATCAGAAAATAGTCAAATTCAGTATGAAATTTAATTTTTTCAAGGTTTTTTACAAAGCTTCTTATATCATAGCCATTTCCTATTGGTTTTTTGCTGTTGTGAAAATTCTAAGAAATTTATTTCAAATACAAATTCCTGTTAATTTCACGCAAAAACAGTAGGTATAATCTTACACGTGTCGAAAGATACGGACGAAAAATATTGCAATAAAACCAAGGTCAGCCAGAAGCTCGTACAAAACAAATGACGAATGCAGTTTGTTTATCTACGTTGGCGCGGCGCCTATCGAAAAAAAAACATGATACGAAAATATTTTACGCAATAAATTTGTTTTGTACGCGGAAGTTTTCCAGCAGGCTGATTGTCTAAAGGCCCTGATTAACGAGCGAGTAAAACCGGGTCTTATAGCGTCGACAAAACTCGCCGGTGTATCATTGCAATACCGCGATTTCGTGAGATGACGAGCCTGGCTAGCGGCTCGTCATGTTTGCTTCATTTTTTACTCAGCTCGATCAAATTCAAAATCTAAAACCTCAATTCAACTACAATACGACTGTTTCACTCGCTAGTCGATCAGCACCAACGAGCCACGAGTAAAACCGACCTTCTTTAAAACCGCGGTCTAGGCTCGTACGTCTATCATCCACTTACTCGTAACTTGTCTCAAACCTCAAACTGTCAAAACGATCGCGTAGGTATTTTTGTCGCGTTCGGTCTCATTGCGATGAGAGTGACGGAGCTACTTGCGTGGTCACGGAATTGTCATATTTGAGAGTTTGAGACTGCTTTTGGTCACTATCGACAATAAGGGGGCAAAGTTTGGGTTTTTTGGACTTATTCAAGACAAGTCAAGTTCAAGTCGGTACTTTTAGACCAAAAAATACCTAGTAGACGTTTTCGATAACCAAGATTAGCATGTTTGAAGCTTACACGTTTTTCTTCATACATGCACGACCTGTGAAGGTATCTCTATCTGAATTTATTCAAATTCTTTTCGTAAATGTGTCACGTTTCCTTTGTCGGTCTGGGATAGGCGTAGGCTGACTCATGGCAACAGTGAACTTTGACTTTTTGGTATTCCGTGTAATATTCAAACGAACCCTTTTTTTAGAATTGATATTGTTGACGTCATAATTTAATACTTTTTTAAATGAACATGGAAAGATTTTGATCTTTAAAAATACTTCTAAAGAAAATTAATGGTTAGAATGACAAAATATATGCGCAGTTACTTTCTTAAAGTTTACAAAAATACATCAAAAACAGTAGTAAGTAAATATCCTTTTTTAGGAGATGGTCGTTCAAGACCAACGTAAGTTACCATTTTTGGGAGAAAAAAAAGCTTCGACAAGAAAGTTAATTTGTAAAAACTATTTTACAGTTTTTCTGGCTCTGAATTATTTATGTAACAAATTAGAAAAGCTCTTGTAACTGAAAGAAAGGGCTGTGAATTATCAGCGGACAATATAATATAACTGACCTTAAGGTTGAGCGCATACCTATCTGCGCCGAATTCTCGAAGTAACCCAGATTTGGTCGAATCGGACGATTCGTCGCAAGGAAGTGTGCGAGGTTTCATACGATTTCATATAAAGAATTCTAAAATTAGTTTCGGTCGATTCGTTCGGTACGGATAGGTGTGCGTCCACCTTAAACTTCACAAAAGCCTAAATTGCAGACTATTTGTGCGTTCTGTGTCTTTCTCAGTCGGTTTCATACGATTTCATATAAATAATTCTAAAATTTGTTTCTTTAGATTCGTTCTGAGCGTTCGGCGCGGATAGGTGTGCGGCCACCTTAAACTTAACAAAAGCCTAAATTGCAGGCTATTTGTGCGTTTAAGTCTTTCTCGGTCCCGGGTTTCTGAGTTCTGAGGTCGTTCCGTACAAGTGCTAGACGCAGCCGGGGGTGGGGGAGCCACCCTCTGAGGGGGGGAGGGGGAGGTAGTTTGCACTCGAGGCCTTTGAGAAACAGGGCTTATAGTTATAGGATGAATAACAATTGAATAAGTTTTAGTAGGGATAAAGGCTGTTACTGACTTTATTCATTCATAATAATAAATAGCACCTTTTATCTTTATGTGTGCATAACAAGTTTAACTACAATTATAATTATACTTTTATAATTATTATTTAGGTTGTGTTCAGGTTTTATTTTTGTAAATTAAAAATCTTTGAATTCCAAATTATTAACATAAAGATAAAGATAATGTATTTGCTCAAAACATTGTGTAAGTTACATACATAGCATGCAAGGTCATATTTTTTTTTGAGTTATTAATTTGATTCAAAAGCTTTTGACCAATTAAGTTACGTAATATTTTGAATGAAATGCTTAGACCAAAGATGAAATGCGATATTCGTTTTTATAAATCTATGAATATAAAATCTGCTAGAAAAACATGAAATTATGAATGGACGTTTTACCAACAAGTTTTTTTATTGTATGCACGTTTCTTTTCTAAAAATAAAAAATTCTAATTCAGAATAACTTGTTCGAAAACGTGTTCTTGATTGGTCACAAGGAGTGCTAAAATCGAACGAAAATGATTTTATCACTACCGAAATCATTTTAGTATAATATTATAAAAACCAATAAAGTATTTTAACAGCTGTTATACTTGACTATGCTTCAATAGATTTTGTGTGTATAATGTGTAGTGTGATCATTTTAGTTTAGTACCTAAATGAAAACATGAAAACGGATCCGTAGGAGGACGAAGGTAGCAGATGCCGGAGACCGTATTGCGAGACTTAAGTGGCGCTGGGCAGGACACTTGGCCAGATTTGGTGATGGCAGGTGGTGTAAGGCCGTGACCGAGTGGTGGCCAAGAGAGAGTAACAGAAGCAGGGGCAGACCATCAGCCAGGTGGGACGGTGGACGATATTGAGGCCATAGAGGGAAAGACGTGGATGAGAACGGCACAGGGTCGACTAGAATGGCGTTTGAGGGAGAAGGCTTATACCCAGCAGTGGGCTATCATTTGAGCTGCCAATGATGATGATGATGAAATGAAAGCATGCTCACGGCTATAGCCTCAGGGACAGTAGTTATCAGCTCAAATTCTATAATTTATTTACAGAAGCTAAAGTACCACATGCTCTCTACAAAATACAATAATAACCGGTTGAGCCATCTAATAATCATTGTAATTGATCTCACATCGCTTCGATGGGGCAAATATACATAAAACACATGCTCACTTTTTGCAAGTAGTTCACGTGACCGGTTGAGAGCCCATCGTTACATAACTTTTACTGATTTCCACATAATGTTTTCCTTCACCGTTTCAAAAAAGTTATTTTACATCACTGGATACTGAGTCAGCTGTCTTGGAACAAGGGAATATAACCTTGTTTCTCGCTTGGGTGGTTTCTATTATAATTTTGCCCTGATATCGGAGATTTCATTTATTATTTATTGTTCCTCTGATATTTTTATACTACTTTAGTTGTAAAATGTCATTGACCCTGTCATGAAAGGCCGTCCTTTTATCATTATCATCTTCCGCAGCCTGATATCTCCCACTGCTGGGTTCTCCCCTCCCTTTGCTCTTGCCATTCTTTCTGGTCCTGCGCTTTATCTACTGCCGGCCTGTGACGCTGATACAACGCTTAGCTTGCTACCATTCTGTCTACGTTTTGCATCACCTGTCATCACCACGTCTCGCCAGGTGGCACGTAGGCGTCAGCAACACTAGAGGTGGTGACTTGCAGACTATTTGAAGCGCTGTAGTTTTTGATAGATTGTCAAAGTTAAACGACACACTGCAACAAACTGGATGAGCGACCGGTAGTGGATGTAAAAACTGAGCGCTTACGTTCGGAGGGCAAGTTAAATTGTCGGTCTTGGCTATAAAATCGTTAAGCCATGACTGAGGCCTTAAGGCGGCCCAGATACCCCGTCACCAGTGTTGGTCAGTTAGTCACTTACTTAATACAAACTTACTGATACAGCTTTTCATCGTGAACTTATTTTTCAAACTCAAATTTGAAAATTCAGTAAGACCTAAGCGATCGCATTGAACTGTCTTAAGAGCTAGGTGATTCTAGTCCTGTTCTTTCGCGACCACGAAGAATCAGGGCAACAAATACGGTTTAGGGCCTAGCTTTCTTTTCCTTGATCCATCCTCTTAAATCTAAACAGTCATGCTCTAGTGGGGAGCCAGTCGAACAAAGTGAGACTCGTCATTATTATTATTTATTATTATCATTATTTGATGATCTGATCTGCTCGACTCACGGGAGTCGGTTAATAGCTGTTGTGCACGGGCCTATTATTATTGTTTTGTTTTGTTTATTATTATTATTGTTATAGCACTAAGGACTTTACATCTTTACTAGATGATCTATACAGTGTCAGGAGGCAATCTTTGCCAACACTTATCGGGACACTGTAGTGCCTGGGACATTGTTGAGATGGAGTAGGCTTGCCCAGCACCTACACCATCCTCTCAGCTTAACCGACCATATCCACAGGAAAGAAATGGTCAATACGTGTGGGGCTGACTAAGCCACGGGTTTCCTCACGATGTTTTCCTTCACCGTTTAGAGCTCGTATTAATGCGCATATAATTTTTTTGAAACGAAAAATCCATTGATGCACGGCCAGGATTCAAACCTACGACCTTCGGATTTAGAGTCAAGGTACTATACCCCTCGGCCAACACGACTCTCACACAGCACTTTTATTGGTAAGAATTATGCCTTTGGCTGCGATCTTCTGTAAGGCATTTTTCCAGACTGTCTGCTCCCATTTCTGTTGAGCCAAATCTTAATGCCATTCCTTCTACATTATGTTATTGTCCTTCTTTTAACCGACTTCGAAAAAGGCTATCTATGTTGTATGCTGTATGTATGTTTATTTTTATAGTAACAATGCGCCACGAGACGGATTTTTTGGCCAAATTACTCAGTGTTCCAAAGTACTCCATGGCAGCTCATTTGATTGCATATTCTTATACGTGGATATCAAATACAAGTGTTTGGTTTTCTTCTAACGTAATATGCCAATGAAACTTTCCACAGGCTTATTGAAACTAAAAGACACTTCAAATTGTTAATTGGCTTACCTATAAAAATCTACAGGTGCAAACATGTATACGTAAACAATCTTGTAATTACGTAATCAAACTATACAGGGTGAATTTTTGAGATGGGGCAGTAAGGGCAGCTACCTTAACCATTGTAGCTAGAGGAAAGCGTTCTTAGGAGACTATCCTTAATTTTTGAAGGTATTAAGACTTGCATTCACAGATTTAAAAAAAAATGTACAGTCAGCGAGAAAATGGGCACTTTACACAAAAACCTTTTTTGATGCCAATCGATCCTGTTTCATCTAAGGATTAAAAGGCTATTTCAGACCAACTGGGGTTAGAGTACTAGAAAAGTCAGAAAACGCTAAAATGTATTTCTGATGCAAGACAGTAAGGGCTACCTTAACCGTTACAGGTAGAGGAAAACGTTCTTAGGAGACTGTCCTTAACTTTTGAAGATATTTCGACCTGTATCCACAGATTTTGAAAAAAATGTACAGTCAGCGAGAAAATGGGCAATTTACACAATAACTTTTTTTGATGCCAATCGATCCTGTTTCATTTAAGGATTAAAAGACTCTATGAGACCAACTGAGGCAAGAGTACTACAAAAGTCAGAAAACGCAAAAAACCTTGATTATACATTTCGTACGAAATCAATTTGTCATTTGTCATCAATTTTCATCATTTTGTCGAAATATCTTCAAAAGTAAGGGTAGTCTCCTAAGAACGTTTTCCTGTAGCTACAACGGTTAAGGTAGCTGCCCTTACTCCTCCGTCTCAAAAATACATTATACCAATTTCTGACTTTTCTAGTACTCTTACCTGAGTTGGTCTGATAGAGTATTTAAATCCTTAGATGAAACAGGATCGATTGGCATCAAAAAAAGTTTATGTGTAAATTACCCATTTTCTCGCTGCCTGTACATTTTTTTTTAAATCTGTGAATGCAAGTCTTAATACCTTCAAAAATTAAGGATAGTCTCCTAAGAACGTTTTCCTCTAGCTACAACGGTTAAGGTATCCGTTACTGTCTTTTATCAGAAATACATTTTAGCGTTTTTTGACTTTTCTAGTACTCTAACCCCAGTTGGTCTGAAAGAGCCTTTTAATCCTTAGATGAAACAGGATCGATTGGCATCAAAAAAAGTTTTTGTGTAAAGTGCCCATTTTCTCGCTGACTGTACATTTTTTTCAAAATCTGTGAATGCAAGTCTTGCTGCCCTTACTGCCCCATCTCAAAAATTCACCCTGTATACAGGGTGAATTTTTGAGACGGGGCAGTCAGGGCAGCTACCTTAACCGTTGTAGCTAGAGGAAAACGTTCTTAGAAGGCCATCCTTCATTTTTGAAAATATTTCGACCTGCATTCACAGATTTTGAAAAAAATGTACAGTCAGCGAGAAAATGGGCCATTTACACAAAAACTTTTTTTGATGCCAATCGATCCTGTTTCATCTAAGGATAAAAAGCCTCTTTCAGACCAACTGAGGTTAGAGTACTAGAAAAGTCGTAAATCGCTAAAATGTATTTCTGAGACAAGACAGTAAGGGCTACCTTAACCGTTGTAGCTACAGGAAAACGTTTTTAGGAGACAATCCTTACCTTTTGAAGATATTTCAACCTGCATTCACAGATTTTGAAAAAAATGTACAGTCAGCGAGTAAATGGGCAATTTACACAAAAACTTTTTTTGATGTCAGTCGATCCTGTTTCATCTAAGGATTAAAAGACTCTATCGAACCAACTGAGGCAAGAGTACTAGAAAAGTCAGAAAACGCAAATAACTTTGATTATACATTTCGTATGAAATCAATTTGTCATTTGTCATAATTTTTCATCATTTTGTCGAAATATCTTCAAAAGTAAGGGTAGTCTCCTAAGAAAGATTTCCTGTAACTGCAACGGTTAAAGTAGCTGCCCTTACTGCTCCGTCTCAAAAATACATTTTAGCAATTTCTGACTTTTCTAGTACTCTTACCTCAGTTGGTCCGAAAGAGCCTTTTAATCCTTAGATGAAACAGGATCGACTGGCATCAAAAAAAGTTTTTGTGTAAATTGCCCATTTACTCGCTGACTGTACATTTTTTTCAAAATCTGTGAATGCAGGTTTAAATATCTTCAAAAGTTAAGGATAGTCTCCTAAAAACGTTTTCCTGTAGCTACAACGGTTAAGGTAGCCCTTACTGTCTTGTCTCAGAAATACATTTTAGCGATTTCTGACTTTTCTAGTACTCTAACCTCAGTTGGTCTGAAAGAGGCTTTTTATCCTTAGATGAAACAGGATCGATTGGCATCAAAAAAAGTTTTTGTGTAAATGGCCCATTTCCTCGCTGACTGTACATTTTTTTCAAAATCTGTGAATGCAGGTCAAAATATTTTCAAAAATTAAGGATGGTCTCCTAAGAACGTTTTCCTCTAGCTATAACGGTTAAGGTAGCTGCCCTTACTGCCCCGTCTCAAAAATTCACCCTGTATAACCCACGCCTTCGGACTTTTTGGTTTTCCTTCGTTTTCCGAAACTATTCATCGATTTTAGAAATCTGGCATATTTTTACTTGTTTTCCCTTCCTTTTCGAAACCCATTGAATCTCAAACACTATTGATGGAAATAACTGGAGCGAGCTGTTTCCATGGCACCTCAATCGGGATTAATTCCCAATTTTGAGCCGAGAACGCATCGAGGACGCAGCTTCGTATCGACCGACCCTCTATATGTGTCGCGCGGCAACCGACCCCCCCCCCCCTCCCACAGACCTCCCCCCCACCCCCTGGGTCGGGCGTAGCTATCGGCACACTAGGATATAACCTAGACTTTTTATAACAGTTATTGAGGATAACGTTTAGGTTATTACGTTTATGGCCACGTTTTTCACAGTTTTAAAGCACTTTAGGGGATATTCGGAGCCTCGAATTGACTATTCGTGAGATGGTTGTATCGTAAAAATTTGAACTTAAACTGCTTTGGTAAAGTCACTAACGATTATAAGAACATTTCCGTTCCAAACCTTATCCTAAAAAGCAAAAACCACTAAACCAGTTTTATTGTTTTAGTCATATTTTTTAAAATTAAAAAATATGACTAAAACAATAAAACTAAAACAAATAGTTTCATTTTCTGTCTTCTATACATCGTCATAGAAGTAAAATATTTATTTTTTCTGAAGAAAGTATCCATCCACCGTAGCCACACTGAAATCACAGTGCAAAAAACGTGACATAGTTGATAAAAGAGGGGTAGGAAAGGCTCTCTGCATTTTTACGGCCTCCGGGCGTGAATTTCGTGCAGTTATTCAAATAAAGGGTATGATTTACATGAGGATTTTGAATTGAGCCTTGTTGACTGGCTAGGCAAGTTTCGTGATGGCCACTTCTCGATTTACGACTTTAGCACCTGTTTGGTAGATGGTATCTAGTGATAAATATGTTGGGTACTAAAAATTGAAGAAATTTGTGTATTTTAGATACTTTTTCACATGAGGCTTTTTTGTCTCAAAATTTGTTTTCAGTAAGAATAATTCATGATTTTTACAGTGTTAGTTTATACTAAATGAGATGCCTAAGTGCCAAGGGTGGTGTGTTGTCATCATAGGTTCTCCTTGCCCAGCAAATGGAAAATATAGGTAAAACAAGTTCAAAAATTAGTGAAATGCAGTTATTTTAATATTATTTGTATTTTGGAGAAGGGCCAGTTAAAAAAGTATCTTAAACCGGTAGGAATGTAAAGATCGTTGCAAGTGGAAATCCGTAGTCTCGGCCTACCCCTATAAGAAAGAGGCGTGATTTTATGTATGGTATGAATGACTTAATACTATTCGTAGCATAGCTGACACACTCCTATATAATATTTCGGAAAACAAGCAATCTATCTAATTCGTCTATTTCGTAGATAAAAATGTACGTTTTATCATAGTTACATGATAATGCAAGCCCTGATAAACATTTTGAAGGTTTGTTGTTTGAGATCATGTAAAATATTTTATAGATTATTGTGTTGAACCTTGATAAATTATAAAAATGAATATGAATGGTCATGATAACTTCTGGCTTTTTAGTAAGTACCTACATAGTAAGTTTGAATCTCATCCATAATGAAATGCAATGTTTGAAATTATTTCATTGGCACCGTAGCTCTTAAGGGTGAACCGATTTGAATGCGATTTTTTTTTATTTGAAAGCAGGTTTTTTAGCCTTTTCCTAGACATTTTTTATCAAAATCTGTTCATCCATTTCAAGATCATCAGCTATTTTCTAGTTGGGTTTTTCATATTTTTTTAAATTTAATTGTAAACTTCTAGTATTTGAGCTACTTTTTTATATTGTTTTATAGAAAATAGATCTATGTTTGGCGACGGTGTGGCCGAGGATGGATCACATCGTTTTTTAAGAAATCTATTCACTCGCCTTGAAAGCACCTAGATTATTGTTTTCAGGAAACAAGTAGGGTACTTGTGTTTTATCTAGTTCTCAAACATTTGTCGTTCATCAAACTAAGCTGTACAAGGTATAATAAAATTGAACTGTAGGATAATCATCGGTCGTAAGATTTTCAATGATAGATAACAAGCATCAATATAGTTTTAGGCGTAATAAAAGGATTTTACGATATATTTATAGGACTATTTCATTTTACGATCGATCGCATCGCGCTTTCAAACGGTAGATTTGCATACATGGTAGCAAATTTTAAATCGCTTTTAATTATTTGTCCTCTCAATGTCTCCACAATACATAAACCAATGTACTTTATTGGAAAATAACAGAAGTAATGAGGACATATTTTATGTTTTTTATGTAACGGAGTATTTTAAATTACTTACTACTTAATTTTTAATTACTTTAAATGCAGACTTGTATCTGATTTGAGCACAAAAATAATGTCTTAAATCATAATACGGTTCTTTTATCATAGTTTTAATTTATTGCACATCATTTTGATTTCACATAACTCAGCAGATTTTTCTATCAAAATCCTACTAATATTATAAAGGCGAAAATCCGTGTGTGTGTGTGCGTGTGTGAATGTTTGTTACCGCGTATCTCCATAACTACTAAACTGATTTTGATGTGGAATGTAGAAAGTGCAGGTTCTGGAATAACACATAGGCGTAGGCATACTTTTATCCCGGGAAAATGTATGGTTCCCGTGAGATAAAAAAAACTAGTCCACGCGGGCGAAGCTGCGGGCGTTCACTAGTAATTAATAAGATAGAAAATAAAGAAAGCAAAAACAGTACAAAATATTACACGATTTTTTCATAGTATCGAGCCTTTCGTGGCATTACCTATTTAATATTACAAAAAAAAAACTTTTGTAACTTTTAATCAGTGCACATAAATCAGTCTATTTATAACAGCTTACAACGTTTAACGAGCTTCAAGGTTCATAGCTATGAGACTTTTTATTGTTATTGCTCTGTAATTAGGTATGGTTTATATACTAAACATAAACAAATAAAAATACCCATTAAAAGCCTGTCACTTAAAAGTACACACATCAAAAAAAGATTGCGGTCAATTTGAAAACAACATGTTTTTTAATATGTTGAAAACCATTGACTTCGTTTTTATACAAAGACATAGAGGAATATTGTGTTTTTTTTATTCCAAACTACCTATGTACTTTTTAACGAAGAACGTGGGATTTTCTTTTTTCTTTAAGATGCATAAAGAGATTTTAATACAGTTTTAGGAATCAAAAAACATTTCAACTTTTAAAAATATCGCAAACTTTTTTTGATGTGTGTTTGTTGACAAGGTGTCCCGGACCAATGTATTTAGGTGAATGAATTTTATTGTAAAATTAGGCCAAAAACTGTATTCCCTGGGTTCCAATCACAGATCTTCTGTATTTTGTTCTTCCTACTTATATTCTACTAATATTATTCCTACTTCCTACTGTAAGTATTATAAATGCGAAAGTTCGTGTATGTGTGAATGTGTGTTTCCATTTATCCCCATAACTACTGAACCGATTGTGATAAAATTTTCAATGTAGATAGTTAAGGTTCTGGAATAACACATGGGCTAGTTTTATCACGGAAAAATGGATGGTTCTCGTGGGATAAAAAATAGTAGTCCACGCGGGCGAAGCCGCGGGCGTTCGCTATCTCCCATAATCCGTCTAACAATTATAATGGGTCTTCAAAAGATCTTGAAACTTCAGGAAAAAGTTGCAATTCTGTTACTTTCGTCTACATGCCAAACATCAAAATTGGTTTAGTAGTGGGGATACGTGGTAACAAACATTCACACACACCCACGGACTTTTGCCTTTATAATATTAGTAGGATGATTGTCGTGTATAAAATTACTCCTTAATTTTAATTGGAAACTATTAGTGCGGCAACTCGTTCTGTAATCGAAACTACCAAAATAATTGGAAATATCACACGCATAGTTCTAAAAATCAAGGTGTAGGTGGGGTAAGCCTCAAAGAGCGGGTGAAGGGTGGCAACACCGCAATGGGGGGTTCCCCCTTTTGTCTATACTCGAGTGCATTATATACAGCCCTTAGCTGAGCCCCGGGAATTTTAGTTGTGCATGTTTGTGTCTAAAGCCCTTAAGGTGGCTGCGTCACTCAAATTGGCTTGGCATTTTTCGGTGATTAAATTTGTCCCAGAGAGCTGTCTTGACAGCCCCCCTTTCCCCTTAAATTCTTCAAAGTGACAGCCGCTTTTATCTTCAAAATGTTTAATCTCGAATTAAGGATATTGTAATATGTAGGTAAATCTAATAGGTAGGTTATTATGCGGCGCTGGCCTTGCTACGCACATAATACAAAATTTAGATGTGGATAGTTAGAATACGAAAATTTAACATTTGATTACTTAGACAATTAAAGAAGCGCTCGTGGCATAGATAGCTTAGACGTTCTGAATGGTCAAAATTTGGATGGGTGACCGTAATTGGTAATAACAGCAGAACCCTTCCGTGCTTCGGAGGGCACGTTTAATTGTTGGTCTTGGCTTTTAGGTCGTTAAGCCATGACGGAGCTCTTGAGGCAGTTTGAAAATTCCGTCATCAGAGTACTAGCTCATACAAACATACATAGGTACATAATGTGGGTGAAATAACCTAATCCCATTTATATTCTAAACGTCAAAATTACTTAGTAAAATTGTCATAACCTGTTATGAAGTGAAGATTGCTGATAGCGTTTTATCAATCGGAGGTTGAACTATCATCACCTGAATTGAAGGTCCAAAATCGTCTGCATTAGAGATACCTTCATAATGAGTTTCAGTGTTTTCACAGTGACGTAGTACTATTGCTCAGTCTATGACATGGGGTGTGCAAGTATCGATTGATGTTAATGAGGGAAAGGGTTGCTTTCACCTTTATACCCTCGGATGATTGAGTTGTTAGGGGTTGAGGAAATCAATCTAATGCAGGGGTACGGGATAATTGTAATGTATGTATTTGGCCTCTTAATGAAGGGTGACTTTCAATGAAAAGCTGCAAATTATAGTGACATTGTAACTTGAATATGGAAATTCTCCTGTCGTTTTTAACCTTGAGATATTAGTTTTTAGTCTGTAAGTGAAGGAAATTGTTTCTTTGTCCCCGTAACTGGATAACAATAGAAGTATAAGTAAAACAACGTTTAAATCCATACTCTCTCTCTATTCATCGTTTCCTCATTGCTGAGGGTCGTGACCTCTCATTAAATTTTTCTCCGATACTAGGGTTTTCCATCTCGTCGGATCCGTTGAGACATGGATGGCGTCGTGGAGCTGAGTGTCGAGTATGGTACGGATTTGGTCAGTCCAGCGCATGGGGCTACGACCTCTCGGCCTTCGTCCTTCTATTTTTCCAGTGATGGTCAGTCTCTCCATGCTATCCGGGTTCCGCCTCGCGATGTGGCCAAAGTATTCCATGGTTTCATAAATCCATACTATCTTTACCTATATCTATATCTATAAGTGCTAATACATTAAAGCGAATGAGTTTGTTTATTTGTTTGTTTGTTTAAACGTGCTAACCTCAGAAACTACCAGTTCGATTTGAAAAACTCTTTCTGCATTTAATAGCTGAATTCTTGAGTAAGGTTATAGGCTACTTTTCATCATAATCACATCACCATGACTTCGGGGGCAACGCTGCGAGGGCGCTGCTAGTGGATAAAAAAACAATAACTATTGTACGTAAATTTAAGACCGAATGTAAATAAAAACATGTTGATTTCTAGTTAAAATTGTAATTTTATATATTTTACTTTCTAAAGTTTTTTTTTTCTGAGATTGTTATCGAGAACAGTCACACGAAGGGGGCTGAAAAGTGGTGTAAGCCATTAAAATTAAACAGGACCTATTAAATATTATTCTTACTCGATTTATATTAGAACTAGCTTCCGCCCGTAACTTCGCTCACTTGGTACCCGGATAAAAAGTACTTAGCCTATATCCTATTCCCGGTCATCTATATTTCATATCTACATTTTAAATTTCAGCCAAATTGGTTTTGTAGTTGTCGAGTTATACAGGAACAAACATGTACCTATCCATCCAAACTTTCGCATTTATAATATTAGTGTGATGTGATGTACTCGTAATTCTATTGCATGCAATATTTTATTTATCCAGCAGTAGATAATACAAGACTGTATAGATGATAATGATCTACGAGAGCTAATTTCTCTACAAAACCATTAATATATTTACAAAATGAAACTTAATCATAGTTTTAACGTGACAATTGAGCGTTTCTTCTAAGTAACATAATCCTAAAAGTTTCGACTTAGGAATCTCTGTTCCGGTGATTCCTACAAATGACGATAAATCCCCACAACCTATAAAAAAAGCCATAAAAAATGCAGCTCCTTTTCCATACAGCGCACGTAACTGCGCGCTCACCTAGTTTCCCCACCTCCTGCAAGATTGATTTTCCTTCGCATTCGCTTGCACTCAGCGAAATCTATATCTCCCTCTCGCTTCGCCCCCTAATCCCCCTGACCCCCCTTCTCCCCCGACCTTGAATTTCAGCGCCCGTCTAGGGATGCGTTGTCAGTACAAGGAGTTTGCTTGTGTGGGTTTCGGAATGGGGTTAGCAAGCCTCCCTAACGAGGTTCTACTTGCATCCGGGCGTAGGTGTGCCAACTCGATTTTCAATTTGATTTTGGATTCGCGTCGAATTGGGACGCAAGGAAATTGGGCGGTTGGGTATTTTTGATTTGTATTTGTGGTGAATTTGAAATTTTTCATGTTTTGTTTTCTTTCGTTGTTTGATGTTGATGTTTAAATTTTATTTTAGGTTCTCTTAAAAAAATAGAGTATTAAAGCTTTTAGTTAAGATCTATAATGGCGCCGATTCCCTTGTACACTGACTAATTTGATTTAACTAAAATCGATAGCTCTTTTTTCGTTCATGCTAAAGACCAAAACAAAACGACAGCCTGAGTGACGTTGCATAAAAATAATCATGAAGTGGAATAAAAACTAAAAATATGACAAAGATGAATTCAAAATTAATCCATTAAAATTAAATATTCAAAAATAGTGTATTATTAGAATTTTGGACGCTAATTAAATAAAGATAGCCTTGGTTTTTTTATCTCTGTAGAGAAAAAATAGAACGCAACTATGTAAATTCAGTTTTGGTATAAAAATCGCCCTTGCTTTTGATGTGCATGACAATGGAAACGTGGATCTGAAAAATAATTATTCATAAAAATCCTCACGATGTTTTCGTTCACCGTTTAGAGCTCGTGTTAATGCGCGCATACTTATAATTTTTTTAAAATGAAAAATCCATTGTTGCACGGCCAGGATTCCAACCCACGACCTTCGGATTGAAAGTCGAGGTATTATCCCCCTCGGCCAACACGGCTCTAGTGGCCTACATGTTAAGTTTTCTACTTAGTAGGCAGATTAATAAAATTATGCTTGTTTGTTTGGATGTTTGTGTTTCATTTGCATAATGATTATTCAAATAAATTACAAAGCCGTTACAAGATTTCTACGATTTACTATTTTTAAATTGTACTATCTTATCTATATTATGGAGTCAGCATATCAGACTCTTGCCTTTTTACAAACTCACTTATTTTTCGAAATCTCATCCCATCTTCAAAATATACAAGCTTATTCTTTCTCTTGAGTCATATTCACAGCTATATCAAATACAAAACGTTATTCAAATCTATTCAACCGTTTTATCCCAAACAAAAATCACTTTCAATTTTTGAATCAAACTGGGGACATTTGAAGAAAACCAGTCACACCCGTATTCCTAATTATCAGATAATAGATTCTCCGCTGTCCTATTTAGAACATGCAGTGGCCTCCCGACAGTTGATTGTGCTATCTAGGTCAGTATGCAATCGTGTTACGATATAAAATTTGGTTTTTATTCGGCACAACAGCTGTGCTTAGAGATATAGGCTATAGACAATGATATAATACCCTAGATGTTACGTTCATATTTATCGACGTTTATAATAATAATATGGTCGCACTGGTACTTATACATACTAATGCACACCATGTTGACAAGTTCCGCAAATGAATAGTACCTACATACCTACATATTATAACACAATAGCAATTTTACTGTTTTTGTAATTCACTACACGTGATAAACACGTCTAGGTCGTCGGCGTCGCCCTGCTTGACGCGGACTAAAGACAATACTTCCTAATTGGGACGTTTTCGAGTCTTCATTTTGCGCGCACTAGAAACATATCTATTGTTTTCAAAAATCATTGACTATATAGATAGATTATGAGAGTTTTAAAACTACAATACGACTATATTTTAGCACATTTTCATGAATTGAAATTTCAGATGATTTGTAAAACGTAAGTACTTAAAATAAAAAGTTCAAATGTAATGAGAGTGGATGAAGCGAAAAATGTGTGTCGTTTGATCGTAGTAAATGTAAATCTGTGGTCTCTGCCTACCCCTATGGTAAAGAGGGGTGAATTTATGTATGCATGTAGGTATTTATTTCTCTTGTTCGTTATACTCAAGATAAATGCATAATCTCAATGAGATAATAGAGGCCTGTCTTTTGTATGTTTCGTATATTTAGTTGATCAGAAGGTCTAAGACGGTGGTTCCTAACCTTTTCAACCTTGTTACCCCTATGACATGCCAATGAATCAGATTTTACCCCCGGTTAACTTTCAAGCCCCCCCCCCTTAAAAAATTAGTTAGGTACTTAGTTAGATAATTTGATCCTAAAATTCCTTTCTAATCTTCATAATTGAAATCTTATTTTCTTTCAATTTATTCGTTAGCTTATAAATCTGGAGTTTATTGAAAATCGTTTTCGTTTCGTTCTATTACCCCCCAAAACACTATTTTACCCTTTTGGGGTAATTACCTACAGGTTCGGAACCACTGGTCTAAGAAGTTAAATGTCCAACAGCGCGTAATGTCCAATGAGCAGCCTAATTAGCAAAATGTCCATGTAGCAAAACGTCCAATTTCAGATGGTCTGAATAACAAGAACATTTCCATGTATAAATTTTTCATGATTGTCTATTTTAAATTCATATTCACCCCAAAGACGCATCTATTATTATTACTCTTGGAATTCTGTACTAGACTCTATAAATAAAATAGCCCAAATCAGCCCAACAGTTGAATTAACAGCCAGACTTCACAGTAGCTTAGTTAATAGTTAGTATGGCACCGTGACACGGATAGTTGAAGAGTTATTATGGTGCTTTGCACAGATGGACGAAGAGTTTGTATGAAAGTGTGCATGATACGTAAATAGTTAGTATGGCGCTGTGCACACAAGATAGTAGGACGAATGAGGCCAATGTCAGCGATGTTGCAAGCGCTTCGCGTCGCTTCCTTTGGGCGTGTTGGCTACTGCAACGTTACGTAGTGATGCGTAGTTATCTGTGACAGTGACACGCTGTAGGCCCTTAGCCTGTTTTTAGGAAGATAAAAAAAAACATGCGGTGATGTATTTGTACGGTATTCAATTCATTGCATTTGTTTGGATTTTAACATATTGAAAATTTGTATGGACGATCGTCCATAAAAATTTTCAATATGAATAGTGAGTTAAACGAAAGTTTAAAAAAGACTATGAATTTTGACATGTTGCTACGGACAGGGCAGAATATATTAAGTATAAATAATCACCACCAATCAAACCCAACCCAATCTTGTAACTTATGCTATAAAGTAATCAACGACTTATAATGAACCATTTAAAATGCCCTTTAAATCACTTGATCACGCTTAGGGCGTATCCGTTGCAACACTTCCCTTATTTCATCGATGAATATATGAATTATTACAATTACCTACATTTATTGGCTTGTAATATTCTTTATTGCCACTTCATCCTATTTCAATGCTATTCAAAAATGGCTCAAGAGCGGTGTGCTTTATCTTAGACCTACTTCTTTGTCTAGTACCTACCTAGTTTATTTATGTAGCGCGCAGATTTAGAAATCTACACTTTACCGGTATAAACTTGTGGCTGATTATATCTAAGAATAGGTATTCAAATCTAATCAATGTTAGGTTGAGTACAGTCGCCAACAATTGTAAATAAAGAATTCGAGCATAATCCTGATTTCATCAAAAACTACTCCATTTAAAAAAAAATAGTCACTTCATCTTGTGTTTGAACATTATACTTACTCGTATAAGAATGGGTATTCAAATCATCAAAAATGTAATTATTACAGTCACCAACAGGTTTTTAATGCAAATACTACTCATATAATAATTAGATTTTAGTAATTTTTAAAGGCCTAAAAGGTTTCCAAACAACTTATCGAAAACGGAGCGGTAAATTTTAACTAAGGCTGGTTTTTGTGTCACGCGTACCGTCGGCGCTGATAGGCGAGTGATCTTTATTACAATGAAATAAGGCTCTGATTGTTCAGCACTGACGAGAACAATCAGCGTTGCCATTTTTGCTAAGCAATCAGTATCCTTATTTCATTGTAATAAAGATCACTCGCCTATCAGCGCCGACGGTACGCGTGATACTAAAACCAGCCTTACCTACTGTTTTTCGTGTCAATGCGCGCTCTACCGTGGCTCAGTAATTTACATATCCATTATATTTAGTCATATATTTCCTTGGCCGATGGATATTTCTTTGTACCGGCTGAACACTACACCGGACTACTTCCGAGACCTACAAGAAGCAAGCCGTCCTAAATCATCATCATCATCATCATCATCATACACTTCGTTGTCGGACCGAACTTGGAAGGAGCCGGAGCTAACTTTTCGTCAGCCTGCTGTGGACCGACTCCCACTCTTACTTAAGGCCAGTGGCACACTTACTAATTTACCGGTGCAATTCGGATACGACTGTACTTCCCACCCTTGAGATTTTAATTAATATATATATTTGTAACAGTTCTTCTTGGTTTGTTTTCCTACTCTCTTCATCTTAGGAAACAGCCCTAATGGAACGTTTCATTGGCATCTTCCAGATGGCCGATGGGGCCGAAAAGTTCTCGAGTGGAGGCCACGGACCGGCAAGCGTAGTGTTGGACGTCCACCGACAAGATGGACAGACGACCTTGTAAAAACTGCAGGTCGGCGGTGGATGCAGGCCGCTTCCAACCGCAATACATGGAAATTTTTGAGGGAGGCCTATGTCCAACAGTGGACGTCCAACGGCTGAGATGATGATGATGATGATATATTTCCTTATGCGTTATATAACGAGGAGTATCACTCGTATCAGTATGCAAAGGGCTACAATTGAAGGCCGAATTGATAAAAGGACGGATTAGAACTAGAAGATAGTGATATTTGAATCGATCGCTGCATGTAGTAGAGTCCTACAATGTAAGTAATAGAAAACTTATTTAAAACGTATTTTTTGTTACTGTTTATTGGTACATTTCATACTACCAAATAAAGCGCTCGTGGCGTAGCGTGCTTAGACGTTCTTGATTGATCGTTGAAGTTAAGCAGCGTTGTGCGCGGTCATAATTTGGATGGGTGACCGCAAGTGGCATCATGTCATGACGGAGGCCTTTAGGCGGCCTAAAAACTCCGTCACCAGAATTGGCCACTTGCTCATACGAACTTACTTACTACCAAATACATTTTGTATGATAAAAGCAGCGCATAGATTTTGCATAAAAAGTAATGGCATAAATAAAAATAATGGTCGTGCTCTTCATTAGATGATAATTCTAGGTAAGTACCATATCTTGTTTGAAATTTTCATTTACATATTAAATCTAATTAAAAGTATTAAAGTACTACGATGATAAAAATTTATGACCTAGATGACATTGCAACTAAATTAGGCAAAGGTTAATTATTAACAGTAGTTATCAAGTTTATGTCAAGTAGGAAATAGTACTTAGTTAGTTAAATAATTCATTTAGGTATTGGTGGACATTTCACGCAACGCCATCTATCCCTAAACTAAGCAAACCTTGACATTATTTAACACACGGGAATTACTCACGTAAAAATATCGTCGATTTAGATACCGACAATGTTTCGATTCATCCGGAGAATCTTCATCTGGTTCATTCAAGTTTTGAAAGTGAAATAAGCAAACCTTGTTTTTTTTTAAGTTATATTAAGTCACTTTCTTGTTTGTCTGTCTGTCGTTCTGTCTGGGATCTTGCAACTCAAATTTCGAGTACTTCCCGGCTAGCTATAGGTACGGCTGAAACTTTCAGGGTAGCTCGCAACTCGATGACAATGCATAAAAAACGTTTTATGGTGGTTTATAAATCCCAGTTGTTTATTATTTTATCAACTAATTAAAGGTATGACAGGAAAAAAAAATATTCCATGCTCTTTCTGATTGATTTGTGAATCATCATGCGGTCCCATCTCACACGCATTGTGTCTTCTTTACATGAATAATTCTTGAGTGTTATTGTTATATTAAGTGAAGGAGAGTAGTCCAGAACGATCTTTTTGTAATAAGTAGGTACTCGTATTTAGTACTCGCATCGCTTTTGTATCTATACAAACGCGCGTTCGCAGCGCGTTTGTATCTATACAAACGTGAACCGGGAGTGAGGCCAGCCAGCGCGTTCGCATCGCGTTGTATCGATACAAACGCGCTACAAAAAACGCAGTGTGCCCACTCCCTATTATAAAACAATTTATCAAAGCTGCATTAAAAAAGACTGACGTAGTCTAAACTAGCTAATTATAATTCAGAACATAATAGGTTTGCATAGCAAGTATGTGTTAATGACCTCGGCACTGTGGTTTCCGTACTAATGGAATTTTCGCGTTCAAAATAAATAATCCACCTTATTTATATGCAATACTGTTTATACAGACACTTTGAGCAAAGTATTAAAAACAGCAAATATTGTACTCATGCATTATTCCGCATAGTTAAAATATGACGTAGGATGTTTGTTTATGATGGTACTGTTTGATCTTGGCATTGAAAATCCATCTAAGTAGTTTTTTATTCATAAACAGACAAAAACTGTAAGAACTAAAATAAAAATAATGCAATAATATAGGATCATGATTCATGACCGACTGACTACCCCTAAACCCCTATAAGTGCTACTTAGTCACGTTTTTTTCTTCGTGACAGTCGTTGTTAAATTATAAATAGGTATCGCACAAGTGTCGCGATTCACGCACGCAACGTGTGGTCGCGCGTGTGCAATGAGCCTGATGAGTGCATACTCCCGAGCCAAGGCTAAACGTATTTTGTTCCGCACTATTCGGCTATGACGTCACTTGTGTACTTCGATGCTATCTATAGTGCCAGCCTGATAGTACTGTCAGCTATAGATTAATTTAAAATCTCGTGAAGATGATTATAATGATTTTCAGGAAGAACTCGTGACGTAATTTTCTTACGATGTTTTGATAGATCGTATGAGCTAAGCGACGTTTTGAAGAAAGTAGGACGCCATAACGGAGACTTTTAAGCGGCCTAAAAACTCCACCACCAGAGTTTGCCATTCATACAAATTTAATAAAAGGGTTGTCCTCCTCCTCCTTGCGTCGTTTCCCCAATGCTGGGGGTCGAGACCCATCACGAAAGCATCTTCTCTCGCACGATGTTGCGCCATCTGCTCCGGCTTTCAGCGACATGCACAGCCTCTGGCATGCTGAGGTCGAGTGTGTTGCGGATCTGGTCTGACCAACGCATCGGGCTCCTTCCTCTCGGCCTTCTTTCCTCAACTTTCCCCGTGACTATTAGTTTTTGGAAATTGTCTCCGGGTTGTAGCGCTAACTAAATATTTTTGAATTAGTTTCGATACTGATCCAGGAAATATGGTTTCTATACCTAAAAAAAAACAAATATCAGTCATTAAGCCAGTTTTGAAATCTCCTTTTCATGCTGACTGTTCGTTTCATTTCGTGCACTGATATTGAAATCTGTAGACTGATTTAGTAGATTCGTCATGTCAATGAATTTGTTCACTTCTGTTTCTTTAGACGAAAGTGAGGCCCCACTTTCGACTCTCAGGACTATATTACTTTGGACCATGTACGTCATCCAATTAGAAATAGGCAAGCCTCAGCAGCTATAGATTGTGTTAAAAGATGTCCTCTTCTCATCTCATTCTCTCTTCATATAAATAGTATGACGAATTTAAGAACTTTAAGCCCAATTATTCATAGTTTATGATTTTTTATTGTTGGAATCCGTAACCGGAAATTAGCAAGCAATAATTTGGGTTAAGGTGAGTATAGACTACAACATTTTCTCGAGCATTTCTGTGTAAAGTAACATTCTTACGAATGGTACAATACAGACAAAAGCTCAGTTTCCAAAGCATTCCCATGTAATGTAACGTTCCTGTGAATGCTCAGCGTAAATGCTCACAGCGAGTGAGTGTGCATTTACCAACATTTCGTTGTACCTTGCTTTCATTCTTCTTTGAAATACAAGTTACACCAATACGCTCGACGAAATGTTACACCAATATGCTCATTGGTTTGTACAATAGGCTGTAACAAAGAGGCGAGCGTGCTCGACGTTTAGTTCGTAAAAGGATGATACACTAGAACATATCAGAGAGCGGCTCGTTGTTCTGTTACAAGTAAATGTTGTAGTCTATAGTCACCTTTATCTTCGATAACTAAACTATTTACTCATTGTATCTACGCATAATAAAATGTGATGTAGGTATAGAAAATTTTCTTTATCTTCTGAATGAAGGAAAAAAACTTCACTGGTGTTACTTTCCCACTGTTTAGTTTTTGTCGACGTTGTTTTAATTTGAATTAATTATAAGAATGTTTATAAAAACGAATGAAATCTACCTTGATTTTGTTTATAGTTTATTGCAATGCGTGGGTGGGTTGAAACAGAAATAAAAATAGACGAATAGGGTCAATGGGATTGGTCCGGCTAAACGGAAATATCTCAGCTAAATAATTAAAATAAATTTAACTGATTTTAAAACTAACGTTTCAGTGCAATACCTGTAATTCATTGGTTTTGTATGTTTTTCTAATCTATGTTTTTACACACATACTTATATTATTAAATTAGGTACCTTAATGAACAATTTCAAATATAGAACTGGTTCTTATAATGATGTATGTACACACAATTTTGATTATTATAACAGTTTATTTTATTAAAGAAATTATATAACAAGCAATGAAAATACTTTTAAATTGTAATAAAACAATCTCAACTTTATTTGCATGCCTTGCCTTAGAGTTATTTTGGGTTTTTTAGGGTTCCGTACCTTAAAAGGTAAAAAAAGGAACCCTTATAAGATCACTTTCTTGTCCGTCTGTCTGTCTGTCTGTCTGTCTGTCTGTCCGTCTGTCTGTCCGTCTGTCCGTGTGTCACCATCGATTATCTCAGGAACGGGTAGAGCTAGCAAGTTGAAATTTATACCATATACTAAAATCTATAGTCCCTATTGTGAGTATAAAAATCAAGGTCCTGAGTCAACACTATAAAAAGATATAGGCAAATTTAGGTTTTCGTGAAAACTTGTGAGTACCAAAACTTACCTTAATTATATTTTTTTTTATTTTTCGGAATTTTCCCTTTACTTGTGCTGGAAGACCTTGCTCGTAACCAAAATTGACAATTCTAGGTCAACCGGAAGTACCCTAGAGGTTTTGGGTCGAAAACCTAAATGGTAGTTCCCGTTGACCTAGAATAACGAAATTTGTCAAAAAGCAAGGTCTTATAACACAAATAAAGGAAAAGTTCCAAAAAGTTAAAAAAGTTGAAAATTAAAGGGTGTTCCCATACATACATAGTTGACGCCAATTAAAATTGTCCTCCGAGTTGTATGGGCACTCATACAATTAAGCGGACTAGCTTAATTGGCACCATGGCTAGGTACGGAACCCTCGGCGTACGAGTTCGACTCGCACTTGACCGGTTTTTATTTATCAAAGATGATTTAAAATTCGTCAGTCTGGTTAAATAACTCGGAAGAGTCGAACACTTTTGTTAATAGCTGACGAAGCCTATACGAACCTTAGATAAATATATTCAAATACCTGTTTCTATCTTTCCAGGTCGCCAATTCAGAGCACACAAAGTGATACTAGCCGCGTGCAGCAAGCATTTCCAGGAGTTGTTCGACTCAGCACCGCCGAGTCATGCTGGCGCGTGCTACGTCATCCTGGAGGCCACCTCGGCTGACAACATGCAGGCGCTGCTGGAGTTCATGTACAAGGGAGAGGTGCATGTCAGCCAGGATGCGCTGTCCAGCTTCCTCAAGAGTGGAGAGAATCTGCAGGTAAGAGAAAGTAGGACAGAGAGGGAAGAAGCAAGACCGAATAAGGTTAAGTAAATGTGGGAAAAGAAAAGTCAAAATCAGTAGGTACAAATAAGGCTAAGTGAATATAAAAAGAGTCGGCTGACAACATGCAGGCACTGCTGGAGTTCTATAAGGGAGAGGTGCATGTCAGCCAGTCTGCGCTGTCCAGATTCCTTAAGAGTGGACAGAATCTGCAGGTAAGAGAAAGTGGTAAAGAGAGGGAAGAAGCAAGAATGAATAAGATTTAGTGAATATGGGAAAAGAAAAGTCAGAATCAGCAGGTACAAATAAGGCTAAGTGAATATAAAAAGAGTCGGCTGATAATATGCAGGCGCTGCTGGAGTTCATGTACGGGAGAGGTGCATGTCAGCTAGGATGCACTGTCCAGCTTCCTCAAGAGTGGAGAGAATCTGCAGGTAAATAAGGCAAAGTGAATGAAGAAAAACAGCGGGTAGAATCAGTAGGTACAAATAAGGCCAAATTTATGTGGGGAAAGAGAGAGAATTTGCCAAATATTTGTGCGTTTCTGACTGTCACTATGAAGTTTCGTTTCTTAAAACCATGCCCTCAAATTTCAGGTCAAAGGCCTGTCGATGGAGATGTCCCAAGATGCATGGGTGAAGCAACAAACCCAGCAGTCTGGGGACCGCCAGAACCGCAAGACCAGTCCAGTCTCTGGATCTGGTGATACCGCGGAGCCTCAGCATGCGGCGACGACTTTCGCGCCGATCATGCCACAGTACAATATGCCGATGCATGGAAACATGGGCCGGTATCCGCCGCCATTGCATCTGCCGCTGCATAGCAGCCGCAGACCAGCCGCTCCTAAGCCACCACAGAGCCCACTTACTAGAAATTACAGGTAATGCACCTTATTTTTCCTTGTCCCATTACGTAAGGTCAGCATTGTACTATTTCAAAGCTTATTTTATAAAAACGTGGTCATTATCATCATCTCATTATTTACAGCAAAGTTGTAATCCACTCGATCCTGTGCTTCTTGTACCCTTCAGGCTGATTGTCTAACGCGTTCGGTCTCGTTGAGATGAGAGTGACAGAGCTACTTGCGAGGTCACTGAACTGATATTTGAGAGTTTGAGACCGGTTTTGATCGCTATCAAAGATAGACTATCCGCGGGCTGTTCTTTCGCTGTACGGCAACAAATGTCATTCTTATAACATAAAAAAAAATTAAGTTAATAAACTTATCTTTATCTACCTTGCACCTGAGACTTCTTATGTATTCTCTTGGCCACCAAGAAGTATATTATAGATCTCAGATTCAAGTTTTTTAAGACCTTATAGAGTTATAAATTGCCAATAACCTCTAAAGAATCCTTTCAAGGAACAGGAGTAAAATCACCTAGCTCTTAAGACGATTCAAAGTGATACACTATGTGATCCTATTGAATAGATGAATTTGACTTTGACTTTGACTTTATTTTCCAGGCAAAGTTCGTCTTCGTCCCACTGTGGCAGCGTCGCCGACGAGCCCGACACGCGTTCCTCCCCCGGCGCCTCACAACGCTACGACGAGAACCCCGACACCTCCACCCAACACCCGATCAAGAACAACGGCTACGAACGCAGCGCCTCCGCCAATGACGACATGGACCGAATGCCCAACGAACAAGGTGCCGAAGGTTTGTCTCCGCTCATTATATCTTGTTCGATACGAATGGTGATATAGTAGACTTTAGAGGACGTTATAGGCACGGTACCAGAGCTACGGTTAAAGGTTTGTGGTTATTGCATGTGTTACAAGCCTGAGGCTTTGAGAAATAAGGTAGTTGAGTTTGTAAAGTTTAGGCTCTGAGCGGTTTTTGATTCCTGATGTTTCTTAGCTCGCGTGGAACTGGCATTATAGCTATATTTTCTAGGACATATCTAATAAAGTAATTTTTTAAAACATTAATTTTGAAAGAACCTTTTCATGGAAAAACTGACACTGTATAATGTTTTACTTTGACGCACGTGATACTATAAATCCTCTTAATGTCAAGACATCAATGCTACTAATTTTGAAATACTGACTTATTTTTTTAAGTTCAATGAATCAGATTTTTGACGAAACAAACTGTTCGTTTTCAGATTTGCGAGTCAAAAATGAGAATGATTTTCATACAACCGGCTACAACAACTCACCACCGCCCGCCACATCGATGCCAGCCACCAACTACCACGAGAAGCCAATACAGACCTCACCGGTGCCAGCCAAGCCTGGACCCGAGTTCTTCCCGACCAAGATAATCACGAGCAAATCCGGAGGAATCGCTACAGCTGACGGTAAGCTTTCAAGCTAATCCTCTTTTTTCTTTTGACGACTTTGACGAGACTCATATTGTTCGACTGGCTCCCCACTGGAGCTTGACTATTTAGATTTAAGCGTATGGATCACCGAAAAGAAAGCTAGGCCCCATACCGTGTTTGTTGCCCTGATTCTCCACGGTATTGGTCGTGAAAGAACAGGAATAAAATCACCTATAGCTCTAAAGACGTTTCAAAGTGGTCATAGCGGTCCTACTGAATACATGATACATGAATTTTGATTTTTTTTTTAATTTTAATTTTGAAATAATTAATTCTTATTTTCTTTAACTTAACGCCCTTTATATTGTGTTCATCATCATTTCCAGCAGGACTTCGCTGCTGTATCCTTCTCGGTTTTAATAGTAGGTTTAACTTTACTTTATTTTGGATAACTCTTGTCAAGAGGAGAGCGTTACTGGTAGAGTAGAGACACAGTTTAATACTATTGCTGTCAGTATCGTTTAAATTATATATAAGTTCACTGTTAATGGTTCCAAATAAATATATTTGTCACTCATTATGGACTTTTAAGATAATTTTAACAACGACTGCTAAAAATTTATCGAAAATGAAAATTCTTATCAAAATAAAATAGAGTCAGCGCTCAACCAATAAATACTGATCACATAACAAGATTTTCGGGCCGATGACAATAGGGTTCCGTGGCTGAGCTGGTTAGAGCTTTAAGAGGATCCTTGAGATCTTGAGAGATTTAGGAGAGTTGAGGTGGTTTCGAATACCATCAAATCGAAAGTTTCGATAAGAATTTTCATTTTCCATACAGTTAAGCTGATCGCACTTTTGTAAGCATCGTATGCGCCGCACGCTTTAAATATAATAATGAGATGATTAGTTCTCTGTTTAACATTATAATATTTCAATTGAAAATGGAAAGTCATCCTTTCGTCGGAATCGAAAGTTTTGAAAAGACTTAATTTTCAATGAAATAAACCTAAGTGTGAATTAACACTACAAAACATTAAAAATTATGTATATCTCAATTCCAGGTAAAAAGCTAAAATGTCCGTACTGCGAGCGGCTGTACGGGTACGAGACGAACCTGCGCGCGCACATTCGACAGCGGCACCAGGGCATCCGCGTGCCGTGCCCGCATTGCACGCGCACCTTCACTCGCAACAACACCGTGCGCAGACACATCGCGCGCGAACACCGTCACCAGGTCACCCCGCACATAACGCAAGGCCCGCTACCCAACCACACGCAGTAACGCTAGCCTTACACGGCCAATTTCGTGTCGGATCTATTCGGACGTCATTCATACACTGCTACCGTTGTCGGCCGTTACCGGTTTTGAAAATTCTTAAAGTAAAAATACGAAAATTTCTTTATGCCATTTGAGAACATTTTGATATCAAATTTTCCCGCAGACATTCTTGGCAATTTGATCAAACAATTTGAACCTGTTTGATCAAATTACTTGAACGTCTATGGACAGTAAGAAGTTCGGACTCGTCAGTCAATTGGTCATTGTCGGGCGTCGTCGGACGATGTCGGTAGTAGTAGTGTACGCGCTCTTATTTCTTCACATACGTTTGTTTCGATCGGACGAGTTCGGCCGACGACGGCCGAGCATAGTTCGGCCGATGACGGATTAGGTCAACGCGAGCCGTAATACAACCACACACATCAACCGAACTACCTCGCCCCGCTCGGGCTTATCTACCTCTACTCATCTATTTTTTTAAATCTTCGAATTTATTCTAAGATCGACCCGAGCGACGTGCTAGTTAATTTTACCTCGTTAATGCATATTTATGTAACAGTATCTACCTCATCGATCTTAAGGTTTTTTAAGGTTTTTAATGTGCGATTATTGTTACTTAATTCGAGTGTGACTATGGTGTTGCTCAGTACATGTCTCGTCTGGTACGGTGTTTCTAAAATATAGTACCTAATGCACCCTTCGCGTGAAAGTACCTTGATTTGCTAATTTTTTAGTAATGTCCACTGACTGTGAAATGAAAGTTACCTTGTAGACGTTTTATTTTGAGCTCTCGGTCGAGTATGACATAGCTTATATCGAATTACCTGAGCTAGGGATCTTGTAACAAATGTTGAGACTGATGGTCATAGGCTAAGTGTATGTAAATAATAGAAGAATGTTATAATTCGCCTTGGCCTAGGTTGAAACATTGTTTGACGCACTGTGGCAAAACTACCTACCTCTGTTTATTTTTATTATAATTTAAGCATGCATTTCTCTAATTTTATACATTTAATGACAATAGACTAAAACGTTACATTTTTAAGTTAATACTATTCAACATATCTGTGATACAATAGAAAACGGGCTTTACTTTAACTTCTCATTTTGCCACAATGTCATGTAAGGGAAACGGATGAAATGCGAAACTATACGACAGTAGATACAGCAGTTTTACTGACCAGTTAATATCGGATGGTTTGAGTTTTGTACAAAGTACATTTTGCCCTAGATACATAAGTAGTTAGGTAAAATCATGTTGAAATTTTGTGCATGTCAGGTGCGATGCATGAATGTGTAATCCATTTCTGTCGTTCGTAACAGGCTCGCCTGCGCGGATGTTACTATTGAGACCAAATATTATATGTTTCAGGTGTGGTATCGATTTTAACATTCCGTTTTTATTGTTGTTTTTCTTATTAGTGCATTTAGACGAAGGCCACTTACTACTTCTATATTCCTAGTCATTTCAAGTGCAACCAGTTGAGATTTTTTAAGAAGAATAATTATTTAAATGATTATTAGTGGGGACGTCTGCCTGCGTTTTTGTATTATATTTAGTTGAGTAGGCGGCGGCGCGCCCTTGTTGGGTACACTCAGCTGCAATAGGTACATGCTCTTATTTACAGACGGTACAGTGCCAAATAACCTCAATTGTAAGTCCGCATTTTGTATTATTTATTTTTGTTAAGTATGAATGTAGCGACTGTGTGTTTTATTCCTGATATTTAGGGATAAGTTACATTCATATTTATTATCATATTTATATTTTAGGTTTCAGCTATTTGAATAATATGAGAAATGCTTTATTCAAGGCTCAGCAGACATATTCTATATAATTTTAGTGTCCGTTTCATTACCATTTGAAAGACAGCGTTTTAGTTATCTTATAGTGGTAATTCGTTTATGATAAAAATAAACTCAAATTATTATATTTTAAAATTTTAATTCACGTAATGACAGAGAATTTTAACTTGAAGTTGTATTTACAATTATTTTACTGTAAGAAAATATGAATTCATTCCTCCTGAACATAGTAATGAAGCTGCTATTTTTCTATTACCTTTTGAAACTCTTGTACCTACTTCGCTTATCTGTGATTTTGTTATTTGTTACGTGAATCAAAATTTCAAATATCTTAACAATAGACCAAATAGAAGCTAAAGACAGTGAATCTATCAGAGTTATTTATAAAGATTCAAAAAGACAGGCTATTGTAACTTGTATTTTTTATACTTTACCTATTTAAAGTAATATTTTATCCTCCTTATGAAAATGTCCAAAAATATTATCCCAAATAATATTTTAGAGTAAATCTGTATTGATTTCTGGAATGTCGTTCAGAGATGGGTCATGCAACGTTCGTACAAAGTGGCAAGAGTTTTTTTAGGTCTTATTCTTCAGTTTTATTTCAAACTTTGAAGTGGGTCTTTTATCGCCGACAAAAGAGTGGATGAATGATTTTTAAACCGTTTAGTTTAAACTTAACTGGGAGCATTTGTTAATGTTGAGCATTTTCAAATTCAAATGGGTTTTTTTAGTGGCTGTCAGCTAAATCCAAAGCGAGTCAAAAGTGTGTGTTTAGATTGTTATCTTTCAAATTTTAATTTAAAATCTCGATGCTATTCAAATTCTTATTCTGCTTGAAGACCAAAGCAACGACATCAGATTCTTTCGACAGGTCAAGAGAGACCTCGTAAGATTTCAGTTGAATTTAATCGAGTTCTTTATTATTATGATTCATTATTGGCATTATTTTGGTAAGTGTATTTTGTAGGAAAAGAATGTTTTGCTATTTCAATTTCAAAATTGTTAACATCATTATGTTTACGAAATTGTTCTATTTTTTTGTCGTTTCTTTTATTTCTTATGAATTAAAAATTCATAGTTGTGATTTCTTTTGACATAAAATGTTTAATTTGTGATACGTAATTGAGAAATTGCATTAATGCATCACGTTTTTTATTAGCTTTTTATTCTGTTTATTCTTTTGTTAGGAATGAGGGGTTTAGAGTATGATTAAGTTTGGTTAAGCGATGGAACAGAAGAGTTCGCTTAGTTTCGGAATCAATTGGATTTGCTTCTTTACAGATAACAAGGTACAAATGTTAGATTACAGGTATCAAACATTTTTAATCGTCAATTTGGATTGCGAATATGTGCAGGCTTTTGAATGACTCAAACAAAGTAAGGATTGGATGTTTAAATTAAGTTTTTGCATTGTTAAAGCTAATTAGTGGACAAAATTACTAGTGGTCCCTAATAGTTGTAATGTTATTTGATGTGATAGGTGAATTCACAATTTAGTCGATGTATTGCAATCCCCTTGGAACTAAGACCGATCTCCCCGACGCACTCTAAAAAAATATAGTAATTGTTTGACCAATGTACTTTAACATATTATACTAAACACCTCATTAAAAGTCAAAACAATTTAACAGCTTGACTAAGAGAAATATTTAAATTCTGTTTCGGGTACATCAGGAAAATTAATTTTTAATTAGATTTAAGATTTATTTTAATTGTAAATATATCGCGATATGTCGTGATGGTGAAGCCAAAGATAATTACGGGTACGGTGACCCTCTGCCGTCACATGGGCATTGCGAAGTTTTTATATTACCTAGCCGTTTTGTTATTTTTACACAATTAATAAAAAAACACGTCATTTTGTGACAACGAATAATAAACTAGAATCTGAAAACTTCGCATCGCCTTCTTAGCTTAAGAATATTCTACCTCGAGGATCGTAAAATTAGATTATAAGTTAAGCTTTCTAGTAGATTTTTATATGAAGAAAAATAAAATTTAAGCGTATAAGCGTAATGCAAAATTAAAAAAAAATTAAAGTACAAAAAATGCTACCTCAGGATTCAAGTTTAGTCCGGATGCCGGAATCGAGTTTGATGTAAAGGAATGTTGGGTAAATCGTCAAAATTTAATACAATTTTATTAAAACGACCAGAATTAATATTTTAACTGTTCTAAGGACATAGTAGCACATTGTTTTGAATCTCTGCAAGGTAGTTTGTGCTATCAACTCAGTACATGCTCAATAGAGATACATCGACAACTTTGAAACTCTATGGGCTCGCAAGAGCTGGGTTGACGGTTAAAACCTTAGTACGTAAGTTGTTATTAGATTAGTTTAATAATCTCACTGATGTACCCAAAGCCCATCTCGCGCGAGGTCGGTCTCAAGCATATAATCCAATTGTAATTTCCTTCACTCCCCGGAGTATAAACATTTTTTTTTAATAATAATTTTATTATTATTACTTTTTCCCAGTTACTTTTTGTGTTGCATAGATGTTACTATGTTTTAAGGAAATGAAAAGAAAAATTGAAATATTGTTTGTTAGGTTTCTGCAAATTAAAAAATGTAACAAAATTATTTTTTTGGTTATTTTATTTTTTGTTTCCTTTATTTTCCTTATTTATTTTTATGTATTCGACAAGTTACACCCGTCCATCGTGTTTAATGTTTATTGTATTAAACTTAAGTACATTATTTAAGGAATTGACATTTAGGTACCTAATTATTCGTACAGTATAGTTGCACTTATTTGGTCAGGAATTACTTAAGTACTTACTAATTATTGGATGTTTGATATTTTAGGGATGCACATAAATGCCAATCGCGAGTGAGCCTTAAGATCTCTACGAATTTGATGGAAAATACTCTCTCGCGTTAATGTTACCTTAAGATTTAAAATATGCTCACTCCTTCACTAGATTAAATCACGGAGTACTTTGGACGGAATATGAAAATGTTGGCAACAAAAGGTTGGCAACATCTGATCGGGTGGAAAGGTTCTAGATTTGGTCGATCATCTTGATCATTTAAATTTAATTGTTACACTGGCTAATATGATAATAATTATATTTAACATTTTGATGTTTCATCACAGTATCATCGATTTATAGTCGTATGACTGTAGATATAACATTTTTCATGAATATGCTAATAACGTGTTTAATCTTTCATCTCGTTATTTTTCATGAGGTAAGTCTCGATGTGACAAAATTGTTCTTGGTGTCATCTTTGTGTACGTGTTAAAAATACGCAAAAAAGCAACGAGCACTCTGTTAACAAAAAACTAAAGTACAAATTACTGAAGTCTTAAAAGTTATCGCCAGTACAAATTAATTAAATGAAAGTAAAATTATAAAAGTAATTATTAATTGGTTTACGTGAGTGTTGCCAAATTGTATTTTTTCGGCATCGGTAAAATATAATTTAGTGTAGGTTTATTCGTGTGAAATAAGTACAAAGTTTGGTAAATTTCGGTATATTATGTACAACAGCCCGCGGTTGGTTGGTGAATGGGGCGAATGATTTTTTTTTAAGTAAAACGAGGGTAAAATCTAGAGAACATCTAAGTAAGTGGTCGAAATAGGACGGCGGGAGGTTAGGTGGAATGTAACATAAACCTGGATGGTTGTAAAACTAAGTAAGTAGGGTTTTGTACGTAGAGAGATAATGCTTAGAAAAATGGTCGGTTCGGTGGTCTATGTCTGTAAAGGAAAAGTGATTGTCTGTGATTTTTTTAAGCGACTTTTTATATATATAATGGAAGAATATAATATAATTCTTTAACAGTAAGAATAGCACTATTTGTGATTTTACATTAGATATTTTATTTTACTTCATTTTTTTGTACTTATTATAAAGTAGCGAGTGGTGTAGAAGGTTTTGATGCGGGTTGAATGTACATAACTACATGTATTTTTATTTTGGCATCCAGAATACTGCCCTCGTAGTAAAATTAGAAAAGCGACACATTCACATTTCCTTTGATAAATAAATCTATTTAACAGAAAAAGTCAGAAAAGCCGTTTCATTTTGGCAATCTACGAGGGTCGATGTCTTAAACACTAGACAATGACACATGGTTAGACCACAATGCTTGTTTTAAATGTCACGTGCACCCCAAAACCGGCTGAAAAAGCTTATACGAATTTAGAATGATTTGGAGTGCACGCGATGGGACGGTATTTAGCTGAATTTATTTGTGCGTCGGCGTCGTAGCGGTCCCCACCGTGTCTTTAGCGAATTTTTTAGTGTGGTAATTTCGTCGTATTTCGTTAGTTATGTGTAAATGTAGTCGATAACTGTTATGTTTGCTTTGGGAAGCTTGAAATCGCTGAGGACATTGCCGTTAAAACTTAAGAGACGAGTTATAAACTTCTTTTCTAGTATGTACTTATTATAATCTCTATATCCCCAGAATCCATGTAAATAAATAGATGTCTATTAAATTCTTCAGTGTAAATATTGTGTGTTATGAGATACTTACATAATATTATGAAATAGTGAATGTCTAACTAAGGTAATTTCCTCAGTGGTCATTTTAAGTTTCTTTAGGTGAGTAGAGATTTTTGTTTGGACAATTTTGGTTGGTATAGTCTTACTTTCCATAAAAACTACTATTTTAATCAATAAAACTTGTAGCACTTTTAAGCATACAATTAGATATTCTGGGTACAAACATGTTTTATAATTGATTTAGGTAAGTACCTGACTCTGTACAAATTATTTTTAAGCAAAAATGTAATAGTACCCAACAAAGCGCGAATTGTCCAAACAAAAACTGTATATTGATGGAAATTGTATTTTATCGCAGGAAAAATAGGTAATGTTTTGGAAAAACCGGTAAGCATTTGTATAAAATGGTAAGTAATCGTTCGGATAAGCCTTTACTGCGATAAGAGACAGTAATGAGGATGTTGAATTTTAATACAGGTATTTATAATTAATTGTCCATTTATGCACACAACATGTATAATGGTAAAATAACATACAGTATCTATCTCACAACACATCCTACATACAATCTGACTAGGTCTAGATATTATATTAAAGAAAATTTGTTCCATTGTGGAATTCTTAATAAAAAAATGTTGCTAAAATACAGTGTTGTTTTATTTTAGTTTTAGTTTCCTATCTCTCCCAAATATACGCAGTTTGAAACGCCTTGAGAATATATAGTAGCAGTATGCATGGTATGTCTATGCAGACTCGCAATCAGGCAAACGTCATTGTTATCCAAACTCTACCAATATTTTATTGGGTAAGGGTGTGCTGCTTCAAATGAGCTCAAACACGGATGTTCCACTGTTATTCACTGAGGAGTTCCATTAAACAGCTCCTGACTCCATCATCAGATCAGCTCGCTGTTACCATACTGTTACATTGTACTCGGAACTTGACAGATACTACTTATGCCGAGTTTCAACTCCATCAGCCTATTTACTAAAATTATAGGAACTCTTCAGGAATTCTGTTGAACACTCCTGATTCCATCATCAGATCAGCTTGTTGTTACCATAATATAACGGGTCTTTAGGCGTTTCACACCGCAAGCGGTTCGGACCGCGGTGTGAATCGCCCCAGAGCTCTTTTTGAATGTGTTCTTTCGCACCGCGGTGCGAATCGCCCCATAACTTTTTGTGATGGGTCGATTCGGACCTGAGGGGAACAAAACAGTTTTCTTTTTATGTAAGCCATACACGCTACGGTCTACCGGAGAGGTCATTTATGCAGGTATGCCTGCGCAGGTCAACCGAACATTGGTTGCGTGTATGGGGACGTTCCGGTGTACCGGAGCGGTCTTCAGTTCTTTTTGCGATGGCTTCGAATGAGGACGATGACGCGTCCGAAAGAAACACTAGAAAACAACTGACGTGACCTGCAGAAGGAAGCCATAGAAATTACCAAACACCGGAATTTCAATCGAGAAGACGGTTTTAAACTCTCGGGTGCTTGGAATCCGGTGGTGCAATTGTGCATAAATCGAAAAAGTCCAACATCAGATGTGCGGTTGGATACTGTGAGTGTTGTGTGCCGCGATCGAGTTGCGTTCGAAAGTGAGACCGGTGGTACTGATGTTCGACGTAGTAAAAGACTTAGAAAGAGGGTAGACCGTTTCGTCTGCCTGTGATTACACTGATTACCCACAAACTCGCAAAAACTTCAGTTTACCGTGATCATGGCGCATGCAACTGTGCCGAAATATCGGGAAACTCGAAAATCCAAAAATCATGGTAAATATCCCGTTTATAGTGTTTACAATTGTATTGAATAATTCTCAATAAAAAAAAAATACAGTTTTCTTGTGAACCACCCCCTTTTTTTGAAGTCGGTTAAAAATACATTTTCAACCAAAAAAAAAACAACAAATGACAACGCCGGCTCTACGGCCGAAGCTCGGCTCGGACCCGGCACTGTCTAGCGTAGGTAAGTGATCCTTCAACTCAACAGTATAGTCAATCGTGCTTATCTTCACGAAGGACACCAGCTGGCTTGGTCACCAGTTGGCAGGGAACAGTTCTTGTGATATTCACTGGTCCCAGCTACCGACTTGACGCTAGGCTCTTAAAGTCTTGACACCTACTTAGGCAGGCATTGGTTGATATGATAACGATATCACACCATGTAACATGTAGGTATACCTATGATTTTTGTAGTCTACCAGTAATCCATAGTGAGCGATGCATGTAGTAGTAACTCCGGATAGAAGGGTGGAAGACGGACGCCTATCCGGCAAAAACTGCCGCCTGCAGCATCTTCGAAGTTTTATTCTTCTGCTATGTTCGAGAACTTATATTTGACCCTATTAAAGAAGGAAAAGGAGCTAAGTACCTACCAGGAAATATTAAATTGAACAAAGCGAATTACATATAAACTTTTTGATAAGGAAGTATAAAAAATATAACTGAAAAGCAAGAACTTATAAACCTTTTTGATATAACTCTCGATTTGACGTTATTTTTTCTTCTTATTTCTGTTGCGCAGACAGTGTCACAGAACTCCCTTAAAAATTCAAATATTCAAATTTATATATTTTCTTTTATTTTCATTTATCACACTAATAATATAAATGCGAAAGTTTGGATGTTTGGATGGAAGGATGTATGTTTGTTCCTCTATAACTCGACAACCTCTGAACCGATTTGGCTGAAATTCAAATTATATATAGATAAATAATGATCGGGAATAGGACACAGGCTACTTTTTATCCCGAAAAAATGCACGGTTCCCGTGGAATACAAAAATATTAGTACATATACCAACATGCAGGCGAAGCCGCGGGCGTCTGCTAGTGTATGATAAAAATTATAAATACCAGCGAATACTCTTACCTTCGATCAATCAAGTCGCGGAATCATCATTATAAAGACCTACAAGTTTTTTCATTAGGTCGCTGTTCTCTCCTGTAAAAATGGATAGTCAGCCATCAACTTCACATAGCCTTCCAAGTCAACCAAGCACTGTGGAATTTCAAAAGACCAAGAGAGGGGGCCAAATGCTATGTCGTGCTGGATATACCTATGTGTTAAAGAGGACAAACAAAGACTCCTCTGATTTATGGAGATGTACAAAAAAAGACTCTAGTAAGTGTAATGCAACACTCAAAGTGAAATTAAATCCATTTATAATACTGCACGAGACTGCCCATAACCATCCACCTAGAGACGAAGCAGAGATGGAAATAGACCAACAGATGCATTTATGTACTGAAACACTGCAAAAGAATATTAATAAGCCAGTAACGCAAATTTTCGGGGATGCTGTACAAAATCTTGTCGAAAAGGGAATAAATTTATTGACTCCATTACCTCAATTTGATAATTTCAAGAAAAAACTTTACAAACTCAGAAACAAGTCACAAGGTACTAAAAAACTCAACTTCCATAAAGCCTGTGATCTCGAAGTACCAAAAAAATATGAAAAATTATTGTTTGCCGAATACAAAGACAAAAAGAAGCGAATCATTATTTTTGCAAACAATGGTATGATTAAATATCTGAAAGAATCAACAAGATTTCTTGTCGACGGAACATTCAAAATTTGCCCGAAGTGCTTTTGCCAAGTTTACACGATCCATGCCGACATCGGCAGTAACGAAGAATATGTTAATGTGGTTCCTGTCCTGTATGCATTGCTGCCGGATAAAAAACGGTCTACGTATGGAATTTTATTCCAAATTATAAAAAGCCAAATAAAAGAATGGAAGCCTACGCAAATTTCAATGGACTTTGAAGTGCCTGCGATTTTGGCGATAAAAGATTTATTTCCAAAAGTGAAAATAGTTGGGTGCTATTTTCACTATAGCCGCAGTCTATGGCGAAAAGCTAAGCAATTGGGAGTAACTAAATTAAAACTGGGTGTAATCCATGTTAAATTATGCACAGCATTATCACATTTACCTCCGGACTTGTTGGATGAAGGGTGGCTGTACGTAATGGAAGAAAGTCCCAACAATATCGCAGTTACTAAGTTTAACGATTATTTTGTTAAAACGTGGCTAGAACATGGTATACTATCAAAAACATGGAACACATTCAATCAAAGTGACAGAACCAATAATATGGTAGAGTCATGGAATGGAAAAATAAGAAAGATAATTCCAGATAAACCTAATATAGCACAATTTCTTCAGGGAATACAAAAAGATGCCAACTTCTACTCTGGAATATTAAATAGACCAGGTCACGTACAAATTTCAAAAAGAAAAGCGGAAACCATTCAATTAAACCGAAGAATTCATAACATCATACAAGAGTTATTGGCAGGTGATATAACAGTCGGCCATTGCTTGGAAAAATTAAGAGTTTAGTCTGTATCTTTTAAGTTAAGGTACCAAGCGGTAGTGCCACGAGAAATAAAGGTACCCAATTTGTGATTTCGTCTAAATTGTATTTTATTTTTCCAAATAATTAGTAAGTACGTAATAGGTATCTCAATTTTTTGTTTTTCACTTACCCTTTTCTACACATATAATGAGTAGAAAACTGGTATGAGAAAAACATTAAAATTGAGGATTCCTATATTTTATTTGTATAAATTATATTTTATACAAGTATCTCAATTTAATTTTGTTTTTCACTTACCACTTTTCTACTCATTTTATGAGTAGAAAACTGGTATGAGAAAAACATTAAAATTAAGGATTCCTATATTTTATTTGTATATATTATATTTTATACAAATAAAATATAGTAATCCTTAATTTAATCGTTTTTCACTTACTAAGTAGGTACGTATTATAGGTATCTCAATTTAATTTTGTTTTTCACTTACCACTTTTCTACTCGTAAAATGAGTAGAAAACTGGTAAGTGAAAAACATTTAAATTAAGGATTCCTATATTTTATTTGTATATAATAATATATACAAATAAAATATATTTTATGAGTACAAAAGTGGGTGGCCACTTTTGATGAAAAATAAGGGCGTCAATTCTGGTACCGAACTTTTTATCAACCTCAACCAAAACCTAAACTAAAGCGACTGTTTCCATGACTACTAATAACAAACGACTCAGTTGTGGTGAGGTTTTAGCTAAGGTTTGAACTTTGGCAGAACAAATTTTTGAAAAGCTATTCTACTATTTCATCAAATGGCTGACATTTAAGAGATCGAACCAAAACGCAGCGGTTGTCATCTAGTAGAATTGCCCAGAAGATGTTTCATAGATGCTTCATCTATGAAACATCTGATGAAACATCAAATGCTTCATAAATGCTTCATCAATGCTTCATCGATGCTTCATCGATGCTTCTTATATGAAGCATCGATGAAGCATCTGAAACATCTAGCAAGCAAGAGCGCGTCAAGTTTACCGACAACAGATGGCTCGGGGCCGAGCCGTGCTCGGGCGAGCGAACGCGCGCCCGAGGCCGCCCGAGGCACGTCCACATCAGCCGAGCATTTGGCTCGCGAGGCTGCCGCGCGAGCCTGTGCGCTAGGTGGGTACCCGGCTATAGATGAAGCATCTATGAAACATCTGATTTTTCATCAAAAGTGGCCACTTTAGACCCCCTGGTACCTACTTCAAACATTAATTTTTATCCATTGGTCATGAAGGATGAATTAATAATATAATATTCTAAATAATTTGGCAAAGACTTGGAAAATAATCGAAACCTAAAATTTCAATAAGGTCGAAAATCGCTGGAACGGTTTTTTTAACAGTATTGTGGAAATTGGTTTTGCAACGTTATTTCAAAAACATGATTTTGTCCTTCATGACGACAACGGGTAAAATGTTTTGAAGTACCAGGACATCAGATGTATCGCAGAAGTGTTTTGATTTAAGCAAGTAAAAAAAACCTCTGTAACGTTTCTGGTGTCCTGGTCTTTTAAGTTAGATCCAAAACACAACACACATAGTGCATAATTGCTATTGCCAAAAAGATATAGGTAGGTAGGTACTATGTACAAAATTAAATAAAATTAGGTAAAAAATAACAAATGTAGTGAACAAAATTATCTGAGCTTTTCCAAGAAATGTCCAATGCTGGTTTCATTGTGCAAAATTCGAGTTGGCAATTTAAAACGAAATTGTCTTTTTCAATTATATTCCTTTACCTACTCGTGGTGACGATACCGTAGTATGTTCTTTGTATCCTCTCTGCGGTGGTGAGTGTACCTACTTTGTCTATTTTGACACGAGTTCGGCCATAAGGAAATGTTAGTCCTCGTAGCCAAATCAGTTAGGTAGGCGAAATATGTAGATCAGTACATTTTGACATTCAGTCCAAACCAACCGTAAGGAATAGTTTGTCCATGAGGAGAAAGCCTTAATTTTTGATATGAGTCCAAATCCTGTGGTCCGAATCGACCCATTTCAAAAGATACTTTAGGCGATTCGCACCGCTGTCACCACCGTGGTGCGAAAGAACCCATTCAAAAAGAGCTCTGGGGCGATTCACACCGCGGTCCGAACCGCTTGCGGTGTGAAACGCCTAAAGACCCAATATAACATTGTCACTGAGAAAAATTTCAGCTCCATCGGCCACTGGAAAGTGGGTCAAATTTAACTTCCAAGAGGATCCAAACTACATCGAATGGCCTCTTAGCTCATTTGGTAGTAGCTTTGTCTTCTGCGCTGTAGGTCGTGGGTTCGATTCCCACCCAGGACAAACTTTTGTGTGATGAACATAGATGTTTGTTCTGTCTGTTATATAAGTATGCATTTACATAAAAAAAGTACTTATAGGTATAAGTATTCTATCACTTATCTGGTTCTCATAGTACAAGCTTTGCTTAGTTTGGGGCTAGATGACGCTGTATGAAATAAGTATCTATTTTAAAAAATATATTTAAAAAAAAACTAACACGGCAAGTTAAATAAAAGCTTGTAATAATTTGCCAAAAACATCAGACATGATCTTCTTAAAGTACGAGAGCTTTAACGAATCTCATTGTATAAATGTATAAGTTCCGAGTCCATTATCCATTGTATGTAAATGTGAAGGATTTGTAAGTGCGCTAAATATCGATGCAAGTGACATTTCGTCTCTTATGGTCGAAAAATATCTACTAGTGTCATTCATTAGTTTATGAAATTGTTTCTAAGTTTGTTTTGCAAATATTTAAAGAACTCTGCAATTAATATTAAGTATTTAAAAATGTACAGAGTCTATAAAGAATTAAAATGGCGATGGACGGGACTATGCTAAGAGATGAAAAACAGAAATGGACCAAGCTAGTTACGGAATGGTTACCCAAGAAATGGTAAAAGAAACAGAGGTAGACAGATCAGAAGATAGGAAGATGACATCAAAAAAGTCGCAGGACCATTATGGATCCGAGTAGCTAGGGACAGATCAAGGTGGAAATCAATAGAGGAGGCCTTTGTCGGATTACAAGCTGTTGCAGAGGACTAACCGTTTGCCGATAGAATAGAAATATGTAGTATTAGTTAGAATAAGTTTTGAAAACCTAGTAATAGGCATAGGGGAAGGGGAGGTAGCCCCGGACACTTAAATAAAATGAGTTTTTTAGGCATAATTTACTAACTTTAATTAAAAAATTTTGACGTAAATCATAAAAAATATCATAATCAATAATAATAACTATGAATTAGCAAATTGTGTTCACCACGGACAAAATAAAAATTAAAAATCCAGACCTCTAAAATTTGGCATGCGGTAAAAATGTCGGGTAGCCCCGGACACTACTTTAGCGATGACCCAGTGGCTTTTTAGCTTGGCAGACATCGCAATAATAATTGCAGAAGATGCATTCATGTCTACGCAAGCTTCATGGGCCCAGTCCTTACATTTATGGCATTATTATCTAGTCTTCTTCGAAGGTCTCGCCACAAATCATATATTCTGTTTCTGACTGTCTTTTCTGAACAAGGCTTTGAATATTTCCTTTTGTTTTCAAGGTTTTCATTTTAGGAGCGTTTTCTTTTTCTCCAGATCCATTTTGTATGGAGATGACGTCAAGATTTCACTGCTTCTTCATCTCAAGCTCTATCCTGTCTCCTCTACCCGGGGTTATATTCTTAAATTTGGGCATTTTATGGTCTACCTGTAATAAATATGTAGGAACATCAATAAAAAAACCCTTCTAAAGTAACTAAAGGTCTTCTAAAATTACGAAAAAAACATTTAAAAATGTCCGAGGATACCCTCCAAAAATTTGTCCGCGGGTACCCGATCTCCCAAAATCTATGTTTTTACCAACCACATCAAAAGTTTGAAAGTAATTTGAAAATAACTTTTAAAATCTGAATGCCTTATAAATTATCTATGGAACACAATTATATCAAATAAAAATACTTACGTTTAATATCGGATTTTCGCAGTCAAACTTTCTAAGGAGCAGCGTGAATCGGTTGATCCGAGACAAAATCTGTCGTCACATGAAAACCGTTGGCTGGACATGCCACCACTGATTAGATTCTTTGTTTATATTCTACACGCCATCTAAAGATGTGTTTATTTGTTTTCTAAGTGTGCGTAAACACCCTGTACTTGCAGTGTCCGGGGGTACCCGCCGTCCGGGGCTACCCCCCCTTCCCCTAAGTATTTTAGTTTTAATTTACAAGTGTGAGCACTAATGTAAACTAGCAGCAATAAAGGCTTATTTTATTTTATTTATTTTTTTATTTATTTAATTACTTAGGTACTTAATAATTATCTAGGTGACCGAGCTCTGCTTGGGTGCATAACGCCATCTAGTGGTTCAATTACGAACCACTTTGCACTTTTAAATCCTTTTGCGTGAAAATGCTAAGAAAACGGCTTTTCCTAGATATGAGACCTAGCTAGATCGATTTTCGCCCCGTAAGCACCAGTACCTACTGCAAATTACATCGAAATCGTTAGAGCCGTTTTCGAGAACGTCAGTACAAACAAACTTCTAAATCTAAATCTTTAAACATCAAACAAACAAATATTGCCCGTTTAATAGAATAGGATAGATAGGATAAATAATAGAACTGTATTCAAAATGATGAGGTTCCTGGTATGATTCCCGTGCTGATCTCGTGATCCCATTACTTTTAATAACCTGCTTGTAATCAAGAATAGGTAATTGTAGATTATGGTATTTATGGTGCAATGCATGGCAGTAATAAATCTTACCATAGGTACTATACAAGTTATTCTCAGAGAGAATATAAGGCACATTGCTAAGAGCTACAAATTATTATTTACTCTACTATGTATGTTTTTGTATGTATTAACAAAAAAGTAAATAAGTAGTAAGTATATCTGTCATGTAGTTCCTTTTTTTCGGACGGATTTTTATGTTGACTGGTCTCGTTTCGACCTTTGCAACTTCACCGGACTATGAGATGTAAGTAGTTCCCGTAACACAAGCTCTGCTTATATTGGGGCTATAGTCAAATTGCTTATTGTACGAACTAAAAATATATGAAAAATGACATTTTGACCGGAAATTTTAGTGCGTATAATTAGAAATACGACTATAGATGATGCTGTGTGAAATGTGCACTGTGCAACATTATTTTTTTTTAATATTGACTTTCTTCCTATTTTATTTAACTGGTGGCAACTAAACTGGTGGACGTGGTGATGACAGGTGGTGTAAAGCGTTGACGGAATGGCCGAGGACTGGCAATAGAAGCGTCGGACGTCCGACAGGACGATGGGTCGACGATATTGTTAGCGTCGCGGGCCGGCAGTGGATCAGGCAAGCGCAGGACCGGGAAGAATGGCAAAAACAAAGGGAGGCATATACCCAGCAGTGGGAGAAATCGGGCTGTGGATGATGATGAACGAAACTGGTAAAATAAAAATATTGTGATATTTTGAGAAAAGAGCTCTGTGGTACATTTTAACTCCACGGTTTACTTCAAGGATGTTTCATAAATATGTTGATGATTATAATAACGCGGAAACCGGAGAAATGCACTATATAAATACTTAGGCCTTTACATTTTAACCGGATGATTTATACGTCGGGAGGTTTATGTAGGCCTAATTATCTATGCTTACACTGAACAGGGGCCATACCATGAACTCTTAGGGCAATATTAAAACAAGCTTAAAACAGTCCTACTGCTTTAGAAATGACGTTCGTTGTCATGGTTCAAGCTTGTGTTAACATTGCTCTAAGATTTCATGGTAGGGCTACAGCCCCCTGATTGTCTATTTTTGATGGCGACCAAAATCGGTATCAAACTCTCAAATATGACAGTTCAGAGATTACGCATGTAGCTCTGTCACTCTCATCTCAACGGGACCGAACGCGACACAAGATACCTACACGAACGTTTTGACAGTTTGAGACAAGTTAGACAATCAACCTGCTGGTCTCAGTCTCCTATCTCAGTCTCGGGCGCGAACCGCCACGTTAATATATTTCATCATTTTTCATTTTCAAAAATGACTAATATCTGAAAACCCAATAATGCTTACCACAGTACCTTGGTAAAGTCGAAATTATCCTTTCTGTCTCACTTTTGTTTATAATTTTTTTTAACCGACTTCAAAAAGGAGGAGGTTCTCAAGTCGACTGTATGTTTTCTTGATTCGTTTTGGTGATTTGTTAGTACTACTTAATAGTGGGAGCAAAATAAAATATTTTATTCCACGCGGAAGTTTTAGTTGTACCTAAGGTAAAATGGCACATTGCGATCTAGTTTTTTTTTGGCGGAACCCAAACTTGTTCTTCATAAATCTTTTACTTGTGTAATCAAATTAATTACACTTTCGGTACACAATAAAATATCTAAATACTTGATAATGCAACTAAAACTGTCGCGCGGCTTTGTCTGATTACCACGTTTTGTTTTTTAATTCTAGTTTTTATTACTGCAAGTTTCTTACTCATGGAGATTTTCTCTAAGATGCGAGAAACTAGCTCCATGACAATTCAGTGACAAGCTATTATCGTCCTTCCACGTATGATTTCAATGTTTAGTTTATATTATCATTATTTTGACATTGATGACGATAATCGCCTCTTCGGGGCGAGAAATGTGAGCTTTTTCGGCGCACTAAGTTTTATGCACAAGACAGCAAGTGACTGTTAAGTTCCCTGTTTTTTATTCATTCTGATTCACAAAATCCGGTTCGCATGAGTAAATCAAAACGAACATACTCGCATTCTTTTTATAGTCGTAATGTAGGTGATACATTGCACTTACTCCAGCCTATTTCAAGTTCGACAAGTGACCGCTAGGACTCAGGATGTAAGTATATAAGCTAGTGTAAGTGATGTTGGAGTATTCATTCAACCGGTGAATTTCCTTCAGTAACAATGGCAGCTAAGGTATGTCTACTTTCTTCGATACTTTCCTAAAAAGGGAAGAAAATAGTACAATTTTTGAACTGGTTTTTATCTCGATCTAAAAAATTCCCAAAAGTAAACAATTAGTTTATTAATTTCAAAATAATTTTACATTCAAACGATTTGTGTATATATTAACTACACAACAAATTGATACTTTTTCATTTGAATTTCTTAACCATCTCATCAGGGGATAGTTTTTGACTATTACTTTTCAAGGTTTAAGCCAGTCCTATCTATTTTTGCAATGGTACATTGAAAAAGTGTTCTATTTACTCATTCACTTTCAAATAACTATTAGTATTGCTCATTTACTAAGATATATCTTATTATGGAAGCAATATGAATTCCATGCATTTTTATCTCATTCAATAGACTAGGCATTGTTCTGTGCTATTAGAATCTGGCTAGAATCTTAATGTTGATAAATTAGCACTCGCCTAGACGTGACAAGAGACCCAATTGTCTCCCAAACTAAAGGTGCGGTTCGCACCCGAGACCGAGAGAGGAGATAGAGACCAGAGACCGGAACAGGAGACCGGTTACATATAAACTTACCGTTCTCTGTCTCGTGTCACTTTCGCGCGCCCTTCAAAGTCTGTCTCCTGTCTCGGTCTCGTCTCGGTCTCGGGCGCGAGACGCCCCCTTAAGAACTGCGTCCCAAGGACAAGGACATGCTTAATATTCATATCTTCTGTTCAAAATTCCAGTTATGTGCATGACCTATAAAGCTTAGCTTTACCAAGTTTAAATAAAACTGCATGTTAACATTGAAAACAGTTTGAAATTTTAATTTTTATATAAATTATGTCTTACATTTTCTGGACCTTAATGTTTTTTTTAGTCTATTTACTTTGTAACAGAGTTCTAGTTTATCATTTGGCAGTATATTCTAAGTAGGAAGGTTGAATTATTTTAAATTTTACGTCTCTTTGCCTTTGTAAACTACTAGAGGGCGCCCGCGACTTCGCCTGCGGAATCCTTCGGGGAAATTGGAATTTTTCCGGGATAAAAAGTAGCCTATATCCTTCCTCAAGGTTCAAGCTTGTACTATCTCAAATTTTATAAGAATCCGTGAAGCCGTTAAACTTTGAAAGCGTAACATACAGAGAGACAGAGTTACTTTCGCATATAGTACCTATACTATTGGTAAGGATAAGGATTGACTCCGATTATTTCTTATTTTCTCAATTTTCTCTTTCCAGTTCGTCGTAGTTCTCGCGTTGGTGGCCGCTGGGCAGTGCTCAGTCGTGCCGTTAGCGAAAGTAGACACGGACTACTCCAGCTTCGCTTACGACGTCGCCGACCCTAACACCGGCGACTTCAAGAGTCAGGTCGAGACCCGCGTCGGAGGCACCGTCTCCGGCCAGTACTCCCTCCTCGAGTCCGACGGCACCAAGAGGACTGTCGACTACGCTGCTGATGACGTCAACGGATTCAACGCTGTTGTCCGTAAAGACCCCATTGTTGCCCCGGTGGTCGCTGCCCCTGCTGTCTACTCTGCCCCTGCCTACCCCGCCCCCGTCGCTCGCTTCGCTGCCCCCTACGGCGCCTACCCCTACTCTGCCTACCCCTACTCCGCTGGTTACGTCGCTGGATCTCCCCTAGCCTACAGCGCCTACGGTGCCCGCTTTGCCCCCTACTGGTAAACTGTAACAACCCATCCTCGCCGTTTTGTTTCTGTACATACTTAGTTAGGAATGCAATTTTGGAATAAATAGTGAAACTAATAGTACCTATATTTTTTATTACTTATACCCTAAACTTACAACATAAACAACACTGTAGGTAGACATTACGAATTTGTGAAATACTGAAGAAGTTTTGGTAAAAATTAAAAAAAAAAAATCACTGGACATACTTTTATGCTTAGCTATGAAAAAAGTCACACGCTTTAATAATCTATTGATTAATACTTTTGACATAGAATAGAATAGCATAGGATTTTTTACTTATTTTGTTTCCCTACAAGTAAAAGGTTCACTAGGCATAGCTTTTCCACACATTACTCTCTTTCGAACCAAGACCTAATCTAACGTAATCTGCTGGCGACATTCATCTGTTTATTTTTACATTCCTTTATATTTTTAAGAAATGTCATGTATTTCTGAAGCTGTTGTGCCGACCCCACCTAGTGGGATAAGGGCAGGGAGATGATGATGATGATGATGTATTTCTGAAGCTAAATATTCAAACCTCGGCCTGCGACAGATAAATCAATATACATAGTAGATTGGGACTAATGAGATGTCACGCCGCAATCTCCGCTACTAAATACGAGAAGCCACTAGGAAATTGTGGTTGAAACTGTGGTTGAAGTACAGGCTTGCATCAATCAGTTAATGATGAACGTTCATACTAGCAGACTCGATTAGTATGAGCTAGCAACTATGATAAATACTTACTAAATACTGTTTAAAAGTAGGTACCTATACAAAGATAAAAAAGTATAAAAAGAAACAATCTAAATAGAAAATGTAAAAAAAACCGGCGAGCTTGTTTGAGGAATGTGATGAGAGTATTGAGAGTGAATTAGGGGAAAGAGGTGTATCAGGATCGTAGCACGTGGAAATCCATGGTCTTTGCCTATACTTGTGGGAAAGAGGTGTGATTTTATGTATGTATGTATATGTATGAAATAATTATTGGAAATGGACAGGACATACTTTAAAAAGAACTTGAGAGGTGGAGCAAAATTATTACAAATTGGCAACCTATAAATGGGAAGAGGAAATGTGGAAGACCATTTAAGAGAGAAGACTTTCGTGCTATCACTGGAAAATTATGGTCAAGGACTGCCAGGGATAGAAACGAGATAAGTCAGAAGAGGCCTATGCCAAACTAGGGCAAACGTAGGAAAAAAAAGAACTAGTGTTAGAATAAGTTACTAATAAAAAACAGTAGGTAAACTTCCGAATAAATAGGTACTTAAATTATTTTATTAATATTATTATTGAAAGGTAAAGGCATGTGCCAAAGAAGTATATTTTGTACTACAAAGATTGTTCTAAGAGATTGAAGTCAGCTTCTTGCAAATAGAATTTGTAGAACCTATGGTGTATGATTTAGATCAGTAGTTCCCAAACTTTTTTCTCTCATGGACCCCTTTCAAAATTTTACTGGTTTCGGTGAACCCCCTGCTGCTACATTTCTACCATATTCCCAAAATTTCTCGCCAACGTGGACCCCTTACGAGTCTCCCGTGGACCCCTGGGGGTCCACCTGGACAACTTTGGGAATCACTGTTTAGATGCACGAAGAGAGCTTTTCTCAAAATACCATTACAACATCTCGTTGAATAAAGACACAAGTTACTTCCTGTTTCTATATAAATGATCTAAAATTGATGAAAAGATGTAGAGATCTATAAAAATAAAAAATATGGATTTTCAGTGCCTGTACCTACAAGTGTACCTACAAGTTATAAACTATTCACTCCAAGTGTAGCAAAATATACAAAACCGGCTTATGACTGTATTCATAAGATCGGTAGACACTATCTATGATCTTAATTAGTCGTGATAATGTAGCAGTGCGCCCAAATGTAGTAATAAATGATACTGAGTCACTCAACAGCTATGCAACACGATCTGCGAGACTCAGAAGAACCTACCCAACTTTTGTTTGCACTCATATTTATACCCCCTTACTTCTGAAAGATGTTTAAAATTGAACACTGGTTAAACAACGTCCTGTCTCTTTTCGTCACTATTCACAAATAAAGACAGGACGTTGTTTAACCAGTGTTCAACTTTAAACATCTTTCATAAGTAAGACCCATAATGATTTAAATACTTACTTACTACTATTTGTATTTTTGCTCATCACTCTTCTATTCTATAACATTACTTACTATTCATTTTATATTAAACTTTGTTACAAGCGTTTCAAGGTTTTTATTTTATTTTATTTTATTTATTAAAAAGGATCGCACAACAGCACTATGTATCAAACTTTTTCTAAAATTAAATAGCAGGGATAGGAACTAAACTAATACATGTGCCAATTACAGGCGAACACAACATTCTTAACAAAATTGACGCTTAACATCTAAAAATTATTATAGATATCTATAAAATATATATCTAAGTACATAGAAAGATTTGAACATTCTAAGGTTTGGCTAATCAGAAGTATAAGCTGCCTTAAATTATAAAAAAAAGCCTTTATTTCATAAGTTAATCCTCTCATACTAAAAACAAAAACATATTTAGTGGAAAATTGTTTATTTTTGATACAAAAATGTATTTACAACTATATCATCAATATTTACATGAATAGAACACGTCGTGGTTTGTGATGCCTTGAGGCAAGGCTTACCAGTAAGACACGGGGGCGGAGTAGGCGGAGTAAGTTAGGGGGGAGCCGTAGACAGCACGGCTGTAAACATTAGGAGAGTACACACCGGCGGAGTACACACTAGGGGCATAAGCTCCAGTGTACACACTAGGAGAGTACACACTAGGAGAGTACACAGCAGGGGCGTAGGAACGGGCAGCTACAACAGGGGCAGATGCGTACACGGCCTTAGCGTAGGGGGAAGCGGCGTATACTTGAGGAGCAACCACGGTCTTAGCGACCACGGGGGCGGCATACACTTGAGGAGCAACAATGGTCTTGGCAACAATGGGAGCAGCGACCACCGCGCCGACAACAGGGTCTTTACGGACAACAGCGTTAAATCCGTTGACGTCATCAGCAGTGTAGTCAACAGTCCTCTTGGTGCCGTCGGATTCGAGGAGGGAGTACTGGCCGGAGACGGTTCCTCCGACGCGGGTCTCGACCTGACTCTTGAAGTCGCCGGTGTTGGGGTCGGCGACGTCGTAAGCGAAGCTGGAGTAGTCCGTGTCTACTTTCGCTACAGGCACAACTGAGCACTGCCCAGCGGCCACCAACGCGAGAACTACGACGAACTGGAAAAAGAGAAACATCGTTAGAAATGCTGTCGTAAATATCGAAGGATGGCACATAATGGTGCATTAAAATAGATGGAGGATTCTATATGAAATACTGACAATGTACAATAATAAATAAAAACCAGATAAAACATTTACATCTCAAACCCATGAAATGTAAATTTTAGATTAAATTGAAGAATTAAACATTGTATTGTATTGTATAGATGGAAATTCAAATTAATCGCATGTATGGAAATATTAAACACAAGCTTTTCTTTTGAACTCGTAGAGACAAAATGTAAAATTCGCACGAGGAAAACTTGGTCACAAATAACTAAGATTTGAACGCGATAAACCACAAGGTTTAAAATATCCACTTTTGCACAACAAGTTCTGATAATCTATTCACTTGTGATTAGAATAATAGATCACCTTAGCTGCCATTGCGATCTGAGGTTTTCCACTTGAGTGAGTACTGATGGAGCGAGATGTGAGCTTTTATATGGATCTTGGAAGCGAGGGCGTGGCGTACGGGTATGCTCACTTACTGATCTTTAAAACTCGTCAGGAGAGCTTCGCGGATTTGCCAAACGGTTCCGTACATAGTGGTCGGCTATGCGACGACCACAGCCGTCAGCAAACATCTGGTAATTAGAATTCATTTGTATCTAAAGCGAAGAAATAAAGTAGGCATTTTTTTTGTTAAATAACAGGACAAGCTTCCGCCCGCGGCTTCACTCACGTGGTACCCAAATAAAAAGTAGCGAAGTCCTATCTTTCTGTATTTTAGATTTCTGCTATCTAACTGCTATATAATCGGTTCAGTCCATGGTTTTCGAGTTATAGAGGAACAAACATACAACCATCCATCTATCCATCCATCCATCCAAAGATCCAAACTTTCGCATTTATAATATTAGTGTTATTGCTTTAGTTAGCTTAGTTGGTAAGATTTTTTTGTCACAGATACAGTTTAGGTAAATAAATTCTGGACATTTCACACAGAATAATCTAGCCCCGAAGTAAGCAGATTTCAAGGATCAAGAAATTTATCATCTTGTATGGTCATGATCTCTTTCATTTTTAACGGTACCCTAAAATAAGTACAACATGCGTAATTTGTAATGACGGATCCGGAAGAGCAAGGCCGAATGCTGATGGGTGCAAGTACCCACCGGTAAAAGAAAAGAAATGAGATCTCTTTAAAGTTCACAACCAAGGTCAATATTTTTCCTTCGATTTAATGAGTATACAATTGTATCGATTTCTGATACTGGATTCAATATCCTGATTTTTTTGGTGTTTTTTATAAAATATATTAAAATCACACCTCACAAATTTCCAATTGTATTTTTATAAAATGGAGTAAAAAAAGGGAAGAAATATAATAGATACTTAGATTAGTAAATAAAATTTGCTTTTATTCACTGACCTTAAATTAAATAACATTTAGTTAGCCTATACTAAATTACTAATCTTAATTAAGTGGTTTCAGTGGATTTTTCGTTTCCAAAAATGCATATGCGCATTAACACGAGCTCTAAACGGTGAAGGAAAACATCGTGAGGAAACCAGTCAGCTTTCTAATAGCGTCGATGGGCTTGCAACCTGTCACGTATGAAATGCTAACTTCTGCAAAATGTGGGCATACCAAATATGTATTTGGACATACCTCTGACTACCCCCTTAGACATCTTCAAAATATTTTAAAATGCCTAAAAAGATCTGAGAGAATGACTACCGCTCCTTGGAGATACATTCGTAATCATTTATCATTTTTTTTTAAATATTAGTATGCAGGTTTTTCCTGAGTGGGAATCGAACTCACAGTCTAAGATAGAGCTACTTACAAAGACAGACCAGTGGCTAACCCATAGTGATAAAACAAACTTTGTAATTATTCAACTTGATATTCATATTAATTTGCATTGCAATCTTCATCCTGTGATTCAAACAGTACAAAATATTTACTTCGCATAATTTTTGAATAATTACAACGGTTTTTGTAGCGCCTACATTTTGAATAACGATATGAGTGTAAATGTTTGTTTGTAGAGTCATTCAGTAGTAGTTATAATAAGTGAAATGAAATGAAAAAAGCTTTATTGCAACACAATTAGATTAATTAGGTAGTTGTAATAATATATTTAGGTACCTACCTATACAGGGTGAATTTTTGAGATGGGGCAGTAAGGGCAGCTACCTTAACCGTTGTAGCTAGAGGAAAACGTTCTTAGAAGACCATCCTTAATTTTGGAAAATATATCGACCTGCATTCACAGATTTTGAAAAAAATGTACAGTTAGCGAGAAAATGGGCCATTTACACAAAAACTTTATTGGTCGCAAATGGCGGTCTTATCGTAAAAGGCGATTTCTTCCAGACGACCATAAAAAAGGTGAATAGAAAAACAACATTATTCTGATATTTGGTCTACCTACATACAGTTAATATGTTATTTTATTTAATTGCACTGAACTTAAATCTACGGACTTGCCTAAAATAATAGTAACTGAATGACCCGAAGAACACAACAAAAAAGAAATTTTATTTACTCTACAAAGAATTTAATTTACTTTAACCACTGATAAAATTAAATGTAATATGCTAGTCATGTGTTTAGTGCTAAAAAAATAGTACAAGATGTAGGCTTTACTCTAGGTGAATCAGGAAGCAACACTTAATAAAAAGCTGTGTAGGGTCTGAGACATTGTTGAGATAGTGACGACCTCTGTGGCGCAGTGGGTGAAGGCCCGCTTGTGACGCAAGAGGTTGCGGGTTCGATCCCCGCCGCGGGACAAATGATTGTATGATCTGCAAATATTTGTCTCTGGTCTGGGTGTTTTCTATGTATATTATATATGTATTTAAAAAAAAAAGTATTTAAGTAGTAAGTATATCAGTCATGTGGTTCCCATAACACAAGCTCTGCTTAGCTTGGGGCTATTATGATGCTGTGTGAAATGTCCAGCATTATTTATTTATTTATTTATTATAAAGAACTCCACAAACAATCTCAGCTTAATCAAACTTCCTCATAAATAACAGGATTAATACCCGTGGAGTTGGCTAAACCGATAAGTTTTCTCATAATATTTTCCTTCACTTTTCAGAACTTCTGTAAATTTTTCGAGAAATCCATTGATGCACGTCTTCTTCAATAAGTTTTGTTCTTCTATTGGTAAACAACATCAAGCTTAGAACTTACTAGAACTATGATGTTCGAAAAAATATACTTGAATTTACGAAATTGAAAACTGGCAATGAAAAAAAAAAGTTTCAGATGAATTCAGAACCTCCTCCTTTTTTGAAGTCGGTTAAAATTGCGCTGCGTATTTTAAAAAACTTTATTCCAAGTCCGAGCATATCCAGAGACGAGAGGCTGTGCTAAAAGATTCATATTGCATTAATTATGGATATGCTCTACATTCTTTTCCAAGGATTTACTGTCTTCATTTGAATTAGACTTTCTTGCGTATTTATTTAAAGCTTTGAAAGGACAAGCCAGAAAGCCATTTATGGCGTCTCAAGCTAAAGTAAGTATCATCATCATCATCATCGGCAGCTCAAATAATAGCCCACTGCTGGGTAATAAGCCTTCTCCCTCAAACGTCACTCTAATCGACCCTGTGTTGTTCTCATCCATGTCTTTCCCTCTATGGCCTCGATATTGTCCACCCACCTGGCTGATGGTCTACCTCTACTTCTATTAGATAGGTGGGTACTCTCTCTTTCTTGGCCACCAGTCGGTCACGGCCTTACACCACCTTGAAGCGCTCGTGGCGTAGCTTGCTTGGAAGTTCTTGATTGATCGTTGCAGTTAAGCAGCGTTGTGCGCGGTCACTTTTAGGATGGGTGACCGCAAGTGGTATTACGAGCTGAATGCTTCCGTGCTTCGGAGGGCACATTAAATTGTCGGTCCCGGCTATTAAGTCGTTAAGCCATGACGGAGGCCTTTAGGCGGCCTAAAAACTCCGTCACCAGAGTTGGCCACTTGCTCATACGAACTTACCACCAGACATACCAAATCTGGCCATGTGGCCAGATGTAACTACGTACAGTTAAATAAAAACAAAAATAACTAAGTAAAGTTACTAACAGTGAAGAATTTAAATAATTTAATAACTCATATATTTCGCTCGGCAACACAGTCCTTTTGTATGTTTAAAAAACTTTAAAAAAGTGACTTAATTCAAATCTTAATATACTAGTAGTTCGCCCCGAACTGAGATCTCGCGCACCGTAGATGGCCCACATTTGGACTTTCTTCTGACTACCCCTATAATTTCAAGTGCTACTACTGCCGGGTATGCCTATTGCGCTAGCTCTTCATGGTAAAAAATACTAGCATGCATGCAATACATAATGTCGTGTCTAATTTTTCATTTATTTCATATTTATGAATTCTCGTCGTATTTTTAAAAGTATACGTCCTAGAATAAAAATAATAACTATTTTAGAATGTACAAATAAAGACCTTTCATTTGACACCGCACTCAATATATTTGTTTACTTAACTTTTTTTACCCCAATTATTTTCATTTTTTATCAAAATTTTTTTTATCATGAAAATAAATCAAGTAGCATCTAAAATCATTGCAAACCAAACCGCAACGATGCCACTCTCTTTTTAAGACCGACCAGTCAATGAGCTACGAAGACATCGAAACTCTATGAAACGGGAGCTCTTGCAGCTCTGGTTTCGTAGTATTTGGTCTTTGGTCGTATTTCAAAAACTATACATCCTAGATTAAAAATAAAAACCATTTTGGAATGTACAAAATAAGCCCTTTCGTATGACACCCCACTCAATATATTTGTGTAACTTTCATAATTTTTTACCCCCTTGGGAACCCAATATCTTCACAACCCCTTCATCGATTAAGCTCATATGCTCCGCCGGAAATTTCCTTACCACAACCTATTGACCTACCAAGTTTCATGCAGATTGGATGAACGGTTCGACAGTTATGCTCGAACAACAATTCGTGAAACATACAAACATACAAACATACAAACATACAAACATACAAACATACAAACATACAAACATACAAACATACAAAGCAAAATCGCCCAACTTACCACTAAGATCTTCGCTCGCTTCGCTCGCTCGATCGATAATTATTATAGTATACAAGCTTGATTGTCTGATAGACAGCAATATGAATATACTAATGATTGATGGCATCATAACTTATATTAAGTACTTAATAACTTACTTTATTTAGATTGCATTTTAGTATTAAGATAGCTTTTATACCAATAAATATTAATTCTATACACGCAGGAACCCGGAAATACGCTGAATGGAGTACATCAAAATAATTCAAAACTGGTTACATTTATGGCTTGTTCAATCATTATGTATGGTGTGGTTATAAGACTATGTTCACACTGTATTTTTTTTTTGTTTATCAAAGGGATATGCCACAGTTCAGTTAATCCAAAGACGCTTGTTTGTTTTTAATCTGATTCAAATGAATCATGCTTTATAGTAAATCCTTAAGACGTATAAGTTCTACCTGATCTTTAGGATCCTTTGAAGATGTATATGAGGATTAGTCAGAGTAAGTCGTCATATTAAGTGTTGCTTAGATATATTTATGGACTATTTTCAATGAATTTGAAAAGCCCTATTATAAAAAAAAACGAAAAACAACGAAGGACGTCATAATGAGTAGTCATAGACCTAATCATGTTGTCCTCTATATCTCTATGAAAGCAAATAAGCGCACTGCGTGATGGAAAATTAGCTTTATTAAGTACCTAAGGTGATTCTAAAAGACATTTAGCGTTACATCTGTGACAACTCTGTTTTGTGTAGCTCTAGCTATTAATGTTACCGTGAGGGTGAAAATGACGAAGAATGTGTCGAGATCATCGCAAGAGGATATCTAAGGTCTCTGTCTATCCCTACGAGAAATAATAATAGCCGTTGACACTCCTCATTTAAAAGGATTTAATTATTAAGAAGACCACTTGGAATACACATGCTACTGAAAAGCATGCTTGTTTGCTACTAGCGTGCTTACTTTCTAAGCACACTCTTTTCGTATGTATACACGTTCTAATAGCTTGATTATGTCACATAATAGTGTGTTTATGTGCTACTACGCAGCATTGTGCATTTCAGGCATTAATGTGAACAAAATCTTATCAAAACTTGGCTCGTGTCCTTGAAGCATGTCAAATTAAAAGACTGAACTTAAAAGCACAGTGTGGACATAGTCTATTGGTGATATTGGTCACTTGTAGCAATAAACCATTTTAAATGTCAAAGAGATAATGTTTTTTGTTTTATACAATTTAATGTTCTCACGAATTATTTAGAACTAGCTTCCGCCCGTGGATTCGCTTGCGTTGTACCCGGATGAAAAGTATTCTATGTACTATTCCCGGTCATTTTCTATCTATATTTTAAATTTCAGCCATATCGGTTCAGTGGTTGTCAAGTTATAGAGGAACAAACATGTTGGTCGCGAAAGAACAGGAGTAGAATCACCTAGCTCTTAAAACGTTTTTTAGTGATCATAGTGGTAGGTACCTATTGCTCAATAAATTATATTTGAATTTCGTATTTTCATAGTGTGATGTGAAGTGTGATTTTTCCTCGCAGTGTTTTCACTCACCAAACAAATTGTATCACAGGTATTTCTGTTTAAAGCTTTCAGTTGATGAAGTGTTTTAAAGAGACTGTCGGGATACGGTCATTCTGTAGAAATGTTGTTCAAAATTAAACATGAACAAATGAGTAAATGACTGATATACTACTTACATACTTTTTTACTTATTATAGGTATAGGTCGCGTCACGTGAAAAGAACGCTGGAAGACAGGTGGAGGGGGTTTGTTTGCGCATGATTACACTTGCACACGAAAGTACTAGGCTTATTGTTTTTTTTTATTGTTTGTTTTTTTCTATGGAAAATCATTTCGTAATTAAAAACTTTTGTGCGCAATGGTATTAATTTGCCAAATTTTTATAAATTGCTTACTGCGCAGCTTGACAGCCAGCGTTCTTTTTACATGTCGCGAACTACACCTACCGTCTAAAGGTAAGCGTCCACATGTCGTTATTGTACGCTTCGAACGCATCGCACGCAACGGATTGTAGTATTATTTGTATAGAAACTCATATAAGTGCGTCCACCTGTCCGCATCGTACGCATCGCATTACACAGATAATCCGCTTGATGCGATCCGTCCGCTGCGTGCGATGCGGGCCTGTGGGCGCTTACCATAACAGCTCACATTCAACCACTGAAAAGGCATTCTCATATTTTATCAAAAGTTAAAACACATAACATTTGAGTTTTGCCAAAATTTAGGATAGTTCGCTAAATAATGTTGCTAAATAAGTATTTAACAAGTCATTCAAAATAATTGTTCACTATTGAGACGAATATACACCAACAAATATTTCCACATTAACATTTTGTAGTAGGTAGGTATTTGTGGGAAAAATTGAACATTAATTAGGCTCCATAGTTCGTTCTGCTGCCTCACAAAACAAAATGACGGAATGTTTCAGAGACACTTCACTTTATTCCGAGAATTGCATTGCTTATTAGGTAACATGATACCTTTGAGAACATCGTATTGTTTGCAATTAGACTGATGAATGATTATTACAGAAACTTAAAGCCTACTTAAATTGAGAAATAAATCTTAATTAGCTCTTAGATTCCTCAAGGAACTGCAAGTTGGAAGCGTTAGGATCTAATTAGATGAAATCGGTTTTTATTATGGGTAATTAAAATGAAGATAGCCTTTGATAAGTCCGTTTCATCAATGTTTTTAGTATATATTTATTCACAAAATAAGCATTGGAACTGCCTTATTATTTTTTCATTTCCTTTGATTGACTGAGATTCTCAAAGTCGTTTGTGCTAATCAACAAGTATCACTTTCATCAATTGACTGAATTCGTACCTCTTTCTCCAAAACCAATAAATAAATATTGCTGGACATTTCACACAGCACCATCTAGCCCCGAAACAAGCAAAGCTTGTGCTATGGGAACCAGATAACTGATAGAATACTTATATACTTTTTTCTAAATACATACATAGAATACTTTATAACACCCAGACACAGAACAAACATCTATGTTCATCACACAAATGTTTGTCCTGGCTGGGAATCGAACCCACAACCTATTAGTGCAGAAGGCAGAGCTACTACCAACTGAGCTAAGAGGCCAGTCTTCTTCAAAAAATCTCAACACTCAGAGCATTATCGCAACGAGACACATTCGACATAAAAACTCTTCAAACACTTAAGGTAATTTATTCCTGAGATTGGTAAAGTTCGCATTTGGCATCTCAGAGCTCACACTTGACTTGCGAATTTTGCGGAGTAAACTCTTATCATTTTAGAAATCTTACTCCAAGTAAGAGGCAAAAATGCATTCATTGTTGAGGCAAAACATAACAATTATGTGTAATCAATTTACATAATAGACACTTCAAATTCTAATTAACCTCTGAAACTAGATTACGAAAGAAGAGTAGCTACTGTAATAATTTCCCTACTTTGACCCCCAAAATTACAATACGATGGTTTCGTGTGAATATAAATTAAGAGAGGAGCAGGGTCAAGTCAGTAGTGTGCCAAAGTTGAAGAACACAGCATCATGGCAGCTAAGGTAAAATTGTTCAGTTATTAAATCTAACTTTACTTACATGATGATAAAATATTATGTTTACTTATACAGAGGTTTTAACCAACAAACAACATAGTATCAAATAGTTACTAAATTATGGATAATATAGTGACAATCAGCAATAGAGACATGGTTTTTAACATGTAATTAAAAATGATTCAGCCCTTTAATGCTTTTTAACTTCATGATTGAAAATTAAAAAAATAATCAAACTGTCACATTCTAAACGGTCATGTCTCTGTTCCAGTTCTTTATATTCGCTCTTGCGGTAGCGGCTGCCAAAGCCAGCGGCGGTTACTCCAGCTTCTCCTACGGAGTGTCTGATCCCAACACCGGGGACATCAAGGATCAGCATGAAAAGCGAGTTGGTGACAGCGTTGTTGGCAAATACTCCTTGGTGGAGTCAGATGGATCGAAACGCATCGTAGAGTACGCTGCCAACGCTGGCTCTGGATTCAACGCTGTGGTGCGCAAGGAACCAGCAATTGGAGGACCTCATGGACATTTGGCCGCTGGATTGTCCCATGGGCCCTCTCCTATTGCTGCAGTAGCTCCTCTGGCCCCGCTGGGCCACCCTGCAGCTGTGTCCCCATTCTCGCCTCACGGACCTTTGGGCCATGGGCCAGTAGCTCCATTAAGTCACCCTGGACCCTACGGACCTGCCGCTCCTGTTGGTGGCCTTTCTCACCCTGGTGCTCTGGCTTATCCTGGAGCCTTATCTCACTCTCCTCTGGCTCATGCCCAGGCTGCTCAAGCAGCTCATGCAGCTCAAGCTGCTCATGCCGTGCAGTCCGCTCAAGCTGCCCACGCTGCCCAAGCTGCCCATGCTGCCCACGCTGCCCAGACCGCTCAGGCTGCCCATGCGGCACAGGCTGCTCAAGCTGCTCAAGCCGCTCACGCTGCGCACACTGCTCAAGCTCAAGCCCAAATTGTACGCGCATCCCAAGAAGCTCACGCCCAGGTAGCCCAGGCTCAAGCTGCACAGGCCGCACAGGCTGCTCAAGCTCACATTGCACACGCAGCCCAGGCTGCTCAAGCTGAGGCTGAACATGCTCACGCTGCTCAAGCCGCACAGGCTCAAATTGCACACGCAGCCCAGGCTGCTCAAGCTGAGGCTGAACATGCTCACGCTGCTCAAGCCGCACAGGCTCAAATTGCACACGCAGCCCAGGCTGCGCAAGTTCAGGCTGCGCAAGTTCAGGCTGCCCACGTTGCTCAGGCCCAAGCTCAAGTGGCCCACGCTGCCCAGACTGCTCACGCTGCCCAGGCCGCTCAAGCTGCCCAGGCTGCCCAAGTTGCACAAGTCGCTCACGCTCAAGCTGAACACGCTCAGGCAGCTCAAACTGCGCATGCAGCCCACGCAGCGCAAGCGGCACACGCTCAGGCTCACGCTACTCATGCCGCTCAAAATGCCAATGCTGCTCACGCCAGACACGCTAATCTAGCTGGTCTTCATGGTGGTTTAGCTAGTCCTCTCGCTGGCTTGGGTCACAATGCTGCTCTGGCTGGACGCCCAATAGTGTCTTCTTACACCAACAAGATCCAACACAACGCACCTCGTCCGTTCCTCCCTGCTGGTGCTCTTGGTCTGGGTGGTATTGGTGGTCTTGGCGGTCTCAGTGGGGCCTACGGTGCATGGCCCCAGGCTGCCCCGGCGTCGACCCTAGCCCTCGCAGGTCACGGCAACCCCTCAGGATTCGGAACGCCCTTGGGCTGGTGATCTCGTTAGGATGGACTGACCACTTTGTATTTTTTTGTAATGTTCGAAAATAAATATTTAAATGCGTTTATGTTTTTTTCTACCTTTCTGTCCCATAATCTTCTGCTACTCTGAATAACTGGAGTGAATATAATATTAGGGTTCGTAAAAAAATCCCTTGATTAGCGGGAGGCAGTTTCACAGCAATAGAAAGTAATTTTTTCTCTTGATAAAAATACTTGATGTTCAATGTTGTGGTGAGGTCAGTAAAAGGATATTATGCTAAATACATTTCAGTAAATGCAACCGCTTTGACGGTCACTGTTTAGAACTCAGCCTTGCGTTATAATCTCAGCACCGCACTAATTAATTTGTTATCTTTTTGAAAGATTAGGATCAGTTGTTATTAAGAGCTCATTGAAATTATGAAACTATAAGCTGAGAAGGTCCAATGTTTAGTTTACCTAGTTTGCTCGATCGTAAATGAGATTAAGATAGAGTCGTGAGAATTGGTGCATTGATATATAGTTTTTTCTATGAAATAGTTACAAAAATATGTTATAATCGCATACTTTATCAAAATCATAAGTATTCGATTTTGAGATTTGATAACTGCAGTTGTTTAATCTATAGAAATAATTGTTTCATTGTGTTTATGACGATACTATAAGTACTAATGTGTAACATAACATTAATATCTTTAAAATCGATTGTTGAATTCTGATCGTGCATGATGAAAAATTATGTGGGATTCTGTAATATTATTAAGTTGATTGTAAGTGCTCTTTAAAATTAGCTTAGGTAATCATCATAATCATACAATTTCTAGGTTAATTTCTAGTTAGGTTAGGTTTCTAGGTTAATTTCTAGTTAGAATCAAAAGGCAGAAAATGTGGTTCCACACAAATAATTTATTCAATCACAGGCAGCAACTTTCATCGTTCAATATGTACACCATTAATCCTACGTCTTAACTTAGTAATGAGCCAGATGGGATCCGTAGAGGCCGTGAGCGCCGTAGGCGAGGGGAGAGACGGCGGCGTGGCCGAGACCGGCGTGGCCAAGACCGGCATGGCCGAGACCGGCATGGCTGAGACCAGCGTGGCCGAGACCGGCGTAAGCGAGAGGAGATCCATGGCCGTAGGAAGCGACTCCGGTGCTGTAGGCGGAGACTCCGTGTCCGTAGGCGAGAGGAGCGGCGTGGCTGGCGTAGGCCAGAGGAGCGGCGTGGCTGGCGTAGGCCAAAGGAGAGGCGTGGCTGGCGTAGGCGAGAGGAGCGGCGTGGCTGGCATAGGCCAGAGGGGCAGCGTGGCTAGCGTAGGCCACAGGGGCAGCGTGAGCCAGAATCGGGGCATGGATGGGGTCCTTGCGCACAACCGCGTTGAATCCGTTGTGGGCGTCGGCGGCGTAGTCCACGGTCCTCTTGGTGCCGTCAGATTCCAGCAGGGAGTATTGGCCAACCACGGAGTCGCCGTGGCGGGTCTCGTGCTGGCTCTTGACGTCACCGGTGTGGGGGTCCGACACGCCGTAGGAGAAGCTGGTGTAGTCAGCACCGTGGATTGCGCTGCCTTGAGCGGCGGCCACCAGGAGAGCGACGACGACGAACTGTAAATGAAAGGAGAAAAATGTAATATGTCACATTGGTTTTGTTTTGTACGAGAACAAGAGATCCCTATTTGAAAATGAAAAACTCTGGCGAATCCCAAATTAAATCATCAATGAATGTTGTTCATCATCATTGCGGGTTCGAATCCCGTCGGAATTGAAAATGTTGATAAGATTTTTCATTTTCAAAGGTGTGTTTATGATACGACGTAGTGAGCGAAGACCATCTACATCACAAACCTAAGTGTGGTTTAATACTATAACAAATAAAAAAAAATATAAGAGATCCCTAGGCTGCAAGATCCCTGGAACCTTGATATTAGTGATCAAATCAAGTGTCATGTTGATTTTATCTGGGAGTGGATCAGAATTATAGTAATCTGTTCGAAAATCAGGTTGTCAACTTTAATTTTCACTGATCAATTAGATTATACTACATTTTGACTATCTGTTACTTATTTTAGAACTTTGAATTTGAGATTTGATTGATCGTTGTTTAGAATTACCAAATATGTGAATGGCCTTAAACAAAAATAATTTATTGAGATAATAAAAAACATGTCGTGATTTAGTCCAAAAGTGAAGATAAAGTTGAAATGTGCATAAGCAAGTTTATTAGCTTCCTGATCAATTAACACTTTTTGACAATTAAATCGTTTTATTTAAATAAATATTAAGACTGTAACTTTTATGAGAATGTTTAAGCGTTCCGTATTTTTTTTATGAGATCACTTTTTCACTTTTATTGTTCATATTAAACTTTATCCACACTTTGTTGTCCCTGGCAACGATACGATTAAAATAAAATATTACCTTAGCTGCCATTTTGATATGTTTGGTAATATTGCACAGTAGACTGCGAATGATAAATCCCGGTTAATGCAGGACTATTTATACAACTCAACCACAATCGTTTGTACTAATAATAGGAAGTAAGAGACTTGCACGCTCTAGGTCAGAAGCGAGGGTTTTTTAAGTTCAATTTCGTCAGTGACCATGCGGAACTTTAGTGAATGCCTAGCCGCTGACCACGCCAAAGCTACCGACATCAAACCTCCACAGAAACCAATCATACCTCAAGCTAATTACCTCCTTTGTCCATTCACATTACGGACGAGAGTCGCAGTGACAGCTCGTATAGAAATATTTACTTACTAAAATAATAGTCTTTGTTTCAATCATAAAATCCGTCTCAACGAGCCTTGAGTAACAAAATATGAGGCTATTTGACCGCTATTGTAAATAGTCAAATAAATAGACCGATATGAATCAAAACGAGCAGTTGCGTTGCCAAATATGATTACTAGAATTTACTAATGGTAATACGCTGTTATCTGGGGAAATAAACTATGAATAAAATGAACTTTTTCTGTGTAATATTTCATCTAGTAACAATGTGTTTGATTTCTCAACGAATGTGCCTACGCAAAAAATGACTGAAATAGCAGTATAGTCTTGTAGTGTAGTCTTTAAATATTTTTTATATTTATTTGTGACATAATGTGTAAAAGTGATATCAGACGGTTCACTCGGATGAAAGATCACCTGAATGAAAGCTGGGGTTTTCTATACTTTTCTTTCATTTTATGTTTAGATGTGTAACTTTAAGTGAAAGATGCCGAATCAAGAACCGAAATTAACGAAAAATGAACCGTCTGATTCCACCTTAAGTACATGGGATGCCTATTTCTGAACTTTAATTCATTCATTCCAATCTGTTTAGAAGGTAAATCTTAAAAACTCTTTGGTTTGACTTAAAAATCCATTGGAACGGTAAGTAAAACAAAACATTTGTTACGAATTTTATTTACAAATCAGTCCAAAATCATTTATCAGGTCGGGGTTCAGTAGTAGCGAGCGTAAGGGAAGGGAGCGGCGATGCCTCCGTATCCGTAAGGGTATCCGAAGCGGGCGATGGGAGCGATGGGAGCGATGGGAGCGATGGGAGCGATGGGAGCGATGGGAGCGATGGGAGCAATGGGAGCGATGGGAGCGATACGAGCGACGGGTGCGACAGGTAGAGGCGCGAGTAGGGCAGGGTCCTTGCGCACTACGGCGTTGAAGCCCTGTGCTCCGGCCGCGTAGTCCACGGTACGGCGCGTGCCATCCGATTCCAACAGCGAGTACTGGCCCTGCACGTTATTGCCGGCGCGCGACTCCACCTGGTTCTTGAAGTCCCCGGTGTACGGGTCCGCCACGCTGTACGCGAAGCTCGAGAAGTCTGATGCAGAGGCGACGGCCACTAGGGCGAGGAGAGCAACGAACTGGAAAAACAAAGTCAATAAAGTAAGCATGTTAATTTTAAAGTTTGAAAGGTGACTACTGTTTTTGTCATGAGACCCAAATAGAGCAAACAATGAAATTCTATTTATAAATGAATGAGGTAAGCGCTATACTCTCTAAAATGTAAGTTTAGTACACTTTAAATTGGCAGAACAAGGTAATAATGAATAAAGTTTATTGACCAGAAACCTTGATGACAAATTCGAGCAAAAAGTTGTCTATTATAATCTATTCTAAAATTATAAACAGGATTTTTACCTTCGCAACCATTTTTGTGCTTTGAGTTGTGACTACGTCGGTGATTCCTGAGGGTGTGATGCTTCCTACAGTCTTCTCTGAGTTTTTATATCATCAGTTGATCCAGTTCTTCAAGTGTTTACTATTTCTTTTTCTGAAAAGTTCAGGAAATGCAATAAAAGTCAAGTGCGACAGGCCGATGCACCGTAAAGGTTTCCAAGGCGTGGATTATAAACGGGTTTAAGATGCAGTACAAAACGAACATCAATGCTCGACAATACTTAAATGTATTCGACTTAAATCGCACATTAACAGGTGGAAATATCACATGTTGTGTGACAATTCCTGATTTAGTTTCTATTCTAGATTTATTTTATGCAAAGCATACAGTTAAAAATATATCGCTAAACTTGGCACATCATGTTTAATGGCATAATACAGTACGCACATCAAAAAAAGATTGAGACCTCTTTTAAAAGTTAAAATATTTTTTGATTTATAAAAATACTAGCTGCTGCCCGCGGCTTCGCTCGCCACGTGGTACCGCGTGGTACCCGGATAAAAAGTAGCCTATGTCACTCTTCAGCCCTCCAACTATCTCCATACAAAAAATTACGTCGATCCGTCACTTTGTTTTGACGTGAAAGCAGGACAAATAAACACACTTTCACATTTATAATAAGGATATGGATTTTAAAACCTATTTAAGAATAATATTCTTTGTTTAAAAATATTATTTCTTTTTATGTGTGTAGCAGGAATGGGTAGGAGAATTTCAAATTTAAGGAAAATACTCCCCTAGTATTTTCATAGATTTGTCGCGTAGTCAAACGCTGTTTCACATATTTTTATCTGATTCTCAATGGTTACGTCAGCTGAGAATTAAAAGTCCTACAATGAATACTTGAACAGGTATGTTGCGACTTGCGACATTATAAAAATGTTAATGGCCATTACCATTACATTACATTCAGGCATTCTATGACAAATTGTTGACAGATCACTGTTACGGGCATGAATTTTGTTATTATTCCCACGATTGTTGTTACAATCACGTCTCATTTCGTAGGGTTGGTAAAGACAAAATTTCACTTGATACAATAGCGGCCTTTACACGGTAGAGTTTTTACCACGGATCTGACTATACAGATATCTGTACAGATATCCGTACTTACATATATCTTTACAGATAACCGCGGATAAAACTGTCAAAGGTTGGAATGGCGCGTGCTATTTCCCGCGGCATCTGGACTGTATAGATATCTGTACAGATATCCGCACAGATATCTCTGCGTGTAAGTGCTCTGGCATCTGGACTGTACAGATATCTTTACAAATATCTCTGCGTGTAAATGCTGCTATTGTTGACGCACATTTTTTGCCGATTGAAAAAATACTAGTAGGGATTGCGAGTGTTCTAAATTGAGTGACACCGTGAAGATTTGATCATGATGTCGGTCGGCGGAGACAAAATATTGAGTATTTTTTTCATCGTTTTGTTCAGTATAAATATTTGTTTAGGATTTTGTTTTAGATTAGTTTGTGATATCCGTTACAAATAAGGGGATATTGGTGATGTATGTACAATAACAATGAACGGCTCAGGTGTCTAGTTATGTTTAAATTAAGTACCTATGTGTTTTATCTATTTATTAGATATTTAGATATTATGCCAAGTGCGGGGGCATTGTAAATGATTTGACCTATTAATTTATTTTATAATTTGTCCTATGTAATCTTAAGAGTGTTTTTATGAAATAAATTATTATTATTTGTATGTCAAGATTTAACATCTCAGGACTATGGAGTCCCGGACCTTTGACAGGCATGCATAGGGCCGAAGCCAACACACAGAGGCCCTTTTGACAACTTTGATCTTTTGTGATGGACACACATTCCAGAGACTACCCTGTATAACTTATTATTATTATTATTTAATTGACATTGCATTTGGAATCTTTCAAAAACAGTTTCATTTGCGCATACATTTATTAATAAATACTTAAACATAACAATAATATCACAAAATATACAGATACAATTAGATTATAAAACGTATATTGCAATTATTAAAACCAATTTCCTTTAGCTGTCGAACGTCGAAGGCCACGCTCTGACTATGACATGGCCTGTCCAATCACCAATTACGCGTACCTACGCACTAATATCGGCTACATAGATAGTGACATAGATACATAAAACCAAACTATACACTCAGATATACTTGTGCAAAAACATGCGCAAATAACACGCACAAATGCTAAGATGAAGAAACCATTATTGGTAGTTTTAGTACAATGCTGTACATTGTTTTGTGCAAACTTTTGCACATGCATGATTAAGCACAAATCGCTATAGATGTTCAGTTAAAAGTAAAAATGCAAGACGTGTCCGGTTTTCAAGCTTTTGTCGTTATAGAATTCGTGAACTTTCTCTTACTGCCAAGGGTTGCTGTTCGCATACTGCTGATAATTGTTGTACTGCTGCGGCGTATGAATAGGGGAAGAAGGCGTATAGACAGGGGAAGGAGAGGAGAAGGTTTGCACAATTGAGGATCTGGAGATAGCGACTGCTGGGGCAGGCGTTGGGTTCTGAGTAGTAGTAGGCCAGATATAACCAGGGCTAGCTTGAGATTGTCTAGCGTCATTCACTTCGTTTTGGTTTTGTCTGCCTTCGTTGTTCACTGTCGCTCTGAATCCAGCATGCTCATCAGCTCTGTAGTCAACTGTCCTTCTAACACCATCTGGCTGGAGAAGCGTGTACTGTCCAAGTACGGTATCTCCTCGCCTGCTTTCGTGCTGGCTTTTGATATCTCCAGTGTGGGCGTCATTGACTTCGTAGGCGAAGTTATAGTTTGGTGTGTCATGGTACTGGATCCCCAAGGTCACTGGTATAGCAGCTTGGTGTAGCACCATGCAGCTTACGGATAACACCAGGCAAGAGAAGACAGCCAGCTGTGGAATAAAATTTGAGATTATTTCTAGAAGTTCCATAGAGTTCGATTATTTAGATATTAGTTTCACTTGAGTTTCGAATAGAACTACTGAATTTTGTTCTAACTTGTTTCAAAAGTACTTTATGGTGATTAGCTTTGTAATTGGTTTGAGGACCTTTGGCATTGGGCCTAATTATACAGTTGGTCCGAACAATTTAATTATATCTGGATCAATAAAGGAAAATTATCATTGAAATAGAGTCATAACAGTCAATTAATCTACAGTAAATTTTGTAAATGGATTAAAGCAATTAATTTTAAGGATATAACAATGATGGATGAATGAACATGAAAAGTAAATTTTTTTGAGAAAAAAAACGGATTAATGTGATTATTAAAAGAGGTGAGAAAAGGAACATCTGTGATAATTTCAAATACAGAATGAAACAAGAAGCAGTTTTTAAAACTTAAAAACCCAATGCGATGTAAAACTGTTTTCAAACATAATTGTATAAATTTTGTCCTCGCCTTTTAAAGCCCTATATTTTGATACTCGAGGGTCTTGAAAAAATTACAATTTTAAAATAATAATTACCTTATGAATCATGATGTATTTTGAATCCTGGTGGTTGTATCACTGGAATAGTTGACTAAAGTATGAATTACTGACAAATCTGCCTCATTTTATATGTAACCAAAATGAAAATCAATCCCAAATGTGTAACAGTATCGGATTTCAAAAGCCACTAGAGCGTTCAAACCACAGATTATGTGAGTGTCAGGATTTTAACTAGATTTGGATAAGTCTAGATTGTTTGTATTTTTGAAAGTATTAGTTACAAAAGATTGCCATTGTAAGTGATATCCAAATTTTGTAATGTCTGTAGGTAGCATGACAAGAGCCGTGTTGGCCGAGGGGTATAGTACCTCGACTTTCGATCCGAAGGTCGTGGGTTCGAATCCTGGCCGTGCATTAATAGATTTTTAGTTTCGAAAAATTTATATGCAATGCGCATGCGCAACACGAGCTCTAAACGGTGAAGAAAAACATCGTGAGAAAACCCGCGGTTTAGTCAGCCCACACGTATTGACCATGTCTTTCCTGTGGATATGGCTGGTTAAGCTGAGAGGATGGTGTAGGTGCTGGGCAAGCCTACTCCATCTCAACATTGTCCCAGGCACTACAGTGTCCCATTAAGTGTAGGCAAAAGATTGCCTCCTAACACTGTATAAATCATCTAGTAAAGATGTAAAGGCCTAAGTTTTTTTTTATGGGTAGCATAAAATATCTTAGGTCCGCGTCCCGTTGAATATAAACATCGGCTGCCTCCTATGATGCAGGTATAAATTATAATATATTTACTAGATTTTAGTAAAATTCAAGACTTTATATTTACAGACATTGAGCGTAACAGACGCAATAATAGCGTAAACCATATTCTTTTATACAGTTTGTATGAATGAAATCATATTTGACGTGACGCGACGTGACGTAGCCGCACAGACACAGTATTCGCGCACAGAATTTTGTCTGTACAATGCGTGTCTGTCCGTGTCTGTGCGGCTAGGTTACGCTAGCTGCCGGTCAATGTAAATGGAGAATCGTAACGGGACCGTGCAATGATTCTTCTCTCTCAGTCTTTTGTTTGAGGGCGGCCGCGACCGACGATGTCTGACGTTGTCTGTTGAAGTCTGGCACGCTACATGTCTGTTACGCTCAATGTCTGTAGATATAAACAGTCCTTTATTCATAACAACTTGTCAATTTCGGAAGGCTTTAAAGAATGTTTCTTTCTTGTCACTCTTGTGTTAATGAAAAGGGACGGCAACAGATTTAGCAGCCATCAGACCTCTAGAAAGCCTGTTAGGAATAACATGGTTGGTTTAAATGATAAGTAATTTATGCAATGTGACAAATAAACTTTTGATCTCTCACCTGATCTTGATCTTATTCCGTCTCATTGTTAGGAAATATAAATAACTAGTTGCATAATTTGCTGAGTGGAAAGCCCATTAAAACGAAAACCGTATTATGACGCCTGTAATTGTGGTGTTTGACAATCTTGCCAGAAACCTTCTTTTCACACTCTGTACAAAATATTTCAAATGGTGTAGGTACCATTACATACTACTAAATCTCTGGATGGTTTCATTCGATTTGGGCAAGTTCCAAAATCATATTTGATTATGACGCTATTTACTTCACTAGACACTTTCAAGGGATTTTGTACGTTTAAAAATCTTGCGTGCTGCAATGCTTTGTGAGGAAACCCGGGGCTTAGTCAGCCTCACATATTGATGATGTCTACGCAGGGATAGTGCTGGTTAACTTAACTAAGAGGATGGTTTAGGTGCTGGACAATTCTATTTCATCTTAACAAAATTTCAGGTACTACAGTGACCCGTTAAGTGTAAGTATTATGTTGCCATCTAAATAAAAACACTTTTTTTTTGAAGATTCATTCTTCGTATGTTTCTTATATTCTTGACGAAATCGTCGTCTGATCATAGGACGATAAAAAGAAGATTATTCGTTTATAACTCAATTGTAGCTTCTATAAATTATCGACATCTGGCGCGAGCGCACATAAATAGGTACTTAGCGACTTCTTTATGCTCGTAAATAAAGTTCGGAAACATCGAAGACATTAATTTCTCAATAAAAATATCCCACAAAGATATTTAATAAAAGTCAGAAGTAAGAACATGTTTCGACTCAGTTGCTAGGAAATAGTACTACGATCAAATTCTGCTATTCTTTTGTTCTACAATGCTAGGTAGTAAGTGCAGCAAAAATATCTGTATAAATTTCTAGACTTGTATTGCATTAAATGCTTATTTTTATTCAAACATTGATTCATATAGCGAGGTCGGTCTACTAGCTAGGTTGATAGCACAAACTCAGGAAAGCTTGTACCCAGCAGTGGGCAAAGTGAATGAAGCAGTTGATGATGATGATGATGAATCAATGTTTGAATAAACATGAACATTATTACAAGTCTAGTAATTTATACAGATATTTTTGCTGCACTTACTACTACCTAGCATTGTTCCAGGAAATGTTGTCTATCGACAAGTGATGCATAGATCCTTTTCTTACACTGCATCATCTAGAACTGGTGCTGAGGGTGCATCATTACTTCTGTGCTCCTATTCATCGAACTGTTTTATTCTTATATTTGCTGATTGGACCGATTTCCCGGATTTATGAATTCATTGATCATCAATGTTTCTTAGTTAAATGGCAGGAAAACGCTTGCCTATCCGGACTGCTAGTATAGGACAAAGTACCTATAATGGTGAACGCAGACCTGGCTACACCGTACGCGCCGCAGTCGCCGCAGTCATCGCTTTGCTTCAGGTAGTGCGGCGACTGCGGCGCGGGTAGGTGTGCGAGGCTGCATAGAACTTCAAAAGAAATCGAATGCGGGGACTGCGGCGACTGCGGTGGCGTCAGGTCTGCGTTCAGACTTTGTTCTATACTAGCAGATCGATATTACGGTATTCTTTTAAAGTGATAACGCCGCTTTTAAGTTGACTGTACCTTAAGTAACAGTATCGAACTCATCTCGACTACGGCCATGGCATTGACCCTGCCGAACCTTGGGTAACACCTAAATTGAGTTGCATAACTTAAACGTGATTCCAACGGACGTTACCGTCCGAAATGATGGGTAATCTTAATTATAACAAGGTAATTATGCTTTGTTTTTCTTGTTTTTGGTTATAATTACATTGACCTGTAAAGGTTTGATGAATAGATACTTGCCCAGTTATTCAAGGAATATAAGCTTCCTGTAGCTCGTATTCGTTTTGTTTATGGCAAAAAAAACTGCATTATCTGCTTAATTCTGCCAGTGTAAAATTAAACAGAGTAACATACATACATACATAAACTCACGCCTGTATCCCATCATGGGGGTAGGCAGAGACCACAGATCGCTACGATCCTGACACACCTCTTTCGCTTCATTCACTCTTATCACATAAACAGAGTAAATAATAAAAATATGGTACAAAAGCCTTTATGGTTGAGTCTTGGTCATTTGATGCTGCATCGTGTTTTAGCGACTCTCTGCGTGCGATGTATGAAATGAAAAAAATGATTTAGTATGAAAAAGCTGCACAACGCATTGAAACGGCTAACTTCACGAATGCCTAGATCCATCGTGCGTACTGTATACCTACCTACCGATAGCGGGGACAACGGGAATACATCTAGATCGTAGTTTCTCAACCTTATTTTGCCCACCGCCCACATTGAGAATATATTTTTTTCAAGAGCCACTTTCTTCCCACCATTTTCTTAATGCGCCATCTCAATTCCTCCTAATTTTCGCTGGCTCTTCTACTGCCCCCTGAAAGTCTCGAACGCCCTCAAGGCGGCGTTATCGCCCACGTTGAGACCCTATTATCTAGATGGATGGCGATGGGCTAGTACAAAATGCTAACTTCTGTAAAATGTTACTTTTGAGTACCGCCTAACATATCTGCGAAGAATCTTGAATGACATTTCCTCAGCTCCGCGATAACGTCGCGATCCTTTTCTATATTTTTCTTACTTAAATATCTGGCGTGAATAAGTGCCCGTGTTCAACTATGAACTAAATAAAGCAAAATTTGCTGCTATGTGAGGCTGTGTGAGAAGATAAATTATGCCATTAATAGTTGTAATGATAATTTGTATTCAGCACCCTAATTTCAAAGTCTAGAACAAGAATTTAAACTAGTCCAACTTGCTAAAGTTCAACTGAGTACTAAATTCTAAAGTAATGCAATAAATTTGAGGAAACGAACGATAAACGTAAACCATTTACAATGTCGGCTTAAGCCGCACTTGCACTCAAAAAAATAACTGAGTACCAATAGAGAAAAAATCTTAAAAATACTAAGTCAAATATTTGATCTTATAGAGTATCTGATTGGTATTCATGTCCACAGGGTTGACCCACAAAGGAAAATATTGACTTATTAGGCTGTGTCCCTTTTAGGCAAACTGTGAGCGGCCGACTGAGTTTGCAGCGTATCGGTTTAGTACGCTCTTCCATATTTGAAATGGAGTGTCCACAGGTTGCTAGTTTGCAGCGTTACGCTGCAAACTGCGTACAGTGAGCGCAAAACTAGCAAACTGTGGACACTCCATTTCAAATATATGGAATGGTATACTAAACCGATACCCCGCAAACTCAGTCGGCCGCTCACAGTTTGCCTACTGGGGACACAGCCTTAAATAATAAACGAAATATTGTCAAAGGGAAAGAGTGACAAACTGAAACATAAATAAATGGTACAAATGTCGTCGGAAAAAAAATTACAAGGTTTTGTTGACTTTCATAAATAATCTAAAACCCGTTTTTTATCATTTTTTTGATGCATTGTCATCAAGTTGTGAGCTACCCTGAAAGTTAAGCCATGTAGCTAATCGAGAAGTGCTCAAAAAAGTTGCAAAATTCCACCCGGAATGACAGACGGACAAACAAGAAAGTGACTAAAAACGTTTTAAAAAAATACGACCTACCTACGACGTGTCGTGATTATTATGACCGTTCTACCAAGAGTAAAGATAAGATACAATCTAAAGTACCTAATTAAAATCATATCTGTGGCCAATTGTTTGTACCTAATCAGAATTAAGTTTGTTGGTGCAAGTTGGTGCGAAAAATGTCTAAGTTCATTCAGGGTCTCAATTCTTCTAATTTACAACGTCAACCATTCCTAAATGACTATCGCTGCATTTTGTCTCTTTATGCGAAATGACAGTAATTTGTTTAAAAACGTCACCACAACAGATTCGTTGGTCATTGTTAGATTAGGAAACAAAACGAAATCTATTTTTTATGGTTGACGTTTTTATTGGTTGATAAAATGTTTGTTAGAAGAATTGGGGCTTAGATCTGTTTAATTTGAGAACGGCCTAGTGACTTTTATTTTTATTCTGCGTCGCAAAAGCCAAGTAAATATTAAAATTAGCCAAAAGGCAGTTCTATCTAAAAATTTGCTTACAGGTCTAGAAACGGTTCGTTTACCTACATCAGATACTTAATACAAAGTAATCTAGTAAGTATTAATTTTTTTTATTATTTTTGCGAAAAGCCTAAATTAGCACTTAGCACTACTATTTTAGTAGGTACTTAAGTAATTTTTTTTTTGAAAAAGAAGATGACATTAGAAATAGTTATTGAAGAAAATACAGTTTTACCGACAAGAGCCTGCCTGACTCGTAAATCAAAACTGGAATTAAATTGAAAAGTCCATTGTGTAATAACGTTTTTTACTAATTTATTCTATGGTAGAGCTATGTTGGTTAATAGAATAGTGAGATGGTGCTTTATTTTTAACCGTAAATAACTATAACTAAACTATTATTACATGTTTGTACAAAAAACGAAGACCAAATTCTAATAACATCTTTATTAAGCCTTCTTCGACCTCTGAACTCAGCAAAAACAATGTAGCGTAATGATTATGCAACAACTCATCAACCAGGGTCAATGACACAAACAAAGCCATAGAATAAGTAGTAGTGATGATGCGCACGAGTGAATGAACGGCTCATCTCGATCATGATGAGTACCTACCAACTTAGCTTTGCAGTTGTATGAAGATTTTTAATGATGATATATGGCGTGTTTTGAAATAGGATTTTTTGTTAAAAAATAGGTGCAAATCTGGTTTCATATTTCCAAATTATTCTTAGGTACTATTAACTATTCTTGTAAACACGTATTTTACTAGCTTTTTATCGCCAATTTGTGACGATTTCACTGAAATGACTGCACACTAAAAAAATAGAAAAGAAATGTCAGCAAAGGGGTTCGTATTTAAAACAAAATTGTGTGATACGAGTACTCACTATATTTTTATTGGCACTTCATTACAGTAGGTAATTCACTTTTTAAAGGAATTGACCTATTATTACCATAATAAATTGGTGTGAAATGGTATCTAGTTAGTCGTATTAGGTATAAAACACGGAGTTTGTATGACTAAAACAGTACTCCATCCATTTCAGTATTTACTTTTTGACAAAGAAACAAAGACAATAGGCCTACTCCTAAAAGCAAAAACGATCTAACTTGAAAATTATGGTGTTTGCTCAGAACATAACTTAGTCCAGTCAGCTTAGCATAAATAAAAACCGGTCAAGTGCAAGTCGAACTCGTACGCCGAGGGTTCCGTACCTAGCCATGGTGCCAATTAAGCTAGTCCGCTTAATTGTATGAGCGCCCATACAACTCGGAGGACAATTTTAATTAGCGTCAACTATGTATGTATGGGAACACCCTTTAATTTTCAACTTTTTTAACTTTTTGAAATTTTTCCTTTATTTGTGCTATAAGACCTTGCTTTTTGCCAAATTTCGTTATTCTAGGTCAACGGGAACTACCATTTAGGTTTTCGACCCAAAACCTCTAGGGTACTTCCGGTTGACCTAGAATTGTCAATTTTGGTTACAAGCAAGGTCTTACAGCACAAGTCAAGGAAAAATTCCGAAAAATAAAAAAAGTTGATAACTAAGGTAAGTTTTGGTACTCACAAGTTTTCACGAAAACCTAAATTTGCCTATATCTTTTTATAGTATTGACTCAGGACCTTGATTTTTATACTCACAATAGGGACTATAGACCTTAGTATATGGTATAAATTTCAACTTGCTAGCTTTACCCGTTCCTGAGATAATCGATGGTGACACACGGACAGACGGACAGACAGACGGACAGACGGACAGACGGACAGACGGACAGACGGACAGACGGACAGACGGACAAGAAAGTGATCTTATAAGGGTTCCTTTTTTTACCTTTTAAGGTACGGAACCCTAAAAAGGGCTCAACCTCAGAATGAGAGATAATAAGCTGAATTTTCGTATGTAGCTTCATTTAGGTGTCCTAAAAGTTGTCTCAAAAGTCTCATAAAATCTCGTGTCTGCGTCTTAAATTATTCAAGGTCAAAGGTAAAAAAAATATTTTTTCGCAAATATCTCGGTTTCTATTGGTCCAATGATGTTAACATCTATTATAAAGTTGTAGAGCATACAATTTGCGACAAATTTTGTTTATAACATTCTTTCATGCGCTCAACCGTTTTCGCGATAGAGGAGGGTGAGTGCGTAGCGCTCAACCATACGCGTAGGTAGGTACTGTAACGCAAAGTCAAACGTGAATATCTGTGAATACCTTGAATTTTGAATAATTTGTTTTATTTATCAGTTGATTATCGACCGAGCGAGCAAAGCGAGCTAAGATCGTACGATTTTGCTTTGTACATATGTTTGTATGTGTAATTTTTATGTTCTCGCATAACTATCGAACCGTTAATCCAATCTGCATGAAACTTAGTAGGTAACTAGGTTGTGCTATGGAAATTTGCTGTGGAGTATATGAGCGTAATCGATGGAGGGGTTGTAAAGATATTGGGATCTTAAGGGGGGTAAAAAAGATACAAGTTACACAAATATATTGAGTGGGATGTCATATGAAAGGACTTAATTTGTACATTCCAAAATAGTTTTTATTTTTGTTCTAGGAAGTAAGTATAGTTTTTGAAATACACATACTAAGCGCTGCGTGCTCACCGCCCTGTATCGCAAAAACGGTTGAGCGCATGGAATTTATTTTTCAATGAATTGGTCGCAAATTTTAAGCTCTACAACTTTATATTAGCTGTTAACATCATTGGACCAATAGAAACCGAGATATACACGAAAAACTATTTTTTTTACCTTTGACCTTGAATAACTTAAGACGCAGACACGAGATTTTATGAGACTTTTGAGACAACTTTTAGGACGCCTAAATGAAGCTGTAAGTATACGAAAATTCAACTTATTATCTCTCATTCCGAGGTTAATTCTTAATTTGACTGGGCTAACTGTGTTATCGTGCACTACTGACCCACCGTACCAATATACCGTATCTCTAAACTCTATACTATAGGTAGGTACCTACTAATATAAACATCACTATTAATTGGTGCCATTGTTTTTGAAATAATTACCCACCGTACCACTGGGGGTATGGTCGGCGGTACGGTGGGTCAGTAGTAGTTATGGTTGACAGTGATTATCGTTTGTCGCTGTCAAGAGAAACCTTGAGACTTGTGTCAATCACATTCAATCTCTTTTCACATGTAGATATTATTTACATCTGAACCACAGAACATCTGAACCAAAAACTCCAGAAAACTAATAACTCAATTTAACCACTTAAATGGTAAAAAATTGGACGTTATTATTAAAAGATTAATTGAATGTCAGTAGAGACTTTAATTTTGTACCGCGCTATCCCATTACAGGCCTCTACAATCGATGGCATTCAAGATTGTCATGAACTTATACATTACTAGCTGCTGCCCGCGGCTTTGCTCGCGTGGCACCCGGATAAAAAGTAGCCTATGTTACTCTCCAGCCCTCCAACTATCTCCACACAAAAAAAATCACGTCAATCCGTCGCTCTGTTTTGACGTGAAAACAGGACAAATAAACACACTTTCACATTTATAATATGGGTACGAATAGACTAAACCTAGCCTAGATACAATAGATCAGCTAAACCGTGGAACCCGCTCAATGACTTGAAAATGGTAATAGTTGTGCTATATTTATCGAACAGCAAAATTAAGTTGGCAGTAGATGCACAACGACATTGGAAGGTTGCGAATGATTCAGCTAGTTTAGTGGAATGCGGATTGGAGGCGGGATATTTGTACCGATAGCAAAATAAGCAAACTATTGGTCCAAGGTCTTTTCATTTTCCTTAAAATGAAATTACTTACTTACTTCAACGTTGCGTGAGTGAGATGGACTGCGCTGTCTGCGCTGACTTGCATTATTTATCACTGTATTCTATTCTATGCAGCATACCGTATGCACAATGTTCACGCGATTATAGATGTTTATAACCGAGCGATGATTTGAATGGAGACGAATGTGAGTACCTAGACAAACCTATTAAGGTTTCAACGTACAATAGATAAAGTATCCCTGTACTTTCTATGTTATACAAATAAATAAATAAAAAACTAAAAAAATATTTTCGTCTTCCTTTTTTGCGAACATCATCTACTCTGTATCAAGTAATTATGAGGTTTTCAGGTGGTTTAAAATCTTTATCACTAGCTTTACATCTCCTTTTCGGTTTCAACTAAGCAATCTTGTAGATGGCTTTTGTCTACATCTTGAAAACTGTTAAAAGTATGTATCTAAATAAAGTAGTAGATAAGTTAGATTATTTACAACGATCCTTAGATGGCTCAACTAATTCTAATTGTATTTAGGGTTATGTAAATATGTAGCAGATAAAGTTCTCGGTTAGTCGGTCATGGTTGTTAAGTTGTAAAGCCATGGCGGAGGCCTTTAGGCGGCCTAAAAACTGCGTTACTAGAGTTAGCCACTCATTCGAACTTTCTTTTACTTATTTAGATAAGTTGCTGTAAATAAATACTTTTAAACAATATTAATTTTATATGGACCGCACACAGCGAACATTAAATGTGGTATAAAAAAGAAAAGACGTATAATGTCCTGAAATTGGACAGTGCAAGAAAAAAAAAGTATTTTAAGCATTCAACTTATCTATAACTTTGTTTGTTAATGTTCAAAGTTTAGATCTGTTTTTGCAGACCATACCTTAATTCTTGCTATTAAGTTTAACGTCACTTCTAAGTATAATATAAGTAAGTAAGTAAGTAGGTAAGTAAGTAGAGTACGAAATCAAGGTTACCATATCCGGTAAGTTGCGATTTGGAATGAGTAAGTCACTTCAACATAGGCTAATCTGAGCAAAATCAAGTCACGATTATACATAAAAGTAATCTGTACATCAGTACTTTCGAGAAAGGATATTTTATTTCGCCATTGTTCTTTGAGGCAAGACAAATAAATAACATTAAATAAATAAATAAATATTGCTGGACATTTTACACAGCGCCACTTAGCCCCAAAACAAGCAAAGCTTGTACTATGGGAACCAGATAACTGATAGAATACTTATATATTTTTGTAAATACATACTTAGAATACTTTATAACACCCAGACACAGAACAAAAATCTATGTTAATCATACAAATGTTTGTCCTAGGTGGGAATTGAACCCACGACCTACAGCGCAGAAGGCAGAGCTATTACCAACTGAACTAAGGGGCCAGTCAAGTTGAAGTTCATTGAAATTCAAGTTGGAATAGTGTTTGCGTACTCTCGAACTTTCGATTTGAAATTCGTGAGTTCCAATTCGCCTGTGCTATAATGATTTTTCGTTTCGGAATAACTTTTCGCATTTAGACAAGTCATATATCTTAGTTTCTAGATATTTGCATTTGTATCTCAGTAAAAAGTATTATTACGTTATAATTTCAAGCTTTTGCTTTTTGCGATTATAAATTAAAGTGATATAAACCGCCGGGAAACAACTGGCATTTCAAGTAGGTAATTGGATTTTTAATGGAATACTGAACCATTAAATCATTTGCGTTTCTAAGTAATAATATTGTAAAATAGATCGAAAATTAAATATAGTTTCCGGCTGCTAACGTGGCACATTATTGACTGTCATACCTCGTTTTAGCACTGCGAACTTGTCAATGTAAACAGCACTTACTCAAGAGTGACACTGATAGAACTAGCCATCTGTTTATAAATCTGTAAAAACAAAATAAATGAAGTTTGTTTATTTGTCTTCTCTGCATTCCTAAACCATTGATCAGATTGTGATAAAACTTTTGTAGAGTCTCAAACTTGCAAGGGTTTCTTTTCTTTTCCATAAAACTACACAAATTAAAAAAATAGGCATGTACGAAGTTAACCGGGTCAGCTAGTTCAGCGATTCTTAACCTGTGGTCCGCGGACCCCTAGGGGTCCGCGAGTATGTGTATGGGGGTCCGCGGCCTCATCTATGGACCATTAAACAATAAATAAATAAATGCCACTAAGTCTTTGCACACTGAAGTACGTTGGTTGTCTTGGTTGTCTTGTGACAAAGTTGTATCGCGTGCTTTTGAGCTGAGAGTTGAAATCAGAATATTAGGGGATTATTTTCTAGTACCTGACAAAAATAAAAATTAGAAAGTACCTACTCTTTCAACACAGATGTTACTGATAAATGAAAATCACTGGCTTGACAACGGCACAGGAAAATCAACTAATAGAAATATCCTGTGATTCAAAACAAGGAGAAAGTTCTCAATTATCTTTTCGAAGTCGCCTGGGCCGATTTGGAAAATTATTTTTTGTTTGAAAGGGTATACTTTTCGATTGGTGCCACAAAAATTTGGCGAGGATTTGTCGAGGATCTTCGGAGTTATGAATAGAAGTACACCTCAAAAGTGCAGAAACTTGCTAAGTTCGAACATTGAAGTCGGTTTTTTTTAATTTTTATGTAGTCACTTGTTCGTATTTGTAGTATATATGGTCCGAAATTTAGTGTTTTTTTTTAATAAGGGGGTCCTTGATGTTGTGCTAGATGTCCTAGGGGTCCGTGGACGAAAAAGGTTAAGAAACTCTGAGCTAGTTAATTATTTATAATTAATCTGACGAAGCATCGATACGTTATGAAGTTTTGTGTTTTTATTTTATTTTTATAGAAAATAGACCTATGTTTGGCGTCCAACTCACCTGATGTTAAGCGACGGTGAGGCCGAGGATGGATCACATCGACCTATAAGAAATGTATCTACTAATAATCTTAATCGAGAGCAACTTATGTACGCAATGTGCTATATCAACAGAAGGTATTACATAAATTGTATATAAATTGTAATAGTACGTGATATAAATGAACTAGTTTCGTTTGAAGGTTTTCACGCTATTAATTTTATTATTGTTATTAATTATATCAAAAGATAAGATCTAGCTAGTGCTGTAAAGGTCTTTGCATAAACACCCAAAATTAAAAAGGTTAATCAGAGATTTATTTAATTTCATTTAGATTATTGAAAATAGTACGCAAAAAACATGCTTTTATGGATTTTTATTTATTTATTACTGTTGCTCAAAAAAAATTTGCGAATCATGCTCTTTTTGTAAATCTTTATTCACTGTATGTATTTACAAAAAAATAAAAAATAACATTATTATAAAAGTAAAAGTATTATAAGTAATTCCCTATATTAGTCATGTGGTTCCCATAAGTAAATACTAAAAAACTAATCCCATAACTAAAGCTCTGCTTACTTTGGGGCAACATGATGCTGATTTATTATTTTGAAATGTCTAGGGGATGTCCAATGTACGGCTAAATATACAATTGACACATGTGTCAAAACAAATACACGATCAAAATAAATTGTATAAATATAATACAGGTAAATCACATCACACATGTTGATACGTACCTGTAATGACGCAACGGCCTTGCACCGACTTCCTTGTGAGAGAAAGGTCGCGTGTGCCTATATTTATCTGTATTGACGTGGGAGATATCGAAAGAGACGAAATTGAGCCTTATTTCCACGAGCTTAGAGTATATACATGTTTAGACATACCGAATAGTGCTACAGATATAATTGAGTGTAGTCTGATGTATAGATAAACAAATATCGTCTAATAGTATGTTTTAGTACAATGACAAAATAAAAGTAAAACCAATAAATGTGTGTGTCGTAGGTACTGTCTACAGTTTATACCTGCGTGATAAGCTTAAAATTTTCCGGTCATCCGATTGAATTTCATCGAAACAAAGATCTTCTATATCTTTGCATCGAAATCAGATTATCCCACAGAATAAACCACAATATCCAAATATCCTCATTAGCAAATTCATATTAGGTAATAAGATAAATTATTAAGTAGGTACTTATTACGAACTTGAAACAGTCATCATATCAAAAATCTTTAAGGTGGAGTGCCGTAATTGCAACTGTCCGGTAATTGCAACTGGAGTCAATAACTCCCTCTAGGATCACTTTTTTGAACATCGATAGATGTGGTATTGAACTTCTTCTAAAAGTCTCAGTCTAAAAATATAGATGCTGTTGATAGGACCAAAACTGAGCGAATGACAGGCCTTTTTGTAAAACTACCAATTTTTCGGAAGTGACGCCGCTCGGACGCTCTTCGTAATTTATTTAAAAAAATTGTTTTTCGTGGTTTTTCGCCGGTGTGTTCACAGCGAGAGTGATTATAAGACACAGTAAGTTGTTTTTTATGTGTTTGTTGTATTCTACGATAAATCTACTCAGAGTTATGGTTGTAGTTACATTTGCCAGACAAAAAGTGCAGAGTCTTGTAATTGTAACCATTTTGTTTCTTTTTTGACAGTTGCAATTTAACGACCGGTTTTGTATGAAGTTCGAAAAACCTAGTGATGTAACAATGACGATGACTATGTCGATACGTAATATTTTATTGAAAGGGATACTATCTACTCCCATACTATGCTATGAGTTCTTAGCAATTAGTTTGAGTGATTGAGTCCCTTCATTATGTTGGCGCTAGCGGAGCCCTTTCCAAAGCCGTTCAAAATGTGAAACGAATACAAAAAGGCTGTTTAACTTCTAAAATATTACTTATTGCGATTGAAATAAAGTTAGAAAAAATAATTAGTAAAATATAATTGAAGACTTTAAAGATAAGAGTAAAAGAGGCTGTTTCATAACTAAAAGATTACTGTGATTAAAATAAACATCGAGTCGATAAAAATTACGATAAGGTTCCCATCACTATTTGTAGTAAAATAGTTGCAATTACCGGATTCTTTGCTGAAAAGTGTTTTCGCGCAAAATTTGACATTAGTAGCAAGGGCATAGCTATATAAATCGAAAGAACGATATTCAAGGCATGTGTTCTGTATTTTCCAGTAGTAAGCGCCATAGAAAAATAAGAAGTAAAAAGAAGTAGTTGCAATTACCCGCAAAAACGGGTAATTGCAACTATTGCTCCCTCTGTCATGAATTTATGCAATAGAATTTTATTCTTTATCGCTTTACTTTATTCATAACAATGATATAAATCTACATAAAATTTACTATAGAACAGATCTTTCAAAATGTACATTTCTCATACAAAATATAGAATTATCAAGCGATGAAGTTAGGACTCCACTTTTTTTAGTTGCAATTACGGCACTCCACCTTACAATTTTCGTCAAAAGAGTAAAAAAATAATTATAAAATAAAACGGCTAAATTAAGACAAAGTTTTGTGATAATTTACAATAAAAGAGTTATTTAAATTTTTCAATACAATTAAGACAAAAAAATCAAAAACTTAACGTTTAAAAAATAAATCAAAAATGACACAGTCATCGCTCTGTCAAACTCAAACATCGAACGAGATTTAAGCGCGTTCTAAAAGGGGCGCGTCGAAACGCGCGCTATTTTCGTGCCCCGTGGGAGCTTGTTCTATTTTCGCACCTGTGCCTGTATAACGAACTCTTCGTGTGTTCTGTTCGCCTGGTACTTTCGGAGCGGGAACGACGCGGTGACGTAATGGACATGAGCTGTCAGTGTCACGTCATGACAGCTGAAAATGCTGAAGTCTTCAGCAAGTTGATAAAACGTAGGGGTGTAAATTAATCTAAGATTTTTATCACTGTAATTTCGTACATGAAAAAACGTGTCAGAAATTTCATTTTATTGATTTATACTTTACCCGTTATAAAAATAATGTATGTTTTACGCGCCCACACAAAAAATATTTCAAATTTTATTCCTAATCCCCAAACAAAAAACATTTTCTAAGCTAAATTTTTTAACTTCTTTGTTGGGGAATTCCCGTTATCCCGGACTTCCGGTCTTGAAACTTCAGTAATAAGGTTAGAAGTACTAGGGTAACATACACCGCAAGGATACTAAAAGCTTTAATCCTATACACGCCTGAAAATTTCGGCTGAGTGCGTGAGCTACGCATGTGTGAAATTGACTGAAACCACCTGCTTGTTAGGGTGATGTTTGTAATTTCCAAATGAAGTTATAAACTGGTTACAACTTAAATTGGAATAATTGCAAATGGAATGGAAAATTGCTATTATCCTAGTTGGCAGTCAAACCCCGGGAGATACCATTTAATTCATTTGAATGAACTTTGGTAAAAAGTAGGCAAGCAAAATGATCGATCCTCTGATGGGATTTAATCGACTAGTTTTTGAGTTTGTTGACTATATAAATGTATCTTGAGAATAAAACTGTAAAAGTGTAATAAGTATTCTATTGGAAAATATCATAGGATTCTAATAAAGTGTTATAAGTATTCTATTGGAAAATATATATTTAATAGTATAATAGATAGAATATTTAAGTAACTGAACTTGAAAGAATCTTGAGAAAATACGAGTATAAACACTTTAGTTTTGAACCACTTTTTAGTTATGTTAATTACTGTTCTGAAAAATGTAGGTACTTAAGTGCCAAAAAAATTTAAGACAATTTCAACGAATCAAGATTGAATGAAAAACTTTTCTAAAATTTTCTACCGTGCCTTGGGATACTGTCAATCTACTGTTTCTTTTTGCAATAAGTAATCTTTTCGATACTAAAACGCCATTTTTCATTGTACAATTAAAAATAATACTTACCTACTATTATTTTGCAAGAATCAAGAATTGTAAAAACAGAAAAACTAAAAACCTTTTTTGTCAAAGACCTCATTTGTGAAAGCGCAAATTACCTACTTTGAAATGCAAATGGAATCCATTGGCAACTGTAATTTGACAACGATAATTAACTACTGTCCGGAAAAACACGAAAGCTTTTCAGATTAAAATCATTCAGAACTGAAAACGTTAAACTTTTAACAGCGAAACGGTAATCAATAAACAAATATGTAGGTATCGAGAAAACTTTTAGTTTTTTATATTGTCCAAACATATCTATAATAATTGTAACTGCGGCTTTCTAATCCAACAGCTAAACTTTCCCTCTGAAAGTTAGAAACTAAATCCATCTATGTGTGCGTTGCACTCACACACATAACTTTTCAGACTGCTTGACGCTTCCCAATATAACTTTCTGACTCGCGTTCACTCCCCTATTTTCGGCGTTCCTCTATCCCTTTCGCACCTATAGCTTTCCACGAGCTTTCCCCATTGAGCATGCGCAGTGCGCCCCGATGCACGTGGTGTGATTACTCCTATGATGTTCTGGTCGCCTGGTACAAGACGCGCTTAGGGCGGCAGCGCCGCGCCGCCGCCCATCACAGCCGCCTTAGCGCCGCCCGCCCAGAAGCACAGACGACAGCCTGCGAAACGGTCTGTTCTCGAGCAGGGCGGAATCTATTGCGCACGTGGATGAGTTAGGCGCGAAATTCAAATCTTTCAGTCATGTTCTGAAGTTTTATTGTTTTTTAATCTGTATCATTCTCAAATCATTCATTTCCATTTTTTTTTTCTTTTCTTAAGGCAGTGTTTGAGTAGGTGTTTACAGTGCAGTGTGTGTCACAGGTGTCCTGTCAGCTGATGAGCAATACCCTGGTCTGCGGTCTACCAACAGCATCGAAATGAGGCGATATACTTCTGTACCAGGTAGGTACTGAGAACGTAGTTATGATAAGTAATTTTATGATGAAATTTTACGGCTGAAAACCTGAAACTTAATGAATAAGATAGTATGAATTATGTTTTTATATGTAAGTACTTATTCTTAATTACGATTTTATGTATAAATAACGTTTCTTGATTTTTAAATTTACTGATGAATGAAGAATAACATTTATAACTGCCAACTCAAAACATATTTTCATTGTTTTTTAAAGAAATACAGAATTATAATGGCAATTAGTAAACTGATTTTGAAATAGTCTTCAAGTACCAAAAGCCCATAAAAAACCTTTTTACATTAAACAGGTGAGTTTTACGTCATCGCTCCCTTTCAGTGTGTGTGCGTTTTTACATAGGTAGGTGTATATAGGTAACATTAATGGTAATAAGGACCATCTGATGCTAATGGTTGGCTGTCATTAAGTATCTCTCGGCTCAGGGCCACTTAGCTGAGTAAACTTACTTGCTATAAGTAAGTAACCCAACTCAAACGTCAATAGCATGAAAGTAGTTGTAGGTATCTTTTTTGGTGAAACACAGGTACTTGTATCAAGTGGATAAGTAGAAATAATAAAGATATCTAAGAGAACGAAAAATTAAGGTAAAGTGCTGGTTTTTGTGAAGGGTTTTCTGACCTATTAATTTACAGTTTTCGTATTTTTAGGTCATTTGGCTTTGTTACTTGTTTTTATTCAAGCTTGATTCATTATTTATGAGTAGGTACTCAAGTAATCTGAAGTTAAAAGTGCCACAATAATGACTCTTACCATCGTTCAGTAGGACTAGCCATCAGATTAGCATCTTTTATTAGTTATTTTTACATATCGAGTGAAAATTAGTAAGTAAAAAAGGCCCAAGAATTTGCTTTTTTTTTTCTATCATAAGTGTTTATGGCGAGTGTTAAAAATAAAACCTACACTCAATTTTTAAATAATGGAACATGTTGAAAAACGATGAAAACTTTTTCGAATTTGAGAATCGAATTCGAATGCAGAAGGCTTTGTGCAATCGCGTGAACTAAAGGCATACTCCGGGCATCGTTCGAATTCGAATTTGCCATTCAAATTCCGTGACTTGATAATTTCATTTCCAATATGCATGGCCCGAAAAGGCACGAGAGAAAAGGGAGAATATTAAATGTACCTAATAGCCCTTGGAACAATGTCGACTAATTTTGTGTCGACAAAAAGCTTGCTTATTATCTAAAATGAATTTTACTCGCAATTTCAGAAATGTATAACCTTTTCTCTGACGTAATTTCATTAAAGATGAGCCTAAAGCCAGCAAAATTTGTTAGACAACAAATTCCACTACAAGCTTCCTATGAAAAAAGACATCCTAGTCATTTAAATCGAATGAATTGTTTGGAACCATAATATAGGTAGATAAATAAAAATAACCATTGTTTTCGGCTTTCCCGTAATAAAACAAAATTATGATAAGTACTAAACAACAACTACTAAAAATTTTATTATTATAAGCTGTTGAAAATCGAATTTGTATTAATTTGTAATTGAGTTATTAATTTTACCCAAAGCTTGCGCCAAAACTTAAATAAAAATATGCTATCGGATGAACGCCAATAATGATTGATGCAACGTTTATCATTTATCAAACGGTAAATCCACTCTGTACACTCTCGCTCCTATACACAAAAAGCTACTAAAGCTATACATACTAGGTCTACAACTTAAAATCCCATATTCTATCATACATTAAAGGAGGTCATTCAGGCTTCATACAAGTTTGGGTCCAAAAGCCAAAGTCAAGACAAAACAAATGGCTAAATTAAAAATTAAAAAAAAAACCGACTTCAATGTTATAAGCTGAGCAATTTTCTGCACTTTAGAGATGCATTTCTGTTCATAACTCCGAAGATCCTTGACAAATCCTCACCAAATTTTTGTGGCACCAATCGGAAAGTATAACCTTTCAAACAAAATATATTTTTTCAAATCGGTCCAGGCGTCTTCGAGAAATCGGTGAACATATATCAGTGCCTCCAGTCAAAAAGGACATAAGTCGAGTTGTGCCCTTTTGTTTTTATTGCATTATCGTGATCTACGTATCCAGTTACATAACATATCAAAAATTCATAACTCTAGCTGCATCCTAACCTGGTTTTTTCAACTACATCAAGGGTATAACTCGACTGTCAGAAAGGGAATGTCTTTAGTTATCGACAAAATTTCCCAACTAAAAGGAAATAAGTAGCAGTAAGCCCAAAACATCATCGAACATGAAGGCATAATTTCAGTTAAAAAAATATTACAATGAAACAAAACGGCATAACTCATGATGTTCCAATGCATTAGATTAACAGAGTTAGAAATAAATGAAGTTGATCCATTTGTTATGCATGTTTCTAAGGGAATATCTCTATTTGTTGCTTTTGGTGATTAAAAGCATGGATAATAATGAGACATAAATGTATGTTTTACGTAGTAAGTATCATAATAATCTGTGTATCGCTGGTATTGATTGATTTAATGTGATGAAGACAATAAGTCTTAATTTTTGTTTTTTAATGTAATTGATCTCGTTCTGCCTTCCAGTATTTATTGTTCAAGTTTTAGAAAAAGTTTTGATGACCACCACATGATACGAGATACTTATTTATTCTACCATAATATCGTGTGATAAGATTCCAAGACAATCGACATCCCGGAAACACTACAAAATACAAACACATGAAAACTAATCTTATCTTATCTTATCTTACCTATGACACTAGGCTCACGCAGTTCCATTTTCCAATCAGCTGCCACTGCTATCAAACGGAGAGGGGTAGAAGACTACGGCATAGTAGTCCCCGAGATAGTACAACATCCCTCAGAGCACTGGAGAGCCAAAAATGCAACTCCAAGCGCATATACGAATGTTACCTTTCCCTTGAAAGTATCGCCGCAAAGAACTCTACAATGGATCAAGGGACACAGTGGATCACTGGGAAACGTCGCTGCAGATGAACTAGCCAGAAGGGGCTCGGAAACACAAATGGAATACCCAGCCCCATTCCTTCCTCTGACGTTCTCCCAGCTACGCACCTGGATACAGAACACACCCAAAACCTTCACAACGATCAATGGACACGGGCGACGGACTACAGACAGTCCAGAGCAGCGATAACAGCAGCCATACCACGACTGACACGTCGCCTGATGAACCTACAAAGAAAATAATCACAGGGACGCTGACAGGACACTGTACCCTCAATAATCAGCTGTACAACATCGGTGCCACGGACATTCCACTCTGCAGGGGATGTCTAACCGAAGAAGAAACAGCAGCCCACGTAGTCCTGGAATACCTGGGCGTAGCAGCACAACGGCAGCATATCCTCAACAACCCGAGGTCGCTCCTCGAAGCATGTGAAGACCCCAAGAAACTTCTAAGCTTCTGGGAGAAGCTAAGTTGGCTTTATAACTAGTGAGTCAGGTTATCCCCGCGCATAAAGGATCTACCATAATATCAAGATTTTTATACAACTTACTGAATTCTGAATCAGAGAGAGCTGAAGACGACCCCGGTTTGTGTTTTATACCAGAAAATGAGGAAGTAAATTAAAATACCGATGAATACTTAGAATTTACTTACTGAAAACATTTGTCATAATGTTGATTTTTTTGAAATAAATATTAAAAATATCATAATTATTGCTTAGCTCTAGATTCTATTTACATAACTACAGCTCTCGACATCAGTAATTGATGGAAATAAGCCGTTATTGTCATAATAAGTATTCGTTACTAATGGATTATGTCTTAGTATTTCTTTGAATAGGAGTAAATCGACTAGTATTGATAAAGTTATTCCATTATTCAAAAGGCACAAGTCGTAATATTTCTTTTAGTACGAGTAAACTGACTAGAATAGTTAACGTTATTCCATTACATCTGCGTTAACAAAGGCACAATCCAAGTAAAACAAGAAAAAAATATAGAAATAGTAAACGAACGTGAAAGTGATTACCATTAAATGAAAGGGCTATTTTTTGTCTACAATTCTGTATCAATAGAAATTTTGATTTCACTTGCGAAATAGCAAAAAACATTAAAAGTTTGGTTTTTTGGCTCTCCTGAAAAGTGCCGAATTTGAGTTGTGCCCTTTTTGACTGGAGGCACTGATATAAAACAAGAAAGTGATCTTATAAGGGTTCCTTTTTTTACCTTTTAAGGTACGGAACCCTAAAAAGCAGAAAAAAAAGATTCCGACGAATTGAGAACCTCCTCCTTTTTTTGAAGTTTGGTTAAAAAAAGGTATGGCCACGTTTCGGACGTCAATCCGAGTATTTTGTTTATTTTTGCGCGCACTTTAGCTTTTGGGTCCAAACTGAAAGACAAAACGATTTTTGTAATAAGCCGTTATTGCTTGATAAGTTTCAAAGACCATTGATAAAGATCGTAGTATTGTAGTTCAGATGTTGATGGAAACTGAATTCGAAATAAGACCAAAATAAGCTGAGCTTCAAAAGTTGGCACGATATATCGTTTTTAGTTTTGAGAGTAGAGGCCCTGGATCGGATAGTAATTGTGATCGACGTTCGCTCACACGAGCGAAGCGTACATTCATGGATTTTAACCTGGTGAAGCAGCAATCTTCTAAAGTGCCAATTTGATAATAATATTTGACTGACATTGAACGATGGGTAAATTCCATGAAAATCCAGTTTCAATATTCTATTTACTTGTGATTTTGCTCACTGTAGTTAGATATTGGCATTACTCCGATTCTAAAAATGTCAAATATCCTGCAGTAAGCAAAACTACAGACAGGTAGAATTTTGAAACTAGCCGTAAGTCTATTTTATTATATTTTTATACATTTCAATTATTTTTTTATAAACTGACTATTTTTGAATCCAGAGATTTGAGAATCAAATTTTGTATAAAGGCTGTTTCTGCTATTTCTTTTATCTTTTTTTTTATTAGAATTGTACGAGTTTTTATTAGAATTACGAAAATTGCTTGTTTGTTAAATAACTTTTTATGAGCTACTGTTTATGTTTTCAATAAATTGAAGTGCAACCTGCACTTCGATTTTCAATTCTTTTTTAATTTTTAATAAAATAAAGTGTCCTGTTCGTACCAACGAGCATGACACTTTTATAAATAAAAACTTAACTACTACACAAACGAAACTAAACAAAAACAAAAAATATAAATGCTCTTGCGGCGTCGTTTCATCTAATCGTGCGTGAAAGCTTTTATTTCGGCGTGTACGCTCTATGAACAGCAGGGGCGTCAAAAGATGCTCGTCCTAGCTCGTATGAGCTTATAAGCGAGCTTTAATGCTCGTGCGACATTATAATTACGAGTGTCTACCTACACGCTCCAAAAATGAACTTTTACGCGTAGAATAAAACGCTTAGAGCGATGCCACACGGGCGCTGCCGCTCCGATGCGTCGTCGCAGCGCTATAATTTTTGTTTTGTCAAAGCGCATCGTTTCAGCGCACCGTGTGGCATGCCGGGCAGATTTGTATGTAGAACTACGGAGCGTCAACGCTGCGACGTCACAGTGACGACACAGCGCCCGTGTGGCATCTCTCTTACCTGAAATATATAGACAACTAGGTGCTTCAGTGCTACGGAAGGGAACTTTAAGCTGTTTCCAATTGTAAAGTTGTTGAGCCATGCCGAATGTTCCAGGTGGTCTATAGTTTCAGAAGTTTTACATACGAACTAACCACAGAACACGATAGAAGCAAAAAGTTCGTTGATTTGTATGGCAACCGACCGTGTAACATTATACGTAGGTACTTTGATGAACGCAGTTGACAGTTCGGATTGCTTATTTTTACATTGCTGGTTTTCAATACAAGTCTGGCGCGTCAAATTAAAGCCGCAATGGAATGAATTCGGAATGAACTTCGCGGCAAGCAAAGAAGTCTTCAGTCCATCTTTTCGGCACGCAAGGTACATACACTCTTTGCTTCTATCTCGATATAATTCTATGGAACTAACCAACTTCCTAGATTTCGGTACTGTACAGTATTTGTGTTTGCAAATTACTTCACAATGCATAATGGTAAGTGAAGTATAAATATTTAGTTATCCGCGGACGTAGCAGCTATGCAACGAATTGTGACGCTTAATGAATTAGCTTCAGGTAACAGGGTAGATTTTGTAGTAATTGAGCAGGTACTTTCAGTAACTGAATGAAATAACTGTTTGATTTCAGTATAAATCAGCTCTCAGTTAAGAAAACTGGTCAATCTGTTATTCTATTTATCTATATTGTTTAAATAGGTACCTACATAATATTAAACATTCAAAATTTTTGTGAAGTTTACTAGATACTCGTACACACTAATTTCTGAGAGAAGGAAGAGAGAAACCCATGTAAAAATATCGACGGTTAAGATACCAATAATATTTTGAAACGCACAAGAAATGTCATCTTAATACTGTGAATAAGATGTAGTTTCCTTAAGATTTTGTATTTGACCATTTAAGGCAGGTATACACGGGCTGCTTAGATCAGTAAGGATCGAATGCTTCAAACAGTCACAACTGCTGTTTTATACTTCATTAAGCAGTTGCAGCTTAAAACAGTCGATCCTGACTGTTTAAGGCATAACGATTTGCAACAAAGCTATAGGCCCCGAACTAGAGATTTAAGCAACCTCCAAAATGAAAATCGAGGTACTATCTTACTAGCCAACATTACTTTACCACAGAATATCACAAAAATTACTGAATTATGAAAATAAACATCAATCAAAACAAAATTGACGAAGACGAATTACACGAGTCGTATTTTCAGTGTTCTGTATTCAGCTTCAAAATTGCTAAAATAACTGGTCCTTTATTACTATTCTGGGCAATTTGTAAGTATAATGGTTCGTGTCTTCAATTGTTTAAGCCTAGAATAACTTTAAATAAAGAGTATTAGGCAAAGGAATTTTACTAAGCTTGAACGAAAATCTATCAGTATTTAATTAAATTGTGCTCTCTACAATAATCAAATATTAGTGAAATTTCACGAGCAAAGATAAAGCGAGCTGTAGACTCAAATACAATCTGTACAAAATGTTATAGTAAACGAAAATACGAATAATTCTTGAAATTTAAAGGCTTTATAAATAAAATAGATAGTGACACAGCGTGGTGAAGCGTTTTTATTTTTTAACCGAACTTCTGAAAAAGGAGGAGGTTCTGAATTCGTCGGAATCTTTGTGCTTTTTCCACCGATTACTCGAAGACGCCTGAACCAATTTGATTTTTTTTTTTTTTGTTTGAAAGGGTATACTTTCTGATTGGTGCCACAAAAAAATTGTGAGGATCTGTCGAGGATCATCGGAGTTATGAACAGAAATGCATCTCGAGAGTGCAGCAACTTGCTAAGCTTATAATATTGAATTCGGTTTTTTTTTTAATTTTAATTTAGCCACTTTTTCAATGTTTGGTTCTTTGAATCTAGTCATAGAGAAAAGCAAAAGCGAGCCGATACATTACATACATTACATTCTCCACATTTTCGGTTCGGTTCGCTTCGCATTATGTTTGACAAGCAGTGTTGACAAGGAATTTATGCTTAAGTTTGAGTGACAACCGTTTTATATTTTTCTAGCTGCTTTTCAGCAAAGAATTCAAACGAAAACCGTACTTACAAACTTTTCCCTATATAAAACAGTTTTCTGAATAGGGTTGAAACTCTTTCAGCTTTTATGGTAAACTAGCTGCTGCCCGTGGCTTCGCTCGCGTGGTACCCGGATAAAAAGTAGCATAGTTACTCTCCAGCCCTCTAACTATCTCTGCACAAAAAATTATAAAAAATTATAAAAATTATAAATGGGTACGGACTTAGGGCATTATTTGTTTTATAAGTAATAATTTGAGCTAGCATAACTGCAGAGGCTACTAGATTTTAATGTCCACGGAAGGAACGCAGAGCCTGCGACACAATTTATACTATTTAGTGCAGGGTCTGCTGAAATATAAATGTAAAAACCAAGCCATTATTTTTTATTGTGAACTGTGACTATTTATAATTTGTTTGTGCTTGAAAGAAATAAAGATTATTATTATTATTAGTAATAATTACTAGTAATTATGAAATAGGCACCATTGCTGCTTAATTGCCCCTCAATATATACAAATCATAATAATAAGAACACTGATTACTGTTAAATGAACCTGAGTAGATGTCCATCGCACTTGTAAATAAAATGCTTTTTCTCCCATCCGGGCGGAAAGTGGCAACTTTTGTCCCGCTACATTAAAATGAAGTTGCTGCTTTCCGTCTCCGTCGAGGAGAAAAATAGTATACTCACCATGGGCAGGAAATAAGAAAGCCTCAGATCATCATGTTTCTCGACCTTGGCTTCGCCTCGGTCAACAATTACATTGTGATCTGGTATATTTCTTACTTTTCTGCCCTAGGTGAGTAATGTACTATTGTTTTTCACTCTATTCTGTTTATACCAAGTTTAAGCTAGTTATTTTGTACTTCATTATATTTTAATTGCTATACGAATGTTGTCTAATACCTATGTATAATCCGCTACGATTGGCCAGATTAGCGGAATTCCAAATCCACTGTTGAAATTTAATCCAGTTGGTTAAAAGTTTGTTTATAACAACTCCGCGGACCTAGTTATAGCAGTTTGTTTTCTGTATTCCAATTCAAAGGGAAGGAGGGTGAACTTTGTTAATCTGTCAGTCGCTGTGTGTATAGCACTCATCATCATCATCATTGGCAGCTCAAATAATAGCCCACTGCTGGATATAAACCTTCTCCCTCAAACGCCATTCTAGTCGACCCTGTGCTGTTCTCATCCATGTCTTTCCCTCTATGTCCTCAATATCGTCCACCCACCTGGCTGATGGTCTGCCCCTGCTTCTGTTACTCTCTCTTGGCCACCACTCGGTCACGGCCTTACACCACCTGCCATCACCAAATCTGGCCAAGTGTCCTGCCCGGTTTGAATGCTATTAATCAAATTTGGTCACTCAGAAAAAGTCAAAGTCAAATTAATTTATTCAAAAAGAACACAGTGTACTTTGAATCGTCTTAAGCGCTAGGTGATTCTACTCCTGTTACATCACGACCAAGACCGTGAAGAACCAGGGCAACAAACAAGGATAAAGATCCGGAACAATTTGGGATCAATCAAAACATTGTCGGTATTTAAATCAATATTTTTTTTACGAGGGTAATTCCCATTTGTTATGATTGTGATTCCGCATGCATTCATCGCTATAATTTTAATATCCTGACCGCTACGGAAGCTTTAATAAAATATCACCTATGGTCAGTATTTGTACAGCATAGCCGTACAGCCCACTATTTGCAGAGTTTAGTATGGGCCGAGGCCGGTTCGTAAAATATTAATGCCTTGAATACAACACAGAGTCACAGATCTTGCTCGTTTGTGTAAAATATTTTCGGACCAGTGTCTATATTCTTCCCTCTTCTGAATTTATGTATGATGTCATAAATTTGCCAGTCCTATTCATTTCTTATTACTATGAAATATCTTAAAAATTACGTTTGCTTTGTTTTTGAATGCCCGAATACTGAGAAGCTATTTAAATATTTAAAACGTACTTACCTATTTGAGACGTCCTTACTCTTCAGAATCTTATACAAAACGACATTTAATGACAGTTAATGTCAATGACAAGCACCACTTAAACTAAGCAACTTTTCAGTATTCGGATAAAAGTGTTTTGTTTAAAACTATTTTTCAAATAATAAGCCTTTAGTAAGTTGGTGGTAATGTTCTAAATTTCAGCTTAATGGGACACCTTGCGGCTTAAATCTTACTTGTAAATTTTAAAACGAACAACTTAATATTGCAAGTCAAATAAAAGCTTTATTAATAGATTGGAATTATTGGAAAAAGGACAGGTCAAGAGTACCCTAAACCGACGAGCTTGCATGAAGAATGTGATGAGAATGAACGAATGTCAGGATCGCAGCAAGTGGAGATCTGTGGTATCTGCCTACCCCTATGATGGGAAACAGGCGTGAGTTTATGTATGTATGTATTAATAGATTGGAGACTACTAGTGCTTGTTGAGCCCTTCTGTGCTTTAAAAGGCATGTAAAACGGTGGCCCAGTAGTCAGTTAAGCCATGACGAATGACTTCAGTTAGCTTACAAACTCCATCACTAGAGCTGGCCACTACACGCGAACATTATTTTTAAAACTCATTTATAAAAATGTGAAAGTTTGGATGGATGTCTGGATGTATGTTTGTTTCTCTAAAACTCGACAATCACCAAACGATTTGCCTAAAATTGAAATATAGATAGATAAGGACCGGGAATAGGACATAGACTACTTTTTATTCCGGAAAAAGGGATAGTTCCCGTTGGATAACAAAATAGTAGTCCACGCGTGTGAAGCCGAGGGCGTCCGCTAGTAGATTTTTTTTTAATTCTATATAGACCTTTGTTTAGCCACAATCTCACCTGATGGTAAGCGACGATGTGGCTGACGATGGATCACAAAGGTCTAGAAGACACTTATTCACTCTTGACTTGAAGAGACCCAGGTTATAGTTTTCGGGGAAAACAGAATTGTTCAATTTCATACAAATTGTAAGGATAAATCACTTAAAGGTAAAAGGAGCTATGCAATGACATATTCTACGGAGTCGTAAATGATTAATGAGGCATATTGGTACAGTACTTCAAGCTATATAATGGACATCGGCTATTTTCGTGTTTTCCGAATATGTCCGAGAGCAGTGTATGATTCCACAAAACAGAATGCGACAGAAGTGCACGTCATTATCAGCGCAGCTCGGACGGCTTGCAACTAAATAATTTGCTTTTCTTAAAAATGACATTGATATTTAAATAAATTATGAGTAATTTTCATTTCCTAATGACTTTTTGTCAATCGTTTTTGTAATATTAGGCGCGGGACATACAGAAAAGACGTAAGATGCAGACGGGGCGCAGACATTAAAATTTGTCTCTTCCGCGTCCTTTCATACAAAATACGGGGCGCTCCGTCACTTCTGTATGTTTTGCGTCGTGACGCCTCCATACATTTTGTATGAAAGGGACGCGGAAGAGACAAATGTCTGCGCCCCGTCTGCGTCTTACGTCTTTTTTATCTGGCCCACGCACCGATGTTTTCAAAAACGCATTCTTTTTCTGGTTTTACTGTACAAGATCGATTACCTCTTTACGTTAGGCCTCTTTTGATACATAGAACCGTGTTGGTCGAGTAAGATAGTGCCTCGAATTTCAATCTGAAGATTGTGTCTTCTTAAAAAATTAAGAAAAGTATCGTCTTGAAACTGTAAAGTGTAAAGGCACTGACGAACTGGTGACGGAGTTTTTAGGCCGCCTGAAGGCCTCCGTCATGTCTTATCGACTTAAATAGCCGGGACCGACAATTTAACGTGCCCTCCGAAGCTACTACGAACTTATAAGTTCAGTCTGTGTACGTACACACATTTTTTTCGTCGGGGTTTTTAAAGATATAAATATGAAAACGGAATGTCTTAGCAATTATTTGATACCACGGAATTATTACACTAAGATAATTTTAGAATCCGGTGATATCAAAACTTAGGCCTTCATATCTTTACTAGATGATTTATACAGTGTCAGGAGGCAATATTTACCTATCTACAGTTAACGGGACACTATAGTGCCTAGGACATTGTTTGAGATGGAGTAGGATTGCCCAGCACCTTCACCATTCTCTCAGCTTAACCGGCCATATCCACAGGAAAGACATGGTCAATACGTGTGGGGCTGACTAAGCCACGGGTTTCCTCATGTTTTTCTTCTCCGTTTAGAACTCGTAATTTATAAATTTTTCGAAACGAAAAGTCCATTGATGCAAGGCCAGGATTCAAGCCCACGACCTTTGGATGTAAGTCGAGGTACCAATCCCCTCAGTCAACATGGTGATATCAACGATGTTCAAAAATATATTTCACAAATTGTTTGAACAGAATCTGAAAATTGAAAACGAAAGTAGAAGTTGGATATCTAGGTATTAGAATTTATCTGAAGACCACAGCGATCATTTCTCGTGAGTCGTCGACTGGAACGGTTCTGATCCTTGAGGAGAATTTATTGGAAAAAGCTTTCCAGTGGAACAGAGCTAAGAAGGTTTATTGTGATAAGTCTTCGTTCCGAAGATAGATGTTACGTTTCCGATGTATTTAATCAATTTCTTACAAAGTGGAAGTGTTTTTACAATACAAACCGTTTTTATTGTTTTTAAGACGCTTTTATAATGTAATCGTTTCCTTATTATATCATCTGAATTGACGCTTTTTAGGATTCCGTAGTCCTGACAAGGAACCCTTATAGATTCGTTATGTCCGTCTGTCTGTCCGAGGTTTTACTAAGAGACCGTTAGTACTAGAAAGCTGTAATTTTGTAGGAGTGTGTAATGTGTATATTACGTATATTACGCCGACAAAGTGGTAAAATAAAATTTTGGAAAATATGTTTTTTAGGGTAGCCACATGTGACATGGGGATGAATTTTTTTTCGTCGTCTGGGGATCGTTAAAAAGGTCCTTTTAAATGATTTAGGAGTTACCACAACTATTTTTCGATTTAATGCTCCATTTAGGTACGAAATATTCAACTTTAAAGAACGAAATATGCAAATTTTAGTTACAGTAAGGCGTCCCCCCCCCCCCCCAAAAGCTAAACTGCTGGTTTGAAAAATCTGGCAAAATTCATGATAATAGTGCATTTCATGAACTATAAAGCAAAACTATAGCGGTTAAGATATTTTTATTAGTTTAGCAGTAATAGTCGTTGAACTTGGGTGTTGGATAACTTTGTACCAAATACAAAATCCTTAGAATAAATCTTAAAATCTTAGAATAAATTATTATGTAGAATTTTGGCTCTAGTTTCAATACATCTTTCAAACATTAGGTGAAATGTTTTATGCCCATTATTATAAGGGATCGAGGATTATCAGAGACCATGATCACAAAAAAAAAATTAAAAAGCAATTGTTGAACGCTACATAGTACTATTTATAATTTCTTTGTATTTCAACAAAAATAAATTCCTAATTTAATTTTAAAAGCATTCTTTTACTGTTCACTGAATATTCATAGTTAAATGTTTATTACAAGATCAAAGCATATCAACGGTTATTAACGTTGTTGATAAAATTAAATCTTGTTTGTTTGGAATGAAATTACTTTGATATTGGTGTTGGTTTTTTTTTAAAGAATAAGTATAATCTTTGTAAACATTAAGGAAGTATTTAAAAAAAATTAATTTTGTTTCTGCGAGATAAAAGAATTTAATTAGTTTTAAACTTTAATAATCACACACTTATTATAACTGCGAAAGTTTGGATGTTTGCACGGATTTTTGGATGGATGTATGTTTGTTCCTCTATATCTCGACAACCACTGAACCGATTTGGCTGAAATTTAAAATATATATACTTAGATAGATAATGGCCGGAAATACGATTTTACAAAGTAATCTTCGAACTAAATTTGTCAGTGTAAAATGGAATCAGTATCTACCATTATTCAGTGAAAAAAATTGGTGAATACCATATAATGAAATGTAAGATAGACTAAAAATAAATGCTTTGTGAATGTATTTTTATTTTGTAAAAGTGTCGACGATAAGAAAATCATCTTGTTCCATATATCGTACCGTAGCATTAATATAAATGACAGAGACACCCTAACGTCTAATATTCATGGCAGTGTTTCTATATGACAGGTGGTGACAGGCAACAAATCAGTTTAGTTCTCTTTTTTATAAGCTTTTATTTCACTTACTTTATCTAAACCTTGTTGGTCGTGTTGGTTAGTACTTCGACTTTCGATCCGAAGATCGTGGGTTCGAATCCTCGTCGTGCATCAATGGATTTTTCGTTTCATAAAATGACGTAAGTATCATCAACCCGAGCTCTCGTGGCGTAACTTGCTTAGACGTTCTTGACTGGTCGTTGAAGTTAAGCAACGTTGTGCGCGGTCACAATTTGGACGGGCAAGTGGCATTACGAGCTGAGCGCTTCCGTGCTTCGGAGGGCACGTAAAATTGTCGGTCCCGGCTTTTAAGTCGTTAAGCCATAACGGAGGCCTTTAGGCGGCCTAAAAACTCCGTGACCAGAGATGGCCACTTGCTCATACGAACTTACTTACTTTTTACTCGAGTTTTAGCTCTCATTTGAATCAGCTTGCATTTATATAAAAGCCTGTAATTTGAAAAATATTTTTTCAATAAAACATAACTTCCTAAATCAACAATATTCTCTTTTTACAACATGTTATCTCACTCTTTCTCGATGTCGAAATGCCAACACAGCTCCCTACTTTAAGTATGGCCCATCTTGAATACCAAAGCTGTCAGGCAAATTACGATATCACGTCAAATAGTCTGCGCCATAAAAGGGTCTTAACGACCAATAAAGTCTAAGTACTGGGGAATTGATTGCCCCTGGACTATCTTAAACATTTTTACGAGAGCATTTTAGCATTGCTGTGCGTGATAAAACGTAGGAAGGAGATGATGAGAGACGCTACTGCACAATCTACAGTCTAAGGGTCCTACTTATGAAAGATGTTTAAAGTTGAACACTGGTTAAACAACGTCCTGTCTCTATTTGTCACTATCCACAAATAAGGACAGGACGTTGTTTAAGCAGTGTTCAACTTTAAACATCTTTCATAGATAAGGGGGTAAGTTTATACCCAAAGCTCTCGTTTAAAATTCAAGTAACCAATATTAAAATTAAAAAAAATATAGACTAAAACAGTATTAATAAATCATTCTAAAATTTATCACAGACAATAGCGGCATTTACACGGTAGAGTTTTTACCACGGATCAGGGCGTCGATTCTCGTACCGAACTTTTTATCAACCTCAACCAAAACCTCAACTAAAGCGACTGTTTCCATGACTACTAATAACAAACGACTCAGTTGTGGTGAGGTTTTTAACTTTGGCAGAACAAATTTTTGAAAAGCTATTCTACTATTTCACCAAATGGCTGACATTTAAGAGATCGAACCAAACCAAAGCGGTTGTCATCTAGTAGAATACAGGCCCAGGACTGTAAAGATATCTTTACAGATAACCGCGGATAAAACTGTCAAAGGTTGGAATGGCGCGTGCTATTTCCCGCGGCATCTGGACTGTACAGATATCTTTACAGATATCCGCACAGATATCTCTGCGTTTAAATGCTCTGGCCTCTGGACTGTAAAGATATCTTTACAGATATCCGCACAGATATCTCTGCGTGTAAATGCTGCTAATGTATACACGTAACGTTAAAGGTGCAATCACACGCTGGCCCACGCTCGCCGAGTGATCGCCAGCGCCAACGTGTGGGCAGCACCACTCGCCTCGCCTTGCCATCGCTAGCCCAGCTGCCACTAACGAGCGCCAACTAACATTGGTTTGCATAAACTCGCCAAGCATGTGGACGGTAGCACTCGCCTTGCATCGACTCGTCTTCGCTCGCACTGGCTTAGGCTGGCCCAGCGTGTATTTGCAATTTGCACCATAAAAAATTCACGACTTACGCACACTTCTCACAAGGGATCTAAGCATTCGTGAAGTTAGCCGGTTCGATGCGCAGTGCAGCTTTTTCATACAGAATTTTCTACTACGCAGCGACACCGGTAACTTCACGAATCCATTGTGAGAACTGTACGGTATGTGGCGATGTAGTCATGAACATGTTAACGTTTTTCTCAAATTGATGAATTGAAATAATTGGATTGATTTTAAATCATTATTTGAGGATTAGGCTATTTTTTTTAGTGATGATTGAGGTATTAGTAGTGGTAGGTATTTGATTTCCCCGATCAAATCAAATAGACGACGTGTGTGCGTATAAAACTTTATGAATACTAAAATAAACATTAAGGGATTAATGTCTCTTTCTTTCTAACTTTAATAGCAGTAACGTTTGTGGTGCTTACAGTAAGGCCAATTTAGTAGATCACATTTGGCATCTGTCAGTCCTAACAAAATAAATCGCAAAAGTGCATTCTTTTGTCATTATTGCAATAAAATATGTATTTTTAAAACTGAAAAAAGTTAAGCAATTGTGAAAATCTAACTTCGGAATCCTACTCCTACTAATATCATAAAGGCGAAAGTCCGTGTGTGTGTGTGTTTGTGTGAATGTTTGTTACCACGTATATCCATAACTACTAAACAGATTTTGATGAAATTTGGAATGTAAATAGATAATAACCGGGAATAGGACATAGGCTACTTTTTATCCCGAAAAATGGGACGGTTCCCGTGGGATATAGAAAATGGTAGACCATGCGGGCGAAGCCGCTAGTATCAAATAATATTGTGTGCCCTCCGTTGCAAGGTTACGTTGTTGAATTTCGATGAAAAAATTATAACTCTTTACTAAGTAAATTATTTATACATCAAATATCTTGTTGTTTAATACCTAGCAATTCATCTTATCTTTTGGGTATATAAATATCCTACTTTAATGGAATACGTTTCAAACTCATGGTAAAATAAATTCTTTCAAAACAAAAAGTTAATGTATACTAACAACTAATTAATTTCTTATAATAAATTTGTGTAAATAATTTTGTTGACTTATTTCAATCTACAAACTTTAGGGAATCTCAAAACAACGCTTTGCAATTTCCAATTAATTTGTTCAAATATTGGATCCCGCTGCGGATAGGAGTTGTAGGTAACCTATTTACTGTTAATGTTTGAACGACTTACATTAACCGACTTCAAAAAAAGGAGGAGGTCCTCAATTCATCTGATTTATTTTGTTGTGCTTTTTTTATGTATGTTCAACGATTACTCGAAGACGCTTGGGCCGATTGGAAAATTATTTTTCATTGTTTTAAAGGCTTTCCGATTGGTGCCATAAAAGTTTGGTGAGGATCTGTCGAGGATCTTCGGAGTTATGATCATAAATGCGCCTCGAGAGTGCAGATTAATTTCGCCACCTGTTTTTAAACATTATGCTTAAAACATCTGACAAGATTTTGTAATGTTCACATGTCATGACTTTGCAGGATGTGCAAAAAAAATATGATTGATTGTTTCCCAAGGTGCCGTAAACATATTCTTTCAGATCTTTGGGATATTTTTAGATCCTTTGAAGATGTGGTTGTATTACATATTTATTTAGCACATTTTCCAGAATTAACATTTCATTCAACATAATTTTGAATTGTCACCGTAAATCTTTCAGTGTGCTTAATTTCAGCTCAATCAGTTGCGGATAACTGCTTTAAAATTCATTTGCAAACTACCCAAACAAACAAACATGGCAAGTTAAATAAAAGGTTGAAAAAATATAATTTACAACCCAACCCATCTATCAATCCAGAAAATAAGGATTTTTCCTGAAACAACTTTTTAATATCTAATTTAAAAGTTTGTCCTTTAAAAAGCTCTGATGTGGACGTTTGTACCTTAATTAATTACCTTTCGAACCGAGCACCTGGGACAGTATTGCAGCCATCAATTGTCGATAAGCCGGTCTCATTTGTTGAACAATAGCTATGCATTTTTATGAAATGAAATGATTTATTTGTAACATAAACAACATAACCAAACATAGTACAAAATTACTAAGCAGTAGTTACAAAGCTTATGTTACAATGGTGCTGACTTATCACTATGTTGTTGTTTGTAATAAAATACAAGTGGCTAAATTAAAAATTTTAAAAAACCGACTTCAATACAAACTGTGTTATTGGGTAAGGCTAAGGACGAGCTGAATAAAATGAGCCCAAACATGGATGTTCCACTGTTATTCACTGAGAAGTTCCATTGAACAGGTCCTGACTCCATCATCAGATCAGCTAGCTGTCACCATATTATTACATTGCAGTCGGAACTTAACCGACATGCTGAGTTCCAAGTTTCAACTCAATCAGACTATTTACTGAGGAGTTCTGTTGAACAGCTCCTGACCCCATCCTCAGATCAGCTCGTTGTGACCATATTATTACATTGTAATTGTAACTTGACAGACGTGCCGAGTTTCAACTCGATCGGCCTATTTACTGAGGAGTTCTGTTGAACAGCTCCTGACTCCATCATCAGATCCTGACCTGATGACCAAAAGGACCAATTAGAAAGTGTACCCTTTCAAACAAAAAAAGATTTTTTGAAATCGGTCGAGGCGTCTTCGAGTAATCGGTGAACATACATAAAAAAAAAAAAAGATTCCGACGAACTGAGAACCTCCTCCTTTTTTCGAAGTCGGTTAAAAACACAAGGCTGAACCACTCTAATTGAGAAAACAATATGTCCAAGAGAAAGAAGTGTATTCTAGTCGAAAAGTTAAAAAATCTAGTCTCATATCAAAACCATCCTTAAACAATAAATGTGAGTCATTTCATAAATAGCTTATCATGTTTCTTTGTTTTATACTAGCCTTACATAGTGAAGGTACTTAGATAGATGGATAACGCTATGTTACCACATACATTATCATACCTAAATATAAAAATATTACTTTGTAAACACTATAAACGGGATATTTACCATGATTTTTGGATTTTTGAGTTTCCCGATATTTCGGCACAGTTGCATGCGCCATGATCACGGTAAACTGAAGTTTTTAGCGAGTTTGTGGGTAATCACTGGCAGACGAAACGGTCTACCCTCTTTTTCAGTCTTTTACTACGCCGAACACCCATAATCCTTTGGGAATCATGGTCAATATCCCGTCTATAGTGCTTAAAATATTTATAAGTTGGCCACTTACTCATACAAACTTATCTACCTACTTAATTACCTACCATGATAGTTTCAAAAATTATTACTTACCTACCTACTAAATATAGATAAAGCAATTGGCGGTTTTATTGCTGAAAGCGATCTCTGACAAGCAACCATAGATGAACTAATTGGCAGAACAGAATATAATGCCAGAAACAGCTGTGTTAATTATGTACTCAAGTACTTAAATACTAAAGAACTAAGGTAGGTAGGTAACTTAGATCAACTGTTAGGTACAGAAAGCGTCATTAATTGGTATCCCCCTAGTAAGAGGTCGGTTTGCAAGCCGTTGATCTCAACTTTTTTTTAAACTTTTACATCCTTGCTTACTTATGGATATCTAACTTCGCTCGAGTTCCTAAATGCAATAGCTGTTATAATACCCGACTGAAATCCAAGGTTGAAATGAAAAGGGTATTTGTTCAAATCAATAGGGGGATACCGATTGATGACGCTGACTGTACGTTCAATGCCCAAGATGAAATATTTCTTTTTTAAATAAATGTGAACTAACGCTTATTAAACGCTTGAACGCTAATTTAACGCTCGAAGTGCTACACCAAACAATCGCCTTACAGAAACAGAATGGCATGATACATTATAAACTGCTATACATTAAGTTGCAGTAACCGTACGGTGGTATGAGGCGCTGCTCTGTATTGTTTCAATTTAGAAGGTTTTATTTCGTTAGAACTATATAGAATACCTATGTAATTTTGTCTTAAGACGTTTGCAATTTTATGTAATGAAAATATTATTTAAGATATGATATTTGCATTGAAAGATAGATAGATATATAGATAGATAACTCTTTATTGTATCCAACTTAATACTAACACAATAAAAATATAACAAAGAGAAAAACTAAGAAAAAGTAGGTACAATTAAATACAATAAAGTTACAAACAATACAATAAAAAGACCCAATTTACTGGGGTTTCTTGATGCAGGGGTAACACATTCCTAAAATTAAATCAAAAAACGTTGACAATGCTTTCCACTTGTCGAAGTAAAGTCCATCCAAGGCTATTTTGAACCTTCCCAATCTCACCAATTTTGTGGTATAACGTCCTTCATCGCCCATAATCTATAGACTTAAACTTTCATGTGAAGACGTGATAATATTTGAACAACCTCGAACAACGCAGGTGTCAATGAAATTAACTGAACAACTTTTGTTTGTTTGTACCTAAAGTTATGAAGTGGATATCGTTTATTAAATTGGCAGTTGACTCGACGTTGGAAGGATGGTTCAAAGTTTACTGGAGCTTAGAAACTTAGCTTATTTGGAGTTCTGGGAATCCATAATATTCGATAATTATATTATGTTCAAAACGGATGACAACCAACTTATGATAATTGGAACTTTGGCCTTAATCTACTGCTAAGCCTAACTCTTCGTAAACGAAGATTCTTCTTTACGAAGTCTTCCACAATTTATATTCAATTCAAATTTTTATTCAGTAACAGTGTACAATAATGTCTGAAGATTCATAATTAAGTCAACAAAAAAAATCACATTAGTAAATTACACCACACAGTCATGATGACAACGGAAATTTTATAAAAGTTCGTGGAGTTAGTTAGTATAAAACTGTTTTAACATAGGCCATTTGTAAGTTAGCGTGTAGCACCTATAGGTACACACAATGGATCTAGACATTCTTGAAGTTAGCCGTTTCGCTGCACAGTAGAAAATGTATGAAAGAGCTGCGCATCGAAACGGATAACTTCACGAATGCCTAGATTCATTGTGAAAAGTGTACGTATGTGAATCCACAACAATAAAAATAGCAAAACGGTATTTAGAGATCTTACAAAAATGCATTTAATCCTGTTTTGTGAATGCGAACCAACACAATGATTATAAAAAGATTAAATGTAAAGTAACTATAGTTTTTTTTTTTTTTAAACTATCGTCTGTCAAAAGTCTTCTTAGTTTATTAACGAGGCAATCAACTCTGTAACTTACACCACAATCTCAAGAACGCTGACATCGTTTAACTGATGAGTTATCAGATAATTGTCCAACACGAACTGAGGCACTGCGACAGAATGGAGGCGACCGACGCTATAATAAGGGCCGAAACACATAACGGCGTTGCGGCGCCGCGCCGCTGAAATCGGCAGTGGTGGCAACGCCGATTTTAGCGGCGCGGCGCCGCATCGCGGCGTTATGACGTCATACTTGTTGACCATGATTCAGTTTGTTTCTATCACTCTGACAAAGTTGGACAGCACAAACCGGCATAATAAAACAATTTCCGGGAGACCCTTACGTCATGATCTCAGGTCGACACTGAAGTAGCAGAAATAAGTATGGACCTTTTATGGTCAATAAATTTGAACGTGTTTACGTGAGTGAGACTAAGAGGGTGTCTACCGGTAAAAGGTCTTTGTGGTTACCCTACCATAACGCTCTTTTTCGCAACGCCGCAACGCCACAACGCAAACTGCCGATTTCAGCAGCGCGGCGCCGCAACGCCGTTATGTGTTTCGGCCCTAACTAAGTTTAGTTACTATGTGATACTCTTCTAGGAGTTATGTTGGCTTGGTACCTACTTATTAATTTTCAAGCCAAAAAGTAAATGCTAAATTGTGAAACAAAGATTTTAATAATACTAGAACTTTAAAGTGCTCAAAATGTTTAATCCAGAGGAAACATTTTGTTTAAACAGATTAGTATGTAACCCATCTTGCCTACTTCTTATTTTTCTTTCAAACGCAAATGTCTTTTACTTGAATGGCGATTACAATTATTCGAATCGAAGATTTTCTTCGAAAAATGGATGTTTTCAGCAAAGAAACGTCGCTTTTCGAAGAAAATCTTCGAATCGAATGATGTCCAAAGTGTGAATCGCCATGCAGGACATAGAATAATTTCAAACTTCGTTGTAATTGTGTTGTTAATCATAAAAATATATTTTAGCACCTCTAGAACCTAACTAAGGTTTTCTTTGATATAATTATGGATCCGGAATAAAACGATCTTGCCTAGGTACAGGAAGTCATGGTCTGAATTTGGGAAGTAAAACTACGCAGTGATATGATTCCGCAACCACCTTTTTGTAAATCGTAAAGATAAATTACCTGTCACCAAGAACATCTTGTCATGTAGAGAGTAGAGATCCCAAAACACCCTTACAGATAGGGTGCGATATTTCTTGCAGGGTTCCCACTCTACTGCAATAAAGGGAAATAGCGTTCCTCATTTGTATCTTCCAACATTCAACAAAAACTGGGTTAATTTATTTTATTCGTACAGCCCCGTAAGGTTGCGTAATTGAAATAGTTAATGTACCAGCGTTTGATATAAGGGAGTGTCCACATTGCGTTTTTTGTAGCGCGTTTGTATCGATACAAACGCGTTGCGAACGCGATGCGAACGCGCAGCTCAAAAACGCGCTGCAGAAAACGCAATGTGTACACTCTCGGTTTGCGTTTGTATCGATACAAACGCGATGCGAACGCGCGTTTGTATCGATACAAACGCGGTTCGAACGCGCGTTTGTATCGATACAAACGCGGTGCGAACGCGCGTTTGTATCGATACAAACGCGCGTTCGCATCGCGTTTTTATAGATACAAACGTGTTTAAGCAGGGTTTGCTTTTGTAGTTTGCTTTTTTGTATGCTCGTTTGTCTGCTAGTTTGTATGCTAGTTTGTATGCTAGTTTTTCTGCTAGTTTGTCTGCTAGTTTGTTTGCTAATTTGCTTATTTGCTCTAAGTTTTTCATTTGTTTCGGGACACTTGCTTCGGGACACTTTTACTTTTGCTTCGGGACAATTGCTAAGGGACACTTTTGCTTGGGGACACTTGCTTCGGGACACTTTTTGCTTCGGGACACTTTTGCTTCGGGACACTTTTTCTTCGGGACACTTTTGCTTCGGGACACTTTTGCTTCGGGACACTTTTTGCTTCGGGACACTTTTTGCTTCGGGACACTTTTTCTTCGGGACACTTTTTCTTCGGGACACTTTTGCTTCGGGACACTTTTGCTTCGGGACACTTTTGCTTCGGGACACTTTTGCTTCGGGACACATTTGCTTCGGGACACTTTTGCTTCGGGACACTTTTGTTTGGGGACACTTTTGCTTGGGGACACTTTTGCTTCGGGACACTTTTGCTAAGAGACAATTTTTCTTCGGGACACTTTTGCTTCGGGACACTTTTGCTTCGGGACACTTTTTGCTTCGGGACACTTTTTGCTTCGGGACACTTTTTCTTCGGGACACTTTTTCTTCGGGACACTTTTGCTTCGGGACACTTTTTCTTCGGGACACTTTTGCTTCGGGACACTTTTGCTTCGGGACACTTTTTGCTTCGGGACACTTTTTGCTTCGGGACACTTTTTCTTCGGGACACTTTTTCTTCGGGACACTTTTGCTTCGGGACACTTTTGCTTCGGGACACTTTTGCTTCGGGACACTTTTGCTTCGGGACACTTTTGCTTCGGGACACTTTTGCTTGGGGACACTTTTGCTTCGGGACACTTTTTCTTCGGGACACTTTTGCTTCGGGACACTTTTTGCTTCGGGACACTTTTTGCTTCGGGACACTTTTTCTTCGGGACACTTTTGCTTCGGGACACTTTTGCTTCGGGACACTTTTTGCTTCGGGACACTTTTGCTTCGGGACACTTTTGCTTCGGGACACTTTTTGCTTCGGGACACTTTTTGCTTCGGGACACTTTTTCTTCGGGACACTTTTGCTTCGGGACACTTTTTGCTTCGGGACACTTTTTGCTTCGGGACACTTTTTCTTCGGGACACTTTTTCTTCGGGACACTTTTGCTTCGGGACACTTTTTCTTCGGGACACTTTTGCTTCGGGACACTTTTGCTTCGGGACACTTTTTGCTTCGGGACACTTTTTGCTTCGGGACACTTTTTCTTCGGGACACTTTTTCTTCGGGACACTTTTGCTTCGGGACACTTTTGCTTCGGGACACTTTTGCTTCGGGACACTTTTGCTTCGGGACACTTTTGCTTGGGGACACTTTTGCTTCGGGACACTTTTTCTTCGGGACACTTTTGCTTCGGGACACTTTTTGCTTCGGGACACTTTTTGCTTCGGGACACTTTTTCTTCGGGACACTTTTGCTTCGGGACACTTTTGCTTCGGGACACTTTTGCTTCGGGACACTTTTGCTTTGGGACACTTTTGCTTGGGGACACTTTTGCTTCGGGACACTTTGCTAAGGGACACTTTTGCTTCGAGAAACTTTTGCTTCGGGACACTTTTACGAAGGGACTTTTGATAAGGGACAAACTAGCATACAAACTAGCAGACAAACTAGCAGACAAACATCAGACAAACTAGCAGGCAAACTAGCAATCAAATTAGTAAACTACGAACGCGATGCGAACGCGCGTTTGTATCGATACAAACGCAATGCGAACGCGCGTTTGTATCGATACAAACGCGATGCGAACGCGCGTTTGTATCGATACAAACGCGCGTTTGTATCGATACAAACGCGGATACGCGCTGCGAACGCGCGTTTGTATCGATACAAACGCGCGTTTGTATCGATACAAACGCGCGTTCGCAACGCGTAGCAAAAACGCGCTTCAGAAAACGCAATGTGGACACTCCCTAAAACAACCTTTTTATAAGCTTTTATTTAACTTGCTATGAATAATTCATATAATGTTAAAGCCGTGTTAGTACCTCGACTTTCGATCCGAAGGTCGTGGGTTCGAATCCCGGCCGTGCATCAATGAATTTTTCGTTTCGAAAAAATTATATGCGCATTAACACGAGCTAGAGCTCGTGTTAATGCGCACATAATTTTAGACTTTTACACCGTTTAGAAACGGTGAAGGAAAACATCATGAGGAAACCCGCGGCTTAGTCAGCCCCACACGTATTGACCATGTCTTTCCTCTGGATATGGCCGGTTAAGCTGAGAGGATGGTTTAGGTGCTGGGCAAGCTTACTCCATCTCAAACAATGTCACAGGCACTACAGTGTCCCGTTAAGTGTATGCAAATATTGCCTCCTGGTACTGTATAAATCATCTAGTAAAGACGTAAAGGCCGTTTTGACATTACTTGGATTTATACTAAAACAATATTCTTTTAGTCCTGCTGCATGACTGCTGCAGTCCTACTTCAGTCCTGCGTAATACGTAATTTATGTTATTTATCACAACAAATGTCATTTAGTATCATTTATTATGATGAATGTTGAAACAAGCCTAAATCAAGACAAACAGTCTTGATTTAGGCTTGTTTCAACATTGGTTTCAAGCTTGGTTTAACATTGCTCTAATAGTTTGTGTTACAGCTCGATCTGATAGTGGAGTAAAATACCCGTGTTTTGGTTCATTTAAATCAGCTCTCAACTACCTGAAAGCTTGTTTATTTTAAATATATTTTCAACATCAATAGTGTACGGGACAATAGTTTCCAATTGAAAACGTAAACTTTTTATCGCTGGTTCGTTGATCGTAGAGAGTGGACGTAAAATTTCTAGCTGTGACGCAATCCAATATTATCCTTTGTTCTCGGAACAATTAAACTATTTTTAGTTGGATAGTTTATTTTTAACTGTTGTTTCTCTGGAAATTGATATTTATTTACTCTAAAAGACTCTAAAACCTAAAATTAAAAACGAGTAGTTTTTATGGTTCAACTTTTGTTGGTGAAATGTTCTAATGGTCCAGCAATATAAGCTGATGACGTCAATAGCGTCAGGTGGCAATCTTTGCCTACACTCAACGGGACCCCGTGCATTTCCTAGGATATTGTTGATGTGGACTAGGCTTGTCTAGTACCTAAACCATCACGTCATCACTCAGCTTAGAGCTGAGTCTGGACCTTTTGGCGACCCCGGCATAGACGGAGCAACCAGAGAATGCTTTTATTATGTTACAGGCCCACCTTATCTATCTACCTATGTACCTAGGTGGGTAGGTACTTAGTAAAGTAGGTAGGTACTTAACAAAATCGTTTCCATTCTACACAATTTTATGTAATTCTATGTAGGTATCTATGTACTAATTTTTTTGTTTTTATTATGATCTGTCCTCTGTCTTCTGTGTGTTGTCAATAAACTATATTCTATTCTATTCTATTCAGCTTAATCTGCCTTATTCAAATCAAAGACTCCGGTCAGTACTGACTGCCGCGGGTTTTCTCTAGCCAATCTATCAATGTCGAGTAAAGTGAACTCTAACACCAAATCAGGCCATTCCAGGCTATTCTCACATTTTACGCACAGAGTAAATCATAACGTGGAATTTACACATTTTCATTACCTTCGTTTACAACTCGTTGAAAATAAACGCCCACGGTGTGACGGCATCATGCCCGCTTTGTGACGTCACTATTATTAACTGACTCTATAAGATAACTTGACTTCGCCCTAGTAGAAATGTAGGTAATCTTATTTTCACTTGAAATAATGTAAGTAGGTACTTCTCAAATTAAATATTTTTTTCAAATACTTACTCGAAGCTGCAGTGGTATTACCCTCCACAAATACATAACTTAGCACTTTTTTCATATAAGTAATCAAATTAGATAACTTGGTCATCATTATGAACCACATCAGACTGGTTCGAAATATGACAGTTTAGAGGTTAGCTTGGATTTTATGAAATTAGACTCTAACCCCCTTACTTATGAAATATGTTTAAAGTTGAACACTGGTTAAACAACGTCTTGTCTCTGTTCGTCACTATCAACAAATAAAGACAGAACGTTGTTTAACCAGTGTTCAACTTTAAACATCTTTCATAATTATGACCCTACGTCTAAAGGAGGAGTTATAAGGTGAAATCGTTTGTATGAACTTGAACCATCTACAAATAGATGTTTACCTTTGAAGTAGGTACTTACGTATTATTTCAGATATAGTTTTCATAATATTTACCCACTTGGGTAAATAGAGTGACGCCGAGGTGGATAGCAATGAACCAAAACCATTGCCAAAACCAAAATAAATAAACCAGCAACTTTGTCACCGTAAGCGTGTAGAATCTCGGAAAAGTTTCAAGTGTCGGCATATTTTATAAAATGATCTTCAGGCCCCATTTGTTATGCCTACAAACAAGATAAGAAGTTTGTTTCAATTTTAATCTCTTGTTTAAAAGTTTGTTTGTGGGACCTACTTGCAAAGTTAATGAACGCTGGAGAAAGTGGACGGTAATTTATAATTAAATTCAGTAACATCATCATCGTAGATTACTTTTACCCCCGACGAAAAAGATGTTATAAGTTTGTAGTGTGTGTCTGCTGTATATCTGTGTGTCTGTCTGTGATATCATAGCTCTTGACCAGATGAACTTGATGCGGTTTTTTTTTTTGTTTGAAAACTGACGTGATCGAGATGGTTCTTGTCTATTCATTTATGAAGAGCTGTTCAAGCGGTCACATACGTCGAACTTTTTGTCTGATCGGTCGTCCGGTACGACTGTCCCCGCCATACATTTGCTTCCGACTGTCGGATCGGACGTGACAACGCCTTCAGAGAATCAGATCGGACAGTCGGACCGACAAAAATCGAACGTCTGTGGCCGGCCTTAAATCTTTTATGGTCGATGAAGGGATGTGACAGGGGTTATTCATATTTTTTTTATATAATTGCTTGTTAAACATTCTGTTGATGGATACGTTTGTTATAATGATTTAAGTCACATAAGATTATTTTGCTGTCCTATATGCGATTGTCAGCGCTTTTCTGAGCTAAAATGCTCAATAGCTTTTGATAAACAATATTTTTTAATAATAATGCAGCTATTTACTGATTTATTTTTGCGTTTCTGGAATTATAACACAGTTTGTGTAGCGTCTAGTTGCAAATGAGACTCAGAAATACAGGATCATATCATTTGCACAGGCTTATATCCGTACAACGAATTTGCACAGTGGAGCTAAATTGCTCGCTAAAGCGCGCTTTGAATTATGCAATTTTGGACAGATTAAACACGAAACTGCATCGTAAAGGGGTATTTTTTATGCACGCTGTATAATAGTAGGTATCTCCAATTGGATTTAATTAGTAGCATGTGAGTCTTTGGTCACAATTTTATATTCATAACTGTTATTAATAAATAAATGGTAGTATAATTATCTTTTCTGTGATGGCGGCTTAACCACAGAACAGATAAATACATAAACTATGATTAAATATTGTAATGCAATTAATGCATCATCATTAATTAATTAAATGCATCATTCTAAATTCGTTAGATGGTATTTTGTGAAGTTATGTAAATATGTATTAGTTTAGTTTCTGTAATTTTTTTTTTAAACGAAAATAGGTTTGCGTTTGACCACACTCTGCCTGATGTAAAGCAACAGTGCGTTAACAGCAATAAATGTGTTTCTAAATTTGAAACTTTACCTAACTTGTAATTATGACTATTCGTAATCAGAACCAGGAAAATTGCTTAGCGACCATTTCAGCCCAGAAGATAAACTTTATCGTGCGGATAAAATATCAGAGAACTTGATACTAAACTAACAATTGCCAGCTTACGGTGCATCCACACCGCAGTTATTTTTTGTTGTTCAACTTTTCCGAATATTACTCAGCAACATCCGACAACAAAAAGTTCTTAATGTTAGTATGTTGCCGTATTAGTAAATGTTGAGCAACGTTACCCTAACTTTTAATAACAGTCAACATTCTCTAACAATCGATAACATTGCTAGAGAATATTACCTCAACACGGCAACATCAAGGTCAAAAGTAGCGCGGGCGAAAAAATAGTTGCCGAAAGTTATTGTTTGTTATATTTTGTTAATTTATGTTGTTGGCGGTATGGACGCGATGAGTAACATTCAACAAACAGTAACGTAGTAGCCACAAAAGCTACTGAAAGTTACCTAATGTTACCGTGTTGCACAGATATTTTTTGTTGAGTAGCCACAAAAGTTACAGAAAGTTACCTAATTATACCGTGTTGCACAGTGTTGCTCAACAAAAAATAACTGCGGTGTGGATGCACCGTAACTCACAAAGCAACTGCACGCTATGTGCTAACTTCAATGTTGTGGCGTGACAAAGTTGGCTGCAGTTCTATGGATAAATGGTAAAAGGGCACATTTCTGTCACTCGAATAAACATTCCAGTTTGGTTCCGTGCCTAAAGGGTGTCATGCCTTATAACTAAATCTCAGCTGTCTGTCTGTCCATCTGTGTCGGTCACAGAACTGTAACTTATGAACCGGAACAGGTAGATTCTTGAATTTTCACATTGTATGTGTTAGTACGACCGCTATAACAAAAAATAAAAACAGTAGGGGGTCACCATACAACAAACGTGTTTTGTTTTAATTTAAAAAAATTGCCATGTTAAATATTGTATTTTGGTACGGACCCCTTTGTGTGCAAGTCTGACTCAACTTGGCCGGTTTTTAGAAGTTTAGGGGCGATTAAAATGTTTGTGGACATGAAATGCGGGTACGGAATTTAGAACGATGTGGTTTGGTGGCGCTTAACCTAAACTCAAGTGTACTACTGTGAATTTAAAATTTAAATTCCTTTGTATCCTTCATAAGTGATTCTCGTTTTATTAATTTATGAATACGTCGCAAACTTAATCTTACTTATACTTATTTGGCTTTTTTTGACACATAAGCATTTTCTAAGTTTTAAATTGTAATACTGTTTTGTGCTCCTCTTAAAAAAGTTAAAATAAATAAAAACTAAAAAAAGTAAGTCAATTTAAACTGACTTGTAGAGATAGAATAGAATATAACTTTATTGTATAAGTACCTTAAAAATACAAAAATAAGCTTTACAATGAATTCTACTCAACCTGTATTCAACATTGACTTTCACTTATGACTTTTTTGATTTTAGCTATTTTTGAGAAAATCGCAATGAAACATAATTTATAAGACAATGGTTACTTTTTTGCCATCATGGCTCCCGGAACTCTACAAAAATGAAACACTTATTCCAATACTTCGCTGTTTGTAAATTTGAATAAAAGCTTTCAACTTCACAATCTTATCGGAAATTCTTCAAATAATCTCTAAGCCGACCCTTACAAGTTGAACCAATCGACCGAGTGGAGATAGAAAACTTTATTTCAATTTTACGGGGATATACAGCTTTGGTTTCTTATGAAAGAGAAAATTACAAATGACGTAGGTACATAACAGTTGATAAACTCGCATACGTCTTCTTCTATTTATTGTGTTATCTATGTGTGTCTATTTTATAATAATGTGTTATCTGTGTGTGGTTTTGATTATTGAGGTTAGATTTTTGACATGTTTAGTTTAAATCACAAGTACAGTGCTATAATTAATGTTCTGTCAAAGCGCGTCGTTTTCGTACCGTGTAGCATGTCGTTCTGACTTGTATGGAAAACAACGCAGCGACACCGCTACGTCGTCGGCTGCGACGACGCAACGGAGCGGCAGCGCCCGTGTGGCATCAATCTATCTCTATATTCTAAATAAATATACACATACGTGCGCATATAATTTTATCTGCGCGGTGCGTGTCTGTGCGTGTCTGTGCGGCTACGATACACTAGCTGCCGGTCAATGTAAATAGAGCATTGTAACAGGACCGTGCAGTGCTTCATCTAACTCAGTATTTTGTTTGAGAGCGGCCGGGACCGACGATGTCTGTCGTTGTTTGGCACGCTACGTGTCTCTTACGCTCAATGTCTAGTGAATAAACAGTCCTTTAGGGTCAAATCACACGGGCCACACGCCACAGCCACAAACGCCACCACCTGAAGCTAGAAGCTACAGCGGTGAGGCGACCACCCGCGTCAATCGTGTGCGGCGAGTCGATATAAAATGTATGAAAACTTCAGGAAATAAGTCAGTGGCGGCGTTTTGTGGTTGGGGTCGGTGGCTCGTGTGCGGCCAGGCTTACTCACTAATTGACGAAAGATTATTTCATATAACCAGAAGAACAAGACTGAAGACCTTTTAATGACATGTCCACTTATTTCCTGATATTGTTTTATAGATTGATGATATAAAAGGGCGAAAAATCTCGAAATCAATATCACTCACATTGCATCAGCCGACGTAGTCGCAACAACAATAAATACTACAAAATGGTTGCGAAGGTAAATATTAATTTACTTATTTTTATATCAATATACAATAGCTTAAAAACCTGTCCTGATTATTATCCAAATGAGCTGTTGAATAATCAAAACCTTGTTTTAATTGAAAATATCATAACAGTAATGCTTCTTAAATTTGTTTTATCGAGAACAAGTTTTCTTATCTAAAGTTCTTAATTGCATTTTAATTTACTCACAATTTAATTGCATTTTTACTGTTTAAAAAGTTCACTAATCAATAAAACATTAACCAATCATTGTAATTTGTATTACATCTAAGACCTGTTTTCTCTCTATAAATTGCCTTCTATTTCCGTTACCTGTTTTCCTCTCTATAAATTGCCTTCTATTTCTTCTATTTCTAGTTCGTCGCTCTCCTTGCCTTAGTGGCCGTCGCCTCCGCGTCAGACTTCTCTAGCTTCGCGTACGAAGTGGCGGACCCGTACACCGGGGACTTCAAGAACCAGGTGGAGACACGCGCCGGCGACAACGTGCAGGGCCAGTATTCGCTGCTGGAGGCGGACGGCACGCGCCGCACCGTGGACTACGCGGCCGGCGCAGAGGGTTTCAACGCTGTCGTACGCAAGGACCCTGCCCTCCTCGCGCCTCTTCCCGTTGCACCCATCGCTCCCATCGCTCCTATCGCCCCCATCGCCCGCTTCGGATACCCTTACGGATACGGACGCTTTATCGCCCCCTTCCCCTACGCTCGCTACTACTGAACCCTGACCTGAACAATGACCTGAACCGATATAAATAAAAGTTTAAACATATTCATGGTTTTCACTGACTAAGTCTAAGTAAAGAACAATTTATACCTAATTTTATATTATTGATTTATCTAGGTACCACAGAACAGTCTAGAGCTTTAACTTAGTATTTATTCATCACTAGTAGCAGGGCCGCTCGCGACTTAAGGTTATAGCTGACCAGTCGCCTACGCACCTAAACCTCACCGCATCGCCTCGGTATTTGTATAGAATTCTATGAACCAGCGCTCACTACATCAACTTCGTAACCTCACCGGATCGCCGCTTTGCAATCCAAAAGTGAAGGAATAAGTGAACTCCGAAAAGGCGTTGCGGTGCGAAGGTGACTGTTCAGGTATAACCTTTATTCAGTGTAGGTATCTTTATAAATTATAGCCTAACTAAGTAATTCTTCTTAAAATTACTTATTAAAATTAATTTAAAGTTTTATCACAAACCTGTCAGTAGTTTTTAAAATACTTACATCGATCCTCATTAACATTCAAGCTTATAATATTATTAGGATTTGAAATACCCTCGACTTGAAATTCTATTAACATTTATATCTAAGACTCCCTTTATTTATTTAGGTGCCCGTTGCCTTTTCACAGAGATATGTACTATCTGAATGATCCAATCTACCTGAAACATCTGGTAGCACAGGCCTAAATGGGCACTTCAGCCAATAAGGGTACCTGACTCAGCGACGCAACAGATGTCAATGATTTCTTTTCAGTTTACTTAATTGGGGTCTTGAAGTTTGTGTTCTCAAAAACTCCTTTATTTCCTCATTTATTCAAAGGCTTCGTTGATGGAAATCAACGAACAAACTCTAGCCGGAAACATAGGATCAAAGTAATTTAGTTCTTGGCGAAATGGCCCAATCACAGCGCCTAGCTGACAAGTTCTGATTTATTTATGTATGAGAGTGAACTCGGCTGTGAATATCCGTCTCGTGTTTTGAATAATTGACCCGTGAATCCGGATGATAGTGGATAGGTGCTGGTTAGTAAACAAGTGGAAAACCGGAGATAGTCAATATTGGATTACAGGGGTTCCGAATAGGCAATTGATTTGCATTCCCAATATGAATAATGAAGATATTTGTAACATCGGGTGGTGTAGCAAACTAAAATGAACGATGCTTAGATGGGAAAGGAATAGATTTTGAACCATCATCATTTCATACACTTCGTTCTAAAACAAAAAAAATCGTGAGAAATCTTTACGGGTGGGATTAGGCAGGCCATATCTGCCGTATGCAAGATGAGATGTGGGCCCGTGCTACGACAGACTTGGCCCCGACCGTTTAACGGCAACGCGGCAGACCGAAGAGTAGGTGGCCAGACGAACTCGACTCTCATCTGGAGAATTGGGAGATATTTGCTCAAGATCGAACCGAGTGGAGGAAGGAAAGGGAGGCCTTTGCCCAGCAGTGGGACAGTACAGGTTTATAATAATAATAAAAAAATCATTTTAAGGCGCGACACAAATGTTTACATGATACATAACTAATGTTTGTGGTTGCAGAATGTAGTTTAAATTACATTATTAATTGTATTAAAAATACATCATAATATCATTAACTAATGTTTGTGGTGCTTACATGGATTGATTCCGTAATATAATTCCCTGATATCCATATCAGAAACGAGCAGATATTAGGCAAATATTTGTATCGCCGTAAAATGATGACTCTCGACTCAAACTTAAATAGTAGGTAGGTACCTGTGAGTACTAGGTATTTAAGTTTGACTCAAACTAGTTAGACTCAAACTGAAATAGTACCTATACTATTTAAGTTTAAGTAAACTTAAGTAGACCTACCTGTATACCTGTACTATTTAAGTTTGAGTCATGCTTTGCAGTTTTTGACAAGAGTAAAGAATGTAGGTTTCAGAACATTTCTCAAACTAAAAGTTTTCTGTACAGCCAGCCTAAAAATATCACGATATGAAAATACTTCCTAAAACAAAAAAAATTACCGTAGAACCCTCTATAAATTTTCTAAAACGTCCCAACTCGCACAAATCACTCGACGTAATCAAGAAATTTCCACACATAAAACGTTGTTGAACCGTTTGTCGTGAACTTGGGAAAGGTACTCGTAATTGGGTAGCTAAAACTTTACAGATATTTTGTGAGGATTCTCATTCGCGGAGTATGGGACAAAGTTTTGTGAAATGCTTCTTATCGTAGGATTTTCTAGATGCGCTATTTTTAGTATCTCAAAATTAGCCCAGTAAGTCCTATGTTAAGAGATAAAGTCAATGTCATTAAAAATTTGAGTAGGACCATTGTGATCAATAGAAAGGAAGCTTACGCTTTGGGGGCATCAGTACCACACACATTGGTAGACTCCGGAAAATTATGACAAATAAGAAAAGTATGTTTGAATGGTGGACGATTATGATTGATCTGCTTAGAAAAAAATCTTCGGAAAAACTGAAAATACGAATATTTCACTCAACTTTTTCTAATCTTCAATATAAATAAACCAATAACTGTTATAAACTTAATAAAAATACAAGTTGGTCCAGCATTTTTATGTGACAGGCTTACCTACTGACAAACATCATTTCATTTTTATTTATCAACATTTCAAAAAAAAACGTCTCGATCGTCTATTTGGTCTTGTAAACTCTATTCAATAAATTGTCACACTGTTGTACGACTTTATTCACGAACGTGGTCTATACCATGTAGAGATGGCCGCTAGTTTTCTCACTTATCAAATAGATACACTGCTATCCCAAAACTTTGACTAGACCCTTACTGAATGACAGCCCTAACCCCTACATTTACGGCCTTGCAGAGACAATATTGCCGCACACGGCTCGAACTGATAAATAAAAAGTTTCTCGCAAACCACTTTTTATACTCGATTTTACTTGGAGTGGAAAATTGTGTCGGGATGGGAATAGGCCGTGGAGCCGAGGCCATATTTCCTTGGATATCTTGGGTTTCGTATCGAGTAATAACATTATGAATCGATATGATGAATGAAATCGGTTTGAAAAATATTTTTTATCAAATGAGCTAAGTATTTGGAAAACCTCTTTTTAAATCCTATGATTTTTAAATGTAAGAATTGCACCCACATAGGTCTGTTATAGGTCTACAATAGGTCGCGAAATTTTGCATAAATTGTCCGATAGCTCAGGTGGTAAAACGGTAGTCACGGTAAAGTCGAGGTCGTGGAGTTAAATCTCTTCTGGGTGCTTATAAATATAAAAAAAATTTAAAACGTTTCAGATTTAGAGAAGCACTTAAAAAATAATTTAAAGTAAAGTTCCGCACCCACTTCTTTTATAAGTATTTTTCCTTAACGAAAATGTCGTCTAGACATTTCTATTTCTAACATTGTCGTTCTCTTGTGTATAATTTTAGCCCTCATTATCGTAGGGTGTAGGTATGTTGAAATAGTTGTTTCTGTGTTATAGTTAATTTACTCAAAGTGAACTGAATATCATATTCGTTTATTGATTATTATGGTAGGATTAATCATCATGCTAGAATAGAAGAGTAAGAATAGAATAGAATAAGAATTTATTTGGACAACACATGACATGGCATGAATTAATGTTAGAGCGAATAAGCATGATATTAATGTTAGGTCGGACTTACACTAGTGAGTTTTTACGTAAGTTTTACTCACGCAAGTGACAATGCAAAGGAAAAGCTACTTTATTTCCTTTTCCATTGTAAGTGATTCGTCTTCTACTAAACGGTCAAACCGACAGCATTTGCTTACCGTGTCCTTTTCATTGCATAATACAATTATTTCAGTATTGTTTTTTATTATTAAAACATCAAAACAGCCAGATTCAGAAAAATAATATAATTTTCCTATAAATGTTTGTCGCTCAACGCAAAAGTAATAGCTACTACCAATTCAGCTGTAAAGAATACGTTACTCCCTATTAGCAGTAACTTTATCCTATCGTGTAACATCGTTATAACATAATAAATAAGCTTTACAATAAATTAAATGGCTCCGATACCCTGAATCGTAATTTTCCGTTATATCAAGCGTAAAATTGAGCCGAAATAAACTGCGATGAAAATAGAAAATATCCAATATTTAACCTCTGGCAGCCTCTTCTAGAGCTAACATAAGGGTTGGGGCGGAGATGGGCGGATTGAGTGTAAGGGATGTGGTGGAGTTAATCATGTACGTAGAATTTTATACTACTATGGTAGCAGACAAGCATACGGGCCCCCTGATGGTAAGCGGTTACCGTAGCCTATGGGCGCCTATGAGAACAGAGGAGTCACACTCAACGCTTCTGAACTTTTACAAGTGGCTACATTAAAAGAAAGTATACCCTTTCAAACAAAAAAGTATTTTCCAAATTGGTCCAGGAATCTTCGAGTAATCTGAAACCATCTTTTTTGTACCTACTTTTTTTTATGTAGGTAACCTAAAAAAAACTGGTGTTAACCTCCTCTTTTTTGAAGTCGGTTAAAAAGAGGAATCACTGCGCTGACAACACAATGGACAAGACTAGTCCACCAGTTGTAACTGCAACGCTACCTCACAGAGCACTGGCAACCTTACCTACACCTGTGCAAGTGTGTCAATTGTGTTTAGGAACTTGCCTCTGACTACTCCCTTAGTATCTGGATTTACGATTTCTCCTAGAATATTATTATATAAGTACATAGGATCATAGGCGTGGTTGAAACCGCGATCCGCTAAATAAAAATCGCTCTTACTAGCCCGCGGCCTTCCCCGATGCACAAACGACCTACTGTAATAGATATATGTGGATCAAATTGGCCTGCCTACTCCAGACTACCGCGTAGAAAACACGTATTTCTCTATCGTGGCAACAAGAGAATTGATTGTGGTGTACAGTCAACTTGTATGGGAGAAATTACTATCCAACTTAATAAATATCCTTATTAATGCGAAAGGTATGAGTATGTTTGTGTGGTTTTGGTGTGTTTTAATTACTGACATTTTCTATGATATTAAACGAAAGGAGGCCTACGTCACCACATGTGTGTCGGTGGCATTTAGCTGAGTAGTACCTATAGTACCTATACTCAGAAAGTGTAGACCGTTGGTTGGCTAGAATAGCGTATAGGCTATTTAAAACGATAAATACCACATGAGCGATGCTGCGGAAGATGGTTGCAGATATACCTTTTGCAAAAATACATTTCGATAAGAATACTTCGATATTCTAAGTACTATGTAGTGTATTTTAAATGGCCAGATGCATTTTTTTTTCTCTCTGGCTGTTCTCTTGGTCTGGTTGTACCTTTACGCTGTAACTTTAGTAGGATCTGGACTTTGTCCGTTGGGTTTCTTATATAAGTTACAATAAAAACAGAACAAAGAATAGCTTCTTGTACATTGCAAAAATAATGTCTGAAATCCAGAAATATAGTTGTTTCTGTAAATACTAAAATACTCCTTCTCCTTAGTCGAGCCCTTATTGTTGAGGACCGTGACTCTTTCCCATGATCTTGTGGATGGTTGATCTCCATTTGGAGCGATCTGTGGCTTGATGCAGTGCTTTGTTCACCGGTATTTCAAGTTGCTCCGATACCTGGTCACACCAGCAGTGCTTGGGGCTGCTACTAATACCGTACCGTTACCTACTAGGTACTATTATTATATTATTATCTTTTGACTGTAGGCGTGTTGAGGTTGACTGTACAGCATTGTGTATCACTTTTACCGTGAGAATACACGAGAAATATATTTACTAGCGACAAAATGTTGTGAATGAATGCCAGAATGTGACATAGGTACCTATTTATCACTTTCCGGTAACGGTCGTGTTTGGCAAGATTTAAGGGTTCTGGTTTTCACAATACATTTATAAAGCCTTGATGAAATAAATATTTGGTTTTCTCGTTTTGACTTTGTTTTTGACAGGGTAACTGAAAATTTAACACAGTCTATAGTAAAGTAAAGTAAAAGTAAAAATGGTTTTTAATGAAATAAGAAATAGAGTATTACAGGTTTTATTGAACCCTAGTTTTATTGAATAGAGTATTTTATAAGTAACCTGTACAATGTCATACGATTAAATAAATTGAACCCTGAACTAGTTGAAAACTGTTTCAGAAGCCATACAGACGTTCTTTCCAATAGTTTACCATTCAAGAAGTTTAGGGCCCCAATTTATTTTTTTAGTCAGCGTAAAGCGTAAAGCGCTCGTGGCATAGCTTGCTTAGAAGCGACGTTCTGAGCGGTTTTAATTTGGACGGGTGACCATTAGTGGCATTAAAAGCTGAAAGGTTTCCGTGCTTTGGAGGGCACGTTGAACTGTCGGTCTTTTAAGTCGTTAAGCCATGACGGAGGCCTTGAGGCAGCCTAAAAACTCCATCAAAAGAGTTGACCATTGGCTCATACGAACTTACGAGTACTTTTTTATACTTTTCTGTCCATAGCTATAATTGACTAGTCTTGTATTTGTAAATTTATTTATTTATTTAATAAAAAGTTACATAAAGTTTTGTTGAGAGCATCCAAAATACCCATTATAGGTTTGTGTCCACAAACATAACATGTGTTCTCGTTATAAATGAAAGAAGGTAACTTATTAATAGTAGAACCAAGGAAATAACGAGGTAGTTACCTATCAAAAACATACAGGTAAAACGCGTTCAGCGAACGCACACAGAGACAAATATAGATCAACAGATCCAGCTCGCTATCTCAATATCAATGTTTTTGGTTATCTCTGCCTTTGTATTTTGGTGGGTTTTTGTTAAAATAAATAACGCCTTTATCTCAGCCTAACATCGATCATACTACCCACTTTCTGTTGAAGCAGATTGCCGTCTCAGTTATATAGGTCAAGATAGTAAAGGACAGAAGATGCCCATTACTTTGCTCTATCATCAATCACAGAGTAGGAAGTGATTGGTAGTTAGTACCTTCACTGGAAAGAATGAGTTTAATAATGTTCGCCTCTTAGAATCTACAAGGATTTTATGGACCTTTAAGAAAATCGAGTCAATTGTTACCTAAGTGTTCTTACTTTATTAAAATAAAAAATGAAATTGGTCACAACTGTATTCAGATGGATCTGAGAGAATGTCTTCCGCGCCTTGTGCATTTATGATTCTTTGAAGATGTCTAAGGGGGTAGTCAGAAGCGTGTCCAAATACATTGGCACATGCCAAAATCTTGCAGAAATACATTCCATACGTGACAAATTGCAGGCCCATTGACGCTCTAAGAAAGCTAACTGGTTTCCTGACAATGTTTTTCGTTAATGCACAGCGCATATAAATTTACCAAAACGAAAATCCATTAAAGCACGGCCAGGATTCGAAACCACGACCTTCGGATTGAAAGTCGAGGAACTTATCCCACTCGGCCAATACGTCACATAAAATGTACTTTTTAGGGTTCCGTACCTTAAAAGGTAAAAAAAGGAACCCTTATAAGATCACTTTCTTGTCCGTCTGTCTGTCTGTCTGTCTGTCTGTCTGTCTGTCTATCCGTCTGTCCGTGTGTCACCATCGATTATCTCAGGAACGGGTAGAGCTAGCAAGTTGAAATTTATACCATATACTAAGGTCTATAGTCCCTATTGTGAGTATAAAAATCAAGGTCCTTTTTTTTTTTTTTTTTTTATTTACAGCTTAGAAAATCTGCAACCAGACTTCCAACTACGCCGAGGGACGCAATTGGGGTGTGTGAGGATGACCAACACTGGCCGACTCACTAAAAACTAAGCTGGTGGCCGGCCTCTCTGCAAGATGAGGGACTCCGGGATCTCCATACGGAACGCACCGGTGACCCTCCTGCAGCTTGCCTCGAGCACAGTCCCGGTAATGGCACCCACAGCCACGCCCGGCACCCGCGCACATGGCTGTGACACCACATGCGCGGAGCTCACGACGACACTGGCCAACCCGGTGTCGCCGCCCTCCCGGGATCTGCATAATGAGCAGCCGGAGCCCTCGCCCCGACCACCCGCAGACCCGAAAAGCCCCCTGTATGGCAGGGGGTACCACTCGCCCCCTCACGGGGCAGGCGGATAGGGCTGATGTTGCCAGCAACCCGTTGCCGCCCCCATCCCGAGCGGGTTTGGCCTCGCTCCAAACCCACTCAGCGGCCGGTGTCCTGCCGCCTGGTGTAATTTTTTAAAGAGGTTTTCTTCCTCCTACAACCCAGCTAAGGGCTCGTCGCATCACACAGGTGTGCTCCGCAACTTGCCCTTCCACTCGGCTGCGTTGAGCGGGACCGGCTCGCACCGACCCCACTTAGCAGCTTCTTCCTCCAGACAAACGGGACGGGCACAAGGCTTGGCCGGCCTGCCGATGGGCATGACCGACCACCAACCGACCGCCACCAAGATACCCAGTCCCAACGTCGGAGGTTTCCGCCACCAGAAGTAATTTTTTAAAGAGGTTTTCTTCCTCATGCAGCCCACAGGGTCGTTCTAGCAGCACAACCCTTGCGGGTGCGCCGCACGACTCGCCTTTCATTGGGCCGCTAGAAGGGGACCGGCCTCGCTCCGTTCCCCCTCAGCAGCTTCTTCCCCCAGACAGTTAAGAGACTGGTGGCAAGGCAAGTCAGTCGACCTTGACCTAGCCCTGAGGTCCACCACGACCGAGTCACCAAGTCACCCACATCCCAAAACCATCGGAGGACGTCCGCCAGGGTAATTTTTTAGAGAGGTTGTCTTCCTCGCAGCCCGGGTGGCCATAAGGCCAGCCTAGCCCTCAGTTCCTCAAGGCCCTAGGGACCCTTCGGAGTTCCGAGCTCGGGACGCTGGCACGGAAGAACCCACTCCCAATGCCTACTCGGCGGCCGTGAGGAAGCACGCCAAGCACGTCCCAGCTTCATCCACTGCGCCCTCTGCTATTCAGAGGGACGCGCGGAGAAGCTACCCCCCCTGTCAGACCATTGGTTATCCGACAATAAGATCCCGGGACGAGAGAAGTTATTGTCGGACTTAACAGGGCACACCGTCCCTCAGCTGCCGTTCCCCCCGAATCCCCCACAGAGTAGGCAGCTCAATGGGGAGGGAGAGATTCAAAAGGGACAAGCAGCTTTGGGCTCACGAGAAGGTTGTCTGACCTGGTGCCCCAAAAAAAAAAAAAAAAAAAAAAAAAAATCAAGGTCCTGAGTCAACACTATAAAAAGATATAGACAAATTTAGGTTTTCGTGAAAACTTGTGAGTACCAAAACTTACCTTAATTATCAACTATTTTTATTTTTAGAATTTTTCCTTTACTTGTGCTGTAAGACCTTGCTTGTAACCAAAATTGACAATTCTAGGTCAACCGGAAGTACCCTAGAGGTTTTGGGTCGAAAACCTAAATGGTAGTTCCCGTTGACCTAGAATAACGAAATTTGGCAAAAAGCAAGGTCTTATAGCACAAATAAAGGAAAAATTCCAAAAAGTTAAAAAAGTTGAAAATTAAAGGGTGTTCCCATACATACATAGTTGACGCCAATTAAAATTGTCCTCCGAGTTGTATGGGCGCTCATACAATTAAGCGGACTAGCTTAATTGGCACCATGGCTAGGTACGGAACCCTCGGCGTACGAGTTCTACTCGCACTTGACCGGTTTTTAGGGTTCCGTACCTTAAAAGGTAAAAAAAGGAACCCTTATAAGATCACTTTCTTGTCCGTCTGTCCGTCTGTCCGTCTGTCCGTCTGTCCGTCTGTCTGTCCGTCTGTCCGTGTGTCACCATCGATTATCTCAGGAACGGGTAGAGCTAGCAAGTTGAAATTTATACCATATACTAAAGTCTATAGTCCCTACTGTGAGTATAAAAATCAAGGTCCTGAGTCAACACTATAAAAAGATATAGGCAAATTTAGGTTTTCGTGAAAACTTGTGAGTACCAAAACTTACCTTAATTATCAACTTTTTTTATTTTTCGGAATTTTTCCTTTACTTGTGCTGGAAGACCTTGCTTGTAACCAAAATTGACAATTCTAGGTCAACCGGAAGTACCCTAGAGGTTTTGGGTCGAAAACCTAAATGGTAGTTCCCGTTGACCTAGAATAACGAAATTTGGCAAAAAGCAAGGTCTTATAGCACAAATAAAGGAAAAATTCCAAAAAGTTAAAAAAGTTGAAAATTAAAGGGTGTTCCCATACATACATAGTTGACGCCAATTCAAATTGTCCTCCGAGTTATATGGGCGCTCATACAATTAAGCGGACTAGCTTAATTGGCACCATGGCTAGGCACGGAACCCTCGGCGTACGAGTTCGACTCGCACTTGACCGGTTTTTATTATTTTTATGGATACACCTTTGTTTAGCCGCAATCTCACCTGATGGTAAGCGACGATGTGGCTGACGATGGATCGTAAAGGTCTAGAAGACACTTATTTACTCTTGACTTGAAGAGACCCAGGTTATAGTTTACTATAAAAGTAAACTAACTTACTATAGTTTACTTGTACTGTAGAAAAAGTAATTTAGCTCAAAATTAATATCTCCAAGCTAAGTAGACATGGTAGACAACTGTTCGTCTTCAAGCCTCCTTATAAATAAGGTTAAATTATACCGTCCTTATGTCCTAATTTGAAATTTTGAGCGAGAAGGTAGACCTGTGGATGTATTTAAAAATTGTTCGAACCTTTCTGCTGCAATAGACAACGCTTTGAATAGACACGTATTTTGTCAATAGCTTTGAACCTAGGCTACTGGAATAGTCTGGATTGGGTCACTATTTTTAACTGAATCGGAAACAACTTTAAGCAAACAAAATGGAATGGACAGACATGTCTATGCTGCCTACCATTAGCTTTATATGCGATCCAGTTTAGGCCCTAAACTGAACTGCTACGCTTGACGTATGTTATGACGCTGACGAAATATCAGAACCTAAACATGACCTAAACTAAATTGTTAGATAAAGTTTCGTTCACTCAATTCGTAACACCATTTAATACGCGTTGAGTTGGTTCAGTTTTGTGACTAAACTGTCACTTTTAAAACAGGTCATGGTAGGAATAGGTTGCGACCCAGCCCCCCTATCCATATTACACTATCTATCGTCGCGATAGAATAGAAACACTTCAAAATGTATAGGATTTGACGTTTCAAGAAGATGAGTCACGTGGTCAGAACGTCAATTCCTATACATTTTGAAGTGTTCTATTCTACAGCGACGATAGATCGTTCTACAGTGACGATAGATCGTGTAATATGGCTAGGTCCCCTGGATAGCTCCTAAACTGAATTGTTTACTAAGAGGTCATAGTAGGTACAGCTGCAGATCTGCCAAGCGGGTGTATGGTGTATTTTTGTGAGAAACCCGCAAAAAGCTACGACATAGAAGAAATGAAAAAAATATGATCACGACTGTATCCCCAAGGTGCAGTACAAATTCTCTCGGATTTTAGGATCTTGGATTCTTTGAAGATGTCTAAGATTATGAAGGGTAGTCAAAAGTATACCTACCCAAATAATATAGAATCACACTAATATAAATGCGAAAGTTTGGATGGGTGTATACCCCAGTAGTTTTCGAGTAAATCCCAGTGGTTGTCTAGTTATAGAAGAAAACACATACATGTTTTTTCCTCTTTAACTCGACAACCACTGAACCGATTTGATAGATAATGACCTGAAATATAGATGGATGAAACTACTACATACTGTACCTAACTTTAGGCAGATCCTTCCATCAAGTTCAAGTGCCAATTTCCATCGCAACACCCAAGGAATTTTCATAGAAACCTATCCATTAACTTTCATAGTTCTATTCCGAGTACTCCGTCGAGGATCGGCATCAACTAGTTCCTACGTGACCAGAAACTTAAGCTGTTATTGCCCTACGTTGCTATAATGGTACGGTTTTCATAATAACGGAGGTTTTTTTGCTTGTAATATTACGGTCGGTTTTACGCTGGCGAGCTTGATCTATCTAAAATTCTAAACGCAACAGTGTCGCAGATGCTATTGGTCTCATTTATTGTAAAGAAATCATAGATTCGAGTGATATCGTAAACGATATAACCCTGGCCATTTGTCGTTTCAATTTGTCTAAAATGACGGATCGAGAAAAAAAATCGTTACATATAAACATTTTTTTTTCCGGTTTATTTGCGATACCTAAGTTAGGAAACTATGAGCAAATGGTCTTTTGGTATACTCCTGCTTTCTAGGTATTGGGCACTCTTAATGTTCAGTCATTGAGCTACATGACATCTTTTCTCTTCAGCCTCCTTTGAGGGTGTTGTGCAAATTGGTTGGGATGGTGTGACCAGGGTGTGACAGCTTGTCTTGGTAGGCTTTGGCAGCAGCTTTGATCTCTTCTGCTACTGTGGCAAGTAAAACAAATAAACATAAGTTAATAATTCTGAATACAAACATAGGAGACTCTGGATAAAACCCTTTTCCCAGCAGTGGATTACATAGGTTAGAGAAAAAAAAAACAAAGAAATAGGTAAACGCCTAAAAGCAGACACCACTGTTTTAGAAACCGTGACTTCATTTCTACGATTGAATTGTGATATTTTATTGATATGTACTCGTACCTACCTACCATTTTATGAGTGCTCCATGGTTTATATTATTGATATGGACCATTTGATGAGTGCACCATGGTTTATATTTGGAGGGAAATTTGAAACTTTCTGGCTTACTGGAATATAATCCTTATTGAATTTCTTGTTTTCATCCTTTGCATTGGCATAATCATAAAGAACATTTAAAAAAATAACAAGATACCACGACCTCAAGGCGCAGTAGACATTCTCATAGACATTTAGGCATAATTATAAGTACCTACTGTAGTCAGTATATAGATATTTTTTTACATAAATAAAAGGAGTTTTTTTAGATCAATATTCTTCTAAGTTCATGAAATATATTTTTTAACCCCCAACTAAAAGGAAGGGTGTTATAAGTCTGTAGTGTGTCATCATAGCTCCTGAACGGATGAACCGAATTTTATTAATAGAATAAATAAAAATAAAATGAAATGACTTTATTTCAGGCACTTGAGAATGACCCATATCACACAAAACAGAATGGAAAATAAAATACTTAAAAATAAAAATAAAATAAGATGCCTAAGAAACATAATGTAGAAATATGTACCTACCTTCTTTTTATTTGCGTCCATGTACACAAAATCCATTAAAATTTTTAATTTTTAAAATGTATCTTTGTCGAGACTTCGAGAGTGTTATTAGCTAGCATGTTTCATAAAAATGTGTTCAGCTGTTTGGAGATTATCAGCTCATTTTTCTATGGAAGTATTGTTTTAACAAGAGACAAAATTTTGTACTACATGTAACTGCATAGTCAAAACGAACAATAAATACTATTAATTCTCTTTTAACTTTCTAATGATAAATAATGTGTCTAAATTTTGTCTAAATTTTGCGAGTTATTCACTAAATATTAACTATTTTAAATCAAACTTTACTTTATTATTCACCAACTTTTACTGCCTACGTAAAATTTTAAGCTCCTAAAAAGTTTATGTTTCTACCAGCCGGCTTTAGATTAATCTAGTAAGCGCTTAAGCGGTAGTTTCCAGAAAAATGATTAATAAGAAATGACGGCCGTTATTATCATTTAACTATTAACATAGTAACAAACGTTCATAATAGCAATACCTAAATAATGCCTACTTAATGGTATTTTACAACGCCAACCATTCAAGTATCATTGCCGCTGCGTTTTATTTCGTTCTCTAAAATGACAGTAATTTGCTAAACCTCATTGGTAATTTGTTTGAAAACGTCATCAAAACAAACTCAACCTCACCTCATTGGTTATTAGGTTATGAAACAAAACGAAACAGTATACGTTTTGCTTTGGTTAATAAAAAGTATTTAAGTAGGATCGAGGGACTGAGATTACGTACTAACATAATAAGAAAAGAAATGAAATAACTTTAAAAATTAAACATTTCAATGATTAATTAAATCGTCGATCCCAGCTTTTAAATCGTTAAGCCATGACGGAGGCCTTTAGGCGACCTAAAAACTCCGTCAGAGTTGGCCACTTACTCATATGAACTTAATTTTTATTGAAAAAAAACCCGACTGCGAGGTATATGAAACATTAAAACATAAAAAACCAAATTTTACATTATATTTTATAGCACTGCCACAATCAAGCCAAAAATGTAGTTAAAGTCTATCAAGCCGTTTAGGCTACACTAGAGGAGCACAACGTAATAGAAATACATACACTCGAAAAACATAACCCTCCTTTTTGCGTACAATCGGGTAAAAATATAAAGAAGAAAGATTGTACAATTTAAGATGAGTCGAAAAAATAATTCTCAATATTTTCAGTGAAGTTTGTATTCAGCAGCAGACATCTCATTTACATCGCGATAATTGACGACAAAAAGCGATATATTTTGCATACAAGAAATAAAATTGAGTGATGCCGGTAAAATGTTAAAAAACGTTCAAGGTTTCATCAGAAACAAAAAAATTTGGTTAACAAAAATACCCAAAGCGTAGTGGTGGGTGTTATTAAAATTCATTTATTGCCACATTATGCCGCTGATGCCCTGAATTTCAAAATGAGATTCTACCGCTACGTGCCCTCTTTAATATCGTGCCACACGTTTGAAACTCAAAGCTGACGGATAAAAAAAAAATTTGATAGATTGAACCCAATTTTTGTGTTTTGTAAACATTGTAACCCAAAATCTCATTTTATTTTATTTTCATTTCATAGCCCATTACTGAGAACGTATGGATTAGAAGGGGACAGGAAGCAGTATGTACGAGTATAGTGATCGAATATGGCATGAGCGTCGAAGCACACTAATATTATAAATGCAAAAGTTTGGATCTTTGGGTGGATGGATGGATGGATGTATGTAAGTATGTTCCTCTGTAACTCGACAACCTTATACTCGACACCAAATATAGATGATAATGACCGGGAATAGGACAAAGGCTAATTTTTATCCGGGTAGGTACCACTCAAGCGAAACCGCGAGCGGAAGCTAGTAATATAATAAATATATTTACGTGGACAGTGGATCTCACAGAGCACCATCTAGCCTCAAAGTAAGCAATGCTTGCACTATGGAAACCAGACACTATAGAATACAAAGTCGAAAAGTCTGTATTGTACAGAAGTGTAATGGAGCCTTAACGGAGCGCACAAGAACTTCAAGCACTGTCAAACATTAACTATATAGTTGCCAAATATTACTTGTATCTGGTATAAGATGATGTAATGCTATTCACCCCCGCTCACCGCAAGCCAGGCTCTATCCCATATCAATACCATATTGTGTTCAATCTTTTTCTTATTAAATCAGTGGCCGAAATTGTTTTCGAAATCTGTATTTTTCTCCTACTGTTTGAATTAATTTCAACAAAGTTAGGATAAAACGTGGGAGCCATACGGAATAGCATCTATTTTTAACGGACTTCATGTTTTAAAACATGCCGTATCAGTTGTATCGTCCGCTGTAGGCTTTCGCGGAGAGAAGTTGTTGACCTCAATTCAAGAGCCTTGCGAATATTGAGGCTTTCTTGAAGCATCTCAACTGTAGCTATTTTTAAGTGAATTTTACTACATAAACCTCGTAAATAACTTATCATGCGCAACAATGAGTCTTACTTGTTTTAATATGTTTTGTTTTAATGTTGCTGCACATTTCACACAGCGCCATCTAGCCCCAAACTAACCAGAGCATGTACTATGGGAACTGATAACTGATAGAATATGTACCTACTTAAATACTTTTTTTTGTAAATACATACTTAAGTAAGTATAATACTTTATAACACCCAGACAAAGGGGTTTCATCACACAAATGTTTGTCCTGGATGGGAATCGAACCCACGACCTAAGGCGTAGGAGGCAGAGCTACTACCAACTGAGCTAAGAGGCCAGTTTATCTTTATAAGTAGTATGCATGTATTTCTTCTTCTAATTTTAATAAACTGTTTTTTTTTTAACCTTTATGGTAGGTTGCGCTGCTTTACCTAGTCAAAATCCACTGCATTTTTTATTTTAGATTTTATATCGGATTTCTCAAATAAAAAAACTAATGTAGTACCTACTAAGTTTTCAGAGCGAGAACTGTGGCAAGACAACAAACTTTGCCTTGATTACACCTGCAATGCCTAGAGCAACACATTTGCCGAAATTGCATCACGTTTTGGCGTACAACCGAACTTATATGCTCGATTCCATATAGCAACACAGGCGACGGAATTAGAAACAAAAGACGGAACGTTGCGCAACCATCTTTTTCCCAATTAAAAAAAAGATCGTTTTAATATCAGACTTCAAAACAAAAATATCCTTTGAATCCTTTCACTGAAACTTCTATAGAAAGTTAAAAAACTTGAAAAGAAATCTGCTATTCACGTGCATTTCAAAGCTCAAGCACAGACTTTTAAACTAGCTTCGATGTTAATTTACCGTGAAAGTTTTAATAGTCCGCACCGTTTCAGGTACTCAATAGCGCCACTAAAAGTACAGCGGGGCTAACAAGGCAACTATAGCAGAATCATAATACTAATTGCAAAATATGCCATTCTTGTCACTTTCCGTCTATGAAAAGAGATGGCATATAGTTCAATTCCTATTGTTATTCGGCCTTTTAAACCCGCAGTGGGCCGATTCTACCTAAAAAGCTTTTATTAACCAAAGAAAAACGTCAACTAAGTACCTACTTCGTTTTGTTTCTTAATCTTCTTACCTATGAGGTTAGGTTACTCTATTGTGATGACGTTTTCAAACAAATTACCAATGAGGTTTTTCATTTTTTTAGTTTTTAGGAAATTACTGTCGTTTTGGAGAACGAAACAAAACGCAGCAGTTGCATATTTGAATGGTTGACGTTGTAAATTGAGGAATTGGGGCCCTGATCATAAAACGTGCCCAGAATGACTTGAGGAGCATAGCTGTTATAAGTTTTCTGTTGAAAAAATATCTTAACGAGCTTTCGAGTTGAATCAAATGAGCTTAAACACTTGTATTTTAAACTTATTCACTGAGGAGTTCCTTTGAATAGCTCCTGACTCCATCATAATCAGCTCACTGTTACCATCATATTGCGTTGTTTTCGAGAGTCAATTATTGCAAATCGATCGGATATCGGGCACAGAGGTTTAAAATTAATTTTCAAGATTCTACCCGAAGAAACAGGCACAAAAATACATCCAGCAAGCTAAATAATAACTTTAAAATTATAATTTTTGAAAAAATTGTTTTATTACTTTTTTTTTATTTATTGTTTTACTTAGAAAATACAGGGATACAATAGGTATGTATTGTACCTTGAAATAATTTAATAGGTTTGTCTAGGTACATAGGTAAAGATATTAGTAGGAATTCGCATTATGAGTAAGGAAAGACATACATACGCATTGTATGTCTTTCCGCGTGTTTATATTAAAAAAAAAATGAACTACACGCTTCTCGTTACGGTCACTGAGTACGCGAGCACGTGTCTAGAGACCGCACAGTTCAAGCAAACAAGCTCTATTTACTTAGCAACAAAGTTTAATGTTAGATGAGCAAACAAACAACTACTTCAATCCCGCAGTGACCGTGTGCTTACCCGCGTTTAAATTATTCCAAGGAATTTAAGCGCTGTTATCTGAGGCATAGAACTCAAATCGCCAAGCTCTGCGGCTGCACGAAAATGTGCGGGTAATGAAACTGCAGTATAATCATCGCACACTTACATGACACTGTTGTGGCACAGCTTGTCAATATTTAACCAATAAGTAGGTACTTACAGTAAAACCAGAAAAATAATAATTTTCCTAAGACATCGGAAATTAATTATGATATATTTTAATTATGTAGGTAAACGTTGATTCTTTGAACCTAGACTCAAATTTGAGTACAGAATTTGAATACAGGCCTTAGAAAACGGAGCTTAAAATATCCCATTTTCAAAATCATTATAACTATGAGCTTAATCGGTCTTATGAATATTCTCAGTAAAAGTGTGACGTAAAGATGACACACCATTTCGCTATTCTCGTTCGTATTGTATTCAAATTCGAAGTTCCTATAATATAGTAGAAGGTACAGCCTCATACATTCACCAAGCAGACAGAGTAGGTGTAATTGCGTCCGGTCGCACAATACACTTCGAACAATAGACCAAATCCTTCCCGGTAATGACGTGGAAATATCTCAGCAGTTATCCAATAGGGGTGCCTATGACATATACCTATTGGATATTATATTAGACAATATCCACACATTGGATGTACTTCTGAAACTTATGTTGTGAGAATGTTTTGATGGAATGTGTCTTGTGAGACTTTGATATGAATTTGACGAGTATTTGATAGGAATAACTTGCTGATACTAAGTTTAGGGCAAGTTTCATAATATTGAATTGTTTGTTAGGAGGGTTGACCTTAGTAGACTACTTAATAGACGCAAGACCAGTCACACTGCTCTGTCCACCTTGGGGGACAGTTGGGAAACAAAAGTTCGATCTGTCCCCCCGTCACTGAGAGAGTTTCATACGAGAGCATAAACATTCAATCTGTGAGTATACCTACCCCATTTAATTAAAACTCCGACTATGGTACATGGACATTGGACATACCCTAAAAAAATAGTTTTTAATTGAATTTTAAGTTCAATCACTTCCCGCGATTTAAAACGGGGAAAAGATCGAACTTTTATTTCCCAACTGTCCCCCAAAGCGGATAGAGCAGTGTGACAGGTGGGAATAATTCGTAAAATAAATTTTGTAGAAGGTGACACAGTTATCATGGCAAAGTGCCCGAAGTCGGATTTTTTTTTTAATATATGAAAAAGAATGAACAATGTGCGCGTCAAGTTATCATTTTGTCTACGGAATAAACTGTTCAACAGCTTACATAAACAAGTAGCTAAATTAAAAAAATAAATAAACACTGAGCAATTTTTGCACTCTCGAGGTACATTTCTGTTCATAACCTCAACAGATCCTCACCAAATTTTTGTGGCACCTATCGGAAACCCTTTAAAACAAAGAATTTAAAATCGGTCCAAGCGTCTTCGAGTACCTAATCGGTGAACATAGTTATAAAAAAAAGCACAAAAAAGATTCCGACGAATTGAGAACCTCCTCCTTTTTTCAAGTCAGTTAATGATCGAGTATTTAGATCTTCCCAAGTTCTTGCTTAACAGCTAAGAAAATTTGAAAAATACTACAGAAAAACTAACAGAAATACAGTAACTATGATGACAGGTAACAATCGTTACTAGCGCAGTGCCATTTTCTGCACCAGCTCAAAGCTTTCATAACAAATTTACGTTCTCGAAATAGAAGGCTGTGTCCCTGGTACATGCTGAGCCAGGCTTACCGTGGACAGTCAACGATAGAATTCAAAAAGTTAGAGTCGTAAAAAAAATCATAAAAATTGTTTCATAAAAAAAAAGGAAATTTAAGTTCATTATAGTAGGGAAAGGTTTGGAGTTACGGCCATCTAAATTTCAACCTAAATTATACTTTTCTGGAAATACAGACTCTGGCAGGGAGTTCCACATCTTCGCTGTGCGTATGAAAAATGTAGACTCAAAGCGCTTATTATCTTATTATTTAGATTTATCTGTAAAGCCTAAAGTAATTTCTCATGTACGTCATCTACATACAAATTTCATTACTTGTGTCTGTCTTTCCGAGTAGGTAATTGAAACTGTTCCATTCACCGCTGAGATCTTCATCAAATACAATCGAAAGGTATTGTCCTTGGCTTTGAATGCCTTTAGATATAATACCGCGTTTACACGCTCGCGTGCATATAGACATTCAATTATATGATCAGAGCGAGCACGAAGTAGCTCTGTCACTCTCATCTCAAAGAGACCGAACGCAACAGAAGATAACGTGTCCCTTGAATGTCTGTTTGCAACTTTCATCTCTTTTGTGTAATCTTTCACACTGTCTTCCATCTTTATATTCATCTATAACTACTGCTTCATACATCCATATTATTTCATCCTTTATAGTAAACTAGGTGACGGCTTCAAATCTCGTTTGAATGTTTTTTTTTTTTTGTAATAAATTAAAAGCTTTAATGACTTCCCCCATAAACATCTTTAAAGGATCTAGAATGCTTATAAACTCGAGGGAGTCTTGAGCCGGGTTGACACGATCCGAGTGAGTCACGTGACTCCGACGGCGTCCAATCAGAGTCCTCCGTTGCACTTTATCAAAGCTGACTTTGATCGTGTCAACCCGGGTTTACCGCGCCTTGGGGTTACTTTCGTGATCATTTTAGTTTTCGAGTAGTACATTTTGTAGCTGACTGTACTTTCCTTCAGCCTGATTACACAGACCGCGGCGCCCCGTGTGGTTTTTGCGTTGTTTTAGAGGCTACTTGAAAAATGTCAAGGGTGAGTTGCTCTTTGGAAGCTAATTTAGCGCTTTGCAGGTGGGCTTACTCGGGTGGTGCAATTCATTTTGCCGCTTTAGTAGTAATTTGCTTTAATTACGAGTAGTTAATTAGATCGCAAGTGGCAATACGAGCTGAGCGTTTCCGTGCTTCGGAGGGCATGTTACATTGTCGGTCCCGGCTTTAGTCTTTAAGCCATGACGGAGGCCTTTAGGCGGCCTAAAATCTCCATCAACAGAGTTGACCGTTTGCTCATACGAACTTCCTTTAGTTCATGGTCATCCTAGAAATTTTGAGCGAAACACCAAAAATTATAAAACGGTGAAGGAAAACATCATGAGGAACCTGATTAGCTTTCTAACAGCGGCGGTGGGGTTACAACCTGCATGCCGTGATACAGTAGTGACGATATTTCGATAAGTAAAATGTTCTGCCTACAAAAATTACAGAAAAACCAGAAAAATAATGGTTTTCGGTAAACATAGGAAAAAATCGCATATAAAAACAAAAACGATTGACGAAAAGTCATTTGGAAATGAAAAATACTCATAATTTTAACTTTATCGCAAACCAATGTCATTTTTAAGAAAAGCAAATTAGTTGCAAGCCGTACGAACTGCGCTAATAATGACGTGCACTTCTTTCGCATTCTGTTTTGTGGAATCATACACTGCTGTCGGACATTTCGGAAAACATGAAAATAACCGACGTCAATTCTAAAGCTTGAAGTACTGTACGTATCATAGCCTTGACGTAAAAACTTCGTCACTATAGTTGTCCACAAGCTCCTACGTACATCAATAATACATAATACATTTCAGTGTATAACAAAACGCCTACTTTTGCCTTACGAAAACTGCCCCCTAGCCATATTACACTATCTATCGTCGCGATAAAACTATCTATCGTCGCGATAGAATAGAACACTTCAAAATGTATAGGAATTGACGTTCGGACCACGTGACTCATCGCCTTGAAACGTCAATTCCTATACATTTTGAAGTGTTTCTATTCTACAGCGACGATAGATAGGTAGTGTAATATGGCTAGGGGGGCTGATATTTTGAAGTTACGCTTACGACTAAATTTCAAGAAAACAATAACATTAAACTGTGTCAGCGAATTCAATACAATCAGCGCGAACATTCAATTTTCTTCCCCGATTATAGAGCAAGAGCTAACGACTGAAGTGAACACAAGATATCTTTCCGTCGTTCCTATATTGGGCAAAAAAAGAGTGCAATAGTAGAACGCATAAAAGAGCATAATAGCGGCAGTTAATAAATCAGCTATCTTTTAGTGGATTTAGAACTAAATCATTGGATTGAGCTTCATCAACATGATTAAGATTCTTGCCAATGAACGACAATACATAATTGCATTGCACTGTTTAAAGTTATATTAGTCTGTGAATAAAAATCTACTATAGTGTTAGATGCAACCGTACCGTGAATCTCTCCCTCTTAGTTGACGATATTTTACGCAAAAAATACCCTTGTGTATTAATGTAGATATTTATCCATGCTGTATATAAGCAGCTCTGAGCTCCTGTGCTATGGTCCTTTTATTCAGTGATTAATGTTTGCGTCGGTGCCGTCTATTGATCCTCTGATTAATTGCGTTATCACGGGCGAACGACCCAAGAAACCGTGGTCAGCCATTTGATCTTTAAATCGATTATACAAAGTTGTTGTCTTCAAAATAAGAAGTACCTACTTACTGCAGCGATTACACTATTCAATTTATCGGAGCCGATCTTCCTACTTTAATCATCGAGCGTTTTCACATTATCCGATCCGATATCGGTATCGGACGCCGACACGATATCGGGGCAAGTAAAATGTATGAAAGATGTCCGCTCCGATATCCGATATCGGGTCGGACAATGTGAAAGGCAGGTACATATTCCATACATTTGACTTGCCCCGATATCGTGTCGGCGTCCGATACCGATACCGGATCGGATAATGTGAAAACGCTCTAACTGTTGCCAACTTCAGTCAAATGTAGGAAGAAAAAATTAGTACGCACAATACGCAATTCTTAGGCCAAAGAGCGAGACAGAGCAGTGATTCTAGGTCAATTTCCTACAAATCGGATAGTGTAATCGCTACTTTACTATATTTTCGTTTTCGTTTTTGCAGGATCTGTCTGTTATTTGATTAGATTGTTATTTTATGGTAAGTTTAGTTTTAATTTAAAAAAAATCAGCAAATTTGTTGTAATACTAGTGACATCTTACTAAAACCTACCTGCAGATGTTGAATACATCTTATTCATTTTTGTCCTCTTAGGAGATCTTCGATGGCCAACACAAACATTGGAGTGCAAGTCTTGGAAATCAAGGGCGATACCTTTGCCTAGCAGTGGGAGGTTAATAAAAAAAGAGATCTTCGGCCATGAAGAGATCAAACTTGGCATTAACCAACGATGACAGTGCGTTCTACCCGTAATGACGTAGGACACTCACAGTACGGCTGGTCCACCAATTCAAAGTTGCTCTGCGAGCTATGGAGCGAGCTATGCTCGGAGTTTCTCTGAAGGATAGGATCCGCAATAAGACTATTCGGCAGAGAACCAAAGTCGTTGACATAGCTCAGAGAATTAGTAAGCTGAAGTGGCAGTGGGTCGGCCATATCTGCCGAAGAACTGACAACCGCTGGGGTAAACGAGTTCTCGAGTGGAGACCACGTCTCGGCAAACGTAGTGTAGGACGCCCGCCTGCCAGGTGGAGTGACGATCTGCGAAAGGCTGCCGGCACAAGTTGGATGCATCAAGCTGAAGACAGGGCGCGATGGCGCTCATTAGGGGAGGCCTATGTCCAGCAGTGGACTGCTATATGCTGATGATGATGATTGTGTAAGACATAATACAATCTATAGTTACAGAGGGATGTAAACATAATTCACAATTTCCCTCAAATTTTCCTTCACCGTTGCCTTTATAAGGTTTCTTTCCATTGGGATGAGGATAATTAAAAGAAATCTTAGAATTTTAATAACCAACAAAAATGAGGCCGTATCTTTTGGAGTCAAGTCCGCGCCTAATTAGTTGAATGCAAATAGTGTTGCAAACATGGTTAAAAAAATTAGCCAGTATTTACAAAAAAATGTTGTACCATACTGAGACTAACATTCGAATAAGTACTGAAACGCTACTTATAAGGCTTATCAATTACATTCATTTTTGTCTACGATTCTGAAGAATAAGAACGTCTCAAATAGTTATGTACACCTCAAATATTTAAGTAGCGTTTCAGTATTCGGGAATCAGTCTTGTACTCTATAGTTTTCGGGCGTTTTTTCGACTGGAACTGGGTAAATAAATTCCAAAAAGATGGTTTTCAAATTATCACATCATACAAGTAACAATAGGTAAGTACATAAAATTAAAAAAATATGAAAAACCTTCTACATATCCCTTTATCAACTAGAAAAGAGCTTATACTTAGCTAAGAACCATCTCAATCACGTCAGTTTAAAAAAAGGGCATCAAAATCGGTTCATATGTTCAGAAGATATGATGCCACAGACACACACACACACTACAAACTTATAATACCCCTTTTTCGTCGGAGATTAAAATATACAAGTGGCTAAATTAATTTTTTTTTAAAACCGACTTCAATACAAATTGTTATTGGGTAAGGCTAAGCTGTATAAAATGGGTGAGCTGTATAAAATGAGCCCAAACATGGATGTTCCACTGTTATTCACTGAGAAGTTCCATTTAACAGCTCCTGACTCCATCATCAGATCAGCTAGCTGTCACCATATTATTACATTGTAGTCGGAACTTGACCGACATGCTGAGTTCCAAATTTCAACTCGATCAGACTATTTACTGAGGAGTTCTGTTGAACAGCTCCTGACTCCATCCTCAGATCAGCTCGTTGTGACCATATTATTACATTGTAGTCGGAACTTGACAGACGTGCCGAGTTTCAACTCGATCAGCCTATTTACAGAGGAGTTCTGTTGAACAGCTCCTGACTCCATCATCAGATCAGCTCAATGTTACCATAATATTGCATTATCACCGATAACCTATAAAACTTTTAGAATATACCCTAATCGGTTCAAGTGTGCCTATAAAATTTGAAGAGTTACCTCGATTTCTCCAAGATCCCATCATCAGATCCAGACCTGATGACCAAATGGACCAAATGGAAAGTGTACCCTTTCAAACAAAAAAAGAATTTTTGAAATCGGTCGACACGTCTTCGAGTAATCGGTGAACATACATAAAAAAAAGCACAAAAAAAAAAAGATTCCGACGAACTGAGAACCTCCTCCTTTTTTCGAAGTCGGTTAAAAAGTCGTCAAAACTTGTTACAAAAGTAAAAAAAAAACGCTTTACAAAGTTGCGAGAATTAGTCTAAGCGCATACAGTTGGCAACACTTTCGTGCTCATTAAAAATTGTCTGGACCGTTGGTAATTAACCCCAAAGACGAGTTAAGGATGAAACAAATGTTTCATTTAGGTATTTGTTACCTACCTCGGTCTTAAATTACAACTTTATGAGCTCAATAAGATTTAAACGTTGCTTGAAATCCTATTCTATTAAACGAGCAATATTTGTTTGTTTGTTTGTTTGTACTCACGTTCTCGAAAACGGCTCTAACGATTTCGATGAAATTTGCGGTACGGGAGTTTACGGGGGTGAAAAATCGATCGAGCTAGATCTCATACGAGGTCGTATTGCTCATTATACGGACTAAAAGTGAAGGAAAAAATGTCATTTTTCCTTCAATTTTGACATAAATCGTATCAAAACTAATCAAAATTTAAGGAAAAATGACATTTTTTCCTTCAATTTTAGTCCGTATAATGAGCAATACGACCTCGTATCTGGGAAAATTCGTTTTCTCGTCATTTTCACGCAAAAAGTTTTACCAGTGCAATGTGGTTCGTAATTTCACGGAATTTGTTGAGACTAGAGTGGCTAAGTGGTTAGGGTGTCCCCCTTCTAGTCGAAGGCTGCGAGTTTGAATCTCAGCCAGTGAAAGTTTTTTTTGTAAGTTTTTCCTTTTTCTTTTTTCTTTTTTTATTTTTCTCTATTTGCACCCGAGCAGAGCTCGGTCACCCAGATATTGATTATATAAACTGCCATTTTCTTTGAATGAAGTAACTAAACAGATTAAAAACTTTTTCATCAGGGTTAGCCACCATATAATAATATCATACGCACTCACTTTATTTAGGTATGAAATTTTCTCAGTGATATTTGTAAATCTCATTGAATTTTACTTATGCCGCCCCCCTTATTTACTGAGTTTAATTTAGCAAATATTAGACAATTCATATTTTTCCAACAGATTTTTTAAATCCAAATAATATAACGAAATATTTGAAGTTTTTTTGCGGTATTGAGTTAAAAATGTCATCTCGTAGAAAATAAAAAAAGCATTTGGCCCTATACCCCAATAACGCTAAAAACAGTCAGTCAACGTATCAGTGTCAACGTAAGGCTCAAAAAAAGATTGTATGGCTGTAGGAAAGGTTCATTGTCAATCGTTGTTTGATCATTTTCTCAAAATGAGTTGACTATGACAATGATCTTTCTTCCCCTGTACCCTTAATTTGTTTTACCATTTAAACTAAATCAAAAATTAGTAAGTACTTACACCTCTATAGGTATTTACCGACTTCCTTACAATGTTTTCTAAATAAAATACCGTTTCGTATTGTATAGAATGAACGAACAGATTGCTTCGATGTTTTTGTACAGCATTAGTTTGAATTAGGTTTGTTGCAAGGAAAGCTTTTCTGCTAGTAAATCGTATTACAAGCTGAAAGAGCTCTGAGACCAACAAGTCTTTACTTAATTAAGCTTTTATTTATTGATTGAAGCATCCAATAAGGTTTAAAAAATCTCCTGTGGGTGATGTAGCTTCATTTTTGCCAACAAAGTGGTTTGTCAAGAAGTTATTGGTAGGAAGCGCTGACTGGCTTGCAACCTGTCTCTTAGAACAAGAAAAATGTAAAACTAGCAACTTGATAACCGGAAGGGTTGTCTCTCTACGCCAGACAGTGATAGAGTTATGCGTTAGAAAGAGATAATTTATGTTGGCACTAGGCAATGAGCGCTATAAATGTTTTTTGCCACTTTTTCTTTTACTATTTAGCTAAGAAAAAGTGGGCATGGGCAGGGCACATTGCAAGATGGGACGAAAGTCGCTGGACAAGACGAGTCCTTGAATGGAGACCCAGGGCGGACACTAGAGTGCGCGGCAGACCACCGCAGCGCTGGATAGACGACATCCGACAAGATCGGCGAGAGTGGAAGAAAAGGGAAGAGACATCCAAGACTGGATCACCACAAGGCCACCATGATGATGATGATGAATGAGCGCTAACGCGAGCTGAATTGCACATTGTTGCGTCGCAAAAATAGTCACTATTTAAATAAACGTTTTCGCGAAGTCAGGCTTCTGTACCTATTCTGTGCAAACTGTACTGAATACCTTGAACACCGATGCAAGATCACCAAGTACCGCGTAACACCGTCTCGACCAAAAAATCCCCTAATGAAATTCCGAGCGGATTCATAACCCTATAGAAGCCCTTTTAGCGTTCGAACAATTCGTTTATTGGCGAATAAATAAGATGACTTTCATTTATGCTTTGTCTTTGAAAACATAAGAAATTGAAAGAACAATCATTGAGTTCCGCGAAAAGTAGAAAGGTGAGCTTTATAAAGAAATTATTAATAGACTTCAAAAAAGAAGGAGGTTCTCAATTCGTCGGAATCTTTTTTTAAAATATTCTGCAACTTTCACCAGTAAAAGTTATATCGTAGGTAAGAAAAATAGTGGTTGGTGTATCCCTTTAGATACGAGTAGGTACAAAATTCCAGCTTTTGTGAACTAATCGATTTTTATGAAATTTTTGTTAAAATTTTTAGTTACCGGGATGTTTGTTAGATATTTTGGACGTTGGTAGGTGGCGCTGTTATTGAAATCCAGAATTGTTTAATTGTCTGTGGCAGGAGTTTATCGACCTCTATAAAATTTATTAAGCTTTCAAGTTATTTATTAAGTTACGAATTTTTCATGAGTTGTATGTCACAAAGAGGTTATTTTAAAATTAAACAAAATCTTTTTGTACATTCTTAGTTACGAAGACTCATTAAAATGCATAGTCAACGAGTCACATCTCAGCATTAAATTTTTAAAGTCTACCTTACAAGAGTGTCTCAAATTTTCACAATGGATGAAATTCACAAGAAGAATGCATAATTAAATTACACTCATAAATCTCTTTTCTCTTATCAAAAAATATTTTATTACAGATGTCAAAAATTTTAAATCTATGAGTTTAACTATAGAGCAGTTCAGACCGTCTCGTAATGTAGTTATTCTAAATTCGGAAAGTTCACTTTCCGAAGAAAATTATTTAATCGGATGAATTTTCGTAAGTCTGAATCGCACTGGCAGGTACCTATAGGTACTTTTTTTAATAAGTATTTTGTTATAATCTTTTGTCAATCAATGTATCAATCGTGTGATTGGACTTGCTTATAACGCCAGAGATCTTCAAAAGATCATAAGGGTCTAAAGTTTTTAAAAATATAAACTTTTTTTTTTGTCGGGACTAAATTACTGTATAGTACTTAATCATCTGAAACTTCGAGGTTCTAGATATTATAAGATGATTTTATTACGCGAAGTAGGTACCGTGATTGTTTTTAAAAATGTTTTCAAGTCGATGTAATATTAGGGTCTAAGTTACTTGGAAAAACAGTCAACCTGTTTTTTGATTTATCTTTGTCATCACACCGGTTGACATCTTAAATCTAAGCACTATTCCAAGGGTCATACGTGTCAAGCTCACAAAGATAAGCACCCTTAAGCTGGGCGCATCATTAGTGAGCTGCACTGGCCTGCTAATTGGATAGGCATTCACTGGAAAACGGCCTACGGTGCAATGTTTTGGAAATTAGTGACCTATATGCGCAAACTTATGGTGCGTTTTTGTTTGGCTAATGAGGATTTCTTCTGGGTTATGAAAAATAGTGAAAGTGATGTTCATTATTTTATGAAAATTTTGTTTCGAATCATTCAAAAGTGAATATTCCTGTTTTAGATTTACGAAATTGGTTTATAGTAAAGGTATCTCGGTATCATTAGGATACTATTTGTGTGTACCAAAATCTGGTAGACAATATGCATCTGGTACAATCATGGTCATGAAGTTTTTGTTAAAAATATTTTTAATGAAAATAACATACCTATGGAATACTAACAAAACGAAAACAACGTAGGAAATAGTTTTGGTGTGAATTTAAATAATTGACCAAACAAATTGAAAATATTCACAGTCCCGTGAATTTATTGCGGCGGGTTACCTACGTATATTCTAAAGGTTTTTGCAAATTCTTTATAGCGATTTCTATTTTACTGAGTAGGATAACAAAATTTTGGTATGTAAATCGGTCATCAATCAAAACGTCGCTTGATATCACGTCGTATGGGTCAACAACTTGAGGAGGGATAGTTGAACAACCAACTTTTGGCACGAATATTTACCGCAATTTTTACAAAACTAACACAACGTGGTAACATTATATTATCTGTTACGACCTCAGGGGCCCTAGCCATATTACACGATCTATCGTCGCTGTAGAATAGAACACTTCAAAATGTATAGGAATTGACGTTATGACCACGTGACTCATCTACTTGAAACGTCAAATTCATTTTGAAGTGTTTCTATTCTACAGCGACGATAGATAGTGTAATATGGCTAGGGGGGCAGGTTACGACTGACTGTCGTCACCGAGGGGCGCGGGGAACACAGCGTCTTAAAATATAGAGAGTATCTGGGGGCTGATTGTCTATCTTTGATGTCAACCAAAATCGGTCTCAAACTGTCAAAATGACAGTTCAGTGATCTCGCAAGTTGCAGACACTCTCATCTCAACGAGACCGAACGCGACAAAAGATTCCCACACGATCGTTTTGACAGTTTGAGACCAATTTGAGGTTTGAGACAAGTTAGACAATCAGCCCGTTGATCTGTATACATTCTGACTGCCATATTGATAAATTGAGGCATTCAACTGCTCATGAACAGTTTACGCAGTATAATGCTCTGAATCTTGTTTCAATACAATACAATATATCTTTATTGACATAAATACCCACAAAAATACAGAGTCAATTACAAAATAACGATACAAATTATATGGGGTACTTAAAACAATGGGCGGCCTTATCGCTGAAAGCGATCTCTTCCAGTTTTTTTTTTTCAATTTCACGTAGGTAACCTATTCACTGTTAGTAACAATACAAACAATTGCAGATACTGTTGATTCGGTAAAATGGATTTAGGCACGATGTATTTTCTATTTTCTGCAATGTTTACAGACTGGCTTATGTAAATAAATATTTCACTTTAAATAAATAAATAAATATTGCTGGACATTCCACACAGCGCCATCTAGCCCCAAACTAAACAAAGCTTGTACTATGGGAACCAGATAACTGATAGAATACTTAGATACTTTTTTTTTTAAATACATTCATAGAATACTTTATGACACCCAGACACAACAAACATCTATGTTCATCACACAATAGTTTGTCCTGGATGGGAATCGAACCCACGACCTACAGCGCAGAAGGCAGAGCTACTACCAACTGAGCTAAGAGGCCAGTCCATTTTGACTATGGAGTTTGGTGTCGAGATGGACAGATAAAAAATCAAAGTCTGTAATTATAAGACCACTAATTTAACCTTTTTGGATAACTTAATAATGATCCGTTGGCAAAAAAAAAAAAAAAAATTACTACGACTGTATTCCCAAGGTGCGGTAGGGTTGAGAAGATCTCTCTCTCTCTCATTCAGATTTTTAGACATTTTAAAACCTTTGAAGATTGTATAAGAAGGCATCAGCATAGGTGTATGAATAGGCAACCGGTATAATAATAGGCTTTAATTCCAGAGCGCTTCGATATAATATAGCCTATTGAAGCATCATTAATCTGAGATGTCATGTGGTAAGAAATGCGAAAATAATTTCTTTTCAAGTATCCTAATAAATCAAAATAAACATAATAGTACTATGCCATGTGAGGTGAACCCTTGCTCACACAAACCTTATAAAAACTAATTGAGAAAAATATTACAGAACAGATGCCAAACATTAAAAATGCATTACACCATTTGCTTCAGAATATTTTTATATTCATCATAAAAAGTTAGCACTATAAAGTTGTAAACATAAAGGCCTTCATTCAACTAACTCGAAAATTATACAAACTGAAAACATTTCTTTTGCCGCTTGAGTTTTTCCATATTTTCTATTTTAGCTTTCATAACCAGCACAAATGTTTTTGCCAGACAGATACAGACACAACATGGTAGGGTATTCAAATATTTTGTTTATGTAGATCTAACATTTTTTTTACCGTCTGTAGATCAGAGTAATGCGCCGTTTACATGGTGCGAGTTTCTCGCCTCGATGATGCGATTATCGAAAGCAAATGTAAAAGTAAACTAAACAATGTAAACTAAACATTCAAATCATACATGGGATGTCGATAATCGCTTGTCACTGAATTTTCATTATTTATTTATTTTAACTTTACTATCATCCTGAGCTATTTATTAGTATGCCGCTTTAGAATCATGGTAGCTCTAATCGACAAAGGTATCCTGCAAAGCACGGAAGCACTCAGTTGTAAATGGCACTTATCAACGCAAGTGTCCATCTAAATGTTGACCACTTGACCTGCCGAGCAAACTACTTCACCAGTACTTGGTTGCTCAAGTTCGCCATGCCTTATCCGGTGACTGGCCTTTTAGCTCAGTTGGTAGTAGCTCTGCCTTCTGCACTATAGGTCGTGGGTTCGATTCCCACCCAGGACAAACATTTGTGTGATGAACATAGATGTTGGTTCTGTGTCTGGGTGTTATACATACCTATGTATGTATTTACAAAAAAAAAGTATAAAAGTAAGAATACTTTTATCTATCAGTTATCTGGTTCCCATAGTACAAGCTTTGCTTAGTTTGCGGCTAGATGGCGCTGTGTGAAATGTCCAGCAATATTTATACATAGGTATTTATTTATATCCATATTTACAGTATTTTACTCTTTCAAGCATAGAAATCGTAAAACAAGAAAGTGAATTAAGCACAGATTTTTCAATCAGTTATTAGTTAAGTTGTTTTTTCCGTTTTGACAGCTATTGTGTACAAAGCTACAAACGTTTTTAAAAGTTTATTTTAGTTTAAATATAAAAATTTGACCTTTCCGTACTTTCGTATTTTTTGCGCAATTTCACATTCAAAATCATCAAAAAAAGATTTTCTCTTTCAAGCTATCCTGCCCCCCTAGCCATATTACACTATCTATCCTATCGTCGCTGTAGAATAGAAACACTTCAAAATGTATAGGATTTGACGTTTCATGTAGATGAGTCACGTGGTCAGAACGTCAATTCCTATACATTTTGAAGTGTTCTATTCTACAGCGACGATAGATCGTTCTACAGCGACGATAGATCGTGTAATGTGGCTAGGGCCCCTGATAGCAGCTGTCCTGATAGTTTGCCTCCACTTCGGTCTGTCCTCGACGTCGTTTTTGGAAGCTTGGCACTCTCTCATATCCTTTTACATCCCTCCATCTCTTTTTAGGTCTACCCCTAGATCTGCGGCTGGAAAATTCAAATTAATTGCATTTTTCATTCCACTTATCAAGCACAGCTCTTTGTAGGCTGATCGTTTGCAAAATAAATCCCATAACGTGAATGTTGGGATATTCTCTGGGATTTTTATTTTATTACGGATTCACTGGAGAGTTTTAAAGGCCTGCGGTTAAGTGGCTGGATTTTCAAGAAGGACGTGCTTTGAATTCTGTGAAGAGCGAATGGCTAACAGATTTTTAAATGCCTCATTCAAAATTATATTCAAAGCTGGTATTTCATAACGAACCAATGGAGAAGCCGAATTCATAAATTTTAATTTAATTTTTTCACTAAATTCACAAAAGAATAAAATTATCAAGCCTTCATCAATTAGTGAAGTAATACTTAACTTATTAACTAATTAGACACTTATTAGCTGTAAGTAACAAAATAAAGCTATTTTGAAATACTACAAAATTATGATGATTTTGATGATGACTCAAATCATTGTTTTTAGTGGTTTTTTCAGTGCCTTTTTCATTAGAAATGCATTTCAAGACTTGAATATAAAATAAGATGGTTGATATATTAGAATGGAATGCTATCTTACAAAAGCACAATGCAGTCTATTTCATAAGTCTCGAAATTTATCTTCTTCATTTAGAAATTGAAATAAAACAATAAGTACCAAGTTGTTTATTATTTACAAGAAAAAGACAAAATAAATAGCTGTGGATGACGGCAACAACATTGTACCCCAAACAATTGTACGTCACCGCTCCAGGCTAAAGAAAATTACAAAGTACAAGTTCTTGTTGGCGTCTTTGCTTGCATGCTACTCATAATTATAACAAATATCAATCCTAATCTATTAAACGAGCAGTGTTTTTTTGTATGTCCTCACGTTTTCTAAAACGGCTCTAACGATTTTGATGAAATTTGTGGTACGGGGGTTAACGGGGGCGAAAAATCGATCTAGCTAGGTTATCTGGGAAAATTCGTTTTCTCGGCATTTTCACGCAAAAAGATTTACCAGTGCAATGTAGTTCGTAATTTCACACAATTTGTTGAGACTAAAGTAGCACGGTGCACAGGGTGTCCGCCTTCCACCCGAAGGCTGCGAGTTCGAATCTCAGGCACTAAAAGTTTTTTTCTTTTTTTAATTTTACTCCATCTGCACTCGAGCTGAGCTCGGTCGCCCAGATTACACTTAAATTAACAGACGCACAAATCCAATCATCATAATAGTGAAGCTACAGGAAGAATCTAGTATCATCTTATACAGTTAGCTATAGTTAGTTAGTTTTAGTTAGTAGAAGTACAAAGGTTCAGAATAATAATAGTTTTGGAAGTAGAACAGAATTCCTAAAATAACACGATGTGGTATTGTATGGTATTACTATAAATTCGATAAGTAGATGTATTTTCTAGTTTTACGTTTAAAACTTATGATATTCGAGGGATGCTAAGCTTTGATTTACTCGTATCATAAAAGGAATGAATTATAAAATTTAAAATATAATATTTGTCCGAGCCCGGGCCTTACACGCACGGGAGGAGACGCGCGGGGGACCGCGACGTCATCGTCGCCAAGCAAGGTCATCGGCCGCTAGCCGCGCACCGCGCCGGCGCAGCGACCCCACTCCATACACTTACCTGCGACCACGCATCACGCACGGACCCCTCTCTGTTATTTCGACCGATTTTATATTAACATCGTCTGAAGTTTGTTAACTTGTAATAAACCAGCTTAAAATACAGTCCACTCTTATTTATCAAGGACCCTCCTTTACAATCCTTTAGAATCAAGAGGATCAGAGGAAAGTTGGGTGAGAGGGCGAGAGTTCAAAATAGCCTCAATTTGCGTAAGACAAGTAGCCATTTCCTCATATGTGAGGTGCGTCGTCTCTAAGAGCCGTTTAAGATGATGCTTAGTCGAACGAACGGCTGCCTCTGCTAACCCGTTAAAGTGAGGTGTGTATGCTGGAACAAATTTAAATTCGATACCTTCCTGAGCAATTACACCCTCAAGATCAGACTGTACTAAGAATTTAGAAAGCTCGTTATATGTGCCAACAAAGTTTGTGCCATTATCGGAAGTGATGCTTTGAGGTTTACCACGCCGTGACACAAAACGATTTAAAGCGGCTAAATACGCTTCGCTAGATAGAGCCGTAACGAGCTCGATGTGTAAGGCCTTAACCGAATTGCAAATGAAGATTGCCAAAAATGACTTCTGAAGCTTGCAACCTCTGCCTTTTCGGTCTGCTATTAGCACTGGGCCAGCGTAGTCAACGCTGCAATGTAAGAAAGGGAACTCTAGTTCAGTTCGAGATGTTGGCAACTGACCCATGATGGGCTGAATGGTTTTAGCTTTAAACCTACAACATTTAACACATTTGTTAACGCATCGTTTAGATAGGTTACGACCGCCCAATGGCCAAAATGTTTGTCTAATGTTCGCAAGTAAAAGTTGAGGGCCAGCATGTAAATATTTTAAATGAAAATATTCGAAAAGAATGATAGTAAGATGGTGCTTACTACATAGAAGTATAGGATGTTTTACATCATAATCGTAAGGGGAATTATTGAGCCTGCCACCGACTCGAATAATACCATTGGGGTCTAAAAACGGGGATAAAGAAAGAAGACGATTTTTGTTGGGCAATGATTTGTCAGTTTTAAGAATGGCATACTCATCTGGGAACATTTCAAGCTGTGATTTACGTACAATTACGTTTAATGAATTTTTAAGTTCTTGAACCGAAAGATGACCCGACAATTTATTATTTTTAACGTTGCAATTATTTATGAATCTTAATAAGTATGCCATTGATCTTTGCAAGGAAGAAAGCTTAGATTTTCTGTTAATTAAATCGCTAATTGGATCTACAAAGCCACTATCTACGTCAGCGTTAGGTTTAGAAGCGCGCGCTACAGAACAAGTGACTAATTCAGGTAGATTTTGTTTCTCGCATTGATTGGGCATTTTGGGCCAATGAGTTTCGTCCATTGACAAGAAAGTGGGGCCTGACCACCACAAGCTAGAACTGCTGATTAGGTCAGCCTTCAGCCCGCGGGAAACAAGATCCGCCGGATTGTCAGCCGACGGTACGTAACTCCACGTGTGACCCTCCGTGCTCTCTTGAATTTCATGAACACGATTTTTAACGAAACTTTTGAGTTCACTAGATGGAGTCGTTAACCATCCCAACACTATGGTTGAATCACACCAGAACCTGCACTTAGTTACTGGTATGGTTATTGAAGCCAATACTTTAGTACACAGCCTTGTTGCCAACAAGGCACCGCATAGTTCGAGACGGGGTATAGTTGTCGGCTTAATGGGAGCTACTCTACTCTTTGAAGTCAGTAGGTGAACTGTGACTGATCCAAACCGATCAGTCGAACGAATGTATACACAGACTCCGTACGCTCGTTCTGAAGCGTCTGAAAAAACGTGAATTTCATGCGTAACAGAGTCGTCTCCAAGAACCCAACGAGAAATTTTAAGTTGGTTAAGAAAGGGTAAGGTATTTGCGAAGGCTAGCCACAGCTGTTTAATTTCATTGGATACTTCTTCGTCCCAAGTGCATTGATCTATCCATAATCTTTGCATGATAAGTTTGGCCTCTACGACACATGGGCCTACTAGACCTAAAGGGTCAAAGATTTGACTGATAATTGAAAGTATGTGTCGTTTTGTCACCCTTTTATTTAAATTTAAATTGATTGCAAAGGATAACGAATCGGAATCACTAAGCCAATTCAATCCTAGAGTTTTAGAAGATGCATTTATATCAAAATTTGACAAGTCTAGAATATTGTTTAAATTAGGGGAAGATGGGGCAATTTGATTTAGAATTGTTGGACTATTTGATTTGAATTTTCTTAGATTAAATTGAGCAGCTTGTAATGTGGATATGACGCCTTTGCAAATCCTTACCGTATCCTCTATAGAAGACGAGCCGCCCAGATAGTCGTCGACATAAAAGTCCCTTTGTATGGCTTGTCTCACGTCATCATCTGGTGCACTCGATGCTAAGCTTACCAAGCATTTGGTAGCTAAATAGGGGGCGCAGGCAGTCCCGTACGTCAAGGTGTTCAAGGAATACGTCTTCAAGGGATATGTGCTATCGGCGCGAAAAATAACCTTTTGAAGAGGACGTTGAATAGGGTTAACTTCAATCGCCCTATACATTTTTTCGATGTCTCCGGTTACGACATACTTGTGCTGCCGGAAACGCAATAAGATTGAATACAGATCTTCTTGTACAGTAGGACCGACCATCAATATGTTGTTAAGCGATAGACCTGATGTTGTCTTGGCCGAAGCGTCAAAAACTGTACGAAGTTTCGTGGTACTACTAGACTCACGTAAGACGCCATGGTGTGGCAAATAATGACTATTAGTCTGTTGAAGACAGCTAGCTGAAGGCTCCCTACTTTCAGTCATATGACCTAAGTGCTCATACTCGAGCATGAAATCAACGTACATGTCCTTGAAGACAGAATCCCTTGAAAACCTACGCTCTAACGATGAAAACCCACATTTTGCCTGTTGATATGAATCGCCTAAGACTGAAGGATCTTCCTTCAGTGGCATAGTCACGACAAAACGACCGTCGTTTTTCCGAGTGGTATTTAAGAGGAAACTCTGCTCACAGGCACGTTCTTCGGATGATAGGGAGTGCTTTGCTGCTACAGTATCTAATTCCCAGAAACGAGTTAAGTCTGGGTTGGGTTCCTCGTTTAAAAAATGACAAACGGGAGAATGAGAAGAGTGCTTAAGACGGGACACATAGCCCGACACCAACCAACCCAGTTTCGTCTCATATAATTTAGGTTGATTTTTACCTAAATCAATATGATTAGTCCCTAAGACGGACCAAAATACCTCGGCACCTACTAATATGTCTATGACCGACGGTATATTAAATGTAGGATCAGCCAGACTGATTCCTTTAGGAAGGGGGATATTTTCAATATCTATGAAAGACGACGGTAAATTTTTAGTAATTTGCGGTAATACAAGACAATCTACAGTGAGTTTAAAATCGTCATGAATTGACGTTAATGTAAGGCTGCAAGACTGTGTACTTTGAGAAGTATGATTATTGATACCTGTCACAGTGGAGTTAGCATCGCGGCATGACAGACCCAGCTTACCGCACATCGACTGTGTAATGAAATTCGCCGTGCTGCCATTGTCGAGTAGCACTCGCGCGGAGTGCACGCCGCCCGCGCCGTCGAGTACGCGCACGACCGCTGTGGACAGTAATACATGCGACGGAGTAGTAAACTGCGTAGTATTATAGCAATCATCAGCAAAATTGTTTATAGTAGTCGCTGGAATTGAAGGCAACGGGGTTGACTCGGGTTCATGCAAATGCAAGAGTGTGTTATGGCGTTTTTTGCAGTACCTACAAGGGACAAGACTGCATCTGTTTTCAATATGACCAGGCCGAAGGCAATTAAGACATACTTTTGTTTCCTTGGCCTTTTGAATTCTGTCTTCAATTGTAAGAGACCTGAATGTTTCACAGTTAAACAAGAAGTGACTTTCACTACAAAGAGGACATTTAAATGATTTTACATGATTATTTTGTGTTTGTTTCAAGTTTTTATTGTTGTATGATTTATTAATGTATGTATTTGTTTTGTTTGTACTGTGTGTCGCATCAATGAGAAAGTTTGTGTTTTGTTTGTAAGTATCTTTTTGTGTTCTACCTTTTTCTTGCAATGTTTCCAATAAGTCTGCCCTGTTGCTAAGAAAGTTAATAAATATGGTTAAAGAAGGGGGTTCATTTAATTCGTTTCTATGTTCTTCCCATTCTCTGTGGGTTACGCTATCTAATTTTTCAGTCATCATATGAATAATCAAAGTATCCCAATGCTGGGTGGGTTGATCTAATGAAGATAAAGCTCGCAAATTTTTATTTGTTGTGTCTATGAGCTGACGTATGGAAGAACACGATTCTTTCTGCATACGCTCAACATTGAACAAAGCTTGGACATGGTTGTTTACTAGCAATCGCTTGTTATCGTACCTATTGCACAATAACTTCCAAGCGGCCTCATAATTTTCGGCTTTAAAATCTAAATTGTCAATGACAAGTAATGCGCTGCCTTTGAGAGAAGCATGAAGGTAATGCAATTTATTAATTTGATCCATATCCTTTCTCGAATGAATTAATGAAATGAAAGTGTCCCTAAATTTAAGCCAGTGCTGATAGTGACCGTGAAAAATAGGCAAGTCTATTTTAGGCAATCTGACGCAATTAGATCTGGAACCACTCGCCTGAACATCATCGCCGCTCGATACGGAACCATCGCGAAGGTTGCGCTGGTTGCTGCTGGCGAGCAGGTCGCGCGCCGTCGCAACCAGGGAATGGTACTGGTCTTCAAACTGTTCGCGCTCCTCACTCTCATCGGCGGGATCATCCGAAAGCATCTCGATGTCTGACTGTAATTGATCAAAAATAGGGTATATGGCATCAAACTTATTAAAACGGCCTTCTAACAGTTGTACGCTGCTAAGCTCAGGGCAAGTTTTAAGCAGAGAAACATAGTTATTAAAAATAGTTAATTTAGATTTTAAACCACTACGCTTTTTTATAAGCTTTTCTCGTTCTTTCCTGTCCTCAGACATACTGCGTTGCTTTATAAGTGATAGAAAAAGCTTAAAAAGTTAAAGAAATGAAGTTAATGCTTGAAATAAGTTTGAATGAAGCTAATAAAATGCGTAAATTCCAACGGTAAAAAAATGCGATAGGTAAAGAATAGCTCGAGTCGAGCGAGAACAAAAGATCAGCTGTGCTGTGCCTATGCGATATGCTTGCGCTGCGTAGTGCAATGATTTGCAAATATTTATAAAGCAGCTAATTCACTTACTACGATTTTAATTGTGTGATTATTATGAACTGAATGAATGAATTTACACTACTTTGATTTTATTGAATGAATTATGACACGAAATAAATTGAAATTGCGAAATATAAAAAAAAATGAATGCACTCACTCACGCAATCGAAACTATTTTGCAATAAATAGTGCTAAGAAAGGAAGGAAATAAGGAATAAATCGGAACGAACTCACAAAATACCCAAACCGTCCACTTTCGATGTCTCGAAGATTCTCGAACGTCCAATGGGTCCAAAGTCCGACCGGTTTGACCTCTGCGCCGACCGTTGAGCTTTATGTTCGTAAGCTTGTGTAGTTGCACTTATGAAGATTCTTCGACAGGATGTTGAATGTAAGGCTCCCGAAGATATCTTGATGCTGAAGACCACACTGAAGAGCTTCTGAACTTCTTGCGTGTCCGTAGTCCGCTTCGCTTGTAGATAAATTATGAACCGCGAGAGGACCAATGTAAAGGAGGGTCCTTGATAAATAAGAGTGGACTGTATTTTAAGCTGGTTTATTACAAGTTAACAAACTTCAGACGATGTTAATATAAAATCGGTCGAAATAACAGAGAGGGGTCCGTGCGTGATGCGTGGTCGCAGGTAAGTGTATGGAGTGGGGTCGCTGCGCCGGCGCGGTGCGCGGCTAGCGGCCGATGACCTTGCTTGGCGACGATGACGTCGCGGTCCCCCGCGCGTCTCCTCCCGTGCGTGTAAGGCCCGGGCTCGGACAATATTTGTACCTATTTAAGTTTCAATAAACTGTTTGGAATTAAGATGTTTTTGTAATAGGTCTGGAACCATATTATTAAAGACTACTTTTTAGAGAGCGAATTGTGCCGTGGGCAAATTTGGTTTTGACTACTAATTATAAAGCTGTCCTAACTACAAAACAAGTAGGTATAGAGCAATAAATGTATTTAAATTTCCATTTTGATAACTTACTATTACTTATGAGTTTTTTTTTTTAGAAAAATCGCAATAATATTGTACCGTCTCTGAATCTTCACTATTCCTCGTGGATCAGACTTATTCGTTTGTTAAGTTCATGTTAAGCGTCTATAACAAGGGGCTTACAATCTTGTCAGAATTTAAGAAACAAGATCAAAAGTGGAGGTATAATTTTGATCTTTATTACGAGTCGCAAACGAGTGGACTTCACATTGGCCTTGCTTATTTTGAGAGAGGCCCGAGTATTTGCAAACTTCGCAAACAAAGAGTTTCGCCATTTTTTTTGGGCGAATTTTTAAAATGAATACTCGGAAATCTTGTAACTTTTTTTTACAGAATTGCTTGCCCATCAAAGCTTTTTATTACTTTTATTAAGATAATTATTATTTTGTCCATTCCGCCAGTGAATTTCGGAAGTTTAATGAAAAAATATTGTGTGAACTGATCAAAGAGTTACTGGGAACTCAAAACAATGAGTGTTTTGAGCTCTTTGTTGTAGCGTTGCTAGAGTTTTCATTAAACCAAATGGCATGTACAGAAATTCATAATAGCCAGAGTGGGTGATTTCATCTAATCCTTTCCTCAACGTCTCCGATGTCTTAAGCACTTCATGCCTCTTATCCAGTTCCACTTTTCGTTGAAATTGCGTTTCGACGCCCAAGAGAGCCTGATTTGTTGTTTTAGGCTCGAAAGGGTTCGTTTTAGATTACATTTAGAAGCTTTTACTTTGTGGTTTTATCTCATGTTTAATGTTTTAAAGTAGCGATTGGGTCACTTTTAGCCAACATTGCTGATTTCAATTATGAAAAGCAAGTAACTGACGATGACGCTTGAATATTATTTTATGTGTCTATTTAATAATTATATTGTTTTTGATCGTACACGTTTTAATATTATTCATATTTGTTTTGCAGGTATTTCTTCTTAAGCTATCGTCGAGTAAGAGATAAAGCTACTTTCCGTAAGTTATAGTTTATGATTTAATTCATTTTCTATGAGGTACATTGCCTATTACCTAGGTAACTATGGACTTCATATCAAACGCTAAATCGAACAATCAACGTTAATTATTTAGCATGAACATTCCGTACCATCGAACGTGTCATTTGTAAGCAATCAATATTGTTCAATACTAGTCAATTATTTAGTTGCGGTGGGATATCAGACGTCTAAGCCAACTAACTTCAGATAGTATGGTTGGTATCAATCTTATTCCTGTTTTGTTCCAAAACTGAAGTAGGACATTTACATATTTTAAGTTTATCATTTCATTATTCAGGTAATTAAAAGAACAGAAAACAAAAAAAAACATATAATAATTTTCATTTAAAAGCAAAATTGCAATAAACTTTCTTGGCTCACGCGTAATTTTGTATTCCCAAAACATCCGCTCAAATCTTCAGTCATACAAAACCCTTGTACCATGTCTTAAGGGGTTAATCATAATAAACGTTAGCAGTCAGTGGGTACAAAGTTACAAGAGTCACATCCATCAGTTTTAGTTATCCGACTGGCACCGACATGGTGCCATAATGACAAAGCACTCAGCAATCTAAGCGACAGCCGAGCTGTGAGCGGTAACGAGACTTGACGCAAAGTTCTGCATAATATTGTGTAAGCTATTCTTTAGTGCTTGTATCGGATTTAGAACCGGGCCTACTGTACTGTAATGTACTCTCGTCTGTCGATCCGAAAATAATGAAATGCAAGCCAAATCCAGATGTTGTGTGACATTTCGGAATATTATTATGCGCATTAACTCGCCATAACATGAGAAGCCAATAATACAGCTTCACTAGTGTAGCCCAGTACTGTGAATAAGGACGATTAAGCTGAAATGATGGTTATAGTGGTAGTGCTAGGTTAGCTTACTCCATATCAACCATGTCCTAATGGCAGCATCCTGAAAATTGATTCCATCAGATCAAGGCGATCTGATTAAAATCATGGTAATTTATACTCGTAATTCATATAGAATAGATAGAGATCTTAGTAAGAATTAAATTTGATCAATTTCTGGGAATTTAGCTGACTCAAAATTACTCTCAACGTAAAGATACAAAAACGGAAAAATACAAAAGAGAAAAAAGTAAGTAGTTTTAACTGACTGCAATAATCGCACTGCAATCAAATTATTTTCTGTGAATATAAAAGTTTATTTTTAAATAGATCATTCAAATTCCTCTGAAATAGGAAAAGTTACATGTTAGATAATGTGTAAAACATTATCACGTCTCAAGTAGCGTGTGGAATCTAGATGTAGAATAATATTACAGTGGGAAGAAGTAAATTTTTGAGCACCTATTTTGAAAAATTCTGAACATACTAGTAACTTCGCAAAGTTAATATAGGTAAAAGTTATTTTTCATCAACTCTGGTTTCATCAGTTTTTGTGATACAATATCCGGTCAAAAACTAATAACACCAACTTTATTGAACCTTTCATCCAGGGTTTCGCTCTGCATTTTTTCAATCACAATTTTATAGCGGGAACTTTACTATTCTGCATATTCTATCACTTTTTTTATTACGGTCTTTTTGTATGTGTGTTTCGTATGGAATGTTAACTTCTGCAAAATGTGGGAATGTCCCAAATGTGTTCGGACATACCTCTGACTAACGTAGCCTTATTTTCTATCAATTTTATAATGCAAGTGAGCATGCGATCTAGTTGCAATCGTGCGCCAATATCCGCCGGCATCTGGGAGACTCCGGAACCGCTCAATGGGCTTTCAATAATGTAAGGAAAATTGCTGAGATGTGCGTGTTATAGCGAGAATTCCATTCAACGCGATCTTATTTGTTCACTATGAACATGACAGGTAAAATTAAAGCAGATACACTAATTCATCTAAAGTTTAGTAAGGTACCCTTTTTATTATTATTATTATTATAGTTAGCCCGTTGTGTCCCACTGCTGGGCAAAGGCCTCCCCTTGATCCTTCCAAACATCACGATCCTGTGCCATTTGGACCCACGCCGTGTTAAAGGCATTCAGCTCGTCGCGCCATCTCTTTCTAGGTCTACCGCGACGCCGTCTTGCTGTCTCAGGGCTCCACTGAGTGGTGACTTTAGCCCACAGCTCATCAGGCATGCGGCAGATATGACCCGCCCAGCTCCATTTAAGCGTCGCGACCTTACGAGTCATGTCAGCAATTTGGGTTCTGGAGCGCACTGTCGTATTCCGTATACGGTCTGTAAGCTTAACACCGAGGATGCTGCGCTCCATTGCCCGCTGGTACCCTTTTACTGTAGGTTATTAATCTTAAAAATCTAACTCATCTTAAAGGTACTTAATATTATTAGATATCAATCATCGTTATTATTTTTCGTCACCTGTGGTTATCTATCATAAGAGGAAATGTTAGTATGATCTGCAAATATTTGTTTCGGGGCTGGGTGTTTCTTCTATATAATAATAATGTACTTATATACATACTTAATATTTACAAAAAACTGTCAAAGTCAAAGTCAAAGTATCGTTTATTGCTCTGAATATATGTAGAGAAGGTGTAAAGGAGATAAGTAGTATACCTATTAGTCATTTAGTTCCTCTAACACAGGCTTAGCTCTCTCTGAGGTTAAATGATGCTATGTGCTTTTTTTATTCATGAGCTTTTTTATAATATACGACTATATATAAATATAAGTCAAAGTTTGTATGTTTGACCTAAAGCCTAAAGCTAAAATTAGATTGTTAAGCTAAAATTAAAATGGCGGCTCATCATATTAAAAAGGAAAGTTAGTTAAGAGGCGCGAAATAGAGCATGAAATCGATAAACGCTTCGGGCGATCGTGAGCGATGAATTAATTTTGCGAATAATATGAGCAGATGTGAAGCAAGTGGCTTTGCAGATTAAAATACTTAAATACGTAATTTATACAGGCAAATAATTTACTCCGAACACACAGTACACTAACACACAGTACGTAGTCATGAGTCGTGAGTCATGTACATAAAAAGTAGTCTTTGTGTTATTCCAGAACCTTAACGATCTACATTCCATCATCAAAATTGGTTTAGTAGTTATAGGGTACATTCACACACACAAACACAAACACACACACACACACACATACGGACTTTCGCCTTTATAATATTAGTAGGATTTATGGTACGATTATTTATATTGTATCAGAAACTAAAATACCTAGTACCTAATAATACCCACAGTATTTATAGATCATTAAAATATTTGTACTTACCTCAAAAGAGTTACTCAAAAAATTTAATTATATCTATGAATTCATTTACATGCAATTTAGGAGCTTACAGAAAAAAGGCCCTTTAGTTAAGCATAGTCAGGTAAAAATACTATCACTCGTTCATACTACGGCAAATGTTGCCGATGAAAAAGAACGAACCCGGTAGGTGCACGTTGTCCAGCTACTTACTTACTTACTCCATTGGCTCAGGGACCCAAAGTGAGTCTTGGCCTCCGAAACGAGAATTCGCATCTTCCATCTGTCCATTACTGGTCAAACTGGCGCAGGTCAGCTTCTATTCTATCGCTCCAGCGATACTTGGGACGACCAATGGGTCGACGGCCGTTCGGTCGTCCCAGGTACGTTGTCCAGCTACAAATCTGAAAATACAAAAAAAAAAAATACAAATAGAGTAGGTATTTGGTCGAAATAATAAAAAAAAATGATATCGACAGCAGCATCACATACCGCGGATCAACAGCTAAAAAACGTACAAGTGATTCCAAAAGAACAAAACAACAATATGAGATGAATAGAAAATAATAGGAATATAATAGGATGAGAAGAATTACACACAAACGCAAATGGAAATTTTATGAAATGGCAATTTTATTCCTTTTATATAATTCCCATAACCATTATCAATGGACTTATGAGATCATAATAAAAGATATTAAAGAATTCAAGAGCACGACCGACCCTGATGAAGTCCCAATGTCCGTGACCTACTTATGATATCTCCTGAGACATTTGGTCACGTTGACATCCCTAAGCTATCCAAGGTTGACATCACTAAAGCTATGCAAGGACATCATGAAGCTGCATGAATGACACGCGATTTTCAACTCTCAACTCGTATGACATGAGCAGCTGAGTGGTGAGCAGCGTATTCATAGCTGTTCAAAAATTTATTGTCCAGGAAATTATACGGAATCGAAAATGTACATGTGGGTGTGAAAATTTACATTTGTTCATTTACAATAAACTACAAAACAGACTGGATCGAAGTATCAGCATATTGGACGCTCATTTTGAAAAAAAAGTTGTTTGTTTTGCATGTGAAAATGGGTGATGTTTTTGAGGGGTAGGTTTTGATTTATAGGTATATGCGAGACTACCTTTGGCTGCAACAGTAGTCCACAGGCAAAAAGGATTTTGGGTTAAAATAAATTATACGTAGCAGTATTATATAAATGAATATTATTTTTGCTGTTTGAATACGGTATCACAGAGTTACTGTCTTGATAAAAAAATATTTTTAATAATAATATTTCAACGATTCTACACCCAAAGATAAACCTGTAGGTAATTATTTGGACTTATAGGATAAGCTCCAAAGCCGAATCGATCTTTCAGACGTTATAGAATTGGATAAATTTAACTTAGTCAAAAAATCATTGCAGTAAGGCTGAGACTCCACCAAAGCGGAGATGTGTGAGATGTGTTTTAAACAACCAATATAATTTCAAAAGACGAGATGACTTGTTTGAATAACGAAATTCTATTGGTTGTTTAAAACACATCTCACACATCTCCGCTTTGGTGGAGTCTCAGCCTTATTTCTCTTGTATTGAAGTAAAGAATGCCCGAGGAAAGCAGCCAATCAGTGAAAAGGAACATTTTTCTTTGAAGTGAAGTTCAGTAAATTGGAGTTGGAGCAGTTTGCGATTGCAGTCAAATGTGATCAACAATAGAATTTAAATAACGCTCATTATAGTTTTCAAGAAGAATTCCATCTAGGTCATGGGGTTATGTTTATGCATTACTTTTTTGTGTATGTTTACCGATTACTCAAAGACTCCTGGACCGATTTGGAAAATACTTTTTTTTTTAAAGGGTTTTTTCGATTAGTGCCGTAAAAAAATTGGTGAGGATTTGTCGAGGATCTTCGGAGTTATAAACAGAAAAGCACCTCAAGAGTGCAGAAAATTTCTCAGCTGATATAGGAAACAATAAAGTCATTTTTTTAATTTTTAAATTAACCACTTGTCAGTATATCACTATGTCATAATGTCCATTCCACTTTTATAATTCAATACGAAAAGTGTAATGAAAACTCCAGATTCCCGTGAGAGACGGCATTTCGTAGTGATTCGCGTAATCCAATTGTGACCTACTTCACGTCAAATCCATGACATTGTTAGCACCAGCTTAAACGTGTGTTCAAAATTACTTGAAACTGTATAAGTTAGTGAGTATAATGGCGGTATTTTTTTCTTCTTTTGCTGACATTCGACCAAAAGCTCCCGTGTTTTCAGGAGATTGTAGAGTACCTATTAAATTCGTAGTTTTATTAATGTAGGTACTCGTATACTTTATCTGTGATTTATAATATGGATGTTTAGCGGAATAGAATTGTGCCTCGATCTGCGATCTGAAGATCGTAGGTTCACATCTCTGGTCGTGCGGTAATGGTTAAGGAATAATGACGTTATTTTGCATTAAGCATAATACATAACGTTATTATCCTTTAAATAGTAAAAAAATTGATTGATACTGTCTTATATTTTTCGTTAATAAAAAAACCACTTATGTAGTTATTGATTCAAACGTGATTATGCGGACGTCTAACTTCGGATACTTATTAAAAATTCTAAAATATAATGTAGAAAAGCGTTTTAAAAATAGGAATTAAAAACATCGGTAACTGGTGCCGAGGATGCCAAGGGAACATCAACAAAGTAGCTGTACTTGTCAGCGCGACAAAGTCTCAGAGCTTGTGGCTGTTTATGTGAACATTTCGGAGTTGAAGGAAGGTTGTACCTACCTAAGCTTTATAAATCTAATTCTCACAGGGTTCTATCTCCCAATGGGATCAGTGGAGACAGACCCTGTGAGAATTGATCATGGGATCATCCCATGATCAGATTTCCTTTGCCACGGGTTAAGAACGAATACAATTATTACATATTCAGTAACTTATCCTAGTTTTTTTTATGAATATAGCCACCAACTCGCCCGATGTTCAGCCTGCTGCTCATACGTTAAAATTCATAGAGCCGTTTAAGCTCCAGAGTGGCACAAAAATAGACATTACATACAATATACACTCGAAATACACAACCCTCCTTTTTGGGGACAGTCGGGTAAAAACACAATTAATTTACGGTGAGAATAAACAAATTCCGAACGACTGGGCGTGACAGGAGCATTCATCAATTCTACACCGATAACATTTTTACAATAAAATCGAAGCCTACTCCAAAAATGATATTTCTGCGTAGTGTTATTATTCGAACCATTGGATTGCAAAACGAAATGCAGATCCATTTATCACTGAAGCCCAGAAACGGCGGTGTTTTTTCGATAAAGCTCATAATTCTACGTCAAAATGTATTCAATTTTCCAATATATTAGTTGGCTTCGAAGCCGTAAGCTGTATAAAGTTTTTGCCTCACTCACTGATAAGTTTCTACATGTCTGCGACTTCGCTCTCATTCGACTTTCGACTCATTTGCCAATATGTCGGAAGTCAAAATTATCATGCAGCTACGGCCTAAGTGATTGATTTTAGAAAATATGCAACTGTTTGTTTTATCTTACTCTTACTAATATTATAAACCTGAAAGTTATGTTTTGATATTTGGTTGTTTGAATGTTTGTTACTCAATCTCGCAAAAACTACTGAACGGATTTGGCTGAAACTTGAAGTATAGGTACATAATTTATTGCCTGTAATAATTATATAAGCTACTTTTTATCCAGTTCCATAAAACCATATACGGTCCATATACCACCACGTTGAAGAGGCAGTAGGCAGGTTATACAGCACGCAGAACAGATGGCCAATGAGACAGAAAAGTTCTCGAGTTTAGGCCACGGACCGGCAAGTGCAGTGTTGGACGTCCACTGACAAGATGGACAGACGACCTTGTAATAACTGCAGGTCGGCGGTGGATACAGGCACTTCCAACCGTAACACATGGAAATTTTTGAGGGAGGCCTATGTTCAACAGTGGACGTATAACGGCTGAGATGATAATGATGATGATATAACTATATTAAGTACAGTTATATTTGCGTTTGATTTCATTGATTACGCTTGAATTACATTCTGAGTTCTAGTTAGTGATGGCATTGAATACGTAGACGTTTGCTTACTTATGTCTGCCCCTAAGTACACAGCTCAAATGGAATATCCTTGGAACAGTTCTGTTTATTTATACTTGACGTCAGTTTCTGATTCGATCTAATGTAATCAAACAATACTATTTGAAATATTTAATAGTACCCAAAGTTTCTAAAGTATGTTTTTGTTGATAAAGTTGGGCATAGGCATAATTTATCGCAGTCGTACCCACGTACAATATAATTAGATAACATACTTTATCTCCTCATCATCATCATTATCATCATCCTATAGCAGTCCACTGTTAGACATAGGCCTCCCCTTATGAGCGCCATCGCGCTCTGTCTTCAGCTTGAAGCTTCCAACTTGTGCCGGCAGCCTTCCGCAGATCCTCACTCCACCTGGTAGGAGGCCGTCCTACACTACGTTTGCCGAGACGTGGTCTCCACTCGAGAACTCTTTTACCCCAGCGGTTGTCAGTTCTTCGGCAGATATGGCCGACAAACTGCCACTTCAGATATTCTTTCTCAAGAAAAATGGAATTACCGTCAACTTTATTACCTTGTTTCAGCTAAAACGCCTCCATCTGTGATGTGGCAAACATCAGTGACGAAACGTGTAATATCGTGACCCTCGAGGGGTCGCAGGGAATGAAACTACTCAGTTACATCTTGTATAATCATTAATTTATTCAGCCTCAACATCATCTTAATATACTAAAATCTACGTGCTTAACTACTAACTTCCTTTCTCTTACATTATCCATTAACATTCACTGATACACGTATTTACGTGACAGATAGATTGACACATACCAACACGTAACTATTACTATATCTCATCTTCCCCGAAAAGGTTGGGTGTAGGTTCCCCTCCTTCCAAAGATAAGCCCTAAATAACTTACTTCTATTCTTAGGTACTATACATTTATTTACTTACTCTTAAGTTTTTAACTAGTGAAATATTCAAAGGGAAGGTCCTTTATTTTAACACAAAAAAAATTATTTCTAGTTTATTTCTTACATAATTAGAGCTGCTATACACCGTTTATTTTTGGTCAGTTTAAAGCCGGCGCCTACGTAATCTATATCGATAACCTTACTCAAAAATAATAATAAATATGAGATCTATTTTTTTGCAATAAATAATATCACGAAACATAGGCAGGATAATCACGGAGATACGTGCTCTGTGCTCAGCTGTTGCTACCGCGTAGAGTCTATGCTACGTCGTAGTCATACATACATACCTAGGTCATTAGCTCTGCGCGCCTACGACACCTTACCAAGTGTTTTTCTCACTTTTGTTAATCTTTTCAACTATTTAGTTTCGTATGAAATACTTTTCAAATTCAAAAACTAAACCAACGACACGAATACGATTAAGCAATACAAGCAGTGGGTGCTGGCTTTAAACTGACCCAAAATTAACGGTGTATAATAACTACTATACGACTTATAATATTTTTTTAGTTTTTCTAAGAGATTTACATTCAATATAAGTAACATTGAACTAAAATAATGCAAAAAATGATGTTGATCTTAACATTTTGAACTAAGTATACGAAATCTTAATCTTCTCAATAACATTATTAACTACGTTCATAACGTATTAACGTAAATAACTGGCAATATTATTCAAACAATCGCTTATTTAAGCCGTTTCATAATAACACAATGTAAATCCTATCAACAGGATTTCAGTTCTCCTTCTATTTTACCTAATTCTTTTAACAATTCGTCTATGCGTACCTTTGTTAATTAAGAATTTCGGCTAAGGTATATCATTTATATCCGATAATACTTAAAATTGACCATTTCTTTTAACAATTCGTCTATGCGTGCCTTTGCTAATAAAGAATATTGGCTATAATAGGTATATCGTTGATATCAGATTCTCCTTCAACTACTAATCATTTGTGTATAAACATATTGCTATTATTTATTTTCTTCCTTGAGAAACTCTTCTCATTCCAACAATTAATTCATAACCTCTCTTTGCAAATAATTAATTCATAACCTTTATTGCAATTAATAAATTCATGCCCTCCGGAAGGGTTTTATAATAATATGATATCGACAACTCTTAGGTATCCCTGACCTATACTGTAGTAAAACTGCTTGCATGCATTTTTCTTTATGCGATTTACGCTGTGCTCGCGTTACTACATTACATTTTGTTTACTCAACTCTTTTAAATCATTTAATGTAAGTATTATGCATTATAATCACCTGCTGTGACATTATTTTGACCCTTTAAAATACTCTATTTCAAAATCATATTTTTCTCAATACTGCCTATATTTGGTCAGTATACTACTTGGGCCTGTCATTCCAAACTAAACCTTCTACTTCCTTACTTTATATCACGAAAAAAATTTTTTTCGCACTATCGATAGCCATTTCTGCTGACTCGATACAACGCACATTTTGCTGACCTATTGTTTGCATAGCTAGGACTTTACCTATCATTGAACCATGAATTTGCTGATTCCACCAATTGAAGTTACGTGATTGACCTTGTGTTGTGTGACCATGAAAACTATTCGAGTTAAACAATTTATTATTGTAAAAATTCCAATTTGAATGCGGTTTTTATTTTATTTCGGAGTGTTATTGGAAAACTCTGAGCTAGCCTTTCTCACGAAATTTATTTCTGTACTTCCACATCGATACACTCTTTTCATTCACATAGTCACTCTTTTCTTTCACATAGTCGCACATAGACACATTAATATTGGTCTCGTCTTCCTTAATTAATTGGCATGGAATGTACTCCATTTTCTCATTCTCTTTCCTACACTTTTCTTCTACACATTCAATATTTGACTTATTCTCCATAAATAATTGGCTTAAACTCCAATCAACTTCCTCATACTTTTCTTCTACACAATCAATATTTGAAATATCATCTTCCAACAATTCTGATGAATCGCATTTATCATTATTAACATTCTCTTTTATAGTTATATTTAAGTCACATTTTTTAACCTCACTATTCGTTTTGATTTCATTTTCTCTGAATAAATTTCCCAAATTCCATTTATCTTCCTCATGCTCATCCACATGTTTGCTTATATTTCTTCTCTTATGAAAAACCCTTGAAAACTCATTGTCAGCAACTATTAAATTATCATTACTTCCATTCGTCTTTACTTTCATAACATTTTTTGTACGAATATTATTTCTAACGTGCTTTAAAGAATGTGTGACACAATTCTTATTACTCTGCACTATCTCAGGCGTCTGATATCGCTGAACCTGCTGAATTTGCAACTTGGCCGATCTGTCGTGACACACAAGTTGATTTTTTATCTCATTATTATTTTTATCAACACAGATTCTATTTTGATTTTCGAAAAATTTTCTACCGTATTTATTTTGAATCTGATAGCTATTTTTCTCCTTAAAAAATTGATTCCTATCACGATAGTGATGTTCATTATACAACTTCATATTTCTGTTAAAATAACGTCCCTCAGGCCTAAATTTGTCACTTTCTATCGTTATCTCTTCCTCGATCGCAACTTGGATAGCCTCGCAAAGTGAATTAGGCTGCCTACATGCTATAATTAGCCGAATATGATCATTTGAAAGCCCATCACAAAAACATTTAATTGCAGTTTTCTCGTTAATTGAGAAAAACATTTTTCTTTTTTCTTCTTCTAAACTACCTAAAAAATCTAGCTGTGCATATGTCAAATCTGCTAAAAGTTGATCAATTTCCTCTCCAAATTCTTTAATACTTTTATGTCCTTGCTTACATTTAAACATTTTAATTTGCAATGAAGGATGTGATTTCCTTGGCAATAATTGTTTTTTCATATCATAAATCATTTCATTCACATCATTATATTCAGACTTTAAATAATATTTACCTACTTGGCTTAGCCTGGTTTTTAAAACAAAATTTGTAAGGATTTTCTTTGCGCTATCACATAAAATGCTACTGTAAAAATCTATTCCATTAATTAGAGTTCTTGTAACACTTTCTTCATCATTCATTACTGGTAATAAGTCCAAAGCGACATTAAAATCAAAATTTTCTGAACCCATTTTGAAGAGATAAAAAAAATATTATTCAGTTTCACAAAATTTTACGTTAATTCTTTTGTTATTTAAATATTATTTTCCATCGAATCATTACGTTATCTATCTACTTAACAAAATCAACTGACCTTATTTTATGTCATTATTATGGTGTCCTTTTCCACGTTTTTTTTTTCGACGTTGTGGTCATCTTACGCAGTCCCTTGTCCTAGAGGCGAAGACTGGTGCTGGTCCTAGTGCTGGTCCTAGTCCTTCTGCTCCGGGTAACTGCTTGGCTCTTCCACGGGCTGGATGGCTGCTTGGGCCGGGCTATACCCTGGACACCACTGCTAACTGAGCCGGGATTTCCCTGACTCCTCCAACAATATTATTCTTCTCTCTTCTCAATCTTCCTTCATATAACATATTTTCTTTCTTCATAACACCATTATAATCTTCTTTATTCTTCAACGCCATTATTTTTCTTCATAATTTTGTTTTTCTTTCTTTGTAGAATGATTATCTTCTTTCTTCATTTTTGTCATTTTTCCTCTGTTTTTCTTTGTATCCTGGTAGGTGGCACATCGGTGGTGGTAGTATCGTCACGTAATTTCGTCACGGTCGCCATGTAATATCGTGACCCTCGAGGGGTCGCAGGGAATGAAACTACTCAGTTACATCTTGTATAATCATTAATTTATTCAGCCTCAACATCATCTTAATATACTAAAATCTACGTGCTTAACTACTAACTTCCTTTCTCTTACATTATCCATTAACATTCACTGATACACGTATTTACGTGACAGATAGATTGACACATACCAACACGTAACTATTACTATATCTCAAACGAATTGCAAGTTATGCCACCATGTTAGTGCTGGTTGACGTAACGAGATAATTCGATTTTGCGCGAGAAAATCGAAAAAATCTTGTCACATTGCGCATGCTGGGGATGCGAGTCGAATTTCGAGACATCAGTATGTAATAGTACAAAGTCAGTTTCCTGGCTTTGGTTTGGACTTAACCATCCCGTGTTTTTTAGTATCAGTTCGTTTTAAGTACACTTACCTACCTTACCTATAATGTGTCTGTATACCTACATTCTGTATATAAGTATCTGTCTGTTTACACCGCTAGCCTTGTCGGTTTTCCTTTAGAGGGATATAGTATATCGATACAGGAAAATTCCCTAAGAAGCCACAAGTTTGACCGTCTTCTAGATACCATTAATAATTCAATCCTTTGGGATCATCACAACTTTTTCCCGTAGCAAATGAACCGTAGGTGCCTCATATTATATGGGTAAATTTAAACCGGTACACTTCTGCATCCTCAGGAAAGGCACACATCTTTTCCATTTGAAGGTGAGTCTTTTAGAATACCTAGTCAACATTGTTTTAAAATGGTTAGGATACAATTCCTTTGTAGAATTTACAATATTCTACAATGTGACAATCATAGTCTAAATACTAATCAACTATTAATGGAAATGTAAAGCGGCCAATTTAATTCCCTTCTCTTTGTGAGAATTGATCGTTTACGCTTATGTTGCTGCAGACGAGTTTCCTGTGTCAAATGGAAAGTGGTTGTCAAATGCGTAAAATTGCGTGTATTTCGCTTTGAAATTTGTTGCATAGGTAATCTGATCCAATCTGCGTTTTAGATGACCCGCTCATGACCCATGGAGGGGTTAATTTTGTTCCAAGTTGTAGTTAGGTAGGTACCGTCCAATATGATTTTGTGTTTGTGTTTTTTCTTCGCGGCGAGCAAAGAAATCTTTTCAGTACGCGAGATACATACACTTTTTGCTTCTATCTCGATATAATTCTGTGGGTTTCGGTCTTCGGTCTCGGTCACCGGCGTGAACAGCTGCCTTTAAAAGCTTGTAAATTTCATGAACCAAAAACTTAATTAATAATTGTTATTTTATATTTCTAGGAACTAGAACCTTCACCTGAATAATGTAGTTATCAGTGGCGGATTATCCTTAAGGCAAACTAGGCAATTGCCTAGGGGCGCGAGGTTACAGAGGGGCGCGCAAGGAAAAATTGGAACAAAAAAAAATTATAAGTAGTTGGGTACCTAATTAAAAAGCGCTACTTCCATAGCGCTTCCAAAGCGCGTCCCGTCTTCTTGATTATTTGTACGTCACCCGATTCTATTTAAATAAGACAGAATTTCGCTGTTGAGGTGCGGGGCGCCCCGGCGATGGCCGACGCGGCAGGCAGCGCGGAGGGCGCGGGTCTGTCGAAAGCCGTGCGACAGGGATGATAGTCACGAGCATACGAGTAGGTACGATCTGGCGATTTTTTTGGATCGTTCGAAAGCCATTCGTTTTTCCAGCGGATCGATTGAATATAATCAGATATCGGATAGTAAAGATCGAATCAATCATGAAATAAACCTACAAGCAACGAGCCTTTTCTTTGAGCTCCGCAAACAAAATCAAGTGTCACATGTTGTATTTGTCCTAAAAAAAATCTGCTCGTTTCGCTCGCATTTACGTTTCTCAGTAGGTACCTTTATTGCGAGTAAAGTGAGTTATGTCTGACTGACCACAGAATAAGAACCGACAAGCAACGATCCTTTTCTTTGATCACCGCAAACAAAATCAAGTGAAACATGTTGCATTTATCATTAAAAAAATCTGCTCGCTTCGCTCGCATTTATCTTCATAAGTAAATGCATTGCGAGTAAAGTGAGTTGTGTCTGACCACAGCATAAGAAGCGACATGCAGCGAGCCTTTTCTTTGATTACCACAAACAAAATCGAGTGCCACATGTTGCATTTGACTTAAAAAAATTTGCTCGCTTCGCTCGCATTTAACTTCATAAGTAGATATATTGCGAGTACAAAGTGAGTTATGTCTGACGACAGAATAAGAACCGACAAGCAGCGAGCTTTTTCTATGATCAATGCAAACAAAATCAAGTGCCACATGTTACATTTTCCTTACAAAAATTCGGCTCGCTTCGCTCGCTTGATTAAAAACTCGCTTCACTCGCATTTTAACTATTATAATAGTGTAGTAGGTATATTGCGAGTAAAGTGAGTTATGTCTGATCGCACCGCAGAATAGGAACCGACAGGCAGCGAGTCTTTGAGCACAGCAAACTTATGCTAAGTTTCAAGTTCGTTAGTACCAGGACGAAGATTTTAGCATATTTACGAATTTCTAAAAATCGTAAACAATTCAAGAATGTGATAGTAGTCAGAGTTACCCCCTTGGGTAGTCAAAGGCTTATCCAAATACGGTATTTGATAGTTTGTTACCAGAGGGGCGCCCATGAGGAGCTTGCCTAGGGCGCTCACGACGTTTGATCCGCCCCTGGTAGTTATGATCCTCCAAAATTAAATAGTAGTTTAACTCAATCTCAAACTTTTTTAAGAATTAATGCCGTAATTTTATACTGGTCGTTTAAGGCTGTGTCCCCAGTAGGCAAACTGTGAGAGGCCGACTGAGTTTGCGGCGTATCGGTTTACCGCAAACTCAGTCGGCCGCTCACAGTTTGCCTACTGGGGACACAGCCTTATTATGAATTAAATCCATAAAGTACAAAATACCTCAAAGAGCAGATTATAGCGGAGAAACGGGAAAGTAAGATATTTATTTTACATTAATTTGGATGAGATCCGACCAAGACTATTATGACGTAAGCGTTTCCAAGTTTCTTGCAAAAATATTTACGTTCCTTCAAACCGGCAACATAAATAGGTATACCTGATACTAGCAAACCCAGCGAAAAGAGCCGTTCCTCTCGTTCCTCACAAAATATGTATGAGAAAATGAATTTTGTTGTTAAAAAACTTTTTCGGTAATTTTTTGGATGTTTTAATATAATAAGATAGTTTTTATACTATCCGGGGTGGAGACAAATCCAACAAATCATAAAACATAGTAATCAGTCCAGCTGTAGACTTTGTTTTATAAATTAAATTAGAAAATAATCTTTCATATAACGTATACCTAAAACCTTGTTTTTTTTTTTAATTTTTCGCTGGTTCCTATTTGGTGAAAAAATCACTTTATGATTCACTATAACTATTGATTATTTATTATTAACTATTGTCAACCAAATCAATAGAATAGTGATAGGTACTATCTACAGTTTGATTAGATGTTAAATACTCAATAACAAACTTCTCTGATATCCTTTGCCAATTTAAAATTGAAATAAGATCAATATTTATTTTTTCAGCGATAAAATGTTGACCAACTAAAAAAGAAAGGCAAGCAGGAGCAACTTAAATCGCCTGTTTGCTCACAAAATCATGGAACGGCTAAAGCTTAGTCCAGGAAGTCCGGCCAATATCCGAGCTTCATTCAGCGTCGGTCCCCATTTGTAAAGGCAGTGTGTGTGAAATTATTCTAGTCATAAATCCCGCTAGTCCGGGCCGCTGGTCATTTGAAAGTCATTTTTATGTTCCACGTATGTAATAATAAGTACTTGAATGTGTAAATACTCAATAACAAACTTATCTGACTAAACCTTTGCTAATTTAAAATTTAAATATGATCAACATTTATTTTTTTCAGCGATAAAATGTTGACCAACTAAAAAATAAAGACAAGTAGGAGCAACTTAAATCGCCTGTTTGCTCACAAAATCGTGGAACGGCAAAAGCTTAGTTCAGGAAGTCCGGCCAATATCCGAGCTTCATTCAGCGTCGGTCCCCATTTGTAAAGGCAGTGTGTGTGAAATTATTCTAGTCATAAATCCAGCTAGTCCGGGCCGCTGGTCATTTGAAAGACATTTTCATGTTCCACGTATGTAATACTTGAATGTGTAAAATCTGGATAGCTTTAGAAATGTTCTGTAGGTTATGTGAGTGAGTTGAGTGCGAGAGACCGAATGGATTTTTAACCAACATGCAATAACTAGAGTAGGATTCAGCACTCAAGTCCTAAGGAAGAGGTGGAATTAATTGTTTTATTTACTTTATTATGCTCTTTTAGTCAAGGTCGTTCAGTTGTTCTGGTGTGTAGTGCTTACAAACGTACAAACTAGCATAATTATTATTGTTCAAGCCTTATTTGGACAATTAGTAATTTTTTACATAACCTAGTTCTGTGATATAGTTGCGTCTATCGGACTTCAGTGCTGAATCCGACTCTAGACCCCACATGCATTGCACTTAATTTTTTATCGACTTTTTACGTTGAACTCGACGTATAGAAAATAAACCCTTACACTTACTAGGTACCTACTTATGTATAATTCCTGTATAGATTAAGGGTTCAAGTTTTAACTGAAGAAGGTGAGTGGAAACAACTGTTTTTAATTACCACACTGGTATTATTTCATCGAAAATTTCGGGCGGAAGTCATAGGATTCTGTGGCTGGGTTGGTTAAAGCACTCCGGCTTAAGAGGGATCGTTTGAATCAATGCGGGGGCGAATCCCGTCGGAATCGAAAATTTTGATAAAATATTCGAAAAAAAAAAGAAAGTTTCGAAATGATAAATTTGGAATTTGGTAGCATTAACTTGTACGAAATTTTGTCAATGTAAAGTAAACAAAAAAATGGTTGACATTATTTAACACACGGGAATTACTCACGTAAAAATATCGTCGATTTAGATACCGACAATGTTTCGATTCATCCGGAGAATCTTCATCTGGTTAAGGAGGGAGTTGCGGCAAGGTTACTCCTCGCGGTCGCGTCTCACACTGTCGAAAACATTGTCGGTATCTAAATCGACGATATTTTTACGTGAGTAATTCCCGTGTGTTCAATAATGTCTGTCTAGTACAACTCACGAAAGTTTTGAAAGTGAAAGAAAATGGTTGTCTGTAAAGTCGGTTTACGGACGATAATTTTACGTGATAACGTCATAAGAAAACATTGATGAAAAATTGTCAAATATATTAAATTTATTTAAATTTTCTTCTGTCAACGTTATAAAATATTCTTTATATTAATGTATCGGATCGGATTATTTACCAAAATAAATTACTTTGTAGCTAGTGCTACGAGAACCGTAGCTCTCGCTACGTCTCGTAGCAGCGCTACGTCTCATAGGCGGAACGTAACACTTTTTCGTGCGTGCAGCCAGGGCGTTCATCAATTTATAAGACGTGAACAGGTAAAAAAAAATTCCCAGTGATTTATTATGCTAAAAGAATGTACTCCTTAATTGGGTAATCTAATATTAAGGTATCCATCTTATTTATTGCTAAATAACGCTTATAATACAATTTTTCAGGTAAAATGTGAGCCAAACTGCCTCTTTATGACTGAAACAAATTGTATTTGCTGCTCCTGGCCGGAATGGTGATTATTTTTTATATTACGATGCGTTGCTTCCCAGATACTGAAGTATCTTGTATCTAATTATCTTTTTCATCACGAGAGAGGCTCAGCGAGAGAATTCATGACGGCCTCAGTGTGATGGCGAAAAGAGATAAAAGTATTTGATTCACGTAACAAATGATTCTGTAATTTGAGTAACATTGATCTGGGTCTTGTAATTCACAACACAGATAGAAAGGTATCATAGTGCTATAGGACATTTTTGAATGGGAATGGGAAGTATAGGTTGATGTAGTCAAAATTTATAAATAAAGTGTAGTTTTTTTTCATAAATTGAATAAAAAAGATATACTCTATTTATTTATTGATTATACAATGCCAACAACACGCTTTTCATTATGTACTTCTTACACAAATGTTAAATTTAAATTAAGTATTTTATAGTAGGTAAGTGCATTAATTACTATAACATCACAATCTGATTTTTATAACAAATTAACAAATAATTTGAAGAATGAAAAATGTACTTAATACTTTTATGGGACCAAGCTCACTACTGAAACACTACTTAGCTTAAATGGTACTTATCATTGACATTAATGGTCTTTTTGTGTACGATTTTGAAGAGTAACAACGTCTCAAACATTTAAGTAGCGTTTAAGTACTTGTGCGTAAGATTTAATAATTCAATAATTAGAAAGTTGGAACAAGTTGGAACAAGTTGGATGCGTCAAGCTGAAGGGCGCGATGACGCTCACTAGGGGAGGCCTATGTCCAGCAGTGGACTGCTAATAGGCTGATGATGATGATGATGATGATGAAGCATCTTTGTAACCGATCTATAGGAGGTTCAACTGATCCAAGCTGGAAGCGTGCCCAAAACTCTGGCAGCATTACCGCGCTAAATGGCAATGCTGACCATTGGGTCACATATTTGGCTCATTGGAGCCAAATAGACATAGACATAGACAGACGTTTATTCACCACTTGGCACACAATAAAAATCTCAAAAAATGTAACACAAAGAAAAAACAGAAGCAAATGAGAGAAATATGTGCCGGACCTTGGACCAAGCGTCGCTTCAATCAGACGCCCTGAAAGAATTTTGAAAACGTGATGGTCCCGGTTAGGTTAACCCCCGGACTCAGGGCCTCAACCCCAAAAGGTTCACACATATTTAAACCTTCATAATCATCATCATCATCAGCCATTTTGAACCCACTGCTGGGCATAGGCCTCCTTCGTGTCTGCCGTTTGCCTCGATCCTGCGCTAGCCTCAGCCACGTACAACCCACGGTCTTGTGGATGTCATCGACCCATCGTGCCGGTGGACTAAACTAGTATAGTATTATATTATCTGTGACTAAACTAAACTAATATTTAAACCTTATCGAGGTTTAAATATTTGCGCCTTTTAAGATCCTCAACCGAATCTCCCCGTACCTCAGGGGAATACAAAATTATTATTACTGAACTAGATTTCATAAGACAAGTAGAATTGTTATTGGCCCTCATAAATATCGAGGCGGAAAACGTTGTCTTTGCTGAATGTTATTCAAATATAACTTATGCTCTATGTGACTAGAAAGGGGTTTCTCTTTTGAAACAAGACAGCACTTGACATCAAAACTGCACTTCAAGACAAAGATACTAAATCTTTCATAGTTTACGATGTGTGAGCGAGCACTCCGTCTAACGATGAAATACGACTCTATATTACTGGTGCACAATTTTTCACAACACTCCACCAGGCTAAAATAAACCTTACGTGCACTGTGTGAGGTTGAAAGTGTGAGAAGACAGTTGATGTCTTCCTAACGACTTCTTTATACGACGTGTGAAGGATCTATATTGGATGATTAGCAGAAGAAAGGCTTCGAATGGCTCATTAAAAGAAATATCGGTCGGCACTCTCCTGATTTTAATGGCTCTTTTCTATTACTTAGAAAGGAATTATTTTATGCCACTCTATTTTATAATACTCACTATACGTTAGTCTAAGATTATTGTAGGAAAATGAAGTGGAAGGTAAAACTCTTTGTCTACGTCCACTTGTGTAGTTTGTCGATTGCCATTATGCCTAATATTACTAAACAGCTGATTTGTTTTATCTGGACTAGTTTTCTGGATTCGATAGGTACTTTTACATGCAAAAATATATTTTTCAAAAATCATTAATATGTCTTTTCTGGATTTCACATTAAACGCCAGCATGTAAAAAGACTCTTTATGACTACGAGATCAAATCTTTGCAATTGACATTTCATTCTATTTCATAAAACAATATATTGAACATTACCCAATCCAATAACCCTAGCTGTCTATTACCAAAACATTTTTCACCCTCCCATCAAACAATTTTAGGGAAAAGTGATGGAAATCACCATAATATCTTCCCATGAAAAATGACGGGGATGTCAAAATACGTCTATCGGCAGGCGGTTTATGATGCGTGACTATCGGTTACGCAGGATTTATGACGACATTTTGCGACGTCGAAAAACGTCAAATTAAAGACTGAAATAAAAATGATGGAGGCATTTTACATCCTTACAAACGTTTCGGCTGTATAACGGTCTTAACAGAAACTCTTTGTCACATAGGAATGTGAATAGAATACTGTTAGACTAAGTTCAGATGAACGCGCGGCGACGCGCGTTGCCGCGCGGTTCAGCTGTTCAGATGGCGGCGGCTTGGTGCATGGCGGTTCGCGCGGGAACGCGTGGTGACGCGCGGTGACGCGCGGTCATGTACACAACAACACTAATTTGTTATAATCTCAAGCTGCGTGCCGAGCCAACCGCGCGTCGCCGCGCGTTCATCTGAACTTAGTCTTAACTCGATGTTATTTTATAGAAAATAGACAAAAATGGAACTATCGGTTGTTAGTATATGTGTATCAACACGACCAAAACTATCACATCTAGATGGTCGACTTAATATCTTTCTCTGTAGCCTGCGACTGCAATCGAATAATTGATTGCATGAGCAATTTACTTCGCCGTAACACAGTTTTTACTAGCACGGTAAGTAAGTCCGAAGCCCTATGATGCTAATCTAGATTGTTTCCTTTACCTTTATTAAGTTTAGCTTTAGCCTTTGTTAAGTTTACCGTTACTGCGACTAGCTCTAGTTTAAGCACTATGGAAAACTTTTGTTCTTGTTGAAAATAGATATTCTATTCTATTCTACTTCAACGACAACCCACATTTCTTCAAGGACCGGTGCATTTCACATGAGTGTATGTGGCAGTTGTTATGTAAGAAACTGAATGCATCTGTCCCTTTCTGAATTCTTAGGTTGAGACTCCATCAAAGCGGAGACGAGAGATGTGTTTAAACAACCAATAGAATTTCGTTATTCACACAATCTCGTGTCACAGACGAGATGAAATGTCACGCACACGGTCCGATCTAAACTAGCCATAAACTGTTAAACTGAGCCACAGTTTTATTTGTGTTCTTGCTAACTTTTACATTATACATTTAAAAGTTTAAGAAAGGTTAGTAAAAAGTTCTTATTGGTTAAAAAATTACTATAAAGGGACAGTTCAAGGTAAATAAGATAATATGAAAACAAAAATTGATCTTCCACACAAATATTCAATAGAATCTGAGGCATATTTACACATGCCATAGGATTTGCGGTAAATCCCCTTGTCAGAGAGGATAACATTTGAAGGATCACGCCTCATCCAAGCAGGATTATCTTGTAGGCAAACTGAAGGATCTGGGGCTCTACGGAGAAAATCCCAAAAATCACAGAGCTAAGGGCTATTTTTTCAAAAACGGACACCGTCACGGACTTTACACTATAATGCTGGGGCCACACTACCTTACCGTCTACCGGGCTGTTACCGCAATAATTATGACATTAAATTACCGTTTAAATTACTGCATGAACTGGTGTGGTTACACCAGAGTTTACCTAGATATGTCAATAAATTAGGCGGTAAAAATATCACTTTTCAAGATGGAGGTTGAAGCTGCAGCGGTGTTGTGTTTTATGAGTGCCAATTATTTTTACATGAATCTTTATTTTTATATACTTATTATAAATTAATTTATACCTATATTAATCTTTATTTTTATTTATTATTTTTTATATTTATTTAGATTGTTTCGGTAATAATTCATCGAGGATTCTTTTTTCTTTTTCAAATCATCTATCGTACTTGGAAATGATAAATTTTGTTTGATGCGACGCCAGGCATCATTTTGTACACTGCGATTTTTATGGTTCTTCTGTCGGGTATCCCAAAGCGACGAATTAGATTGGAATAATTCCAAAAACTAGAGCTCTTTTTCATTTGACCACTCCATGTTGGTCGATACGTGCGTCGCCGGTGAGCTCATATTGCACACTGGACAAACGGTAGTGTGGCCATGAACGCATTAATTACTGCGGTAATCTTCTTTGATGTGCGAAAAAAGACCGCCGCCGGAGCTATTGTCTACCGCCATTTGCCATATTGATTGGCATTTTAAAATTATGGCCATAAATCGTGGTTGCACCTAGGTGTTGTTTAAGTTATGGCAATAATTATTGGCATATCACGGTAGTGTGGCCCCAGCATAATACATACATGTATGTAAGTATATGTTATTATGAGCTGGTATAGTTCTCTGGTATCGAAGTTTTTAGGCCGCCTAATGGCCCCGTCATGGCTTAACGACTGAAAAGCCGTTTCACCTTCTTTATCTTTTTTCACTGGCTTTTTACTCCACTCAAGGGTTGCCTGGAAGAAATCGCACTAAGCGACAAGGTCGCCTATTGTATCTACCTATTTATTACATTTTAAGTTTTGTATCTTGCTTCCATGCGTACAATAAAGTATTCTTTCATTCATTCAAAAAGCACGGAAGTAGTCAGCTGTTAATACCACTAGCGGTCAACCATCCAAATTGTGACCACTCAGAATTTTGTTTAACTTCAACGATCTATCAAGAACGTCTAAGTAAACTACGCCAGCGCTTCTAATGCTATAATTCTTTGATGTTTGAAGTAACTTTGTGTAAGTCCAGTAACTATCCAGTAGTCCAAAGAATTTTGCCATGGCTTAAGCTTTATTTTTACACGGTTGTTCATTTGTCGTTTTTTTGTAATTTATTGAGCCAACCAATTAATGTTCCCTCTAATAGAACGAGAGTGCTCAGTCGAACCACATCCATTCACCGTTTGACTGCACTTAATTGCCCCAAACAAAAAAACAATATTACGACCGATTTATGACGGTACCGTTCTTTACTCTGTAGATGCAAGAGATATAAGATGTGGCTTAGATTTATGTCCAGTTACTTATACCCAGCTTACATCAAGGTTCAAATAGTGGATACTGTAATAACAACACGTACAAAAGTTGTCTAGGCCTGGTTGTGAGGGATTGAAGAAAATCCACATAGTTGGGACCTAATATTCTTCCAGCTTCATTCCAGCGTACTCTGGTTGATCTACTTAAATGTTTCAAGGTTTTTATGTTGAACTGTGTATTTTTTATTTATAACCGGTGATTACTCATAATTGTAGGTCCATAATAAAAATTCTCAAGAAGTTTTTCAATGATTTGTACCTACCCTAGATATGTTACTTTAATAGTTATCGACGTTTAAAATAATATGGTCGCACTGGAAAACATACCGACATAGTGCACACTATGTTGACCAGTTCCGCAAATGAATAGTACATAGATATTTTAACACAATAGCATTATATTGTTTTTATAATTCACTACACGTGACAAACACGTCTAGGTCGTCGCCCCTGCTTGACGCAGACTAAAGACAAGACGTCCTAATTGGAACGTTTTCGAGACTACATTTTTCGTGCGCTAGAAATATAATCTATTATTTTTAAATATCATTGAAGTTTCTGGAAGAAGTATGTAGTAATAAGTGCGTATTTAGTTTGTAAGTACTTATACATTTTGTTAGATACATCCAGCATCAAAAGCTTGCAATTTTAACTAAAATATTATTAGGCTTATCGTGTAAGGTTCTTAAGCAATCGCAATCGTCTTCAAATGTCAATTTATATAGAAGAAGCCAATATCAACCAGTGAACTTATCCAATAAAGCCGCTGACACGAACGCCCACTGTTTCAGTAAATAAATCTTTTGTAAAATTGATAAAATTCTGCATACAAAATGTCACCGTCTCTTTGATCATCTTTTACCTGAAAGGTCAAATTGCAATGATGCGAAAAAAACCAAGCCTCCATGAATGTAAACTCACGTTCCAGTAAGTTTTGACATTTTGAGTCTGGGCTATAGCAGACGTGCGGCTTTTGGCATCGGTGATCGGCGATTTTGTGACTGCATCGATGCTGCATCGCGTTTTGGCGACTCTCTGCGTTCGATCGTAGTATCTAAACGCGTTTTCGATGCAGCAGCGACTTGCTGCGTTTGGACACGGTATCGAAATCGCGCGTTTTAGCAACTGCTGCAATCGCCGGTCGCCGCGTTTGGCGTTTTTAAAGCCTTGACCAAACCAAAGCGTTCAGCTAACGTCCGCGTTGGCGTGCAAGGTGGCGATCAGTAGTTGTCCAATCAGAGGACGCATCGTGGCACCGATTGTCATCAACGCTTTGGGTGTAAGTATGCGGTGAGGAATTTTGATCGCTGCATTTTATTTCTGAAAAGCGACTAAACTTGTGTACTCACAAATGTTTTTAAAAGTGGAAAATCTAATAGCCTGTCTCAATCAGTCAGCGACTTCCATAGCTTTCGCAAAACATCGATCGTTAAATCGTACGACGAAGCGAAAGGTCCGTATCGCTGACAATTGAGCTGATTCAGAACTCGGAAGGAGCCTATTCTATCGTTTTGTTCGTTTTATAACGAAGCCCAAGGCTTCTAGGCTTATTTATAACACAGTAAAGTTATATCTTTGTTAAGACAAACTCGGAAATGCAAGTGGTTTGCGTTCATTAGCTTTGTAAATATAAGTGACTTTCAGGATAAGGATTTTCTTGTCCTGAGAAAATAGGAAAGTGGTTTTTAAAGGACGCTGTAAAAAGATTTTAGATATCTATCTACCTAATTATGTGTTGAGTCAAGGCGCACCGTCGGCGTTGATAGGCGAGTGATCTGTACAATGAAACAAGGATACTGATTGTTTAGCAAAAATGTCAACGCTGATTGCACTCGTCAGTGCTGAACAATCAGTATCCCTATTTCATTGTAATAAAGATCACTCGCCTATCAGCGCCAACGGTACGCGTGACAGTAAAACCAGCCTTAACAATTTTCTAGGCACTACAGAGTCCCGTTAAGTTTAGACATAGATGCCTTCTAACAATGTAAAAATCATCTAGTAAAAATGTAAAGGCCTAGTATGTTGTTATAATAGGTGTTGTATAATAAATAAGTACATAATGTTGATATGATTTTGTTATAGTAAATCTTAGAAACCAGTGACCCGATTCTCGCAATTTTTCAAGTTATATGTAGTTCAAGTTATCAAGTTATAAGTTATAAGTAGTCCAGCCAAAATAGCCCGAAAAATATCTCCATGAAAAAAATCCCACAAAGTCGAAAATTGGAAAAAAAGTTAGGAACAAATCGTGAAAGGTCCCCATCGATTTTATGCTACGTCACAAGCACTTCAATTCATGGTCTAATCATCATGGTTATAATGTTAGGAGCCAACTAAGCCGTAGGTAAGTTTCTTAGACAAGCTCACGTCACTGTTGTATAGTCATTCAAATCGTCCATTTACTTTCGATGTATGAACTTATGTCGTCTCGTACGTCCAATCCTGAGCTTGAGCCGAGATGCAGTTAATTATTCAGCATAATGAGACGGCGAAAGTTTGGGCTCCGGACTCCGGGCTGGTAAGCACTAGTTGAAATTGCAAACGAAATTAACACAAATCTATATAAATTTACCTTACTCATACTCTCTACTTAATTTAGTAAGTGACTTATAAGTCCCGGTTGCCGGGTAGCCGGTGCCGGTTACCCGGCGGCGTGTATTGGCATGTACGGCAGCTTTCATACTTCTTCTTTCTTCTCTCAGTGCCTCTCCATTAATGGAGGTCGGCAGTCAGCTTCTTAAAATTCTCCTTGTCCAGCGCAAGTCTGAACAGTTGTTCCACCGTCTTTATGCCTGTCCATTCCCTGATGTTACGGAGCCATGACATCTTACGTCTTCCAACCTTACGCTTTCCCCGTATTTTGCCTATCATGATGGGTTGCAAAAGATGATACCGGTCATGTCGCAGTACATGTCCGAGGTAAGTGACCTTTCGCTGTTTAATGGTCCGGATAAGTTCCAATTTCTTCCCCATACGGTCTAGAACCTCAACATTAGTAACTTTATCGGTCCAACTGATGCGAAGCATGCGGCTGTACGACCACATCTCAAAAGCTTCAACCTTTTTCCGGAGCTCTGCTTTCATGGTCAATGCTTCAATGGTCAATTCATGGTCAATAAAGCTCGAGCTATTTCGATACGTGTCCAGATCTCTGTATCGCTTTCCCATGTGTCAGTTAACCACGACCCCAAGTACCTGTATTTTTCAACGTTGCTTTCACACGTACCGGCGTAATTTGCATACACTTCACTGCCGGGTACCCAGCAGCACCGGCTACCCGACAGGCGGGACGTATGAAAAGGCACTAAGGCTTTGGTTAGAACATGTTTTTATTTTTTATTTTCTCGGTGTGGAGAAAGCGAGAGATTGTCTATACGTCATGAAAGTGGGCGATTAGAAGAACTCGATCTGAATTTTTTTTAAGTTTAGTGCCGTGATCTCTTAAATTGCTAAGCGGCTTAAATATCTCTCCACATGTTTATTTAGTCACTAGCACGAGCTCCAAACGGCGAAGGAAAACATCGTGAGGAAACCCGCGGCTTAGCCAGCCCCAAACGTATTGACCATGTCTTTCCTGTGGATATGGCCGGTTAAGCTGAGAGGATGGTGTAGGTGCTGGGCGAGCCTACTCCATCTCAAACAATGTCCCAGGCACTACAGTGTCCTGGTGAGTGTAAGCAAAGATTGCCTCCTGACACTGTATAAATCATCTAGTGAAGATGTAAAGGCCTAAGTTTATTTAGTCAGAGGGCAACTCCAAATAAGTTCTTTTTGCCCACGTTTGCAAAAGTTAGCTTTCCATAAAGTGGCAAGTTGCAAGCCTTCGATTTGGAAGGTAATTTCTTCACGATGTTTGCCTTTACGCTTTTGCTACTTGAGGTGTGAGTCATTTTGTTTGTAAGTCATTTAGCACGAATACTGGACAAATGATCCAATGCTAAACTAGTGCTAGGTAACTGTTTGCCAATCAGACTAAAAGCTTCAATGCTACATGACGCAAGTAAGGTTCTGGTAGTTACCTAACTGGACGACGAAGTTTTGAATTGACAAAAAATACACATACGTAATGTGTAATGTATGTGTAATGCGAACCTGCGAATGACTTTGATGAATGTTTATAAGAAAGTTTTAGTAGCTGAATTATGTACTCTAAATAATTTACACAATAAACATAGAACCATTTTTATCCTAGTTATTCTGGTAGAAAAAGATAACACTGGCCTCTTAGTTGGTAGTAGCTCTGCCTTCTGCGCTGTGGGTTCGATTCCTATCCAGGACAAACATTTTTGTGATGAACATAGATGCTTGTTCTGTGTCTGGGTGTCATAAAGTCTTATAAGTAGGTATGTATTTACAAAAAAAAGTATATAAGTATTCTATCAGTTATCAGCCCCCCTAGCCATATTACAATCGCTCCGTATCTATTCTATTTCTATCAGCGCTGTCGCTCGATCTATTCTACAGTAAAAATCGCTCAGTTGCATCTTTGGATACATCTCAGTTGACAACAAGGAGAATTTATAGTAGAAATTGTTTATGGTTATTGCTCTGCACTAATTTTGTTTTGACCATTTTTACCACAATTTTAGGTAAAAACTACACTAAACTGCTTAATAATATCGCATAATATACTTCTAGAATTAAATAATGGCACTTACAAGGAGAATTTAACAGTTAATTTGTTAAATCATCTTCCATGAATTCAGATGTTGAATAATAACTTCTTTAATTAGAAACTTTTTATAGATCACTGTCGATTCTATTCCGCTGATCGCTGCAAATGCTAGCCATATTACACTTTTTGACAAGCGCTCGCGGAACGGAACGATCGTTGTGATAGCTCGCCGAGCTATCGCCAAACCCAATAGAAAGCGCTGTAACCATGGCAACAGCTACTGCTGCTCGGACTATGTGTCGTGTGATTTTTACTTTTTTCCATCTCACTTAGTTTTTTGACATCAATCAGTTTTTTATTCTACCAATAACTTAATAAAAATGGCCATGCCGATTTTGGAGGTTGGTGCCTTTTTTTTCGCGCGGGCATCAACCAAACATTAAAATATAAACTCTATAAGGCCTCTATCAATAAACTCGGATTAACTTCTGTCAATGTTGCGCCACGGATTTAACTATTGCCATCCTTATTATTTTGTCACTGTCTAAAAAAAATGGCCTAAGGCCTCTATTAATAAACTCGGATTAACTTCTGTCAAAGTTGCACCACGGATTACTATTGCCATCCTTATTTGTCACTGTCTAACAAAAAAGGATGGCAATAGTTTAATGCGTGGTGCAACTTTGACATAAGTTAATCCGAGTTTATTAATAGAGGCCTTAGGCCATCCTTTTTTGTTAGACAGTGACAAATAAAGATGTCAATAGTAATCCGTGGTGCAACTTTGACAGAAGTTAATCCGAGTTTATTAATAGAGGCCTAGACAGTGACAAATAAAGATGTCAATAGTAATCCGTGGTGCCACTTTGACAGAAGTTAATCCGAGTTTATTAATAAGAGGCCTAAGGCCTAAGGCCTCTATTAATAAACTCGGATTAACTTCTGTCAAAGTTGCACCACGGATTACTATTGACATCTTTATTTGTCACTGTCTAACAAAAAAGAATGGCAATAAGTAAGGCGTGGTGCAACTTGGACAGAAGTTACTCCGAGTTTATTAATAGAGGCCTTTGAGTTTATATTTTAATGTTTGGTTGATGGCCGATCGAAACAAATAAAGGCACCACTTTCCGGCATAGGCTTTTACATAGCAGCGCGGCAACCCGATAAGTATTAATTTCACTACGATAATTATAATTTACTATAATTAAATAAACATATATGACACATTGAGAGAGATTTACAATAATAACTTAGTAGAAATTAAAAATGACTTCTAATGTAAATATAAATCATCAAGGCCATAATTTACTTAGGTACATAGATACTTTTTATTCCAAAACTATCGATTCTCCCGCGTACACACACATTCACACAAATCACAAGACGTTTTGACGTTTAAGATAGCTGACCATAAACAATTTCTGTTCTATATCTATCGGCGCTGTAGATTGAGCTATCGGCACAAAATTGTAATATGGCTAGGAACTTATCTCGAGCTATTATCGCGATAGATGCAACGACAGCGATGATATTTGACGTTTCAAGTAGATGAGTCACGTGGTCAGAACGTCAAATCCTATACATTTTGAAGTGTTCTATTCTACAGCGACGATAGATCGTTCTACAGCGACGATAGATAGTGTAATATGGCTAGGGCCGCTGGTTCCCATAGTACAAGCTTTGCTTAGTTTGGGGCTAGATGGCGCTGTGTGAAATGTCCAGCAATATTAAAAGGCTGTCATTTTTGAATCGTCTGTTAGCTTCAAACTATTAAGTATTGAAACAGAACTATAGATAGAAAGACGAATCGTATCTTAAGTAGTCCATTTGAAGGACTTATTCGCGAACAACAAACTGCTTAGTTAGCGACGCAACGCTCTTCTGAACACAATTTAAATACAGAGCATAAATAGAACATTTATTCACAGAAACCAATCTACTACATATTTACATTACACTAGTTATAAATGCGAAAGTTTTGATGTTCGGATGTTTGGATGTATGTTTGTTCCTCTATAACTCGACAACCACAGATCCGATTTGGTTGAAATTTAAAATTTAGATAGATTATGTTCGGGAATAGAACTTAAGCTGCTTTTTAATCGGATACCATGCGAGCGAAGTCGCGGGCAGAAGCTAGTAACATAAAAAATACATTTAAACCAGTTGGTCCATCAAAAAACCTTTGCAAAACGATAAAGACAGCTCAACTGATACCTAGATGTGACCCGTAGGCTTAGTCTCACGCTCACCGTTAGCGCTGATAGGCAAGTGATCTTTATTACACTGAAATAAGGATATTGACTGTCCAGCACTGATGAGAGCAATCAGCGTAGCCATTTCTGCTACACAATCAGTATCCTTATTTCATTGTAATAAAAATGCGTGCCTAAGACACTTGCCAGTATACACGGCCGTAAAGTCGTTGACACTTGGCAGTAATACCACAAATAATTTGCGAAACCCAAGTTTCCACTTCGCAACCAGTTCGCAACTGCTTAAAGATTGACGCAATCTTCAGTACCTAACCTAGTCTGTGACCTGAAATGCTGAATAAAACAAAACAGTTTGCTTAAGTTTAAAACGTAGTGAACTGTGCTGGCTGAACTGGAAGGGTGATTTTAAACCATCCTGTGTATTACCGGATTTTTCATTTCGGAAAAATTTATGTACGCTCCAACATGAGAAAAAAAATCGAAACATAATTAGTTTTTAAATAGGCGTCATTAGGCGCAGGCCAGATAGAAGAGACGGGGCGCAGACATTTGTCTCTTCCGCGTCCCTTTCATACAAAATGTGACGGCGCCCCGTCTCTTCTGTATGTTTTGCGGCGCGACGTTTCTTTACATTTTCTATGAAAGGGACGTTGAAGAGACATATGTCTGCGACGCGTCCTCGTCTTACGTCTTTTCTGTATGTCCCGCGCCTTAAAATTTCATCGTGTCACCATAATGCTGCCTATACAATGCTGGGCGAGAGTGAGAGAGAGGCAAGGCGTTCATTCAGCTTCTACACAGCGTGTAGAAGTGGCTTAAAAGTATTAAGCACGTCTCAACTGTATAGTTAGACCCATTAAATATCCCCTAGACTATAATCTTCATCGATCTTGTACGTCTGAATTTCTGAGCGAATGTACATCGCCTCTGGAGACTTCGTAAGCCTGCTTTTAAATAAAGCTCATCCGTCTGTGCTAATATTTTCAGTTTTTAAATCCCTGACCTCCTGGTTCATCAAAAAGGAATCCCCGTGAGTTTTTACGGACTAATCAGTTTTCAGTACTTACCTATATTTTTTTCTTTAAAAAATGATTGCTGCTTTGACATCACAACTAAGCTGTTTTTGTAGTAATTCATTGTCTTGTTCAGAGAGGTTTAATATGACTCCATTCATTAGCTTGTTATCAATCGTCGAGTCAAATGTGAAGAAGAATGATGAGCCCTGTCCATTTGTGTAGTAAAAGAAAGACTTTTTTTCACGAAAACTGGACGATTTATAAAGAATCAGAAGGCAATCTTTGCCTACACTGTAGTGCCTGGGACATTGTTTGAGATGGAGTAGGCTTGTCCATCACTTAACTAAACCATCCTCTCAGCTTAATCGGCCATATCCACAGGAAAGACATAATCAACGTATGGGGCTGACTAAGCCGCGGGTTTCCTCATGATGTCTTCCTTCTCATTTTGTTCTTTTTCACGAAACAGCAAAACAAATAAGAGACCAATTTTTTCAATCATTTTATAAGCAACGTCCACAATTTACGGAAATCTGATCTCATTTCTAATTAGCCCTACAAGCCTACCTAACCCAAAACAGCTGACGAAGCCTTCCCGCTAAAGTGACTGAGACAAGAAAATTATAATTAGTTCATTAGACCCTACGAAGTGTCAGTACTAACAAGGCCGTAGGTTTATAAAAATCTTTGCGGCAAAAAATATTACGCTGCTCAATCTCAGTCCGGCAGTTAATTATTTTTGCTGTTTAATTAAGAGGGTCATTAACCGTAACGAGACTTTAGTTAGTCCTCGGCACCCCAACGCTTGCGGGGATGCTAAAATTTTTCACTTTCAATATTACTTACTGAGTTGTAGGATTATAATCCAAAAATCTGCAGACGTGCAAAATTGGATTTTTGTGAATAAAAAAATTGTAGTCATGAGAATTGAGATGTAAAGAGTAAAGTAGATAGATAGATAGATAATGCTTTATTGTACAACAAAAAGAATAGAAGTAATCACAAAAAACAAGAAAAACAGCTTCAAAATTAGTACAATGGGCGGCCTTATCGCTAAAAGCGATTTCTTCCAGGCAACCTGTGGATGGAAAGTAATGAGTGAAGCAGCATGAACGGCAGTGCACAAAGCAACATGCAATAAATTGCAGTATGTCGTGTCAAGAGGATGACTGAAAGAAGATTGACGAAACAGGTAGGTACAAAGGTGAGTATGAATGGGACCGTCGAAAGGAGAAAACCTAGGCGCACAATCCTGGTCTAAATTGGCTAATTATTGGAAAAAGACCGGTCAAGAGTACCTTAAACCGACGAGTTTGCATGAAGAATGTGATGAGAGTGAAGGAAGTGAAAGTAGTGTGTCAGGATCGTAGCAAATGGAGATCTATAGGTATTTTTGACTTGGCCCTACACAATAATGTTCAAAAAAGACGCTTTAGATAACAAACAGACGAAAAATAGGAATTAATAACCACCTCTGTTGACGGAGTTTTTCAGCCGCCAAAAGGCCTCTATAGCGACTTTATAACCAAAATTGTACGTTTTACACTTTTTGTAGGTCCAAAGTCTATGATTTCATAAATGTATTGAGAACCGAGCACTAGAGTTCTTATTTTACTATACCTACAAATAATACTAATAGTTTTTGCTTCAGCGGTTACTGAAGCCGAAGGAAAAGTTCTAATGATGACAAATTCACGGCGACATCGAAATATCGTTGCCAACTTTTCTCTGAAAGTTCCGTAACGTTGAAAATATTGGACGGTTGTATGACATGAATGTCGCACATTTATCATAAATAGACAACTCATACGTACACCTCCACCCAATGCGTAATTTCTTTTTTAATACAGTTGCTCAAAAAGTGGCGTATTGCAGGGACGTATAGCGTTCGGGAAGTGGGCTATTACACACTCGTGCTTTTTTTTTACCTTTCCCGCACTCGTGCGTTCTCTTTCCCAACTGTCAAAATAATGTCTATTAAAAAGAAAAACCAACCATGAAGTTTTTACTAAAAAAATCATAGAAGTTTTTATGATTCATGCAAATATGTATATTTCTAAAAAGAAGCTAAAAATTTGTTTTTTATATCAGATTTAATGATTTAATTGAATGAGTTAGGTTAGGTTTCATTTCATTTCATCTCATTAAATTTCATTTTCATTTCATATCAATAAAAAAATTCTACTGAAGACTTGGCTGTATGGGCATAGTTCCCTTTGCCTACCAGAATCAATGAAAAAAAAAATCTCATATTCTACGGTTGGCGCCATTTTCTAGATTAAATTGCTTCATTTTTTCACAACTGTATTAAAAATAGTCGTTAAGTACACGTTCGGAACCGTCATTGCAACTTGTCCCGACTGTCAACCCTCGCCTTCGGCTGCGCCTCGGCTCGGGTAGACATTATTTTATCGGAACTCGTTGTAATGACAGCCTTTCCGAACTTGTACTGAAATATACTATTTTTTTAACCCTCTACGAAAAAGAGGGGTATTTATTACGGGAAAAAAAGGGGTAAAAAACGTTTGTGTGTCTGTGGCATGATAAATGCCACAGACACACAAACTTATAAACAAAAAAAACAACGGATTTTTTTTTTAAAGTTTCATCGAGAGTGTTCTTAGCTGTTTCATTTGTTTCATGGGTTTCTTTAAATTTTTAATTTATTTTTAATCTAAAATAAGGAAAACGATTATATTTTTGCATTTTTTATTTAAGCCTCAAGAAGGTTGAGAGGGATTCTCTGAAGATCCTCAAAATCCTTTTAAATTGTCTTCGACAAAAAATAAACTTCTCAAGTCGGCTGTATCTCTTTTACATTTTTGTTACCGAATATCTCAGTAACCACTGGAGCTATTAAGAAGGATTTTTTCACCAAAGTATATGCTTTGAAATGATTCCCTACATCTCGAGACATTGCTACTTTTCCTGCGATGATTTAAGCGAGTTAAAAAACACACTTATTTACAAATTTATGCAAGAAACAAAGAAAAACCACAAAGTGATATAAATATTCACTTCATTACATTAATAATTATAAAAAAGAACGTTTTCCATCTAAAATTGACTATATTTGCTAGAAAAAAGTTCAAATTACCAATAGCCGATCACCGATCATATATATAACTTAGTTTATGTTTTCCCACGGTCAAAATAAAAAAACTACGAAATTCCCAAATACCAGCTATTACTTATTCAAGGCACAAGTAATGTATCTTCCAAAATAGTTAACTATTCAACAGGTAGCGATCATAAGACACATTGTCAGTAAACACCCCAAACTTACCCCATTTGGGGTGCAATATGGTAATTTAACTGGCAAACTTATGTTATTATATTACGGCTGTTTGGGTTGGTAACTATAAGTATAGAGAAGTATTTGCTCGTCGTGTTTACAAAGATGGAAGGATTTCAATATTTGATGGAGTATTGACCTTATCTATCATATTTGTTATGGGTTGATCAACTTTTCAAAGCTATCCCGGATTTATTTAAAACAGATGGTAGAGTTACAGGAATTTATAAAGGTACACGTTTTTTTATCCTACAGTGATTTAAAATCTAGACGTGGCTTTTTAATTTCAACACTCGTTTAAATACGCTTTTAATTAAATACCCTTATAATTAAGCGTATAAACGAGTGACAAAAGGAACACCATCATGAAAAAGGAGCTGTAAAGATGAGCTCGAAAAAATTATTCACTCAAGAAATCAGAAACCGAATAGTCTATCTATGCTCAACATAAAACAAATGCGAAAGATAGTTTTGTATGAACCTTCCAGTATGTAAGATGCATTTGAGACCTCGTTGTCCCTTTGAACAAGTTCTTCCAACATGAAAAGCTGAAAGAATTTGCTTAGTTGCCACACTAAGCAACAAATTCCTTTTATGAATGAAATTACCATTTAAGGAGCCTGCGACAGGCGAATTTCCATAAAAGCGTAATACCGAAATCATTTAAAATTTAAGCATATTATTATCAGTTTATGTTGTTAGATTAAGAGAGTAGGTATTTATCTAGGTTCCTGTTACACTTTTGTTCCAAAAACCTTACCAAAAAAGAATTGTAAGCAAATTGAATTGAAATCTTTGTAGGTACACCAAAAATGCCATTTTTTCTTTTCGTTGGTTCTATAGTAAGTTTTTTGGAACAAAAGTGTAACAGGAACCAAGATAAATACTGCTTTTATCCAAATAATAACATAAAGTGATAAAAATATGCTCAAATTTTAAATTATTTTGGTATTACGTTCCCAGGTACGTAGGTACGTTCGCCGGTCCCTTAATTTGAAATTATTCTATAGTTTATAAAGTAAATTATATAAGTATACTTAATATACTTACTCAAAACACCTAGACACAGAACAAACATCTACGTGTGTCTGTAATTGGTTTTAATGTTCATGTGGTGTACAATAAAGTGTTAATCTATCTATCTATCTATCGTTTATCACACAAATGTTTGTCCTGACTGGTAATCGAACGCACGACCTACGGCGCAGAAGGCTACCACTACTGCCAACTGAGCTAAGAGGCCAGTCAAATGCGTATGTATGCAGCAGTATTCAGCTATAGATGACGAAAGCTACGAGAGCAGACTGAGTTTTTTATGAACTTTTATGCTGTAGGACTGAATGACCGTCGCAGTTTCACCGGATAGGCTGTGACAAAATTGCAAGTCCGTAGAAAGTCCACAGTGCATCACCCCAAATTAGTGAAACCAGGCGAGGCATTGTTCAGAGGCTGCCTTGTCAAGGGGTCCATTAGTAGATTGGACGGTGGATGTTGATTTCGAATTTCTCACAGGGCTCTGAAACTTTGGTCCATTTGACCCAGGGCTACATTGTTCCTGTGATGAATATAACGTTGAATTGTGTAATATCTGTGTTGTGTTAATAAATAAGCTTGCTGACTTTTGTACGGAGAACGTGAGCCTGTTACGTCTGTGTTTTATCATACCGCTACTTGCTACTGAAATGCTACTCTTTGTCAAACTCGAAACATTATAAAGTTCGAATTTACAGTATGTTGTACCGGACCAGAGAATCCGTAACAAGTGGCTAAATTAAAAATCTAAAAAAAACCGACTTCACTGTTATGAGCAATTTTCTGCACTGGCATTTATGAACAGAAAGAAATACCTACACCTCGTATTTATTTCTGTTCATATCTCCGAAGGTCCTCAACAGATCGGAACAAATGGCACCAATCGGAAAGTATACCCTTTCAAACAAAAAAAGAGTTTTTCAAATCACTCCTGGCGTCTTCGAGTAACCATACAATAAACATACAAAAAAAATACAAATTAAGAGTATCCAACGAATTGAGAACCTCCTCCTTGAAGTTGGTTAAAAATACCACAAGCATTTCATTTTTTAATTCTGAGCTCATGTTTAAACTTGACCATCACAAAATAAACGATCAGCTACAAGCCTCCGAAAAAGGTCCTGGAAAATACGACACACCTTTTTTTACCATACATGACGAATGGACTCGTATACTCCGGGGGAAACAGACTTTATGATTAAGGTCATAGGGCATGAATTAGATTGTTTAGAAAATATTTGTTCATTATTTTTATCGACTTAATAGGCCCACATCCCGACCTGTGAAAACGGACAAAATGCTCGGATTAACTGTAAATTATTTTTACGGGTTATTTACGGACAGAGCTTACTTTTTATCGAGTGATTTTCGTGATATAAATAAGGTTTATTGGTTTTTAACATTTGTGAATTGATTTAATTATGGTCGTTTAAGTTTATTTCATTTTCAATTGATTTTTTTGTTACTTACGTAAATTTTCTTTTTACAAAAACATCGTGAGGAAACCAGTTAGCGTTCTAATAGCATCAATGGGCTTGCAATGCCACGTATGGAATGCTAACTTCTGCAAAATGTGAGCATGTACCGAATTTGCATTTGGACACACCTCTGACTGCCCCCTTAGACATCTTCAAAGATCTTAAAATGCATAAAAAAGAGATCTGAGAGAATGTCTATCGTGCCTTGTGGATACTGTTGAGATCATATTTCATTATTCATTTTTACATAAGAGATGTATTAGCGAACTTGGCGCACATAAAAGCTTACGCAACAGCGACAGCGACTTTCATATATTTTGTAGCTGTAACCACCACCGGCTACATTGTGTACGGCGCGGTTATCCAAAATATATGAAAAGTACAGGAAATAGGTCGGTAGCGGCGTTTTGTGGTTGTGTTCGGTGGCTCGTATGCGACCAAGCTTAAAGGGACAATAATTTGTATTACCTACCATATTATAATATTTGAAACAAATAGTTTTAATTTAAACAAGATTTTTACGTCGATATGATGTTAGTTTAATCAGTCTCAATCATCTCTATACACGTTAAAATCTATGACGTGAGTTTATGAGTTTATTAGTCTATGAGTTTATGCTATGACGGCAGTATTAAGGTAACAAAAAATCCTAAAAATCCTTCACTTAGTTCTCATTCATATGCACCGGTATTTTTTGTATGGAATTCTATGAACCAACGCTCATTACATCAACTTCGTAACGTCAATGGATCGCCGCATCGCAATTAAAAAAAAACAAGTGAACGCCGAAAAAGCGATGTGGTGCGGAGGCGACTGCTAAAGTCTGCTAAAAGTCGAGTTCATAAAGTCAAATACAAATACAAATATTTTATATCTGTAACTTAAAATACAGTTCATCATCATCGTCTTCTCTCCTTTTCCCACTATCGTGTTGGTACAACATGTGTTCTTCTTTTTCTCTCTATCAGCCGTAATCTTCAGCATTCACTTCGAATTATTTGAGAAAATTTACAAAAACATTATTCCACAAAAACAATCAGAGTTCTAGCAAAGTATTCCACAAACAAGCAACTTGGTGCTATTAATAAACACTTATCTTAAACTTTCTTGTTCCATAATCTTCTTTTGAAGATTTCTTCGCCGATATGATGTAATTTTGTCGCGCCATGAAATGTCTCACTAATATATTTTTTTACATCTTTACTAGATGATTTATAAATGTATGAGGAAGGAGGCAATCTTTGCCTCCACTTATCGGGACACTGTAGTGCCTGGGACAGTTGAGATGAAATAGGCTTGCTCAGCACCTACACCATCCTCTCAGCTTAAGCGGCCATATCCACAGGAAATACCATGGCCAATACGTGTGGGGCTGACTAAGCGGCGAGTTTCCTCACGATGTTTGTATCACCGTTTAGAGCTCGTGTTAACCTTTAGTCTGTCGGGATTCCAGACACAAAATAAAATCAATTATGTCTCGACCAGATCTGTGCTCCGACAGATAACCAGTTAATGCGCATAATTTTTTTTCTAAAAGAAATCCATTGATGCACGGCCTGGATTCGATCTAGCTAAACTACAAAAGTAACAAAAGTATAGTAAAACTAAAGTAAGAAATCTATCCGATTTTAAAGAGAATATTATTCTAGCAATATGTTTTCTGAGATCGCAACAGAAAACAATAAATCTTAGGTACTTAAACTAGTCAAGAGATTCAGAAAATAATAAAACCACATTATTATAATTGAAGTCCGCACTCGGCTGAAATGAATAAAATATTAGATTTTCTTATGCAGCTCTCTGCCATGAGCACCTGTTTATCATGATGAATGAGGTTTTGCTTTGAGAACCCAGCAGGCTGATTGTCTAACTTGTCTCAAACCATTGGTCTCAAACTGTCAAAACGATCGCGTTGTTATCTTTTGTCGCGTTCGATCTCGTTGAGATGGTGTCAGAGCTACTTGCGTGGTCACTGAGCTGTCATATTTGACAGTTTGAGATGATTTTGGTCGCTATCAAAGATAAACAATCAGGGGACAGATATTTTGTCTGCTAAACTAAGTACCTACCTATCTGCTACGTTCAATGTTTGTAGATATAAACAGTCCTTTAAAAGATTCTCTACTTACTTTTATATCGCTAGTGCGTTTTATATCAGAAAGTAGTGCTACGGCCACTTTTCTTCCACGTCGGATAATTCAATTGCAGTAAAAGGTTGTTTTTATAATTGTGCTAGTCTTTACAATTTATTCTAGGATTGCATACATTGCACTTACCTTGCCGTCTCAGCAGATCTTTTTTACCCGACTGTTTACATTGAGTTTCTGTTGAGATTAGTGAATAGGGAAAATAAAGCTTTTGACTTATTTTGGTCTTAAAGCTCAGTTTGTAGTGTCATTGCCTTTCGTGCTCTAAGTAATGTGTTCGAATCCCACCCAGGACCAAAATAAATAAAAAATGTCAATATACGAGTATTATTAAATTATTATAACTTGTTAAGCTTTCGCGATTTGTTAACATAATGATAATTATTGTTACGGGATTTTATCGCGTACCTTTTATTTAGGTATTTTCTTTTCCCCACGTTTCGAACACGTTGCAGCGATAAAATCTCGTAATAATAATTATCATTATTAAATTATTATTTATCATCATATTTTTTCGGTTTTGGTTTTCATTGTAAATCTTCGTTGAAATCGTGAATCAAAGGCAGGTATTATAAATGCAGGCAGAATATCGGCAATGCTACAGAAAGTAATTTCCTTGGCACGAAATATTTCATCCCTAATGTAACCTAACGATAGTATCATGAATGAGAGTCACAGTAAAACCAGAAAAAGAATGCGTTTCCAAAAACCATTGACGAAAAGTCATTTGGAAATGAAAATTACTCATAATTTCAACTTTATCGCAAACAAATAAATATTAATGTCATTTCACTTTCAAATAAGTAGTTATTTCAATAGGTATTTCCACGAGGAGTACCCTTGCCGCAACTCCCTCCTTACCCAGATGAAGATTTTCCGGATGAATCGAAACATTTTCGGTATCCAAATCGACGATATTTTTACGTGAGCAATTCCCGTGTGATATTACTTAAATGTCGATGTCATTTTTAAGAAAAGCAGAGCTGCTGTCGCATTCTGTTTTGTGGAATCATACACTGCTGTCGGACGTATTCGGAAAACACGAGAATAACCGAGATCCAATCTAGAGCTTGAAGTACTGTGCCTACTTGCACCTATGGTTGTCAAATTGCAATTTAGAGTTTAAATTCATTGTTGATGAAAACAAATTTAAAATTTTCATTTTATTTAACTCAGTGCAACTTTAAACATTTCACATTTAGAGCAGTGCAAATTCAACAAATTTTGGACTATTAAAACACGCTAATTGTAGCCAGTTAGTAAACAGCGCGAGTTGAGAGACTAAGTGTACAGCTTAATGAGTACAGTTAGCTCATTTTAATGACATGATCTTTGGTTCGGTTGACTCGCTTACCAATGGACTTCCGCAACCAAATTAAGGAATGATTTATTTGTTACATTAAACCGAAGCACCATGTCATCCTAGGTACAAATTCAAAATGTTAGATTCAAGTACCTACTTATTCTTTTCATGGTCTAAAGTTTCTACAAAACGGATATTTTAAGATGTAGTCGTCTATCGTCTAATAAAAAAAACCTTTAAAAAAAGTTATATCATAATTGAGATTGTAGAGTTTGGATTGCAAACTCAACAATCTCAAAAGAAAATTATTAGAAAATTCTCAAAAGTTATATTATTAGTGAATGCCCGCGGCTTCGCACGCGTGGACTACTGTGTTTTATCCCACGGGAACCATGCATTTTCTGGGATAAAGGAGACTTTGTTATTCCAGAACCTAAACTATCTATGTTTCAAATTTTATCAAAATCGGGCTAGTTGTTATAGGGATACGTGGTAACAAACATTCACACACACGGACTTACGCCTTTATAATATTAGTAGGATTGGGATTGTAGAGTTAACCAGCTATTTTAAAATGTCTCTGTTACTGTAGGCTCAGTCCAGCGGTCGACAAATTAAATTTCTCCCCTCGGGCCCTGCATGCTAGTTCGTTTGTAAGCATTTAAGCGATGCTGGGAAACGGACGATCCAAACTAAAACTTTTAGTCTATGTATTTAGGCCACTCGAATTCCCTTTGGTGTTTTTTTATTTGAATTGAAAAGTATGACAGTATTTGACATATAAATGTACTTGACCAAGCGGAATTAAGGTGAACGCACCGCACGCTCCGCAGTCCCCGCATTCGAATTATTTGTATGAAGTTCTATGCAACCTCGCACACCTACCCGTGCCGCAGTTACCGCAGTACCTGAAGCGGCCGAACTCCCCAAGCCGCAGCTGATGACGTCACCAACGCCGGCCGGCGCGGGTGTCGCCATTGGGCGTTTTTCCACTAGCCGGCGACGCAAAAATGTATGAAAATGTACTGCTCGTTTTTCCACTTGCCGGCGCCGGCACCGGCACGGTTTCATACATTTTTGCATCCCCACCACCGGCGTCGGTGCCGGTGCCGGTGCCGTGCCGGGCTAGTGGAAAAACGCCCATTCACATCGCGGCCGGCCGAACAGGATGCGGAAATCCAGTGCGATGCGTGCGGCGACGGGAACGACTGCGGTGACTGCGGCGCGAATAGGTGTGCGTGGCCATTAACAAACGCGATGACTGGAGCGCGTGCGATGCAGCCAAGTCTGCGATCACCTTTAACACGCTATCATTGCTTGAACAGCTATTAGTATTGTAGCGAGATGTATTTCTTGTGGATTAGACGATGTATGAAGTCTGGCCTAAGAGCGATGCCACACGGTGTTGCCTCGTTGCAGCTAACGACGTAGCGGTGTCGCTGTGTTGTTTTCCATACAAATCAGAACGACATGCCACACTGTGCGTTAAAACGACGCGCTTTGACAGAACAAAAATTATAGCGCTGCGACGACGCAACGGAGCGGCAGCGCCCGGTGTGGCATCGTTCTAAGTTGAACTAGTCAAACCCCAAAAGACACACACACACACACACACACAGTCGTGATCGTATTTCATTTTAAAATTTCATATCATTATAACCACTCTAGACGCAAACTTACAAACGTTCTCTTCACCACAAAAATGTTAATAATCAGTTTCAAACTCGCAACCCACTACAAGATTTGTTGTAAACTTCCAATAGCATAAGGCTCTCCTAAATTTGAAGGGCATCCAATCGAAACAATTCCTTCGGTATTGGAATTTGCCAATACTGTGCGGGCCCAACAAATTTTCCATTACTGAAAAGTCTGTGGGGACATTATGGGAGCTGATTGATAAACCTATGTTTGACCGTAGATAGATTCAAGAGCACTTTCTGTATCTCAGTGGGTTTATTTACTGTACTGCAATTAAAATTTTGAATAAATGTAGCAACATCTAGTGACAGGTATATACTACATAGACATACTACGGGATTCAGTAAAGATGGCGACACAACATCATAAGCCTAGATCGCGCAAGCAACAAATTCCACCTTATTCCCCAACACACTAAACAAAACACCACTACCGTGTTAAGTATAAACTTATTTTATATTATTATAAGAATTGACAGGAGATGAACAGATAGATAGTAAGTATAAAAAATCACATTCAAATTAACGTTTAGTAATTTTATAACAGGAAAAAAGCAACCAAATGTTTCTGAAAGGACACGGTTAATAAAATATGTATTTTCAATTCATGGCCTTTGTCTAGTCATATTGATGGACAGTCTGCTTCGGGTAAAATATTTGTCACTGTGAATTTATTTTATTACAAGTGTTCAATTGTTGAGTGAAGACCCGAAAGGTTTATTCATACTATAGTAAAGAGAAAAGGGAAAATATTATACAAAAGATATATTCTTTCTTCGAAAACACTTTTTGAATTGGAAGACTACACCCGTCGATTTACTTTCTATATTTGTTTAACTTTTTTTATATTTGATATCGTATTATTTATTTTGTTTCTTAACTTAACTTTTTGTTGGGAAAAGTTATTTCAAATATTAAATGTTTGCTAAAAAATACAATAAATTATTCATTTTTTGATCATTAAACATCTCCACAGAACATACTAACAAGCTTCTTACGTCGAATAAAAATAATTAAAAAGATTCTAAGTACATATAAAATGTAGAAGCTTATAAGTGCGCCTTTGAATTTAGAACGCGCTAGGATCTTAATTTAAAAATTCCTTGGATGCTCGGCGTTTCAGCACATCAATTGAATTTGACGTTCCATTATACTCAATACTTACAAAAGCTTACGGTTTGAAATCGAAACGTTTTTTTGGAATTTACACTGATGGATATAATATTGTTTTTAGACCGCTGCTTTTTTTCATTGTCATTTTGTAAAAAATTAGTTTAATTTACGCCCGAAATCAGGTAGGCAGAAGTTTTAAAATCAACACTAAAATTAATTTTGTCACAACAAAAGAATCGAACACAGACCAGCAGGCTGATTTTCTAACTTGTCTCAAACCTCAAATTGGTCTGAAACTATCAAAAGGATCGCTTAGATATGTTTTGTTGCATTTGGTCTCGTTGAGATGAGAGTGACAAAGCTACTGAACTGTCATATTTGACAGTTTGAGACCGCTTTTGGTCGCTATCAAAGATAGACAATCACAACCTCGTCAGAATATTCGTCTGGCACACCACGAAGGTTTTTAATAAAAAATAAATGAACACACCGCTAATCTTACAACGTGTTAAGAAATAACGAAGATATGAAATTCTTGTACTGAAGTACCCAATAAAAGTAAATAGCTGATTTCATGATTATGATTATTATTTGGCAAAACGTTTTTGTTATTTCAAAATATTTTGATCAGAATAAAAGTGGATTGTTTTTATAATGACTTTGTGTTTTTGTCTCACTGTTCAATATCTAATGAAGATGATTGTTGAAATAAAAATAATACTACCTACTTACTTAAATATTAAATGCTGATCACAAATGTATTTCCAAGGTGCAGTAGACATTATTTCAGACCTCTTTTAGGCATTTTCAGATATAATGGGGTAGACAGAAGTAAATCCAATTACATAGGTACCTGCCTATTTAGGACATGCCCACGTTTTGCAGAAGTTAGCATTCCATACGTGACAGGCTGCGAATGCAAGCCCATTGACGCTATTAGAAAGCTAACTGGTTTCCTCACGATGTTTTCCTTCCCTGTTTAAAACTCGTGTTAAGAGGCCTGCGACAGGCGAATTTCCATAAAAACGTAATACCGAAATCATTTCAAATTTAAGCAAGTTTTTATCAGTTTATGTTGTTAGATTAAGAGAGCATCATACCGTCGAACATCATACCGTACTACAGATAATCCTAAGGCCAAATTGCCGTATCCTTGACTCCTGATAAATAGCTCCACTTAGACCTCGCTCGAATGCAGAGCACGTGATTATGATGATGACAGGCATTAGAATGAATACCTCGCATTCTTGGGGCCGTTGGTAATGTACTTCGCATTACAACTGAGACAAGAGCTGTATTTCTTAATGGTATGGCGATGAAAAGGAAGTGAAAGCGTTTGTAAAGCGCCGTTTACGAGTGCGAGTTTCTCGCCAAAAATGCAATTATCGACAGCAAATGTCAAAAATGATAATGTAAACTAAACATTAATAACCAACTAAAGACCCCTGTTGGCCGAGGGGATTACTTACCTCGACTTTCGATCCGAAGGTCGTGGGTTCGAATCCTGGCCGTGCATTAATGGATTTTTCGGTTCGAAAAATTTTATGCGCATTAACAGAGTGCTAAGCGGTGAAGGAAAACATCGTGAGGAAACCCACACGTATTGACCGTGTCTTTCCTGTGGATACGGCTGGTCATGGTCACTACTCCTGACATCAATGTTTAGTTTTAAAAAATTAGGCCTACACATCTTGACTAGATGATTTACAGTGTCAGAAGGCAATCTTTGCCTACATTTAATGGGACACTGCAGTGCCTGGGAAATTGTTGAGATGGAGTAGGCTTGCCCAGCACGTAAACCATCCTCTCATCTTAATCGTTAAAGGTTTGCATTAAAGCGCATTTCGATTTTCCATATAAAAAATTAGGACTGGGACTCAAAATTGTAAGCTTCGCATCGAAAGATGAAATAAACCCCAGTAGTCAAAACTCTCTAAAATAATAAATCATGGATAATAAAGCTTGGGGCAAGATCTCGAAAACACTCTAAAAATATTTCTGCTGTAATAAAACAAAGATCTTAAATATGGAACAAAAATAAACAAGAACAAGGAAGGTTCTGTAAAACGTTCCCTAATGGCTTGTACACGTTCTTCAAGTATTCATCATGAAGACAATGGTCCTTGACACAGCTCGTTAAAGGACATCTGGACCATTTAATGGGATGCCACAGGAAATACTATTTTAGTTCCCACAAAATATGACGCAGTACCGCGGAAAGCTTTGGCAAGGTTTTCTTTCTTTTGTCAAACTTAAATTGAATCACTGGATTGAACTTCACGATCCCAAGATTCTTGCCAACGAACGCCAGTATTACAACCGAATAATTCGTGAGGCAATTGAAATCAAGAAATATCCGTTCGGTTGTATTTTATGCTTGAAATAAGTTTTTGGAGGAAATAAATGATTGATTGATTGAAGGCCAAGGTATTGGCATAAGAACTGAGAAATTGGGCTCTTACAGCATCTGATAGTGAAGAACGCGAGAATAAGGAAATCCCCTTCAAAAGTTGACTGACTAACAAATTCGTTCTCAAAATATAAATTAAAATTAAGTGGAGTAGAAGTTTCACGTTGTTAAAAATAAAAAAAATATCTTGGAAATAGACATAGACATAAAAACATTTATTTAGCACACACGTATATTATAGTCTTATAAAACAGATGAGACTTTAATTTTTAAAAAAGAAATACCAAACTACCCTAGAAACATTCGTTTTAATTATTAATGCAAAAAAATAACAATCGACAAAACTTAACTAACGACCTATTATAACGTAAACAAGCATAACCTATCCAGCATAGATTAACCACTACGATCCCTATAACACGTCCGTCGCACCCGAGCGCCCAAGCAAAAGTGAGCTCCCGCCAGCCGCGCACCGATCAGGCGACTTTATCCCCACCAATCGCGTCATCGTCCGATGGCTCCGCCCTCTTGCCTGACAAATCCTCTAATACGGCCTCTCCTGACAGCTGAACGACCTCGTCAGCTTGACTTGCTACTGGCACTGACTGCTCAGTCGTATGATCTGTGGTTGATTGGTCTTGCCTAGGAGAACTGACATGTGTCGGGTTCTCATAATTTGGGTCATCATCTGAAGCATTATCTGAAACATTTCAAATGCGTTACCAACGGAAATTTCTAACTACCTGTCGTAAAGAAAGTTCAAGCGTATTGTCAAGCATTTTCATCGAAAATAGGCTGCAGATTACAAGTTGTTTTACCAATGAAAGAGTTCCGGATCTCAATCATTACCAAAACAACGGAAAACTCGCCTAAAACTATTATTGAAACAAAAAGTTAGCCAAAAATGTCAAAGCTACAAAAAGCGCGCTGCCACAATGTCGGGGCAAGAGGTAACCAGAATGTCGAGGTTACAAACAATGAGGTGCCACAATGTCGGGGCAAGCGATAGCCACAATGTCGGGGCTTATGAGTAACTGCCACAATGTCGGGGCAAAGAAGCCACAATGTCGGGGCTTACGAGTAACTGCCACAATGTCGGGGCAAACGAGCCACAATGTCGGGGCTTGTGAGTAACTGCCACAATGTCGGGGCAAACGAGCCACAATGTCGGGGCTTGTGAGTAATATGCTGCCGCAATGTCGGGGCTGCACGTATTACTCATCACTACTGAAGAACGCTCCACACGCCTCCGGAGTCCACTCGCGACGCCACTGAACCATGTGTTCTGCGGCGGTCTGCGTCTTTTTCCATACGAGCCAGCTAACAGCTCGAGCTCGTATCGGTAATGTGATAACGCTCGCACAACCTTATACCACGCATTTCCAGATCAAACTGTACACAGAGAAAACTTTATTACATATGAGAGGTCATCAAGTGCAAACTCATACACATTTCACATACTCATCCTGGCGGTTTTAATTCTCCTCAAGAAGCTATCTGGTTCTGCTCCTAGTAGGTAACTACACACAGAGCCTCACAATTAAAATGTAGGCCTCGAAGTTTCGGCCACGCCATCCCAAATTAGCGCGCGAGCTACCGGCATGGTAGCTTCTATACTAATAAGGAGGTTAAGAGAGAGGAGAGTCAACTTTTATTTCGTAATATTCAATACTAGTTGCAAGTTTACACAGAACCTCAGACCACGACGAACCTTTGTTGTTTGCTTCAATGCAAATCGTTTATTTCAATCGCTTCTTACTTACCATTCTAGGGCTCGGCTTCACCTGACCTAGACTTAGTACTCTGCAAAGATATCCAACCTCGACAAGTAAGGTACGTCTGCGCAGGTTAGAAAACCCAGCTCCAGTGTGCATGTCACTCGATGGAGTAGCTCAATACCTTTATGAACATTAAAAGCAAAACAAAATCATAGACACAGACGAGAACATTACCTTCATTACTGAGGAGAGATCAGAACATTAGGTTAACTTTATTTTAGTTACCTACTTGACTATGAAGTACACTAAATCTAAAACACGTTCTCCTCTTACGATTGCTTAACTTGCTATGTACCTACAGCGTAATTCAGAGAGTGATTTCGAAGAGGCGACAGGAACCAATTTCATTTAAAATAACTTTTGGTTCTTACACGTTCTAGATGGAAGCGAGTTGGAAGCGCTCGTGGCCCTTGCCTTGATATTTTTAAAGGATCGTTGAAGCTAAGCAACGTTCTCAGCTCCTTAGGTACTCAGTCCCGTAACTACTCTAAGGCGTAACAACCTATTTAACATACGTAGCATACCTATCAGACAAGATTTTCACTGTCTCCAATAATATGTTAGCTAGTTCAACTTACCGAGACACCGCAACTTACCGAGAGATCGCTATCGGCGCGAACTCTCAGTCAAAGCCTGACTACGTGTGATCATTCATAACCCACTCAGCAACCATACCTTGACATCCCCTTTGAGACATTAAAACACTCGTGACAAAATTAATGATTGCTTCAATTGTTTTGGACTTTAGCAAGATCCACTTCCCCTCACTACGGGCCAGTCAATGTTATGAAGCATCGTGTGAAAATGAAAAACAAAGTAGGTAGTTAAGTGACTTACCTAAACCAGCATTCGTAGCCTCAAGAAGAGCTTGAGCTAAAGTGAACGACTCAGATAGAACGCTGCACTAACTCGACAGACTGACTGCAAACCTTTTGAACTACCGAACGTGCTGGTGGTGTCATGTTAGTAGGGAAAGATGTGTGCGACCTACCCTCATTAGGATCCCTGTGATGTAGTTCATCAAATATAGCCCGGGAGCCGGAAACTGATCAGAGACATGATGGCATTATCGGCAGTGCCATAAGTTATACGAACTCCTGCTATCGACACCTCCAGTCCCCGATTACCATGCGATCAGCGAGAACGCGACCAACGATAGTAATGGCGGTGAACTTTGGATTAACTAGGTCGAAATCTATAACGCGAGCGTGCCCTATTTCTATGATTGCACCATGGCCCTTTACCTTACTTGGACTGGCTGTGCAAATGAGGTCGTAGACTACTAGGACGTGAACTACCTCGCGAACTTTTGCGAACACGCGAGCCACTTTTCGAATGACATTGTGAACGACCACGTGATGTACTTCGCGGCGTTTTACAAAAGAAAACAATCAAACGGTACTTACGTGAGAATTAAACACAAAACAAATAACCACAAACAGACATCAAAAAATTTCTTTTCTTGTGGGTAGTTTTGTGCTTGACGAGCGAACAGGATTGTTGGTGCATTTTTAGGTTTTACATACTTGACTGACAAAACTGACAAAAACTCGACAAGATCCTTTGACCCAAGTTTAGCGTTGGTAGTGGCGGCCTTTACTTGAGGATCAGAAATGCCGCGGATTACAATAGCGGTTTTTAGTTAATCTGAAAGCCCTTGCATTAAATAAGAAAGATCACTGCCAATCCTGTCCGCAGCGTCAGCCTCGCGCGGTGCCTCAGAGGTCTCGTCCGTAGCCCGTGTTACCATAGGCGTAACGGTAGCCTCGGAGGTCACTGAAGCTGGCAATGACGTGTTGTTTTCGGGGCACGGGTGCGACGGCAAAGGAGTGGACGTCATTATTAAGCTAGCAGGCAACCGTTCCTCTAAAGCGTTCAATCGGTTAACACGTTCTACAAGAACGATGTCGACGCCTCATTTTGACATCGCGATATGTACCTATGCGAGTCATTACAGTGCTCACGAGATCTACGCCTAGATTGATTTTCACGTGGCGTACCTTCGCGACTCGACATGATTGCAATGCATATACAACGACAACTTAAGTACTTAAATAAATTAATCTACTTACGTGGCGGCAACAAAACAACACAAAAACACAAACAAAATTCACACTTTTTCACTGTTTGATATTTAGTAGATGGCGAACGATCAAAGTCGCGTGAACAGTTCAATTTATCCCACGAATGATCTTATAAAACAGATGAGACTTTAATTTTTAAAAAAGAAATACCAAACTACCCTAGAAACATTCGTTTTAATTATTAATGCAAAAAAATAACAATCGACAAAACTTAACTAACGACCTATTATAACGTAAACAAGCATAACCTATCCAGCATAGATTAACCACTACGATCCCTATAACACGTCCGTCGCACCCGAGCGCCCAAGCAAAAGTGAGCTCCCGCCAGCCGCGCACCGATCAGGCGACTTTATCCCCACCAATCGCGTCATCGTCCGATGGCTCCGCCCTCTTGCCTGACAAATCCTCTAATAATAGGTATAAGAAAAAAAAAAAAAGTGTAGAGCAAGCTGGCATGTTAGCTTCGAAATGCTTATTGGTAAAATCGAAGGAATTAATGCTGCAGCTGATTCATTTTAAACTGTGCTTTAGAGCTACAGTTCACAAAATTATTTATAAGATTATCTGGGTGAGTTTATTGGACTCGGATTTAATAAACATAATTCCTAAAATCTTTCTATCTTTCTAAGCAGTTGTATTTCGAATTAAGTCGGCAGTTACTCAGGAGTAAGATAACTTTTGGTTGAATCCAGCCTTAGAAGGATTGATTCTCGTAAGTGTCAAGTTTGTTTTATGACTAGCTTCCGCCCTCGGTCTTTCCCACCGAGGTAAGTTCATTTTATATACTGTTGAAAGAATTTTTGAAATCAGATGAGTAATTTCGGAGATTACCTCCTACATACAAACAAACTTTACTTCGTTAATATTAGTTTAGTTAGTAGGTATAGATTATAGTATTAGTATAAACTTGACATTATACCGTTGACACAATTGTCATGATTAATCGGGCCGGGCGATTGATTGGACGCATAAATTACAATAAATACAAGACTGCGTCATTCCAGCTAGTGCACTTTAACTGAAACCCAGCCGGCTCTTGACATTTTGGCATACCACCAGATGATTGATGAGGCTTATACTCAAAAAAAAAAGTATAATTCTAGGTCTAGCTTGTTTAAAACTTCAAATTGGTCTCAAACTGTCAAAACGCTCGCGTAGGCATCGTTTGACGCGTTCGGTCTAGTTGAGATTAGAGTAACAGAGCTACTCGCGTGGTCACAGAACTGTCTTATTTGACAGTTTGAGACCAATTTTGGTCGCTATCAAAAATAGACAAGGGGGGGGCGGCGACATGGTGAAACGAAACAACGCACATTGTGGGAGGTCTTTGCCCAGCGGTGGTCTGCTAAAGCCTGATGATAATTTTAGTTTGTTACTTTTTTTTTTAAACTTTGTAAATCACATTGAATTCATACATCTCTCAGATCGACATCGACGAACTCGAGCATCCAATTTTGTGTAGATCCATTAACTGAAAATACTAACTTGTCAAAGAGTTTCGCTTTCATTGCTGCATTTGCATTTGTTTTTCATGCTTTTAAATCTTTTTTAAACTCTCTTTGATGTTAAACTGCATATAGCAGTGACATAGATCTGGCTTTGAGCTCTCAACTACCGGCTTTGATTGTAGTGGTTCGTTTGCTATGTAAAACAGACTCACGATATAAATCCAGTTTTACACCGTTCTCTACAAAGGTGAACTTAATGTTGCACTTTCAAACAATGAATTCATTGTTTTAAAGCGAGACTGCAAAGCTGGGAGAGATAATGTTCGTTAAGCGTGGTTTGTAAATTAAAAAGTTTTTGCTTTTTTCCTTTGTTATTTTTTATCGTCCAATAACATTAAAAAAAACAAGAACAAATATTCAATTAGATGCTTTAAATGCGAAATCCACAAAGAATAAACAGGGGGGTGTAACAGGGGTTTACACAAGTAAATTTAAAGTGCACCTTTAGGTACTCCATATTAACATTAAAATCACCCAAGTCCACACTATTCCAAGATTAAGTATTGATCCAATTAACAAAAAAAAAAAAAAAATCTAGTTTCCCAAGAATGTGGACGACGGTGAATGTTTTAATAAAGCACGAGATTAAAGCAGAATTGGTAAAGTTCTAAAACATAATATTTTAAGACGTCATTTTGTCAAAATTAATTGAACTGAACAGTGAATAGCACAAAAAGTGGCAGGTTTTTGTTCGTTTAGTAATTGATAAATTCACTCAATTAAAATATTGCGTAACGTTAATGACTTTTCAGAAAAGGATACTTAATTTATAAAATTTAATACATAATAGAGTTATATTTAATTCCTCTTATAGTGTATCAATAAGTAGTTAAGGCGCTACCATGTGCTACCATGAGCTAAATACTGCATATCCCTATCTATCTCCTCGATAAATAAAGTATGTGGAAAGTAACTGAAAAGCCAACATGTATATTTAACATTTTGTCTTCGAATTCAACATTTAATATTTTATTTAACATCGTATTCACTTAATCATAAATCAACGAAAAAACCACAAAAAATAACATAAATCTTCTAAAGTTGATGTAGTTTAAATGTTTTTGGATTACACCATTGGATAAGTAATTTAATAATTGACATAATGTACATTATACTTTTTCGATTGGTTGTTAAAATGATGAGAAATCTATAAAAAAATGCATTTTTATCGTGTTTCGGAGCGTGCAGCTGTCGTAAGCGCCGCTAAATCAAATATTTGAAGTTGCACTCATCAATATGCTAATTTTAGGTCGTGCATGCGCCTTAATGGTTATTTCACAATGAATCCTCTAAGCTGTGTCAAACTGTGCCCTATTCTGTCAGAGAGCGTGCGAATAAATTGGGCACGAATTGTTACATCGTGGGCCCTCGTCCGGTGGGACGAGAGGAAGCTGTGAAGGCGATAAAATAGGTTTTTTACTGGTTCACTAGAAAATTGAATTGTTAACCGCAATAAGAAAAATAAGTCAGTGAAGGTTTTCATTTAGGTGTAGTTGTGTATGAGTTAAATAAAAGCTTTCAACTTTGTTTCGTTTGCATGTTTTTTAATACTCACATTCTTTTTGCTGGATATTAATACTTATAAATAACACTTTTATCTTATAGTGCTCCTAATCTCGAAATGATGTAACAAAAGCCAGCCCACCCTACTCACAACCGTATAATTGGTGAAATGAGTGCGTCATTTCATTTACCGTCCCGTATTCTTCTCATTCTATTAAACTTACACAAAGACTTCATGTGTGGAACTGGCAGATGCGACTTCGTGCTGAGTTTTTTGTTGCATAAAAAACATTAAATTATGAAATGTAAAATGATTTTTTTGGCGGAGGAAGGGCATTGTGGGTTTATCTCACTCTATATTCGAGCAGCCCTTACTGGAGTAGTACCTCCGCTTAACAAAATATCGCAGCCAAATAACATCATTCTTCTCGAATGGCGTTGTGTTCCTGTGGTGAGTAAGGTTACCCTAACTCTGTGAGGAAGCGCTGCAGTGACAACTGGTGGACCAGTCTTCCAGTCTTGTCCATTATGTTGTCGACGCTGTGATGCCTCTTTAAAAGGGTCAGCAGCGTGGGTGTGACTCCTCTGGTGTCGCAGGCGTCCATAGGCTACGGTAACCGCTTACCATCAAGTGGGCCGTATGCTTGTCTGTTACCTTATTAGAATAAAAAATAAAATAAAAATCATTTAAATTTTTGTGCAATTATACATATACTCGTAGATACGGAAAGAGGTTTCTTTAAAAATTCTAGATACAATCAGGCAATTTAGCATTTCATGCTGCCCCCAATGTTATTACAGTACTTACATTCTTATTTCCACCTAATGTTTTCTTACAACAAGAAATAGCTCATTTTTATGCGCATCTCATAGGATCACTTGTATCATTTAGGTGCGGTCAATCAAAAAGAGAAGTCTAAAATAATTCAGCTGCATGTTGACATTTTATATTGCATTTATTAATTATCGATGAATAGCGGGCTTAAAAAGGTCGCGATTGCAGAATCACAATATGAAATGAACTATAATGCCGTCTTTTTTCAGTCTCAGTCATTGAAAAGAGATGGCATTATAGTTCATTTCATATTGCGATTCTGCAATAGCGACCTTTTTAAGCCCGCTGATAGTCGAATTGTAGCACAAGGCGCACAGTTCAATGAACGTTTAAGAAATGCATGTTCTCATGGCCTTCCAAGGTTTTCAAATTAATATCCCCAGTAATATATTCAAACAAATTCCATTTATTACCAAGAGTAGAGCTAGTTCCAGTCGGAATTTCAATGAACCAGAAAATTAAAATCCGATTCCATTTTAGATAGCCATTTGTATGACAAAGTACTTGTTGGAACTTTTAAAATTCTATTGAAAGAGATCTTAATTTATAAGTTGTGAAACTCGTTAGCCGTAAGCATAGTTTATATACACTGCTGTCTTGTTGTCATTTTATTTCATGAAAAAAAAAAATTTCCTCATTCAGCTCGCGAATTTCGAATGATAAATCTTCAACATTGTGACAAAAACCACAACTTGGTCAGCTCCCCGCGTATCTCATACCGCTTTTAAACTTGTAGGCTTTCAATAATAACATAATTACCAAGATTCGATTACACCCTCAATTCTACCAACCAACTTTTTCTCAACCAAAGCAAAACATCAACTATTTCGTTTTGTTTCATAATCTACTAACGATCAATGAGGTCACATTACTCTGTTGTGATGGCGTTTTCAAACAAATTACCAATGAGGTTTTGCAAATTACTGTCATTTTGGAGAAATAAATTAAACGCAGGTTGACGTTGTAAATTAGAAGAATTTGGGCCCAGGAGTTTCACGTTACTATCCATTATTTCAAAGCTTTGAAAAACAACACTGTTGATTTACTTTTTTATCTAACGAAACTTTATTAGAAAGTAACTAGGAATTATTTGCAAAAAAATATAGTCAACCCTCGAAAGTAAATTGAAATCACTTTTTCACTACAAAATAAAATAACTAGTCAGTCTGAGTCAGAACTATAAAATACCCATAATGCATATTTTTTCAATGCACTACAATATCAGTCAAAAAAGAAAAGCTCCTTTAGCCTAACTTGTGCAACATCGAGTGTCGAGAAACGAGATATCTCGATCGGTTATACTGCTCGAATATAATAATATACGTTAGAGCAGTTCTTTCGAACCTCTATCGATGTTGCGCATGTTAGGCCTACTGGTGAGATCTTCTTAGAAATTCTCGAAGTGAGTCAAAGTTCAACAAAATTAAATGGTTGCGAATCCGCTTGTAACATACGAGTACATACAAAGAACGTGGCTCCCGTTCTGCCACGGTCAGCAAATGGATGTGTGGCCAACTGAGTTGTTATATCATAGGTAAGACCCACAGTGCTTTTGCTTACTGTTCTTGGTCGTGAGCCTGTTAGCGTATTCATATCAAAAATTTTGCGATCAGTTTGAAAACATAACATATTTTTTAATACGTTGAAAACCATTGACTTCGTTTTTACAAAGAAACTAAGGAATATTATGTTTTTTTTTTCAAGTTAAGTATTTTTAAACGAATAATATCATTATTAAAAAGATTTTAAAAAAAATTTAGGAAACAAAAGATATTTTACGTTTTAAAAGTGATCGCAAACGTTACTCAAGAGTTTTCAAAAGAGTTTTTCACACAGTAGGTACTAAACTAAAAACTCTTTTGAAAACTCTTTTAATTAAATTAACTTTGTATGTAGTAGCAGACAGTAAAATATCAATTAGCTAAAGTACGCAGTTACGTACAACTACCTATAAAACATTTTTATACTAAGATACCATCACATCGAGTGAGTAGATAAAATACATAGTTGCTTATTGCCTGAAGGCATTTACCACAGAATAGACACTCTCACGATAAAATTCTTTCATTGTCGCTTGCTGTACTTATACTTATACTTGTTTGTAGGTGTCTCTGGCTAAGCGTATGCATCGTTTAGTCGGGCAAGTTTACTATCCTGCACGAATCCAACTTTAAATAGTTTGGTTACTCAGAAAGTAATTTTGTGTTTGCTATTTATTTGCAGTGAAATATTGTGCCTAATTTAATTGTTTAACTAGTGGATCTTACATACAGGAATGGACAGTATTTGAACAGGTTTGAACAGTATTTAAACAATGATTTCTCCGTTAAAGTGCGCTTGTAAATGTAATTTAATATAAAACTGAACAATGCAGGAAAACATTTGTATCATACTAACTTTAGATGAATAAAAATAAAATCTTGATCATATTTGTCGGTTAAGCACCTACCATTTACCTACAGGTAATGCTTAAGAGATTTCTTACTCAATTGTCTGAAGTTGCAATCAGTAGCAATGACGAGAGAAGTCGCTATTGTTAATAGGTACTTACTACAGTTTTTTTAATAGATAGCACATCATCGAAATCGAAACTTCTTATTAAAAGTGCTAACTTAACAGTTTAAAACTATAAAACTATAAACCCTAATTATTTTCATAAACTTCTTAAAAATCTGCATGTATGTCCGAGGATACAGTCATAAACTATAATTAGACCCGGTAGGTGACGCTGTTGTTTAGATCCAAGATTTTTTTTATGTTTCAACCGAAAAAGCCAACGCCTGCCTAGTGAGTCAGCCAGTATTTTATAAAATCTTTTATGCCGCCTTTACACGTTGGGTGAGCCTAAGCCAGCGCGAGCGAAGGCGAACTGATACAAGGCGAGTGCTACCGTCCAGACGTTTGGCGAGTCTATGCAAACCAATGCAAATTGGCGCTTGTCTTCACTCGGCTAACACGGCAAGGCAAATGGTGCTGTCCACACATTGGCGTTCACTCGGCGAGCCTGCACCAGCGTGCAGTAGTGACTTTTACGCTCTGGCAGGAAATGTGAGCTAGTTGAAGCCGAGTAGCTCGCACAGTCTAAACTAGTGAATATTTATCTTCATCCATCAGGCTGTACTATCTTGACGTTGTACAGCCACGACTTGATGATTAACATTCGTAGTAGATGAGTAGTGGGGATGAGGTCCGCTGCACTGTTCATTAATTATTATCGCACAACTTTAGTGGTCATATTTCTAATTGCTTAAGAGTTTAGTTTAGACCATAGGTTCTCAACGTGGGTGATAACGCCCCCTTGTGGGCGTTTGAGATTTTCAGGGGGCAAGTAGAAGACCCAGAGAAAATTAGGGGGCATTGACATGGCGCATTAAAATAGGGGGAGGTGGCTCTTGAAAAAAATATATTCTCAAAGTGGGTGGTGTGCAAAATAAGGTTGAGAGACTATGGTTTAGACCCTTAGTAGTACTGTGAGTGAAAATAAAAATGAAAAAGTGAAATACGATCACGACTGTATCCCTAAGGCGCGGTAGACATTTTCTCAGATCTTTTTTAGCCATTTTAATATCCTTTGAAGATAAATATTGTTATCAACGGGATAATTACCATGATGATTATTATTAGTAAACGACTAAGAAAGAGGGTAGACCGTTTCGTCTGCACATAACTACCCTCTACCTCGCAAAGACTTCAGTTACCCGTGATCATGGCGCATGCAACTGCGTCGAAATATCGGGAAGCAACAAAACTCAATAATCATGGTAATTATCCCGTTGATAACAATATTTATGTTCGTAACCATGATAGTTTCAAAAGTTATATCCTTTGAAGATGTCTAAGGGGGTAGTCAGAGGTATCCTACTAATCCTACTAATATCATATTATAAAGGCGAAAGTCCGTGTGTGTGTGTGTGTGTGTGTGAATGTTTGTTGCCACGTATCTCCGTAACTACTGAACCGATTTGGCTGAAATTTAAAACATAGATAGATAATGACCGGGAATAGAACATAAACTTTTAATCCCGAAAAAGTGAACGGTTCCCGTGGGATAAACAAAATAGAAGTCCACGCGGGCGAAGCCGCGGGCGTCAGCTAGTATCCCGATAAATATCCTTCACCGTTTAGAGCTCGTGCTAATGCGCATATAATTTTTTCTAATCGAAAATTCCATTGATACACGCCCGGGTTCAAACCTGCGACCTTCGCATCGAAAGTCGAGGCACTAACCCAATCGGCCAATAAGGCGATAGTGAGTTGAAATGAGTACTTAGTTATAAATTGACCTTAGGAATTTAATTAAAGAACTATGAAGTTGAAGAGTAGCAAATACAGAGAGCTTTTTGTGTTTTTAATTAATTAAAAAGTTGAAAGCGATAACTTGAATATGAACGTCGATAATGTGAAACCAAACTGAAAAGCTAGATTCTTTTTTTTAGAATACAGCTGTCGTACTGAGCAATGTCAAACTAAGATTACTTTGGTCCGTACTTAGATAAGCCTGAAGTAAGACTGACGAAGGCATAACTCCATCCTAAATCAGGCCTAAATCAACCTTTTTTTAATCCTGCCCTAGGACCAAAACAATCTTAACGCAGGGATGTTTTGGTGACATGACATCGACTAGATGCAGGACTGCGCATGTCCTGCTCGATGTCATCGAGCAAGACATTCGCAGAGAGAGCGTCGAGAGAGTGCAATGCGCATGTCCTGCTGTAATCCTGCGTTAAGACCAAGGCAGGAATAAAATAAGATTGTTTTCGGACCAAAACAATGACAAAACAAGCCTAATGCAGGAATGGTTTTCACCTTGTTCTAAGAGCTCATGGTACTGAGTACTCTATGAGCTCAGAACTCTGAAAAAACATTTGAACCTTATTCCATTGTACAAGTGGCGGCGCCAGTATTAAACGTTTACGTAATGTATACTGTTTGCATAAGCTAGAACAATTCAATTGCCTCCTAACAGGATCTAACAGAATATCTACTTACTTTGTTTAGTCAACACATCGATTTCTTCCTGAAGGAGCACATGATTGCAAATAGATATGATATTTCAATGTTAAAAAAAATTATATAGTTCTATCATGGACTGCCATGAAATTTATTATTTTAATTCAGTAGCTATTCAAGTTTTTAAAAACTTAAACAGATTTACGACTACATCAGGAACTATTGATCTAGATCTTCAGAGAATACAGTGTTTAATTTTTTTCTTTCAACTTTTAAAAGGCCTAGAATTAAAAATTGAGACCTTCTAAAAATTCAAGCAAACATATGTCTAAACTAAAGAGTAATCAAAGGGAAGACGACTAGCAAAAACCTAGTTTAAGTGGTAAAAAGTAAGTAAGTTCGTATGAGCAAGTGGCCAACTCTGGTGACGAAGTATTTAGGCCGCCTAAAGGAGGCCTTTAGGCGGCCTAAAAACTGCGTCCTGGCTTAAGTGGTAAGTATTCCACATGATAGGTTGCAAGCCTATTGCTACCTGTGGTTGTAATATTTCATTAAAAACATCCCAATAGGATTATACTTTTTGTCAGAAAAAACCCTTTTAAAAGTACCATATTTGCTTTCCAATAAAGACAGTTGTTTTGACCCCGGAATTCATATGGATGAATTCACATAAAATTAACAAGGAGATGCGACTTTTAAGAAAATTAGCTGGAAAGATGTAATACACTAAACGGGTGGAAACTTAATAGTGATAGTCAGTGTCAGTTCTTCCTGAAAAGATGATAACAAACAAAACGATGAACAAAAACAGATGGCGACAAAAGATTCTATTAAAATTAATTCGAGACCTGTTTCAATTGCGGCTGAAGAAGGAATTTTAATTACTCAACTGTGATTTGATTTAATAAAATATCTCGTTTTAATTAAACCCTTGTGGGATCTGCTTCATTTCGTGATCAAAGCTCCAACGACCATTCTCTGCTTTAGGGACTTAAAAATAGATTGTGGCTATCCTACTAATCCTACTAATCCTACTATAAAGGCGAAAATCCGTGTGTGTGTGTGTGTGTGAATGTTTGTTACCACGTAAAACTACTCAACTGATTCTGATGAAATTTGGAATGCCGATAGCTTAAGTTCCGGAATAACACATAGGCTACTTTTTTTCCTTGAAAAAATATATGGGATAAAAATAGTATTCCGCGCGAATGAAGCCGCGGGCGTTCGCTAGTATTGTGTAAAAGTAGTAACTTGTAATATTCAATTTTGTCAGTTTAATAATATTCACACTGCCATACTGTATCTATTATATTTTTTCTGTGGACATTCTATTTGATCGGGGAAAATCTATTTTTATTAAATACTAGCTGACCCGAAGAACACCGTACCGCCTCATAATTCGAAATATTTTGATCAAAAAACCGTTTTACCACTTACGGATGCGAAAATGTACTTTCTTCATCAATTTTTGTTGTGAGTTTTTATTATTGGACATTTTTACTTAGGCTCTGTCCCCACTGGGCAAACTGTGAGTGGCCGACTGAGTTTGCGGCATATCGGTGAGCGCAAAACTAGCAAACTGTGGACACTCCATTTCAAATATATGGAAGAGTGTACTAAACCGATACGCCGCAAACTCAGTCGGCCGCTCACAGTTTGCCTACTGGGGACACAGCCTTAGGGACATTGGCTTTGGACATATTTTTTTTGACATTAGTCGTAGACATTACGGCTATTTGCATTCAGCAGAGTCATTCTGTAAACTCACTTCGAATTCACTCAAGTGACCGAGCTCACTAAATACACAAAAATGTATTGTGAGATTTCGAATACGAAATTTGAAATCTCACAGCGGATTCAGCTCTTTGACGACGTTCGAAGTGAGTTTACAGAATGACTGCAGATATGTCACAACCGTGTGTATTTATATTTATTTATATTCGTAATTTTAAAAACAAAATCGACCGTGTAAACTTCCTCGTAGGGAAGGTTTACCTTTAGTCACTGGCTCATTCGAACATACATAAATCAATACCAATTAAGGCGCCACATAAATTACTTCAGGCAAATTATGTATACACATTTTCAAATAATGTTTCCTATTACCGTCAATAAATACAATTTCATTATAATTCCACATGATACCCAAATATAAACCCTTAGCTGCAGTGCTTGGAGCACTTAATTAATTGTACTCACACATGGCTTGAATATTTCGCTTCATTAATCACCTACCGCTTTCGAAAGTACCTGAACATTTCTCACTGAACTTTTGAGTTTTAAATCTGCCAAACGAAAGTGTATCTTTATGATATTAAAATAGAAATTGGAATTGAGTGAGGTTGTTCAAATAGGGAGAGTATAACAGGAGGTTATTATGTGAGGTAGTTCAGCTCACTTCCGTTTGACCTAATTTGATGTCTCTTCAAAATATAGGGTATGGTTGCTTATTTGTTTGCGAAATTAATTGCTTCTAGAATTATTGCGTAGCACGGCGTAGCAGGCCTCGTAGCAACTGAGGCATAGTATTTGTATTTGTTAGTAGCAATCAGCTTAATGATCGTAGCATATTGTAGGCTAGGAAATGGCGTAGCAAACAGGAATGAAACTAATACTTTATCTTTGTAGCAAACAGTAACAAAAACAGAAAAAGTTCATTAAACTTTTCTATTTTTTTATCAGCTGCCACCGCTATTCAAGGAATTGCAAGAAACAAAAAAGTCGACGGTTGTACGTCTATGTAAAAAATTGGCAAGGAGTTTGTGTGCTTATTTGTTGTTATAAAACTCAGTTGAATTGACTAAGGCTGGATTCGACCAAACTGGATTAAGTATTTACTCGAGAGCAAACTACTGTTTGTTTGAATATTTTGACATTTTAAAGTTGACACTTTGTAACCAGGGTAATTTGTATGCACATAATAATGTTCGGTTGCGCTTTCTATACAATTGTATTTAGAATTAAGTCGGCTAGTTACTCTGGAGTAAGATGACTTTTGGTCGAATCCAGCCTTAATGCCCGGGTTACACGAGGCTAGTTTTTCAAGCTAGGATAGCAAGCTAGTGTTAGTAAGCTAGCAAGCTAGTACTTCTAGCTTCGTGTAGACACAACTAGCTTCATTTCTAAGCTAGTAAGCTAGTAAGCTAGTTTACAAGCCAGGATAGTTTTTACTATCCTGGTTTGTGTACTAGCTTCATGTGGCCGGCGAAGCTAGTTTTGGGTTGGCTAGTAAACAGTAACCACGCATTTTGTCATTCGCAAAATACTCTGATATTCGCCTTAATCTTCATTGCGAAATTCTTCCAAAGCAGTATGAATAAAATAAAGTAAAGCAGAGTGATCCACGTTCATCTCTTCTTAAAATTCATGGTCTTGTCCATACCCAGTTTTGTAATTCATCTGCTAGTTTCTAGTGGAAATTGGCACAGTGTTCAAAGTAACTTTTTCAATAGAATAGTGTTTTTGTTTTCGCATGCAGTTCATTTTGGACGTGTGGTCACTTCAGTCACTGCAATAATACTAGCTTAAAATAAACTAGCCTCATGTAAACAGAACTAGCATGTTCCAAGCCAGGTTAGTAAGCCAGGATAGTTTAGTAAAAAACTAGCTTGCTATCCTAGCTTGAAAAACTAGCCTCGTGTATCCCGGGCATAATGGCTTATACACGATAAAAACACAAACATCCATACATTTTTAGTTTAAAAGTATCTTCTCGCAAAGCTGTTTCCAATTCATTGATAAGGAAATTAAATAGGAAAAAAAGCCACGAGAAATAAAAGTCGGCTCTCATTGTAAATTTATTTGATTTAATATCCTGATTTTGAGGAAATTACAGAGATATCTTTCAATATTAAAAAAAGTTTTTCGTGTGATATTTGGTGGAATTATGGATTTATTTAAATGTTTTAGATATATTTATGTACAATATTTCAGTGTCTACGTGTTTGTTATTCTTCTTGACTGATTTTGATTTATTTTCTGTATTTAGGGAATCAATTGGATGATTCTTGATTATGTATTAGTTTCTGATCCTATTATCTACTTTTTAATAATGAATTGATGCACATTGCTGTAGAGTGCTCCTATTCCCCCGACGCAAAAGAGGGCCATAAGATTACAGTGTGTATCTTTTTATCTGTGTATCTGTTGGTTCTGTGTGTCTGTGACATTATAGCTCCTGAACGGATGAACCGATTTTTATTATTATTATTTGTTGTGTCTTTGTTGAGAGTGTTCTTAGATGTTTCACGAAAATCTGTTCAGCCATTTGAAAATCGTCAGTTCTTTTCTAGTTTATGAAATAAATAATAAAGGGTGTTTAAACAAGCTTAAATTAAATGACGGATCGCGCTCTCGTGATTCCCACGGTACGTACGTCAAACGAAATCCTTTCATTTAAAAAACGTTTTGTTGATTGTTGAAGCGTAGCGTAAGGAGATTTGACTGAACAAAGCGACTGAGCGATTTTTCATTGTTTGGATTGAGTTCAAAATAATTGTCTTATGTTTTTTAGGTCAAAATAAATAAAATAGGTCACGACGTTACATTAGTTCAAGCTTTAGAATGGATCTCGGTTATGCTCGTGTTTTCCGAATATGTCCGACAGCAGTGTATGATTCCACAAAACAGAATGCGACAGAAGTGCACGTCGTTATCAGCGCACCTCGCACGGTTTGCAACTAATTTGCTTTTCTTAACAATGAATTGATATTTATTTGCTTGCGATGAAATTGAAATTATGAGTAATTTTCATTTCCAAATGACTTTTTTTTCAATCGTTTTTGTAATTTTATGTGATTGTTTCCGATGTCTTACGAAAACCATTATTTTTCTGGTTTTACTGTACTTACGTTATTAGCACTTGCAATTATCTTGCAAGTGCTTGCAAGTCTTGCATTAGGCCATTTTATTGGGATTTTGTTTTTCTAACCCTGAGAATATCTAATCTTCATAAATTTTTATCCCAAATGACAGTAAAAAGTGCATTCGAGTGTACAGATAGACACAAAAGCCTATACTTAAACTCCGTTATTAACCCAAATCGAGGGAATAAATTGGTTGGCTGCTCGCTGGATGATTAGAGTCGCATCCACCAGGAAATGAGAAACGAAAGTTCTATCAGGTAATCTTTTAGTCATTCTGTTTATAGGTAACGGAGAAAAAAATATTGTGAGGAAATCCGTGAGAATTCTAATAAGCGGCGATTGGTTTACAAACTGTCATCTTTTGCCTGATTATGTCTAATAAACTTGAGGATTCAACCGTGATATTATTTATGTGTTTTCTTTAATATACCTACCTACTTGGCTTTTTCTAATCATACTCTGTATCATTTTAAAGAGGCCATACACGCTAGGGTTTGAATGATGGTTATAACCTTGCAAGCATAACCGACAGGTATTACCGAGTTTCCTAAGACTGATAACTGCACAGTTACACGCTAGGGTTTACCTGTCGGTTATGCATGAAAGGCTATATGTCCTCCATTTGTAATAACAGTAGCAAACTATCTATTCCTCATTTTAATTAAAAGAATGTTGACTGAAATTAAAATTGGAGCTAATCTTTCAATTTTCTTTTTCAGGTAAAACCTTCATGATCTAATTATGGCGCGGTACACATGAGCAACCTAATTAATTTCGAATTAAAAAAGGTCAGATAAAATTAAGTTTTAAAACAGGTTCGTTTTTTCAGCATACTTTATTCATCTATAGTTGTCAAGAATTTATTACTTAGAGCTTGTTCACCACATTAAAGTAAAGTTTAATTACTTCTACATAAATGTTACGCAACCATATTATGTGTATGTATAGCTTACTTAAAACCTAAACAGGAGATTGTGAAACCAACATTGATAGTAATAAGTTCGCACATCAACTTATTTTTACACATAGTTTTATTGAAACATTTTTCATTGAAAATGAAAAATCTTACTTAAGTATAAAATTTTCGATGCTGACGGGATTTGAACCAGCATTGACACATTATAATAAAACTTCATGCAATGAAATATTACTTACCTAAAAAATTATAGTGTGGAGTAACACTATAATTTTTTTTTGTTCTATCGAAAAAAAACTTGACAGAATTATTGATTAATAAAAGTTTAATGTGATCTTAAATAATCGACGGTTTCATCGTCTCTCGTATAAAGTACCTAAAGGTTCCTGACGTATAATTCATCAAGTTGAGATATCGCTGGTTAAATGCTAAACTACCACATTCCAAAATTTCACTTTTTTCAGGAGAGCCATTCAAAGTTTTCGAAATGGTTTTTTTTGAATTTCTAAGCAAGTCTTTCTTTAAATATACATGTATTACATATCAAAAGACGCGTAATTTTTATTAGAATTAAAGTGCATTTTTAGTTTTTCCGTAACTTCAACCCAAAGTCTTATAAAAGTAGAAAAGTGACTTTTGCATATAAAAAGTAATACGAATGTAAATAAAAATTATCATTAAAAGACCACATATCATTAAAAATTTAAGGTTAATTACACTAAATCAAGTTTTCTTTTAAGTTTTGAATCACAGTCTCGTGAAATTATGCAATAAATATGGTACACGAACAACAAAGCCTTATAAAAATTCTAAAAAAACACTTTTTTAAATGAATACACAAAGAAAACCTAACAAAACTTCTATTTCTATCAAAATAAATGCTTCACGCACACCAAAACAAACAGTTATTATCCACCTGATGGGGCTTTTGGTCAAGAAAGCCTGAAATGCGCTCATGCCTAATGCTCCATGAAGAGGCAGTCTATGTTCAGCCTCTCAGGTAGTTGTTGGAGCCGCCACGCCACGTACACGGCGTATCAGGGACGCTTTACTTTTGCGTATTATCGCATCAGTAAACAATCCTGACACACTACAAAAGCGTGGCAGCTTCATCAGCACTCTTAGTTGTACGGGCATCCCAAGACTTGAGACTATCTGCCGTATACAACGTGCAAACCTACGGACTATCATATTCGCTCTTATGATTAATGCCCTGGGTTCTTTCTCCATCCTTGTTATTTGTGAGATCATCGGTTACCCAATGGTCCAGATATTTAAAACACGATACCTGCTTCAGCTCGCTGCCGCTAAGATAAACCAGCGGGAGGGTGTTATAGGTTTTGGAGCCTGATTTAAAATATTTAAATTCACTTTTGCAGGTATTATATCTGAGCCCGTGGGTATCCGCATATCTCTTACAGAATGCCTATTAGCTTTCTGAGAGCACTGATAGATAGGCTTAGCAGCACCATATCCTCGGTATAGCTGAGGTTATCAACGCCACCAATAGAGTAGACGACCCCATCGCTGCTCAGCTCACGTATTAGGCGGTCTGAGTAAAAGTTATAAAGTCGGGGTAGCTCAACCTCCCTTTCTGCATCCCACATCCCAACTTGCACGCGTCCGAAAGCGATCCCGTCTATCTGGTTTGGTTAGTTACCATACCAAAATTTGAGAAGTGATAAGTTCACTGGGGAGATCGACCACCATTGACACCAACGACACCATCCAGCACCTCTGCTACCACGGTAGCTAGGGATATAGGTCTGTAGTTGCTTATACTGAATGTGAAAAACGGAGTTAAGTATAATAATATCTATAAGTTTTTATCTTTTTCTTAGCATTGAAACGAACTTTGCGAAGATACTATTTCTGTTCGTGTAGATCTTAATGCAAAATAGGCGCATAATTAGCAACAGTATGATTTAAATCCCGTAAAAATCTATAGGTATTCAAAAGCACTATCTCAAAAATTACTCTTACATCCTGAAAAATAATGTTTAAGTTCACATAAAAGTTAAGTTCAAAACAAACGCATCTCAAACATGTCACTTAAGCTCTAAGCGATAAGATTAAGCTTACGTAAAAGTTATGTGTAAAATAAACGCATTTCAAAAATGACACTTTTGATCATACACGCAATGTTATATGAATACAATTTCTCGTGCTAAGGTACCACATTTCAGAATGTTTTACAATTGCGCAAAAAAAATTTTTGTAACTTTACTTTAATTTATATTCAACAGGACCACATTCCGAAATATAGCACTTTTGAATATAAATTTTAGTTAACACACGCTTATTTTTTTGTTATATGGCCCTATAGCATATAACTTCCGTGCGCTTCCGCCGGCCACTTAACCACAACTAAAAAAGTGGCTGTTTAGCTCTGAAATTTGGCGCCAAAGTGCAATAATGCTAAACAACCACAACTGTTTTTTGGTAGTTTATAATGCGAAATTAAAAAGGGTCTTTTACTCATACTATAAAATGACTATTTTAAATCTCATTTTTGCAATAAAAACGATTTTCACGATTTTTGATTTGTGGTACTTTAGCATTTAACCAGCGATATATAAGGGACTTGAGAGAAACTGAACTCCCATTTCATGAATAGTAAGCTTTTCAATGAATAAAGATCATTCATTCATCATTCTCAATATCTGAACTTGAATAATGAATGCTCAAGTACATGTATGTAAGTTTTTATTATAGTAGAATGTGTAGGTATATAATTTGAGTGTTTTTCTGATAAGTTGAGGAGTATGAGGTTAGCGTATGGAAATATTCATGACATGAGGGATGAATTTTATGTGACGAGAATTAAGTTAAGTTTGAATGAAGAAGGATGTGGAAGGAGAAAGCCCGAGAAAAGAGGATTGACTGTGTGAAAGATATTTTTTATACTACTAAGGTAACAGATAAGCATACGGCCATCTGATGGTAAACGGTTACCGTAGCCTATGGATGCCAGTGACACCAGAGGAGTCACACTCGCGCTGCTGACTTTTTAAAAGAGGAATCAATACGCCCACAACACAAGACTGGTCCCCCAATCTCTCCAGAGCACTGGCAACCTTACTCACCGCAGGAACACAACACCATTTGAGAAGAATTATGTTATTTGGCTGAGATATTCTGTAAGGCGGAGGTACTTTCCCAATCGGGCTGCTCGATTATAGTGACAAAAAAACCCACTATGCACTTCCGCCCGTAACTTTCAAACAACGTTGCGTACTTGATGATGATGATGATCGTAGAATATGTCGGTTGGGAAAGTGTCTCGATCTGGAAGTAGTGGGTTCGAATTTCGGTCGACAATCGCATCACTGATTTTTTCCATGACTAAAGATATTACAGTGACTGAAGTAACGAAAGTTATGAAGAATGGAAAAGAAGAAATCTTACCATCCGCGCGTCCTCACAAAAATAGGTAAGTACTTACTTATATGAAACTCTCAGCATTTAGGGGTTTTATTTCATACCTACTCTTTGGCAAAACTACCAGTTTTATTAGAATCCTTCTCTTTTCTCGAATAGGACTCAATTTCAACGCACTTACTGCCCAAGTTCTGCAAAATTATTTATACACCCTCGTAAAATTCCCAAATGAAAATTTCAACAATGAAAACTCCATCGTAAACCGAACTATTCCCACATTTATGAAGTCCGCAAACTTTGTCTAAAATAATTCCACTTCAACTTGTAATAAGTACGGGTAATGCAACTTGGAAGCAGTTTAACCCTCGCCCGTAATATTTACAGAACGTTAATTTAATAAAGCGGTTACCTACTTAACTAACGCTTTACTTGTTGCTTGATTTATGGTCAAGCTACAATTTTTTTTAATCTAATGCAAAATCTAGAATAATTGAGCAATTATAAAGTCTTTGTGAATAAATGAGAGATAACTGAAGAAAAAATTCTACATTAATTTATTTTGTTTCAAATAAGAACACGTTTTTCATAAAAAGATAATTTAAAGCATGAAGAAAACAATAATAAAGAAAAGAATAATTTTATCTTGCACAAATTGGTTTAAAACAACAGTAAAATAATTGCAAAAAGTGTTTTTTTTTTTTTTTTCTTTATTTTGGCTTCGCACGGTTGTGCATTCAACCAGTGTCAAGTAATTAAATAAACTTCAAATTTATAGATAAATAAGATATATAAATACATATTACAATACATAAATATAATATCCCACCCCTCCCCTTGTGCCTCAGTAAAGATGTGGGGCTTTACTGAAACATCAACACGGACTTTTTGGGAAAACTTGAAAAGCAATGTTATCCAATTTTGTTTCACTTCCCTACACTTATGCACGTTCACGAACACTTAACGGTTAATAATCCACCATTATCACACATTAACATTCGAAGAAACACAAGTTATGGAAAATAAAACAAAAATGAAACCTGACTTCTCAAATTCCCGCCAAAAAGCCCCGCAAAAAGCGTTATTCAATTCAGTTTGAGTTTACAGTAAAGCGCCATCTATGCATTTTCTCTTAAAACATTTTAAATAATTTTTAAATGTGACTACACTACCGTACGAAAGGGTACTAAAAGCTCCAAGGCTAGCTAAGTCGGTGTTTTAGTTCAAAGCTTTCGTTGTAGATGGCGCTGTTCTCAATATCTTACTTTGGAAAAAGCTCGCAACAAAGTTTTTGTACTTATTTACTAGTAGCAAACATGATCGTTTTACATTCACTTACTTATTTATTTAATTTAGTATAATGTAAAATAAACATAAAAAATAAAAACTTGAAACAGTTTTGTTTCAAAGAAGTTAGTATTATTTACTTATAAGTACTTACTTACCTATTTAACAAAAAATATCTTATTTTATATTTGAGGACTGTTACGTCTTAAAGTTTATGTAAAATAAGTATTCCGTAAATGAAATAGGTAGGTATTTGTAAAATTGAGTAGGTTACGTGTTGTCTAAATAGGGACATTATGCCCAAAGTATGAAAAATATAATAATAAAGTATTTGACTATCTAGCAATCTAACAAACTACATTTAACTTCTGGATAACATACAAGTTTGAAATAACTTTAGGCTTATCAAACTCGTAAGCATTTCATTAGAGTGCTTATCAATGCGCATGCGGGAAATAGCACCGCCCCCTAACATTCATTTCCCTTATCTAATCCCCGCTTCTAAGTTCGTCGAACCCCTGCAAACTCATGCTTGCCTGGTACAAAGTAGACATTTTCCGCTCTAATCGGGATTTTCACAAATCCTATCCTACCAGAGTCGAGGGTTAGAAAACGTTTATCCATTTCTGCGCGCTAACTGAAAACTTTCACTGCCATTTTCTCACATCTCCTACCTGTTTATGCTGCCCTGGTAGTTTTTCTCGCAGCTACGAAGCCTTCCGCTACGCGGCGTATCTGCTACGAGGCTTTTCGCTACGCTACGTAGCTGCTACGAAAATTTCGTAGCGACTGTGCTACGATCGTATCTTTTTCGTAGCCAGTAGCGAACTTTATACATAACATGAAATTGAACTTTTCAAATTGAAAAGTTTTGTGGAAAGAAATTTCAATTTCATTTTTCATAGTAATTTGTCTCTCGGATTTATTCTACAGGGTTCAATTTTTTTGCTGCTGCGCTAAGTTTCAATGAGACAATCGTATAGGTAGGTACTTAATTTTTCGGACACAGCAACTATGTGAATGTGAGTCCCTAGGGTCCAGTAGAACTTATTTTTGGATGAAGTTTTTACGATAGTGTTATTTATGAGAATGTTCGCAGGCTCTTGGGGTTTGTTAGGTTGTAATTTTTATGTTCGGAGTTTTGTGACCTAGGGACACACGCATTATTTTTATGTTGTCCAGGTGGGCAATGAAGACAACGAAAGTAACATAAAAGAAGATAATATCTTAGCTTCATATATTTAAGCTAGATTTTTCCAGATCCACAATCAAGTGTAGCCACTTGATTCAAATGAATATAAGTAGGTAAGTTTTTTATATTCTGAAATATTAATGATATAATTTTTTTTTTCTGAATTATATGCAAGGGCGCTGCTCGTTATTATATAATGAGAAAGTTTGCATTATTTATGTGAGTTTTTGGGTAAATCTTTGGAACGATTCCATAATTTTTTATCTAGATTTTTTTTGAATTCCCCATTGATGAATTTTGGGTAGTCCGTTATTGCTTTCATTAATTTCATGGTTATATTATTTTTTGGAGGTAAGTACCTATTTTATCTAGTCTCACATTGTATTCACTATGACACGAGAACAATCTGTTAGGTACAATAAATAATCCTCCGGGAGCGAGTGAACCGTTGTAGAAAATGCGACGAAATTCTTGTAGCAGCTACGGTTTGTGTAACCTTGGGGTTGGTTCCATTCTTAGAGATAAATAATCTGAAAAAAAAATATAAAAACTGGTATCATATTGTAACGCTGGTATCCTATGAGTGAGTAAAGAACCAGCCTTTTGGTCATTACATTAGTCTCATTAAGTACAACCTATTTAAGCTGAGAGGATGGTGTAGGTGCTGGGCAAGCCTAATCCATCTCAACAATGTTCCAGGCACTACAGTATCCTGGTAAGTTTAGGCGTGTGTGTGTACACACACACACACACACTCGGACTTTCGCCTTTATAATATTAGTAGGATACATTTATTTTAAATTTCATAATATATTGCCTGGCATCGATCGTCACCAAGTGGGAGCCTGTAGACGGGCGGCGACACCAGTACAGGCCTAGAAGACGCTGGTGCGATGATTTAAATACCTTCCAGAAAGAGTAGTGGGAGGCGGCCGGTGATCGCAAGAAGTGGAAGGAATGGGGGAGATCTTTGCCCAGCAGTAGGTATGACACTTTATTGTTTAAAAAAATATATAGGTAAGTATAAGTAAATTTGCTTGAGTCAGTAAAATAAAACTAACTCGCTCTCAGTCAAACCACACGCTACCTCCGAAATTAATAAATAAATAAATAAATAAATGCTGGACATTTCACACAGCATCATGTAGCCCCAAGCTAAGCAGAGCTTGTGTTATGGGAACCACATGACTGATATACTCTACTTAAATACATTTTTTTTTGTAAATACATACATAATATACATAGAATAACATCTTCGTCTGGAATGCTGGAGATAAATATAAACAAGTCTATCCCGGTTCGAATCCCGCGGGGCACCGTAGTTCTGTGATCTGGGGATAACGAAATTATTGGGATAACTATTTGTACGAGTATTTTGACATTATTTGACTTTGCGAAAAGAGATTTTGAGAGTTACTCTATTTTATGAGCTTTCAGGTTTTTCTTTGTAGATCAACAAATTAATATACGTTCTGCACAGTCTATAAAAGTTCACAGTAAAATAAGTATAATATTTTGATAAGTTGCAAAATAATACTTACTACATAATGTATTTTAAAGATATTTTAATTTCAAATTCAGAAGCAAATTCTTTGTAACGTATAACAGTTTCTTATAAATTATCAATACCTAATTAGGTAAGTAGGTACATTTTAACAATATAGGTACATAATGGCCAACATGAAAAATTAGATGACGATTGTATTTGTGTAGGGAAAATTTAAAATAAAATTATCTGACGAAAAACGAATAAACAAAAGAAGATAACGATCTTCAACCTAGTTTACCGCTTCGTATTTTTTTTTTACTATTTTCAAAAATTTGCAAATTACAAAATAAATCTTTCAATTAATTATTAGATGTGATTTCGATTCGAGATTTCGTCAAAAGTCGAAACAAGAAGAACATAAAAACAAATAAAAATATACCTCAAATTGTAACGTTATATTTACAACATAAAATTACGTACTAACCTTATTTCTATAATTTTTATTTGTTATAGTAAGTGTTAGAGTGCCTTTACCAATTCGGCCACGGAACCTCTGACGTCGGAATTGAAAATTTTGATAAGATTTTTCATTTTCTAACCTTATTTCATTTCACATTTCTAGATTCAGTTTAAGTTGTAGTAAGACTTGAACGTCGACGTAACAAGCAAGTTCATTTAAACTCAGGCGCGCTGTTTAACCGACTGCAGATAAAGTAATTAGCATAAAGTTAACTCGACTTGATTTATTCATGTTATATGTGTTATATCGTACAGGCTGTATTTTAACTGGCTTAGATACGAGTAGTTATGCGTTCTATTGTGTCGGAGGCTAAGACCCAAACTCAAACTCAAATTCATTTATTCAATAAGATCACTTTGTGTATCACTTTGAATCGTCTTGTGAGCTAGATGACTCTACTCCTGTTTCTTCGCGACCAAGACCGTGAAGAACCAGGGCAACAAACACGGTTTGGGGCCTAACACTCTTTTCGGTGACCCACTTTGGGGTCGATGCGCCAGGATAGTAAGTAAGTAAGTAGATAGTTTAACGTAGCTACTTTCAAATTCGGTATCAAGGTGGGACATTTTGGCTGTTCAACCATACTCGTAGCTAAGTTCCACTAGGACATTATGGTTGCGCCAGCAAACAAAATGTACGAAAACGACTCCTGAAGTCCCGTTTAGTTGCACAACCAAGCGGACACCAGAAGGCTTAAAAAGGTCGCTAAAGCAGAATCACAAATGAAATGATCTAAAATGCTTTCTCTTTTCACTCTCAGTTAATGAAAAGAGATGGCATATAGTTCAATTCCTATTGGGATTCTGCAATAGCGACCTTTTTAAGCCCGGTATTATTTATATACATTTTATTGATGGCGCAATTGTTGTGGCGTTGGTTTCCTAGTGAGAGCTCTACTCTAAGTCCTAAGAGTCTCGTGGCCTGAGAACAAAAATATTACAAAAGTCATCAAAACACTGGGACTTAACATAAAAAAGAAAACACGCCTAAGTTTCTCTTTTTATGCTGTCTGTCCTGACTCAGCTAGCTACATGTAGACCTAATTATTCAGTGACTTGCAGTCTAACTACGTTGGTTTATTTAAATGTCAGCAAATAGGGTCTTCTAGAATCTTGGTCTTCTATTATTCCTAAAACATACAGATCTTGAGCTTAACAGACACGTAGTGTGTGTGGCAGACATAATTACAGTAAAACCTGAAAAAGAATGCGTTTACAAAAACAATTGACGAAAAGTCATTTGGAAATGAAAAACATTATTTTGACATAAGTTTTCTTGAATATAATATAAGCTAATACACAATAGATATCATAATGTTTCTTTATTTATATGTGCATTTGTGCATACCGTGAGTCAAAACTGTTTGACTGATTAATAAGTTGACTATCGTAGCTGTTTATATAAAACATTTTCATTTCCTCATAAGTAAAAGCCTAATGATATCCTATGAATATGATATGAGATTATTCAATCTGTATTCTGATCACAGCCTCGTAGATCAGTCAAGGACACGGTTAGTACACACATAGACAATACATACACACACTCAAATGAAATGTAATATTTACAGAGTATTTTACTAATGATCGGCCTCTTAGCTCAATTGGTAGTAGTTATGCCTTCTGCGCTGTAGGTTGTGGGTTCGATCCTCACCCAGGACAAATATTTGTGTGATGAATATTGATGTTTGTTCTGTATTTGGTTGTACTAAACTATTTTATGTATATATTTACAAAAATACTATGTATTCTATCAGCTTTCTGATTCCCATTATATGGTGCCTTATATACCTTTGCTTAGTTTGGGGCTAAATAGCGCTGCGTGAAGTATCCACCAATATTTATATATTTATATGGTACTTTAAAACTTTTTAATTTTTGTGAGATTTTCAGAGAGCGCACTATAATGATAAATCCGTGGCACGCGTGAATACGTTGACATGTATAAAACACCAACTTTTCAGGGCGGCCGTTTGAAAGTTTGACCTCTTCTGGTTTCTCGGTAAATTAGTTTACAGTATTTGTGTTAATTGTTTCTATGGTTATTTTATGCCCTCTTTCGAATGATGACAATAAATAACCAAAATTCCCCATAGTTTCCATGATATAAGACAAGTCAACAAAAAAATTGATGAGATTTAGGTTACGACTCGAGATGTCCAGTTATGCCGCAAAAGATATCAACTTATTCACCTTTAATGTATGGAATATTGGTAGGTAAACAATGCTATATTATCGGATTGCAAACAGATAGAGACTATAAAACCGTTTTTTTGAGTTGCTGAAGTACCTACTTATTACTCAGAACCATTCATACCGTTTAGAAATGAGATTTAACATAGTAAGGGTAAGCTGATTTTAAATGAGCCCAAACACGGATGCTCTACTGTTAATCACTGAGAATTTGAATGGAATACAACCAGATTTTATCAGCATATCTGCTCATTGTCACCATATTATTACAATGTATTCGGAACTAGAAAAAAATGCAAAGTTTCACCTCAATCGAAAAATTTACTGAGGAGTTTTGTTGAATAACTCCTGACTCCAGCAACAAATCAGCTTGTTGTTATCATAATATTACATTCTTATCTAGAGTCTATAAGTGTGCCAAATTTTAGCTCAATGAGACACTGGAAAGTGGGTCAAATTAAACTTGCAAGAATTCACTAAAAAAAATATGAGTTTTGTTGAACAGGTCCTGGCTCCATCATCAGATCAACTCGTTGTTACAATAATATTGCATTGTCACCAAGAATCCATAAGTGTGCCAAATTTCAGCTCAATCAGACACTGGGAAGTGGGTCAAATTAAACTTGAAAGATTTGACCCGAACACAATATTGAGTTTTGTTGAACAGCTCCTGACACCAGCATCAGATCAGCTTACTGTTAACATAATATTACATTGTTATCTAGAATCTATAAGTGTGCCAAATTTTAGCTCAATCAAACACTGGAAAGTGGGTCAAATTGAACTTGCAAGATTTCACTAAAAAAAAAGTGAGTTCTGTTGAACAGCTCCTGGCTCCATCATCAGATCAGGTCGCTGTTACAATAGTATTGCATCGTCATCGATAATCTATAAGTGTGCCAAATTTCAGCTCAATCAGATGCTGGGAAGTGGGTCAAATTGAATTTGCAAGATTTAATCCAAACAAATATTGAGGTTTGTTGAACAGCTCCTGACTCCAGCATCAGATCAGCTTATTGTTAACATAATATTACATTGTTATCTAGAATCTATAAGTGTGCCAAATTTTAGCTCAATCAAACACTGGAAAGTGGGTCAAATTGAACTTGCAACATTTCACTAAAAAAAAAGTGAGTTCTGTTGAACAGCTCCTGGCTCCATCATCAGATCAGCTCGTTGTTAAAATAATATTGCATTGTCACCAAGAACCTATAGGTATTCCAAATTTCAGCTTAATCAGACACTGGGAAGTCAGTCAAATTTAATTTTCAAAAGTAGACCCGAACAAAAATCGCAAGTTAATAATAAAAGCTTGTAAAAATCAAGCAATGTCATTATAGTTTAACAAATAATTAAAATCTATCAGTTTTCCATGTAAAAGCAATACTTAAAAAAAAAAAGATTTCTGAACTGACGTTTTGTTTACCAATACGAGTGACATGTTCGGTTATGCCAGCGCGAGAGCGCGCGGGCATAACTGAACAACTCAATGTATCACAATTTAAACGGAATACTTTGGTTAGCCATAACCTGACATTTTAATTTGTTAAAAGTTAATCAAAAGTATCATAAGTATATGTCGAGATATCATGTAACAAATATAATTTTGGCGAATGAGTAGGTTGATAAATCGAAATATCTACAAAAACATGTGTGTGTTAGTGGCTTGAAAAATTGACAAGTAGTTATGTCAACTAAAATACGAAAAATGGAGGAGTTGGCAAGGCCATAACTCGAAAACTTGTCTAGCTAGGGAGCTGTCAATTTTTTTATAGATACTTCATAGGCGTAGATATCGTTTAAGCCAATAAAAAAAAAATGACATCTCGACATATCAACGTATTCACGCGAGCCACGGAAATAATCCTTATCCGTTTCACTGAAGCCTCAAACTGAAATTATGCTAAACGTCTACTTAATATTCATGAGTTTGAACTGAAAACTTCAATCTCATTTTCATGAGAAAAATAGCATTGGTCAAGAGTGTAAGAGCTTGCGCCATCAGGGTTCTGTACTGATATGTCACAGAAAATCATTATTTTGATTTTTATTAAATTTAAGTTTTTGTGATTATTTAAAATTATGACATAGTAAAGTTTTAAAAAACTTTATAATATGATATTAATCTTTAATTCCATTACATTTTAAATTATTTAACTTAAAATTTTAAAAAGTTATAAAGTATTTAGACAATTTCTTAAAATTTAATAAGTACTTACCTAAACAAATAAACGTTCGCTTAAGTCATTATTTTTTTTTTCATTAAGTATGTTTATTGCAAATTGAAATTGATAAACATTTAATAGTAAGATTCCAAAAGTAACGACAAAGGAATCAGCCAGATTGGTCGATCCGTTTCCGAGTGATACGGGAACATAAGAAGTATGTTCTGCAAGCTTTTATATTCATTGTTTCATGTGATGTCAAAAAAATTACGTATAAAATTACATTTTTCATGAGGTACAGAACTCCAATACCTGTGATAAACTGTAAAAAATACTAATTTGATTTTTTACGAGCGAGAGCCGAATCCCCTACAACGCAGGACGTGATTCTTGTGCCAATTACGAGAACCACCAAATAAATTGAGCTTTTGTTTCCTGAAATGTTTTACAAAACCTAATAAAATTTTTGTATGAGCGAAAATTATTTCTCGGATGAAGGGATTTTGTGCAAATGGTATATTGTTAGTGCTTAAGTACACTATGCGGAAAATACGTGACCGAATTTTGGCGATTACGCCTGCAATGCTGTTTCAATTACTAGCAACATTTTGCCGAAATTACGTCACATTTGGCGTACAACCGAACTCCAGTCGGGCGTAAGTTCGGCGGCAACTTATTATTTTTTAACACAGTAAAATTCCCTCAGAAATATTGTGAGGTATTCGAAATTCGAAAATGTGTGTAAAACTATTTCAAAAAAATGTTCAATTTTGCAAATCTTCACCAATAATATTTTCGATATTTCGAATTCAAACCCTATTTTCGAATTTTCAAAATTAGATTCATGTTCCCAAATAGGCGGTATCCTTCATCGATAATCTCCGCGATAATCTCGATTTTCGAAAATCTCTTTTTAAGATTGCAAACTTTTCTATAGGCCAATAGTTTGGTCGGGTTGGGTTGCAAACATAGCCGACACTGAATAGTTGTAGTATGCGCACTTGCATACTTCTTCATACTGACTAAGAGCTCGACCAAACTATACGAAAGTTTGCAGAATGCGAGGGGTCTAAAACCAGCCATGAACTTCAGACTTTTTGTCTGACCGGTCGTTCGACATGACTGACCCCGCCATACATTTGCTTCCGACTGTCGGATCGGACGTGTGTTGCATGTTCAAACATATGTATAGCACCAACGCCTTCAGACAATTGGACAGGCGGACCGACAAAAAATCGGACGTCTGTGGCCGGCCTAAGACCATTATTGCCTTATATGACCTCTTGAATTTAATCAATCCCAAAGCGAAGTCCAGACCTTGATAGAACAAGGAGTGCAATAAGTGCACTTGTATGAATAATTCATGACATACGCGAGGCATTCTTGAGGATAGACTCATATTATTTGCCCAACAAAAGCAAGTTTTATTAAGGGTCCAATTTTGACTCGTAGATGTTCAAGCTTTTTGAATACCTACTACATACTCTACAAAGATAATTAAAAAAAAAGACTAGCTGTTCTATCGAGCCGTTCTCAAGCGATGATCTTTCATACATGCAGTATGAGAGGTCATCATGCACACAATGAAACTGCACTCATATTGCATTTGAAAAAGATGCTAGAGGTCGCGTCACGTACAAAGAACGCTGAAAGACAGTGGAGGGGGTTAGTTTGCGCATGGGTACACTTGCACACGAAAGTACTAGGCATATTATTTTTATACGGCGAAGGAAAACATCGTGAGAGAACCGCGGCTTAGTCAGCCCCACACGTATTGACCATTGTATTGTCTTTCCTGTGGATACAGCCGGTTAAGCTGAGAGGATGGTTTAGATCAGTGATTCCCAAAGTGGTCCAGGTGGACCCCCAGGGGTCCACGGGAGACTCAAAAGGGGTCCACGTTGGCGAGAAACAAAAATGGGGGTGCACAAGTTTTTTGGGAATATGGTAGAAATGTAGCAGCAGGGGGTCCACCGAAACCAGTAAAATTTTGAAAGGGGTCCATGAGAAAAAAAAGTTTGGGAACCTATGGTTTAGATGCTGGTCAGGCCTACTCCATCTCAACAATGTCCCAGGCACTACAGTGTCTCGATAGGTGTAGGCAAAGATTGCCTCCTGACACTGTATAAACCATCTAGTAAATATGTAAAGGCCTTACCTATGGTACAACAACAACCCCAATGACAACATCATCATCAGGTCATTTTTTTTATGAAAAACAGAGCTGGTTTATACAGATCTAAAGAAAATAAGGATTATTACTCATGTTGTAACTACGATATTATTCAAAAGACAAAAGTCTGTTAAGATTCAGTGAAGCGTGCAGAAGAGGCCATTAATTTCATATTTATTTGGTACTTTGTATCGCCAACGTTTCACACTAAGCTTCCGCAAGATCACACTAAATCACTCGGGCTTATGTTACAGGGTGTCATCGGACTACTCCATAAAAACAATAAAAAACAGTGCATTCAGGCAAATTATTTATTATTAGAAACAACAGTTCGTAGTTAGTAGGAATTAAAATTGTTGAAATTATCTTTTAAAGAGTGCTTAGAAGGACTGATATTTTCTTTAGAAATATTCTTGTCACCAATAAAAGTAGGCCTTACCTATACCAATTTAAAAGATTAAGTTCTCTTCTGCTTTATAAAATTACCTAGTCTTAGTGAATTTATTTATTTTATTTTTATTTCTTAGGAAAACAAACAGTACTTACATACTAAATTACAGATAAAGATTTAACTATGGTTCATTTAAACGTTTTTTTTAAACGTGAAGTTTCACAGGTTCCGGTACCCGGCGATATGCGAACTATGCCGGTATGTGTGAAAGCTACCGTACATGCCCATACATTTTCCGGCTACCCGGCAAATCTCCAGGATCTATGTCAAAAATTCTCTCTGTTTTCAACACCTTGAGAAAGCATTGTAATTTTAATCTGTTAGCAAAGATAGAGAAAAATTCGCATTCCTTATTATTTTTGCAATTGAATCTGAAATATATTTTGTAAGTAGTTTTATAACACCGTGTATACCCGCTGACCCACAGCTGCATCGGTAAGATAAAGGTGGATTATTCCTCGCCGCTCGCTTGAGCATGTGTCGCCTGACACCGGCGAAATCGTTTCAAATTATTCATGGATTTCCGACCTGGAATATTGAATCCACATTTATATTAATTCACTGACCAGATGGACCAAAAAGGCCGTTAAAGCAGAATCATAATCTGAATTGCACTAATGCCTTCTCTTTCCTTAGTCTTTTCATAGATGAGTGTAACAAGAACAAAACGTAATGCGAATCATATTGAAATTCTGCTATAACGGCCTTTTTAGCCACACTTACATTACTAGCTAGTCAAGATCAGTATAATATCAATGACATGTGCAAAATGTAGGCATGTGATACATTTTATTAGACTTGCCTTTAATTTTAAGGATTAAAGGAAAGATCTTAAACTCATTAAAGACCTACCTAAAGATAATGTCTACCATGCCTTGTGTTTGGACCACAGTTTGGACCTGTTTCAGGAAAACTTTGAAATTACAGAAATATCAACCTAACTTTCAAATCAAATTTTTTGCATGACAAAAACTATAAGTAAGTTGTTTCTCAAGAGTCGAGTTTAAGTCAGTTCTCAATACAAACTGAATTAAACAAATCTGAAACACAATTCGAACTCAAGTAGACAGCGCTGGTATGCTGGCCTTGGAATTTGAGTAAACATCAATTTACCTCCCTGCCTACTTCAATACCTGGATGCTTGGAATGCCAACAACACGTTTTATATCTGCACCTTATTCCCGTGACAAAAGACTCAATAAACAAGCAATTTATTCAAAAATAAAAAAACCCGGCTGAACTGAAAAGTTGGAAACAGCATTATCTTATCAATCACAAAACAAAATTAAATTACAATTTTATTATTATATAGCTATCTAGGGTTCGATGCCGTGCGCATTTTCCTAAACGTTGTTGTCACAGTTGACACACAGATGGCTCTGTGAGTACCTAAATTAAATGCGTAAGTTATTTCATAAATATGAGATATCTCCTAAATGGCTAAACCAATTTCGATGCAGTTTGTTCTAAACGTTGCGTGTGACTAAATAGAAAGTTTTAGTATGCGTTTTGGTTAGCAATTCTATTTAGGGCGAAAAATAGATTTTCAAAAATTTTGAGCCTCGATTTAGTCTTCGAAGATGTCATGTTAGATTTTTAAAAAAATTATATTTGATATCAGTCCACCAACCTCTTGATTTTGACATGGATTTTGATATGATAGCGTGATTTTAATTTTGAAAATTCACACATTGTTGCATTTTCTAGCCGCACTATTAGATTTATCGAAATAAAAAGTATCCTAGAGCACAATCGAGATGGAGACGATTCTAACGATACCTCATTCATCAAAATCCATCCAGCCGTTTAGGAGCAACGTGGTAATAAAGAATATTACATACATACCCACATAGAAACGCGCGATCTACATAACCCGGGTGACTTGACAGTCAGCCGGGTAAAAATGTTCGCATCGCACGAGGCTAATAAAGAAAATCTCACTCAACAACCACGAACAATTTATCGCTCATCGGGTTTTCATACGATGCTGGAATCGTGACGTGATTCCTTTTATTACTTTTACCATAAAATTGACATAAAACTCGTCATAACATTGCTGTAGCGCATGCTTGCGTCAAATCACGGCTTGCGTAAAATCCAACTATTAATATAAATGTGAAGGTTTGAGTGAATTAATGGGTGTTTGTACGAAATTTCAGTTCGCTGTAAAATGGCAGCTCTAGATGTGCCACATGTTTTGTAACCCTAACTTTCTCTCAGCGAAAGAACGCAGAAAAAACGACTTCATTCCTCGATCATTGACATGAAAAATATACCTACAGTTAAAAATGACGAAATGTAGATATCCTTAATCGTTCTCATTAGTAAAATGTCCTTTTCAAAAATACGGCTAGTTACGATGTAATTTTTTTAGCGCTTTCATGCTTCGGATTTGAGGGGCACGTGAAATTATCGGTCCCGGCTTTTAAGTCGTTAAGCCATGAGGCCTTTAGGTGGCCTAAGACTCAGTCACCAGAGTTGGCTCATACGAACTTATTTTCTTTTAACATATTTTTATCTTAGATCATTATACAATTTTATATAAGACTTATACTTACTTAGACTTCATAAACTTTTTGACTAGCATAATTTCTGAATCATAAAACGAGGATGCGAAAGCTATATAATTTAACGAAATTAGAACACTTTTATGGTGCAATGTTTTGACGAGTTAATTTTACACCTTGTTTTCAGGTTGACAAGGATCAAAAAGTATTTTATGGATTGTTAAACGATACGATCAAAAAGTACGATTAAAAAGGATCAAAAAGTATTTTATGGATGGTTAAACGATACGAGTAATGTTCGTCATCGTAAAAAATATTTTGGTAGAATTACCACGTTGAATGCCAATGCTGATCCGAGCGTGTTCACACAGAAGGCCCGTTTTTACAAGATTGTTTTTAACGAATTCGCCGCTACTGCATTTTTCTTTGTAAAGTGCGACGCAAACTTTATGGCGGCTGATGTACGCGGCAGATTCGACTTTGCAGTCAACGCAATAGAATAGATTAACCTTTATCTACATAGCCCGCCTAGCCCCGCCCCTCACCGCCTTCACCTCCCCGCAAATGCGTTGACTGTACCTGCGCAAAGTCGAATCTGTCGCGTACTTTAGCCGCCTTAAAGTTTGCGGCGCACTCTAATTGTGTTTAGAATCAGCAATACAATTTGAAGTTCTGAAAAAAAATCCTATCATTCTATATTGGATCTATAAATGTCTGTCTCAGCATTTCTAAAGTGGTTCGTATTTTTGATAGCCAAATAAAAATTTCATTGCTTTTGAATCACGAAACGGGGTGCCCATACATTATTATGCTCGCAGACTTTATGACGTGGTTATAAAGGCCATATTACAATGAAAATGTATTGTTACGTCTTTATACTAGGCTAATACCGGTATTATTTACAGTCACGAAATGTTCTGGACTGAATGGAATTTCGTTGAAAATTAAATGCAATTGCTACGCTCCTTTAGTTAATAATTTCCGCTGCCATGGTTGTTACTATAATAAGAATAAGTAAGTATAATGAACAGCTCAAAATCTGGAATTATGTTCACACAGAAACAAGCTGTGAGCGCGTTTTGTTCTAAAATATAGAAAAAATTACAAAGTAAGGACTAGGTACCAAAACATTTGCTACATTTGCACAAATATAATTAAACGACCAAACTTGATAACATTCGCCTTACGGGATAAGGTAAATATAAAAACAAAAGGTCGTCTGTAAAGTCGGTTTACGGACGATAATTTTACGTGATAACGTCATAAGAAAACATTGAAGAACGATCGTGCCTCTCTATCGCTTGTTCCGCGGTCTCGCTTGCGCGCTTGGCTCAGGCGGAACGTGACAGTGAGTCATGCTTTTTCGTGCGTGCAGCCGGCGTCAAGGAATTTCTATACTACGTACCCGGAACGCTGACTGAGACAGAAAACACGGTCCGCTTGAAATCAAACTTGGGCGGTGTGTCTCTTTCTTTTTGCAACTGTGTGAAAGAGACAAAGCACCCAAGAAAGCCTCTCAACAAGACCAACAATCCTTATAACCAAAATTAAATGATAATAGATCGTTGTGTGGTCGTGATAAGGTTCAAAATCCTTTTTACATTAAATGTCAGTCAGCATTCTACTATGTATACAATTTCTTTGGCCGGCGTTCATCGATTTATAAGACGTCAAAAAACTTCAAATCTGAGTTTCATTATAAAAATCCCAAATTATGTCGATTCCAATTTCATCGATGGTATGCGGTGACCGCACAATATCCTGCAGCGAGCGGCTCCACTAGACCACAGACTGAATATGTCAGTTCGTCAAGTTTTCACTCACGCGACCGAGGCAGGAGACTGCGATACGATATTTTATTATATTGAAAATATCGAAAAACAAATTGTCACGGCTGGGAATTCAAAACAACTATCTTCGGATCAACTATCAAGACTATGCCAACACTGCTCTTGGCAAATGGCCTATAGTAATTTTTAAAAACCAAATTGATTTTTCGTACCAAAAACAAACAAAACTTCCTTCTCATTGCAATCTCGTCAATTAAAACTTACATATTTTACTAAACTATTTTTTAGTGTTTTCTTATAAATAAATTGTATGTAAAGAAACCTAAAGAAACCTACGAAAGGAAAATACTAACAACCAAACCTAACAAACTAAGCGGCACCCCTTCATCAAAGTTCCCGACATACGATTAGCGGTTTGTGCGCTAATCTAGCAAGAAATAGCTGGCTAAGCGCGCGTGTTTCCTACGACACAGGGTTCTATCGATTACAACAATGAATAACATTGTTACAAAAAATATTGTGACTTCAAGATTTAAGGTCATAGCTGACCAGTCGCCTCCGCACCGCATCGCCTTTTTGGCTTTCACTTGTTTCTTCACTGTTGGATTGCGATGCAGTGAGCGTTGTTCCATAGAATTCCATACAAAGAATACCGAGGCGATGCGGTGAGGTTCGATTGCGGAGGGAGGCGACTGGTCAGCTATGACCGTTTAAGTACTATTAAGATAATATACGGTGTCAATATTATAAAAGACAGAAAAAATATAAGTAGGTAAGTACTTACATCAAATTGTAATTGAAAAACTATTTGAACTTATTTAGTTAGGTACTAGCTTCCACCCACGTGGTACCCGAATTAAAAGTAGCCTATGTCCTATTCCCGGTCATTTTCGATCTATATTTCAAATTTCAGCCACATCGGTTTAATGGTTGTCGAGTTATAGAGGAACAAACATACATCCATCCATTCATCCATCCATCCATCCATCCAAACTCTCGCATTTATAATATTAGTGTGATTCACATGAAACACTAAGTCCAACTGATTTTATATCTTTAAACATTTCATCTACACACGTGAATATCTTGTAAGTTGGACAAGAAAGACGTAAACTAAGGTGACGCTATGAAAAACAAATGAAGTACCGTTCAAAGGTATTTGTCTGCTGAACCCCAATAAACGGAGAACTTGCTATTTGTAAGCCCAGTGGGTGGCAAACCTTTCAGAGTCTATAAATTCGAACCCTCTGTAGTAAGGGCCGTAGATTAAGTAGTATTAACACGTAGAGATGTACTTTCAGAATCAGTTTTGCCATACAGTGCGGTGCCGCAATAGGGAACATGCGTCTGATTCAAAAGCGGGTTAAATGTATTTTATTATGAACATTGTTGCTTTAGAGGTACGTGTGTGTAATTATTTTTTAATATTAAACCATTTTCGATTAGAAAATAAATTTTAAAAATTGCAAAAAATAGTAGGAATTTCAAAATACTTGAAAAGGATGTGAAAGGATGTGACGTCACGAGTTCATAAGACGAGTCAAGGGCGAGTCAGATATAACGATCCATAGATAAGTTTTTTTTTTAATTTTCACAATTCCTAAACTCGAACTTACTGTTGTCACAGATTACTGTTGTACTTAGTATCAATTTGTGAACGTTGACGCGTGAAGTCACAGTTCACAAATTGTTACAACAACAGTAATCTGTGACAACAATAATAATACGTGTTTCAGGTGCGTGAAAATGTTGGTAAATTTTAAAAATTGTTTTTGTTACAAAATTTTAGTTTTTAGGCGCTGGAATTTTTGTTACGGTTATTTAACGATATAATCTATCGTTTAAAACCATAAAAAAAATTGATGCATATTGCCTATTGTGTCGTATAAAAACGTAACATAGGAACGTAAAAAAACGCGCTTTGTTCCCGTAGGAGGGTAGGAAATGACTAAATAGTAATCATAATAATAATTACCCATCAGTCAAAGATAAGAGATTGATATATAAAGTATCGTGTACTTCTCCTTCGTCGGCATCTTCATTACTGAAGGTCGTGTCTATTCAGAATTTGAATTCGTGTATTCGTGTATTCGTATACAGGCATATCAAAAATCCTATATCATTATTGTCACTATTTTACTTAGGTATGCTCAATAGATTGTAATTCAAGTGTGGATAGTGCGTTCCTAGAATTGATACTGAATGAAGTTTGTATGACTGCGGTGCCGCACCGCAACTTGTGGTTAAACCGATAGATTTTACGAACATCGCCGACCCTATTTCTTATCTGAGTCTCAGTGTACCAAATATACCTGATTCATTTCATGTAAGAACTATTTCAGACAAAAGTTAGTTTTCGGTGTTCACCTCAATTTGGATTTTTTATGCTAAAATGGGATATTGGTGCCCACGTGCAAAAAAATATATAATTAAGTATATTATATTTCAAATTAGAGTATTCCTTTGAGTAGAGTAAAATTGACCACGAAAGATCACCGCATTGTTCTGGAAAAAAAGTAGTAATTTTGTAACATAGGTACAATTTTGGTAATACAAAAACACTTTTCATTGAATAAAAAAATAAAAACGCATTTTAGTACCTAGTAAAAAGATGAATATGAGCTGAAAAGAAGCCAAAGGCTCTTCAAGCCAAAGATTCACGACTAAAAAGCAAAACAAAAACGCAAAAGTTTCAATTAAAACTTTTGGGTAACGTTGCAAAGAATACAAACTTTCGCAATGAAAAAAACCACACGTTTTGGCTTGCGATAGTGCTTTGGTCAAGGATAAACGGACAGATTAATTTTATTTATATTGCATAATGCGGCAAATGCCTGTTTGTGTACGAGCCAAGTGGATGTTAATCCTTGTCGGAAAGCCGGAAGCATTCGGAATCTGTATCAATCGATAGGACAAACCGTTTTACCATTATTCTGGTGGTTTCACCCCCCATCTATTACTAATTGATTGTTGTCATCTATTGAGCCGTGTTGGTCGTGGGGTATAGTACCTCGACTTTCGATCCGAAGGTCGTGGGTTCGAATCCTGGCCGTGCGCCACTGGATTTTTCGTTTCAAAAAAATTAATATGCGCATTAACACGTGCTCTAAACGGTGAAGGAAAACATCGTGAGGAAACCCGCGGTTTAGTCAGCCCCACACGTATTGACCATGTCTTTCCTGTGGATATGGCCGGTTAAACTGAGAGGATGGTATGAGTGCTGGGCAAGCCTACTCCATCTCAACGTTGTCCCAGGCACTACAGTGTCCCGTTAAGCGTAGGCAAAGATTGCCCCCTGACACTGTATAAATCATCTAATAAAGATGTAAAGGCCTAAGTTTGTCATCTATTAATACCTACCTTCTTCAAAAAAATTACCAAATGTTATTTTTTTTAATAAGCACCTACAACTGATAGTTCCAGAAAATAGCGCGTTCAAACAAACAAAAAACTCTTCCGTTTTCTATTAGTACTCGTATAGATAGAAGAACACATAATTTGTCATTTAGCAATGCTTAAAAGATTGTTTTTTCTTGTCTGTGAAAAAGACAGCAAAAGATTTTATTGATTGATTGAAAAGATTGAACAGTCATCAGGAGCGCTAGAAGCCTCTAAGGCTACGTACGCACTGATAGGCAACTTTGTTAGCGCCAAGAGCGTAGCGAGTCACCTTCCGAGTAGATTAGTAAAACAAACGTTCTAGAACGCTCGCAACCGGCCGCATTGCGCGCTTCGCTAGCACGTATCGCCATAACTAGGCTCTTGGCGCTAAGCAAGCCGCTTGTAAATGCGGACGTAGCCTTAGTCCATTATAACAGGTTAAGGGCCTTTGTTCACACTCGTTTTTTTCGCCGTGTCTATCAGTGTTGTATGAAGCTCTATACTCGTAGAAGCTTGTTCGAACGGCAAATTAACCGTGGTTTTCTTGTCAGGGCTCTTGTCCACATACGTTTAACGCCGTACGGTTGAAAAAACGTACCATGGACATTTGCACAAGGCACGCTGGCCGTTGTTTCGTCCGGTTATTTTGCCGTGTCGTTTACAAGGTCTCACGTTTTATCAAACGTACAGTTCGGCCGACGGATCTAGGCATACGTGAAGTCAGGCTCTTCGCTGCGCAGTAGAAAATTTTGTATGAAAAAGTTGCACTGCGCATCGAAACGGCCAACTTCACGAACGCCGAGATCCGTTTGCCCTACTGTACGGCTAACATGCCGTGTACGGTTGAAAAAAACGTACCGTGGACAAATACCCTAACTATCTTGCCTTCTTTTTTGACAGCGGGAGAATAAAAGACCATTCTCTAACTAAGCTTTAGTCTAAAGCCTTGCTAATTTGATAAATATTATAAATAATGAGGTTTGTCTAAAGTGTTTATTTGAACAGCGCGGTTAGATCCGCCTGTCTAGATTGGCTGAGCGCCAGTTCATCACTTCGTTGTTATAAATTAGCAAAGCGCAAACATAAATTGCTAGAAATCATTGCTTGGATTTTGATTAATAGTGAGATGAATAGTAAAGCGTGGGGTAGGACGTTCTCAGAAGATTGTTTAGTATAAACATCCTATTGAAGAGTACAAGAATCTTACTACTTCAATGAATGCGAAACTTTGGATGTATGTTTCTTACTCAATCACGCCTGAACGGCTGAACGGATCTGAATGAAACTTGGATTTGAAATAGTTTATAATCTGAAATAACACATAGGCTACTTTCTATCCGGTTAAGTACCAATAATAAATACCACAAACCTAAACCTTTCTTATAGGTACTTAAAAGACAGAAAACATGATTATTTTTTTTTCTAGCTGTGACGCGTCGTTGATATTGTTAGCGGCCTCAATTAAGCAGTATTAGGCAGGATAACAATTATTATTTACAGAAACAAAACTACTAGGTACATTATTTACAAAATTTCACAAACATAAACAATTAGAACCTGTTGAGCTGTATAAAAGGATCATTGCAAACGATCTATAGGTAGCTCGACTGATCCAAGCCGCTACGATGGCTTAAATTGAGCTACATTTTGTTGAAAATCAGTAGTGTTCCGGTATTGTAGCTTATCAGCTATTCTATCTAAATAATCCTTGAGTGTATTAACTGTACTTATTCAACTACGCACTCAAACTTTTCTTTTGAAGGAAGCAGTGAATTTCTTTTGATCGTCTTTGAACTTTCCCAAGAGTCCGAAATAATTGCTTCCAACATAATGACTTAATGACAGTTGCTTATTGTGATAGAAATCAGGTCCAAAATCGATCAAAATAATGTGTCCTAACGACTGTTTTTGAGTGTAGATCGTCCAAAATCAAGAACTATTTTCATAATTATGATGCTTTGGCCTAAAATTACCACTCAATGGAGCCTTGAAACAGCAAGACGGTATCGGAGCAGACCTAGAAAGAGATGGTGAGACGAGCTAGTTTCCTTTGACAAAATGTAAATCTAACCGGACCGTAATAATTGGAGAGATCAAAGGTAGGCTTTTGCGCGGCATTATAAGATTTATGAGCTAATTATAATAATAACCAGTGAACGCCCGCGGCTTCACCCGCTTAAACTACTATTTTTTTATCCCACGGGAACCATACATTTTTCTGATATAAAGGTAGCATATGTGTTATTCCAGAACCTAAACTATCTACATTCCAAATTTCATTAAAATCTGTTTAGCAGTTATAGGGACACGTGGTAACAAACATTCACATACACGGACTTCCGCGTTTATAATAGGTATTAGTAGGCTGAAAAAAAATATATACTAGTACTATAAGTACTAAATAAGTTCAAAGTTCAGTTCATTCATGCACTTACGCCTACTTTATTTATACCGTAAATTAAATCTTCATCTTCTAAAGTTGATGTTATTTAAGTTTTTTGATTACACCATTGGATAGCTAATTAATATACCTACCCGATTACTTTTACGATTGGTTGTTATAGTGATACATTTTTTCCAAAAACCTGCATTTTTGTCGTGTTTCGAAGCGTGCAGCTGTCGTAAGCGCCGCGGCCGAACGCATTATAAATTGATCTTTATTTTAACGACGCTAAGACAAATATTTTAGGTCGGGGTAATAAAAGGGCACAGTTAATAGAAATATTTAGCATGGAAATAAATATTAGTCTTGTAATTTTAACATCAAAAGACGGGATCCCGCTCGGGGATTCACCGGACATGACCCTTAATCTTTTGGCTCTAATTGGGGACTGTAATCAAAGCCATAGCTTCCAGTGTCTCTGTAATTGGCTCAATTACAAAATAAAAGGGTATAATTTGAAAGGTTTTCTTTTCTTCAATCAAATAATTAGGTACCTACTGTTTTTATGTTCAGGTGTTTTAGTTCTTTTTTATAAAAAGATTTAAAACGAAAAATGCTCTTACACTTTGCTACTATTCTCTTCGTAAAACAAAAGGCACGGCGTAGTCTCTATAAATGTTAGTGCAAAACCCATCAGCAGTACCTACAAATACCGTTCTTATCGATCGCTTAATTTGATCGCTTTTATAATCGATAAAATAGAATTTTGTCGATTCTAAATGTCAAATTTGGCGATTGATAAGAATGGTACTTGCACTGCAGATTCGCTCATATAGCTGAGAAGTATGAACAAAAAATTACAGTTGTATTACAAACCTCTTATTTTTTTAAGTCGGTTAAAAAGGATCAACTAGGGAAGAAATTAAAGAAATTACGGTCCGTCAAACAAACGGTGACATACTTTCATTTTAAAAGGAATAATGTATGTACCACCGTTTGCCCGTGTGCCGTTTGATTTCCCATCGGAAACATCTCGGAAACCATCTAACTTTATTAGAATGTTAGAGTTTTTGAACATCTGCACATAATTACCCTTTTTTACCCTTTGGTCGTTGTAAGGTTAGCATATTTTAAACTTTCGCGATAAAGTCCCGTTAGTTTGTTTAAATTACGTTGTGAGGTTATTGTACACCAAAACAAAATTCAAAATTGCTGATTTTTTCAGACTAGATTAATTTACGAAAATGCTGATGCAACTGGCTTTTAAACAGAAGTTAACATATTCATATGTTAACATACAAAAATGAACCTTGGTACAAAGGAGTGTGGGCAAAAATATATGGGCACTTCACCCACGGCCGCCACAGCTCAGACTACTTTTGTTTAGAAGGTATCACATCCATGTATCTCTGTGCCAATGCGCATCAAATTCTGTCCCAGGGTTCTCTATTTATTTTAAGTCGAATAGGTTTAACTTACAGACAGGCTAAAATGGGCGTTACCACATTTTTGGTCATAAATGTATGGACCCACCACGGCCGCCACAGCTTAGAATACTTTTGTTTAAAAGGTATCACTGCCATGTTTATCTGTGCCAATGCGCATCAAATTCTGTCCGAGGGTTCTCTATTTATTTTAAGTCGAATAGGTTCAACTTACAGAGGTGCTAAAATGGCCGTTACCGCAATTCCATTATTATGAATCATAATAATGATTCGTAATTATGTTTATGGGATCAGGATTACGCAGAATCACTGGATCAGAATCACAGGATCAGGATCACGGGATCAGGATTACACAGGACCACTGGATCAGGTTCACGGGATCAAGATCACACAGGATCACGGGATCTGAATCACGGAATCAGGATCATGGGATTAGGATTACGGAATCAGGATCACGAGATCTGGATCAAGGGATTGGGATCCTGACCGTACCCAAGTGAGTTATCTGCCATACATTTCAATACGAACTGTTTGGCCACTTGGCCGGCGAATTACTTTCCTCATATTCGAAATGAAAAGCAGTGTTTACTTCGGGTGAAACATATTTATGCACTCGAAATATTGGTGCCCTCGCTACGCTCGTGCGCCAAACCATCTCATGCCTGTATAGGTTACTTTCAACCAACTTGTAACAATTTACTAATTGCTCCCTTGTCATAAAATCTAGTACTAGTACTACTCAGGTTAGGTACAAACATGGATTTATCTAGTGACCCCCGGGATAGATTTTAATGCGTCGATAACAAAAAATGCCTAATTTTGTTAGGTCTTTCGAGTCATATTAGTTAGATTCCTGGCGGAGCTGGGTGAAGTTTGCCCACTATCGTTTTACTCTAATTTTAACCTTAGGGTACGACAGGGTACGAGCAGTGATGGTTTCAAACTCACTTTCGAATCGAAGGATTTGAGTTCAAATCCTGGCCGTACACAAATTAATTTTATTATTAATTAACTAAATAAAAAATAAAATAACTAAATAAATTTTTGCTTCGAAAAATTTATAAATGCACTAGCTGCCGCCCGCAGCTTCGCTCGCGTAGTAGGTACCCGCATAAAAAGTAGCCTTTGTCCTATTCCCGGTTATTATCTACCTATATTTTAAATTTCAGCCAAATCGGTTTTGTGGTTGTCGAGTTTTAGAGGAACAAACATACATCCAAACATCTAAACATCCAAACTTTCGCATTTATAATATTAGTGTGATAGTGCGATTAACATGAGCTCTACACGATATAAGTACTTTTTGCTGTTTAAAAATTAATGTTGTACAAAATTTGTTGCTCTTAGACTTACCTTATTGTTAGCAGAGTGTTCACTTTCAGTCAGTCAATTTAAACATTTTTACTAAGGTTTTCCTTTGAAAACTTCCCTCCCAAATATTTCCACAGGATAGCCAAACACGAACCTAAACAAGTATCAAGATATGAAGTCCGCATCTCAATTTAACTACCTAACTTTTCTCATTAAAATAAATATGGAAATCTCGGCTTGATAGTAACTATAATTCTTCAAAGACATTATACGGAATAGCTACTTTACTTGTAAACGAGTTCTACCAAGACATAACAGGCTGCTAACTGTACGATGAAACATCGATATACTTTATTTTATGAAAATGTTCTGAATATCTTGGAAGATTCCGAAACAAGCACGAAAAACATTCTCTCCAAGTAGTAATAAAATCCGTGAAAGGTTGCTTGTGTATTTTATATTTACTAAACACTCATTCATTGTATAAAAAAAACAATCAACATAACGTCATACTTCCATACAATCACACTAATATTCTAAATGCGAAAGTTTGGATGGATGTATGGATGTATGTTTGTTCCTCTATCAGTGATTCCCAAAGTGGTCCAGGTGGACCCCCAGGGGTCCACGGGAGACTCGAAAGGGGTCCACGTTGGTTCTCATTTTCTGACGAGTTTTGGGAATATGGTAGAAATATAGTAGCAAGGGTCCACGGAAAACAGTAAAATTTTGAAAGGGGTCCATGAGAAAAAAAATTTGGGAACCCCTGCTCTATAACTTGACAACCACTAAACCGATTTGGCTGAAACTTAAAATGTAAATAGTTAATGACCGGAAATAGGACATACGCTACTTTTTATCAGGGTACCAGGCCGAGGGCGGAAGAAGTCTTTTCATAATTCCACACTAGGATTTTCTGCATCATAATTACAACTACTATTGCTCATAAAATCCATGTTACAAACACTTGATCCACCACCAAAAAAGTCACGAGAAGTCATTTTTTGACCGATTCGGAAAATTATAAGAAAATTGTAAAAAAAAACTAGTTGCCGGTTGCTGCAACTGAGAGCTCAAAGTTGGTACGTGTGCTGAATTCCTGCTTATCTAAAATGTAAAAAAAAACTTTGAAAAATCCAATAAGTAAGTTCGTATGAGTGGCCAACTCTGGTGACTGATTTTGTAGGCCAGCAAAAGGCCTCCGACATGGCTTTAACGTGCCTTCCGAAGCTCGGAAGCGCTCAGCTCGTAATTCCACTGGCGGTCACTCATCCAAATTATGACCGCGCACAACGCTGCTTAAGTTCAACGATCAATCAAGAACGTCTATTTACCACGAGCGCATCGTAAAAAAATCCAATTTATCACATCATGTCTCGTCTATTTACAACCATAACTGTATATCTTCAGGTTTTCTAAATGCAAGTAAACTTAACTGAGAGACATATTTATATCAATCCATGGATAAAATATTGAAAATGTTATTTATTTTATGCGGTATTCCATGTACTAAGTAAGTCATTCTGGTTTTCGTAAAAGCGGTGGCCGTTACAAATTTTATCAGTTGAGGAAGGTAGAAAGTAGAAAGTAGAATTAAAGTTGTTAGGCTAAGTTCAGATGAACGCGCGGCGACGAGCGGTTGGCTCGGCGCGCAATGCATGGCGGTGTGCGCGGGCACACGTAGTGACGCGCGGTCATGCACACAACAACATTGATTTGTTACAATATTAAACCACGCTCCGAACATGAAAACGCATATACGGAAGAGCGAGATACCCTAGCACAGGTATTTTTATACTTAAAAGGGTATCTCAAACCCATGAAATGTAAACTTTAGATTAAGTTGAAGAAATAAACATTTTGTATTTTGTATTTGTATTTGAGCCAACCACGCGTTGTCGCCGCGTGTTCATCTGAACTTAGCCTTATATTCAGAAGTTAATTTGCTAAACCAATACACCAGATACTGTGCAGAAAAAATGCACTTATTAGGGCCAGAAAAAAATGGGAAGAGAAATCTGCTTGTTCAGCTCACAAGATGCATTACAAAATGCATCTCCTCATCGTCAGAATCTTCAAATTGTTTACCTTTGCCATCTGAAGTCATATCTTACGACTGCTGTATTAAGTTCACCTCTTCACAGAAACGAAATTCATGTGAATATTGATATTTTGTATGTTTGGATGAGCTCCAATTCTTGATCGTGAAAACAAAAAAGACAAGCATACAAATTGCCCTCTCTACTGTAAATGTGACATCTATTTGAAAGTTAGTGCAATAACCTGAGAAAAAAGCTAGAATTTATAGTACAGATTGATACATTTTATTCTGCAACTCTTATTGTTCGAGTATTGTGACAGCATCGTTCGCTGTACTGCTTTTTGGCGTCTTTCCACTCCATCGATAATAACTTATAATTATGAAACTCATTTAATCAAAAACCCAGAGAAATTGGGGCCTACAACTAATAGAACCACCGATATAACTCTCTCTATCTACTTGTCTCATCCGGCATGGGCCTGCGTCAAATCGCCAGGACATCAACGTCAGGCGCAAACTGGGACAAAGGATCACAACGTGGCAGAGATAAGCTGTTTATATTTTGTTAAAGTGATGTACTAGATAAATGAGAAAGGTACGCTTTTTATTATTCGTACACAATTTTTTTTAATTTTTTTGAATGATTGGCATCTTAATAGCATAGGTACCTACTTTATATTAACATCATTTTCATATCGTAATTATTCGATTTTATTCGTCCTTATTAATATTATAAAGGCAAAAGTCCGTGTGTGTGTGTGTGTGTGTGTGTGTGTGTGTGTGAATGTTTGTTACCACGTATCTCCATAACTACTAAACCGATTTTGATGAAATTTGGAATGCAGATAGATAATAACCGGAAATAGGACATAAGTAGGCTACTTTTTATCCCGAAAAATTTCACGGTTCCCGAGGGATAAGAAAAATAGTAGTCCACCCGGGCAAAGCCGCGGGCGTCCGCTAGTTTTAGAATATTATCTCTAGATCTTCGTTTCTGAAAATTACTTTAGTGTAATACAACACTTTTAATAAAAGAAATCAGGTAGGTAAGGTAAAAAATCACGGTTTCTATGTGTATTTTAAATGTGGGTGAAAACTAATTTCGACTCCTTATTTTTCTTTCATACTTTTAGCCTGGCCGCATACGAGCCACAAAACGCCACGACCGACCTATTCCCTGTACTTTTCATATATTTTGTATAGACGTGCTGCACACGTGTGGTCGGTGGCGGCCACTCGCTACAGCTACAAAATATATAAAAGTCGCTGTCGCTGGCGTTTTGTGGCTGTGGTCGGTGGTCCGTTTGCTTTAATCATTTCAAAAAAATCGTTTGATAGAGTATTATAACAAAGGAAATTATTGGAAAAAGGCCAGGTCAAGAGTACCCTAAACCGACGAGCTTGCATGAAGAATGTGATGAGAGTAAACGAAGCGAAAGAAGTGTGTCAGGAGCGTAGCAAGTGGCGATCTGTGGTCTCTGCCTATCCCTATGATGGGATACAGGCGTGAGTTTATGTATGTATGTATAACAAAGGAAACACACTTACCTAGTAAGATATGTTGTATAACAAACGGCTGCTGAATACCGCCGGGAGAGCTGTATTATTGGCAGCTATTGTGTCGATATTATCTGATCTGTCGTAACTTGCAGAGCAGTCCATTTGTGAGATGTTTTAGATGTATTTATCTGTTATAGTTTTACTATCTTGAATTAAGATATTTTTTAGAGCTTTTAAACTAGTTGTAAGTAACCTACTCTAAAAAACTTTAGCGGGCTCAAAAAAATCGTCTTGAGAGATTGCCACTTAAAAAATTACGATTTACCTAAATAGGTCATATTTTATGAAAACAATATTTGGGGTCTTTACAGTTATAAACTTGGTATACTTACTTTGAAATTAAATAATTTTATCTCGGTATTATGTATATCGTCAGAATCATAGTCTTAATTAAATTATCCTTATTTCACCGTTTATTTGTGTAACTCTTTGAATATTGAATACGCAACATTTAGATCCTTCGTAGAATATTTTAAAATGAATTACTAATATATTTTCTTAATCTACTCGGTAAATTGTCTACTATCAAGAAGTATTGTATCTCGTCTATTACAGAATATAGTATTATTTTTTAAAAGCTACCTATTACATTTTATAGTAAGTTTACATATAATATGTCACGCAAAGTGCATACAACGAACGGTAGAAATAACATAATTTTACAAAAAAATGCTACAATTTAATGTATTATCGTGTACGGTAATGTAATTGAAATATAACAAAGACTTCAATCCACTAACAATACAATGCCTTACTATAGACCAAGCTGTGATGGCAAGAAATCCTACATAATCCTTTTTTCCTATAAACTTAGAGCTGCCTCGAATTCTGTCGATACCATGGCATTTTAGCTAACGTCCTTATTTCTGTCGACTTCGAAAAAATGGGCACTCTATATTGTACTAATCTGCGTCAAGGTCGCGAATTTCGTTTTTTTTTTAGCTAGTACCATAATACAATAGTTGTGTGAAAGATATGAGTAAGAAAGCGGTGAGTGCAAAGATAACGGCTGATAGAGGAAAATAGAAGAAGAATGTCGACCCCATGGAATGTGAGACAAAGACGGAAGATGATGATAATCTCAATAGTAGTGAAAAAGTCACGTCAAAATAATAAGAGCTAAAGAAAGGAGAATTTCTATTTGTTATTAGATAAATTTTGCATCATTAGCTAAATACATAAATACAAACTAGTTCTTTCTCAATAACAGAACGTGAATGTCTGTAATTGAGGTGCCACTCAGTTATGTTTAAGTATTTGTATTTTTCGAATGTGATAGTGTACACCTTGTTGATGCAACTAATAAATAAATAAATAAATACAGTAGTACACTTCCAGTAAACATTCGTAGCTAATTTAGAAGCAAAACCAATAAAAGAGATTGGCTCCCATCATCACGCATTTAGCTAATTTTGCCAAATGGAACATTTCACTTCAATTTTAACCTTTTAGCTTATTGCTGATAACCGTTATAAATTTTTATTGTATGAAGGTACGGATTCTAAATGGTGTTTTATAATTTCTCAAAACTTGTTTCCTGGAAACTAGAATCTTTAGCGCCTTTATGGCTAGAGTGAATAGATTTCTTATAGAACGACGTGATCCATCCTCGGCTACAACGTCGCTTATCATAAAGCGAGTTGGTGGCCAAGCATAGATCTATTTTCTATAAAAACACGTTGAAAACATTAATGTAGGGTTTATTTATTTCTACCATTCAGGCACACCCCGGACACTCGACGAAATCTCTATGCAAAAGAAAGCGGCATCTAACTAAGTACCTATATTTACACTACACAATGTCAGTTTTGTACACAGTAAGGCTGTCACCGTATGAATAATGTACACTGTGGTGTCGGTCTCTTCGTCCCGTCTGCGCGTGTGGCGCGTTCCGTGCTCAAAGTCAGCTCCTCGCCAGCTCAAACTCACAGTGTCCATTCTATACGTAGTATTATTCTGTTCTGTGATTCAGGTCTCATATTAAGCTAACCGTCAATTTAAGTGAGAAATGCTGACTTTCACAATCGCTGATTAAACAACTTTTTGATTAAGTTTTAATTATTTACTCTGATATGGTAAATTAAGCATCCAATTCATAAAAAATTAAGCCCCTATTCATGTGGGCTTAAAATATTCGCTTGATATTTAATTTGTTTGATTCAAATTGTGATTACGAAAACTGTAGAAAAAATACATTTAGAATGTCAATTTCATTCATAAAGGATTTGGCAGCCATTTTATTCCCCTTGGTCCCTTTCTGCTTTCATCCACTAAGTGGTATTTGTAGTTTTATGTGTTCAGAATCATTATTAGATGGCTTTTCTCTTTGATAAAAAGTACAATAGATATTTTGTCAATTTTGCAATGTTGACTTTGAGTTCAGATTTCGATAGCTTTGATATACCAGCCCCCTAGCCAAACAAGCGCTTCGTATCGAATCTATTTCTATCGTTGCTAATTTATTCTGTCTCGGTCGCCAGTATGCCCGAGTTTACTATTCTATCCGTGACTATAGTAAAGTATGGACAATTGTATGGACTGAACTTAGTTTAGTTAGTTTAGTCAAGTTACCGCAATAGGCACTGCACTGAATTCCTGACACTTCTGACCACGTGACTTATCGACATTGAATTACAAATATCGACGGCCCCACCGAATAAACGTGCAAAGGCTCTTGCCGTAATATTTTTTTTTTCGATTTTTTTATTTATCGGCTTAAAATACACCTTCTCAATTTTTTTTAGATTTTTTTACCAATTAATATTGAATTTATTGTATTCCCAATTTTTATTCTACGGAAAATAAGAACACCAAACTCACACGAATATTGCAATAATGTGATTGGCACACCGTCAACTCTCATACATTTCATGCAAACTTACTTTAGAATACTATGCGTCGGAAATTAAAATTTTTAAAACAATTTTGCACTTTTAATATGCATCGTTAATTACAAGAATAACCGTGCAACTATCTAATAATAAACATTGCCAAATCCTAATGTCCACAGTAAAACAGGGCAATAACAAGATACACTTTTAGGTCATTACATATTTTCCCACGAATAAACGTGCAAACATTGAATACGAACAGCCGGCAAAGTTTTGTTACCAGAATAAACGTGTAAAAGGGGTTTTTTATTAATTTCTCGTAAACTATCAATATTTTTGTAATTTTTTTTTTGGAAGAAATAAAGGTTGTTTTTTTGTCTTTAATTTTGTAGAACATTATATTGACGTAAATCTAACCATTAATGAGTTATTCGTTTTTAGGCTCTCCTGTAAAGTTACTGTTTTGACTTTGCACGTTTATTCGGTGGGACCGTCGATATCTACATTTTCTCTGTTATCTAGAGAGTTAGAGATTGTAGATAAGTAACTTGACTACGGCAGCAGTTGTTAGAATATTGTCACTAAGATAATATCAACATTTTAGACAAACTATTCCTTTAATATAAATGAAAAACTCTTGATAGGAGATTGAAATTTAATAATACTCGTATTTATACATAATCAATAATAAAGCGCAGTGGTGGACGTCTGCCAACAAGATGGACAGGGGCTCGATTCCGGTACCGAACTTTTTATCAACCTCAACCAAAACCTCAACTAAAGCGACTGTTTCCATGACTACTAATAACAAACGACTCAGTTGTGGTGAGGTTTTGAACTTTGGCAGTACAAATTTTTGAAAAGCTATTCTACTATTTCACCAAATGGCTGACATTTAAGAGTTCGAACCAAAACCAAAGCGGTTGTCATTTAATAGAATACAGGCCTGACGTCCTTGTAAAAACCACAGGTCAGCAGTGAATGCAGTGCAGGCCGCTTACAACCGCAACACACGGAAATCTTTCAGGGAGGCCTGTCCAACAGAGACGCCCAACGGCAGAGATGATGATGATGATGGATGCATAATCGGAATTTGGCTGTTTTGTCACATTATTTATAGTTAAAATGTAGTTTCTTTCTATAATTTTTAATTTTATACACCACACTGAAGTAACATTTCATTGAAAACGAAGTCTTATCAATCTAATCTAATCTAATAAGCCCACTGGATTCCACTGCTGGGCAAAGGCCTCCCTTCCCTTTTTCCATTCACCCCGGTGTAAGGCTTCTGTCGGCCAGTTAGTGGAGTAGTCGTTGAGTTCGTCCCGCCATCTCCGCTTGGGCCGACCACGAGGCCGCTTAACGCCTTGTGGGACCCACTCAGTGGTAATCTTTGCCCACAAGTCTTCCGGCATACGGCACAAGTCTTATCAAAATTTAATTAAATTATTTAATTATTTGTATCAATGCGGGTTCGATTTTATGATAAAACTTTTCATAATTTCATTTTATTTTTCCGATTTTGTTAATGTGAAAAATTAATTGTCTTTTCACACATTTAATATTAATATACGTTTTCTTTGTTTCAGGTGAGTCAACTTATAAATTAATACACAAAGCTATTTTAATAATCTACTAAGCTGAAAGTTGGTGAGTTTGTCGTAATCTGATTTAATATTACCAGTTGTTTTAGGCCGAGTTTAAGTTCGAAAACTTCATGGTCATTGTGATCCTTACATCCTAACTTTGTTTAAGAAATATTTACTTAAAATTATTTGAGAGGTTGTTTGTCGTTTAATGTTTGATGAACCATTTTAAGTGAAATGATGAATAATAAATGTGTGTGATATGCATACATAGAATAGTATAGTTACTCGTAGATAGATACTATTTTTACGTGACAAGATTTTGTTTTGTTGTTTTAAGATTTCAAGATCATTTGTTTTTAATGTGTAAAACACATTAAAAAACTATTATAAATTGTGAATGTACTCCTACCTACTTTAAGCAAACTAATTTCTGGGTGACCGAGCTCTGCTCGGGTGCATAACGCCATCTAGTGGTTCAATTACGAACCACAGTGCACTTGTAAATCTTTTTGCGTGAAAATGCCGAGAAAACGGCTTTCCCCAGATATGAGACCTAGCTAGATCAATTTTTCTCCCCCGTAAACACCCGTACTGCAAATTTCATCGAAATCGTTAGAGCCGTTTTCGAGAACGTCATTACAAACAAACTTAAAACTTCAAACATCAAACACCAACACCAAACATCAAACATCAAACATCAAACATCAAACATCAAACATCAAACATCAAACATCAAACAAACAAATATTGCTCGTTTAATAGAATAGGATTAATTGAATATTTCCTTACATTTTAGAGAAGGTTTTTAAAAAGATTTTTATTGGTTACAAAAACCTCTTTCATTGTATCTTATTTTAAAACAGCAAACATGAGGTACCCACCAATTAATTTTCCATTTTCTCCACTTGCTTTCATTTTCTACACCGCCCTTAGAAATTGTAACAAAAGATACGATGAGAAATGTAATCGAAAAATGCATTTTTCATTTCACAACCTTTCTACGTGAGTTGGTCTCAACAGTGGGTAATATACGGTGATATCGAAACGGTTCATTTTTATGCAAATATTTGTCTTGGGTCTGGGTGTTTTTTATTTAATATGTATGAATTTACAAAAAAAAAAGTATTCAAAGGAGTATATCAGTCATGTGGTTCCCATAGCACAAGCTCTGCTTACTTTAGGGCTACATGATGCTGTGTGAAATGTCCAGCATTGTTTATTTATTTATTATTTTGTTTATCACTCCACTACAACACTACATAATATTATAAAACAAAGTCCCTCGTCGCGTCTGTCTATCTAATTGTTCGCGATAAACTCAAAAACTAGGTACTGATACCTACTGAATATAGAGTGATTCATGAGGAAGGTTAGGTGAATAATTAAGGTTTCACCTGTGCGGAGCCGAGGCGGGTCGCTAGTAGTATTGGATATACTTAACAAACTTCCAAGACTACAAGTACAAAATGCTAATAGTTTTTATTTATTTTGAAAACTTATTGTTCTTCACTCTTTTACTTTACTTCAGTTAGTCATATCGTTGAAACTAAAACTTTGTTTTTTTAAACCAAATTAATATGATCAAACGAACGTTGAATTTCAACTCGAACGAAACAAACAAACTACAACTTCGATTGCTCCCAAAAAGCCTCAAAAGTTTCCAACCCAAATCCAATTCGTTGCCCTAAGAATTCAGGAATATGTTTGACTTTACGCAATCAGTCAGATGACGAGACGGAAAGTTGGTGTTTGAATACGTACATTCCAAGTGTCAAATTACTAAGCTCTATTACCATTAATAGTAGTTCTGGTGAAGGAAAACATTGTAAAGAAAGTAGTAGCCCTCCTCTATCCGGCCGAAGAAGTTCTCTAGAATCGTTGAAGGGACCTGGTGATAATTATCATGTTTTAAATATTTTAGGCAATATTATAAATAGCCAGAAGTGTTTCAGAACTGTATTGATATAGTGTGATATATTCTCGATTTGTATTCGAGGCTTAGTCAGCCCCACACGTATTAACCACGTCTTTTTTGTGGATTTGTCCAGTTAAGCTGAGAGAATGGTGTAGGTGCTGGGCAAGTCTACACCATCTCAAACAATGTCCCAGACACTAAAGTGTCCCGTTAAGAGTAGGCAGAGATTGCCTCCTGACACTGTATAAATCATATATTAAAGATGTAAAGGCCTAGGGTGCTGGCTGGGTCGCGCGCATGAGCTGGCGCCCTACAAAGCCTTAATGAGGAAAATCAGTCTCAAGCTTTAAGCGATAAGGCCGTCTATTGTATCTACTAATTTATCTAATTTTAAGTTTTGTATCCTGCTTACATGCAATAAAGTGTTCATTCATTCATTCATTCATTCATTCGTTCATTCATTCAGTTTCGGTCTCCTGTCACTGTCTCGGGTTTTGGTCTCGACGTATTGACCAAGTGGACTTCAAGGCAGTGTCTCCAACTACACCGTTATTACGGTAGACCTAAGGACCTAAAATTATTACTGATTGCTTTGCTCACTATGTTATTCTTTATAGTTTAGAGCTTACGCATCTAAGGGAGTGGGCACTTTTTGCGACGCGATTGTATCGATGCGAACGCGCTGCGAACGCGCCGCTCCACTCCCGGTTCACGTTTGTATGGAAACAAACACTCTGCAAACACGCGTTTGTATCGATACAAACGCGATGCGGATGCGCAGCTCAAAAACACACTTGAGAAAACGCCGTGTGCCCACTCCCTAAGCATTAAAGGAAAATGTAGTAGGTACTTAATTTGATTAAAACAAGAATAGGCCTGCAACATGTCACGTTAGCTATGCCACTGACAACCCCTAGCCCCTACAAAGGCTCTCTTAAAATGATCTTAAATTCAAAGAAATCAGAAAACCTATCTTCAACTTAACCCTCTATTGCATGGGAAGCCAAAATTGGTTGTTAAACTTCAACTTTTTTTTTCTCTACTCTCCGTTTATATAAAATTGATAAAATTTTACAAACATTGTTTATTACTATGTTGTGCATCAAAACGTAGTTTGATTGACTTATTTAAGTGTAATATTTACCAACTTATCTAACTTTTACCAACGCGTGCGCCGTTTGTTGCACTTAGTATAACTACGAGAAACATTGGAGGTCTACAAATAGATCAATAAGGTAAGAAATCTCAAATTAAAAATATGGAATGTAATCGTCTAATGCTCCTTTTTCTTTAACCGTTTTAGTTTTTTTTACGATATTATCTTTCTATAACAATTCCTTACTTATCCGCGGAAGCCAATTTTGGCTTCGTATGCATTTACAGAATATTCTAATGGCTTTTCAGTATGGATCTTTTTTCACTTTTATAGGGACATCTAAGTATAGCAATATTATTTCTGGGGATGATTTCATTGCTTCGATGACTCTGCACTTTACGCATATCTAGTCTCCACAAAATCACCTATTATTATCCCTAAATCTGATACAGAACCTTCTGAAGATAATCAATAAACCAAAACCAAAATACGGAAAAACAAAACAAAAGTAAAGGAAAGATATTAAAGATACCTGCAAGAAAAAATACCTTCATGCGATGAGAAGAAAAGAAAGCCTGGTAGCAAGGATTTGCCAGATTTCATAGAAATCTTAGACACTTCTGAGGAATTTTATAAATGATTTTATCACCAATGATTTGATGGATTTTATAACTGAACAGTCAAATTTGAAGACCATTCAGACCAATGTAAACAAGACAGCTAACATTACAAAGGCTGGGTCATGAAAAACTATTCAAAATAAGGCTTTCAGGATTTTCATTAGGTCATAATGAAGTATTTTCTGTGCATGGGAAGCCAAAAATGGCATTGCATTCATAGTCGTTAGTGCATACGAAGCCATTTTTGGCTTTGAAAATTATTTTCCATACTAATCAAAATATAAATTATTTTTCACCTTATATTTCCTAATTAGCCCAAATATAACAGCATAAAACAACAAAATATTATTTTTCTGCCTCTCTTGATAATTCATGCAATAGAGGGTTAAATGGTGATCTCGTTTTCTTTCGTTTAAGAAATCTTGGCAAAAAGTGCTATCATTTCATTTCGAAGCTTTCAAGTTGATATGAAAGACGTTTTTCTACTTAGATAAATTACTGGCACTTAGCATTTGTCAATTCTTATTTCTCGCCAACAACGCGATCGTTGACTCTAAAGATTTTTTAAAATAAAATTTTATGTTACGATATCTCTGAAAAAACATTCCACTTTTTATTCTTAAAATAAAACCTAAAATTTATTTTAATTTTAATTTTATTATTAATGCGGATTATTTTCTTATTTTATTTCTACTGTACAGTTAATTTCAAAGCAATATTTAAAACGACCTTATTATAAATATTGAAGCTTTAAATTACTTACAAACTTACTCCGTGCTCCGGCACGTTAAATTGTTAGTCCCGGCTTTTAAGTCGTTAGGCCACGACGGAGGTCTTTAGGCGGTCTAAAAACTCCGTCACCAGAGTTGGCCACTTGCTCAAACGAACTTACTTACAATTATGAGTAGGGGAAAATTGGGGGTTCTGGATATAAATATCCAGAACCCCTCAATTTTCCCTATTCATCTATTCAATCTACTACATCGAGGTAACCCTATTTTTACTTTTCATCTATTCAAATAAGACTATTTAATCCAGAATTTTCCCTATTCATCTATTCAATCTACTAAATCGAGGTAATCTTATTTTTACTTTTCATCTATTCAAATAAGACTATTTAATCCAGAATTTTCCCTATTCATCTATTCAATCTACTAAATCGAGGTAACCTTATTTTTACTTTTCATCTATTCAAATAAGACTATTTAATCCATAATTTTCCCTATTCATCTATTCAATCTACTAAATCGAGGTAACCTTATTTTTACTTTTCATCTATTCAAATAAGACTTTTTAATCCAGAACCTGATTTTACTTTTAATCAATTCAAGTAATTATCTACTTATTTAATCAAAGTAACTTATTCATTTATAGAGAACAAAAAAACTAGTGTGTCTAATTTAACTTTTAACTAACCTTTAGGGGACTGAACTTAAAATAAAAAATAAAACAAATAATAATAATAGTTGATTTAATTCAGCAAAGTTATTTATTATAAATTCACATATATTGAATTATCAATTGATTTCAGAAGTTCTCTTATTTTTCCATATATATGATCAGAGTAAAAGTTTGCAACAACATGCTGCGCACATATGAAAGCATTACATTTACAAATAGAATCTTCAAAACAAGAAAATTGTTCCGCATCATATACTTCTATTCGAATAAGTTTCACTCCTTTTACACTAGTTCTAAAACTGGACGCCAGTTGCTTGCTGTTCGTTAATTGCACAAACGAGGGAGCATTTGATGGTAAATTGACTTCTTCTTGCATGTTAAGTGGACTCACAGTCGCAGGCGGCGATAAAATCCATGGCGAGTACTGAAAATATTATTTTAATTACTTACGAACAAATCAAATATTAATTAATTTTATGCACTTGATATCTGACAATTAATTCTTACCGACATTTTTCCAAGCTTTTTGTTCCGTGTGTATAGAATGAGATCAATTGAAGCTACTAAAATAAATTAGAATTCTAGTTTCCATTTATAGGTTCATTGCGTGTTGTTTATAGGTATCTAATTTGAAATAGAGTTGAGAACCTTGTATGAATACGAGTAGCTAATATTTATGGCGAAATTGCACCGTAAGTGTTATCAAACGTTTAGTGTTGTAGATTATGAGTAAGTTACACTAAACCTATTATAGGCTTCCTCATAATATGATTAGATATCTGCAGCATAGTGGTTGGTCGACATTGTAGTGTGCGGGTTCGATAAAATGTATTATTTGCTTACTTTGAGTCTTACATGATGCTATGTGAAATGTTTTTATTAAAGCTTTTATTTTATTACAAGTAGGTATAATGATACATAAGGAAACCAGTTTTAGATAGATAGATAAATTCTTTATTGACACATTAGTTAAACTACTTTAGCTCATGACTTTATGGGGTCTTCAGAAGTTGGAATTTTCATAATATGAGAACTGATTTAAGATACAATAAGTAAATAAGTTTTCTGTTGAAAAAAGTATTCTTTGAGAATTTTTTGAGGTATGGGTATGCTGATTCAAATGAGCATAAGCATGGATGTTCTACTGTAATTCACTGAGATGATTGAACAGATCCTACCACCATCATCAGATCAGCTCGCTGTTACCATAATATTGCATTAGGTATCACTGAAAACCTTTTGGTGGTCTTTGTCCTGATCTGATCCGACCTGTAGGTAGGCATCTGATCAGATCGCAGATCGATCGGTTTGGATGTCTATGCGTGTTCCTTAGTTTCATTCAAACAAACTTAGCTTAATTATTATTATTAGTGGGAATGCAATTTACACTACCTACTATATATATATTTCAGCCTAACTTAGTCAATGTTATGTAGGTAGTTAATAAAATTTAGAATATTATGTATGATGGATGGTCAGCCAAAAACATGTTTTATTGTTATATACCTACTATTAATTAATATGTATACCAGTAAAAGTAATCGATAAAAATCCAATTACTTACTTAAATCGAATCCGAGTGATAAACATAGTCTAATAATTCAAATCAAACTTTGTTGACAAAAATGTATAGAGAGCGTTTTATTACAATAATACACCTCCATATATGTAAAAATGTGCACGTGAATTGAGACTATTTAAGCCAGGATGATGTCCGAAACAAGACACAGTCTTCTCTGGAACAGCAAACCTTCCGATCCTTCAACTTAAAAAAAAATCGTCGTTCAACTTTAAAAATGTAAGTACATACTATTCAGTTACATACACTTCTCCCAATGGATTTAGGCATTCGTGAAGTTACTCGATTTGCTCACGAATGCCTAGATCCATTGTGAGAAGTGTACATTCAGTTATCTCTATTCATCTATTCATATTTTAATTCATTCATGCTTTCATCAATTCATTGTATTAATTCCTTAATATTTTTATATTTTCAGGTCCCGAAGCATGATGTCTTTGAACTACTCCGACGACGACGTGAGCGTGCCGACTTCAAACCGCAGCGCAACCGCTCCACCATCAAAGAAGGCACGCTCGTCGCTTGCCATCACCGACGCCATGCCCTCGACATCGTCGTCATCGGTGGCGAAGAAGCGAAGGAACAAGATCGCCCCGGTGATTCCAACGAAGAAGCCCACGCCGCCGTACGAACTATTCGGCACGGATAGCGAGGAAGAAATAGAGGATCCTCGACCACGCAAAAATGGTAATATTCAAGATCTTACCTCATACTTATAATACATCCAGATAGTCATCAAAATAAGATCAAACGCCAATACAATAGAATGATACCATCTAGTAAAGTTTATAGAAACTACACGGAGACAGATCAGAAACTGTTTTATTTTTAGTTGTTTGAGAGACGATCGACCTCTAATCAGGAATATTATTTCACCATCAGAAAGATCAAGAGAAGAAGAAGAAGTGTCGCAGAAACCTCATCGCCGGTGTGAGGAAGTACAAAGGAAGGAGCATCGTACCCCGCCTGCTGCCTTTGCTGCTTCAACGTCAACGTCGAGGAAAACATCTGCCCGGGACGTCTTCGGTAGCGATAGCGACGATGATCAAGCCATCCTACCGGGTACTAAAAAAACTCCCAGTGTATGCTCCTACTTCACGAAACGAATTCCTCACGGTGTATCGCGACAGTCGGATCTAACTAAAGAGGGTACCCACTATGTGGAGCTTAAAGTTTACAGTTGCGAGGAAATAAAAAATATCCAGCCAATGAATAGGTGGCGTCATGCCATAATTACCATAAAAAATAGAACAGATGATAACACCGAGGCGTGGAAGCACCTTAGTGAATTTATTAAAGCTACTCGTAGAGAGTTTAAGGATTGTAGACCTGATATTATTAACGGCTGTTAAGATTTAGATAGTATTTAAATAAATACCTAATCTTAACACCGTAACAGGAACTATAATCCTTTCTCGGGTTGCTTAGTGAATTTATTAAAGCTACTCGTAGAGAGTTTAAGGATTGTAGACCTGATATTATTAACGGCTGTTAAGATTTAGATAGTATTTAAATAAATACCTAATCTTAACACCGTAACAGGAACTATAATCCTTTCTCGGGTTGCTTAGTGAATTTATTAAAGCTACTCGTAGAGAGTTTAAGGATTGTAGACCTGATATTATTAACGGCTGTTAAGATTTAGATAGTATTTAAATAAATACCTAATCTTAACACCGTAACAGGAACTATAATCCTTTCTCGGGTTGCTTAGTGAATTTATTAAAGCTACTCGTAGAGAGTTTAAGGATTGTAGACCTGATATTATTAACGGCTGTTAAGATTTAGATAGTATTTAAATAAATACCTAATCTTAACACCGTAACAGGAACTATAATCCTTTCTCGGGTTGCTTAGTGAATTTATTAAAGCTACTCGTAGAGAGTTTAAGGATTGTAGACCTGATATTATTAACGGCTGTTAAGATTTAGATAGTATTTAAATAAATACCTAATCTTAACACCGTAACAGGAACTATAATCCTTTCTCGGGTTGCTTAGTGAATTTATTAAAGCTACTCGTAGAGAGTTTAAGGATTGTAGACCTGATATTATTAACGGCTGTTAAGATTTAGATAGTATTTAAATAAATACCTAATCTTAACACCGTAACAGGAACTATAATCCTTTCTCGGGTTGCTTAGTGAATTTATTAAAGCTACTCGTAGAGAGTTTAAGGATTGTAGACCTGATATTATTAACGGCTGTTAAGATTTAGATAGTATTTAAATAAATACCTAATCTTAACACCGTAACAGGAACTATAATCCTTTCTCGGGTTGCTTAGTGAATTTATTAAAGCTACTCGTAGAGAGTTTAAGGATTGTAGACCTGATATTATTAACGGCTGTTAAGATTTAGATAGTATTTAAATAAATACCTAATCTTAACACCGTAACAGGAACTATAATCCTTTCTCGGGTTGCTTAGTGAATTTATTAAAGCTACTCGTAGAGAGTTTAAGGATTGTAGACCTGATATTATTAACGGCTGTTAAGATTTAGATAGTATTTAAATAAATACCTAATCTTAACACCGTAACAGGAACTATAATCCTTTCTCGGGTTGCTTAGTGAATTTATTAAAGCTACTCGTAGAGAGTTTAAGGATTGTAGACCTGATATTATTAACGGCTGTTAAGATTTAGATAGTATTTAAATAAATACCTAATCTTAACACCGTAACAGGAATTTATTGAATTTATTTAAATTAATCCATGCGTCATGTCAATAATCATTAGTGTACTTATAATAACTATGTAAGCATTAATATTATTTTTAGATAATACCTTTGTTAATAACAAATTATTTAATATAATAAATAAATAAATGCACCTACACACCAGTACCAGTTATTTTATTTATTTAATAATAAGCCTCCTTAAAAATATAACTAAGTACAAAAATATATTGTTTATAAGTTATAACACTTTGATTAAAATTGCAGATAATAAAGAGACTTCTCTGAAATAACATCAATTATAATTGTGTGAAATATATTATGTTGATTTCTTATTTATTTTTTAAATGAAGTTAATTAAGCAGCCAGTTTCTTTACAAGTTAAGAATCTAGACATAAACAGGACAGGAAAAAGTATTATAAAACATAGTTCTCTGTTACCGAATTCGATTCGAAGCATAATATGCGGTCCCTCGAATTGTGGTAAAACAAATGTCATGCTTAGTTTGCTTTTAGACGCAAACGGGCTCAAGTTTAAAAATATATATTTATATTCTAAGACGTCTTTTCAACCAAAGTACACGTTTTTAAAAGAAGTATTGCGTCGAGTCCCGAATATCAATTTTTTCATTTTCAATTCAAATGTAGAAGTTGTACATCCTAATGAAGCTTTGAAAAACTCTGTAATAATATTTGATGATGTCAGCTGTGAAAATCAAATTAATATACGGAATTATTTTGCGATGGGGAGACATCGCCAAATCGACTGCTTTTATCTAGCACAAACCTATTCAAAAATACCAAAGCAGCTGATTCGAGACAATGTGAATCTATTAATTATCTTCAAGCAAGATGATGTAAATTTAAAGCATCTTTATGACGAACATGTTAATACAGATATGGAATGGCTTAAATTTAAAAATCTATGTTCTCTTGTATGGAAAGAACCTCATAATTTTTTATTGATAAACAAAGACTGTTGTATTAATGAAGGAAGATATCGAAAGGGCTTTGATATTTTTATCGATTTTGACATATCATACTAGATAAATAAAGTAAGCGCAGCGGTAGCATATTATAATATTTAAATTGAATATGGATCTAATGATTTCAGTTTAGTAGCCTAATCACTCAACTTAAGTTGTGTTTGTCCTTTAATTTTATAAATATGGAGCAATTCAATAAGGAACAATTGATAAAATCTGTTAATGCTATAAGAAATAAATTAAAACAAATGCGTGATAATGAAGATAAAACCGATTTGACTATGAATAGAGTATTAAAACCTGTGACTGAACCTTTAAAAGCTTTAATAGATATTGGCTATTCGAAACAAAACAACTTTACTGAAAAATCGATTATGAATAAATCTGGAATCTTAGATAATACCAGCTCCGATTCAAACTATGAAGATTTAGAAGAATATGATGAAACTAATAATTATGATGATAATGAATATATGTCTCCCCTAACGAACCAAAATTCAGCAAATAATGTGTCGAATGATATTGGGAAGTCTTTAGAAAGATCATTAAACAAAGATGATTTTGAAGATATTTATGAAAACATTAATATACCTTTCGGAGTTAGAACAGAAAACAAACAATTTTTAATGGGGAATGAAAAAGTACAACTATTAGTTTCAGATAATCCATTACGAAGCAATAAAAAACATTTGATTATTATTAATGATAAGCAATATGATTTGACGCCTGGTCTAAAAGAACTATTACTACGAAAGACGCCAGATTTGTCATTAGTATCAACTAAAGACCAATTAGTATATAAAGATATTCTCAACATAACAAACGCTCATAAAAGATATTACAATCCGAATGGGCAAATCAAAGGTGATAAAAGTATCAAATATCGTGAAATTATAAGACCATTATTTTTAGACACTACAAATAATGCTCAACTGTTTGAAATTGAATGTAATAAAACTGGTAGTGGATTACCAATTTTGAAGAATTACAGGAAAGATACTGATTTAGTATATTGGGACGATCCAAATGAGTTAATAGAACGCTTGAAAATATTAATCGCATCTAGAGATGCTGGTAACAGCAACCACGATAACGAAATACTGTCAATAATTGAAGAACTAAAAGAATCTGGCATCATTAAAGAATAAAAAGATCAAGATTCATATCTAATGTTTAGTATGAATGTATTAATCAAAGATGAACGTCGATAAATTTGGTCTTCACCTGTATAAGAGAAAATCAAATGATTATGAAAAGTGGTGGAAAAATACAAGCGATGGAAATGTTAATGCACAGAATAAAATTATAAAACAATTACAGAATCCTGTTGATGCGGAAGACAGTGCTACAAAAGGGTACGTGGATAACTTACTGGAACATTATTTAAATAAAATTAAATACCTGGAACAGTGTTTTAACGAAGTTAGTAAGAAAGTTTCAATTCTAGAAACACAATTCAAAAATGAGCAAAGCCGACGTCATAAATGAGATATATAGAAATGCGCGAGTGAATTTTAAACGTAGACATGTTATAATGAAGGATATAGACGATCTATGGCAAGCCGACTTAATTGATTTGCAACGTATTTCTAAGCAAAACCGCGGCTTTAATTTTGTTTTAGTAGTTATCGACACGTTTTCAAAATTTGTTTGGACGTATCCATTAAAACGAAAAACTAAAGTAGAAGTTTGTTCTGCTTTTGAGCATCTATTCAAGAAAGGCAGAGTACCGAAAAACTTACAAACAGACTTGGGAACAGAATTTTATAATGAAAAAATAAATAAACTGACAGGTGTCTACAAAGTAAATCATTATTCTACTTATTCTACTAAAAAGGCATCAATTGTGGAAAGAGTTATCAGAACTTTAAAAAGCAAACTTTATAAACAATTTGGAATAAACGGAAATTATAATTGGGTAAATGGTACTCTAGATCAAATAACTAAACTCTATAATAACACTTATCATAGAACAATCAACTGCAAACCAGTAGAAGTTACTGAAAGCAATAAAACTGATGTATTGGAAAGATATGAAAAAATCGCAAGCACTTCTTTAGCGAAAAGAAGCAAAGCTTTAAAAGTCAATGACTTTGTACGAATAAGTAAGTACAAAGGGACTTTTGAAAAAGGCTACATGCCAAATTGGTCAACAGAAATTTTTAAAATCTTTAAAGTTCAGTCAACCAACCCAACTACTTATCTGCTGGAGGATGTGAGACATCAGCCCATCGTAGGAGCTTTTTATTCGCAAGAATTACAAAAAACAAAGCATCCTGAAATATATCTTGTAGAAAAAGTACTTAAAAGAAAAAATAATAAAGTATATGTTAAATGGTTAGGCTTGCCATCGCATGAAAATAGTTGGATTGATAAAAATAACGTTCTATAGATAGACGATAATTGACTATAAAAGCAATGAGCAATCACACATTGCAATCAGTTTTGTTAGTGTTATGAAAAGAGGCAGTGTTGTGAATTGGCTTATTGATCATCTACCGTGTGAAATTCATTTACCTGGATATAATTACTGTGGACCTGGTACAAGATTGATGAAAAGACTTGCTCGTGGTGATAAAGGTGTTAATCAGTTAGACGAATTTTGTAAGGATCACGATATTGCTTACGCAGGGTCTACATCTACACAAGACCGTAATATAGCTGATATAAGGTTGATGAAAATGGCCAGGAAACGTATTCATGCTTCTGATGCAACTAGGGGAGAAAAAGTAGCAGCTCATTTAGTTAACAAGGCAATGTTAGCTAAAATAGCGAATAGTTGTAGAAATATAAAAAATCCTAAAAGTAAGGGAACTGGTATACAAAAGCCATTAAAAAATATAATTTTACATGCCAAGAAATGCTTGAAAAGTGTTAAACCTAAGTGTAAAAAAACAGCTATTGAATTAGCTATAGCCGCTGTAAAAGAAATGACAAACAACTCAAACATAAAACTTCCACGCTTAATACCTATTCCGAAAACTGGTGGTGTATTACCTTTAATACCAATATTTGCTGGGCTATCCGCATCTGGTAGTATAGCAGGCGGTGTTGCTGGAATCGTCAAAGCTATTAGTGAATACAAAGAAGCTAAGAAGCGTCTAGCAGAATTAAAACGACATAATGAAAAAATGGAAGCTTTGTGTATCGGGAAAGGACTACATCTTAAACCTCATAAGGATGGATTGGGGTTATATCTATCTAATAAAAAAAACTAAAGCGGCTACCCAATCGAGCGCTCACTAATATTGATATTATTAACCATTCGGAAGATATTCCGCATTTTCGTGGAGTATTCATGAGAGACACGCTACCAAAGCGTCCTCGCAGAATCGAGTGCGGTATTATCAATTTAGACAGCTCTCAAAATGCAGGTACTCATTGGGTAGCCTACGCAAAGCTAAATGATTATGTGGAGTATTTCGATAGTTACGGAAACTTAAAACCGCCCGTTGAATTCATCAAATATGTCAAAGTTAATGTTAATTATAATTATGAAAACATGCAGAAAGATCATCCATATAATTGTGGTCATCTCTGTTTAAATTTTCTTAGAATGTTTTGGCAAAAACACAAATATAAATAGTTTATGATCTTTGTATGAAGTTCAGTTACTAATCATGTCTGTGACGATTACATTCACTGGGGACAAGTCTTTATTGGAGTCATATTTTCACCCTCCATTGAATGCAGATGAACATTTTGAATGTGGTTTATTGTATTTTTCTGCAATAAATTCAGTGTCAAATATAAATTTAACAAACAACATTTTTTCGTATGGAGATGAAGGTAAAGAGTTACAAATACCTGTTGGCGCCTATGATTTGCTTGACATTGAAAGCTACCTATCACAAAATTTAAATGATTGTACAGTTCAATTGAAATCAAATAGTAACACTCTAAAATGTTCAGTATATTGTTCAAAAACCATACATTTTGAAAAGGAAAATAGTATTGGACAGCTTCTCGGTTTCGGCAAGATAAAACTAGAAGCTAATAAATGGCATGATTCGCAGAGCCTGGTCAACATTCTTCCTTTGTCCGTGATACGAATCGAATGTGATCTCATACAAGGATCTTACCTTAACGGATTACCAACTCATACGATTCATGAATTTATTCCTAGCGTTCCACCTGGTCATCGATATATTGAAGTGCCGAGTAACATAGTCTATCACCCCATCAATAGAAGAAATATATCTTCAGTAACCATTAAAATAGTTGACGACCGCGGTAATCTCATAGACTTTAGAGAAGAAAAAATTCAATTGCGTCTTCATATACGAAAAATAAGATGATCGTATTCTATAAAATACCTTTCGCTTTGAAAAACAATAGCAATACTCAGCGTGGCATTAAAGCTATCAGACGTGTCAAAACCAATAAAAAAGTTACAAAAAACAATAAAATATTTCTCAAAGCACTTGGATTTAAAATATGAGTATTCTTCATATATCTGATTCACCTCAATTTGATAACTCCATCGAGAGCTACGAAGTTCATGCTTATAACCCTTACAACAACAGTTTTAGAGAAAATGATGAAATTAGAATTCCTATACATCAACAAGATGTATACATTTTACCGTCTGCGAGTTTTATTTATGTTGAAGGACATGTATCAATAATTGGGAAAGATAAGAAACCAGTTGCAAAGGTTGTAGAATTTACTAATAATCCTATCATGTTTATGTTTCAAGATATTAGGTATGAAATAAATGGTGTTGAAATAGATCGGTCAAAAAATGCTGGTATTACAACCACAATAAAGTCGTACATTTCTATGAATGAAGGTGATAGTAAAATGGCTGCAATGTGGGGATGGAATTTGAACGGTCTGAAAAGTAATGGTCATTTCAGTGCGATAGTACCACTTAACAGAATAATGGGGTTTGCTGAGGATTACAATAAAATTATAATGAATTGTAAGCATGAACTCATTTTAAACAGAGGTAATACGAACTTTAATAGCGTTAAAATTTTAGACGAAGAAGATATCTTAGTTAATATACAGAGAGTGCAGTGGCGTGTTCCTCATGTAAAAGTATCCGATCGAGAAAGAATTTCATTGCTTAAGATTATGGAAAAAGATAAACCAATTCAAATGGCGTTCCGGAATTGGGATTTATATGAATATCCATTATTACCTAAAACTATGAAACATTCATGGTCAGTTAAGACAGCTTCACAGCTAGAAAAGCCTCGTTATGTAATTTTTGGTCTACAAACTAAACGAAAAAACTCGAAATCCAAAAGCTGTTCGCAGTTTGATCACTGTAAACTTGCTAACTTAAAGTTATTTCTAAATTCACAATATTATCCATATGAGGCATTGAATTTGAATTTTAATGACAACAAATACAATATATTATACGAAATGTATGCTAAATTCCGTCAGTCTTATTATGATCGTCCAGTTGATCCATTGCTTGGGTTGCTTGAATTTAAAGATCTAGCTCCTTTATTTGTAATTGATTGTTCACGACAAAACGATAGTCTAAAGACAGGTCCTGTCGATGTGCGATTAGAAATCGAGACATTGGAGGACATTCCTGAAAATACCACTGCGTATTGTCTCATATTAAATGAGCGGCTTGTAGAATACAAACCACTGAGTAACATTGTTCGAAAAATATCATGAATACTATCGTGGATGTGCAAGGATTTAAAACAGATAACAATAAATTTATTTTAAAGGAAATAGCAATTGTATGTAATAATGCGTGTGGCCAAAGCAAAGTTCTTGTTTTACTATTCAAACCACCATTTCCATTTTATGAGCTAACAAAAACTGAGAGACAACAGGTTAGTTGGATTGAGAGAAATAGAGGATTATATTGGAACGAAGGATTCATACCATACAAAGATCATAAAAGAATAATAACAAATATTTTATTGACGAAAGACCGCATATTTACTAAAGGAGAAGAAAAATTAAGATGGATTAAAGAAATTTTAAATGAAGGCAATGATATTGAAAAATGTGTAATTAACTTAGAAGATAAGAACTGTATCAATTTTGTACAATTATACAAGGAATATGAATTAGAAAGCGATGTTGTCAGTTGTTTTCATCACAATAATATATGTGCACTTAAAAACGTACTATGTCTAAGAAAATGGTGTCTGCAAAATATTACATGAAATGTTTACTGTGTGATTGAGTTTTAGTTATAGTAATAAGTTATCTTAAAAAATCTAATACGCTTAAGAATATCGTATCTTCAATATTTTTGAATAAATTTTTTTGTAATGTGTACCTACCTAATGACTTTGTTTTATTTAAAATTAGTTTATTTTCTCTATTATGAATAGATAGTTACTTTGATTGAATAGATAATAAACTTAAATTGATTAAAAGTAAAACCAGGTTCTGAATTAAACAGTTTTATTTAAATAGATGAAAAGTAAAATAGGGTTACCTCGATGTAGTAGATTGAATAGATGAATAGGGAAAATTCTGGTGAATAGGGAAAATTCTGGATTAAACAGACTTATTTGAATAGATGAAAAGTAAAAATAGGGTTACCTCGATGTAGTAGATTGAATAGATGAATAGGGAAAATTCTAGATTAAACAGTCTTATTTGAATAGATGAAAAGTAAAAATAGGGTTACCTCGATGTAGTAGATTGAATAGATGAATAGGGAAAATTCTGGATTAAACAGTCTTATTTGAATAGATGAAAAGTAAAAATAGGGTTACTTCGATGTAGTAGATTGAATAGATGAATAGGGAAAATTGAGGGGTTCTGGATATTTATATCCAGAACCCCCAATTTTCCCCTACTATTATGTAAAAAAATCACTACAAAAGCGAAACACAATGTTACATCACTAATACTTCATTCCGAAAAAAGTTTCCAACAAAATCCCGACATTATTCACTTTAATCCAGGAAACGATTAAATTACCACAAAAGGAAAATGATGGCTATAAATTCACTATAAACTTGTTGTGATGATGCGACTCAAAAACTCGTAAAGCGCACTAGAGCATCAAGCAAAGTACTATAATAGTACTTACCGCATCCTTAAAAGAACCAATCATTTTGTACCTGAAAATATCATCTGTAATTTAGTTAATGGTATAGTCGATTCGACCAAAGGATGAAAATGAAAGGATAGTAGGTTAGTACGGGCGCAATGCAGTTATATTCCAGTGGTAAGGGCGGACGCCGATTTCACCAGACGGACCGATAACGTAACAGAGCGAGCACGCTTACCGAACGTGCCTCAGTTACCCGCGCGAGTGTAACACACTTGGAACGATTAGTGAATTCGAAATTTGAAAGTGGAATTAGACTGTGGAGGTTTGTAGTGAATTGGAACTTTTTGAACGCATTTTGTTTTTTGTTCGATTTTTGAAATTGAAATGAATTTGAATTTGTTTTTATAAAACCCTACACTACATTATATTCTCCTAACTATAGGTATGGTTGACATTTTTAATTCAGTCTTGAATTGAATTAGATCAAAAGAGAAAAAAATATTATAAACAATTACTATAAGTTATGAATTTATTATGTAGGCATTATTGTGTTTTAATATTATCGTGTTTGAGTGATGGCGTATGAATTTTATTAGATCGGGCTTCTGGCTGTTATTAATCTGAATATTCCATCACCACGTTGTCAGACAATAATGGAATAAATTATGCTAATAAGTCTGCTTAAAACTTATTTGGGCTTTTATTATGCAAATAATATCTTTAATCTTTACCGCTGCCAAATTGTAGCAAGTGTTGTCGAAAATTCTAAACTTTGGGATGTTTATTAGTGTAAATTATATAGGAATTTGGATTAAAATAAATCGAATCAGCAAATCAATCGAATCAAATCGAAATCCATCCTTTGTCAACAGTTACTTTAGTATACCTAACTCTAAAATATCTCTAAGTGTAATTTTTAAAGTTTTTTATTAGAATCTTCATTTTTGACAGGACTAAATCTTACCCTCACGGTTTTTCGCAAGATTGACTGCTTTATTCATTTTTTTTTGTATTGGTGACATTTAAACAGGTTAAATTAAAAGTCCCCTAAACCAATGAGCTTGTGTGAATAATGTAGAGTAGAATAGAATATAATTGTTTATTGTCAAGGTCACACATTATTAGAATACATTTTATGCCCTCAGGATGAAAACGACAACTTCCTAAAATGACAATTTCCGAAAACGACAACTTTCGAGAACTCTAAACTCGTCCATTTCCTAAAATAACAACTTCCTAAAATGACAATTTCCTAAAATAACAAATTCCTAAAATGACAAATTCCGTAACTGTCAAAAATGTCTAATTTATACGATTTATGTAACCTTTGCTCTGTTACTGAACATCTTTATGTACTAGATTAAGTGCCACATACCTCGTCACATGACTCGTCAAATAAATTTACAATAATTTAATTCATTTAACTATTCTAAAGAATAAAATATGTAATAAGAGTAGATGGGGCGAAAAATCTATGTCAGGATCTTGGCAAATGGAAATCTGTGGAATCTGCCTACCCCGGCGGAAAAGAGGCGTTAATTAATGTTAGGTATCCTACTGATATTATAAAGGCAAAAGTCCGTATGTGTGTGTGTGTGTGTGTGTGTGTGTGTGTGTTTGTGTGAATGTTTGTTACCACGTATCTCCATAACTACTAAACTGATTTTAATAAAATTTGTATTGTAGATAGTTTAGGTTCTGGAACAACACGTAGGCTAGTTTTATCCCGGAAAAAATTAAGATTTCCGTGGGATAAAAGTAGTAGTCCACGCGGGCGAAGCTGCGAGCATTCACTAGGGTAACATATTGAACTTATTCAACGAACCAACTTTGTAATTGTTTTTTTTTTTCACATCTGCTAAATACATCTTTCAAGTTTGGAACAACCAAAAACATAACATTAAAAAAAACATGAAGAATTGTATATTTTTTACTTTACCCAATTTGACTCAATCTGAAAGCTCCTAAGTCAATAACTGAATGTTATTGAAAACCGATGGTTTTCTTTGCTAATTAAAACAGTATTATTGTACGTTATTGAAAGAGCCTGGAATCAAATAGGATTTTAAATTGATTTTAATTTTAATTTCTTAGAAAAATATTCATTGTGTATTACCCTTGAACCGAGCAATGGCTGTTATATTAGCTTTAAACGTATTTTGTTTGTTATATAAACAAGATATCTCATAGTCTTAAAACTTGAAAACCTCACATCTGTCTCGTCGGTATACCTACCCATGGTTAAGGGGCTAGCCAGTGGCACGTCCAAACATACGTCTGACATTTGCAAAAGTTAATAATTTGAAATAATGTTTTGACTCACTTTAAATTAAATTTATAAATAGGTCACGCAATGTGTTCAATTTAGTTATTGTCCTGGATGAAAAAATCAGTAATGATGATGATGAAAATTAAAAAAAAATCGATTAGTATTCTCATTATTTAAAGAGGCAATACAGAACGTTGTTAATCTTAAATGTTAGTTAAATAATTTTAACAGTTATCTTTCAAAAGTTTAGGCAGCAAAGTATGCCAAAGAAATTAATACACTTAAGCCTGGCCACATACGAGCCACAAAGCGCCTCTACCGGCCTATGTCCTGTAGTTTTCACATATTTTGTATAGACGCGCCGCACATGGTGTAGCCGGTGGCGGCCACTCGCTACAGCTACAAAATATATGAAAAGTCGCTATGGCTGGCGTTTTGTGGCTGTGATCGGTGGCCCGTTTGCGCCGAGCTTTAAATACATATTAGCAGCATTTACACGCAGAGATCGGACCGCGGGAAATAGCACGCGCCATTCCAACCTTTGCTAAAAACCTTACGAGATGCGCGACGCTGACAGTTCGATGTGGCAAAGTTTTTAGAACAGTTTTTGTGACAGTTTTTTGCACGCATCACCGTTCATAATCGTACCACGCGCCAGTCCAAAACTGTGACAGTAATTAACACGACAGTTTTATCCACAGTTAAATCTGTACAGATTTACCCACGTTTCGGAACGCAGTCCAGATGCGTGGTAAAAACTCTACCGTGTAAAGGCCGCTATTCAAAAAATACAACCCTCCTAAAGCAGCTGAGTAAAAAACTAAACCGATTCACGAATGACATTGTCAGAATGTCAGTTTCTTAGCTAAAGACAAAAAAACACTTAGGCTTAATTCGACCAAAACTGGATTAAGTTTTTACTCAGGGGTAAACTACTGTTGTTTGAATATTTTGACATCCTTATAACCAGGATAATAAAATTTGTATGCACACAATAATTTTCGGTTGCGCTTTCTAAATAATTTTATTTCGAATTAAGTCGGCTATTAGTTACTCTGGAGTAAGACACTTTTGGTTGAATCCAGCCTTAATCTAAAATTACATGGACTTCTACATTATACCGAGAATAGAGTGATTTATCTCCATATTTCATCCAACGACATTACATATCATCACTCCTGTCTGACAAGGATTTTCAATTTTGGTCTCAAAACACATTATTAATATACAAAAAACAGTATACGTGATTATCAATGAGAGTAGAAAAACAAGCACGAAATAAAATCAGTTGAAATAAAAACATTTAGTCTGAGATAGAGTGAAAGAAGTACAAATTTAGATAAAGTGAAAAAAGTTATGTAAATATATGTATAGTGAACACCTATGAATAGAACATTTTGCTATTTATTTGGAAGCGTAAATTAGATTGATAAATTAGGGTAGGTAAATAACTTCATGCAGTCAAATAGTTTTAACAGTTTTGAGTGGTGTTTTTATTTTGTAAATTTTTATGATGCAGAATAGCAGGTGTAACTATAATGAGAATAAAGTAAACAAATCACACTATGTTATAATAGTCCTCAGCTGCTAACCTCACACAAAATGGTCGTAGGGCAGGGAGATGAAATAAAGATGGTCGTAATTGCGTTAATCTTTTTTTGTCGAGGAAATCACAACCAAAAGTCTCATTAAAATGAGACTTTTGGTTATGATTTCCTAAATTAGTTGTATAAATACGAACTAGTTATTTCCCAACACTTTTTGTATATTATTTACTTTTAAAGATGGGTCTTTCATACTGTTTAGCAACCATCAATTCTGTGCCTGACAGGCTTTTTCGTAGGCTCTCGAAGTCAAACGGGTTTATATCGATTACAGCCGACAACCGTAACGAGATATGATCGAGAGGTCTTGTATTTATCTTATCTGAGCGTGACATATCGTGTCATGCCCACCATTTGCATAGGGTAATTGAAATTGATGGAAAATCCTAACGGTATTTCTGGTCCTAAAGCAAAAAAGCTTGCTTTGATGCCAATCCTAATTTCAATGGATTTTAGTCGAAGTTGGATTCGACCAAAAGTGATTACTCCAGAGTAACTAGCCGACTTAATTTGACATACAATTGTTTAGAATGTGCAACCGAACATTATTATGTGCATACAAATTAGCCTGGTTATAAGGTCGCAACTTTACAATGCCTATTCAAGCAAACAGTAAATAAATGCAGTTGTTAGCAAACAGTAGAGTACTTTCGAGTAAAAACTTAATCCAGTTTGGTCGAATCCAGCCTTAGTATTTCACCACTTACGCAAGCTTTTGAACTTATGGTTTTCACCAGCGGAGCTAAAAAGGCCGTTATTCGTGAATCACAATGTGTTTCATAGTGTGAATCGTATTACAACTGAGCTAAAGCAATTCGTCTTTAATTTCGTAAAATGTTAGCTGAATAATAATAAATTGTTCGCAATTCAATTCACAGCAGAATCATTTTGGAGTTAAAATTGCGACACGAAAAAATAATCCGGTTGCTTTTAATATTCTACAAATTAAAGAGGAATTGCTTTAGCTGAATTGTAATACGATTCACACTATGAAACACATTAAGATTCACGAATAACGGCCTTTTTAGCTCCGTTGATCGCCCTAATCTTGCGCTAGATTAGAGTGTCTAAAGCGACGAATCCAAGCGCAATTCTAAATGGAGCTAGAATTAAAAATAATTACGTCGAGGCTTTATTTTGGTAAGAATACAGCGACGCAAAGAACTTTTTGTTCACGCAACTTTTTGATTGCCACAGCAAAGCCGTCTCTTTGTCAGTTTCTTTTAAAGATAATTTAAATTACCTCTGTTGTCGAATGGAACAAACTGCCTTCGTCTGTGTTTCCATCCACATATAACCCGAACACATTTAAAAGGAGGGTTAATAGGAACTTTCTAGGGAAGCTCGCTCCATCGTCGACATCATCCATGCCCAGGCAAGGAGCGAAGTCAAGAGCTAACCTATCTTAAATAAAAAAAAAAAAATCTCTGGCCCCATACCATGAGCTTTAGTGATCTATTTTAGGTCCTAAACTGAACTGCTTCGCTTGACGTATGCTATGACGCTGACGAAATATCATAACCTAAACATGACCTAAACTGAATTGTTAGATAAAGTTTCGTTCACTCAATTCGTACCATGACCGTTTAATACGAGTTTTTAATATGCGTTGAGTTGGTTCTGCGTCAAAACTGTCACTTTTAAAACAGGTCATGGTACGAATAGTTTGCGATCCAGATTAGGAACCTAAACTGAACTGAATTGTTTACTAAGAGGTCATGGTACAGCTGCTGTTCTGAAAGGAAATCATTTTTACCCATTACTAACAGTTCAAAAGTTTCGTAAGATGTCTGTATGGAAAACCGGGAACCAGTCGCTTTGAGTTGTGAACGCTGTATAGTGCCGTGTGTCATACTCTCTGAAGAAAATTCTCTTGATAAAAGGAAAGTTTCCCTATGCAAACAATACTAAACTGAATACTTAGTTTTTTTCATTTTTACTTATCCTGATATCCTAAACGCTCTAATAAAGGAAAACATCGTGAGGACTCTAGTTAGCTTTCTAATAGCGTCGATGGGCTTGCAACCTGTTATGGAATGCTAAATTCTGAAAAATGTGGGCATGTACCAAATCTGTATTTGAACATACCTCTGACTACCCCCTTAGACTTTTTCAAAGGATCTTAAAATGCCTAAAATTATCTGAGAGACTGTCTACCGTGCCTTGGAGATACAGTCGTGTTCATATTTTATTCCTGATTTTTTTTCCTACGCATATTTTGCCCTAAAAATGATTTTCACATTTTGAAAAATGTGATGAGACTGAATGAGGCGAAAGTGGTGTGTCAGGATCGTAGCAAGTGGAAGTCCGTGGTCTCTGCCTACCCCTGAGGGAAAGAAGCGTGATTTTATGTATGTATGTATTTTGCCCTTATTTAAAAAGCATTTTGTCACTCCATTTCGAACATTATGACGTGTATAATTCCTGTTGAGTTCTACATACATACCTGAGAAGTGAAGTACCTAAGGAATGTTTAATTACCGTGCTCGCTCCTCTGCTAGGGATTGTTTTATTAACCTTTCAGGGGAAAGACGAGATTCAGTATTTTATTTTTTATTTATTTTATTTTTTTTATTTATTCCTATTATTGTAGATTACTACACAGTTTTAATCGTACCGTATTAATTTGTTTTCTTCTCATTCTCAGTTTATCATTCACTTTTATCAGCGGGTTGATTGTCTGACTGGTCTCAAACCTCAAATCGGTCTCAATCTGTCAAAACGATCGCGTTGGTATCTTTTGTCGCATTCGGTATCGTTAAGATGAGTGTGACAGAGCTACACGCGTGGGTTTTTTGTAGTAACCGGGTGGGTATCACGGAAACTACTTTGATTTATAAGAGATATTTTTATGTGTTATACTATTTATTCGTTTACAACGATCCTTAGGTGGCTCTACTGGTTCTTTTTGTATTTTATTCTTTTATGTAAAAATGTAGTAGTTTAGTTTCTGTAAATAAATGTCTCCTACATTAATATTTATTTATTATTCTATGAAATAGTGTTAACTCCCAAATAACTCCAAATACTCGTATTAAAAAGCAAAATACTGCAGATCGTCTTTCCCCTTAACGTGCATACTCTTAAGCGTATCTAACCTTCTCTTAAGCATGAGCCAGTTCATTATTCTAATGAGCCTACGATATAAATCTAATGCTTCGTTATCCACGCATGCGTATATATCTTTCATCTCAAAACTACTACGTAAATAAAAAAATTAAATTATAAAAGTTTAATTTAAATCCACCTTGGTCATTATTTTACACACAAAAGGAAATTATTTTTTTTTCTTGTATTTTTGTGTTCTTGTATTAGTGTTTGTATTTTTTGTGTATTTGGATTTCCTTTCACACTTTTTTTTCTTGAATTTCATTTTAAATTATGAGTATGTCATGAAAATAGCTTTTATAATAGAAGAATAAAAAAAGGTACTGCTTGCTTACTTTAACTGACAGCTAGCTTACTTGGGACCTTACTCGGAGATAATGAAACAAGTGCTACGACCGTAGACCAACATACTCGTAGCCCCTCTACGCTCGTAGCACCTCTACACTCGTAGATGGACAGTTTAAAGAAATGAACAAATTATGAAAGCAAAATGGAATTATGATCACGACTGTGTGCATCCCCATAGTGCGGTAGACATTTTAGACATTAGCTCTTTAGGTATTTAAGATATTTAGAAGATATTTAAGAGGGTAGTCAGAGATTTACCTAACTACATTTTCGGTATAATATGCCCCCACATTTTACAGAAGTTTTCCATACGTGACAGGTTGCAATCCCATTGACGCTATAACAAATTTAATTAGTTTCCTCACGATGTTTTCTTTCACCATTTAGTGCTCGTGTTAATGTGCTTAAAAAAATTTCAAAATGAATAATGCAGTTTTAGGTTTGGCTGTGATTCGAATCCAGGACCTCCGGATCGAAAGTCGAGCCTATAACCCACTAAGTCAACACGCAATCAGCAGATAGTTCGCATTGTTTGATCCATCTATCACAATGAGTTACCATCGCAACATGTTATTTCCTTATTATGTAACTATAGTTACAAGTTTTCCCTGTTTGTAAAGCTGATTCTTTTCGTGAACGCAGACTTGACCGCACCGCAGTCCCCGCAGTCTCCGCAGTCATCGCTTTTGTTAATGACCTCGCACACCTATCCGCGCCGCAGTCGCCGCACTCACCGCAGTCTCCGCAGTCTCCGCAGTCCCCGCATTCGAGTTCTTTATATGAAGTTCTATGCAACCTCGCACACCTATCAGCGCCGCAGTCGCTGCAGTCTCCGCAGTCACCGCAGTCACCGCACTGGATATCTTCGGCCGCGATGAACGCGCATAGAACTTCATATAAAATAATCGAATTCGGGGACTGCGGCGACTGCGGTGCGGTCCATATCTGCGTTCACCTTTAGAAAAATATTTTTGGCATGCTTTCATTATGGGTCGACGAAAGCGGATTCATAGTTTTTTGTTCACTTCCTCTATGAGATGAATAGATTAAATGGAATCTACATACTCCCGACAAATCTACTTATGTTATTATGTCTTTGTGTCTTGAATTACAAATCGTTTTGTTTTATTTTTGGCATACCAATAACTTTTATAACAAATGTTTATGATTTAACTAATCACACTAATTATTATTATTATTATAAGTGCAAAAGTTTGGATGTTTGGATGGATGGATGTATGTTTGTCGCTCTATAACTCGACAACTATACTTGAAATATTTGAGTATTATCACTAAAAGCTTTCAAATACAATATAGGTATATAATATATAAATATAATATATACCTATAGTCATCTATCAATCGATGAAGCGTTTTTTCGACGTACAAGCCATTAATCAAACAGGCTGTACTCTTTACACTGTACACGGCCTCACAGATGAATATAAATGATGTTTAGGAAATAAGAAATAAAAATAACCCCGCGATTATAATCTTCAATACTTAGCCCGCTGATTGTCTATTTTTGATAGCGACCAAAATCGATTTCAAACTGTCAAATATGACAGTTCAGTGACCACGTAAGTAGCTCTGTGACTCTCATCTCGACGAAACCTAACGCGAAGATATCTAACCTACGCGATCTTTTTGACAGTTTGAGACCAATTTGAGTGTTTGAGACAAGTAAGACAATCAGCCCGCAGATAATAATCTGAATTGAAAATTAATCAATGGGAGAATGCCCGCCTGAAATTCAAAAGGATGCGGGTCCCACTGCAAGGCAAATGTTTCTATGATCTTTAAATATTGGTTTCGGGTCTGGGTGTTTTTATGTAATATGTTACAAAAATGTATATAAGTTAGCATTAATGGCCGTGGAAGAGAACGGCATTGTTTTATTGAATGTCATAAACAAATAACAATGCCACGGAGTTTTGATCAAAGCGTGTCTGTGATTTAATCCTAATTATTTTAGTCTATGAACTCTAAATAAAGTAAAATGAATTAATTTGAAAAATAATAACAGCACAATTGAAAATTAATATCAAAATCACTAGAAATTAATGTAACAATCGAAGTGGGCGTTTTAATTATATTGCCATTTCTTTAGTCTAAGCTAGGTAATTAGTTTTAAAAGTTCAAAAGAAAATGGCAAAAAACGATTGGCTTTTTCGTGGAAATTGTCTTTCGATTTGTCTTTGAACTTTTTACCTTTTAATTATAAAAATTGTTGTGAAATTTCGTCGTTAAAATATTATTTGCTGTTATAAAATTATGGGTTTCTTTTGTAAGGAAAATCAATTCAAGTGCGCAATTACCGTAGAAACTTGGTCAGGTGTATAGGTACATTTGTTTTGTTTGATCATTATAGTAAGGCATAGCTAATGGCCTACCAAAAAAATATTACTCGTAAGTACACTATTTTTACTATTTAGAAACGTTTTAAAAAAATATTGAGGGAATTATTTGAATGGTGTAACGTTGGAAAACATTTTAATTAGCCCAATTTACTATCTGAGTGTTCACTGTTAATATTTTTTTATGTTGTTTGATATCATCTATCTTTTAAGGCATCAGCAGTGCGATTCAAACTTTTGAAAATGCATCCGATTCGATGATTTTCGTCTGAAAGTTGACGTATTTTTAGCGAGGAAAAGTCACTTTCTCAATTCGGAATACATTCCGAGAAGGTCTGAATAACACTGATGAAGTCCAAGTAGTTTCAATAATCAAACCATTTTAGTAGCTTTTCATATTTAAATAAAGAGAATTTGAATAGCTAACTCAGAAAAAGGGGATTAGCCAAGATTTTTGTCCCCAATTGCCAATTTTCTTTACAGAAATGTTGACTGCGCGGTTTGGACCCCAATAATCCCATATTACAGGAGGGATCTGCTATATGAAAGGTCATTCTTTCTGTTACACGCACTAAAGCTACAATTTTCTTACACACAATGAAATTTTTATCACTTTACACTGGCCGATTCAAAAGCAGAAAATTATTCTTTTTCCTTAGAAACTCTGTGTGTATGACTTTATGATGTTTCTGTTACCCTTAACATTTTCAATTTACATGGAAATTAGGTTACAATGCGAAAGTTTGTACGGATGTTTGTTATTTAATCACGCCAGAACAGTTGAAATAATCTGGATGAAACTTGGAATATACATAGTTTATAAAAGGATCACATATACACATACACGCATTTAGGCTACTTTTTATTCAAGAAGGTACCACGCTAGCGACGCCACGGTAGCTAGTAAGACTATAAGATATATAGCAGGTTTTCCATCTGCCTTCGAGATCTGAGGTCACAGCAGAGGCGTCACTGACATTTCAATCGTGCACCCAATCTGCATACTCAATTGGGTTGGGAAGGCATATTCAAATGACATTCCATTATTATCAAATCCAAAGGCTTTTGATTGCATTTCTATCTCAGACTGACATATTCAGTAATAAAGTACCTACCTCAAACTACCCTGTGACAGAATGCCCAAAGGTCTAATGTAGTGTCTATTATATCAGGTTTGAAAAATAAAGGATCCTGATTTATTAAGTACCTACTTCTCTTTTCCATCATGATGCTTTAGTTAGAGACTATTTTTTTTCCTATTTCTCCTCTTCAGATTTTTTTGAAAATTTCAAAATATCTAGTAGGTACTCCTCCGCCAAACTATACCAAAAAAGATTCGTCAAAATTTTCACGCTAAAGCCACCCAACCACCCACTTTCCACAGCCTAACCTTACTATGCCAGGCTAGTCAGGGCAAATCCGGGAACAGCACCAGCGCGAAAACAAAAACTTGATGGTCTTCGACATGTGTTTCACCCCTCCACGGGGCATCCTCAGGAAATAATTGACTCCCTCTGTGTGCTTGCGCAGACGTCTTGTCGCTTCGAGCGCCGAACAGAAAGTGAGCCAACCGCTCCAAATCAACTCTATTTATACTCTACGATCGGTTGCTAATTGGGTCATTAACTAATTAGGTGTCATTATTTATTATTTCCTGAGGATGCCCCGTGGAGAGGTGAAACACGTGTCGAAGACCATCAAGTTTTTGTTTTTGTTTTCGCGCTGGTGCTGTTCCCGGATTTGCCCTGACTAGCCTGGCATAGTAAGGTTAGGCTGTGGAAAGTGGGTGGTTGGGTGGCTTTAGCGTGAAAATTTTGACGAATCTTTTTTGGTATAGTTTGGCGGAGCAGTACTAGATATTTTGAAATTTTCAAAAAAATCTGAATATGGACTTCCGCAAAGTCACGCCTGAATCAATTAACTATTTCTCCTCTTTGTTAATGTATCAATATTTAATTAAAACAAGTGGCTAAATTAACAAGTTAAAAAATCCGACTTCAGTATTGTAAGCTGAGTAATTTTCTGCACTCTCGATGTGCATTTCTGTTCATCCGAAGATCCTCGACAAATCTTCACCTTTTTGTGGCACCAAATCGGAATACCCTTTCAAACAAAAAAAACCCTAAGCGTCCTTGAGGAATTGGTGAACAAAAAAAAAAGATTCTGACGAATTGAGAATCTTTTTTTGAAGTCGGTTAAAATACTTCTAATTTTAATGCTGTTCTCGGTGACGTAGTTTCTTATAGACGGTCTGTCTCCGGCATGTACAATTGATCTTTCTGTTAAGTACATTATGTGGATGGAACTACAAATTAATCAATTAATATCCATCATCAATCACACAAGATCACTAGTAATAATTATTAGTCTGTGCAGTCAGTAATCTAATCGCAAAGCTATGAATTATAATAATCACGTGAATAACAACCGATTTCATCTAATTTTACTTACATAATAAACTTATAAAATTTCTAATTAAAAACTTTATTATACTTAGAACAAAACTAAAATTAGCCAGTAACAAACCATGAATCATCAAAACTTATTTGGAATTCTTTTTTGCCTTTTTTTGGGTTATTTTAATCTGACATCAAGTTTTTATAATCAAATCAATAGTAGCATTATTACTATAAGATGTTCCTTGCCTTTCTGCTTTTGTCAGATAAAGATCTAGGTTTTTCACATTGTAAAGAGACCAAATAATTCAAGCTGAAAATTTGTTAGTACAAAACATTCATGAACCCAAATTGAGTTCTACAATAGGTACTCGTATGTTATACGCTATGGTCCCTACTTATGAAAGATGTTTAAAGTTAAACACTGGTTAAACAACGTCCTGTCTTTATTTGTGGATAGTGACAAACAGAGACAGGACGTTGTTTAACCAGTGTTCAACTTTAAACATCTTTCATAAGTAAGGGGGTTTATTTGTTCATTTTCCTTTTTATTTCCAATTCATTTTATTAGTTTACGACTTAAAAAACCTGGACTGACAATTTCACGTGCCCTGCGAGCCACAGAAGCGATCAGCTGTATGCCACTTGCGGTCACTCATTAAAATTATGAGCGCCTTCAACGATCTAGAGATCTCAAGAACGTCTAAGCAAGCTACGCCACGTGCCTTTCTAAGAGGCGTAGATCTTTTAGAAAGGCCTCCCTGTCCCTCAGCCTCAAAGGTTTTTTCTATTTCACGCGTAATTTGTTTGTAGGTCGTATACTTAATATTTTCAAGTTTTCACCCAATAGGGTCACCGGCTTTGTCATTCATATTGGGCTGTTTGTGTTGAAGATTTAAATAATAGTCGGCTTTGTTGTGATGTTTAGCAATTTTCATGAGAACTACTTCGAAACGATTCATATAAAAAACTCCTGAAAATTATGTGTCAGTGAACTAAGCTGACATTTATTTACAAAAACTAAAATACTATATATTTATATAACATTATAAATTACAATAAGAACCAGTTGAGCCACCTAAAGAAACGATCTATAGGTAGCTCAACTGATCCAAGCCACTGCCAGTCGGAAGCGAGTCCAAGACACTGGCAGCATTACCGCGCTGGATAGCAATGCTGATACGTTGATCCAAATAAGTACCAGACTACACTACTAGACAGTCAGTGAACTAGACAAATTAGTTCCTTTTTTAAACTCTTTTCTTAGCTTTATCTTTTCACAGAGAAAATCCATTGTTATATTCAATTATCCTATTCTTCGCTTTTAAATAAATGACATAAATTAGATTAACATCCCTTTTTTTCGATCCAGTGACTATCGGACCCTAATTAGTCCTGAAGACTAAACTTAAAGATTGTTCTAAAATGTACTCAGTAGAGTTTGAAACAATGTCCTAATTACCTTTATAAATAGATTAGCCGCTTTATAAGAAACTATTTTAGAAAAAAGGAAGCAGAATTTTCTATTAAGCACTAGATCTGTACAAGTGAACTCATTTAGGAAATAAGCTTCCATTTTGCCACCTTCATTTCAGTAGACAAATTAGAGCACTCTGCTCGCTGTAAATACGTACTCGGGCTTTATATGAGAGCGATTGAGTTCTAGTGAAATATCGCATTTTATTTATTGAATGCGCACTATTTTAACTACTTTTTTATTCAAATATTTAAACACTTTTTTAAATGTTATGTAACATGATGATGAGAATGTAATCGGTTTAAAACTTCCATTTAAAGTTTAAACACTGTTGATCCTTTCTATAATTGATAAATAGATTAAGTTCAGATGTCATTTTTCTATCTTGGACTTGTAAGATTTTTCATAGCTCGGTTGCCGTATCTTTTAACTTACAGTTGGACAAGAATACGGAAATAACATTCTTTTAACATTTGCTAAATTGTTAGATCAAATTATTTGTTTGAGCCATAAACATTTTTTTCATTACTCATACACGGAAAGTACGCTTGAAGTTACCTGAACAGAGGGATGAAAGTAGTACTTTTCCGCCCTGGGAAGAAATTTTCCCTGCTGTCAAATAAAAAAAAAAAACATTCTATTTTGACATTTATAATGAGTCATGTTGAAACTTTTTACACAGCAAAAGTAATATTTGACATTTCTATTTTACCTTTTTATTGAGAATTGCTTTAAAAAATATTTTCAACAATTTATTACATGAGTATTGTTATTAATAATTACTTTTCACTAAAAAAATATTATTTAAACAAGATTTTGAGCTTGAAATATTTACCATCTTCAATGACAAAAAATACTGGCTGAAAAAAAAAGGTGGGCGCCTTTTTTGTTTTTTTTTTTTTCAGTGGCAAGCTACCAGCCAATATTTTTTTTAGAGCACCAATTCGATTTTATCTGTTTTGTCGATCGAGAGCAGAGATTTTTATAAAATGAGCTAATCAGGTTTTTATTTACTTTCCTAATATTCGAAATGAAAAGCAGAGTGTTTACCTCGGGTGAAATACCTATTACGGCACTCGAACTATTAGCGCCCTCGCTACGCTCAGGCGCCAAACCGTCTCGTGCCGCAATAGGTTACTTTCAACCCTCGTCCAACAATCTACTATTATTTATCTTATACTAATTTAATAAAGCGGAAGAGTTTGTTTGAACGTGCTAATCTCAGGAACTACCAGTCCGATTTGATAAATTATTTCTGCATTTGATAGTTACACTCTTGAAGAAGGTTTAAGGCTACTTTTCATCATCATCATCATTACCAGGACCACCACTACGGGGGCAACGCCGCGAGGGCGCTGCTAATTATAATAAATTCCGCTGAAACTTTGTTTCAATCAATAAGTTTGATTTATCTCGGAACTCCACGTTCATAGGTGCTTTAGCGATTCAATGCCTATTTTAGTTTCCAGCTACTGAATAGACGCAATCTTGTTCAACTTCTGCTAGGTTCCATTAGGTTAGTTCAGTTCCCACTCTAGAGTACCTCGGTCCTTACAAATCGACTGAAAGACTGTATTTAAGTACAAGAGCTACTTCCGACCTGAGTGTTTGTCACCTCACTCTGGAAAAAGTCGGGTTTAGCGGTTTTTCGATTTTTTTCGACGATTTTTGCGTATCAAGATCTTTTTTTTATTATTAAAAAGCTTTGGGAAAAAATATTTATTTTTTAATTGCTATCAATTTAATATTTTTCTTTTTTTAATTTTTTTTTTAATCGCGTGTATTGGAAGGGATTGGGGGAGACCTTTGCCCAGCAGTAGGACAGTATTGGTTAGAAAAAAAAATTGTAAATTGTAGTCTTTTTAGAACAATAATTTTATTTACTAACATCATAGATTTGAATAAAGTGTATTGTTGTGATCACTTAGATGAGTTGAAACGTAGAGATTTGAAATGAAGAGAGTCCATTCAAATTCAATTGAGTATTTAAACATCATAGTATTCATAGTCCAACTGTTGGACACACTTATTTCGCTAGATTTTTGTTACTAATATCTAGAAGTACATACATACATACATAAACTCACGCCTGTATCCCATCATAGGGGTAGGCAGAGACCACAGATTGCCACTTGCTACGATCTTGACACACTTCTTTCGCTTCATTCACTCTCATCACATTCTTCATGCAAGCTCGTCGGTTTCTAGAAGTATAAGTAAACAACCAGTTCAGAGGTATCATTCAGTTATAACTTTTATAAATAAATATTTATCACACACTAGATGGACTACCATTTACGTCCCAACAAAATGAGAACATCTCTAATTAACTGGACACCTGTTTCACTCAATTTCAATTTTGTGTTTTACGAAAACATAGAATACATCATTCAACATCGATTGCCCAATCAATTGCTTCCATGAATCGTAAATTACATCGTTAAATGGGCACGTGCACAGAGAAATAAACACGGATTGCGTACCTACTTCTACTTTTCATTACAGCTTAATTACCCGTCAAACTGAAATTTTGTGAATGCGAATGTTGTAATTAAAAATGCCAGTCAATTTCAGGGTTAATAATTGCCTGGTAACTTAATTAGAAAGAGCACAGTTTGGATGAAGTTTTTGGAATGGAAATAGCATGTACTAGTTACGCCCCGGCGGTGTTACACGCATATTGACGTTATATAGTAATGATGATCATGACGAAGATTAGGCTATAGCCTTTATCAAAAATTAAGCTATCAAATGCAGCAAAAATTTTAAAAATCCGACTGCTAGTTCCTGAGATTAGCGCGTTCGAACAAACAAACAAACTCTTTTGCTAAAATGTTTTTCCGTCTTACATTATGAAAGATGTTTTAAGTTGAACACTGGTTAAACAACGTCCTGTCTCTGTTTGTCACTATCCACAAATAAAGACAGGACGTTGTTTAACCAGTGTTTAATTCAAAACATCTTTCAAGTAAGGTCGGTTGTGTTGCTGTGATTTAGGAAGTAACAAATCAAAACCTGTCTTACACGTAGCTCACTCCTCGAAGTACTTCAACGATACTATCTAAATACACGCATCCATTACCACATCATCTGAATGTTTACATGTGCTATCTTAGGGAGTGATTGAATTAAACAGTGCCTAAACAATAACAAGGTTTCAGGGTCAAGGATTTGGTAAATTATTTATCTTCTACGCCGTAGAATTCTACAGACTTAAGTATACATATAAAATACCATTAATATATGTTTATTTGTATGAGCTAGTGGTTACCTTTGGTGACTTCTAAAAAAGGATGAGGTTTTTAATTCGTCGGATTTTTTTTTATATATTCACCGATTACTCAAAGACGCCTGACCAATTTGTTTTTTTTTTTTTTGAAAGGGTATACTTTCCGACTGATGCCATAAAAATTTGGTAAGGATCTGTTAAGGATCTTCGGACTTATGAACAGAAATGCACTCGAGAGTGCAGAAAATTGCTCAGCTTAAATAACATTGAAGTCGGTTTTTTTTCTTTTTTATTTAGCCACTTGTTTATTCATTCCAACTAGCATAGTTTCGATATCGTTGTTTCCGTTTATTTGACACAAATACTTCGTCAAATGTCACAATGTCGAATAACTGTCTCTTATACCGGTAAGAAGGGTCTGTATCTGCGAAATGAAATCTATTTGTCACTCCTAGAGCTTTCTTAGCTACCTTATTTCGGAACATTCTCAACATTTCAGGGGCATCGGAAACGCGAATACTCTACTTACATTCCGATTTTACGTATTCCAGTTGAGTTTTCGTCTATTTTAGGCGCGGGACGTACAGAAAAGACGTAAGACGAGGACGCGTCGCAGACATAATTATGTCTCTTCCGCGTCCCTTTCATAGGACCAACCAAGTTGGAAATTATTCTGATTTTTATGCATTTAAAGAGTCCTAATAAATATTTTGTCAAATACCCTTAGCATTTATAACAAATGTGCACAAAGACATTCGAATTTGTAAATAAAAATCAGACCTAACAGAAATTTGAATATCTTGAGCTTTGATTGAATGTTGCCCTATTCTAAGATTCAAAATGGAGGGATTCTCAAGTGAAATGTTAATCTTGATTGCTTAATTCAGTATCAACAATCTCGGTTTAATCCTTCTGTTGAATGTCGTAATCCCAGGCCAAGTCAATTTAATGGGGAATAGAAACTGATAAACACTTTCCCAGTACATAATCACGATCGTATTCCCTGATCTTGTTATTCAAGATCTTTAAAAGACGTTTAGGGGGCTAGTCAGAGACATGTTCAAATCTTTAGTAAACAAAAATTTTACAAAAATAAGAGTTGGTTACGTCACAGGTTGCCTTTTCGCTGCTTATTACAATACTAACTAGTTACCCCACGAATCTTTAATTATTTAAAACTAAAATCTCACTATCAGATCAAAACTAAATTATACAACCCTCTAGGCTCACATATTGGTAATACTTTTTCTTAAAAATAAAAAATTGATAGACAAGCTTTCATAATAAAAATATTTTTTTGTTAGAGCTCGAGACACATTTTTATCAAATTCCGACGTCATTTCAAAATTAATATTATTTGTGTGTTCTTAAAATTGTTTCAGTTATTACTGTGCAATTAAACCATAAAAGATTTAAAAATATTCTATCGCGTGGTACCCGGATAAAAGGTCATACTCTGGGTCATTATCTATCCTAAACAGCCAAATCGGTTCAGTGATTGTCGAGTTATAGAGGAACAAACATACATCCAAACATTCGCATTTATAATATTAGTGTGATTTATAACGATCACGGTGAGAAACATTGTTTATGGCTTCAAATTCTCTCGACATTTATTTACACAAACTAAATCACTAGTACAGTTATATTTTGAAATACACCAAACCAGCTAAACTATTAAACAAGCAGTTGATCGCCCCGGAAATAGGCATGGAAAATCTCAATATATACTTAAAGAGTAATCGATAACACTTTTATAAATAGGCTATTGATGAGCTCCATCGTAAAAAGATCGTAAATACTGGAATACCATCCAATATTTAGCCACAGATTAAACTATAACATCTAGAATTTATAACCTTATGAACTTTCACTCCAAGACTCAAATTTTCTTATCAATTGTCTTTGAATTATAGATCCAGTGTAAAGAACCTTGAAGTACATTTAAAAAAACTTCCTTCAAGGTATCGAGTGCGAGTTTTTTTACAAAAAAAATGTATTTTTCCTTACAAATTGCAATTCCAATCGATACTCTGAGACGCGCTACTCTTAAAGATTAATTGCCATAACATTTAAAGAATTTTTATAACTGCAACACAAAACACAATATTTTAAGTTGCTAGAACGTTACGTTTTATGGTTTTTCAATTTTAAATTATCATACGTTTTTTAATACACTTTGTAGCCAGTTGACATTGTTAAGATCTTTTTCTAAACAAACTGTACCGATTCAAATCCAACTAAAACTTTCATTCCTTATGATTGTCTACTGGGGCCAAGAAATCAAACCCTGTGCTGCTGTTCCAAAATTCAAAAAACTGTCATCTTACTCTCAGAGTAGTTATTCTGTTAGCCAACTGAATTCGAAATACAATTGTTTAGAAAGCGCAACCGAACATTATTAGGTGCATTCAAATTATCCTGGTTATAAGGTGTCAACTTTACGATGTCAAAATATTAAAACAAATAGCAGTTTAATCTGTGGTTTAATCTCCAGATAAAACTTAATCCAGTTTGGTAAAATCCAGCCTTAGTTGCATTGCAACGGTCACATTGACCAGCCTAGTTGGCTGGTCAATGTTCATCTGAAAAAATACAAATCTTGCCTGAAATAAATTATAAGTAGCTAAGGTCATAAATAAACCTAAACACACCACCATAAAATACGTAATTAAATAATAAACTTGGCCTTATTAGAAGCGCTGGCCGTGGCGTGACAATTACGAAAATAATTGAAAACTCAGGGAATGAACATTACGTTTCAACTTTCATGCCTTCATAAAACCTAATTAGCGTAGCTTACTTAGACTGGATTCGATCAAACTTGATTAATTTTTTACTCGAGATTAAACTACTGTTTGTTTGAATATTTTGACATTGTAAAGTTGACACCTTATTACCAGGATAATTTGTATGCACCTAATAATGATCGGTTGCGCTTTCGAAACAATTGTATTTCGAATTATGCAGTTACTCTAGAGTAAGATGACTTTTGGTTGAATCCAGCCTAAGACGTTTTTGATAGATCGTTGAAGTTAAGCAATATTCTGAGCTATCACAATTTGGATGGATGACCGCCATTAGCATCAGTTGACCGCTTCAGTGCTTCGGATGGCACGGTAAATTGTCCGACCCGGCTTTTAATTCATTAAGCCATGACGGAGGCCTTAAAACTTCATCACCAGAGTTGGCCACTAGATCAAACTAACTTACTGTATACTTATTTTTGTGTTATATAAGTGTTATTTAAGATTTGAAAAAATATTTCTGCAAAACTCTTGAAGAAGGCTAAAGGCTACTTTTCATCATCATCATCACCATACACCATAAGTATGGGAGCAACGCCGCCAGGGCGCTGCTAGTGTGTTATATAAAGCACTTTTTAAGCTTTTATAAACATTATCGAAGCCATTAAATAAATGGAACCACTTGCTTCACTTGCCCTGAACAGAGGACTAATTAATTGGTGTCACTCGCTCCATTTCCTTCATTAGATGGTCTGCTCATCCGGAACTAATCAATACATAGATTGTACTGCATTTTATTACACAAAGCACACTGTTTTCAACTCTATTTCGTACACTTTACCATTGATTTTATTTCTAGAGCTTTGTAAGTCTTAGTCTAGATAAAACTGAAATTTGATAGGGCGAGTGCGAAAGTTATTTTAAGCTTTATCACGCAAAACTTAAGGTTGAGAAATGCATTTTAAGTTATTTGGATATGTAAGCGTGTGACCGTTTCTTACTTGGCATTAGTATGCTATCGTGTCTTTGAACTTATGGAGTTTCGCCAAATTTCGATCTTCGTCGCTTTTTGGTCATATTGTTCGTATGGGTCAGTGGCTAAGTTATTAAATATTTTATAAACACTTGTAAACTCTAGTTCAGTTCCAGACAAAACAAAAGAACGAAAAAAAAACACTATAGTAAAGTAACTCGAATTTTCTACCCACGACAGTTCATCCTAATGGTGGCTGCACACTTACCCGCGCCGAACGCGCCAAACGAATCGCATTTTAGAATTATTTATATGAAATCTTATGAAACCTCGCACACCTGCCTGCTGCAGTCGAATCGCATTACTTCGAGAATGTGGCTCGGATAGGTATGCGATCAGCTTTAATTGGGTGTGATCCTCAAAAAACAATATCAAGATTTCCTCAACCGATTAAGCCCATTTACACTTATCACAATTCAATTAGTATTCAAATCGCTTGTATTTTTACTTTATTTATACAAAATCATAAATTGAATATTCTACTTGACCATTTACATAACTTTACAACATAATATTAGAATGAATTGAACCATCTTCTAAAATACCTATGCTTTAAAATAATAAATAAAAAAAAAATCGTAAGGAAGAAAATGGTAAAACATTTTTTGCCCGTCGCAAGAATTCCATACATTTTCGGACCCCGCGGCCTTTTATTTCCACTGTTGAGATAGAATGGCTTGTCTATGTTCGTGCCATCCATCTTATCCTGAGCCAATTTAACCCACTCATGACCTCTATCTCCACATCCCATTTATTTTTTTCGGATTTTAGCTACACAGCAATGCGAGAAATATAATTTACACACATTTTGGCAGGAAGACTTGTATGTATGTATGTTCGTTTGAGCTAGTTGTTAACTCTGGTGAATGCTCCGCCCTTTTTAAAAAAACCTTATCAATTTAGGTAATCAGGTAATCAAGGTCTCAAAAATTGATGAATGAAATGTAAAACAGATGATCAATCACGTCAATGAAATGTTGTGCCTTCTATTTACAACTTATATATAAATCGGACACTCAATAAAGAAAATTTGAAATCCTATATATTTTTATTATTTTCCATAGTTAATGATTTGTTCTACCAGAAGTGTGTGTGTTCCTAGTGCACAAACCCCCTAATATCTTTACTTTTGTTAATTTATTATCAATTATGATTATTTCTTTTAAATGCAAAAAGTGTTGGGTATTCGATAGCAGGTTAAGAGTTCCACAATAATTAGTAATAAAAAAACACTAAACAATTTATATGAAAGCATCGTTAAAAACGCAATCTAATAACGTTAAGCGTTACTCGTTAAAAAGAAACATGCAGGACTACTAATCGTTATTATGCCAACTTACACCAACGTTTTTAACCTATTCCCTGTCCAGATACCACGGTGTTCCGAGCGCCCCGACTGTACGCAACATCAGCGTAACGTGCGTCAATGGTACGAAATGCATTAAAGCGAATTGCATGTTTAACAATCTATATCAAAGAGAAGGTATTCTAAGTATATTTGCAAAAAAGTTATAAAGTTTTTAAAATATAAATTCGTATAAATTCAAGTATAACGAAATTACAGTAAAGTAACTATCCGTACCTCCGTACCCATATTATAAATGTGAAAGTGTGTTTATTTGTCCTGCTTTCACGTCAAAACAGAGCGACGGATTGACGTGATTTTTTGTGTGGAAATAGTTGGAGGGCTGAAGAGTAGCAGAGGCTACTTTTTATCCGGGTACCATGCGAGCGAAGCCGCGGGCAGCAGATAGTCTTAAATAATTAAAAAAATGTGTACATTTTACATAGTGAGAAACATTTGTACTAGAAGAATAATATTCATTGATTTTTTTATTAATAATTCGTTACTTTACAACACATAAACATAGAACAATCATCCTCGTTATCCATCCACCAATTTTGTTTTGGATGAGAATCAAATTCACAACCTACAGTGCGGGAGACAGAACCAGGCATTCAGTATTCGCAATCTTTTACTTAAAATTCTCTTTCAGAGGCAATATAAGTTGAAAACTTCAACTAGCCATCGAGCAGTCTTTACTCTTCGTCACCAGAGTTGGCTCATTATTAAACTTACCACCATTTTTCCTTAGCGATTTCAGTAAATGTTCACTCGATAAAATTTTATGCTATGCGTGGCTGGCATCGTTAGGAGAAGCATTTTGTACGATAAAAATGCCGTCTGATAACAAATGTTACCTATTGATAAAGAAGTAAGAGTTCTAGCAGGCATGCTACTTTTAGCATCGGTGATTGGCAATGTCGCTTTTCAGAAGCAAAATGTAGCGACCAACACTCCACACCGCACAGTTAAAAACGCCAAACGTGGCGATCGGTGATCGCAGGTTGCTAAAACGCGCGATTCCGATACCGCGTCCGAACGCAGAAAAGCCTAGACCAAACCAACGCGTTCAGCGGTGGCGTGCAAGGTGACGATCACTTGTTGTCCAATCAGAGAACGCATCGTGACACATCGGTGTCACGATGCGTTCTGGTCTAGGCTTAAGTCGATGCAGCATCGAAAAGGCGCGATTTTGATACTGCGACCGAACGAAGATTTGCCAAAACGCGATGCAGCACCGATGCAGTCTTGAAATTGCCGATCGCCGATGCTAAAAGCAGTATGTCTGCTACAGCCCTTATATGATTTAATATTGTGCACAAAGAGAATAAGCCTAATTTATCTTCGAAGTCGGTTGAAAAAAAAATATCTTACTGAAAAGATACCTCTCGATACTGCTTATCATACATACATAAGATCACGCATCTTTCCCGTTAGTGTTTCGATGGTTATAATATTGTAATATACCTACCTAATGTACATAGTCTGTTATGACCATGTCTTTCCTGTGAAAAGCCGGTTAAGCTGAGAGGATGGTGTAGGTGCTGGGCAAGTCTACTCCATCTCAACATTGTCCCAGGCACTACAGTGTCCCGTTAAGTGTAGGCAAAGATTGCCTCCTGACACAGTATAAATCATCTAGTAAAGATGTAAAGGCCTAAGTATAAAGTACATGGAAATATGTGGTCACTGCTTATTTTTACGGGAAGGTGTGTAATTTTATGTATGTAATGTACTGTAATGTATGTAGGTATGTATGATTCAATTACTAACCACCGTTTAAAATGTCGGTGCACATCGAAAATACTTGCCGTTTAAAAACAAACTAAGTAATAACTATTAACTTAGTTGCTACATTGTAACATAGAATACAAAGTTTGCGTAATTACAGTATTCTTCACTCTAACAGGTAAGTTGATTATAAACATGAATGTTAGTTAAACACAGACCACAGTCAAATTTAATATAGCTGGGTAAGTGTAAATTGTGATAAAAGCGCTACGCTTCATATTCGCGAAAGTATTGGCCACATGCCACACTTTTCGTTATCACATTCTTCATAATAATGCGCTTATTCTTTGTTTATTACTGGATATCTGGTTTTCTGTATGGACTTTTTTCTTCCCAGTTATTTTGTTCCGTTCCAAAAATTCGTTACCAAAGTTGGTTATTGGCTGATTGCGGGCTTACTTAAGCCTGATTACATTTTTTTAAACTTAATGAAAAACTGAACTAACTGTTTCAGTAGTCCTACGATCGTTCAGTTCCCTTAATAATTATTACCTCAATTACTTTGTAATTGTCTATGCCTGCGTCTTGTTTAATGTGGACAAACCTATTAATTTTCAAACTGAAGTTTAGACATTGTAGTTTGACCCTGAGGTCTGACCTATTTGATAAGCAAAAGAATGATGTATTATTAACCAACTGGTTAGGTAAAACAGTATAAGCACAGAACTATATCGAGATAGAAGCAAAAAGTTCGTTGATTTGTATGGAAACCGACCGTGTAACATTTTGTGAAGGTACTTTGACGAACGCAGTTGACAGTTCGGATTGCTTATTTTCATTGCTAGTTTTCAATGCTCGCCAAGTCTGGCGCGTCAAATTAAAGCCGTAATGAAATTAATTCGGAATGAACTTCGCGGCGAGCAAAGAAGTCTTCAGCCCTTCTTTTCGGCACGCGAGGTACATAACACTCTTTGCTTCTATCTCGATATAATTCTGTGAGGATAAGGTATTCCTTTCATTGAACAACGCCATTCAACCACACGTCTACAGTCAACTAGTCAAGTGACTGAACACAACGTTCAACAGTATAGTTCGCATCATGTAAAAAGAACGCTGGAAGAAAGTGGGGGGTGTGTTTTGTCTCATCTTTTCGAATAGGTAATCCATGCGCAAACTTGAGACAAAACACACCCGTCCACTACAACTGGACGACGATGCTTAGCAGATTTCCAAAACGAAAAACATAATTCATTGCCATGGTTTAATTTACAACTTACAAAAGAACGACAGTACATCCCATTGGGACAATACGCCTTCAACATCTTTAGAATATTACGTAAAATAGTAATAACACAACCACAAAATAAGGCAATGACGTAAATGCCGCAAAACTTTTCCTTAAAATGTCAACGATAAATTCATAGCTAAACGGTTAAAGTTACCACCAAACCGTCGTCGCTAAACGACTAGAACTACCACGAGTTATAATAAGTAAATTCTTATAAGCTAGTGGCCGATGACGTCTTTAGACAGGCCGAAAATTGCTTTAAATTTTTGGCATTGATGGCGCTGTTATATAATTCTAACTTGAATTAAACCTCAAATTGGTTTCAAACTATCAAAACGAGCGCTCGGGTATCCTGTGTCGCGTTCAATCTCGTTGAGATGAAAGTGACAGAGCTACTTGCGTGGTCACTGAACTGTCGTACAGTTTGAGACCGATATTGGTCGCTATTGAAGATAGACAATTAAGAGGTTGTTGTAACGACTCCACTTATTGAGAGAGGGATCGCGATGATGATGATTCATTCCAAAGATCTTGAAAGATTATCTTAATCATTCAGCCGATTTTAATAAAAACAACCGCCTCAATTTTAAATAACCATGCAAGGCAAGTTTAATATAACAGTACAGTTGTACCGCTGATTCTATTCTGTGGCTAATATCCCTTCTTAAATTTAGATTTTAAGCGGTTAAATAATTTCATGATTAGATGCAGTGATCCCATAGACTGAACTCAATGTATATTGAGTTCAGTCAATAAATCACATAATAATATCACATAATAATAATAAATCAGTAAATCACATAAGCTAAAAAAAAATCGTACTCGCTAACTATACTCGTAAAATATTATTTATTATAGAAACACCAACTTACCACCATTTTGTTGGTTTTTCTTATGGCACATTATGGCGGTCGGCAAAGTGGACGTCGTGCCGCGTCGGTTTAAACTCGGATTGAAATCAAACAAGCGTAAACTTTGCAAATCCCCCTCGGAAGCAATAATTTCTTAAGCCTTGTTACTGAAGTTGGATAAACTGTTAACTGCATACTTACAACCACAGAGCTTATAGTAAGTTTGCGGATAACCGCATAGCTGTGATTATGATAAAGATGAAATAAATGAAAATACTTAGTCCCCAAGGCGCGGCAGATATTCTCTCAGATCTTTTTAGGCTTTTAAAGTCCTTTGAAGAGGTCTAAGGGGGTAGTCGGGGTAGATAAGTCCAAATACGTTTGGATAGCAGTTTAATTAAAGTTTAATTAAAGTAGGTATGTATTAGAAATTAATTTAACTATAGTTTATAAGGGCGGCTTGCACAAAGATTCCTAATTGTATTTAGCTTACTTAAACGCATTTAACCCATACAAAAAAAGCGTTTAGACAAAAAAAATGAGGCTAAAAAATTAGGAACGTTGTGCAAGCCGCCCTAAAGTAAGTTAGTATTCTAGGGCTGTATTGAAGGCTCAAACAACAGTGAGCGCTGAGGTCGGTCGAGCGTAGGTCTCAATGAATACGTATGAGCGATAACAGTGCAGTACTAATGAATTGCTAAATACGTGGGTTCAGCTGGGATATTTTGTTTCACACGTAAAGTCGCTAACTCGGATTCGTTCCAACAAAAAATGTTTTTTTACGATGAATACTTTGAAATGGTAGAAGATGGTTAAAAAGTGATAGGCATGTTTGTTGTGTTAAATATGTTAAGTAATTTTGCATTAAAAAACTATAATTAAAATTAAAAAATTTTATTCGTAAAAAAACAATTTGTTGGAACGAATCCGAGTTAGCGAGTTTACGTGTGAAACAAAATATCTCAGCAGACAAGATTGTACAACCGTGCGACCAGCGCGTACGGTACGCGCTGATCATCGCCGCGTCGGTTGAGCACTAAGTAGTTACAGCTTGGTGGTGATCGGTTAGAAACCACAAGTCGAAGCAGGTAATTTGATAACCCTTTGAATTTCGGAAGCGCTCGGTTGGTAATTTTAGACCATGAAAAATGAGCCAAAGATCTGCTTTGAATAATATCTTGTGATAATTCCACAATTAATACTTGATCAAGTTATTTTATCAGCATTTAAATATCTTCAAAGGAATCGTTTCCTAAAAACATTTCATAAAAGTTTTCTATTGATATTTTTCAGATAACAAGCTTTTAATAGGTAAACGCATACTGATTCAAATGAGCCTAAACATGGGTTATTTTACAGTTATTCCACTAAATAAGTGTAAAATAACCCGTGTGTGTTAGGATGTTATGAAGTGAGTTATAAAGTTAGGAGCTGTTCAATGGGACTCTTCACTAAGACACCCGTTGAATAGCTTTCTTGAACAACTTCATCATCAGACGTGCTTCGGAGGGCACGTTAATTGTCGGTCCCGGCTTTTAAGTCGTTAAGCCATGACGAATGCCTTTAGGCGGCCTAAAAACTCTGTCACCAAAGTTGGCCACTTGCTCATACGAAATTATTTTATCATCAGATCAGCTCGCTATCATTTGACATTCGATTGTCATTGTGAATCTAATTTGTACGTGTGCCAAATTTCAGCGGAATCGATTGAGGATAACTGCTTTAAAATTCATTTGCAAGATTCCACCCGAAGAAACATACACTGTTACATAAACGAAATTCTTTTCAGTCAGTATCTTTTGGTGTTGCCAGCCAGTATTATAATTTAAAAACGAGACAAGATATTCATAATACCCATTGCACATTACATACATCTGTAAATTCCCATGATCAAGCGTTCAGAAGCACCGTTTTTACATGAAATAAAAAATAAGTACATTCAGAGGACCCTCAGAGAGACTTATAGAGGCCATAGTACCTTGTTGGTATGAACTTAGCCTACAGAGGCCCTACAGTCCCAAACTTAGCATAGATTGTACTATGGGAATCAGATAACCGATAGAATTCGTTGTAAATATATACGTTAACACCTTTACAACATCCAGACAGAACAAAAATATATGGTCATTACACAGCTGTTTGTCCTGGGTGACCTACAGCACAGAAGGCAGAGCTATTCAAGTTGGTACAGTTGTTCTATCTCACGAAGTCCGTTTGGTCTTAATTGTGTGTGTAGATGCACATGCACGTTGTTTCTGTGTGAGTGAGCCGATTCTGAGCGCTCCAGAGCTTACGCACACAGAAACAACGTGCATGTGAACACATTCAATTAAGACCAAATGGACTTCGTGAGATAGAACAACTGTACCAACTTGAGCTGAGAGGCCAATCTATCTGTTCCGATCTGTTTTTCTTTTTATCTACTTGATATTTTTACTCTGAGTAGAAGCTTATTTCGGCTAAAATGAGTTTCTTTGCGAGTTACGAAGTCTGTGGGTGGACGGGAGATTACGAGTTTTTTTCAAAGAAGGTGAGTGATCGCTTCTCGAGTTTGAAGTAAATTGCGGGTTGATTTTACATACGGACCGAATTAATTTTTCATAATTTTATAGTACTTAGGTTAGTAAAAGTTTAAAAAAAAATTACGATTAAAAAATTATGATGAATCTTTTTTTTTTTTTTACTTTAGTCATAGAATATAATAATACTACCCACCAATCGGGGCTTCCTCACCGCGCGACAGAATTTGGGCTGGCGAGGGGCTGACTTTGAGCTAGGGACGCGCCACGCGCGCAGACACTACGACGAGACCGAGACCACAGTGTAGAGTAATTATTCATGCGGTGACAACTTAACTTCACACAATTGCGCGTGTACAAAAATGATATTGTATAGTGTCTGTGTAAATTGTAAATAGGAAGTTAGACGCCGCTTTTGCATAGAGATTTCGTCGAGTGTCCGGGGTGTGCTTAAGTTTTCGTTTATATTTATGGCCTTCAAGTACATTACACTCATTTCTTACAATCAAATCCGGTGAGCATTCCGTAAGTCCGATTCATTCGAAAGCAATAACCCTCCTTTTTCTGTGTTACAATGGAAATAGCAGATTTAGTGGGAATATGTGTTACAATGGAAATAGCGATATTCCCACTAAATCTGGCAGACGAAGCACCGACACGCGCCATAAAGTTCAGGCCACTAATACCGTGCCACTTGGCACCGGCGCTAACGACCTCTGTTTACTATTACGATTAGGTGCTTGAGCGGGGTCTATGAGATACTATCGAAAAACTTTAGCTAGAAGAAAGGGAAGTTTGGAAGAGTATTGTATTAGGGTCAATCTTCAGAATCAGCGTTTGGTTGATCGCCTTGGTGCTTTTTAAATATCGATATTATTGCTTTTCTGTATTTTTATTTCGAGAAGGAGGTGTCTAAATAAGCATATTTTCATATTGGCCCCTGAAGGGGCAGAAAAGCAATAATATTCATATTTAAGGGGCGCCATAGTGATCAACCAGGTGCGCTGATTATGAAGATTGACCCTTAACACATGGGAATTACTCACGTAAAAATCCCGTCGATTTGGAAACCGACAATGGTTTGATTCATCTGGGAAGGAGAGTGAGACGCGACCGCGAGGAGTAACCTTGCCGCAAATCCCTCCTACCCAGAGGAGGATTCTCCGGATGAATCGAAACATTCATCTATTTACATCTTTCTTAGTTTACATTAAATTGTACAGGCAACACTGAAGTTTTGGACCCCATTATTCCACTAAGTTGAACTCAAAGTTCACTCATACTTCGTAGGTACTTATATAGGTTTTCATGATAAAGATCAAAATAATATCAACAGTAGTTTCACTTAGTCAAAACTATTTTTAGCTGGTTCAGTGCTTCGGAGGGCACGTTAATTATCGGTACCGGCTTTTAAGTCGTTAAGCCATGACGGAGGCCTTTAGGCGGCCTAAAAACTTCGTCACAAGAGATGACCACTTGCTCTACGAAATAAAAAGAAGAAGCTGGTTTGGTTTCGACTATAAATAGGATTTATATAGCGCTATTTTAAGAAACAAAATAATGTTAATCCACGGCGAATGTTTGACCGACATAATTCGAGTCAACAAATCTAACGTAAACAGCAGTTGGGTCTCATGCCTTCGTTGACCTAAATCGTTTTCTTGAGGAAAGTCACCTTACAGCAGGATCTCATAATCGAAATATTATAAGCCACATTGTGGGATAAAGTCTGTACAGAATAATATCTGAATGAATAAACATGATAGTTCATTATGCACCTTTTTTGTTGCAATTTAGTATTTGAAGGTTTAAAATCTAGTAATTCGTTTTCAAAATTCTCCCTGAGAGCCTTTTCATTTGACCGGGTAGCTGGTCGGCGGCGAAGTGTATGGGCATGTACGATATCTTTCATACGTACCAGCCTAATTTACATACAAACTGAGAAAAGGAATAGAATAGAAATAGAATAGAAAATCGTTTATTTTGTGTAAGTAGGTATAACTAAAAGACAATTTCGAAAAACTTATAACTAAAGAACTTAAAACTACACACAAAATTGGTCACCACTCAGCGTGGGCTACAGTAGCATAGAGCTCCTGTAGCGCTGGTTTTCTGTGGTGCCACTGGGTTCGTTTGCAGCAGCAACTGCTAGACACACATCGTTATTTAAATAAGAAAAAGTATGACTCCATGTAAGTAATTAAATAATATTATGTGAGTGTATACAGGCAAATTAGAATACAAATATATATATATATATATATATATATGCAGACAAAATTATTTTTAGGGTACCTATTAAAACTATTTTAAGACATGATCTTAAGCTAGGTTGATTGTGCCAAGAACGACTACCTTTGAATTTGGACTTGTGAAATTAACAAATGTTTTTTTAGGGATTCTTTAAAAGGCACTGACTAAGTCAAAGCGATGCGTGATCAGAGAGTTGTCACATATTTGGCTCAAAGGATCAGCATTGTCATTCAGCCTGTATTGCTGACAGTGTCGAGGACACGCTTCCGACTGGATCAGTTGAGTTGTTTATTAAAATTGTTCTATTTCACAAAATATGTTTCTCTGTTGTTTTGAAGTTCAGGAGTCAATGTTTTATAATATACTTTTATATACCATACTTTTTTATTAATACTAGCGGATGCCTGCGGCTTTGCCCGCGTGTACTTCTACTGTTTTATCCCACGTGAAACATGCATTTTTTTTTCGGGATAAAAGTAGCCTATATCACTCTCCAGCAACTATCTCCACACAATCCGTCGCTCTGTCTTGACATAAAAGCAGGACAAATAAACAAACAAATAAACACACTTTCACATTTATAATATGGGCTCGGATATCACTTATTTAATCTTTAAAAATTATCTTGTTTGATCCAGCGATAGCTCAATCTAATCTTAAAGAATGGTATCACTTAATTTGTACCGCCCTATCTTAAGGAAGCCCGCATGTCGCTTTGTGGAAGAGGCCCGCAATTCCGAACAGCGTTGTATTACGGTATCAAGTCTAACAAGTAAAGGAAATTGAATTTCTGTTCCTAGAATTTAGAAAATGATAACGTAAAATTGACTACCTACCTAGTCAGCAGTTGATGAAATCGGTCTACAGATAATGATATAAAATGAATGAATGATTTTGTCAATTTATTTAATTTTTTTTTTTGTTTACTTTAGTTAGGGAGCCCTCTTTACTTTATGACAGCTCTAAGACGAATTTCGTCAAAAAAAAAGTCGCTTAAAAAAGTTTTTGAAGTCGGTTAAAAAGGTAAAACAACTAATTTTCTTTACAAATCTTGTTTGTGGCTCAGCTTTATAATATTTAAACAAGTGGCTAAATTAAAATTTAAAAAAAACCGACTTCAATGTTCTAATTATAAGCTGAGCAATTTTCGGCACTATCAAGGTGCATTTTTGTTCATAACTCCGAAGATCCTCAACAGATCCTCACCAATTTTTTATAGCACCAATTGGATGAAACCCAAAAATAATTTTTCAAATTGGTCCAGATTTCTTCGAGTAATCGGATAACATACTTAGGTAGGTACTTACAAAAAAAATCCGACGAATTGAGAACCTCCTCCATTTTTTGAAGTCGGTTCAAAACCAGAATGGTTACCTACTTAAAGTTTATTTTTTGGATTGCAGTTTTGAAAAGAATATTGAAAAAGGTTTATCCCTTGTACCTACAGGTTTATTTATGGAGATAGTATTTCTCAATAATTATCGTTGAAGATACCTTTTAAAGGAAAAACATCAATAGCGATTTATAACAATGCTCACCAAATTCCTCAAACCATTTGTTTATTTTATAAAGGTTTACCAAAGCGTTTGCTTCTAAATAAACAAAACGAACAAGATTCAACAAAAATATTCAAGGCACGTTGAGACCACTAACAAAAGGTAAATAAATCTAGCTAAGCTACGTTTTCGACGAAACGTGAGTAAACGAAGTAATTGTGAGGGCTATAATGCTAAACCTTTGCTAAACTTGGGTTCGTAGTTCAAAATAAGGGCATTTATTGTATTATCCTACTGATATTATAAAGGCGAAAGTCTGTGTGTTTGTTACCACGTATCCTTATAACTACTAAACCGATTTTTAAGAAATTTGGAATTTAGATAGTAGGTTCTGAAATAACACATAAGGTACTTGTTATCCCGGAAAAAAGTATGGTTCCCGTGGGTTTTCAAAAACACAATTTACGAAGTTTGTTTTACAAACTATTTTGATAAATCTTTTATTGAATGAACTTTATTAATTAACTAGCTGACGCCCGCGGCTTCGCCCGGGTGGACTACTATTTTGTTTATTCCACGGGAACCATGCATTTATTCGGGATAAAAAGTAGCCTATGTCCTATTCCCGGTCATTATCTATCTATGTTTCAAATTTTAGCCAAATCGGTTCAGTAGTTATGGAGATACGTGGTAACAAACATTCACACACACACACACACGGAAATAATATAATATTACAAAGGCGAAAGCCTTTATAATATTAGTAGGATAGTAGGATAGGATTAAACGTAATTTTGCGTTAATAATCATACTTTCTATCGCGTTAGAAGATATCTACTACATTTTCATAAGCTTACAAAATAAAAAGGATTTTACAAATCACCATAGTTCAACTGATCGATCAATACCAGTGGTAAGCATGTCTAAGACTCGATCAATATTACCACACTGAATACCAATCCAAGCCAAACATGTGCCAGATTTTGGTTCTCACGACGAGCATCCGAATTTTTAGTTTATTTTTCGGCTACAAAGAAAACCCCAGCACCAACTTCTTATGCTTATTTCACCGAGATTTTGAATATCGGAAGTCGAAAGCGTTGTACTAGTTCTATCAAAGGATAGCTCTAACAAAGGCTGACTCAACTCAATACCCGGAACTTTCTAAGCAAAGTCTCTTGTTCGAGGCTGCGATTTGCGATTCAGCTCAAGTATTCACTTTTATTGGACTGAATTTTTAAATTGCATTGGTTTTATCTGGTTTTTGTTACTGAAAATCCGTGAAAATGATTCGCTGGAATGGTGATTTGACTTTAGATTCAAAGGTCGTGGAATTGAATCACTACCTAATCAATCCATTTTTTGTTTTGAGTGGCAATTCTACTAGTAGTACCAAACTTTTTATGAACCACTAGCAAAACCTCAACTAAACCTTAGATTTTCGACTGTTTCCTATTCTACTTATGACAAACGACTCAGTTGTGGTGACGTTTTAGCTAAGGTTTGGACTTTGGCAGAACAAATTTTTAAAAAGCGTAGAATGGCTTCACCAAATGGCTGACATTTAAATGATCGAACCAAAACGCAACGGAATGATTGACGTTGTCATCTAGTAGAATTGCCAGGCTGAAAGTTGAACAAAAACCTCGTGAGCAAATCATTTATTCAGTCATTCATGCAATATGAAGCGCTCGTGGCCTAGCTTGCATAAACGTTCTTGATGGATCGTTGAAGTTAAGCAACGTTGTGCGCGGTCACAATTTGGATGGGTGATCGCAAATGGCATTACAAGCTGAGCGCTTCCTTGCTTTGGAGGGCATGTTAAATGGTCGATCCCGGCTTTTAAAGTCATTAAGCTATGACGGAGGCCTTTTAGGTGGCCTAGAGCCACTAGAGTTGGCCACTAGCTCTTACGAACTTACTTTTGTTAGTTATTCATCACTACAGTTTTGTAAGTTGTCACATTGAATGTAAACTGTTTTGTTACAAAAAGTGGGCATGCTAAACTTATGTTGATGTGCCTCTGAAATCTTCAAAGGATTTTGAATATAAGAAAACCTGAGTCAACCACCCCTAGGGATAAAATCTAAGTTGTGAGCTTTCTTACGTTTTTCATAAAATAAATATAAATTATCCTCACTAACACTGATATTTACAATAAATAGAGGTACATTATGGTACTCAGATATATTTTATTTGCGTTGAACATTTTCTGAGGAAATTAGGTAGGAGGTAAAACTTCTGTTATGAAGGCACATTATTATCGTAAGTTGGCATCAAGACCGAACCAATTAAAAAGTTTTTATCAAAATAAAAGGGAACTGCCTACATGTGCCAATACAAAAAGTTCCAATTCAATATTAGTACGTATTTATATTCAAGAAATGCGCGTGATGGAATTTTGTCACGTGCCAAATATGAAACACGCGTTCCTGCCACAATAGAAAAGACGTCAAAACCCCCCCTAGCCATATTACACTATCTATCGTCGCTGTAGAATAGAAACATGTACTTCAAAATGTATAGGATTTGACGTTTTAAGTAGATGAGTCACGTGGTCAAAACGTCAATTCCTATACATTTTGAAGTGTTCTATTCTACAGTGACGATAGATCGTTCTACAGCGACGTGTAATATGGCTAGGGCCCCAGGGGCCCTAGCCATATAACACGAAAATCTCAAAAAATACTAGAGAATTTTATATGATGTATTTCGTAAATACGCGTAAATCGCGTGTTTTTCAGTTCAAGCAAAAGTATGTTTAGAAATACTCAGTTTCAGAAACATAATAATGTAAGTAAGAACCAAGTCAGTTCTCGGAAAGTCTGTTTTAAAAGTCCCGGGGCTAAAAAGGCGGTTACAGCAGAATCATAGTAGGTATGATTCGTATTACGTTTTGTTCTTATCACTCTCAAGTCTATGAAAAGAGACGGCAAAGTTCAATTCAGATTATGACACTGCTTTAGCGGCCTTATTAGCACCGCTGCCACGCTGGTCACTCAACTTATTCCAACCGTAAATTCACTGTATATTGAACTTCTAGCGCACTGTTGCTAGTATGATACTATGCTATTTATAAGTAGGATGAGTCCTGTAGTTGATCTATCATTTTTTAATCTCGTATAGATTGAAAGATTTAAATCCTTGCGTTATATTGAAAACCTAAATTGAGATGAAATTGAAATCAAGCGTCAGGAAGGGGCTCAGGAGCTTACTTCCAATTTGATTCAAAGTTTACGACCTAATTTCGTGTTGCAAACTTCCAAAGTAACTTCATCTGCCGAATGCGGACAAATTCTTATACTCGTTGTCAATATAACAATGTACATGACGCAACACGCTAGTTTGATCTAAAGTGTCGGTCGGCTTTTATCGGAGGCCTTTAGGCGGCCACTAGATTTAGTCACTAGATCATAGAAACATTATACATATTAATAGCAGAATTATTTTTACCTACCTGCGTAGAAGATTCACTATTAACCCGTGGTTCGACAAAAGCCAAATCGAATAGAATACCTTGCGAAGTAACTAGGAATATTTATGAGGGTAGGGAAAGTAATTCCACTTGCCTTCCAGATTTGAGCGCAGCACTTATTGCTCTAAATTCTCGGCTTCTTGATTCTATCTCGTTTCGTGGTTTATTTTACATTTTTAATATTTTACGCGACACCTTTCAAATTTCGCTTATTTAATGTGGATGGGTAAGGAGGGTGTTTTGGGGTTTAATTCTTACTTGTGTGTTTTTGTTGTTTCTTTAAATAAACTCTAGAACTCTATTGATTGAATAATTAGCAATGAATTTAAATTAATTCTCAAATAAAATAAAAAATGTTCTTTTTATAAAACAAAAGTGACTCGAACATCAATTTTGTTAAAAATTTTGTTAGACCGTAAAAAAGTTTAAGGAAAATGAATAGGTTTTTTTTTATTAGAGTGTGTAGATTGAAGTATGAAAACTTGTACAGAGTCTCTAGCGGATAGTTGGTATACTAGCAATTTTTCATACTTTTAAACTATCGTAGATTGGCAATATTGAACCCTTCAATAAAATTAACGACTGAAGTAGCTTAATATTCATCGTTGCCGGCTATTGATGGGCCATTACTTTAAGTAATTAGTTTTGCATGACCGAGACTAAAATAGAAGTGTCAACACATGAATTAGCTAGATTAAAAAGTTAAGTCAATAACCCTGTCATATTTTTTGTCTTTGTACTTTGTATGTTTTGTGTACAGGTTTAAATCAATTTTGGTGTTTTCATTCTTTTGTGTTAACTTTCGTTTATAACTTGATTTGATCAAAAGTAAGCAGATTAGTTTCTGTATATAAAACAATTTGCATTTATATGGCCTGTTTCAACTCTGTTATTGGTTTTATTTAAATTTAGGTACCTAGTAGTCTATTTTTACTGTAATCGATAAGCTCTGATGAATATTTTGTTTTTATTATCACTTTCTTCAAAGCAGGCCTCAGAGTGCCTAGTACGAGTTTTTTTGTATTGTATAGGATCAGCCAATCAAAGGCCCTAACGCTTAAGTTTCACGTTTTCGCCACTAGTTGGCGCTGTTCCGATCCCATACAAATCCACGTCAACGGCGTCGATACTGAATAGCGAAACAAACTCGTACTAAGCACATAGGTGGCTTAAAAACTCCGCCTCCAGAGTTTACCACTACGAACTTACTTACCAGATTTTCTAAATGCACTCGTAGTTTAATCTTTTATACCGTTTAAAAGATATTCCAAAAGGATTAATATTAGGAACTGCAACGAAGCATGGACAGTTCAAAGTGATACCTCCCATTTCCTTCATCTCATCGATAGGTACATCTAGATAAAAGCACTCGCAAAATGAAATAGGGATTCCGAAGCGTCAGTCCAACGGTTTATCGGTGCAGATAAATCTTTTATCCCGGTTTTCTCAATTTTCCACCACAATTTACTCAATTCTTTTCATAGCGAGAGATACTAAGGTACCTATAAAAACGCGCTCCGGTATTTTATCTTAATAAGTCATCGGTTTCACCTTTTACGACCTTGATTTTGAGCAACGCCCTGAAAGAATTTAGTGAAAGAAATTGTTGGAAACTAAATTTAGCACGTTTTTCCTGTGATAGAATTTTGTAGAAAGAGTTTTTACAAAGTTTTGAAACGATAAGACTTTAATTACTACTTCAAGCTTCAGTAGCGAAAGTATGACAAGGCTCCCGGAACCTTACTTTAATATTAAGATAAAATTAGCTTTACTTACACAATCATTTCGAGCCATTTTAATGTTTGGACGTTTACCTTTAATACATTCTAAATGTGTGGATTGTTTTTATGATTGATTTGAAATGAAATAATAATTTTATTTAAGTATACTTAATTCAATTATACAATGTCAAATTTTACAAGTTTTTTTTTATATCGTTCATGGAATTATGACATTTTGTTCTAAAAGGTAAATTTCGTTACCAGTTACTAAATTGAATCTTGGTAACTAAAAATGCGACCGCGGTGCCCGCAATCGCAGGAATCGAATGAACTGAAACAATTGAATTGACTCGATTACAACTCGATTTTATCCCGATCGCTTGCGCTTTGTACCGATTGATATAAACTAGATTGGAAATCCAACCACAAACTAAATAGAACTTTTAAAATAAAGTTACAAGAATTTTGCGTTCTAGCCTGTTAGTTCGTTTAACAGAAAGCCAATAAAATGATGACATAACTAAAAAAAACAAGTTTTTTTATTTACAAGGGGACTGTTTCAGGACTTTAAGATGAAAAATCTGACTTTTGAGAAGTTTAGAGATACACTCATACATTTGGTTTGTGTTCAAGTAGATACGGTTATTCTAAAACAATTGGCAGCTTTCAGAAGAACTAAAAACTGTAACGGTCTTATGCATAAAAACTAGTGCGCCGACTAAGCTCACTAGAGCGTTGTTTCCAAAAACAAAACAACGCTATAGCGAGCCTGGTCAGCGCACTAAGTTTTTATGCATAAGACCATTAAGTGAGGTCATTCAACCTTTAAAGGACACTGGCTACCAAACCATGGGAAAACTAATTTATAGACCAGGGGGCGTACCATCAAGTCTTAGAGCAATGTCAAAACAAGCTTAAAACAGGCTTACTGCTTTAGGAATGACATTCGTTGTCATGTTTCAAGCTTGTTTTAACATTGTTCTAATGCTGCGAATACACGCTGGGCCAGCCTAAGCCAGCGCGAGTGAAGGCGAGTCGATGCAAGGCGAGTGGTACCATCCACATGCTTGGCGAGTCGACGCAATTCAATGTAAGTTGGCGCTCGTGTTCACTCGGCCAGCTAGGCGAGCGATGGCAAGGCGAGGCGAGTGGTGCTGCCCACACGTTGGCAGTCGCGTTCACTCGGCGAGTCTAGGCCAGCGTGTGTACGGGCCTTAAGCGTTCATGGTACGGCTACAGGACAGAGTAACCACTAAATGTTAGCCAAAGGTAACAGATAAGGCTTCAGCGGCCAGATTCATGAAATCTAAGTTAGGAGTAACTTTACCTACATTTATCAGGGTTCTACGCCATCTGACTGCAAAGGCGGGTTCGAAGCTTTCACCGGTACCTTGCTCATCTACACAAGTTAGATAATTAGATGCTTTGAGAAATACAATAATTGATCTTCTTTCAAAAAGGCTTATAAAAATACTATTTCGCTTGTAGTTTTTTGGTCACCAATGCTAATTGGTAACCAAAAAACTTTCAGAAAACATAAGAGATAAAATGATTGTTTGTTATTACCAAAACCAGTTAGCAGCTTTCGTTACACAATTGTTACGTCCACCTTCTAAACAATTTATTTTGAACACTTTACAATGAAATGGCATTCTTCCCGAACACATAACAGTCTCTTCGCCCACACAGTTTGTGTCGTACGTAACCAAATAAATTATTTTCGTTCGTAGTCCAGACGATGTCATCGCTTTGTTCGGGACTTTTTATTCGTATGTCTTTATTTAATTTAATTTTGTATTGAACTTATGTATGTATAGCTAAAAGGCGCGTCTTCAGAATACTGAAGTTAGGCTGGTTTTCCTGTCACGAATACCGTCGGCGCTGATAGGCGAATGATCTTTATTACAATGAAATAAGGATACTGATTGTTTAGCGCTGACGAGAGCAATCAGCGTAGCCATTTCTGCTAAACAATCAGTATCCTTATTTCATTATAATAAAGATCACTCGTCTATCAGCGCTGACGGTACGCGTGACAGGAAAACATGAAAGCGCAAAAATGTAAGCGTACATTTTGGCGTACGTGACAGACAACAAGCATATCCGCTTCTTGAAGCCCATCGTCAATCCATCATAATCTAATTCCAATCCAAACAAACTCGCTACGTTGATTTTACCTAATCACTCTACGAGCGAGGTGGTTTATCATTCATCGTAATTCCGTACGAATGTTTTCTAAGAAGCAGTTGCCATTTTAATAATAAAAACAATATACTTGCTATGTTTGTATGTTATAACTGATAATTGAAAGGAATTCTTGTATATGGTGTGGGTCTAAAAAGGAGCTTTATAAGAATTGTGTTAGTGCTGTCGCTTTTCACAGAAATGAAAAAAAAAATACAATAAGTATACAAATAGATATTTTAACAAAACAACATCTATTCTATTTATAAACAATTTTTTTTTTTTTTAAATTAAGTACATAAGTAGGTAAGTGAAACTGAAACTTCAGACAGTCATACGAACTGGGTGCTTACTCCTGCCACACAACTAGATTCTAAACCTAACTTCACTCGGGATATTAGGTACTTGAGTTATTATAAGCTTCAAAACCTATTTCATTAACTTTAACTATAAACTTATTAAAAAGTACTAGGGTGCAGTGCAGAATGTACAAAGCAGAAATGTTTTAGCATAAAATATCTTATTGAAGTGTACACAATCTGTATTTGCTATTCAATACACCCTAACCTGAAGCTGGGTTGGATGTTGTGCCAATATGGATTCCATTTCCGTTTCCACCGTGTGACGTGCCATATTTTATTGAAATCTAAGTCTGGACACATAAAGAACTGAATGCTGGATTTCTTATAACATTCTAGCAAAAAAAGTCTGTATTAATTTTTAAATAATCGCATACTGCTGTGTAATCCACCTCTTTTAAATTACACGTTTGAAACGAATATAAATTTTAAATTAAATAAATATTAAAAAAAAACACTGTAAAATATAAAGAATATACGATACGATAGAAGTTGCCCTGTAGCCGTACCATGAACTCAGAGCAATGTTAAAACAAGATTGAAATATGACAACGAATGACATTTCTAAAGCAGTAGGACTATTTTAAGCTTGTTTTAACATTGCACTAAGAGTTCATGGTATGGCCCCTGAACCATAAAATAAAAGCTGTTTCTGGGCATTTTTTTTTTGCTACATTTTGATTTATTAGTTAAATTATAATGAACAATGAAAAATGCGGGGGCAGCACAGATACAGATAGGGCCCACACTGCTTATACATAGAGGTATACACTTAACTTATACACTTAACTTGCTTTATATTTTGCAACTGCAAAGCTAAATAAACTAAATTGCCGGGTAATTATGTCTCAGAAACAGAAATCTTAATCACTTTTTAAAAAATGTCTCCTGTCCCGAGCCCAACGAATCTGCCCGAAATAAGGCAAGAACAGTGAACACTGTAAAATATTCATGCCTTTGGGTACTGAATTAGAAGGTAAAGTACACTCAGCGATAAAAGTAGACAGTCTTTTGAGATTTTTTGTTCATAAGTTTGCTATTAATTATAGTATTATTGGTTTAAAAACAGGCCTGTGTGTGAAAGGCTTGCTGTGTGACAACGTAAAATACAAAACGTGAGCACAACGTGTATTCCGATTACTTACGGAAACTTTCCGAAGAAAATCAACGAATCGCGTGCATTTTCGGAAGTCTGAATCACACTGTGGGTTTCCTATACACATTGTCAACACAGAAACAAAACGGAATAGTTGACGTCTTGCTTTGGTTGAAAAAAGTTTTTTAGTACAATCGGCCCACTGAATGCTAAATTTACTTTTTTGTGCGACTGTATTCACTATTAAATTAAATATTCTGTAGTGGTGCGAGGGACAAACCTTTGTGGGATTACGAGGCCGTATTTGTAAGAGAAACCTCATGTTTTGTAAATCTTCTGGTAGAATACAATTAGCCGTTTGTAAAAAGTGCTTTGTGATAATAATTATTGTTGCTAAAATTATAATTGTAACGAAATTAAAACAAACTGTTATATGTTAATTAAAACAAATTTACCTCGGACATGTACTGCGACATGACCGGTATCATCTTTTGCAGACCATCATGATGGGCAAAATACCGGGGAAGCGTAAGGTTGGAAGACGTAAGATGTCATGGCTCCGTAACATCAGGGAGTGGACAGGCATAAAGACGGTGGAACAACTGTTCAGACTTGCGCTGGACAAGGAGAATTTTAAGAAGCTGACTGCCGACCTCCATTAATGGAGAGGCACTGTGTGAAGAAGAGTTTAATTTACCACTTGAATCTAATAGAACGAAACAGAGCGGTGTAATTAAAGAGAGAATTAGAAAAAGACTCTTTGTCCTACTAATATTATAAAAGTGAAAGTCCGTGTGTGTGTGTGAATGTTTGTTACCACGTTTCTCCTTATCTACTAAACCAATTTTGATGAAATTTGGTATGTAGAAAGTTTAGGTTCTGGAATAACATATAGGCTAATTTTATTCCGGAAAAAATGTATGGTTCCCGTGGGATAAAAAAAACAGTAGTCCACGCGGGCGAAGCCGCGGGCGTTCACTAGTTTATTATAAAAGTTTTTTCAATGGAACTTACTTGGAACTTAATCAAAATTTGACGTGACATAAATAATTTTTGACCATTCAGTTATTTATAGTTACTTATTCACTACATTATTTTCCTCATTGAAGGACAAATTCTATGCAGTATACTGTTACTACCAATTTATTCAGGCAATATTGACGTAGTATCTTATTTTGGGAAGATTGTGTATTTTTCTGATTGATAAAAAACAATAACTCTGGACTAAAATGGAAAGAAAATAACCGTTAATTGAAAACCAGAACGAATAATTCAGATGTTTCTGGAGCTTTGTAAATTATTTCTTCTTTATACTTGACGAATAATAAATATACAGTTTCGAAAACAAATACAAAACCGACACAACTAATTTCTATAAGGAAATCTTTTTTTTTTTTATTCAATCTATCTCGTCCCAATGCTGGGCAAAGGTCTCCCCCAACTCCCTCCATACATCTCTATCCCTCTAAGGAAATCTTAACATACTAAAATAATAGGTACCTACTTATACTCGTAATATAAAAAAATTGATTGTGTTCTGTGTCTGGGTGTTATAAAGTATAATAAGCATGGGTTTACAAAAGAATATATTTAAACTTCTGAAAATACATCCGATTCGATGATTTTCTCTGGAAAGTTGATGTTTATTCAGCAAACAATAGGACACTTCCCGAATTCGGAATACATTCCGAGAAGGTCTGAATCGCACTGCTGGTCCACAATAGTACAAGCTTTACTTAGTTTGGAGCTAGATGGAGCTGTGTAAAAAATGTCTACCGATATTTATTTATTATTTTAACTACAGTCAATGATGCAGGTGAGTTTTTATTTGCTGCTCAAGTTGAAAAGCTCAAAAGGTTTCAATATTCGAACCAATTTGAACCCGAATTGTTTTATACCGTTGCATTTAAGTGTGGGTTACGATAGCAATTTACTTCACTCCGTCCACTGTTTGTTTCAGCCTTTGGCTTCTCGATTACCACTCTAGGACCAAATATTTGTCCGTAAAGATGGTTCTTCCGGGTTTTTTGTTGCATCTTACGACCGACCCAGTTTCCTCCAGTACAAGTAATACCTAATTATAATTAGATAAATTAATGTGAAAGTGACTGACGTAAGAAAACATTGATAAAATTTGACAAATATATTAAATTTATTTAAGTTTTCTTCTGTCAAAATTATAAAACATTATTTTTATTAAAGTATCGGATTTATTTACCAAAATAAATTACTTCGTAGCTAGTGCTACGAAAACCGTAGCTCTCGTTACATCTCGTAGCAGCGCTACGTCTCGTAGGCGGAACGTGACACTTTTTCGTGCTTGCAGCTGGCGTTCATCGATTTATAAGACGTTAACACGTCAAAAAGAAAATGTAGTTAAGTGCTACAAACATGGTGATAGTAGTATTCCTTTGGGTATCAATATTAGGTACTGGAAACAAATAAAGGTTACTTGGAAGAAATCGCTCTTAGCGTTAAGGCCGGATAGTGTAGTTCTTTTGATCTGTTTTACTTTTCTTAGCTGAAGTGTTAATGTAAGTATTCCTAATGATTATTTAAATCTAATTGACTAAGTATAACCATAATTTAGTCGGATGTATGTCGAACAAAGTGATGCTATTCAAAGAAAAAGACAAAATAAACTATGAGATTTTGAAGGTGATGAGACAGGCTGATGATGATGATGATGATGATGATAAATATTTCGTTCGTGACAGGTTGCAAGTCATTAAAGTTGCGACAACCTTTCTGAACCAATAATCCGTAGAACGGTTCCAGTTTTCAACTACTGAATTTTGAAACTCTCAGAGAGTTTGCGGGAATTTCGAAGAATTTCAGTTTCTTACATTTCAAGTTTTAACTCCGTCAAGTTATTCTTTCTGCTCTGAATTCATTGCGAAACCATTTGTTACTTCATTATAAAATCATAATCATATCAATCATAATCATAATCATTTATTTCTCTCACAAAGGCTTAGTAAACGTTTACTTTGATTTCACTATTTGTATTACTTCGCTCTTATTATTATTAATATATTTTGATATTCTATAATATAAGAAGCTCTTTTGATAAAGTAAGGAATGAGTATGTAAGAGGAAGTTTGAAAGTGGCGCCTGTTATTGAAAAGGTGAGGAGTAAAAGGTTAGCTTGGTATGGACATGTTATGAGGAGGGATGAAAACCATATTACCAAGAGAGTGATGAGTATGAATGTGACTGGGTACACAAGTAGAGGAAGGCCGAAGAAGAAGTGGTTGGATTGTGTGAAAGAGGATATGAATGTGAGAGAAGTGGATTCTGAGTTGACGAAAGATAGAGGTGAGTGGAAGAGGAAAACATATTGTGCCGACCCCACTTAGCATGGGATAAGGGCAGGAGAATGATGATGTAATATAAGAAGCTTTTAATTATTTTCAATATCTACGCGAAGCGAACTAAGATTTTAGTGGCTATTTATGTGATTTGGCGTTTCTAGATTTATATGTTCTCCAATTGTGCATGTCATTATCATTTTCATTAACGACCGTTTTAAATGTTTCGTCTATGTTTTTGCTTACCTAATGTAAAATTTTGTAAGTTTGGCCTTTTTAAGTAGGTAGGTATAGAAGTAATGTCAAATATCTAATCACAATAAGCAAAGATAGAATATTGAAACTGGCTGTAAGAGTTTTCAGCGAAGTTTATCCAAGGCGCTACAAACCAAACACAAATCGAACTCACCCAGTGCCTCGAGCACGAGTATGAGCAAGTTTACTATTGTATCCGTGACTGTAGTAAAGTATCTCAATTGTATGGCATTCAGTGCAGCGCCTCTAGCGGTAGCTTGACTAAACTAAGGTCAGTCCATACAATTGTCCATACTTTACTGTAGTCACGGATAGAATAGTAAACTTGTGCATACTCGTGCTTGAGGCACAGTAGTGTACTCAAACACGAAACTTCTCGCCTTCGTTGCCAAGCATCGCATGGCGCGGCCCATTGCCGCTTAACTCAAACAAACGCCACTTCCTGCCATCAGATTGTTCTATCTAGTAAATGTACTGCCGTTATTCCTTCACAAAACTTCAATTTAACTTGTTCTTGCTGAAATATTTTGACATGTCTCTGAGCACCACCTGCAAGCTTGTCTAACTTGTCTCAAACCTCAAATTGGTCACAAACTGTCAAAACGATCGCGTAGGTATCTTTTGTCGCGTTCGGTCTCGTTGAGATGAAACTTTTTGAGTTTGAGACCAATTTTGGTCGCTATCAAAGAAAGACAATGAGGGGCTGATATCTTCAAAAGAATCATCAGTTACAGATATTCTTAAGCAGGGCGATTCACACTTCTCGGAATTTTTCCGAATTTGGAAAGTGAAGTTTCTTCGCTGAAAAAACGTCAACTTTTCGAAGAAAATCTTCGAATCATATGCATTCCGAAAAGTGTGAATCACATTGCAGATCTGAGTGATATTCCTATAGATATTATTTTGGGCTTGCGTAACCCAGTATATAACCCAGGCTACCAACCGTTAATTTTAAAAAGTGAGATTCATAAATTATGTAGGTACCTAGAGGCATGATGACTCCTTACTTCATAAATTTCAAATCAATAAGAAAGGCGAAAACTATAGTTCCGGTGATCCCACATAAAAATGGTAAGAAAAAATTGAAAAAATACATTTTATAATTTATCTTGGCAATAGGGGATACTAACTGAATAATAAAGGTCTGGTTATACAGTGCAAGCATCAGAGTTGGCCTACTCAGTTACTGCAGTGCACCGTTTGACCACATCATACGAGTTACTTTCTTCTCGGTTACTTGACTCCTTATATTCGAGTAACTACAACACTTTATTATTCCTAATTGCCTATCACAGTTACTAGCCTGTCCACTGCAAGGTCAGTAACTCGTACGGCGTAAAAACTCCATTTTATTAAACCGTACGTGTTGGAATTTTCATAACTATAGTTTTCCATACTTCATATCCAAATATTCTGAACTATGCTCAGCTCAAAGTTATGAGGAATTCCAGATTAATTTTGGAGCTCTATTATGAGAAAAGACGAGTGATGGTATTTTCTCAAAATTTCTTAGAAGGTATAGGCACTGACAAAGTTATAAGGTTTATAACAAAAGTGCACATTATCCTTAAAACAAGCAATTCATAAAAAAAAAATCCGGCTGAACTGAAAAGTTGGAAATACAATTTTTCAATGTGAGATATTTCCTAAATGATTTTACCAATTTTGATGCGGGTATTTATCTAAAAGTTGTGTATACCATAGAAGGTTTTGGGATACATTTTGTAAGCTGATTTATCCTAGGGCGTAAAACGGATTTTCAATTTTTTTTAAGATGATCTAGTCTTTGAAAATGTCATGTTAGATTAAAAAAAAATTGAAATCACTTTACCGATTTCCTGATTTTGACAAGGATTTTGATATGATGGCGAGATATTTTTTTTTTTTTCAAAATTTGCCCATTGTTGCTTTTTCTATCCGCTATAATGACCCTGTGAAATATAACCTCGCGACTTAATAGTCAGCCGGGTAAAAATTGGTCAAGTCTAATACACACAAAATAAATACAATTAAATTATAAAAAAAGTCTTTCCTCATCTCGCTACCACCTTCAGGCACTTCGAGGTAATTCATGTTTTTAATTTAATTTTAAAAGCTGTCGTTGCAAAGAAATTGTTCTATAATTTTCCGAGATTGCGAGGGACAACAACGTAAAAAGAAAAAATGCATCTGCTTCCACCACAAGGCTATTTTATAATTAGGTATTCAAATTCCCTTCAAAGCTAAGACGTTAAACGACTATTATCGTCAATAAATAAGCGGAAAGGAAATATGGAAAAAAATTAGACCAAATGATGATCTTCATGCAATTTGATTGGTTGTTATAATAATATGCTCATAGCTTTGTAACAATGGCCATCAGCAGTACTATTTAGATTTCAGCAAAAGCATCTGATTCGAAGATTTTCGTCGGAAAGTTTACGTTTTTTCAGCGAAAATAACCCTTTTGAATTCGGAAAACATTCCGAGAAGGTCTAAATAGCTCTTCAGATCAGAGGCGCGATTCGGAAAGTGATGTTTGTTCGCTGAAAAAACGTCAACTGTCAGAAGAAATCTTCGAATCGGAAGCTTTTTCGGAAGTCTGAATAGCGCTGCCGATTTGGATAAAAAAGTATCTACCTATACAAGTCATGGTTTATGCAACAATTTTATTGAAGTACCTAACCGTCTATTAAAAATTCTCGTAATCCTGTAATCGAACAAGTGGCTAAATTAAAAATTAAAAAAAACCGACTTCAATACAATCTGTTGTTGGGTAAGGCTAAGGGTGAGATGAATAAAATGAGCACAAACATGGATGTTCCACTGTTATTCACTGAGAAGTTCCATTGAAAAGGTCCTGACTCCATCATCGGATCAGCTAGCTGTCACCATATTATTACATTGCAGTTGGAACTTAACCTACATGCTGAGTTCCAAGTTTCAACTCAATCAGACTATTTACTAAGGAGTTCTGTTGAACAGCTCCTGACTCCATCATCAGATCAGCTCGTTGTGACCATATTATTACATTGTAGTTGTAACTTGACAGACGCGCCGAGTTTCAACTCGATCGGCCTATTTACTGAGGAGTTCTGTTGAACAGCTCCTGACTCCATCATCAGATCAGCTCAATGTTACCATAATATTGCATTATCACCGATAACCTATAAAGCTTTCAGAAAATACCCTAATCGCTTCAAGTGTGCCTATAAAATTTGAAGAGTTACCTCGATTTCTCCAAGATCCCATCATCAGATCCTGACCTGATGACCAAAAGGACCAATTGGAAGGTGTACCCTTTCAAACAAAAAAAGAATTTTTGAAATCGGTCGAGGCGTCTTCGAGTAATCGGTGAACATACATAAAAAAAAAAAAGCACAAAAAAAAAAAAAAAAGATTCCGACGAACTGAGAACCTCCTCCTTTTTTTGAAGTCGGTTAAAAAGAACATAAATATGAAGTAAGTAGGTACATACTGTAACAAGAATAACATAGAATCAGATGTACGTATAACACAAGGTAGTTATAGTTTCTCTACTGCTATAGACTACTATCAAACTGAAAGCTTTTATGTAACTACATGGAAACTGGAATGAATTTTCTTTACTATCTCATCAAACTTGAGCTCTATATCATGAGTACTCTATATCATAAAGTTCCAGTGTGTGAGTTCGTAAATTATCCTACGAAAGGGATTGACCGATTTTGATTTTTTTTTTGTTCTAATTGAAACGAAAGGGAGGCCTTTGCCCTGCAGTGGGAAACGTCAGGCTTATAAATAAATAAATAAATAAAAATAATTGAAACGAGCGTTTTTTTTTACTCGACAATGGATATTATCGGGTAATTATCGTGGGTTCGGTCATAATGGTGGAAACTGTTCACCTACATAAGCTGAACTATGAAAATTGGCATGAAATATGTTTTTTTGTTTCAAGAGTTGGGGGTTTGGGTATTACGAATATTTTAATGTATGTAAAAGTCTCACAACATAAAAGTAAAGTGTATCTACAAAGAATATGAAGATCACGATTGTATACTTACCCAAGACAAAGATTTTTTCAAGTGTTAAACAATCAAGCAACGCTCTTTAAAAATACCTTACAGTTTTTCATCTCGTGACCACGGCGACTGTAATGTCGCCGAAAGGTCGAGTTAAATTAATTGATTAAAGTCCCGAAAATAATTTAAAAATGTTACGGGTAATCAGAAACATAGCTCAGTTGCTATTTTTTGGTTTGTTTCAATAAATAAAAATACAAGTTAAAAATTGAGAAGGTAATGTAAAGGCGGAGGAAAGTATTGGCCTCAACTGCCACACCAACCGGAAAAAGTGGCGTGACAATAAGGCCTGATAGAAGAATCTATTTATTATAATTTCATAATCATTATCAGCCTGTATACAGGGTGGAAAAAATGAATGGGCCCTGGAGGGAAACTACTTTAAATTCTTATGATACAGTATTTTACTTAAAGGAAACATTCCTTGATTTTTAAAAAGAAACATAACTGCATTCAACGATTTTCTAAAATTCGCTTGCTTCACCCAGGAATCGAACCAGCTAAAAATTCAAAAATTAAATACTCACTATTTTATTCCACTAGTCGATACATTCAATACTAAAGATAAAACTTCTCAAAGAAACATGAGGTCTCACACTCGTCTGTCGTACAAGAAATCCATGAAATCTAATATTTAGTACATAAGGGCTTTAATTGCAATTTAGCTCTACAGTTTCTCTGTGCTACAGTGGAATGGTGAGAGGTTTCGAGTAGTGTGATTCAGACTTTCTCGGAATGTATTTCGAATTCGGAAAATAACGTTTTTTCGCTGAAAAACCGTCAACTTTTCGCAGAAAATCATCGAATCGGATGCATTTTTGGAAGTCTGAATCTCACCTCAGATAGACAAATACCGTCTAAAAAGTTTTCTCGCGAATGGTGGAATAATAAAAACTAATGAATAAAATTGTATGTTAGATTTCATGATCTTTTTTATTTCTAAAACCAAATGTGTGTTATAAAGATTTTATCCTGACATTAATCCTATCGATTAGTGGTATTAAATAGAGCGAGGTTTGTTTTTTAATTTTTAGCTGGTTCGATTCCGGGTGAGGCAAGCGAATTTCAGAAAATCTAAGAATGCAGTTTTGTTTCTTTTTAAAAATAAAGGAATGTTTCCTTTGAGTAAAATACTTTATCTTAAGGATTTAAAGTAGTTTCCCTCCGGGGCCCATTCATTTTTTCCACCCTGTATTAGTTCACTGCAGAATAATAAACCTCTAGTCTAGAAAGACTTCTATACACTTCTATATAGGCTGATAATGAATAATATCTAACAGTTTTTAATTATTATTAAAGTATGGGGAGGCCTATGTCCAGCAGTGGACTGCTATGGGCTGATGATGATGATGATGATGATGATGATTAAAGTATTGTAAATCATGCAACAAAGTTATTCTAAGGCATATGCCTAGATTTGCATAGAGTCAAGTTAGACTGCAAACACTATCGATCTGACCGGGCCTCCATCCATCAAAAGGGCTTTGTTATCAGCCTCTTGGTCTAGAAACGTCAGTTTGCAAACGGCCCCTCTTTTATTACGAGCCTAATGTCAAATATATTTCAAGGAAGACTCGTCAAAACCACAGAATACTAAATTACGGAACAGTTGCTGTGTAGCCTTCCATCGCAACTGAAATGTATACATTTTTACTTTCGGACCTACTTATAGTGTACTAGCTGCTGCCCGCGGCTTCTCTCGCGTGGTACCTAGATAAAAAGTAGCCTATGTTACTCTCCAGCCCTCAAACTATCTCCACACAAAAAATCACGTCAATCCGTCGCTCTGTTTTGACGTGAAAGCACAGGACAAATAAAGAAACAAATAAACACACTTTCACGTTTATAATATGGGTACGGATTTGACGTACATTTATATTAATTTACTCGAGCTCTAACATTTTAAGGTAGGTACGTTCCACGAACTCAATGCGTGTCACATCACATCACACTATCACACTAATATTATCGGGCTGGAGAGTAACATAGGTTACTTTTTATCTAGGTACCACGCGAGAGAAGCCGCGGGCAGCAGCATCCAAACTTACGGATTTATAATATAAATCCGTAAGTTTGGATGTTTGGATGGATGGATGTATGTTTGTTCCTCTGTAACTCAATAACCACTGAACCAATTTGCCTGAAATTTAAAATTTACATAGATAATGATCAGGAAAAGGACATAGGTAACTATCCTAGGACTATCCTGAAAATTCACGGTTCCTGCGGGATTAAAAAATAGTAGTCCACGCGGGCGAAGCCGCGAGCTTCCACTAGTAAATTATATCCCTTACTCTTTCCTTTTTCAACGTACTCCCTTCAGCTCTCTAGGTCCTTTAGCCTTTGTTTAAATTATGACCCCCTTACTTATGAAGGATGTTTAAAGTTAAACACTGGTTAAACTACATCCTGTCTCTGTTTGTCACTATCCACAAATAATGAGAGGACGTTGTTTAACCATAATGCCCTGAGTTTAGTCTGTGGAACATAAAACCACGTTAGTGAATTCTTTAAATTCACCCAAAAATCTATTAGGTATGCGTAGAACATAAAAAATATCTAAAACGACCATCTCTCATGCTTGATTCGATTCAAAGTAATCAAAGAAATTATAACATTTTCGTCAAGCTGAAATGAACTTTAAACTGAAGACATTATGACTGTAATCTGAATAACCGCGTTCTATGCCAATCATGGCTAGGCCACCTTAAGCCGGTTGATATCTTGTTAAGTGCACTTTGATGAAATTTGACCCTTATAATGTACTAGTATCCGCCCGTGGCTTCGCTCGTGCGGTACTCACCCGGATTAAAAGTAGCCAATGTGTTAATTCAGGTCATGTACTATGTATATTCCAAGTTTCAGCCAAATCCGTTTAGCTGTTTTAGTGTGAAGAGTAACAAACAAACATCCATCCATCTTCACAAACTTTCACATTTAAATATTACTAGCTTCCGCCCGCGGCTCGCTCGAGTGGTACCCGGATTAAAAGTAGTCTATGTCCTATTTCCAGTCTTTACCTATCTATATTTTAAATTTCAGCCAAATCGGTTCAGTGGTTGTCGAGCTATAGAGGAACATACATCTAAACATCTAAACTTTCGCATTAATAATTATTAGTGTTATTAGTATGATATTAGAGTGACTAGCGGACGCCCGCGGCTTCGCCCGTGTAAACGGCTACTTTTTTATCCCATGAGAAACATGCATTTTTTCGGGATTAAAAGTAGCTTATGTCACTCTTCAGCACTCACTCTTCAAAATCACGTCTATCCGTCTCTCTGTTTTGACGTGAAACCAGGACAAAAAAACAAACACACTTTCACATTTATAATATGGGTATGGATTAGTGTAATATAGGATAGGATATAGTAGGAAAGATAGACTAGTTCATGTTCACCTTCCAGTTATTTGGGCTGGAAATGTGACAAGTAAAGGCGGTGAGGTGTGAGCAAATCAAATCGTCCCTCGGATCACAGGCGTGATGGGAAACCTGATTTTTGCCGCCGTTGCTCACTTCTCCAACTCTTTGCTGTCTTATTTGTCTGTAAAAGAAAACTTTGATAGAAATAGGCTTGATATCAGTAAAGTTTTGTTTCATGATTTGCATAACAGTACTGGTTGGACAGTGTGAGTCCTAAGCTCGGCGCAAACGGGCAACCGACCGCAGACACAAAACGCCAGCGACGGCGACTTTTCATATTTTGTATCTGTAGCAAGTGGCCGCCACCGGCTACGCGTGTGCGGCGCGTCTATAAAAATATATAAAAACTATATACAGGGTGGAAAAAATGAATGGGCCCTGGAGGGAAACTACCTTAAATCCTTAAGATACAGTATTTTACTTAAAGGAAACATTCCTTTATTTTTAAAAAGAATCATAACTGCATTCAAAGATTTTCTAAAATTCGCTTCCTTCACCCAGGAATCGAACCAGCTAAAAATTCAAAAATTAACTACTCCCTATTTTATTCCATTAGTATTTTATTACATTCAATACTAAAGATAAAACGTCTCAAAGAAACATGAGGTCTTACACTCGTCTGTCGTACAAGAAATCCATGAAATCTAATATTTAGTACATAAGGGCTTTAATTGCAATTTAGCTCTACAGTGGAATGGTGAGAGGTATCCAGTAGTGTGATTCAGACCTTCTCGGAATGTATTCCGAATTCGTTTCTTCGCTGAAAAACCGTCAATTTTTCGAAGAAAATCATAGAATCGGATGCATTTTCGGAAGTCTGAATCTCACCTCAGATAGACAAATACCGTCTACAAAAGTTTTGTCGCAAATGGTGAAATAATAAAAATTAATAAAAAAATTGTGAAAATGAATGTTAGATTTCATGATCTTTTTTATTTCTAAAACCAAATGTGTGTTAAAAAGATTTTATCCTGACATTAATCCTATCGATTAGTGGTATTACATAGAGCAAGGTTTGTTTTTTAATTTTTAGCTGGTTCGATTCCGGGTGAGGCAAGCGAATTTTAGAAAATCTATGAATGCAGTTTTGTTTCTTTTTAAAAATAAAGGAATGTTTCCTTTAAGTAAAATACTGTATCTTAAGGATTTATAGTAGATTGTTGCACGAGGGTTGAAAGTAACCTATTGCGGCACGAGATGGTTTGGCGCCTGAGCGTAGCGAGGGCGCTAATAGTTCGAGTGCCGTAATAGGTATTTCACCCGAGGTAAACACTCTGCTTTTCATTTCGAATATTAGGAAAGTAAATAAAAACCTAATTAGCTCATTTTATAAAAATCTCTGCTCTCGATCGACAAAACAGATAAAAATTGAATTGGTGCTTTAAAAAAATACTGGCTGGTAGCTTGCCACTGAAAAAAAAAACAAAAAAGGCGCCCACGTTTTTTTTTTTCAGCCAGTATTTTTTGTCATTGAAGATGGTAAATATTTCAAGCTCAAAATCTTGTTTAAATAATAATAATTTAGTGAAAAGTAATTATTAATAACAATACTCATGTAATAAATTGTTGAAAATATTTTTTACAGCAATTCTCAATAAAAAGGTAAAATAGAAATGTCAAATATTACTTTTGCTGTGTAAAAAGTTTCAACATGACTCAATAGAAATGTCAAAATAGAATGATTTTTTTTTTATTTGACAGCAGGGAAAATTGCTTCCCAGGGCGGAAAAGTACTACTTTCATCCCTCTGTTCAGGTAACTTCAAGCGTACTTTCAGTATATGAGAAATGAAAAAGTAGTTTCCCTCCGGGGCCCATTCATTTTTTCCACCCTGTATATGAAAACTACAGGAAATAGGTCGGTATTGGCGTTTTGTATATTGTATATTATACCTATACAAAAAGAATACTTGTAAAAATTAGATAACATTTATAATAATTACTTACTTACATAAAAAAAAATTACTTACATACAAAAAGTGTGTCACCGAAAAGAGTGTTAGGCCCCAAACCGTGTTTGTTGCCCTGGTTCTTCACGGTCTTAGTCGCGAAGGAACAGGAGTAGAATCACCTAGCTCTTAAGACGTTTCAAAGTGGTACACTAGTGATCTTATTGAATAATTTGACTTTTGACTTTTGTGGCTCATATGCGGCCAGGCTTAACTCCTCTGTCATTAAACTTTTTTTAAAGATGTTTAAATACGTTTTAAAAGTCCAAAAACTTATGTCGGAAACAGTTGTTTCGAACAAAGGTTAAATAGAGACTGAAGAGTTAGATTATGTAATAATATCCTCTAATACAATTCATAGGGTGGCTTGCGCAACGATTCCTAATTGTATTTAGCTAGTTCAAACGCATTTAACCCATAAAAAAATGCGTTTTGGCTAGCTTAATTACATAAGTAATTTAGGAACCTTGTGATAAGAGAATATGGATTTCTTGATGACAATTAAAATCCAAAAACTTAGTTAGTCAAAAAAAGGATATTGTGGTATTCCTATACGCCTATATAATGGCACGCCTAAAATTAAGGACGGATCTGTCAGGCTTGGGTTCAATATAAATTTGAGATATTTAGATCCATATAAGAGAGATCGACAAAAAAATTGTTGAGGAGAAAAGGTTTTTCATGAACACCATTATTAGAACAGAAGAGGGAGAACGATTGGACATCTTAATACGTCATGACAGTAAGGTACATGATAGAAGGAAAAGTAGAAGGAAGACGAGGAAAGCGAGGCGAAGACTAATAATTATTTACATGAGTCAGATTAAAAAGAAGGTCGCTGTCATGTAGGTAATATTAAGAAATAAAAGAAATCGCATTGGATAGAGATAGATGGAGAAAAATGCATCTTCGAGACAAGAGCAGCTGCGAGCTCTTAAATTTATATAAAGAGAGATCGTGATACGGTGGCTATTTAAATATGCTTGAAGATTTTTTTTTTCTTCAAGTAGATAGGTACATTTATTAGAAAGGCTACCATCATTTGACCAGAGGGCTAACTCAAAAGAATTTACAAAAAGAAAATTGTCCTGAAATTTTTTACAAAAGCTGATTTTGTTAACCCAATTTCTTTAACTAAAGCTCCCCAGGCGTTCTAATAATGACAGCACCAATCTACCCCACAGTTTCAAAATCAGAAACAAATAATAAAAGTACGCTCCAATTTACGTAACCGTATGGAAATACAAGGCAATTGAAAAGGGAACGCACGTGCGCCTCGCTACGGTCACGGTATTTGTGGAACGGAACGACACGAACACTCTGCACTCTTTAATTTGATGTGTAGGGATGGGATAACGTAAGACTGGAATGTATCAGTCTTGAAAATCGAGGAATAAAGTAAATACAGTAAAAGTTTAGAAAAAAAAAAGTTTTAATTATTATTATTTTCCAAAATGTATATTGTATTTCTATATAGCTTGCTTTGATTTCGCTTACATCTGAAAAAAGGTAGAGATAGATGCAGTACTGTCAGAGATTATCACATTCTCTATATCTACATACATAAGTACCTATAGATTTTTCACATTCTATAAAACATAAAATATAAAATGTGTGCTGATCCCGAAAGTTTAAAAAAGTAAATTATCACATTTTGTATGTATTCTGTACTAAGGTAAATTATATTAAAAAATGACTGACTCACGACTTGATAGTAGCAAATGGAGAGCTGTGGTCTCTGCCTACCCTTATGATGGGAAACAGTCTTTATTTTATGTACCTATGTATGACTTACTTGAAGATTCAGCGTTCATAAAATATCTTCAGGCATTTTGGATCCAATGATTTTTTTTGTGGTAGAACAAAACAGTAAAAAATATGCATCTCAAAGTTCTACATTTATTGCCAGTTGATAAGATCGAGTGCGTATTATACCATGGGATAGTGTAGTACGAAGAAGAGTGATATTTTGTTGAAAAAGTATGAGCAGCTATATTAGAAAAAAAGTTACTTGCTTTTTCACATCACTATTTTGTTTTGACAACTCGAAAACAGTTTAATAGTAATTTATTGCGACTCAGTCTTGTTGCAAATGCGCGGTAATTTTTTGTTGTCTGATGTTTTGGTAGTTGTGTGACTTTTATTATGTTTTACTTTTAATTTTTAGGGTTCCGTACCTTAAAAGGTAAAAAAAGGAACCCTTATAAGATCACTTTCTTGTCCGTCTGTCCGTCTGTCCGTCTGTCCGTCTGTCCGTCTGTCCGTCTGTCCGTCTGTCCGTCTGTCTGTCCGTGTGTCACCATCGATTATCTCAGGAACGGGTAGAGCTAGCAAGTTGAAATTTATACCATATACTAAGGTCTATAGTCCCTATTGTGAGTATAAAAATCAAGGTCCTGAGTCAACACTATAAAAAGATATAGGCAAATTTAGGTTTTCGTGAAAACTTGTGAGTACCAAAACTTACCTTAATTATCAACTTTTTTTATTTTTCTGAATTTTTCCTTTACTTGTGCTGGAAGACCTTGCTTGTAACCAAAATTGACAATTCTAGGTCAACCGGAAGTACCCTAGAGGTTTTGGGTCGAAAACCTAAATGGTAGTTCCCGTTGACCTAGAATAACGAAATTTGGCAAAAAGCAAGGTATTATAGCACAAATAAAGGAAAAATTCCAAAAAGTTAAAAAAGTTGAAAATTAAAGGGTGTTCCCATACATAGTTGACGCCAAATAAAAATGTCCTCCGAGTTGTATGGGCGCTCATATAATTAAGCGGACTAGCTTAATTGGCACCATGGCTAGGTACGGAACCCTCGGCGTACGAGTTCGACTCGCACTTGACTGGTTTTTATTTATTGTGTTTACGACTGTTCATAGTTATAGTTTTGTTTTATGCCTGTACTGATGATCAAGAAAACGTTTTCTTATTCATTGGTACATACTAACAATAGGTAGGTATGGTAGTGTTGTGATTATTTTTAGGTAAAATATTAAATCGTTGTCGACGAGATGGTCCGATTATTTGAAATACACTGAACCTTTTCTCTTAATAACTTGGATAGTTTGCCGTGTGAGTATAAAAACAGTAAAGAAACAAGACTAACGAGATACATAATTAGTGAACTTATAATAAGATGATGATTTTCTAAGTACAAGTCTTGATTTATTCAGTATTCAGTATTCAGTATTCAGTATATTATATTCAATCGCTCATGCACGATTAATAAATAGAGCATTAAGAAGTTACTGATACCCTTTTAAAATTAGGATCACCAAACAGCCGTCCCATATCTAAAACGCCGTTAAGTGACATTTGGTAAAATTTCACTTATAAATGCCATGTTATAAAGCTCAAAATTGTCTATCGATCGGTCTTGGAACTGAGTTCCTAACGTTTATATTTTTCGAATTAGAGATACTAAGAAAGCGGCAAACGCGAAGCAAGATAGTAAAGAAGCAGCGCGTTTTTTAGCGATTACCTATATCAAAAAATGGGTTTTGTCACTTAATGGCGTTTTAGATATCGGACGGCAGCAAACTGTTTTAAACAATTGGCACAGTTTTCTTTCTAATGAGCCGCACTGTTTCGAGTTTTCTTTACATTGCTGCTAAAAATACTTGTACATGGCGAACGACGTTCGTGTTTATTTATGCTATTTTCCGACCCAAACTTTAAACACAAAACTCGTCAAAACCGCACGTAGCGGCAGTTTTCGCCAAAATGTCACGAAAGTTGGAGACTGTTCGTGAAAATGGTATTAGTTTGAGAAGGATTGATGCCAGCACCATGTATTTACTTAGATATTTGAGTTCTAGACAATCTAGATTGAAACGATAGAAGTATTTTGCAAACATATCGATGGCAGCAAAGTAGAAACGGACATCTGCATTTTTGCGAAAATGCTTTTTTTACAAAAATGAGCTTATTTTAACCTTATCTACAAGTCTGCATTAAAATAATTTCGAATTTCAAAATAATGAAGAAAATCTGGCACGTATAAAAAGACATCTACACACGAATTTTAAAAAACGTCGCAGTAGAAACGGACATTTACATATGACCGCCTTTACTTCGGAGCTTCGACAGGTGGCCCAAAAATGTGTACGACGTAAGCACGGACATCTGCCACTTATCCGTTTATCCGTCGTACTTTTTGCATATATCCCAATCTAATTAATTTACTATTCTGTGTTTTATAAGGAAATTCATTAATTTTTCTGTAGATACACTATTTTACAAATTGGTTTTATCAAATTCTTTGTTTTATTTTCAAATTAAGATGCAGAAAATGAATTAATTCAGCTAATTGATCTACAAGCAGACACTTACGGCAATTAAGGTACCTATATCGATGGCAGCAAAGTAGAAACGGACATCTGCATTTTTGCGAAAATGCTTTTTTTACAAAAATGAGCTTATTTTAACCTTATCTACAAGTCTGCATTAAAATAATTTCAAATTTCAAAATAATTAAGAAAATTTGGCACGTATAAAAAGACATCTACACACGAATTTTAAAAAACGTCGCAGTAGAAACGGACATTTACTTATGACCGCCTTTACTTCGGAGCTTCGACAGGTGGCCCAAAAATGTGTACGACGTAAGCACGGACATCTGCCACTTATCCGTTTATCCGTCGTACTTTTTGCATATATCCCAATCTAATTAATTAACTATTCTGTGTTTTATAAGGAAATTCATTAATTTTTCTGTAGATACACTATTTTACATATTGGTTTTATCAAATTCTTTGTTTTATTTTCAAATTAAGATGCAGAAAATGAATTAATTCAGCTAATTGATCTACAAGCAGACACTTACGGCAATTAAGATACCTATATGTTTAGAGGGTATTTTCATAAAAGCAGGTTAATACCATTTATTATAACTACATTAAAAATATTTATAATGTTCTTCAACTACATCTTCAGGTTTACACTTAATGGTCTTTCTTAAACTTTCGCGATCACTATTCACATTGAAAATTTTATGGACACGGGATTTTATCGCGTAATTTACCTTATTTACGCGATAAAATCCCGTGTCCATAAAATTTTCAATATGACTAGGTACATAAGTTTATATTATTTACAGCTTACTGATCTTAGGAAATGACACACTTGAACATCGTTTGATTGATGATAAAGAGCGTTATCACTTACAACCTCTGCTAAAATACATTATAATCTAAATGCTAGTCTAGCCAATTTAACTGTTTGTCCTCAATCACGCGCAATAACACCTATACCTCATGGGTTTATTTCATTTGAAACAGAATCGCATTTGCTGGAACTTATTGCTGAGGATGATCATTTACGTTCTTTCAATCCACAAATCACTTTACCATACATTTTAATCACTGATTCTAGTGCAACATCATCAGCAATGGTGCTTCTAGTGAAAGCTTTTCTCCTTCGGAGAAAACGATGTAAATTTACAGTTGACGTTAGGAAGTAAAGCAGAAAATGCAGAAAAGAGAATTCGATCGATACAAGAAGATTTTTTTTCTTAATATAAAAAAAATAAAAAGATGTGCAACTCCCATGCGAAAACTGTAAAATTAGTGACGAAGTAACACGAAGTAGGTATTTGATTTATTTTTAAGGTTTCGGTAATGATGATAAGCAATGGGAATTACTAATAAATTCCCATGTACCTATTGGCCAATAAGGTCTATAATTAATTGACTAACTAACTTTCTAAGACTGATTTTTTAAGAAAGAGAGACGTTAGAATTTGTTGGGTATTTGACTTTTTTTGTTTTAGTTGATAGTTACTGGTATCTAGTGTAATACCTACTTAATAATAAATTTCGTGATGTTTTCTTAAAAAAAGGTATAAATACCTATACTAATTTGTGAGTTTTGGGAACTAAATGAGTTTAACTGATAGACGTAGATGAAGTTTAGTGAAATGTTAAATGCAAAGTAAATGAAGACATCTACAAAATTTGGTCAAAAAAGGAGAATACTGTTTGCATGGTGCTTAGATTTTCTTTAAATATCATTAGAAATATTACCGGATGCTCATTATCTTAGTTTATTAGATATTTTAGGTGGAATTAACGCTTTTTTTATCACAACGTATAAACGGATATCAGGCAAATGTCTTCTTCTACGTCGAAGTTTTTTCAGAGTATAAAAGTACATCTACATTATTTCAGTAAAACAGTGATATATCAAAAAAATCTGTTATACAATCAATAAAGAAGGTTATTTTAATGCACCTCAGAAAATTTCATGTTAATCGGTTCATAACTCTCAAAAAGGCAACATGTTTTTACTAAATGTGCTCTCCTGTAAAGTAGCGTTTTTGTAGATGTCCGCATCTACTTTGCTGCCATCGATATGCAGAGATGAACAATTGAACTGAAAGTTTGAGGTGATGATGGACTATCCAAGTATCCACACGAAGTTGTAATAATAATATGCAGGGCGTCGAAGTGCTGACGATGAAGTGATGATAACGTCGAAGTGAGAGATCACTGCTGACCCACTATACCACCGACCACACCCCCAGTGGTACGGTGGGGATTTATTTCTAAAACAATAGCACCAATTAATAGTGATGTTTATATTAGTAGGTACCTAAGTATAGAAATATAGATAGATAAGTATAGAGTAGGTACTTACTTACGTAGAAAGTATTGATCTTCGTATAGAGCCATGTTGGCCGAGTGGCTTAGTGCCTCGACTTTCGATCCGAAGGTCGTGGGTTCGAGCTAGCCTATTCATACAAACTTGCATACTATATTGTCCAAGCTTATAAAATATACCTACCCTGAAGTAATTACTGAAAATTCATATAAATCGTTATACTTATTCATTATCATTTCACTCAATAAGCACCCGATAAAGTAAATTAATTTCAGCTTTACGACCTATTTCAGAATATTAAACTTCCAGTCGGCAGAGGAATTTGAATAATAGCTTAATCAAGAGTTTATAGACAGTGAAATATCATTTTTTATAAAGTCCAAGCGTGTTATGAAAGATGGATATTAATAAATTAATAAAATAACTTTGTCTAATGTTCATTTTTAAGTCTCCAGCTTACACAAAGCAAGACAAAATTTCCGAGGATTGCAGAGGTGCACAATATTTTTTGTACTACTGTATGTTTGTTCCCCTGTAACTCGACAACAACTGAACCGATTTGCTTGAAATTTAGAATACTTATAGGTAGATAATGACCGGGAATAGGACAATGGCTTCTTTTTATCTGAGTATCACGCGAGCGAAGCCGCGGGCGGAAGCTAGTTTAAATACAAAATGACTAATACTTAGAACATACAAAAATACTTGTCATTACATATAAATCGTTATACTTATTCATTATCATTTCACTCAATAAGCACCCGATAAAGTAAATTAATTTCAGCTTTACGACCTATTTCAGAATATTAAACTTCCAGTCGGCAGAGGAATTTGAATAATAGCTTAATCAAGAGTTTATAGACAGTGAAATATCATTTTTTATAAGGTCCAAGCATGTTATGAAAGATGGATATTAATAAATTAATAAAATAACTTTGTCTAATGTTCATTTTTAAGTCTCCAGCTTACACAAAGCAAGACAAAATTTCCGAGGATTGCAGAGGTGCACAATATTTTTTGTACTACTGTATGTTTGTTCCCCTGTAACTCGACAACAACTGAACCGATTTGCTTGAAATTTAGAATACTTATAGGTAGATAATGACCGGGAATAGGACAATAGCTACTTTTTATCTGAGTATCACGCAAGCGAAGCCGCGGGCGGAAGCTAGTTTAAATACAAAATGACTAACAAAGTTTAAATACAAAATACTTAAAACATACAAAAATACTTGTCATTCTTTCATGTCAGTGCCAGTCACTAATTAAAAAATGTAGGACGAACCATAATTTAATTGGTACAGTGACTTGCCAACTGAAATACACCAGAAAATACCTACAAATATTACGTAACGTAAGTAAGTACATGTACTTAATATGAACAAAACCGAAGTTTTTTCTAAGTATTTCACTTAAAAATTAACAAATAAAACAAATTCAATTCATTTTCACAATGTTTCTTCTTTTATTCAGTTTTTTATTGTTCTACCAATGTAGGTAACTATAGTGAAGTGACTATGTGAATATAGTGTCCAAACAATGACACTACAAAGTGACTAATTGTGGAAGTGAGTGTAAGTGACAAGTGATAAGTCAAAATGGACAAAAAAGCGGCCGAGTCGAGTAAGGGCCTATGCGGGCAAGTGCGGCATCAAGACCGAACACCGGATCTGTCGAGCGATCTGTCGTTCGAGGAGTTAAGGAACCGGTTCGATACTAGCGCCATCTCTAGTATCTCTAGCCACATGGTGCGGCGAGAAATAGCGACGATCCCAGCGACGCATGGTAGCGCCATGCGGCAAGTCGTGAGCGGGAAAGTCTTCAAGAAATGCAAGAGCGCTACGTTTCAGATAGATGGCGCCACTTACACAATTGGTAAGTTGAAAGCTTTCAGGTTCCCGTTTTCCACCGTCAACGTGATGGTGGCGCTAGTCTCCTCTGTATAACTCGAACTAAAATGCGCATTATCTGAGTTTATAAACTTTATAATCGTGTAAGGACAACTTCATTTCAAGTTTATGAACCCTAGCATCTGGTAGAAAGCTTTTGTTTTACTCAAAGTTTAATAGCTTTTGATAAAAGTTTTCACTGAAAATATACATAATCAATTTTAGACTGTGTTTAGAGTTATGTGGTTCAATCGCACTGGCTACTGACGGCTGGACAGATTTAGATGAAACTGGAAGTAAATAATTATAATCTGAAGTAGCGTTAGTGCCCACTAAATGTCTCAGTAAAGGTTGAAGGCTAAGGCCTTTTGTACGAACACGTACTAAATACGCTCGAACGATCCCATTTCTCGGAGTACTACGGGGCCTCGCACACTCTTATAGTTCCAACGTACGAAAGGGCAGTTGAACGGAGGAAAACGCAATTCGTACGTTCAATTCGTACGTCCAATAACGTACGTATACCTACGCACGATGCAAAATCAGAATCAAAGTGTGGCCGGCCTAAAGTATACATGTTTTTTTACATTTTATACCTATTCAATTATTATTATTGTAATTGGTTATTAAAATCACCTTTTAAAATCATTTAAAACAGCCAAATATTTTTATAATTGCTATAATTACTTACATTATCCTTAACAAAAAAAATAAATAAACAATAACACTTATAATGACTGTAATAAAAATTCCATCGCCGCCGCCGCACGGTGGGCTGATATTAAAAAGTAGGGCCTTAAGGGCTGAAATGGTTGAGATTCGATGGTACGTGTCATTATGAGTATTTTATCTTCTATAACTTTTTTTCGTAAAGTTCATAGTTTTGGAGTTATGGCACTTTCAAAAATGTATGAAAATTTCGATAAACTTGTATTATATGCAATTTTTTTTATATATTTCTTGTTTAATTCATTCTAAACAAGAAGTGGAACCATACCTACTTATTTATGAGACCACCCTAAAAAACTAACGAAAAAACTTTCTTCACAGAAGCATTTCTCAGACCAAATGGCATTAGTGTAACCTCATAGTGACCCATCTGCGATTAAATTAAAAATTTCAAAGTGTTATAACTTTCAAACTACTAGGTCAATTCAAAATCTTTATAGAATAGTTTATGATTGTATTTATCAGTAGAATCCAAATCCATCAATAATTATTTTTTTTACTCAGATATTTTTTTTAAGTCCGAATTGCCGCGAAATCGGCCAAAATCGAGGGTTGACACATTGTTTTTATTGATCTCCGTAACCCCTTCCATAAGTAGTATTTGAAATTATTTGGACGAAATGGGACGAACAGGAGATATATTCCAATTTATCTTTTACTCCATACAAAAAAAACTTCAAAGTGCCATAACTCATAAAATTTTTAGGTAATCGATTTTATTTTGTAGAATAATTTATGATTATACTGGTTGGTAGAATCCATATCCATCAAAATATTTTCGAAAAAACAAGTTTCATTTTTAAAAAGCCCTAAGTCCTCTACGAGCCAATTTCGTTCCAACGTGCGCCGGCGCCGTAGCCATTTTCAGTATAAAAAATAAAATGGGGTATTTTCTTTCATCCCTAGGTAATATTAGGCAATAGGCAATCTTTGTCTACATTAAATGGGACACTGCAGTGCACATTATTGAGCTGGTCTTTATTTTTTTCCATTTTCGCTTTATTAAAACAAAAAAAAGGTAGGCTTGTCCAGCAACTACACTATCCTCTCAGCTTAAGCTGGGTTGACACGATCCAAATCGACTTGGACCAAGTGCAACTTGGATGACTTTGATTGGGCGCCGTCATCCAAGTGAGTCACGTGAGTCCGACGGCGTCCAATCATAGTCATCCAAGTTGGACTTGGTCCAAGTTGACTTGGATCATGCCAACCCGGCTTTAACCGGCCATATTATCCGAAGGAAAGACGGTCAATATGAGTGGGAAACGAAAAATTCATTGATGCTTTCATAATAAACTTTATTCATACATTCTTACGACTTCTTATTCTAACTTTCACACTAGATAAAAGGATTTAAAATATTTGAAATTATATTTTAACAATTAATAATTGCGTCAGAAGTTCTTGTAATAATTTCTACTTTTCTTACCAGTTTCTTAAGAAGGAACGTTTTGAATTGTTCATTTAAAATACTAATTAGAGCTTCGCCGCTTTGTTGTCACAGGAAGATCCAATTTAGTCGATTTCCGACTCAAGGACGAAGATTTAAACCATAAACAAGTGAACCGCAGTGCGATTCAGACTTCCGAAAATGCATCCGATTCGATTTTCATCGAAAAGTTGATGATTATTTCAGCGAGGAAACGTCAGTTTCTGAATTTGGAATACATTCCGAAAAGGTCTGAATTTCACTGCAAGTGTCAAAAAATGAATGGGAGGTGATCAATAATAACATTTTGATATTCGGTGTTTCATTTGCCTGAGGCTGGATTCGACCAAACTGTCATCTTACTCCCAGAATAGTTATTCCGTTAGCCGACAGAATTCGAAATATAATTGTTTAGAAAACGCAACCGAACATTATTAAGTGCATTCAAATTATCCAAGTCAACTTTACAATGTCAAAATATTCAAACAAACAGCAGTTTAATCTGTGGTTTAATCTCCAAATAAAACTTAATCCAGTTTGGTAACATCCAGCCTGAGTAACAAGCCGGTCAAGCCCGGCCATTGTCCTGTATTTTTTAACACATAATTGTCTCAGAAATGGAGTAAAAATCTTGCTTGTGTGATAGATGTTGTGCATATTATGAATGTAAGCTTAGAGAGTTTAAAAATTATTTGTCATTCCATCAGTACCTACCTACTAAATATAACCAGTAAATTGTAAAGATCAAAAACCTACTACAAATAACCATTCATTATAAGAGTCGTTGCGATTTGTATTCACGCGTCAATTGCGGCACGTGACATTATTGTAATAGCCGCGTTTGGCACAGAAGTAGGTACACAACATAGATTACAATTTATGATGCAAAATGGAATTTTATTTACATTATTGTTTGCCTTTTCCACTACCTGTCAATTAATGTCAATTGTTTATCTTTGAATAACTCGTTCGTTAATTAACTAGGGTTATGAATAGCGATATCATTTTGACACTGAGTTTTGTTTACGATGCGTTTCGACGGCCACTTGTCTAAGGTGCGTAAATCGTTTCGTGTTCCAATTAATCAAGTAGTTGATGGTTTAAATTGAAGTGTCGTGACGTCAAACAGTACAGTAATTATAATCGATCGAGCGAGCGAAGCGAGCGAAGATCTTAGTGGCAAGTTAGGCGATTTTGCTTTGTATGTTTGTATGTTTGTATGTTTGTATGTTTGTATGTTTGTATGTTTGTATGTTTGTATGTTTCATTTTTATGTTCTCGCATAACTATCGAACCGCTAATCCAATCTGTATGAAACTTGATAGGTCAATAGGTAGTACTATGGAAATTTGCTGTGGAGCGTATGAGCGTAATCGATGAAGGGGTTGTAAAGATATGGGGTTCCCAAGGGGGTAAATTTTTTTCAAAGTTACCCAAATATATTGAGTGGGGTGTCATACGAAAGGGCTTATTTTGTACATTCCAAAATGGTTTTTATTTTTAATCTAGGATGTATAGTTTTTGAAATACGACCAAAGAACAAAAACTACGAAACCAGAGCTGCAAGAGCTCCCGTTTCATAGAGTTTCGATGTCTTCGTAGCTCATTGACTGGTCGGTCTTAAAAAGAGAGTGGCATCGTTGCGGTTTGGTTTGCAATGATTTTAGATGCTACTTGATTTATTTTCATGATAAAAAAATTTTTGATAAAGAATGAAAATAATTGGGGTAAAAAAAGTTATATAAACAAATATATTGAGTGGGGTGTCAAATGAAAGGTCTTATTTTGTACATTCCAAAATAGTTATTATTTTCATTCTAGGACGTATACCTACTTTAGAAATACGACGAGAATTCATAAATATGAAATAAGTAGGTAAATGAAAAATTAGACACGACATTATTGTATTGCATGCATGCTAGTATTTTTTACCATGAAGAGCTAGCGCAATAGGCATACTCGGCAGTAGTAGCACTTGAAATTATAGGGGTAGTCAGAAGAAAGTCCAAATGTAAGCCATCTACGGTGCGCGAGATCTCAGTTCGGGGCGAACTACTAGTTAACTAACATTTCTCTCTTGCGTAAAGTGTATTAGAAACAACTGTCGCGGTGGGTTAGTTTGCATACTGTAGCCGCTGACTATCCCTGTGTGAAGATAGCCTTATGAGGCATTCAAAATTTAAGTAGGATGGAGAATCATTGTTTTCTCATGGATGAGAAGGATAGCACGATAGTCTTATAATCAAGAGAATCGAGAAACTAAAGCACTTATTTTGCCTAGTTTGTCCTCATAATTAAGAACTGTGTTGGCCGAGTGGAATAGGACCTCGACTTTCGATCCAAAGGTCGTGGGTTCGAATCCTGGCCATGCATCAATGGATTTTTCGTTTCATTAAATCCATGAAATGGCGTGAGAAAACCCTCGGCTTTGAGCACGTCCTTTCTGTGGATAAGGCCGATTAAGACTGAGAGGATGGTTAAAGTGCCTAGTATTCTGTTAAGTTAGGTTATAAATCTATAAGTTTAGTTATAGTACGTTGCCTTAATCATCTAGTAAAGACGTAATGCCAGCCATACACGATCAAGTTCACCGTCAAGTTTGCAGCGGACTTGATGCGGCGCCCAGTAAACTTGACGGTGTATGGCTATGGGTGGCATGACAAGTCTATTTGAAGCGAATTCTGCCGACTTGATCAAGTTTGTAGCGTCAAGTAAACTTGAAGATGTGTGTGAGCGTTCAAGTACGGTTGGTCAACGCGTCATCATCCGTCACTGGTGACGCCATGGCTTCGACTGGCTGCGCCGTCAAGCAAACTTGCCGGTGAACTTGATCGTGTGTGTTCTATAAGGACGAACTGCATACTGGACGCCGCATCAAGTCCGCTGCAAACTTGACGGTGAACTTGATCGTGTAATTCCGCTGTAAAAGCCCTCTTTCACTGCGTCATTTTTAATTTGACTTGCTTCCGTCGAAAACTGTCATACCGAAAATCAAATAGCCATTTTCAGAGATCCGTTATTAAAAGGTCATTGGACCTGTTTTATATTCAGGTCACGTACTAACTATCTATTCCTATCCAAATCAGCTAAACCCCCGGGATAAGCCCTTGGTGTTATTAAGCAAACACGAAATTTTGCATCTGTAATTATTAAATAGAGATTTACGTGCATAGTTTTATCAGTTCCATTAAAGCAGCGGTTCCAAACCTGTGGGTAATTACCCCCGCAGGGATAAAAATAGGTTTTTTGGAGGGGTAAAAGAACGAAAACAGTTTTTTGGTTACCTACCTAACGAATAAATTCAAAGAAAATAAGTAGGTAAGTACTTAATTAAATACTTTTCAGAGTTTGTTAAAGGGGGTAAAATCAGTTTCATTGACATATCATAGGGGTAACAAGGTTGAAAAGGTTAGGAACCACTGCATTAAAGGTCAGGCTGACCAGCCGCCTCCACACCCGAACCTCACCGCATTGCCTTGGTATTCTTTGTATGGAATTCTATGGACCAAAGCTCACTATATCAACTTCGTAACGTCTTCGTAATTCAAAACTGAAGAACAAGTGAACGCCGAAAGGCGATGCGGTGCGTAGGCGACTGGTGAGTTGTAACCTTAAATATACACAGGAATAGTAAATGATGGATGCTTTAACCAACCTAAATGAATGAATATAAAAGCTATGCCATTTTTGTATTAAATAAAACATTTCTGAATGTATAAGTTTAATATGAGTTGATAGGTCATGACAAAGTTTTTAATCCTCTTAAAGTCCCCATCATGGCTTAATGACTTCGTTATATTATAAACAATCAACATGCAGATGCATAAGCGGTCTTAAATGCCACTGGCAATCATCCATCCATTTTTACATTTCGCTCTTCTATATGGAAACTACACCACAAGTGTTTACGTGAGAATAAATCGTGACGAAAGGATTTTCCGTATGTTTAATGGCTATTACATACTGCCCTAATAAGTCATAAACTCACTTTTTAATACGTTACCTGGCACAATAGCTATAAGTATTGATATTCTACTTATACTGTGGTGGTGACAAGGATGTAAATGAAAAAATCCAATGTCGAAATTCGAAGTCGAGCAAAGGTGAAAGATATTAGGAATCGTATTACGAAACTAAATTAAAAAATATCATTTATTTCAAACAAAAGTTAGTCCATAGATATACAGAAACACATGAAAAATCTAACAAAAAAAAAAAGGACTACCACACTCAGTGCCAGGTATAGGTTGCAAGCACTGAATGCAGCAAAATGGAGCTGGGCTGGACATCTAGCACGGAGGCCTGACTATAGGTAGAAGGCTTTAACTGGTGTGGGTACCAAAATGTAGGCCGTTCGGCTGCAAGATGAACAGAATTCAACGAACGTCGTGGGCGAACATGGATGAGGCTAGCAAAGGACCTTTTGGAGTGACACAAAAAGCGGAGGCCTGTAACCAGCAGTAGGTGAGTCAGGCTGCAGATGATGATGATGATGGAGATCGACGAAAGAAAAGCTAGTCCCTTAAACGTGGTTGCCTTGACTCTTCATGATCGTGAAAGAAGAGCTTGTAAGACGATTAAAAAAAGAAGTGTTCTTACTCAATAAAACCATTATCGTGTCAAAGTGATGATTTACATGATCTTGTTAAAGAAAATTAAAGAAAATCTTATTGAAGAAATAATCTTTGAATTTTAACTTTTCAATGATTACTGTTCTAGAGTCGGATTCAGCACTGAAGTCCGATAGACGCAGCGCTGCTATCGCAAAACTAGGTTATGTAAAAAATTACTAATTTTCCAAATAAGGCTTGAACAATAATAATTATGGTAGTTTGTACGTTCGTTAGCTCTACATACCATGAACGACCTTGACTAAAAGAGCATAAAGTAAATAATACAATTAGTTCCCGCTTTTTCCGCAAGACTTGAGTGCTTAATTCTACTCTAGTGTGTAGAAGCCATTAGGCGGTCAATTGAATATCATTTCATAACATAATATATTCATCTTTTCTTATTTCCGTCGAATTGGTCTTCACGAATGATGATAGAAAACCAATATTTTATCTAAGAAATGTCCTAGATTGCTACTAGCATTTACAAACCTTATTCACATCGCACTAGGCATTCAGTGGACTAATACTAGGAAAAAAGGCTCGAATAAAAAGATTGCCTTTTGTAAACATCCCCGAATTAGGGCGGATGGCTGAATCCTTTGGAAATACAGCAGTACGGCCTTTTATTGTAATATCCGAACGTGACATATTTTTGTAGGCCTTTTTATCTCTTTACGCTCATGCTTCGTCGACCATAAACTTCAATATTTCAACTAGGTATTTATTGTTGTGTGCGTGCCTAATGAAATTGACCGCCTCTTTCAAACCTTTTGAAGCAGCTCATCGATATTCAACAAAACTCCGACAGCATTCTAATTAGATCGCTTTTTGAATATAAAACTCGAGTTTATCGAATTTTCTTTATCCCTGGATTTTTGATTTTGTAAGTAAACTAATCAGCTACCTGTAGCGGGCGATCATATGGCCGAGACGTCAGTCGCGCGCAGGCTTCCACGCGGTATAGTAGCGCACTCGGGCGATGTCGCGCTGAGCCTCCGACCGCGGTCCGTGAATAACAGTGCTGAAACTACCCTTCAAAAACTCAAAACTTAAAAAACATGAATTAAAAAGTAATCATCTCCATCGGTTTTGAAACATGCAAAGTTTTGGCTAAACCACCTGTTGGATGATTTGATACAGTCCGGCGTCACAATCTGTTTACAAGTAGGGGACCACCACCCTGAACCGTGAGCAATGACGCAACGTTTTATAGGCGCCCCGTGCGTTACCATAGCGGAAAAACAACAGTCGCAAGTTCAAAATAGATTTCCGTGTTACCTGCGTTAAACCATAAACCAAACATTCATTACCAGTCGGGTAAATTACGACCTGTAAAAACCAACACGCCAGTCATGTGTATGAAATTATAACGTTTTGCAAAATATTTTTTAGAAATTTCCGGCATGGTTAGTGCGAGCTATTTTTGTGCCTCGTAAATTATTTTGCACCAATTAAAAGAAACAAAGGTCCTTACATCGGTACCTGTAAACGCCAGCACCAAAAGATACATAAATAGTACTAATTATTAAACACTGATAGTGTTTGTCTATTGAGTTCATCTACGTCTGCTAAGTTATCCGAATGCGAGGTCGAACGCGAGAAACAGTAAATGTTGTAGCAATTGTCAAATAATTTTATCGTAAATGAAAAGAAACGTGTTAAAAAAAAATTAGGCAGTAATTACCGGAAAATTTGCTAAAGTGACCGTGTCTAGTTTATTGCCTAAAATTGGCTGTATCTAATCTTTCTTTTGATCACAAGTTTTTATCACCTCTAATGAGCGGACGTTGTTTAAAAAAAAATTCTAACAGCTCCATTATAATGCAAATACAAAATTCATCAGCGTCATAATAAATGATATGACCTACTATGTGTATAATTATAAACCAAATTTATTTTTAGACACCCAATTTATGAGTTCAATACCGACGGAGCAATGAATTATAATTTATAGCCAAAGCATATCAAAACAGAGCGTTGAAAACATAAACATATCGGATTTTTCGATTTAATGAGTGAGTGTCGTGTGTTTACTTTTTAAAGTGATGGATGGATTTGACGTGGTGTGTTGTGACAGTGACCTTCAAGTTCACCTAAAGTGATTTGTGATAAGTGCGGAGGTATCGTATGATGTGATGATGCGTAGAGGAAAGGCGTTGTTGGAGGGAAGTAGGCAAGGGTCTGTCGACGGCAAAGCGGTGGCGACTGATAAAGAGCTGGTTCATAAGTGTCATAGTGACCCTGGAGGGGGCAGAGCCCTGGGGGCTGCACCAAGGACTCTGAGACATAGGTCTACGTCAGGCGCGCCTAGGAAATGCGTGCTGACGCTGGATGGATACTCCTATGTTATCGGTGAGTGATTGAATGAACAGTGCAATCATTCGTTCTATTGGTCATAGATTTAGTTTTGACTGAAAATAATGATATTATATTATACCCTAGATATGCTACGTTCATAGTTACGACGTTTAAAATCTGTTCCCACTGGCATACATACCAATATAGTGCACATTATATTTACAAGTTCCGAAAATGAATAGTACCTACATACAAATATGTATAACACAATAGCATTTTATTGTTTTTGTAATTCACTAAACGTGACAAACACGTCAAGGTCGGCCTGCTTGACGTGGACTAAAAACAAGACGTCCTAATTATGACGTTTTTGAGTTTTCATTTTGCGCGCGCTAGAAACATGTCTATTCTTTTAAATGTCATTGACTGTAATAGATTTAATTGAACTACTGCATCACGGACATTTTAAAATGAAAAATGAGTTTGTTCATTCATTGTTACCAGTTATTTCTTATCTGAATAAGATCAACGAAGAAAGAAAGCACTTATTATTATGCCAGTAAAAAGAAGGTTCCGCCTTCTGATACACCTGAGTACAGATCATTGTGTGTTGACATTTTACTTGACATTTACATGTATTGAATTGAGACTCAATAGAAAGCTTATTTAGACGTTCAATAGAAAATAATCTTGTAAACTCTAGATCGTAATAAGAAAAGTCTATCTGTACCAATAATATAAAGCGGAAGAGTTTTTTTTTTGTTTGAACGCGCTTATATCTGGAACTTCAATGCAGTCGGATTTGAGCGTTTGATAACTTTATTTTTGAGGAAGGTTATAGGCTACTTTTCATCATCATCATTACCATTAAACTTTATACTTACCATCACCACGCGGGTAACATCAGCTAGTCTTAGGGTAGTCAGGAACCTATGTCTTAACACATTTGGTACATTCCTACATTTTGCAGAAGTTAACATTTCATACATGACAGGTTGCAAGCCCATTGACGCTATTAGAAAGTTAATTGGTTTTCTCACGATCTCTTCCTTCACCGTTTAGAGCTCGTGTTAAAGCGCATGTAAAATTTTTCGAAACGAAAAATCCATTGATGTACGGACGGACTCGAAACTACGACCTTCGGATTGAAAGTCGAGGCACTAACCCAGTCGGCCAAGACTGCTCTTAGGCTGAGGCCCCATTAGTGCGTTGCGTCGCGTCGTCGTAACGGAACAGCGCATTGTATGCCACACCTGCGTTGCGACGACGCACGATGTCGCAGCGCAAGAGCGTCGCAGCAACACTGGCTGCGTCTCAGTTCAGCCGGACCGGTATCCATCCGGACCTACAATTGGATCACTCTCCGTCGTCGCAGCGGCGCTTCGACAAAGCAGCACATCACCCTCCCTCCCGCTTCGTCTCTTGTCCGTCGATCCGTTGAAACATCGCGCGCGACGACGCAACGGTCTAGTGGGGCATGTTATAAAAAATATATGAAAAATGACGCAGCGACGACGCTGCGACGACGCAACGCAGCGCAACGCACTAATGGGGCCTCAGCCTTAGGCTGGTTTTACTGTCACGCGTACCGTCGGCGCTGATAGGCGAGTGATCTTTATTACAATGAAATAAGGATACTGATTGTTTAGCAGAAATGGCTACGCTGATTGCTCTCTTCAATGCTGGACAATCAGTATCCTCATTTCATTGTAACTTTCGTCCGAGCATTGTAATAAATCGCGTATCAGCGCTGACGGTACACGTGACAGTAAAACCAGCCTTAGAGCACTAGAGTCGTGAAATTATTTAATCCATTTCACACAGACCTTCTTAAGAGACAATTTAGTTGGGTCTGTGAAAAGGATAGCAAGGAAGAAAAGGCTTAAAAGGATCGGGTAAAAGGACGAAAGATTCGCTAACCGTCCACCCCATTAGGATTAACTAGATATCATCGCACTCTACAGTATCGAGTCATCGGCACTCATAGAATTGTGACTTCGGTAGAGGCACAAAAAAGTAGTTAAACCGTTTAAAAAGTAGTTCTAGGCTTTTTAAATTTTATTAGCTTTTTAAAGGCCTTCATGCTGTTTAAATCGTCAGGAGTAGATTTGTAGACCTCCTAGATTTGACTAAAACTTCATTAAAATTTAAATCAATCATATGGACTTAAAAGTTTTGAGTACCTAGTAAAAAACCTTAACAGACTTATGATTGCGTGTCGGAAGTTGTTAGAAGCAAGTCTTAACACATTTTTGAACTGGTTAAACTTTCGCGATTTGTTAACATAATGATAATTATTATTACGGGATTTTATCGCGTACCTTTTATTTAAAATGTACGCGATAAAATCCCGTAACAATAATTATCATTACGTTTTTGAACGTTCACGTTTCGGAAGTTGCTAGCATTATTTGTGACAACCCATCGCTAATTCTACTAATAAAATCTGAAAGTTTCTTACTACGTTTCGATATTAAAATGTTTGTGTTTTAATCACGCTTTGACCTGTAGACGATTTGAATGAAACTAAGAATAGTTGTAGATAAACAAAGGCTATTGATTGAAGGTACCATACGAGCGAAACTGCAGTGAAAGAAGGTATACACATACACCTGCATTGTTCTTACCAATCACTGCAACCCATGTTTCGCAATTAACTTATCTGTAATCAGACTAGTAATATAAAGAAATTCAAATCAAAGACATTCTGTGACCAAAGATTTGTCAAAACATTGCAGTCCGCTTACAGCGAAAGTTGTAACATTTTGCGAGGAGACGTCGTAAGATGAATGTTCCTAGCGGATTATTGGATTACACCGCTCTCTGCTCGCTTGATGGAGTGCTCTCATTAATATTATTATGGAAGAGAAACTATAATTTTACTTAACAAAACTTTACATCACATGTTCCTGAAACCTTTTTAATAGGGAATATGCGTCTGATTCAAAAAAGGGTTAAATATTTTTTTTATAAACATAATTGCTTGAGAATTATGTCTATGTAAATATTTTTTTATAATTATTCCTTTTTCGTTAAGAAAATAATAGTTAAAATGTGCAAAAAAGTTGTGTGTGTGGGAATTTCTTAGGACTTGAAACGCAACGAGATAGATTGTGACGTCACACTCCTTCAAACTTTATGATAAATGACTGAAAGTACCTACAAGCGCATGTAAGAAGAGGTTGAAAAAAAAAGACATGACACGTTAGGTACCTACATGGTTCATTATAAAAATCCTATTAACTAAACCAAAGTATAGTTTTTATCCAAGACCTGGCAAACAAGAGGATACTACATTAATAACATATAAATTGATTGTTAATTAATGATCTTATAACCATTTAGTTAAAGTACATAATCATTTAATTGGAACAAAATATAAATAAAATATAAAACCTGTGTAAATAACACAAACATTTCGTGGTTTAAATTAAAAACTATGAAATATGATTTACTACTACATTCATCGTTCAGAGAAAATGGCAATGTGAAAGTCTGTGTGAATGTTAAAATTTTCAATATCACAATAAATCCCATAAGGCTAAACCAATTTTGATGAAACTCTATTACCATACAATTGGTGACGTAGAATATCACGTCTTCTTTTCTTCGAATATCACAAGAGAAAGCTCCTATGGTCGCTTTTTAAGTAATTTCGATAACCTGTCACTAATGTGGTGAACATTTGAACTTCTACATAGGGGTCATGAGCAGGTAGCCAAAATCTTCCTTAGACTATTTCAAAGGGCTTTGAACTGAACATCTGAAAATCTGAGAAAAACTTACCTTTGGGAATACAACCGCGATCTTGTTATAAGGCGTAGTTTCACATTCAAAACATAATGGAGTTATAATAATAATTTTTCTATTTGGTAAATAAATGTACCTAAGTATTTGTATTTATATTTGTGTGTGTGTGACGCTACCCTACAGCGAAGAGTGACCATACCAAAAGTTCCTTTTATTTACCTAGATAGATTTCCTGTGATTAAAAATATTACTTACCGAACGTTTTACTTTTACCAAGTGTAACATGTCATAAATGATGTTGTGGTTGTGACGTCACGACACACGGTACCGATAACGGGTATCGATAACAGGGTATCCGATAACGTTGATGTACTGATGTATCATTAATCGAAAGTATTTGTATTTTTGTTCTACATGCCCTAGATAAGTTAGATATTGATCTGTTTACTTGAGTTATAATTGAGTACATATTTTTTGAGGCCAACGGACGATATTTAACTATTAAAAAAAAATTTCTTAGACTACGGAAACCATCTAGTGATTATACAACCTTTAGCGGAATTTCTGTCCAAACAGTTCAACGATCGGACTACTAGGAGGACAGGATGGAATAAGCGTGAAGGAATTTTGACATGAAGGTTGTTCGTTTCGCCCGACAAAATTATTGCTGAAGTTTACAAAAAATATTTTTTATCTTTTTTCTCTCGTTTTAGCAATAATTTTATTACCAAACCGTAGCAGTAACATATTAAACATATATATTTTTATCCATTTTACGGGTACATTTTGATGCTCAATCAACACTCGATCAACCTATTAGCTGAGTATGACGTAGTCTAAATACCTCACTAATTAGTAAATGCTAAGTTCATAAATGGACAAACAATATTAATTTCAACACTCGTTGCGAAGATATTCGTTTAATTGCTGTTTTGGCTTAGCACTGCCTCTATTTGCACAGATCGATTCGTATTTGGAAGTTGATGTAAGGGAGTGGACGCGATTCGAACGCGATGCGAACGCGCTGCCCCCCTCCCAGTTCGCTTTTGTATGGAAAAAAAACGCGCTGCAGAAAACGCAGTGTGGCTACTCCCTAAAGAACGCATCACAGTAATATTTTTGTTGCGAAACAGTCTAAAAATAGTTGAGATTCAGCAGCGATATAGATGGCTCAAAACAGTCGAACATTTGAATTGATCGCCAAAGACATAATCGATTTTACATTTTTAGGACAGAATAAGCAAAATATTGATAGAATATGAGGTGCTGGACAAGCATTAGCTATCTTAAACTGTACCTGTACTTAACACTACAGCATCCCGTTAAGTTTAGGCATAATGTTGGCTTTCATAAAGATGTAAAGGCCTACGGGGGACAGTTGTTCTTACTTACTTATTTTTGAACTTATTTCATAAGCCAACTAGCTTCTGTCAGCTACTAAGCTCGCGTGATATCAACATTTTAAACAGCCTTGCTATTCTCAGTTTCATACAAATCGGTCCATTGATTGGTTAAAGGGTAATTGAATCACAAACATCCAAACATACAAATTTTGGCACTTATAATACTTGAAGGAAGCAGGATTCATATAAGATTATTCTTTTAATCATTAAGTGATGTTCTATGCGTCTAGATGTAGTTGGAATCCAAGGGCAGGTTGCCATTTATGGTGCTTGGCGCATGTCTGGCTCGCGCCCATACAATGCAACTTGTACGTAAATATTAATGCTTAGTACCTACAACAATGCCTAAACAATGCACTTGTACGTAAATAATGCTTAGTACGTACAACAATCTAGCATATATTGAGACAGGTTAAAATAAAGTTCAAGTACTTAGTTAGACTATAGGAAAGCACAGCTAGAATAGCATCACACTAATCACACTAATCACACTAATCACACTAATCACACTAATATTATAAATGCGAGAGTTTAGATGTTTGGATGGATGTATGTTTGTTCCTCTAAAACTCGAGAATCACTAAACCAATTTGGCTGAAATTTAAAATATATAGAGGTAAATGATTTTTATCCGGGTACCACGCGATCGAAACTGCGGGCGGAAGCTAGTATCATTATAATTACACAAATGCTTATTAAGCCGCTCGTTATACTGCTTAGGTTTGTTTATTATGGCAGTAACATGTCAAACCAAATTGACCATGCAGTAAAAGTTATCACACACAATAATAACATGCATATGTTTATTTGAACTTCATTTTCTCAAACATTCATATTTATTAAAATTAGTAGAGAACAATTTGAAATAATAAGCGCTCCCATTTTTTGTTTTCCTTGTCATAAATAAACAAAAGATCAAATTAAAACAAGAGAAAACAAGTCATCTTCTGGGACCTATAGAGGCAGGACCGCAAATGCACACTTATTTATAAAGTAGACTCAAGGGACCGCTCTGTTCCGGGACATTGTATTGTTATTGTAAAATTCTGTCTAACTCCTGTCATTTTCTGGATCCCTGGTACTGTTCAAGTTGATGAACTTGAGAATAAGCATTTGAATTTGAGTTTGTTGAACTGCATTTCTGACGAACCACAATAAACAATATTTGTGAAAAAGTGTAGCTGAGTTCAATAAATGGACACAATTGATAACTTGATATAATAATATACTCGTGTTTACTAGTCTTATTATTATTTAGATTATTTGATATATCGGCGCAATTAAAATCACGTATTTAAAAGTCAGTGCAACAATCGTGCGCCTCTCGGTCGCGCGCCGGCAGCCAACCAAACGCGATCAGTCGTCTGCCGGCAGCCAACCAAACGCGCGCAGTCGTCTGCCGGCAGCCGACCAAACCACAATTTGCTATAAAAGGCGGCTCAACTACTTCAAGTGGTCAGTCGAGAACCGGCCGCCGACCGAGCAACACCTCTGCTATAAAAAGGCTGCCGAATAACTTCAAGCACCCAGTCTATCACCGGCAGCCGACGGAGTAACATCAGATTCAAGTCTCGAACACCAGTTTGGTACAACGTGTTAACCTCCGTTCCTTTCGGAACGCTATGATGTTTCTATGACTTTCTAATGAGAACGCCAAGTTCTCATTGTTAAAATGTTTCTTTGACCACTCACTTGGTAGTAGCTTGCCTTCTGCGCTGTAGGATGTGGGTTCGATTCTCATTTGTGTGATAAACATTGATGTCCGCTCTGTGTCTGGTTATTAATAAGGAATATAACTCTTTACGAGAGATTTAAGGTTTTGTTAAAAGTGTATGAAGTGATGAGGTTGTTTGTTTGACTGCTATTTAATATTTTTAATTAGTTAGAATATGATAACTATTTAACTAGTGTGATTAGCTTGGTTCTTTAGTTAAAAGTGGATTACTACCTAAAAAGTTGTTGTAAGACTGATTATTTAATTAATGACCTTGTTTCAGAATAACGTAATAAAAAGAAATGAATAATGATGATTGTTTGAATCACCATAACACCCCTCCTCTTACATCGGAAGAAGGGATGAATCGACGCCAACAACAAACTTCGGCCAGTAGTGAAAATGCGACCCCAGCACTCTTGGCAAACACATTTAAGGACACAATGTGTGAAATGATAACTCATATGCAATCACCTTCAGTTTTAGGTCGTGATAAAACACTAAAGGTAGTTTCAGGTTTTCCGGTTTTCAGGATTTCCGACTTAACGTCGTCGTGTCGGGTCTTCTTTCACCATTTTTTGTGAGTTCTTTTTCCTTCGCTATGCGTTCGAACCGTTGGTTGTTTCGAAATGACGGCTGCTTCGCGGCGGCGGAGTTTTGAACATTTAGGCGCAATACTACGAAGTTCCACGTAAGATCCGCTCGTAGGACCACTTTGTAGAGGAGGCGGGTACGTGGAGCGGTAGGTATTCGTGAAATGATAACACTTTTGGAACTTTAAACAAGAAAATTAGGCGTTTGCGCGAGCACGACCGATATCGTGGTGTCGATTTCTATTTTTCTCGGAGAACTGTTGTCCGCGCGCAAACGGAGGGTAAATCATGTTTATTTTTGAATATTTAAGGTAGCACAGTTTTTAAATTTCTACCCACACTTTGTTTTAGTTTCGCGAGGTACGAATGAAAATGAAAGCCGAAGTAATTAAACGCTTCCGCACAAAAGATACTCGAAGCACTGTTCGTATTTCAGACATTTATTTCCCCAGCTTTGATTATATGGATGTTGAAGAATGAAGAATGCGTGAACCCAAGATAGAAGCGCAAAAAGTTCGTTGGTTTGTATCGAAACCGAGCGTGGTGTCATTTAGTGATGGGGAACATAAGCCGCGCCAAAACGATTCAAAAGAATCGATTGGCACGCAGCGTAGGTACCGATTAAACTGTAAACCGTAGGCACTGCCACCCGATTAAATTTAAATACTTAATTAATTTAAGGAAAAACAAGTTCTATCGCTGCGCATGTAGTGAAGTACCTACTGTCGCGCGTTGTTTAAGTCTGTTTCTCTGTACTAGGTACTCGGTGTTATCTTCTTCATAGTCGGGCACTCTTGTCAGAGTGGTCGTGGCTGTCGATGGACAGGGTTGCGGCTCGCTGTTTCCGGTCACTTCCAGCCTTGAGAGTGCCGAACATCGAGCGATGTTTCTTCATTTCTGGCTGTTTTTAGCATTGCGAGCACACTGTACCGCGGTTGACTGTATGGCCTTGTCTTATTAGGTCGACCCAGCGAGTTGGAGACCGACCACGAGATCTCTTGCCCTCTACGGGGCCTTGTACCACAAGTCTCTCCGTAGAATCCTCGTTTCTGGTGATGTGCCCAAAGAACTTCAGAATTCGCAACTGCACAATCGACGAAAGCCTGTCTCGTATGTGAAGCTCTTTGAGGATCGAGTTATTGGTGCGGTATGCCGTCCATGCTATTCTCAACATGCACCTTCAGCAATACATCTCCAGCGCATCGATTTTCCGGCGATCGTGGAGCTTCTTCGACCATGTTTCAGCTCCATAGAGAAATATCGGGAATACGAGGCACTTCATCAGGCGAGACTTTGTATTTTTGGTTATTCGCCTGTCTTTCCGGATCTTTCCCAGTCGTTCTATTGCCGACCTTGTGATAGCGGATCGACGCTTGACGTCGTCTTCACATCCTACAGAGTTGGATATAGTGGGACCGAGGTAAATGTAGTTTTTACTAATTTGCAGTTGGCTATTTGCGTATCTACAATCGCATCATGTTCAGCCCGGTTTACTAGCATGACTTTTGTCTCGTCCCTGTTTCGAGCAAGTCTGAATTGGAGACTAGCTGTTTCCAGATGATTCAAGAGCTCAAAGTCTTCTCTCGATGTCGCAAGTAGGGTGGTATCGTCTGCGTATCGTAGATTGTTTATTATGAGTCCTCCCAATACAATTTTTGGAATCAAAATGCGGACGAGCTAGGCCCACAAAGATGATTTTCAGCCTTACGCATTAATTACTGTCAAGTAAGTATAACGTGTAGGTACATTTTCTTCATTTATTATCATCACTACATCAATAGTCTGATAAGCTGTACTTATTACTCGTCGGTACGTTGATGGGCCAGTAAAGGTGTCTTCGTGAAAATATACAGAACAAATCCGACTGTGTTTTATAGGAAACCATTGTTTGCAATTGATTTTGGTCGAGTGGGAGATCAGCATTGAACGTCGCAGATTACAGTGTGGGTGCAGCACAGTTCTTACTTTTGACCGAAAGGGTCCACGAACGCTGCTCAGTTGACGGTGGCGGTTTCGTTTGCTTATTTTTGCATTGTTGGATTTCAATGCTCACCAGATCAGGCGCGTCAAATTGGAGCCGCAATGGAGGATGGCATTGAGCACGCAAACGCGCGCTAATGTTTTGATAAAGGTGGAACTGAGGAACGAAGCAAATTGTTTTCTAAATAAATACAGATGTTTGGGGACGAGAAGTGCTTGCCGATGAAGGGAAATGCCTCTAATAACAGCTCCATCTAGCAATAAACTGCACCGTGTTCAGAACTGCTCGACAAGCACCAGTGGAGTCACTGACAGGCGAGAAAAGGTGGTGTGCCCCCTGAATTGCTAACAGTAGTCTATGAAGAGAATGAACAGGTCGATCCACAAATTTTGAAGGAGGTTGTTTTGGGGAGGATAACCGAACGGGCTGAGGAAGATAAAGGTGTGGCTGAAGATGTACAGAAGTTTTTGAAAGAGGCGAATAAATGTTCTGAGGGAGTTTCCAAGATTGACGAAGCTTGGTCTGAGATATAACGGACCTTTCGAAGTCGAAAAGGTTTTATCACATGATAGATATAGGATTCGCTGTGCTAGCCAACGTATTCGATTCACAGAGGTCTGTCATGAGCGCGGTTGTGAGGTGTGCCTAGCTTTGGAGTCCTGCACTCCAAAGCTCAACTTTTTCAACTTTTATTTATTTAACTTTTATTTAACAGAATTACGTGCTTATAGGCTTACAGTTACAGGCTTATATGATAAAATTAACATGCAATTCCAATTACAGATGAACACAGTCAAATGGCGGTATCGGCGATGAATCAGTAAAAAGAGTCTGACTGAACCTGGGTCATCATGATGAATTAAGCAAAATGTGTTCGGGGAACAGGATGGAATCATTCCCCAAGGGCGAAGTAGGTGGTTCTCTGCAACGAGCCGGCCGATCTGGCCCACTTGCCCGTGGTCTTTCGACCAACATTTGTTGTTGGTTGGTCGGATACGTGTCGATCGCTAAGATAAGTTTCTTTATGAGTTTCTTTATGAGTTTATTTAAGAGTTTGAGTTTCCTTATTTACGAGAAGACCAAAATTAGCGCTGAGGCTATGAGGTCAGATGTGCGGTTGTTTCAATTTTTCTCATTTACGTGTGAATTTGTTTGTGATCGTGATCAATAATATGCAATGAGTAATGAGTAATGAATATGTAATGAGGTTTAGTATAAGAATATATTAAACGATGTGAACATTTTTTCAGAAAAACAAAACGAGAAGTAGGTGCAGGGACGCACCTATTATCAGTATGGCCGTATCGGCGCAATTAAAATCACGTATTTAAAAGTCAGTGCAACAATCGTGCGCCTCTCGGTCGCGCGCCGGCAGCCAACCAAACGCGATCAGTCGTCTGCCGGCAGCCAACCAAACGCGCGCAGTCGTCTGCCGGCAGCCGACCAAACCACAATTTGCTATAAAAGGCGGCTCAACTACTTCAAGTGGTCAGTCGAGAACCGGCCGCCGACCGAGCAACACCTCTGCTATAAAAAGGCTGCCGAATAACTTCAAGCACCCAGTCTATCACCGGCAGCCGACGGAGTAACATCAGATTCAAGTCTCGAACACCAGTTTGGTACAACGTGTTAACCTCCGTTCCTTTCGGAACGCTATGATGTTTCTATGACTTTCTAATGAGAACGCCAAGTTCTCATTGTTAAAATGTTTCTTTGACCACTCACTTGGTAGTAGCTTGCCTTCTGCGCTGTAGGATGTGGGTTCGATTCTCATTTGTGTGATAAACATTGATGTCCGCTCTGTGTCTGGTTATTAATAAGGAATATAACTCTTTACGAGAGATTTAAGGTTTTGTTAAAAGTGTATGAAGTGATGAGGTTGTTTGTTTGACTGCTATTTAATATTTTTAATTAGTTAGAATATGATAACTATTTAACTAGTGTGATTAGCTTGGTTCTTTAGTTAAAAGTGGATTACTACCTAAAAAGTTGTTGTAAGACTGATTATTTAATTAATGACCTTGTTTCAGAATAACGTAATAAAAAGAAATGAATAATGATGATTGTTTGAATCACCATAACACCCCTCCTCTTACATACATTGACTCACAACAGTAATTTCAAAAATAAAAAACATCCATTTTTAAATACATCGCGTAATTAAATAATTTTACTTCAAATACTTATAAATTTTTTTGGAAGAAAAATTACCCCCTGAGATCTTCAGGTGATTTAATAATTTTAGGGGTTTTTTCTTTACCATTTTGTTGCTTTTAAGTTAGAATTTGTCATAACAAGATTAGGTAATAAATAAATTTCGCTACATTCATCCGACGCGTTTGAAGGTCTGGAATATTGTTTACAAAAAATTCAAGGAACTCACGAAACTGAATCAAAGAAAACCCATCAAAGCAAACCATTTCATTCATTGTTTGTGTAATTAATGAATGAAAAACACAAAATTACCTCTCAGAGACGCGTTCTTGAAAATGTTTGACTTGGCATTTCGTAACGAGCCTAATTAAATTAGAACAATTAGGGGCACTTCGTCAACAAAGCCAATGGATTCTTTGAGCATCTTGTGTAATTAGTTGATTTGTTTTGAGATGTTCAAAAACTCACAGACGAACCTCAGTTTATATACTCGTAGATCATTGCAGACGAAAAAACAAATTCACGACGACTCGTTATTAAACCGGATTTGTTACAATTTTTCTAACAATATTATGTAATTGTAACAATTTATTTCAATCAATCAAATAACTTTATTTGTTAACAAAACTTACAAGTAAATACATAAGTAATTGTTTCGTATTCTTTTGTGCAGAAGTATTGTAAAACAAATGTGGTACAGAATATCACCTCTACACGTTTTACAAAGTGTCATTGTAATAATCTGCGTACGGAAAATATAAAACATGAAAGCTTACTTTTTGCTATTCATGTGTTTATACAAGACTAGCGGACGCCCGCGGCTTCGCCCGCGCAGACTACTACTTTTTTATCCCATGGGAAACATTTTTCCGGGATAAAAGTAGCCTATGTTACTCTCTAGCCCTCCAACTATCTCCACACAAAAAATCACGTCAATCCGTATCTCTGTTTTGACGTGAAAGCATGGCAAATAAACAAACAAATAAACACACTTTCACATTTATAATATGGGTATAGATAGATAGGGTATTTAACAATAATTTAGTTCATCAATGTACAACAGTCTTCATCCTAAAAAGATGTACTTAAGTAAGTAGGTAATTGTTTTAGGTTTTTTTGAATTTTTAGAACTTTTAGATAGCTTAGTGAAACTTTCAAACGGCCTAGGTCGCGGGCTTGTTGGTGACCTTTCCCTGACATTTTCTGCCTGATTTTAGGTCACAGCAGTCGACCACGCTAGATTGACAATCCAAGCGCTCACCGTTTGTTTTACTCGGTTTACGTGTTGGATTGGAACAATACAAAGGAGAATGGCACGAGTGAACAGAGCTTCGGTGTTTTTACTTATTCGATTGTGTTGACATAAATAACGATTCGGAAGAGCAGCGCCAATGATCTATCTATACAAATACAAATAACAAAATTGAAGTAGATATGTGTTTTTAAAGTCAAAATAACAGCATTTTAATAACTGCATATTTGCAAAGTATTTAATTTCAGTCTGTCTAATTTCCGGCTAATCTCCGAAACAGCTGGACTGATTTTGACGGGACTTACTAAAAGATAGCTGATGTTATAACGAGTAACTTAGGCTACTTAAAAAGAAAAATAATTAGGGTTGTGTGCAAAAAAATAATTATAAAGTAATGTCGCGGGCGGGCCCATACATAAAAAAAACCATACTTTGTGTTAACGTTTACACAATCGAATAAACACAACCTTGCACTTGTAAATCAGGTTTTTATTCATTAGATTGTCATTATTAAATAAAGAGATAAAAGTACAAATGTAAAATAAAGTTTCAGAAACATGTGTGATAAGCAGTAAATCTATTTCTCTATTTTTGAATTGTCCAAATAAATCAATTCAAAAACTGGTGCTAAACTTAGTTTTCTGATGAGGGTCTGTTTTAGTGAGAGACATTTTAAATGAACGCGACTGTTCCACTGTTGTAAAATGTTTACGTATTTAGCAATAGTTTACGAAATTTTAAACATTTAAGTAAGGTAAGTGGTTTTGGTGGCTGGCCTCTTAGCTTAGTTGATATTGATAGTAGCTCTGCCTTCTGCGCTGTAGGTCGTGGGTTCGATTCCCACCCAAGACAAACATTTGAATTAATTTGTAACAAGTTTTGACCCAAAACAGATTTTTTTTATTTATTGCAAAGATCTCACGTCTATTAACTATTTGCGGTCACCCATCCTAAAAGTGACCGCGCACAACGCTGCTTAACTTCAACGATCAATCAAGAACGTCTAAGTAAGCTACGCCACGAGCACTTCCCGGTCCCGGCTTTTAAGTCGTTAAGCCATGACGGAGGCCTTTAGGCGGCCTAAAAACTCCGTCACCAGAGTTGGCCACTTGCTCATACGAAAGAAGAAGAAGAAGAACTATTTGCATCGTCCCGTAAGACTCTCTTTTTAGAAAAAACATTTATTTACAATCCCGATATGATATTCAGCTTTTGATGCTAAAAAAGAAATGTTACTATCCATTTTAATTCATCATCGCATCAAAAGCGATTACCCCATAGATGAATGGGCGCATCAATAGCACTCCACGTTAATGGATCTAATTAAAGTACCTACTCATTTTGCAACACGAGGTGCGGCTAGAATATAATCCTAATAAAGTTGAAAGTGTACCTAAACTACTGCTTCTTATGAAATACGATCTAAGTTTACCTTTGTGGTTAATATCGCTATTCGATTATATAGCTACAAAAATTGTGTCGAACCCTACTCCAACGTATGGGACGTGTAAAATTTAGCACATTGAATACCTATAATATATTTTCCATTTCGTATGAAAAAATATTGCGCATTCTTGCGAATAGGGCTGGGTAAATATCATTTCTTTGTTATTGTTGAAGAATAAGCATTTTGTGTTTTCACAATCGATATTGGATTTGAATTAGGAAGATTGATAGATTGATTTCTTATTCATAATAAGCTTCTCAAAGTTAAAACTGCTCCTAAATCTGTTGTCATTTCGTTTCAATTAGGTACATGTGAGTGACAAGAAAAAACATTTGAAAATGAAATTAACACTATAACAAATAAAAATTAAAGAAAAAACATTCTCTAAAGCCGAACTAATTTGAAAGTTGATTAAACTCAAATCTCAAATAATGGGTCGAGGGTTCAATAGATACTATAAGAAATTAAAACAATTTTCGTACAGCTTGAACCACTAACGATTCTTATTATACGCAAATTAAGAAAGCATTCAAACTTAATTTCAATAGAAAATGAAACCACTTCTTTTTTCAAGCGCTCAATTCAATTTAATTTGAAATTTGAAATCTCTAAACACTTTTAAATTAAAAATATTCTAGAGTGATATTATAATAATATTAAACATACACAGTTAACAATAAACAATTTTCCTCTGCCCAAAAAAAAACTATACCTACTTAATAAATAAAATTTTCTACATTTGGTATCAAAAATGTAGAGCAGCATTTTTAGGTTATGAAATATCAGTCAATGTTTTGCTATGTCAAAAATGTAACAACATTATGACCATGCGACATCCATCACAGATCTATCTCGGCCAACACCTCAAAATGGCAGCATAATATTCAAGACGGTGAAAGGTGTAGCCAGTTCAACATGAGCCTAAGTTAGTCGCCGGACCGGTTAGCGAGTGTTTTGTTTGTGGTGTGTAGTGTTTTGTTACATGAAGCCTAAGTCATGTGGGTAAATGAAAGGATTAGAACGAAGAAACGGGGTAAGCTCTCTTCTTTATTCATAAACATCTCGTAGTTTGCATTAGACTGGTTTTTGATGTTTTATATTTATCATTTTCTTTTTTCGGATGGCAGGACGAGTCAAGCTGAAGACAGGGCGCGATGGCGCTCATTAGGGGAGGCCTATGTCCAGCAGTGGACTGCTATAGGCTGATGATGATGATGATGATGAGGACGAGTTAGACACGTATAAAAAGATTGGCATGAGAAATTCAGAAACTGAACAATAGAGGGAAGCCTTTTCCCTGCAGTGGAATAGGCTCTTTTAAAAAATAAGTAAATAAATTGTTTTCTTATAGACATAACTAGAAATGCAATATGTAAAAAATAAAATATTTTATAACAACTCTTATATATTTTATGTGACGACTTTAGACATTTTTATATTTAGTAAGAAGAAAATAGACGCAGTTGTTTACTGTACTGCCATCCTCCCTAAGGGGGATTTTAAGGGGAAAAAGTGGAATGACCCTCTCGGAAAAATGAATTCAGAGACTAAAAAAAAAAAATTTAAATTTGATTCGATTGACATTATCATAGTATTCTTTAAAACTTTTTAGAAATCTAATTTTGTACATTTCCTTTATTTTTTCCATTATTACCTACTATGGCTAAGAAAAAAGGAATGTTATGATTTGACCGGTATGTATCTTCATCTATCCCCTTGTAACTTCTAAACTACTTATCATAATTTATAAACAAGGCCTAAGGGCTTCCCACACAGCGCTCACATTGACATTCCGGGTCTTTTCATAGAAATCGTAAAATGTAAAAATATACATTATAGCTGCTGTGTGTGGTCTCCTGACGATTTTTATGGAAAGATGTACTAAGATGGTGTTGAGAAATATCGTGCTATAATGTACATCTTTACATTAGCTGCGCTGTGTGTGATTTAAACATAAATTAAAAACTTTACCTAGTTTGACTAAGATTATAGAATATCAGCTGTAAAACCAGCCGTACGTCATAAAAATTATGACTGACAATTTAAGCTTTTAATCTTGATGTTCAAACATCATGGCTAAACTTAAGCCTCACACATTTTAATCCAATTACATAGGTGGCCAAACCTAACCTTGGTTATGCGTAATCTGACGTTGTCGTAAGTATAGGGTGTAATACAATCACTTCTTAAAGATTCAGGTCATGCTTTTGGTTTAACATTAACCATAAATTAATTAATTATGATGATAGCATGACAACAATGGGACAGTATGGGCTAGCAGAATCAGAATCAGATAGCATGAATCTCGATTTGAAAGATATCTACTTATTTTGTTTTAAAAATCCCACTAATATTATAAAGGCGAAAGTCCGTGTGTGTGTGTGTGTGTGTGTGTGTGAATGTTTGTTACCACGTATCCCCATAACTACTAAACTGATTTTGATGAAATTTGGAATGTAGATAGTTTAGTAATACATACTACGAACTGGAACTGGGTTTGGTGAGACAAAGATGACTGTTTTATCATAGTTCACGACATCAACAGGTACTGATATTAACTTACCTACCCTTGAAACGAATTTTCTCTTCTTAATATTGAACCAGAGAGAGAGAACCAGAGAATAATAGTACTACTTACAGAAAGCTCACTTCGCGAAAAAAAATAATTTAAATAGCGACTTTTACTGTGACGCAACAAAGTGAAATTCAACTCGCATAATCGCTTACGTCACTATCCACAAATAAAGACAGGACGTTGTTTAACCAGTGTTCAACTTTAAACATCTTTCATAAGTAAGCCCCTAATGTCTAGCGCTATATTCACCTAAAAATTACCTATCTTTCTAACACAACTCTGTTGCTGTCTGGCGCGGAATAACGCAGGATACATTGGATCACAAGAAGTTCAAGTTTTTTCTAGCACTAGACCACAAGAAGTTGGTGAATAAAAAATCATTCCCTTGCACGGACCTAATTTTCAAGAGTAGTATTGTGTCTCCTTATTAACTTCAAGGTGCATTTAACCGGTGCCAGAGGGACTGACCGGCAGCAGTGATGAAATACCAATTACAATTTGTGAATGGTATATAGCCCATTGATTAAAATGTTACGAGGTTATGCCGTGACTAACCGTTGTAAGTATCACTTAAACTGTATCGTGATGGAGAATCTAATCTGTTTGTCTAATGGTTTCTTGTAAGGGGATGTCACGGGATAAAATGTAGGTACTGGTGAAACGATGTTTAAATTAGGGCTTAATAGCCAGACTCCCTGACTCCCCAAGATTGCGACATTTCATGCCCAAATTACTCTTATACCACTTACAGTATGATATTGAAATTTAAATGAAAGATACTTAAAAGATAAGATTCTTTGTTTAAGTATGTTTGTTAAACCTTGTAAGCATCTGTCTTGAATGTAAAAATTCATAGAAAAAATATCACCTATCGTTATTCTAACTAGCTTTGTAGGTACCTTTATTGTGCTCAATTACTTGTTCACTCTGTTTCTATCTGTGAAAATTTGTCATTAGCCATATGATTCTAATAACTCGCTAGGTAGTATGTTTTTATGTGCTGTTAGTTTTCCTTAAACTAAATAAATAAATAAATACTTAAGAATAAAAGTAACAAATCGACCGAGCCCAAAACACGAATTTATTCAAAATCCTCGATAGAATTTATTGTCAAACATAGCTCTGAATATTGATTCTAGCCCAACCATACCGAAAATTCTTTATAGTTTAAGTTAAGTACTTGTCTGACAAGTAATATGATATGTCATTAGACATCGTTGAGAAAATACAGAGTATTTGCTAATTAATATTAAAAGCTATTGTGTTTTAGGTTACAGTTATAAGCCTGTATTTTTATTGACGAATTTTATAATAATTGGTTCATAATAATGAGTTATTCTACTTAAAGACTGGCCTATTAGCTCAGATGGTAGTAACTCTGCTTTTTGCGCTGTAGGTCGTGGATTCGATTCCCATTCAGGACAAATATTTGTGTGATGAACATAGACGTTTGTTCTGTGTCTGTGTGTTATAAAGTATTTTAAGTAAATATTTACAAATATACTTATAGGTAAATATTCTATCAGTTATCTGGTTCCCATAGTACAAGCTTTGCTTAGTTTGGGGCTAGATGGCGCTGTGTGAAATGTCCAGCATATTCATTGTTATTAATAAAGCTATTTGAACATTATATGAAGTAACTAAGAGCTTAAGATATCTTCTACAGGTCGGTAATGTTCAGAATAAAGTGGTTTTTCATGTTTTAAGCAGACCAATGTTAGACGCACAAGTACCATGTGGGATGGTTATTTAATGGTCCTTTTGATGCCTTCCATCGGAAATATGGCTGTGAATTTAAGAACCTTGTTCGGGTTTAATGATATACCTTTATTTTATCGAGTTTTTATTTTCATTCATAAACCGTGCTTGGTAGCAAAAGTTACCCGTTTCATTAGTTTGTCCTCATAAGTAAATAAATAATGCTAGACTTCACACATCCTCATCTAGGCCCAAAGTAAGCAGAGCTTGTGTTATGGAAAATACATGACTGATATACTTACTACCTAAGTACCTACTTATATATTTTTTATGGCTTCTTAAAACTTAGATTAAATTAAAACAAAAATTTTATAATATGACCAAACCAATTTTGTGGAGAAACTTCACCAGCAACTTACCTATAGATAATACATACCTACATGTTCACAGTTGTATTCCCAGTAGCTCAGCTCTTCATACATCCAAGCTCCCTATTTAATGTATAAGGTGTTAGTCAGAGGCAGGTCTAAACATAGATTGAGTACATACTCATTATCTGCAAGAAATTATGTGATATTTATGTTGTAAACTCGTCGGCACCCTAAGTAAAAAAAACTATTTAGTTTCCTCACGATATTTTCCTTCACCATAAATACGTCATGTAAATTCACATAAATCTGATTAAGAAAATAATTTTTATTTGGAATTAGATCTAAGGGATTGTGGTTAAAAAGTTGAGGCACATTCATACTCGGCCATGAAGGTTCTCAACAACATAATCGACTCAAAACATAAATTAAACGCTGCTTCGTTAATTGCTCCCCTCATCTTTAATTTATTAAAAACGGCGACGTCAAAGTCAACTCACACGAACTCTTTACTTATTTTTTATGAATAACTGAATTAAATTTCGAATGCAAAACGATTTAAATCGAAACATTTTGTTTTCTGAAATTCGAAAAATGAAAACACGATTTTAATTTTTAATTAAACCTAGCATTTTCATTTTCGGTTTGCAATTTATATAATGAAAGTTTGGTTTTTTGTTATTTGCTTTCTTCGATCATTCTGCTTCAGATACCTAATTTAGTTGAACTTTAATGGTGTGAGTATAAAGAATGAAACAAAAAGGACAAAATGCAAGTGATATTGTTTGGCATTCCTTTTTTTTCGTTTTTAACTTGTCAGGACAGGGTTTCTATGAAAGAAAATGTCAAAGACTAGGTATAGAATTACCTAAGGCACAATATTCCATAACTTAGAGTGAGACTATGGAATTATTTACAATCGATGTGTACTTGTAAAGTAATTGGTCATCATAACTTTTACGCAATCACACACATAAACACTAGCCGTTTACAAAACAAGCGTAATAAAAACCACACAATCCATGCATCATCCGAGTTCATGATTTATTTATTTTATACATTGACTCTATTGTATTTTTCAAGGCCTTGGCGTGATTGATACATAATCGTAGGTATGTACCCGGTTATGGTATTGTTGAATTGATTGATGCATTTACTTTAGAATAGTAACTGTACATCAATTATTTATGAGTCGATTGAATAACAATGTACAATTTAAATTAATGCGAATATGGAGATTGTTACCGTGGCGCGTTGTCGTTATATTGGCACTTTGTTAATAATAAATAACCATCAGAGCTCTATCTGTGTGATATGATATCTCTATCTCTACAGAGTGCAGTCTGTGGGCTAAGTATACACAGAAATCCTACAATGCCCTACGAATCCAATACAACAACGGTTTCAGGATGCTGTTGAGGCTGCCACGGTTCTGTAGCGCATCGGGGATGTTCGCGGACGCACGCACGGATGACTTTTTTGCGATCATGCGAAAAAGAACGGCGTCCCTGGTGCGCCGGTTGCGTGGTGGCACCAATGGCCTTCTAACCGTTGTTGTGGAGGATCTCTGCTCGGCTTATATGAGACACTGGCTGGCAGTGCTTCGGCCAGTCACACGCCTAGTGTCTCAATAAGATATTTTATTTTTTATGTAATGTAGGTTAGTTACTAATCTAGGTTTAAGTTAATACTAACACAATATGGACACAAAAAATTGGTCTGAAATAAACGTATTTTATTTTATTTTATTTTTTATTTATTTTACGTTTTAGAATACTATTAGCTGTGCTCAAGAACAGGCATCGCTGATGAAGATAGGTCCTGAGACAGATAGGCTAAGATCGTTACGCAATAGGTGCCTGACGATGGGCGTCGACGGGCAGGGCAGGCCTCGAAGACGCTGGCGGCGTGATGTTCTAGATCATAGTTTCTCAACCTTATTTTGCCCACCGCCCACTTTGAGAATATATTTTTTTTCAAGTTTTCAGATTTTAAGCCAAATTAGGGTAAGATTCAAACTTAATTCGAAAAAAAATATGTCCCAAATTAGGGTAAGAAATAAATATGAGATCCATGGTACTACAACTCGTTGTTTCTTAGAAGCACTCGACAATTTTAATTTCTCATCAGTATCAGCCATTTTAGTAAAAATAAACTTTACATGTTATAACGCAGAAATGTTGAAATGAAAAATGCATTTCCCAAGAAATCTTCCAACATCATAAATATTAATATCGCTGAAGAATATCACTTTGTTCTTTGCACATTAGTTTCTGGAAAGTAATTTGAAACGTTAGAGCCAAGCTTGATGTCCTATGTGAGCTTGGTAACTAACTGTTGAATATGCCGGAAATGGAATAAAAAAAGTAAGTTCGTATGAGCAAGTAGGCAACTCTGGTGACGTTTAGGCCGCCTAAAGGCCTCCGTCATGGCTTAACGAATTAAAAGCCGGGACCTACAATTTAAAGTGCCCTCCGAAGCACGAAGGCGCTCTGCTCGTAATGCCACTTGCGGTCACCCATCCAAATTGTGACCGCGCACAGCGTTGCTTACCTTCAACGATCAATCAAGAACGTCTGGCTGGATTTTACCAAACTGGATTAAGTTTTATCTGGAGATTAAACCACAGATTAAACTGCTGTTTGTTAGAATATTTTGACATTTTAAAGTTGACACCTTATAACCAGGATAATTTGAATGCACCTAATTATGTTCGGTTGAGCTTTCTAAACAATTGTATTTCGAATTCTGTCGGCTAACGGAATAAGTAACTACTCTGGGAGTAAGATGACAGTTTGGTCGAATCCAGCCGCAAGCTACGCCATGAGCGCTTCATAAAAAAATGGAATAAGCCGGCTACAGTTTGCAATGTGGTGAAGGATAAAAATCATTAGCATATTTATATGCTAATGATTTTTATCCTTCATATTTATATGCTAATGATTTTTATCCTTCACCACATTGCAAACTGTAGCCGGCTTATTTTAAACTGTTTATAATGTATTGACCAAAAACTTGCTAAGAAAACCCATCAAAAGCGTCCTGCTAAGTGTAGAGATTTGTTGTCTCCTGACTCATCACAGTAGTCATCTATAAAGTATATCGATGTTTTTACTTTGCAACTTGCAGGTATTGTTATAAACTCGTGCTACATGAACTGGTACTGATCTCATTTGGTATGCACTTTCTTTGAATTAATTAAAACGGACAAAGGGAGGTAGCCGGTCCATTTGAAAGTTACTCAGGCACAGAATAAATAACAGTAACGGGGGAAAGGAAAGTACCTTCATGACTTCGTATGCTTTGAGGAATAATATATCCTTTGTAGTTTATGGGCCCATTTCTCGTGGACATTCCAAAAATTCCATTCCAAGATTTGGATCCACATCCATGATTCGTACTGCTCATGAATGGAACTCTATACCGTGCTCTTTGTTTCCTGAGAACAACAATCAAGACGTCTATAAGAGTGAGAAGATTTGTTCTAGATCGACGTGCTCCATCCTCGACCACAATGTCGCTTAACATCAAGCAAGCTTGGTGGCCAATCGTAGATTAATATCAGTAATTTCAAATATGTAAAAAACTAAGTACATACTCGTAATTATTAATACAGGACCAATGACATCGATGAGTTGGGATCGAGAATAGAATCTGTTTCATTCACTACACTGAACACATTTTAGAACACATGTTCTTTTGTAGCACTTACCTATATATAAATAATTCAATCATAATAGAGTACCTAACTCTACATAAATACAAAATCTAATTTGTTTTGCAATCAAAACTAAAGTATAAACTACACAAGTCTATTTACTATTTTGACCTAAAAACTAAAAACCGTTATTCAAATCAAGGTTCTAAGGGACAACATTTTTTATAGTCATTATTTTGCATTGGATTGAGTATTTGAACTCCGTTTATGCTTTAAAACTCATCAATTACTTATTTAAAAATAATTTTGCTATGTACTTTCAAGACAGAAAATACTCGTAGTAAGTGTGAACGAGCTGTTACCTAGTTCGCTGAATTATTAATGCTTTGCGTTAACTTCAAAAGATCCTAGATCAAAGCTATAAAAGGTGAGAAAGTTCTCGTTAAAACTTTCGGTTCACGAGTTTTCCGTAAAGGGCTTGGAAACGAAATCTCAATCAGGAAAGTATGAAATCAAGTTGTCAAGGTAAATGTTTTTGAAAACTACTGCTTTGTTTATTTTATCTAAAAGTACCTATAGGTACCTATTATATCAGTGATTTATATATTACTAGCTGCTGCCCGCGGCTTTGCTCGCGTGGTACCCGGATAAAAAGTAGCCTATGTTACTCTCCAGCCCTTCAACTATCTTCACACAAAAAATCACGTCAATCCGTCGCTCCGTTTTGACGTGATTCCACGACAAATAAACAAACAAACAAACACACTTTCACATTTATAATAGGGGTCAGTAATAAAGCAGTAAGCAATTACATAATGTAACCTAGAAAACAAACTGCCAGGGGTTTTTTTTTTGCAAACTGCAATGAAGCACTTTGTTCGCACTTTCGTAAAAAATGTATGGAATATGTTTTTTGAATTCTTGCAAAAACTTTCGATTTGATTTGGTAAGTTACTTTGGGAGGATTGTTCCGGATTTTTGACAAATGTAATTTTTAGGCTAACTGTACATTTTTCAAAAATCTAAAAATGCAATTATTTTTTTCTTCAAAATAAACAATATTTTCTTAAGACAATACTTTTCTTAACAATACTTTCTAACTACAAGAGAAATGGTATCTACCCTGAAGTGCCCAAAAATTTGCCTCAACCTTTATATTATGTACAAATAGGTAACCGAGCTCTAAATGTAAATTCGAACTGTATTTAAAAAAACGTTAGAATTGGTAAGCTAAGCCTTATGCCTTAGTTTCACGAATAAATGCGCAAAGTTATCTAGTTGTATTACTACTCTAGAGAATTTGTTGACAAAACAATTGTTACACAAATATTCCCTTCACACGTACTAACATATTTTACTTTGAGTGAATTGGGGTGAGGAGGAGAATGGGTTGTAAGAATTTGAGGCTAAATTGTTACTATTGTACTTTATTTTACGTAAGTATACAGCCAAAGAGACATAAATATTTTATTTTCCACTTTATAAGTTACACAACTTTCAACACCAAGGATTCACTGCCAACTACTTCAAGTTTTGTAGCATCGTACACCTCTCTGAAAATAAGAAAAAATTAGTTTAGTCTGTCTGTCTCTTGAACTTATCATTTGATATTTTCTTAAACTATCTGTATCTCGGTCTTTATTAAAAAATATTAAGTAATGGTTATTTAGTAATGGTATTATCAAAGTCAGCTATCCATAGGCTGATTATTTTAAAATAATATTTGTGTTTCATTTATTTGAAAACTGTTTGATAATTTATATAATCAATACTTATTATTAGCTAAAGCTATAGGGCTGTCTAGGATTGTCCACCACCGCCGTCACCGGGACGTCAACGAGAATAAGACGACGGCGCTGAAGTGGACAATCGGCCTTAGAATTCTGACTGAATATATAATATTTTTAGTAAAATTTAGTTTTACTTTAATAGGACACGAACAAAAATAAAAACTACAAAATTTTATAATAAAATTCAACTAATAACGGCGAGACGAATCCTATTAGTTCAAGTTGAACCAAGCACGTAATAATCGTTTTCAAACCACTACTGACGTCCCCTTTCTGACACCAGACATTTTATAAAAATTCCATTTCAAAATTGCTTACCCTGCGCTCTTTGGCGATTGGATACTGCTAACGACAACTTGCAATTGCTCGCTCACATTCTCGAAGTAAGTTAGATCAATTGAGTAGGAAGACTGTCTGAAGTTCACGACCACTAGGTAGATTTCACCATTGTACCATCTGAAAATAAAAGTTTTCGTCATTGTAGTTCAACCTCAAGTTAAAACAGATCCTTGTTCAGAACTTTTTATTGTTATACAGAAATAAACAGGCTCGCAACCGAATAGTAAGTGCTCATTGCTCAACCTCACATTTAAGTTTGACATCTAGGTTACTAAGTTCACCTTCCACGAATAATCTACTTACCTTCTAAAAGCAAACACATCGTTATTAAGCGCCACTGATTCATATCTTCCATATCTGAAAGTGGGCTCAGCTCGGAGTCTCACGAGAGCACGGTACACGTTCAGGTGGGAATTTTCAATTAGGCTTTGAGTTTCCACGTTAAGGGATTCATAACCATCCGCTACTGGAAGCCATGTCTTGTCACCGGAAGAAAAACCTAAAGAAACCAATTTATATTTGTATTTTTACAAAACTCTCGTACCTACACAATATCTTTTTGCGTTATCGATCATATTTTTCCTTCTTAAAAAACGAAACTATAAACTTTTCTTATAGAAACCACGTTGCCTACTAACCAGAATTTTTCTGAGAACTCCACTGAAAAGGCGTACGTTCGGGATCCCTGGATACTTGCCAGTAGTTGATGGGATCATCAGTGTTGCATCCACTAGGATCCACTGTATCCTCCCAACTTACGTAACCGTCAACCATGCCAATTTCTTCACCCTGTTAAATAATTATAAGTATGTCAAAATCTAACACATGAGATTCGTAATGTACCAAAGCTTTAAAAATCACACCTCAATAAAACTTTGTTGAGCGTTCTCGAACAATTTAAAACAACTAATAACTTGCTACTAATCAAACACAACCTAACTAACTTCAAAAAATCGTAAGGTAGAAACTTACCATGTAAGTCACGGCTACTCCAGGCATCAAAAGAACAATCATATTGAGCCCATCAACAAGTTCAGGGCTGAACCTGGACGCTACTCTGCTATTATCATGGTTTCCTGCCACCCAGTTAGCTAATTTATCAATTGGCTTGTATGTTAAATACTTGTCAAGAGCGTATTTAATATCAGCAGCGGATGAAGACCCATCGACGTCAGAAATGAGAACAAAATTGAAAGGCATCTGGGCACCATGCTTATCTCCATCACCAAAATATCTCATTGTCATCTCAGGGCTGGAGTAAGCTTCTGTCATCATGACTCTGCTCAGACCATCCTTTTCTTTAAACTCATCAAAGACTTCTCTCCATTGGTAAACCATATCAAAAGTTTCGTCTTGGTCCGTTGTGTAAATGTGGTTTAGGTAGCTGTGATTTTCTGGGTCAGTTTCTAAGTTATTAGCTCGAGGTTCATCAGGATATTTTCCTCCGAACTTTTCTTTGTCTACTTCGAACAGATGAGCAATAGCATCTACTCTGAAGCCGGCTACTCCTTTGTCTAACCAGAAACGGATGACGTTCTTCATTTCTTCAACGACATCAGGGTTGCGGAAATTGAGGTCGGGTTGTCCGATGACAAATTGATGGAGGTAGTATTTGCCAACCTCTTCTCTATATTCCCATGCACTCTTACGAAATACACTTACCTGAAAGTTATTAGAAAGCCTATTAGGTAGGTAAACACAATTTCCAATATGTATTTGTGACTTTTACTAAGTGAATCTTGAAACACGAATACGAAGTAATTTCAAATAAAAAAAAAACAAAGGCAAATTCCAAGATTCAAATTGAAGCAGAAACAGTAGAAGCCTTATTATTATTTTATCTTCAGTCAGAAATTCTAAGCCGACGGACGCTCTGTGACTGATGACCGGCCTCCTCCAGCCTTTTCAAATAAAACTCTGAGATCACTCACCCAGTTATTGGGAGGGTGTAAGTTCCCATTTTCATCCACCACAGGGTCTTCCCACACAAAGTAATTGAAATACTTTTCGTGACCTTTGAGAGCCTCCTCGAACCAAACACTCTCGTTACTCGTATGGTTCGGTACGAAATCCAAAACTATTTTAATATCTGCAAGCATAAGTGCGCAACATTCTAAGAAGAGCCTTGTATGTAACATACGACTACCAATATATTATTTCGCTTTATATTTCTGTACGTATGGCCACAAAGTCAGCGTTCACGTTGTTTCCTAATACATAATTGGTTTGAAAAATTTTACAATTTATGTTTGCTGCCATTCTATCGTTCTGTATAAATTAACAGGTGAAAACATACTGTGTATTTTAGCAGAATGCTTGTGTAAACTGTAAAGGCACCAGTTTACAACAATTAGTTCCATTTTCTTAGAATTTTTTTTTAAGAATTTACGATTCAAAATCTTAGCACGTACCCAGTTCGTTTGCTTTTGCAATGAGTTTATTGAAGTCTTCCATGGTCCCATACTCATCTTGGATGTCGTAGAAATCGGCAATGTCATAACCAAAGTCGTACATCGGTGATTTGAAAATGGGTGAGAGCCATGTCGCCCCTACTCCGAGTTCTTTCAAATACTCCAAGCTCTCGGTAATTCCTGTAGAAAATTTTTGTTTTGTTGTTTGGGAATCATGATCTTAGCGCTGGAATATATTTGGCTCAAGTGAATCAGCTTTGCCATTTGGCGTTGTAATGCTGCCAGCGTTTTTGGCATACTTCTGATCAGGACAATTAATAATTTGATTTTAAACATTTTAACATTTTTCTTTCATTTGTGTTTTGTGACTTACTTACCGTTCAAATCTCCAATACCATCTCCATCACTGTCCTTGAATGACCTCGGGTAAATCTGGTAGAAGATGGTTGTTTCCCACCAATCCAACTCCTTCTCCTGGGCCGTCACCGCCAGCAACAGTAGTGGCAGAAGTAGTAGAGTCTTCATATTGACTAAAATAATATTCAAACAATCCTTAAATGTTAATTTACACAATATTCGTAATAGATTTACTGTACTTGTTTATAGTTGTGATTCTGATACAGATTTTATTGTTTTATTTGAAAGAACTTGTAAAAAAAAAAAAATCAATAACATTGTCTTAGCTCATTGATTACGAAATTGAAAAATATTTGAAAGCAATTTTTTACCGACAATAATTAAACTTTTACTTGATGGAGAACAATGTAAGGAACTTATAACATTCTTCAAGGGTACAATTATTTTATTTAAAACAAAGAAACAACAAACACACTCATTAACATAAAAATTCACTCCTTAACTAACTTACAACTAAATTAAAAGGAACTCTGTTTTCTATCTTTAAATGACTAAAGATAGAAGATAGAGTTCAGATCACCGACCGCAGGTAAAGTGCCCAAATTACATTCTTCAAATAACTTTTCAATGGGATAAAATTAAATTTCAAACGGCTAAAAATAAAACTAAGATAAAACCATCTATTTTCGATTTTCTCAGAATGTTGATGGAATTTTACAAGACTTTTTACTTACCTTATTGTCAACTTGTGAAGATGATAATATTTTTCAAACTTCGTTTTTTATAGTGAAACCTATCTCTATTGAGATAAATTACTGATAAACCAAAAGATAATAATAACCAGTAAATCTCCTTAGTGATCATCTTGATGTTTCGTGGAAAATGGTTCAAGTTATATAATGGTACTTCGCAGAACTTATCTTTTGACCGACTTCAACAAAAAAGGTGGAGGTTCTCAATTCATTAGACATGAAAAATCTTACCAAAATTTTCAATTCCGACGGGATTCGAACCCGCAATGATACAAACGATCCTCCTTAAGCCGGAGTGCCTTACCATTCGGCCACGGTTTAACACTATAAAAATTAAAACTTATAGGTTCTCAATTTGTCTGAATCGATTTCTGCGTCAGTTGTGAACCGATTTTAATGATTACCTACTTACTTTTTTGTTTGAAAGTGTAGGTATACCTTTCATGTAGTCCCATAAAATTTAGTGAGGATATGGATTTAGGATCTTTGGAGTTATGAACAAAAATGCACCTTGAAAATACAAAATATTGCTTAGCTTATAACATTGAAGTCGGTTTTTTTTAATAAATATAAACAAGTACTTAAATAAGTTAATAAAGATCTATCGTGAAGTTACCATAGTCGATCCAGCGAGCGAAGCGAGCAAAGATCTTAGTGGCAAGTTAGGTGATTTTGCTTTGTATGTTTCACTTTTATGTTCTCGCATAACTATCGAACCGTTAATCCAATCTGGATGAAACTTGGTAGGTCAATCAAAGGTTGGGTTCCCAAGGGGTAAAAAAAAGTTACACAAATAATATTGAGTGGGGTGTCATATTAGAGGACTTAATTTGTACATTCCAAAATGGTTTTTAGTTTTTTTCTAGGTTGTATACTTTTTGAAATACAATTAAAAAAGAAAAATTAGGCTACCACTAAAACTGTAACTGTGAGCTCCCGCTTGTTAGAGTTTCTGTGTGTTCGTAGGTCTGGGAAAATGGTCGGTATTAGAAAAAGAGTGGCATCGTTGTGGTTTGGCTTGCAATGATTTCAGTTACTACTTGATATTTTTTCTTGATAAAGAATGAAAATAAGAGCCGTGTTGGCCCAGTGGGAGAGAGCTTGACTTTTGATCCGAAGGTCATTAGTTCGAATCCTGGCCGTGCTCATCAATGGATTTTTCGTTTAAAAAAATGTTAATGCGCTTTAACACGAGCTCTAAGCGGTAAAGGAAAACATCAGTTAACTTTCTAATAGCGGCGATGGGCTTGCAACCTGTCGCGTATGGAATGCTAACTTCTGCAAATAGTGGGCATGTAATAAATATGTATTTGGACGTGCCTCTGACTACCCTTTTACCTTTACTTTTACCTTTAGATATTTTCAAAGATTTAGAATGCCTAATACGATCTGAGAAAAATGTCTGCCGCGCCTTGGGACTAGGTAATACAGTCGTGATCATTTTTTTTTTTTTTTTTTATATTTTTCCGGAAACCTGAAATTGTACTTGGTAGGTACATAACTGAACTGGTTTGTGAACATCTACACTTGCATTGCAACAAATAAATGTATTTTCTTTCTTTCTTTCTTTCTTTCTGAATATAAAAAATCTCTCTCTCTGTGGTCGGCTCTTCATGCCTGAAGAACGTGATCACTGGTCGTCTTCGTGATAAAGTGGACAGCTTGCCTCCAACTAGTTCTATTAGTGGCTAGGCTAGGTGGACCACATCATAGAACTTAGCTTTCTTCTCTTGGAGCTGGTCCGTCCATCGAGTTGGGGATCTCCAGCGCGATCTCTTTCCCTCGACGTTCCCAATGATGACCAGCTTTTCGAGACTCTCATCACCACGCCTCGCTATATGGCCAAAGTAAGAGAGTATATAAAAAATATATAAAATAGACAAGACTTAATGTATTATAGGCATGCCTGTAATCTTTACCATACTGAGCTAGCGCATTTGATATCATAGTGTAATAAACACTAAGTAGAAGGGGTGGTCAGAAAGAAGTCCAAATCTAGGCTATCAAGGCAAAGGTGCGCGAGATCTCAGTTCGGGGCGAACTACTAGTTTATTTTGTTTATGCAGGTGTATTATGTATTACTTTTAGGATTCCGTACTCTAAATAGCATAATTAGACCCACAAGCCACGTTTTTACTATGCCGGCCTGGCGGATTTGCCGGAAAAGCTTGGCATGTTTGCCGGGTCCGGCATAATGATAATAGCTTTAGAACAGTAGGAACGTGCACAATTGCACATATAGGATCACTTGGTACTACGTAAGTCTGTTTTTAATACAGTTGCTCAAAAAGTGGCGTATTGCAGGGACGTATAGCGTTCGGGAAGTGGGCTACAAGAAGATTCTAAACTACGTAACTGGAGTGCTAACTGACATTTAATGTACAAAGGATTTTGAACCTTATCGCGACTGAACAACGATCTATTATCATTTAATCTTGGTTATAAGGATTGTTGGTCTTGTTGAGAGGCTTTCTTGGGTGCTTTGTCTCTTTCACACAGTTGCAAAAAGAAAGAGACACACCGCCCAAGTTTTATTTCAAGCGGACCTTGTTTTCTGTCTCAGTCAGCGTTCCAGGTACGTAGTATAGAAATTCCTTGGTGGGCTATTACACACTCGTGCTTTTTTTTTACCTTTCCCGCACTCGTGCGGTCTCTTTCCCAACTGTCAAAATAATGTCTATTAAAAAGAAAAACCAACCATGAAGTTTTTACTAAAAAAAAATCATAGAAGTTTTTATGATTCATGCAAATACGTATATTTCTAAAAAGAAGCTAAAAATTTGTTTTTTATATCAGATTTAATGATTTGATTGAATGAGTTAGGTTAGGTTTCATTTCATTTCATCTCATTAAATTTCATTTTCATTTCATATCAATAAAAAAATTCTACTGAAGACTTGGCTGTATGGGCATTGGGCATAGTTCCCTTTGCCTACCAGAATCAATGAAAAAAAAAATCTCAAATTCTACGGTTGGCGCCATTTTCTAGATTAAATTGCTTCATTTTTTCGCAACTGTATTAAAAATAGTCGTTCAGTACACGTTCGGAACCGTCATTGCAACTTGTCCCGACTGTCAACCCTCGCCTTCGGCTGCGCCTCGGCTCGGGTAGACATTTATCGGAACTCGTTGTAATGACAGCCTTTCCGAACTTGTACTGAAATATACTATTTGGTGATAGAAAATTTAAGGTATGTATGGAGATTTTAATAAATAAATATTGGTAGAAATTTTCACACAGCGCCATCTAGCCCCGAACTAAGCAAAGATTGTACTATCCCATAGTTACCAGTAATCTGATATAATATTTATATACTTTTGTAAATACATACTTTATCACACCTAGACACAGAACAAACATTTTTTTTTTCCTGGGTAGGAATCGAATCCACGTCCTACAGCGCAGAAGGCAGAGCTACTACCAACTGAGCTAAGAGGCCAGTCATAATAATTGTGGAGACTATAAGACAACTTTTCAATAGGATACTATACTGGATACAGGGTACAGCCCGAATACTGAAACGCTACTTAATAATTGGAGACATATACTTACTTATCTATTTGAGACATTCTTACTCTTCAGAATCGTATATAAAAACTAGCGGACGCCCGCGGCTTCTCCCGCGTGGACTACTATTTTTTTATCCCACGGGAACCGTGCAATTTTTCGGGATAAAAAGTAGCTTATGTCCTATTCCCGGTTATTATTTATCTACATTCCAAATTTCATTAAAATCGGTTTAGTGGTTATGGAGATACGTGGCAACAAACATTCACACACACACACACACACGGACTTTCGCCTTTATAATATTAGTAGGATAGGATTACAGTTAATGTCATTATTAAGCACCACTTAGACTGAGTAGCGTATTTGGGTGTTAGTGCCTCAAATTGAAAACCTCAGTACCTCAACCTTTATTAGGTAACCCCTGACTAAAGAGCGTAGGGTGGGTGGGTGTTATAAGTTTGTAACAGGGTTGGAAAAAAACTGGTTTTTTTTTATAAAAGAAACTAGTAAGTATGTTTTAAAAAACTGCTTTTTTTATTTAAGTTTTTTTACTTTTGCTATTAACTTAAAATATATTAGACCTAACCAATCATTTTTAGACTATTTTAAAAATCACTACTAAATAAATTGTTAATTACATAAATCGATTAATTTACATAAATTGATTTTTTGTAATGTATCTACTAGTAGAGAAAATGAAAATCAATACACGTGTTGAACGCTTTACATAAGTACATGGTAGGTAATATGTTTTGATATTCATTCTTATTAGGGGGACCCTCATAAACAATTATATTTAATAAAACTTCATTTTAATAATCCTAGGTTTAAACGAAATATTTAGAATTGGCAAGTTTAGCCTTAGTTTCTAGAACAAATGCGCAATAGTTATTTGTGCAACAAGAGGGCAAAGTTGATGTTTATCTCGAGTGCTGGTTTTGAATCCCGAGTCTAGCGAGGAATTCAAAGGCACGAGATATGAAAAACTTTGGTCTCGAGTAGCACACAAAATTTTTCACCTCAGCAGCGAGAACATTAACCTACAAATAAAAGATACAACTTTGTACATAATGAAGCAACTAATCCATAATAGGTATTCATTTAAATCTATTTAAAAATAACGCATTTTTTTCAGAAATTAAATGAACATCTAACAGTTATTGTAGTTTTGTAAATGAAAAGTTTCTGTTTTGTTCAGAACTTACCTACGTGCTTCTCAGGAAGGGAACTTTGTTCATCACAATCACTTTTTATCTCAACTCTTCTCTCTGGAGATAAATTAGTGTATTTGCCACTGGTTTCACTCATCTTTATTGTTTTATGAATTTTCAACAAATAACTAGCGTAACAGAAACAAATTCCCGCTATTTTATTTTTAAAAGGTGCGTTATTTTTTTTTTTTCATAGACAGGCTAGCGATTGACCGCCATGCACTACCACGTGTCAATCGACGACATTCGAATTTCAAATCACTTTTCCTCACTGAAACCAGTGTGCAAAATGCGATTTTGCACACTGGTTTCTCGCAGCAAAGGATGCCATTTCGAGCTGCTGAGGTGAAAATACCTTGTTGTACCTACTAGAGGATTTTTTTTACAAAATAAACTGTTACCTACACAAAATTTTCCTTTATACGTACTAACAAATGGGTGGGAAGGAGAATAGGTTGTAAGAATTTGAAGCAAATTTATTGTAACAACTATTATATTTAATAAATAAATAATTTAATAAAAAAATATTGCTGGACATTTCACACAGCGCCATCTAGCCCCAAACTAAGCAAAGCTTGTACTATGGGAACCAGATAACTGATAGAATACTTATATATTAGGTTGGGGAAAAAGTCTTTTCGCATTTTAGTATGTATGAACTTGTAATAAAATATCTTTGGCTATACTATTTGTATCTGGCTGGTTTTGGTATCATTGAAAGTTTACATTTTAAAGATTATAATTCCTAATTAAAATTAGGAAAATGTGTGATTTTCATTTGTTTTTCGTACCGTCAAGATGAGTGAATCTAATGAAGAAATTCGATACATTTTAAAATTTTACTACAAAAAAGGTAAAAATGCAACGCAAGCCGCGAAAAAAATTTGCGATGTTTATGGACCTAGTGCAGTGTCTGTGAGAGTAGCACAAATTTGGTTTAAGCGTTTTCAATCCGGAAATTTTGATGTCAAAGATGCACGTTGCTCTGGTCGCCCTATTACGGATAAAATGGATGCCATTTTTGAAAAAGTGGAGCAAGATCGGCATATCAGTGATTACGACGTAGCTGAAGAACTGGGAATTGACCACAAAACAGTTTTGGCGCATTTGAAAACAACTGGGTACACAAAAAAGCTCGATATTTGGGTACCTCACGAGCTCACTAAACAAACCTAATGAACTGTGTACTCATTTGTGATTCTTTACTACGACGTAATGAAACCGAACCATTTTTGAAGAAGCTGATAACTGGTGATGAAAAGTGGATCACGTACGACAAGAACGTGCGAAAAAGGTCGTGGTCAAAGGCGGGTAGGCTTCACAGACTGTGGCGAAACTCGGGTTAACTCGCAACAAGGTGATGCTGTATGTGTGGTGGGATTGGAAGGGCATTATTCATTATGAGCTGTTACCACCAGGCAGGACCATCGATTCTGAACTCTACTGTGAACAACTGATGAGATTAAAGCAAGAAGTTGAGAGAAAGCGGCCGGAATTAATCAGCAGAAGGGGTGTGGTTTTTCATCATGATAACGCTAGACCTCACACATCTTTAGCCACTCAGCAAAAATTAAGAGAGTTTGGCTGGAAGGTGTTAATGCATCCGCCGTATAGTCCTGACCTTGCACCTTCAGATTTCCACCTGTTTCGGTCTCTTCAGAATTCTTTAGGCAGTGTCAGGTTAACATCACGAGAGGACTGCCAAAACCACTTGTCGCGGTATTTTGATCAGAAGTCCCAAAATTTCTATAGCAATGGGATCATGTCCCTACCTACAAGATGGCAAAAAGTTATCGAACAAAATGGTACCAACATACTTTAGTTAAATGTAAATAAACCATATTAAAAAATGTTTTGAATTTTCTTAAAAAATGCGAAGAAACTTTTTCCCCAACCTATTATTTTTTATGTAAATACATACCTACTTATAATCACACTAATATTATAAATGCGAAAGTTTGGATGTTTGGATGTTTGGATAGATGTTTGGATGGATGTTTGGATGGATGTATGTTTGTTCCTCTATAACTTGACAACCACTGAACCGATTCGGCTGAAATTTGAAACATAGACAGATAATAACCGGGAATAGGACATAGGCTACTTTTTATCCCGAAAAAATGTACGGTTCCCGTGGGATAAACAAAATAGTAGTCCACGCGGGCGAAGCCGCGGGCGTCAGCTAGTACTTTATAATACCCAGACACAGAACAAACATCTACTCGTATGTTCATCACACAAATGTTTTTCCTGGGTGGGAATCGAACCCACGATCTACTTAATTTTAAACCTATATAATTTTACTTAAACATCTAAAGCGACATAAATATTTGATTTTCCACTTTATAAGTTACACAACTTTCAACACCAAAGATTCACTGCCAACTACTTCAAGTTTTGTAGCATCGTACACCTTTCTGAAAATAAGAAAAAAATAAGTTAGTCATTTCGTCAAAGGTAAATATAAAATAAGCACAAAGTACACACTCTCTTAAACTGATCATAAACATTTTGTCGTTTTATTGTTTTCGATTTAATATTTTTTTAAACTTTCTGTGTCTCGGTGTTTTATTAAAAAAACTTGCTGACGCCCGCGGCTTCGCCCGCGTGGACTACTATTTTGTTTGTCCCACGGGAACCGTGCATTTTTTCGGGATAAAAAGTAGCTTATGTCCTATTCCCGGTCATTATCTATTTATGTTTTAAATTTCAGGCAAATCAGTTCAGTGGTTGTTGAGTTATAGAGGAACAAACATACATCCAAACATCCAAACATCTAAACATCCAAACATTCACATTTATAATTAGTGTGATAGTGTGAAGTGTGATATTAGTGTGAAGTGTGATATTAGTGTGAAGTGTGATATTAGTGTGATTAGTGTGATGTGATTAGTGTGATAGTGTGATTAGTGTGATGATATTAATTAACGTATATTTGGTGTTTTCAGACTCAATTATTTAGCTATGCCTAGGCTGAAGATGAAAAAACATTTTTTTTTTCTAACACCAGACAGTTTTATTTTATAAAAATTCCATCTCAAAATTGCTTACCCAGCGCTCTTTGGCGATTGGATACTGCTAACGACAACTTGCAATTGCTCGCTCACATTCTCGAAGTAAGTTAGATCAATTGAGTAGGAAGACTGTCTGAAGTTCACGACCACTAGGTAGATTTCACCATTGTACCATCTGAAAATAAAAGTTGATGTCATGCTTTTGTACTTATAAGGTTGGATTCGACCAAACTGTCATCATACTCCCAGAGTAGTTATTCCGTTAGCCGACAGAATTCAAAATACTCGTACAATTGTTTAGAAAGCGCAAACGAACAATATTAGGTGCAATCAAATTATCCTGGTTACTAGCTGACCCGGCAAACTTCGTATTGCTTCAAGCATACCGCAATGGAGAGAAGTATGTACTTATAAAAAGAAGCAGAGAAGCTTGGAAGGAGAGAGCAGGGAAGCATGGCAGAGAGAAAACCCATATCCATATCACCAAAAAGTTCCATGAAGGTCCTGACTCCATCATCATATCAGCATTGTGTTTCATTCATCAAGCCCTTTAATTTGATACCCATATCATCAAAAAGTTCCATGGACCAGATCCTGACTCCATCATCAGATCAACTTGCTGTCACCATATTATTACATTGTAGTCGGAACTTTACAGATATGCTGAGTTCCTAGTTTCAACTCAATCGGCCTTTTTATTGAGGAGTTCTGTTGAACAGCCTCTGACTCCATCAGATCATGACCTTGAAATTTTTATGGGACAATATTTAAAGTACCTACTATCAAACAAAAAAGAATCAATGAAATCGGACTATGCGTTGATGAATTACAACCAGATACTCATTTTTACTTTCATCCCCTCTCCCTAGGGAACCGTGCCGAATTTCGGGATAAAAAGTATCCTATAATAGACCTCGTAGTAAGCACTCAAATCGTGCTAAGTTTCATTTAAATCCATTCAGTAGTTTCGACGTGATGCGCGGCCAAGAAACAGACAGACTGACAGACATGAATGAAAAAAATTACAGTTTTGGCTTCAGTATCGATTATAGAGTGCTCTCCAAAAAAAATTTTCAAAATATCTTCAATGTATAGAATTGGACCTGTTACAGTTTTATTATAAGTATTGATGATTGATGATATTGATAAGGTGTCAACTTTACAATGTCAAAATATTCAAACAAACAGCAGTTTAATCTCCAGATATAACTTAATCCAGTTTGGTAAAATCCAGCCTAAATAAAATATCTAACTTAATCTTTGGCGGTAAAAACTTGATCAAATTACTTTCAACATGATAACAAAATATGCAGAAGAAAACCTGATTATGTCGCCAGTAGGTCGTATTTCATCCATCAATGTCCAGCTTAGCGCCGATCGCTGCCAACACTATTGAGTTAAATTACCGCTCTAATATAATTTGACAGCCAGTAATTTATTTAATGTTCTGCTGTTATACTTATGATATTATTGAAACATGTTTTAAGCAATCTGATTAAATTGTAGCCTATTAGATCCCGCAGCACTGTTCCAAAACGAAAAAAGTTTTGTTTTAAAATGTCAGTGCTGATAAAATATGAACCCAAAATATATTTCAAAGAAAATTAGTTCCTGAAAATACGTAATTTTATTAAAAGCATGTCAATTATAAAAAAAAACCGAAAAAAACCTTGTTTTTATTTAGATACGGACTGCAGAAAATGTCTCTACTTTTCGATAGAACACTCATCTTCGCTTTATGTGACATGGTATTTTCGAGAATCAAAATATTGTCGGTATCTACTTATTTTTTACGTCTATTGTTGTACTAAATTTTTTTTTCATGCTTTTCATTAGATTTTTATCTTCGAACATAGTGAATGAGTCATGCGTTGTGTTTTTCCAAATTACACGTAATTGTTGTTCAACCTCATGTTACCTAACTACTTACAACATATCCTTGTTCAGCACTTTTTTTATTTTTATAAGTATAGAAATAAACAGGCTCACAACCGAAAAGTAAGTGCTCATTGCTCAACCTCACATTTAATTTTGACATTTAGGTTACTAAGTTAGCCTTCCACGAATAATGCAACTTACCTTCTAAAAGCAAACACATCTTTATTTAGCGCCACGGATTCGTATCTTCCATGTCTAAAGGAGGGTTCAGCTCGGAGTCTCACGAGAGCACGGTACACGTTCAGGTGGGAATTTTCAATAAGGCTTTGAGTTTCAACGTTGAGGGATTCATAGCCATCCGCTACTGGAAGCCAAGTCTTGTCACCGGAAGAAAAACCTAAAGAAAGAAATTTATATTTTGTATTTAAGTATATATGGATATATTTCTATTTTTGAAACCATGTTGCCAACTAACCAGCATTTTTCTGAGAACTCCACTGGAAAGGCGTACGTACGGGATCCCTGGATTCTTTCCAGTAGTTTATGGGATCAGTGTTGCATCCACTAGGATCCACTGTGTCCTCCCAGCTAACATAACCGTCAACCATGCCAATTTCTTCACCCTGAAAACCATATTTTTGTTAGTGAAAAGCCTTTGATATTACTCAAATCTAAGAATCAGACCTATTATTTTGCTTGAGTTGTTGAATTTAAAGCAACTTATTGGGACCTGCCAAACGCAAGCTATTACTTTTTAAAAATCAATTTGTAGAAACTTACCATGTAAGTCACTCCTACTCCAGGCATCAAAAGAACAATCATATTGATCCCATCAACGAGTTCAGGGCTAAATCGAGACGCTACTCTGCTTTTATCGTGGTTTCCTGCCACCCAGTTAGCTAATTTATCAATTGGCTTGTATGTTATAAACTTGTCAAGAGCGTATTTAATATCAGCAGCGGATGAAGACCCATCGACGTCAGAAATGAGTACGAAATTGAAAGGCATCTGGGCACCCTTCTTATCTCCATCACCGAAATATCTCATTGTTAACTCAGGGCTGGAGTAAGCTTCCGTCATCATGACTCTACTACTCAGACCGTCCTTTTCTTTATACTCATCAACGACTTCTCTCCATTGGTAAACCATATCAAAAGTTTCGTCTTGGTCCATTGTGTAAATGTGGTTTAGGTAGTTATGACTTTCAGGGTCAGTTTCTAAGTTGTTAGCTAGAGGTTCATCAGGATATTTTCCTCCGAACTTTTCTTTGTCTACTTCGAAGATATTTGAAATAGCATCTACTCTGAAGCCAGCCACTCCTTTGTCTAACCAGAAACGGATGACGTTCTTCATTTCATCAACCACGTCAGGGTTGCGGTAATTAAGGTCGGGTTGTCCAATGAGAAATTGATGAAGGTAGTATTTACCAACCTCTTCTTTGTACTCCCATGCACTCTTACGGAATACACTTCGCTAAAAGAAAAGTAGATAAACACAATTGAAAATTCGTAAGTACTCGTAATTTCAAATAAAAAAAAAACTCAAAAATAAAGGCAAATGCCAAGATTTGATTTGAATTGAAACAAAAACAGAAGAAGCCTTTATAATTATTTTATATTCAGTCAGAAATTCTAAGCCGACGCTCTATGATTGATGACGGCGCCTCCTCCAGCCTTTTCAAATAAAACTCTGAGATCACTCACCCAGTTATTGGGAGGGTGTAAGTTTCCATTTTCGTCCACCACAGGGTCTTCCCACACAAAGTAATCGAAATACTTTTCGTGACCTTTGAGAGCCTCCTCAAACCAAGCACTCTCGTTACTCGTATGGTTCGGGACGAAATCCAAAATTATTTTAATATCTGCAAACATAAGTACACAACATTAATAAGAAAAGTCTTGTTTGTAACATTTTTATGGATACCAATATATTTAGCTTTATTTGGTTATACCTATGGTCACAGATTCAGCGTTTTTGTCTAAACGAGTATTCTAGTACTTAATGGTTTTAAAAAATAGCACAGTCTATGTTTGCTGCAATTGTATTGTTCTATATAAAATAATAGGTGAAAACATACTGTGTATTTTAGCAGAATGCTTGTGTAAAGGCACCAGTTTACAACAATTTGTTACTTTTTCTTAGAATTACTTTTACGATTGGAAATCTTTGCACGTACCCAGTTCATTTGCTTTTGCGATGAGTCTGTTGAAATCTTCCATGGTCCCATACTCGTCTTGGATGTCGTAGAAATTGGCAATGTCATAACCAAAGTCGTACATCGGTGATTTGAAAATGGGTGAGAGCCATGTCGCCCCTATTCCGTTTTCTTTCAAATACTCCAAGCTCTCGGTAATTCCTATAGAAAAGTTTTGTATTGTAGTTTCATAATCATGATCCAAGCGCTGGAATATATTTGGCTCAAGTGAATCAGCTTTGCCATTCGGCGGTGTAATGCTGCTAGCGTTTTCGGCATGCTTCTGATTAGATTAGTTCAGACGTTTGTTTTAAATATTTTAACATTTTTCTTTCATTTGTGTTTTGTGACTTACTTACCGTTCAAATCCCCAATACCATCTCCATCACTATCCTTGAATGACCTTGGGTAAATCTGGTAGAAGATGGTTGTTTCCCACCATTCCAACTCCTTCTCCTGGGCCGTCACCGCCAGCAACAGTAGTGGCAGAAGTAGTAGAGTCTTCATATTGACTGAAAGAATATTCAAACATCCCTTATAGGTATATATTTACATGGTATTTATAGATGTGATTCTGATACAGATTTTATTGTTTTATTTGAAAGAACTTATACCTACTTGTAAGGAAAAAATTAAGATTCTTAATTAGCATCTAAGTATTTAGTATTAGTAGGTATTTAAGTATTTGAATAATTTTAAAAGCTGTAAAGGAAACATTCTTCAAATAACTTTCAGTGGGATAAAATGTCAAACAGCTTAAAATAAAACTAAGATAAAACCATTTATTTTCTGTTTTCTCAGAATTTTCATGGAATTTTATCAGACTTTTTATTACTTACTTACCTTGTTGTCAAGTTGTGAAGATAGTAATATTTTTCAAACTTCGTTTTTATAGTGAAACCTATCTCTGTTGAGATAAATTACTGATAAACTAAAAGATAAATAAATAACAATGATCTTTGAAAAGATTATTGGATAATAACCAGTAAATCTCTTAGTGATGATCATCTTGATGTTTTGTGGAAAATAAGTACTTACTTAGTTGTACGCTTCAAGTTTTCTATTGGTAGGTACAGAACTTCGCAGGACCTATTTTCTCAATTTATTGTGAAAACAATCTGTGTTTTAGGTTTTAGTTTAGACACCGATGTTTTTGAAAACTTCATTAGTTTTAAAACTTAAACTTCATAAAACTAAACCTTTTAATATTTCACTTTTAAAATTTTCATGAGTTGGACTAGACATTGTTTTAACACACGGGATTTACTCACGTAAAAAAACGCGAGACGCGACCGCGACCTTGCCGTAACTCCTTTTTTACCCAGATGAAGATTCTCCGGATGAATCGAAACATTGTCGGTATCTAAATCGACGATATTTTTACGTGGGTAATTCCCGTGTGTTATAAAAGTTATAAATTTGTTATAAAATAGAATAAATTTTGATAAGAGCAAAACGTATTAGGCGTATTAGAGCAAAACACATTTGGTTGACATAGTCTTACCTAGCAACGTGGCTCTTTATTGTTTAGAAAATGTACTTAGAAAAGATAATGATGAGATCCATCGTGAATTTACTATAATTTTTTTATGCAAGTGATTAAGTTTTACTTTTTTTTTATGCAAGTGATTCCGTACTTTTTTATAGGATCACTTGGTTGTCCGTCAGTCCGATATGAAAATAATGTTTGGAGATTATAAAAGACAACTTTTCAATAATCATGTAAATTGGGATCCGTGCCTCAAATAATGTGTTTTCTATATATAATTATTTTAAAAAAAGTATAGTAAGTAGGTACTTATATCTGTCAAGTGGTTCCTATAACACAAGCTCTACTTAGCTTTGGGCTACATGATTCTGTGTGAAATGTTCAGCATTCTTTATTTTATTACTTTCACATTTATAAAATGGGTACGGATAATTGAAAACCTCAGGGACTGAGACTTTCTCGCACTTGTCAGTTTTTTTTATTGAGAAAATAGATGACGATAGATTTTTTTGTAAGGTAAGTGTAATATCGAACTGGATTACCACAAAAGTGTACATTTTAGGATGATGCATTTGATAGCAATCTATACGTGTTATACAGGGTGGAAAAAATGAATGGGCCCTGGAGGGAAACTACTTTAAATCCTTAAGATACTGTATTTTACTTAAAGGAAACATTCCTTTATTTTTAAAAAGAAACATAACTGCATTCAAAGTTTTTCTAAAATTCGCTTGCTTCACCCAGGAATCGAACCAGCTAAAAATTCAAAAATTAAACACTCCCTATTTTATTCCACTAGTCGATACATTCAATACTAAAGATAAAACTTTTCAAAGAAACATGAGGTCTTACACTCGTCTGTTATACAAAAAATCCATGAAATGTAATATTTAGTACATCAGGGCTTTAATTGCAATTTTGCTCTACAGTGGAATGATGAGAGGTATCCAATAGTGTGATTCAGACCTTCTCGGATGTTATTTCGAATTCGGAAAATAACGTTTCTTTGCTGAAAAACCGTCAACTTTTCAAAGAAAATCATCGAATCGGATGCATTTTCGGAAGTCTGAATTTCACCTCAAATGGACAAATACCGTCTAGAAAAGTTTTGATGCAAATGGTGAAATAATAAAAATTAATGAAAAAAATTGTGAACATAAATGTTAGATTTCATGATCTTTTTTATTTCTAAAACCAAATGTGTGATATAAAGATTTTATTCTGACATTAATCCTATCGATTAGGGGTATTAAATAGAGCGAGGTTTGTTTTTTAATTTTTAGCAGGTTCGATTCCGGGAAAGGCAAGCAAATTTTAGAAAATCTATGAATGCAGTTTTGTTTCTTTTTAAAAATAAAGGAATGTTTCCTTTAAGTAAAATACTGTATCTTAAGGATATAAGGTAGTTTCCCTCCGGGGCCCATTCATTTTTTCCACCCTGTACCTATATAAACATAGAGGAATACAAAATTAAAAAAGGACATACAAATAAAAAAGGATATACAAAAAAACACAAACATATGAAAAATGCAATTTATTTCAAATTAAAACATTTGCCGCTTATGGTAGCATTCATAAATAAAATAAAGTATATTACTTCAGCTTAATAACTAAGCCTTCATATCCAGCGACGGGTAGAGATTTTGCTTCAAATAGGTCCCTAAGAATAGAAAAAAAGATTAAGTATTAGTATCTTCTCAATGCATTGAGTATAAGCTATGAACGCATTTTGTTTGAAAGTGAAAAGGTTCAACCAGCATTATTGAAAAAAACTAAAACTTAAACAATTACCCTTCATTTTTAGGAGATTGGATACTCCTCAGAACCACGCTAACGTCGCCAACCACGTTTTCAAAGTGTGTCAGGTCCAAAACATATTCAGAATCCCTCATGTTTATTAATACCAGGTAGATTTCACCATCGTACCACCTGAAATAAAATAAAAAACATTAAAAAAAAACTGATTTAAGCTAATAACAGGTGCTGTGTGAAAAATGTCCACCAATATTTATTTAATTATTTACTTAACACACTGCTTACATTACCGCCAATCACAATTCAATATTCCTGCGATAGATTTCCTAAATATGTTTTTGTTTATCATCATGAAGTTAGTCAAAATGAGCTTTAATGCAGAAGTGTCTAAGCTTCTCAAATCTAAAATTCAATCACGCAACCGTAAGATTAATTTGATGTTACTTATTTGTATCACCTTCTGAACACAAACACGTCTTGGTTCATCGCCAAGGAATCGTATCTTCCATATCTGAAGACATTTTCTTTACGGAGTTCAGCTAGCGCTTGATACACCTTCAGATGTGAACGCTCAGCTGCTGTCTGTACCTCCACGTTCAGGGTTTCGTATCCATCGGCAACTGGTAGCCAGGTCTTGTCAGCAGTTGAGAATCCTGTAATATATGACGAACATTTTGAATTATAGTGTAAAAAGTTAAATTTGAACAAGTAGCGACAAGAACATTACGTAATCTTAAGCTGTTTTGGAGTATGTTGTGCGTTGAACAGGAAAACAGAGCTATTTATTAATGTTTCAAAACTAAATAACTCTATTTTCAAAATCTGTTTATCAGAGTTTACCAGCATTCTTCTCAGCGTTCCACTGGAACGGCGTCCTCTCTGGATCTCTGGAGCTCTTGACATAGTTGATGGGATCGTTGGTGTTACACCCAGAAGGATCTACAGTGTCTTCCCAGCTGACGTAACCATCGATTAGGCCAAGTTCTTCTCCCTTTAGGAATACATTTTAAAAGTTAAACAAACGAGTGGTTCCTGGTTGTTTCGTACTGTTCTAAAACGTCTTCCTCAGATCTCGGCGCATTTATATAAGCTTTATGAACTAGATTGGTTGGTTGGTTTAGAATTAGATGCTTACCATGTAAGTAACTCCAACACCTGGAAGAAGCAACACCATCATGTTGATTCCATCAACCAAGTATGGGCTGTACCGTGTTGCCATTCTGCTATTGTCATGGTTACCGACCTGAATATAAATGGTTTTTAATCACCAAGAAAAATTTCGTTCAGTCAATACAAAGATGTGTAATCTAATTTTTTTTACAAACTTACCACCCAGTTAGCTGCTTTATCAACTGGCATATAAGTTAGGAACTTTTCAACTGCACGTTTAATATCAGGAGCAGATGAAGACGCATCCACATCACTGATCAGATCAAAGTTAAAAGGCATCTGAGCTCCTTGCAATTCCCCTTCGCCGAAATACCTTACTACATTCTGTATCGTCGCGTATACTTCTGTCATCATGACTCTTGGTTCACCATCAATAGCAGTGAACTCTTCAAATACATCCCTCCATTCGTACACCATGTAATAAGTCTCGTTTCTGTCTTTAGTGTAGATATGATCGAGGGAGTCGTGTGATCCCGGGTCTACGTCTGTTCTGCCTGAGGTTGGTTCATCAGGGTAGACACCTCCGAAAAGTTCCTTATCTACTTCAAATAGGCAGTTCACAGCGTCTACTCTGAAACCAGCAACTCCTTTGCCCAACCAGAAACGGATGATATTCTGTAAAATAAGAATAAAACATACAAAATAGTACTGAGCTGCATTTCTATAAATATGGAATTCTTGTGTTTTACCTTCATTTCTTCAACAACATCAGGATTGCGGAAGTTCAAGTCAGGTTGTCCAATTACAAATTGGTGCAGATAATATTTACCAACTTCTTCTCTATATTCCCAGGCACTTCCACGGAAATGACTAAGCTGCAATCAATGAAGACGTGATAAATAGGAAATATGTAGACGGAATATTTTTCTTCATAAATCTTACCCAGTTATTAGGTGGCTGCCTGTTGCCTTCCTCATCAATTATTCCATCTTCCCATACGAAGTAGTTGTAATACTTCTCGTTACCATTCAGTGCTTCTTTGAACCAGACGCTCTCGTTTGATGTGTGATTTGGTACAAGATCCAAAACAACTTTTATACCTATCAATAATAAACCGATTAAGATTCTCAGAATTTCGTCTGATCGTTCCTTCGACGGATTGCTTTCAATGAATTTCTTAGTAAATTCCTACCGTGTTCGTTTGCTTTATCGATGAGATTTTCAAAGTCCTCCATGGTTCCGTACTCATCGTGGACGGCGTAAAAGTCGGAAATATCATATCCGAAATCGTACATCGGTGATTGAAACATCGGCGATAACCAAATCGCTTGCACGCCCAGGCCTTTGATGTATTCTAGTTTTGAAGTTATGCCTAAAATAATATAAACATTTTAGCGACGCTCGTTTCGTTGAATTGCAGAATAGTTTTTAAATACAATTGAAGATTATTTTTAGAGCTTACCGTTGAGATCTCCGATGCCATCACCGTTACTGTCTGCGAACGATCTTGGGTAAATCTGGTAGAAGATCGTTGTCTCCCACCACTCCTTATCCTTTTCGCTGTTCTTTAGAACATTTCCATTACAAAGCACTGCCAATAACGGCAGTAAAATTAAAACTCTCATTACCTATTCAATTCGACCTGAACTTTGTTGAGATATCACTAGTCATCTATTGACAGATTATTACTGAGAGAATCACCATGACTCTTATACCTATACATAAACTGCTTTATCAATTTTATCAAATCAAGATACCCTAACTAAGTGGTCTGAAGATAAAACTTCTGAAGTGGATGAAATTTTGTAAACCATCTCATCTTGATACAGATATTTTGAACCGTAAAAACAACATTAAATTCCATCTGGAACGTAAGGCTTTACTAAAACTTAAATATTCCCAATTAATGAAAACATTGTCTATAATTTAATTAATAATTTTTCAATAAAGCCCCAGCTAAATTGCATGACAACTGGCTGCATCGATTGTTACGATAGCACATAATTATGCGAAACATAATGTGGTAATTCACGAAAAACTATCTCCTAAGAAAAACATGTCGATAAGGCAGCATAAAGCCTTCGTCACCAAAATTGACTGCAAGATCATGCGAACTTATTTGCACACCTGCGTTTACGATGAATAACCTTGGCATTAATCTAAAAATAAATCAATCAGAAGTGGATCTCGCGTACCACAATCTAACTATCATTTCTCAATAGTATATGATAAGACCAGTTACAGCAAGATGGTCCTTATCACGTCAATCCAGAGCCCTTAACTATCTAGCTGTGATGTTGACAAGTAGGTAACAAACAATTTACACGTGACAATAAACTTTCCTTCTAAACACTATGGAAAATAGAGAATTTAGAAGCTCTAAGGGTCGATTCACATTTGACGAAAGATCCGTCGCGTTTTGTCGGTTGCGTTACGCCAGAACAGACAAGTATTATAATAAAATGTTCAACCTTACACACTCTGCCGGTTAAACGTCAGCGTAGCGCGCATACAAAACTCGGTACGTACGCCCGACTGATCTTCCGTCACGTGTGAATCGAGCCTTAGATTATAATATATTTTTAGTTTAAACACGTTAGAATATTTTTATGATTGTGCATAAGTAGTAGCAAGTAAATTGTCAACATACTTACATCTTTAGATTTAGATTTTTTAAAGTACATACTTATTTATTTATTTAAAGAAAATAATGTTTAAGAATAAAAGCATTGCAAGATAGAGTAGATAATGAATTAAAATAAAACATTTTGCAACTTTGAAGTCACTTTGAATTCGTGACATTCCTGATTCCTGATGGATAAGGGCAACACCCTTGACCCGTCCGTGTCACCAAGAAAACAGTATATTTTTGTACATATTGATCATTTTAAGAAAATTATTATATGAGTACCTACTTAAGTTTATTTTATGTCTTTTCTTTCATTTTTTTTTACAAGTTTCTCTTGCAAGAAAAAAAAAATCGACGTGTCACTTTATGCTCCATAAAAAACCATAGTACTTATTATAACATTTTACACCCACTTATTTTCTATTTAAATCTCAATGTTACAAAAACTCATAAAGTTCCTTGTTTGAAACTGAAGGGTTAATTAACATAATAACAAACAAAGGCTAATTAAAATGACACACTGAACGCGTAGTAACATTTTATCCATATTCATAAGCAATTTGTTGGTACTAACAAGGTTGAAGCTTTACTTGAAGACTTTCACTAACTTTTATTTTGGAAAATATTGTTTCTTTTAGAATAATCTTAATACATGATTACAATAATTATCCGCTCTTGATGGTAAACAGAAGCAAATTTAACAGTCGGAACTGTGAAGTTTCTAGTTTGCAAGTAATTAAACTTGCATTCTTAGTACCAACGCTTCATCTGCTGCCAAATCCAAGTAGTTGGCTTGAACATTGTCACTGAAACAAACAAAAAAGTTTTTCAAGAATAAAATAATAATTTAACTAACAGTTTTTTAACTTTAATTCAGTAAACAATTTAAAAATAAGATACTAAACGATACAAGTTAGTTTGGACAAGCGAAAGACGTAAAAAACTAAGACTGATAGTAAAAGAAAAAAACGATTAAGTACTAAGAAGAATGCAATAGGTTAAGTACACAGTGCAATTATTAAAGTTGGGGTTTAAATACTAATTTGTTCTTTCAAATGTGAATGTCCCAAGTGTTTTTTTTTAATTTTTTTACCTGTAAGTCCTAGAAGATAAAACACTGCTGGCTTCAACTTCCAGTTGACCGAAGACCAGGTCAAAGGCGGTCAAGTTGACAACCCGAAACGATCGACCAAAGTTCATGACTATGATGTACGTGTCATCTTTGTACCATCTGAAAAACAGTGCTTGGAAACAATATTTTACAGTAATCCAAGATAATGAATGGTTTTCGGAAAACATCGGAAACAATCGTATAACGTTACAAAAACGATTGACAAAAAGTCATTTGGAAATGAAAATCACTCATAATTTCAACTTTATCGCAAACAAATAAACATCAATGAAATTTTAAGAAAAGCAAATTGGTTGCAAGCCAAGCGTGCGCTGCTAACGATGTGCACTTCTGTCGAATTCTGTTTTGTGGATACACTGCTATCGGACATATTCAGGAAACACGAAAATAACCGATGTCAATTATAAAGCTTGAAGTACTGTACTTAGAACTTCGATGTCAACACTGTTTATTCTTTATCAAGCATTTTTTTGTTTTTGAAGACCTAACAGCCAAAAGCTTTACACAGATATTCCGCTCTATTAATAAACTTCAGTCAAAATTGAAAAACCGTTTAAACTATTGCCATCCTTTTTGTTTAGATAGTCACAAATAGTGACAGGGCGAATCTTGAGCATTGTTTAACCTGAGTTCCAGATTATAAGTAAGGCCCTTATGTTGCAACAACTTATACTTTACTAGCAGATTAGATAACAAAACAAAGTCGGGTCAGTTACACCATTTTAACTCAAGAACGCCTAAACCGATTGAACCGACTTCGAAAAAAGGAGGAGTTTCTCAATTCGCTTGAATCTTTTATTTGTTCTTTTATTTATTGGTTGGATTTGTCTCCGTAACGAATAGCAGAATAAAATCGGAAAATATATACCTTTTAAACGCGAACACATCGCTATTCAGCGCCAGAGACTCATAGCGACCCAGTCGGAAGGCTGCACGGATGCGTATATTGGTCAAAGTCCGGTACACCTTTGATAATGCGGAAATAAAATATATAAGTAAACAAGTCCTAAGTAATTATCATAAGATCAAAAAACTGAATTTTTTTTTATTCACTCTGTATTTATTAAATTTCCTGAGACCACCTCATTACAAAACTAAAGAATTGTGAGCATTTATTCTGTTTTAAGCTATGCAAAGACAGACTCGCGACAGCTCACAGAGCCTCTATTAATATAGTATAGTATTAGGGGAGAGTTTATACCCTAGCTTAGACGTGGCTTACAAATACGACGTGCTTGACAATTTAAGACTTGTGTAGCTTAACTATCGATCTAAATTGTTAAAACAAGGCTGGTTTTACTGTCACGCGTACCGTCAGCGCTGATAGGCGAGTAATCTTTATTACAATGAAATAAGGATAATGATTGTCCTGCACCGACGAGAGCAATCAGCGTAGCCATTTTTGTTAAACAATCAGTATCCTTATTTCATTGTAATAAAGATCACTCGCCTATCAGCGCCGACGGTACGCGTGACAGTAAAACCAGCCTGAGGCTTCTAGTTACTGTATGCTGTATCATTCGAAAATTCCAGACACATTGTAATGGGTCAGGGCTACAGTGTCTGTAGCTACAATGAGATGCTACACTTATAATTCTGTAGGTAAGGTATGCAAATATTTATTTTCTAGTATCCAAACGCTTATTTCACCATCTCCAATTAAGACACCAACCAAATAAGCTACCTGTCTAATAAAGTGAGGTTCTCCGCGCACACAGCTTTTACCATTGCTGAGTTACATTAAGTTTATGGTTACTTTTATTAGACGAGTAAAGTTTTACTAGAACTAACCAAAACTTTAATTGGAGATGATGGAACAAGCCCAAAGCCAGCAAGTTTACCTGGTAGTGGGAACGAACAGCTGACCGTTGGTTGGCCACATTCAAATTTTCGTAGCCGTCTGCTACTGGGAGCCACGTATTGTCAGAGTTTGAAAAACCTAGGACAAACAATAATTATCACTAGAAAGTAAGTTTTTAGAAGCTAAAATTACATTTTAAGCCATCAAGTGGCTGGCGGTACTAATGATTACAAAACAACCAACTAAAAATGATACTTTTTCTTTGTTTCTTATTTCTCTGTGGTTCCTTTCTGATGCGAATAACTTTGAAATTTATTGAAATTCATAAATTGAATTGACTTGTGTTACAATTGTCGCTAACGTCGACTGATGTCAGATGTCGACAACGTCTTCAAAAACTTGTAGACATGGGTTCAAATACCTAACGTTGTTTTGTGTGACTTCGTATAGTAAGTTTCAAAAGTTATTACCGCTTCATTGATGTTAAAAACTCGTGTTAAGAAGATGCAATCAATCCGATATGCTGAATTGGTTTCTCAATTTTAATTTTAAACATGCACAATAAACTTTAGTGGAATTATGACTTTTTGCTTTTATTTATTTTTTGCATGATCAATAAACTTTAGTCAAATTGAGAGTTTTTGCTTGTAAGTATACATTTTTGCGCTGTTCTACTAACTCAACGTTAAGTGCCTATTATTCGTGACTGTCATATTGTTCTATGAATGAATACAATGCCCTGTGTAACGTAGAGCTTTTTTGACGATTTTGAAAAATATGTTTGACGTCAACAAATGAATGGGGGGCTGTTATTGGCAGTAAAACTTCTGAGCGTACGAGATGTTCACAAAACACACGATTATGTGTAATTACACGGCACAAATTCTGAAACGAACAACCTACTTTGTGACGCGATTATAGGATTAGTGTAATCTACTCTATTTCGCAAAGGTGTGCCATGACAGCAACGAATGAAATTACGTTTTGTTCACAAGCTAAAATATGTCTTATCATTGTTGTGTAAGAGCTTCGTTTTGCGGTAAGCGTGTTGAGTAGCTGATATCCTCATGGTAAACTTGAGAATGTTGTCGGCCTGAGTTATTAATATCGTAGAGTGCATTTTGTGCATGGTCTGTGATAGATTACTTATTAGACAGTAACAAGATAACTTATCACATTATCTTGAAATCGAAAACCACGAGATTTCCACAAAAAACTATATTTGCACTTGGAAACAAGAAAACCAATAATACATTTGAGAGTACTGCTACAATCTATACATAAGTTTTGCAACAAATTTGGAGTTTGTCAATCAATCCTGTCTCTCTCTCTTTCTCTTTCTTCCAAGCTATTCGTCCCAATGGTGGTGGAGTCAGCTTTCCTAATGGTTTGCCTCCACTTCGCTCTGTCTTCGACGCCGTTTTCGGAAACTTGACACTCTCTTAACACTCCTTTAACACTACATCTCTCCCTCTCGTCTTGGATAGAATAGAATCTGATAGATTAGTCTGTCCAAGTATATGGAGCTAAATTATAATTGTTATTAATTACGAATTGTCCATTTCATAAATCAAATCCAGAATTATCTCAACTTAGACCACCATGGGATTTTGAACGTAACTCGATTATAAAAAGTAGTTTATTCCATTTTATTTAAGAACCGGTAGAACGTCAAGGCGTTTCAGGACGGGCACGACCTTCAGCAATGAAGTGTACGACGAAGAAGAAGAAGAACGTCGAGAAGATTGAAAAATAACTAAAATAATAAATAAATATTGCTGGACATTTCAGCATCATGGTAGTCCCAAGCTAAGCAGAGCTTGTGTTATGGCAACCACATGACTGATATACTACTTAAATACATTTTTTTTTGTAAATACATACATAATAAACATAGAAAAACACCCAGACCCGAGACAAATATTTGCAGACCATACAAACATTTGTCCCGCGGCGGGGATCGAACCCGCAACCTCTTGCGTCACAGGCGGGCCTTCACCGACTGCGCCACAGAGGTCGTCATTCATCAAAATGAACTTATAAAATACGTAAATTGCTTTACATCACAAGGTTTTCGCTCTAGTGAGTCTTAAAACTACAAGCACCTGCTAGTTTTCCAACAAGCTTAGCAATTTATGAAGGTACCTTTGTAGGAACGATTCTAAATTGCATTAGAAACTTTGCAAATGGAGCAATCAACGCGTTGATTGAATGCAGCTACGTGCAGGATGTTATTTCGTAGGAAAATTGTGACTATGAGTGTGGGATTAGAAGACTGGAAGTTGTTGGATACACGGATTTGAGCTGGCGAATCCGAATATAGAGTAGTTGCAGAGTGTCAGTCGTGTTTTATAAATAGGTATTTTTCTATAAAAATCGTCTGTGCAGCATTCTGCGGGCTTAAAAAGGTTGCTATTGCAGAATCACAATAGGAATTGAACTATATGCCGTCACTTTTTATTGACTGAGAGGGAAAAAAGACGGCATTATAGTTAAATTCCTATTGAGATTCTGCTTTTTAAGCGACCTTTTTAAGCCCGCTGATCTGGGTCTTTAGTCGTTTCGCATCGCAAGCGGTTCGGACCGCGGTGTGAATAGCCCCAGAGCTGTCTGCAGTGCGATTTGGACTTCCGAAAATGCATCAGATTCGATAATTTTCTTCGGAAAATTGATGTTTCTCAGCGAAGAAACGGTACTTTCCGAATTCGGAATACATTCCGAGGTGCGAATCGCACTGCGGATGTTTTTTTTTTTTTAGTCCATGATAATATAATTTCAATATAATATTAAGTATAACTAAATAAACGGGTTATTCAAAATGAATCCGAACTGTAACTGTATGATTCTTGGTAAAATCATACTGCATGGTGATCTTATTTAGGTACCTACTAATAAAAAAACCATCTACCAATTATGAAAAAACCTCCAATATTTTTTAAAGTTCATTGTTGAAGGGGTCTAGAGGACATCCCACTTTGTATGACAAAAGGCATTCTAAGCGCATTTAAAAATGTATGAAGTATTTGCACGGACAAAACTCCATGACATTTCAAACTAGTTAACTTAACGTCTATGTAGATCAAGAATATGAGATGATTTTCTTAAATCATTGTCAAGTTAAAGAAGTAGGATTTTTTTCCTCATTGATACTTTGTTTGACCACCTACCTTTTGAAATTTTATTTACGTTGTAAGATTTTTTACCTCAAAAATTCGATTTGCGTGTGTTAAGCGTGTTCTACACGGTTTGAAACCACAGCTTCTACCAAGGTGACCTTGCTAGAATTTCGCATGACATTGGTTGACGGTAAATTTCGCAACAGACGCCATTGGTTGACAGTAAATTTCGATGACGCCATTGGTAGAAAGTGCCAAGGTCACCTTGGTAGAAGCTGTGGTTTCAAACCGTGTAGAACACGCTTTATTCATTCGACTCACTCTAAATGGCTTTACCGATTTCGATGATTTTTTTAGGATCACCTAGTTTAGATGCCCGGATGGGTTCTTAGCTATAGGTTAACCGATAGTGTGATGAGATCAATAAAATATTTCTTAATAATTAGAAATCTGTGCCTACCGGGTCCGTTTGTTATAATATTTAAAAAGCAAAGTGCTCTGGCCGTAAGTCAGTGATAGCTGAGTATTACCACCAACTCTCTGTCTATCCCGATTGTCAGTATATTATTCAGGCAGAAACACAAATATTCAAAGGTCGGGTCACGGAACAGGGTATGCTGGCCATTTCAGATGAAGGTAAGTATCAAGTCTACTGAAGCTAATGTAGACATCTTTGAAAATTTATTAGACCGTGAACTTTAAGTTTGGATTTGTTTTTTTTTTTTTTGCTTCCGCAAATAGTTTGCGATTTTTTTTGTATATTTTTTGTATGACACGTTGATTTTTTTTTATAAGGCATTTTGGTAAATACACAATGCATTACAAACTTTGAGTTGTTAAATTCTGCTGTGAGATATAAACTTATCAATACCAATGCAGTAAAATATCTTAATCTGAGCAGTACCTAAATAAGAGGTAAACTCGTCACTTAAAATATCCCACTATGCTATGGCATCTTATTTGAGTAAAAACATGGTATAAAACATTTCTTTTCACGCAAATGTTAAGTTACCGAATGTTACCTACAATCTTACCTCCATTCTTGCCATTGTTCCATTGGAAAGGGGTCCTGACGGGGTCTCGGGAGACCTCGATAAAGTTGACGGGATCGTCCGTGTTACAAGCCAGCGGGTCCTTAGTGTCACTCCACGGCACAAACCCGTTGCGCATGCCGATTTCTTCACCCTGAGAGAAAAACGATTTAATAAAAAACGTAAAATCAAAAACAATCTGTGTCAACAAGCCGTGGTAAATACCACACAGATTGTGTGGTATTTACCACGGCTGGTGCAATCCAGTCGAAACGTCGGGCTAAATATAAAGGTAAATTACGTGATAAATACCTGGATACATATATGTTTATAATATGTTCTGATAGCGAAAGTTTAAAAAAGACAATTCGATGGTAGATTTTAACGGCCTTTCTCGAGCCTCTTCTCGTCTAACCTCAAATTGGTCCCTAACTGTCAAAACGATCGCTTAGGTATCTTTTATCGCGTTCGGTCTCGTTGAGATGAGTCACAGAGCAACTTGTGTGGTCACTGAACAGTCATATTTGACAGTTTGAGACCGATTTTGGTCGCTAACTAGGAGCAGAGACAGGCTTTATAGGGGCGCGCGAAAGTAAGGCCGGCCTCACACAGCCAGAATTCGTCTCTGAATTCATAATCTGAATTCATATTATTAATTAAGAAAGGCCGGAATCCCATACAAAGTCGTTAAATTCATAATCTGAAAAAATCAGAATGTATGTGGATCATAACGACTTTGTATGGGATTCCGGCCTTTCTTAATTAATAATATGAATTCAGATTATGAATTCAGAGACGAATTCCGGCTGTATGAGGCCGGCCTAACAGGAGACAGAGAACTATCAGTTTATATGACAACGGTCTCCTGTCTCGTATCTCGGGCTTGAACCGCCACCTAAGACCTAACTATTAAGCGTACCACACACACAACAGATAATATCTTTTGAAATATAAATCTTAACAGATCGTACCAAATATATTTTGTAATTTATATATTCGCTGTGAGTGGTCCTCCATAGAATTTGTATAAATAAGCACGATTTCAAAATTTATATTTCATAAGATATATTATCTGCTGTGCGTGTGACGGGCTTCACATATTGCTGTCACTGAAAGCAGACTCCATATTTTGTGAAAATGTTCACTCGACTGAAGGACATTTTTATTTTTATTGATTTGACATTCTGTATTGAAGTCTTCGAGCATTGCTCGAAGATTTAAGTAGTTATTTTCTATTGAAGTGATGCTTCACTTCAGAAGCTGATATAAAGCTGCATAATAATTTCTATAACATTTTCTGCATCATAATTTTTTCAAGATCATTTGATAACGTTATTGGAAAATACTAAGAATATTCAAATATATCTTACCATATATGTAATGGCAATGCCTGGCAGAAGAAGAATCAGCATATTGAACGCATCAACCAATTCAGGTCTGAATCGTGATGCCACTCGACTTCTGTCCTGATTTCCGATCTGGAATACAAAATTATTTCAACGTTTTATGGTATGCATAAACTTTTAATAGGAAATAAGGTACAATCTACTTGATATAATATTTCATAGCAGAAACGGGAAACAAAAATGGTGCTAGGTAAGTTTACTCGTATCGTACTCAATAACGTTGTCCAAGTAATTTATTTATTGAGTAAAATTAAGATACTTGTAGTCAGATAATTTAACATTTTATAAAAACACTTCTACATTTGATCATCTGCTTGTAGTGAGATTATTGAAGACCAATGTATGTATGGGATCTCCGGTCTCTGTCCCCGTACATACATTGGTCTTCAATACGCAACGGGAATTATTTTTAATCAAAATAATGAATTACCGCTATCTCCGTTCACCGGGAATATACTCACTGGGTACAACGGGAATACAACGTCTTGTGTTGTTAGAGTATTTTTTTTTATTATAGAAATCAAACTATTCTGAAGATTTTAGTAATCCATCATCATCATCATTCTCCTGCCCTTATCCCACGCTAAGTGGGGTCGGCACAACATGTTTTCCTCTTCCACTCACCTCTATCATTCGTCAACTCAGAATCCACTCCTCTCACATTCATATCCTCTTTCACACAATCCAACCACTTCTTCTTCGGCCTTCCTCTACTTGCGTACCCAGTTACATTCATACTCATTACTTTACTATTTTACTATTTTAGTAATCCATAATGTTTTATTTGTAAAACGCTTTAAACGAGCATAACTTAGCACTATTCATCAGCAAGCACATTCGCAAAGCCCTTCAGACATCGAGAGTTTTAGGTCAAGACCCACTTTTGTCGTCCTACATAGAGACAGTTTAATTGATTATGAGAATCTGTCTTAGTTGTCTTGTTTCTGGATGTCCTTGTTACATATGACACTAGAAAAAAAGTAAGACGGCAGTACTAAAGTATTCTTTTTAATATAGCCCAAGAGAACAAAAGAAAATAACCTTGTTACGAAACAACATAAGAGAATATTGTGTTAAAAACTCAACAATTTAACTGTTAGATTATTTGTATTTTTTATCATCATCCAATTACCCACTACTATGCCTCAAGTTTGTGCCTAGTGTTTTTTTTTTATCTAATGTCAGTTTTTTTTTTAACTTGCAATAACGTCTATTTAAGCATAAAACAGACACCAATCCATTCTCGACGTACATAAAATACGCTTTCGATTGTACAGAATTTTGCAAAACAAATAAGCAGAAATAAATATAAACTTGGAATTAATAATTTATTTCTGTATTTCAAGTAACCTTTGTTTTAATGAGATAAAAGCTTTTCATATCAGTAAATGTTCAATTGCATTTTGCATGATGTGTACTTGATGATTATTTCATCCGATGTCCGACATTCATGTTAAAATTTACATAATTTTACCGTCAAAATACAAGATGTCAAGCGTGTTAAAAGCCGATGTGGCAACTTACTCATCAATTCTAGATTCTGATACTTAACATTTCGCAATATACCATGAGGCTATTCTACGTTCCATACCATCCAATTAGCGTGTTTCTTAAAAGGTTTGTAGGTCATCCAGGTGTCCACAGCATTCTTGATATCTCTCGCATCTGACTCCTTGTCGAGTTGTTCCATGAGGATTATGTTAAGAGGTATGTGAGCCCCAGAGTGGATTCCACCTCCGTAGTATCGAACTGCGTTTTTAATGCCAGTGTAAGCTTCTGTCATCATTACTCTAAGGAAAAAGGGCTCATTATAAATATTGTGTAACCTTTACCTAAACTTCTGATTGAATTGATCAAGAATTGTAAATGGCTTGTTATAATCAAAACTCTTACATAAATAATGCAAAGAAATGTTTGGAACAGTGAAAACCTATTCATAGAGTCCAATTACCAATGAGTATTTTCGATCATTATTCAAATTGTGTATTCAACAAACTTCAATTGATGGTCAATTATATTGAAAGGTCAATAGCTTTTTGAATTGTTTACTGTCCAAGTTAAAAATACGTTGAACATTCATAACCTTGTCATGTTGTCACGAAGAGCGATCGCGTCAAACACATCCCTCAATTGAGACATCATCTCATAGGTTTCCTCTTGATCCTTGGTGTAAACATGTTCTAGATATCCATAGTCTTCTGGAACCAACCCTGGCTTCCCAGTGAAGGGTTCATTAGGATATCTTCCTCCGTAAAGATCCTTGTCAACTTCGAAGAGAAGGTTGATTGAAGTTATCATCAAACCAGCTACGCCCTTTTCTAGCCAAAACTTAATGATATTCTGGAAAAAACAATGTGTTGTTAAAATACAAAAATTTTAGAGGAACAGTATAAGAAATTGAAAATGTTTCTTCCGGGTACAAATTGTCCATTTGCAGAGAAGATGCAGGTAGAGTCTAAATAGTTTGGATATATTTTCTAAGGGCACGAACGTTGCAGTTTTTTTTTTACATTAAGGAGATTCTAAAAATCTGTTTCAAAAAATTCCCATGAGAGTAATAATACTCGTAGCAGGCAGAACGATAATAGTAGTAGAAATTTATTTGGCTCAACGGATCAGCATTCAGCGTCAACTGGCTACGATGACCTGCATCAGTTGAGACATACAGATTATTGCAGTGATCTCAATGTTTTTAATCTGTTATGTAAAGCTATGTAAAATAAAGTTCCATTGTTCAGTTCTGTAATAAAGTAATAGGGTGCGCAATCCGATCTATGTGTATTATTAAGCCAATTGTGTTAACTTTGTGAGCGATAAAATGTACACTGGAATATTCTGCGCTATCGTTTACAATAACAACACCACCACTGGGGATTCTCATTCAATTTCATGATTGCATTGTCTGACATATAATGCCGCAGGGAGCCACTATTTGTACCTTCATTTCATCAACGACTACAGGATTCCTATAATTGAAGTCGGGTTGAGCTACGCCGAACTGATGGAGGTAGAACTGATCTCGGTTCGAGGAGTAGCTCCAGGCACTTTTACGGAAAACACTGATCTGTGAACAGGATGATTTATTTTTCCAAGTAAAGAGAAAAAAGTCTTGTTGCGCTCTCTTTACTTCAACTTTTGCAGGGATCCTTTTTTGTTTTGTATAGAAACTCTGTTGGGATCAATAATGGACACTGAAACTCGTAGAACTAGGATACTCGCGTAAACTACAAAAACAAAATAATATCCCCAAAACAAACTTTTGTTATAACAGAAGACATTATCGAACCATTGAACCAAAATATAGTTCGAAATGACAATGGAATGCTAGAAACACCATAAAAATATTCGCGTAATGCTTTTCCGTTCCGTTTTTCACGACTGTTTGTTCAGTGGAATGGACCTTACCCAATTATTCGGTGGTGACCTCTGACCCAGTGAGTCCATGTGACCGTTCTCCCAGATATACCAGTCGCTGTAATACTCATCTCGGTTAGATGATTTAATAAACCAATCGCTCTCGTTGCTCGAATGGTTCATTACGAAGTCTAAGATTATTTTTATATCTGAAAAGAAAACGAAAAAAGTAGGTCATGATTTCACATTCATCAAGGCACAGCTGTGCTTTCTACTACCTAAATGAAAATAAAGTTTTATTATATTCATAAATACAGATACCCGTAGAATCACATTTAAAAGGAATGAAGTGCATACGATCGTGTAACCTATCTCATAACAATATATTTTCTATCTAACATACCTTCATTATTTTACATAATGGCAGAAAACCAATCCCAGAACAAGCTAATAATATCTTAATGAGCCATTCTTTATTTACAGAAAAATAATATATATAGTAACGTTAATAAATCAAAGAAATTCAGTACGGGCAAATGAAGCATCCCTGTATAAATAAAACAGAAATCAGTTGCGATACATTTTCTAGATCAATGATCGAAATAATTGGACAATTAGTTTTTCCGTAAATACAATTTAATAAAACAGAGAACTGAATGATTTGAAACTTGAGCTCTATGTTATAGCTCAAGTTTCAAATAATCCAGCTCTCGAGATCTGAAAATCATGCAACTTTGAACGTAATATCGTGTTATGAAAGTTCATAATATATCCGGTTTGGGCGCGAAAGTTTCGATCATTCCGAGCCTCATGCATAAATTTGCTTAATTTTCCAATGAATATTTATGAATACTTACTGAGTTCGTTAGCTTTTCTTAGGAGCTGTTCAAAGTCCTCCATGGTTCCATATTCAGGCTGGATAGAATAGTACTCGGAGACATCGTACCCAAAATCGTGCATTGGTGACTTGAAGATGGGGGAAAGCCAAGCAGCCTCTGCACCAATTTCTTTTAAATACTCGAGTCTTGATGTGATCCCTACATTAAAAAAAAGGAAAAGTAAAAGAAATCAGGAAAATATCATGTTTTAAACGTTACACCCACCAAACCAGAATTAAAAATGATAGCGGGGAAAATGCCAATTTTTTTTTGCAAATTGTCATAATCCCCACTGGTGGAGATTTCTTAGTGGGGATTATGACAATAAAACATTTAAAGGCGGCGGCGACGGTTCGCGCCGGAGACCGAGACCAGCAGCGTCATTCTGTAGACTCACTTCGAATTGACTCAAGTGACCGAGCTCATTAAATACACAGGAATGTATTGTGAGATTCAAACTTCGAATACGAAATTTGAAATCTCAAAGCGGATTCAGCTCTTCGACGTTCGAAGTGAGTTTACAGAATGACTCTGCTAACAGGCTTTGTAGGATCGCGCAAAGAGACAAGAGACAAAACCGTCAGTTTAAATGACAACTGTCTCCTGTTTCTGTCTCCGGCGCTAACCGCCAGCTTAAATTGTCGGTCCCGGCTTTTAAGTCGTTAAGCCATGATGGAGGCTTTTAGGTGGCCTAACAACTCCGTTACCAGAGTTGGCCACTTGCTCATATGAACTTACTTACTTTTTACACACAGCTTTAGGTTTATTTGGCTAAAAAAACCCCTATTTCTTTTATAAAAATTAAATATACTTACATACCATTCAAATCCCCAACTCCGTCTCCATCACTGTCCATAAAAGACCTAGGATATATCTTGTAGATGACTGCGGTTTCCCACCAGTCTTGTTTCACATTCACACTTTCGTATCGCCCTTGTACCGTCCCCACACAAACCAACAGTAACCACCACATAATGGAAATTCTGAAATTAAAATATATGAGAACATACAAACAGCAATGAAGCTGCATAAATTTCACTTGAAAACTAAAACTTTCAATTTAAAGCGTTGGTAAAATAATTTATAAAGTTTTAATCTGTGAAAAAAACTTCATGATCAATGTAGTGTCGTTTCAATACTGAGTGAATGACAAAGAAAGCCTTGTGAGTATTGTATCTTGTCATAATATTATGAACTGAATCGGAAGTAATGTGAAAACAACACCAAATCACAGATGGAAACAAGTGATTTCAAACAAAAATACACTATGGAATTATTCATATTCAACTGTCAAATAAGTACGGCTTTAGATAATGTTTTTTTTCTTGTCACTCACACTCACATGTCATTTAAAAGAAATGATAACAGATCTAAGGGCAGTAGACTACAACGGTTTTTGCTGTTATTTTCGGTTTATTCTTAAAAAATAATCAATAAAATAAATGAATGAGACAATTAGATATTGCTTTCATTACCTGCCAGCCCACTTCAAGCAATTGAAAAAAGATAACTTTAGACAATGTTTTATATAGATATTTTTAGGCATTGTCAAAATCAAATGTTTAGAAAATAATCTATATTATTCTATGCTTAGATTTTTTGTTATGAAAACATTTTAGTGTTATGGAATAAATATCATTTCACTCATAGTATTATTAGTGACTTAATAGTATTGCGATAGAATGGTAGCGATACTGTAACCTATTCAGCAGTACATTAACATAATTTTTTTGTTTCAGGTAAGCTGCTAAGACACAATATCTCTGCAACCCTATTTTGTAAGTTTCCACGCCATTTATCTATAAAAATACCTCCCTAAACAATCATAACAATATTAGGCACAAATAAATGATAGTAATAAGTAAAGAAATAACGATTCAAGCAAATATTTACCGTATTAGACGCAAGTTTGAATAACACTATTTTAAGTTTAATTTTTTCGATTTTTTTTTCTCGAGTGTTTTATATAAACTCATAAAGGATAAGTGCCTTTTCTGCTCAGGCTTAAGGCTTTCAGTAAAATCGTATTTTTGTGCAGATTCTTCGCTCCCAGTGGACGCGAATCGCCTTTGTTGTCGGTATAATAGACTGAATCCGTCACTGCAAACTTTTCAATATTCCCGAAGTTTACCGACACTTCCTTTTGTTAGAACTTCGCCAACTATGAACCTTTAAGTTCATATCGGAAATCTCGGAAGTTTAATTCTCTTTTGTACTAACTCTTTAACTGTTTTATCTCAAACAAGACTTTTTACTTAACTATTAGCTAACCATTAATAATAATAGCTAAGCATTAACGTTTAAAGCAATCCTCGTATGTAGGTAACTGTAGCCAATTTCATTCAAATCATTAATTGAAACCAATTCAATTTTATTTGGTTCATTTTACTATAGCGTGTTAAAACGAAGTGCGTTTTTAATTGATGAACTTTTGAATTAAAAGAATTGTCAGAAAAATATTACCAACCTAAAATTATAAGCGTACTTTACTTACTACTACTATATAAACAATTTTCTTTCATAAAATCGTTTTAGCCGAAACTCAAAACCAACCAATTCGACCCAGTCTAGCTGCTCTACACGGATTACATAAACTTGTTTGCTAACCATTTCACCCCCGTTAAACTATTTTGAGCTCAGCCAAGACCTCGCTGTTGACTCTTGAGTTTCACACTTAATTAAGTTGCTGTAAAATCGGCCTCTACGAAGTCCCTAAAAGGGTGTGTGTGCTAAGAGAAATTAATGACCCGATTCATTCATTTACTCGAGATGGCTTTACGAATAGCTCTTAGCTGCTTTAAATGTTATGAATTCATATTGCGACACACACAATATTTAACATTAAATATTTAAATTCAAATAGTTACTAGTAAAGCTACTATGTAGTAACAATAAAAACGTAACAAAGAGATTCACGATTTTTTCACCTAGGATGGTAAAAATCTTCTTAGTTCTTCTAAAATTTAAAATTGTTTGAAGATTTCTGGAGGGTTTAGTCAAGGACACTCCTAAATACACTTATCTCATGTACCTTCACGATATTTTCTTTCACAGTTTATAGCATAAGTATTGCACACAAATTTATCGAAGCAGATTTGAATCTACGACTTTCAGTGTAAAATTAAAGGCAATATCCTACTAGGTCAGTACAGTTTTATCTCTATGTGCTCACAACAATTCTTTATCTAATTTATTTAACAAAGCCATTCAGGTTCCCAAAGGATGAATTCTCTCTGTTGAAAAGAGGAAATTTCATTCCTAAAAGCAATCGTGAACTGGGCTTACGTTGCAAACAATTTAGTACTATGTATTAATTGGTCACTCGGGTGTTAAGTAGTATATTCGTTGAATTATAGTATGAATAAAGGTATTCATTTCTGTTGACGTAAAGAAAACATATAAAGAAAATTATGTTTATACGCATACGTTTCTCCTAAGCTTATCGACATAAAGGACTCATAAAATAAAGAATCCTAGTTTTTAAGCAATTATGAGTCAAAGCAGATTCTCAAACCTTTACCAACACTTTGATCAAAAAATTGCTAGTATCAAATTCTTTTCATCTCGTTTCATCTAGTTTCAATTTCAAAATTTCATATTCATCAACTTTGACGGCTGATTGGTACTGTACTCTGTGACTGTACCTTGCCTAATAGCATAGCTTGTGTTCGATGAAATGAAAATGCACCCAGTATTGTCAAGAGAATTAGAGACGGGTGGCATGTTTGCACAAATATTGAACAAGCTACGAGTGGGAATCACAACAATTGTTCCAAACATCCCGTTCGAGATTGGAGCGGAAACCGCAACGGTTTCCTCTACCAAATGGGACTGGTAAAGAGGTGATTGTCTCTTCCTTCTAGAGCAGATAGCTTGTAAAGGAGTACATCAAAATTTCAGTGCCAGTAACTCAGGTTATTCACACGAAAGGATAAAACATGGCCTTTGTTTCATTTACACCGAAATTACAGTCAATGTGGAAGCCAGAACGTAGAAATCTTTATCATTTGGACACGTGTTTCCTACGAATATCCATAAAGATTGCTAAAGAGACACAATTTATTACATCACCACTTCCAATTTGATAAAAATGACATAATAAATAAACAGAACTAATAAATACCATTAAAGAAGAACTATCTGTATTTGCCTCGTGTCGTTTCGAATGTTGTTTCTTGAAAAATTTCGCTTGATACGCTCAAATATTAATAATTCAATTTAGCATTTCAGTTTCAATGTAATTTCCAATTCAAATTCTCAACAGTTCGATGTTCCTGTCATATCGCATTGTAAATAGTACCTACCTAGTTTAGTAACAATTATTTGCTCACATAATATATAAATAGATAGGCAAAGATTATACCAGTGGTGACAGGCGAATCCTAAGTGCATTGTCAGAGCAACTCTCACACTTAAGTCTTGCACCCTTGACTTGCCTCTTACAAGTTTGAAAGCTCCTTCAAGCTTAATTCAGAAGTGCACTAGGTGTGCATTTACATGTGAAACAGATTACCGGCATTGCCTTAGCAAAATTTCAAGCCAGTAATATAGGATCATGATGGTTATGAGCAACTGTTTCAACCTACTTTGACGAGCTTCACTTTATTGGAAACTCACTGAAGCTCTAGCTTTAAAAATATTCAGCCCGAATAGTCCAGTCAAATTAGGAATTAACCTCGGAATGAGAGATAATAAGCTGAATTTTCGTATATACCTTCATTTAGGCGCCCTAAAAGTTGTCTCAAAAGTCTCATAAAATCTCGTGTCTGCGTCTTAAGTTATTCAAGGTCAAAGGTAAAAAAAATAGTTTTTCGCGAATATCTCGGTTGCTATTGGTCCAGTGATGTTAACATCTATTATGAAGTTGTAGAGCTTAAAATTTGCGACCAATTCATTAAAAAAAAAATTCCATGCGCTCAACCGTTTTTCCGATACAGGGCCGTGAACGCAAAGCGTTCAGTATGTGTATTTCAAAAACTATACTTCCTAGAACAAAAATAAAAACTATTTCGGAATGTACAAATTAAGTCCTTTCATATGACACCCCACTCAATATATCTGTGTAACTTTTCTCTTTTTTACCCCCTTGAGATCCCAATATCTTTACAACCCCTGCATCGATTACGCTCATATGCTCCTCAGCAAATTTTCATAGCACAACCTAGCTATCTACCAAGTTTCATGCAGATTGGATTAACGGTTCGATAGTTAAGCGAGAACTTAAAAATTACACATACAAACATACAAAGCAAAATCGTAAGATCTTAGCTCGCTTTGCTCGCTTGGTCGATAATTAACTGCTAAATAAAACAAATTACTCAAAATTCAAGGTATTCACAGATATTCACGTTTGACTTTGCGTTACAGTACCTACGCGTATGGCTGAGCGCTGCGCACTCACCCTACTCTATCGCGAAAACGGTTGAGCGCATGAAATAATGTTTTAAACAAAATTTGTCGCAAATTGTATGTTCTACAATTTTATAATAGATGTTAACATCATTAGACTAATAGGAACCGAGATATTCGTGAAAAACTATTTTTTTAGGGTTCCGTACCTTAAAAGGTAAAAAAAGGAACCCTTATAAGATCACTTTCTTGTCCGTCTGTCTGTCTGTCTGTCTGTCTGTCCGTCTGTCTGTCCGTGTGTCACCATCGATTATCTCAGGAACGGGTAAATCTAGCAAGTTGAAATTTATACCATATACTAAGGTCTATAGTCCCTATTGTGACTATAAAAATCAAGGTCCTGAGTCAACACAATAAAAAGATATAGGCAAATTTAGGTTTTCGTGAAAACTTGTGAGTACCAAAACTTACCTTAATTATCAACTTTTTTTATTTTTCGGAATTTTTCCTTTACTTGTGCTAGAAGACCTTGCTTGTAACCAAAATTGACAATTCTAGGTCAACCGGAAGTACCCTAGAGGTTTTGGGTCGAAAACCTAAATGGTAGTTCCCGTTGACCTAGAATAACGAAATTTGGCAAAAAGCAAGGTCTTATAGCACAAATAAAGAAAAAATTCCAAAAAGTTAAAAAAGTTGAAAATTAAAGGGTGTTCCCATACATACATAGTTGACGCCAATTAAAATTGTCCTCCGAGTTGTATGGGCGCTCATACAATTAAGCGGATTAGCTTAATTGGCACCATGGCTAGGTACGGAACCCTCGGCGTACGAGTTCGACTCGCACTTGACCGGTTTTTTTTATTTATGCTAAGGTGACTGGGCTAGAAAGCTTTAGTGGAAGTGGGTGAAATATTAATTGCAAAATTCCAGGACATACAAAGCAACAAAGATGAAGTAAAGCTAACTAAAAGCTTTTAAAAACTGTTCTATTTTTTAGCAAAAAAGATAGCTAAGCATTTTTGTTGCCAGATTCTTCAAGGTATATGTCGTTATAAACAGTAATAGTCTTTAGAAATGAAAAATCTTACCAAAATTTTCAATTCCGACGGGATTCGAACCCGCAATGATACAAACGATCCTCCTTAAGCCGGAGTGCCTTACCATTCGGCCACGGAATCCTTATTACGTCAGGTTGAAAATCTTGGTAAGCTCATATTGATCGATTAAGCATCGATTAGCGCCATCTACAGATTAACTACAGTAATAGTCTTATTGAATAAATGTTGTTTGAATTTAACTTTGAGATCATCGGCAAAGATCCTTGGGGTTTTTTTTTATAAGTACTACTAAGGTAGCAGACCAACATACGGCCCACCTAATGGTAAGCGGTAATCATAGCCTACGGACGCCTGCGACACCAGAGGAGTCACACATACGGAGGAATCACTGCGTTGACAACACAATGTACAAGACTGGTCCACCAGTTGTCACCGCAGCGCTTCCTCGCAGAGCTCTGGCAACCTTACTCACCGCAGGAACTCAACACCATTCGAGAAGAATGATGTTATTTGGCTGCGATATTCTGGAAAGCGGAGGTACTTCCCCAGTCTGGCTGCTCAAATATAGAGTGAGTATAGCCCGCTATGCCCTTCCTCCTTCAAAATAAAGAGAAATTTCCAAATAAACATTAAGTTTGGCGTTACTCACATTTTGCAGTTATGTAGATACTACGTAAACCCATCATTGCTTTAGTTTTAAAATTGAAAATGTTCTTTCGATGGATCTAAATCTCTGAATGATGCAAATGTAACATCTTGACTAACTTTGCTATAAAACTTCAAGCATCATATCAATACAAATAAATTAATCTGTTGTTGTGATCTAAAATAATATTTGTTCTTGAAATATTGAAGTGTAAACTATATCTTGCGATAGTGTTTCCTTTTTGCTTCAATAGAAGAGCTTGTTTTATAAACGAGCTTGATTGTGCGGTCCAATGGCAAACATAACATAACCTTTTCACTGTCTTCTATAGGTACACCAGTGTCAGAAAAGATATAGAAATAGAATAGGTATAATGGATAATAATGTGTTAAAAAATACCTTTAGTGGAAGCTTTTAAACGGTATGTAGTTTTAGTATTAGTTTATTTTTAGTTTGTAATGGGGACAGTCTGCTTCCTATGTGATAGTAGTTGTAATATCTTGTTCCCGTTAATAGCCTGGGGCACTGTCTCGGCTTTCTAATTACACAGAAAAGGAAAATCCACTAATTCCTTCAGTCTTGTGGCTTTATTTCAGTAAAGGTACCTAGAAATGTAATTGAAGTTGTTATTTTGTTGATAATTTTGTTACATTCACTGTGAGTTGACCATTGGTCATTAATATTAAATATATTTTTTTGTTATAAATCATTTGCTTGAATGCTGATTAGGTACAACTTAATGCTTATGGCGCAGAAGGTCCGTATTTACAGGATTGTTTTAACTGAATTGAATTTCTACTAAATTTAGTTATTTACTGAATCAGCAATACCGTGTGTGAACACGCTCGTACAATCACATACGCCATGGACGAATAAAAACCTATACGATAAAACGAACCACTCTGTGTGAACTTGCACTTATAGTATGTGCATCGGAACATTTTACATTTTATAAAGATCATTTATTTACTAAATTCATTTTATATTCTACGACAGCTCTACCAGCTTTGATAATGATCATACTAAGCAAATTAATGTTGCTCTAAATTTGTAACAGGAAACTCAGTAAAATTACTTTACTGAATTGGTCACTGTGTTTGTTTATGCAATTACATTTTAGTGTACCTACTAGAATGTTTTAATTAATTCGAGCTTGGCACGGAAATGCTGTTTGTTTGCAGCTATTGTCTATTAATTTGGCCGTGCATATACATTTGGTTACATCACTACTAAATTGGTAAAACGCAATGATTATTATAATCGCAATGAATGAATTTCTTTCATAGTTAAAAGTTATGGGTTAGCTAAAGGAATTATTATCTTATTATAATTATCTTAGAAGTTTTAGAACATTTGATTGTATAAGTACCTTACTCGTAGTTTGGTTAATTGACAAAGTACTTTATAAAAGCTAAATACCGGGAAGTAACCATTTATTTTAGCTTGCTTTTTAAACGGACGTAAATATCGTTTTAGGTAACGAGGAGTAAAACCGCTTTAAATTTCCATTACTTCTCATTTCTGGTTTATTCCTGAATGCGGATAGGCCTTACTTCATTAGCATAGTTGATTTGTAGTACTTTTCTTTTATGAGGGTTGCATGATATTGGATAAGTCATGCGAATAATACTGTCAGATAAACTCAAAATATTTTAGTTTAGATGATTTTTTGGTTCTAGTGTAGCGTGTAGAGTTATAAAAGTATGTAGTAGTTTAGTTTTTCTATGTATTTATATAATGAACCTGATGAATTTCTATTAACATAAAATTTGAATTTTATTATTGTAAGTAGGTATTTAAAAAGCTCAGTGTATCTTAGTATCAATATTAGGAAAACTTTTAAGGCTGCATTACACCGGGGCAACACTGTGCGGCATTGCGGCATGCCACAAGGCCGCATGCTACAGAATAAAAAAAGTCGCACATTGTGGCACGAACCGTGCGACATGGCAACACCTTGCGTCATGTGGCAGACTGACCCAAGCACGATGTTGCCTCAGCGTAAAATAGGCTGCCGCATGCCGCTAATGCCGCAAATGCTTTCTATTTGTAGCATGTCAAAAGATGCCACATGCCACAATATGTTGCATGCGGCACTGTCGCACGTTGTTGCCCCGGTGTAATGCAGCCCTTAAAATTGTTTCATTCACACTATTGAATTCTATTTTACCAAGTTTTCTTAAAATTTCCATTCCTGGAATTTTATAGAACCTATGAATTTATGATATTTTTATGATTTTTATTACTTATGTAGCTTATAGTTCATACATACGCTAACATTTTTAAATGATTACTTCTCCTGACTAGTAATTTATAAGCCTCGTATTCTAAGTTAACAGATAGATATTAGAAATGAATACAGCACGCAACAACCAAAAGGGTGCATGACCTGACTACACGCGAAGAAAAACCAGAATTACCGAATTCCGAGTAAACTTTGTTTAAAATACCATTCCGTGATAATATTTCACTTGAAAAGCAATCGCATTGCGGTACCTTGGGAATACCGGCATGCAAACGTTCCTGGATTCGTGCTGGATTTATTCCACTTTGAGGGAATATTTTTCGTGCTATTGCATTTGGATTTGTGTGGGCATTAGTCACGAACCGTGCGTGAGTGGAACGAGTCTTTATCTAAATTGGTGGTAATAAACACAGATTTTAGCATGCTATAAATCTGTAAAACAACTTTGGTCGAGATATCTTTGACAAATTAAAATTACTACTTAGCTTAATTTTCTAACGGTACGAGTTTTACCATGGAAATATGCGAGGGAACATAAAATATAGATACCTACCAATAAGTATCTAAATAGTATCACTTTATTAGTAGAATTTGTAGAATATTTTATTAGTAGAATGTGAAATTAATACTTAATGTTTTTTTTTAACAATCCCATTGATATCTAAAAGTAGCAGTTGCCTTATACTACTTTAATTATTTCCCTTGTTAAGTACTTACTTTAAGAAAAAAAACAACGCCGAATTCAGGAAATTAAAGTCTGGTTCTGTCCGTGCTTAATACGGTCATAGCACAGTCATGGTATGATACGTTGTAGGGGGTAGAATCCTCTAAGATCTGAGAGATCTCTTCTTAATTTTCCGAAAAAACAGTCTTGAACCAGTTTTACTAATACAAACTAACATTCAAAACCATCGAGAATATAATTTCTGACGGTACGGGGTGGTTAGGCCATCAGAAATTATACTCTCGATTTGAATTGAATATGATTACAAAATCTGTATTGGAATAGTTTACAATAGCCCGAACTTTTCCATTCAAACCAACTGAAACAGAGGAGAGTCATTAAAAGTCACTGTAGCTACATCCAGGTAGATACTAACAAGTTTAACCCAGATAGTGCAAGTTTAATGATGGGATAAATTTGATACTCCTTGGTTAGGTTAGTGCTTGTTTGAGCAGGCAAATATGAAACAACTAGCGGACGCCCGCGGCTTCGCCCGCGTGGACTACTATATTTTTATCCCACGGGAACCGTGCATTTTTTCGGGATAAAAAGTAGCCTATATCCTATTCCCGGTTATTATCTATCTACATTCCAAATTTCATCAAAATCGGTTTAGTAGTTATGGAGATACGTGGCAACAAACATTCACACACACACACACACACGGACTTTCGCCTTTATAATATTAGTAGGATAAAATAACTTCTACCGTAAACAATTATGCTATACCATTATTCACATTAACCTATAAATATATCAATAAATACCTATCAACCTATAAGCCTTAACTCAGTTGGTAGTAGCTCTGCCTTCTGCGCTGTAGGTTGTGGGTTCGATTCCCACCCAGGACAAACATTTGTGTGATGAACATAGATGCTTGTTGATTCCCTAAAAATGACCATGTGATTATGCATACATAATATTTTATCAGTTTGTGTTTTAAAAGTATGGTTAATTAAGCCATGCACACAACGTTATGCAGTTTATTTCACATGTAGGTTTAAGTAAGATAAGTAGAATTTAAGATGAGCTCAAGAATTACGTAGTACGTCGTCTTAGAAGCTAAGTACCCTATTCCTGTTTCTGACAGCAAATGAGTTACTTAGCTAAAATGACTTGAGACAACAACAAATAGTCTCAAGTTGTTTTTAGATTAAGTTCTTTTATCAAATTATGTAAGTACTTACCTGTGTTTGCAGCATTGTGTAATCTTAGCACCGGTTGACAAGTAAATATTAATGATTAGCTATTATCGACATTATAAAAATTATGAATACACCTACTTACATGTTTTAATACTGAGACTTACTCTTAGTAGCCCAGTCAAATTAGAAATTAACCTCGGAATGAGAGAATAAGCTGAATTTTCGTATATACCTTCATTTAGGCGCCCTAAATATCTAGTCTAACTATTTTATATACATAGGAGGTAACATGACTGCTTCACTTAAAATGAAATTCTGTATAATTAATGGCCAAAGTATATCAGAAATACTACAGCATTCTAAATAATTACGTTTTGCCTAGTTGAGCATGAAGAAGATTTTGCACCCCATATCAAAAATTCAAACTAATGTTTTTCTTCCCCTCGTAGTAGCATACTCGTCTGATGCACAAAGCATTTAAGTCTTCGCAACTCTAAACACAGTCACGTTTCACATCAACTGGGAATAGTTTAACTGCAAAATATAGTACACAATATAAAGTGCCGTAAGGTTTTTTAGCGATATAAATGTTACGACTACATTCTAATTTTGACATGCCTAGATTTTCAATTTTATAAATAAAAATCCGAAAGAAGAGAACATTCCATTACACAGAAACTTTCACGTATTTTGACTCAACAGACTGGCGGAGTGGTAGTGTATATTTCTATACTTATAGCATATACAATTTTCCCATTCAAAGAAAAGTGAAAATACTACAATGCGAAATTGGGTAACAGTTATAAAAACATGAACAACAAAAAGCGAAACATGTCTTTGTCACATGCCAAAAACAAAAGACAAACACTACGTTACTATTCCAAGGGCATTTGGTTCATTTGTAAAGCCATAAGGGTTGATTCGCACTATCAAGTACAATATCGTGGAAATAGCACCCGTTGACGTGACTTCCTGTGTTTTCCTCAAGTCGTCAACAATAGCATGTTTTATTCAGTTGGCCGGTTACCGCAAATAAATCGTTTCTAAATGATTCCGAGACATCGCCTTGCCTTAGTAGGTCAAAAGCTTACTGATTTATAAGAAAAACAATTTTTTGACGGGAATTCAAATTAGAAAAGCTGAATAATTAAATCTGCGACATTAGACAACTCAACAAAAATGGATGAAGTCCAGCAATGTTTATGAATTTATCGCATTTATCGTATGAATTTACCTTATTTTATTATTTACCGACGTTTCGAATGCGTGGTTCATCTGAGCCTTTAGCAGGAGTATGCACAGAGTCTACTATTCGATCCGTGACAGACAACTCAACTTGTCAAGTTAAATAAACATATGCGAGCACCGGTTTTTAAAAACTTTACAAGGCTGGTGCGGTTGACACCGCAGGAAGTCCGTTTTTTTATTATTTCATGTTGGTATTGTTCACCAGACTGGAGTACTCAATGTCAAAAAGCAAACGTCAACAATCAATATATCTTTCTCTTTCTTTTCTATGAAATAGATAAGGAAAGCGAATGAGGACTTTGAAATCTTTATTTGTCTATGGTAATTAAACCTTTTTGAATGAATGATTGTATAACCCGGCAAAATTGCAAAGTGTTGTGTGTACGGCGTTTTTGTATAAAGTTTAGTACTTCTTAATTTATGGCTATAATATGGTCAACTCAGTCAGCTGTTTTGAGTTGATGATTTATTTGTGAAATGATAATAAAGTTTATTCTTGTACATAATTAAAGAAACTAAACAAGAAAACCGTGCGTGCTTTAATGTGATGGGAGAATTCATGAAGCAGTAAGTGTAGGTACGTACACAAGCATAAAAATTAAACTTAACAATTGTATGGAAAACAAAATCTATTGATTGATACTTAGGTACTAGTAACTATCTTTTACACGAGTGGATTACTTTTAATTAGGAATAACATAGTCTCAACCATCTGTCCAACTTATAATTCAAGTTAATCATCATGATATTTTAATGTTTTAGACACGAAGACGACCGCAAACAAGCTGAGGCTCGCCACGGGAGAATGACTAACTTATACCGATGGGCTGATTGTTCAATGCCAATGGGACGTAGAGAAAGGTAGGCATTACTATTTTACTTTTGTTTTCAAAGCAAATATTTTATTACCTACTCGTGACAGTACCTTCACCCACATGCCTAAAGCACCACTTTTGTGGACATAATACTAGCCTTATTTTAAATCTTATAAGGAGCGGCTAGGTTCCATCACTCTAGTTAGTACTAGAGTGATGGAATACTAGATTACTAGAGAAACAACCACCAATCAATATAATTTGTTGGGTAGGTATATAGAAAATATACCTGAAAATCTAGCTACATACATACCATTATCACTATGGCTAAAAAATTTCACATTTACAGAATATTCATTCGACTGAGGAACAAGAACCTCCTTCAGCTGCTGCAGTGATCATGCAGCAGGCTAAATGCTGATTTTAGTAAGTTTATTGATTAAACTTTAAAAATTAATCAAGTGTTACGATGACACATAAGGTGGAGGTCTATTTTCAGCAGTAGACGTCTTTTTATCTGAAATAATGATGAACACTAATTTATCTGATTCAACGTTTTAACACTCTTCCCTAATGTGACCAATGCTTTAAAGTGTTTGATGTTTATTGCAGAAGCAAATTAGAGCCAGCCGAGCACATCATCAAGCTCAACAATGCTTTCATGGTTGAACATGGCAGAACGGGATCACCAGTCAAGCCCATGAATGTGCATCCAAAATCGCCTGCCCAGCTCACCCTGCCGCCTCGCCGCCCCGCATCATTAAAACTCATCATCCCCCGTGCCCCGCTTCCTCAATGCGCTCAATGTCTTCGGACAGCACTGTGACTTGTTTGCGGGTGGATTGTAGATGTTATTGCTTGCATGTTAAAGGCTCTGTGAGCTACATCATAATACTTTAGTATACCTATATTGTATTATTGTAGGTACATACATGACATTATAATGTAATTACTACTTCTATAATTTAATTTCATTTAGATCTTTCTTTATTTTGTATTAGTTTTAATTATTGATACATTTCAGTTGTAATTACTAAATTGTAAATTTGTAGTGTTTAATATTATTTATTCATAATAATAAGACATGTTTATTTAATTAAAACAATTGGTTTAAACTGGTTTAATTGAATCTATACCTACTAATATACTTACGTTTTTATACGCAGTACATTAGATTATAATCAAATATCCTATTCTATTAAACGAGCAATATTTGTTTGATCTTTGAAGTTTGTTTGTATGTAGGTACTTCTCGAAAACGGCTCCAACGATTTCGATGAAATTTGCAGTACGGGTGTTTACGGGGGCGAAAAATCGATCTAGCTAGGTCTCATATCTGGGAAAAGCCGTTTTCTTGGCATTTTCACGCAAAAAGGTTTACCAGTGCAATGTGGTTCGTAATTGAACCACTAGATGGCGTTATGCACTCTAAAGAAACTTCATATCTTATACTAAGTATTTTTATTTTGTGAGATACTTCCTCCTCATGATAGACTTAGGTTATATTTATTTATTAAGGGACAGGCTATTAAATAAAGGCTAGATACGAAACAGAAAACTATGTTTATTAACAAATGTAATAAAGTATAATATCAGATTACAGAATAGTCTTATGTAGTTACACTGAGAATGTAAAACATTGTTTTATATTTAATTTGACAAGCCTTAGTTTTTTAGACAAGTTGACCTGCAAAGCTCTTCCTCTTATAATATCAATACTGGTGGCTGAACACGTTCAATGCCCGCGACGCACTTGCCGAGCCCGAGTAGACAGTCCTTGCCTTCGGAGAGCACCGCAGAGGTGGGACAGGGAATGTGTTAATTGTTTCTTTGCTGCACATACCTAATTTGTCTCACCATCATCTGTAAATAATTATTGTTTGTTAACATAGTGATCTAAATACATTGCATAGGAAGTAGAGAAGGTAATTATATTATGAAAACTATGTGCAGCATTTGTTGTATTTTACAAGTTATTATTTAATTTGCAATGTTTGTTCGGGTTAGATCTTGCAAGTTAAATTTTACCCACTTCCCAGTGCCCGATTGAGCTGAAATTTGGCAAACAAAGATTCTCGGTGACAATGCAATATTATGGTACCTACCTAACAGCGAGATGATCTGATGATGGAGTCAGAAGCTGTTCAATGAAACTTCTCAGTGAAAGACAGTAGAACATCCGTATTTGGGCTAATTTGGATTAGCCCACCCTAACCCAATAAAAGCTTGTCTTGAAAAACATTTATTTAATAAAAACTTATTTATACCTCAGCTTCTAAATGTCCTTTTCGCTCTTGTATTGTTCCACGCATCAGTGATATTTTAATTGAAGTCTGAGAAAATACATTAGCTACTCCAGCGACATGTTGGTAATCTCCATGAGTTCAAAAGAAAAGGGCACTCAATACCTGAAAATAATAACCACTTCATTAGGTAATTATTTAAGTACATCTATACCTACCAATAATAAAGAGTAAGTACTTAATAGATTGTTTGCTTGCAAGCTAATCTCAGAAACTACCAGTCGGATTTGAAAAATATTTTCGCATTTGATAGCTAAAGTCTTGAGGAAGGTTATAGGCTATTTTTCATCATCAACTTTAACATCACTAGGGGGCAATGTCGCGAGGGCGTTGCTAGTACCTACTAAATAATCAACATCATAGATACACAACATAAAACATTATAAATGTTGTATTGTAAGTATGTAATAGGAAGCACAACCACACATTCCCAAGGTCATTTTCGTTCTTGGAACAATACCTACGTGTTGTAGAAAAACAAAACTTACCTTTGCATCTAGGGTTAGGTAGGTGGGTATTTTTGTGAAGGAAGGTTCCAAGGGCACAATGTACTTTACATTGTTGTTGTAGATATTGCACAACTTAGTTTTTTCGCAAGTTTTTGTGAGTAGGTACATTCTTCAAAACTGTGCACTTTTAGTGTTGCTTTCGCCATTTGCCAGGCAAAATCGTGTCAAGCTGACATCATTTTAATATTAGTTATTCACAATTTCACTACACAATACTAAGAAAGCACATTAAATGCTACAAAATCTCTCTAAAGTATCTTGTCACGATGAAAAATGGCCGTGAGTGATTTTACTTGACAAGTTAGGTCATATACTTTATCAAAGCTGTCAAATTGCTACTCGTGCTCGCAAACCGCGGCAAAATGTATGAAGATGTCTATTCAAGTAGAGTATTTTGAAACGTGCACCTGATCGAACGTGACTCCCGAATCTGCCGCTTGGGATTTTAGTTCAGTCAAGTTACCACTGGAGGCGCTGCACCGGATCCCATACATTTGAGAGATTATACTACAGTCACGGATCGAATAGTAGACTTTGTGCATACCGATGCTCGAGGCACTGGTCACGGGTGGACTCAATTTAAAACTTAGATGGAAGAAAAATAACCGATAGAATTATGAAATATATTTCCAATGGCATCTGCAAAAAAATTCCAATACTCGGCTGCCATTTCAAAATTCTGACATTTTTCGTATATTCTAGACTTGAAGAAAATCACTTCGATGCACTCAAATATTATATTATCTTGTTGAGAATGTCAGCGACATTCTCAACGAAAACGTTTGGTATGCTAGCATTATCTCATCACTGCAGATGTAAACTCATGCCGTAGATGAACGTTTCGGAGCTACAATGAGAAACGTAGTGACATTCTGTTCAAGTTTTGTTAATGTACCAACATGTCAACTGGTTTTGACAAGAAGTTTTTTGGACACGCTGAACTTTATCTTGAACTGACTTTATCAAGATTCTTTAAAATAATCTTAAGGTGTAATCAAAGGATCACCTAAACACATATTTGGCGCATGTGACTCTATTAATTGACTCTATATTAGAAAGAAAGAATACCTACAGAAAAATAAAATCTAAAAATAAGGTGTGTCAGGATCGTAGCAAGTGGAAATCCGTGGTCTCTGCCTACCTCTGTGGGAAAGAGGCGTGATTTTATATATGTATGTATGTACCTACTTATGTAAATCAAATCTGTAGCAGACCCTTTATGATGTACAAAATTCAACTTTGTTTCGTCGTCATTTGTTCGTCGTAGTTACATATTACTGAACTGAAAAATTATATTTTCACTAGGATAAAGCAATTTTTATAAAGCTATGCTAATGATGTGAGCTTAGAGACACACGCCAAAAACAAGCATACCGCAAACCGTATGTCCATGTGAGTTTACATTATATTCACTGTTTATTTTGAACTTAATCGGTAAAACAATAGAGTTGAGATTTGAAAGTTTGTACAATGATTTTGGCTTAGAGCCAGAATTTCAATTCTGCTATTTAAACAAGTTACAAGCAAGTGGTTTTTAGTGGTTTCGCTGCAGCCAGTGTAATCTTATCACGTGTTCCCGTCGCATTGTCGAGCACCAATTAGCTGGAGACGCTTTTGTCTTTGTTTTACTTGGATCCAACTGTTAGATGTTAGTCGATGCTAGCTATTTGTTTTTCATGCAAATGTTAAAAAGCATGTGGCATAATAAATGGTACTATGCAAAAGTATCTTTGTATTCTTTCAGTGATCTACTTCCATTCCTGTGTCTACAAATCTACAAATATTTATTTATTTCAATAGTTTTCATCCTAAATTATACTCTTATTTTACCTTCTGTACTCCTTCAGTTTGCTTAAACAATACTACCATCATTTTTTTAATTCAAATATTTAGTTCTAGCGGCCTATCCTAACTTTTTTCAATTTAATATACTTATAAAGTGACCAGATGGTGGGTTTTTTTAACAGGTGTAGTGACAATACACTTTTTAATTGAATTCCTTCAAATTATCGGATAAGTAAGTTTGTATGAGCAAGGGGCCAGCTCTAGTGACGAAGTTTTTAGGCCGTCCAAAGGCCTCCAACATGGCTTAACGACTTAAAAGCTGGGACTGTCAATTTAACGTGCCCGATTAGTACTAATGATTGAATGCCAATGATTAATCCGTACCCATATTATAAATGTGAAAGTGTGTTTATTTGTCCTGCTTTCACGTCAAAACAAAGCGACGGATTGACGTGATTTTTTGTGTGGAGATAGATGAAAGGCTGGAGAGTAACATAGGCTACTTTTTATCCGGGTACTACGTGAGCGAAGCCGCGGGCAGCAGCTAGTACTTGATAATCTTAAAACAAAACAATAAAGTGCTCATCAACCAACAAAATAAGATAAGGTACCTACATTGAAAACTTCGAAGTCGAGTGCTTCAAAGTTCACATTATTAGTTGAAGTTACACAACGTTTCTAACACTTGAAGTTAAACAAGTAAGAGTTTCAAAGGTAAGTTACTCTTTGGTTCATTTTCATTTCAGAGTATTATTAAATGAAAATGCTGAGAGAATTCATTGCGATGCGTCTGTTTTGAAGAAATTTTAAAACCTTTAAATAACAGTTCTAGTTTTTTCATTTTTGAATGCACTGTGTTATCTAAATCTAGAATATTTTACATATTGTTATTATTTTACAATGTAAAATAATAACAATATGTAAAATATACCAACGACTATGTCATAGTCGTTGGTACCTCAGTTGTGTAGAAGGGAATCAAAAGTACCCACGGCATAACTAGTTGGGCATAGTAGTTGTGCCTTGGGGTCCGGAAGGGTTTTAATTATCTGGCTACCTAAGAAGTCATTAATAGGTAAGTAATATGATTTTAAATAAAATTTCAGTTTAATTTAAATTTATTGATGAATACACTCCTAATGTACTTATATGAAAATGAGGCAATCCTATTTGCCAAGGTTTTCTGTAAAAAAACATTTATGATTAAAAAGATTTATGATTAAAGAAATTAGAATTAATCAAAAATAATAAAATAATAATTCCAATAGAAATATTTACTATTTAAGATTTTTATTTTACTCAATAAGTCATCAAAATATTTGACGTCCTCTTTTTCTGCAACAATAATTAAAATATTTTTAAACATTATTCAGAAATCTGGCAAAATCTGGCTGTTTTGCAGCCCTTCGGGTTGCGAGGTCGTGATTGGCTAAGGAAACGTTGGAGAGACGATATCGATGCTTATTGGTAAGCGTCCACAGGCCCGCATCGCACGCAGCGGACGGATCGCATCAAGCGGATTATCTGAGTAATGCGATGCGTACGATGCGAACAGGTGGACGCACTTATATGAGTTTCTATACAAATAATACTACGATCCGTTGCGTGCGATGCGTCCGAAGCGTACGATGCCGACATGTGGACGCTTACCTTTAGGGAGATTGGTGTGAAATCTCGAAGGACGGGGATGGTCGGAGAGCAGATGTGGGGAGACCTTTTGCCTAGCAATGGGATGGTATGGATTTATAAAAAAAATGATATTCTTAATGAGAAAAATTTATAAGAAGGAAGGGCGTGAGCCAGACGAACGAAGTCGGACCAATTGTGTAAGTAACATTGTTATTTAAAGGGAAAAAACCTTGAATAGAGAAACATGTTTGATAAAGTAATGAAGTATAGTTATGTTATGAAAGTTAATAAAATAATATCATGGAATACTGTTGTTTGTGTCTTCAACTACGTAGATTGAAGCATGATTTCATGCATGTGTCTATTTACGTTTGTATTATTAGATCGTATCAAAAGAACAAATAATAGATGCTATTTACCTTCTTCACTTATTTCTTTTCCTGTGAAAAATAAAAACAACTCTGTTTTATCTGGCACGACCATCGTGTTACGTATGTAAAATATGTTTTTGGTACGCACTGAATTTCTCTTTGTAGTATTTTTGTTCTTGCTTTGCTAAAAAATAATAAGATTGTTATTATTGTTGACCAGTAAAACATTAAAAAATACAGATTGTCTGTTTTGTCACAGATTCGTGCAAACTACATTGACTGTCTTGGCACGGATTTGGATGATAGTTTTTACACGAGTTTGGTAGAGAAAACAGAGCTTAAAATTGCTTAAACCGAATTAGAATGAATAAGTCTAACATAGAATATCATTCACTTGGTAAATATGAAGCACCAGTACCTGCATACGAGAGCATTCAACTCAGGCTCACGATGTAAGCGGCTGTACTGTGCTAGTGTAATTGTTGAAGTTTAGTTGGAAAATCAAGGAAAAGGGAAGTAAATGTTTTATTATTGTTCTTTACTATACTTAGATGCTATGTTGTGTATGTTATATAATATATGTTGTATCTTTACGTGCAATCGACATGACAAACGGTTATTGCTCGCGGTATTGATAACGGACAACCAGTTTTACTTAGACAAAAAAAATCTGTAAAATACAAAAGTACTCACTTAAATACTTATGATAGGCAGCAAGAGCTGAAAACATTGGTAGCATTTGTTAGCAAATGAGGAACATACTAGAATTACATTATTTATTCATCATTATTTACCTCGATCTTCTTGAGAGTCAGAGCTATCCGATGAGTCGTCACCCAAATCAATCAACAACGAATCTGTAGAATAAATTACATTTATGAGAGAGAAAAATGCACACCAAATTAGTTCTGAACTTAATTTTAATCAGCGGGCTTAAAAAGGTCGCTATTGCAGAATCGCAATAGGAACTGAACTATATGCCATCTCTTTTCATTGACTGAGAGTGACGAGAGACGGCATTATAGTTCATTTCATATTGTGATTCTGCTTTAGCGACCTTTTTAAGCCCGTTGTTTAATTCACTATTTAATACTATCAACATACCCATATCTAAAGCTTCGATCCCGGATCGTGCGTTTTGTAATGTTGCCAATAGCTGCAAGTAAAAACAAAATAAACAATTATAATACAGGAAAATACAATTAGTCAATAGAACGAGACTCAAACCTGCGTACCTACGCCGATTTATTCCTTTAATTTTTATTTTTTGCATAATAAGAAAAGTAGCTATTTGCAGACTGAGTACTTTTAAAGAGATTTTTTTTTATAAGTACTTAGTAAGGGTTATTTTCATTAACCGCTCGTCTGCTTTATGACGGATCCGCTCGAGACACAATTGATTTTCTATTGTGTCTGGAATCCCGACAGACGAGGGATTAAATTAAAACCAATAATATTATCATATAAGTTATAAGTTGAATAGAGATAAAAATGTTTAATTAGGTACTTATTGAGATCTTGAAACTATTGAAAAAAACTTACAGCTAACAAAAAACCGAGCACCGTCATCTCCATTTCGCAAAATCTGCTTGCAGTAAAAAAACACTAATTGTGATTAAATCAACTCAACTTTATCAGTAAAACACTAAAACACTATATTGCTACATTAAAATGCTGCAATTAATTAAGCTAGCACAACACACCATGTTCTCTATAAAACTTAAAGATAGAGCAGTTTACTAAAATAGTTACGTTAACCTACTCATAGTGGCTGAATCGGTCGAAGGTAGCTTAACTTCGATGGGTTTGGGCTGAATTAGAATTATTTTGAGTAAAAACTTAAATTTGAGCGTATCCACAGTTGCAGCACTTATTGATGAGAGAACGAACGAACATAAGATTTCACACAGATAAAAATATAAATGTTTCCAACTTAGGACTATTCTATTTAATGTTTCCAACATCGGTATTACAATTTTCCAGAGGATTTCACTTTGTTAATGAATAAGCACTTATTTATTAGCTAACAAATCGACATACGTAGCTCAAACGGAGTAATAAAACCAGGAACCAATTAATAGTTCCAGGTATAAATACTGAGAAGTTGAGATAATTTCATAAGTTCCGTGTAACTCGTAAATCGTGCTGCAATTCCTACGATCCAATTTAAACTTAGAGTGATATCTGTTCCTGGGGACAACAACAATAACTTTGTATTGGTTCGCTTTGGAATCTCTCAGCTATTTCACTTCAATCTTTTATTAATACTGAAATAATAAATTACATAATATTTTTAGTTCATCATCTTGATCTTCCCGCCCTTGTCCCACTTTACGTAGGAAGTTCATAACATACTTTCACAAAACACTTACTTTACTTTTACTTTCATGTTTTTCACAAAAAAGGTAAGTAAGTTCGTATGAGCTATTTTGCCCAACTCGAATGACTGAGTTTTTAGGCGGCCTATAGGCCTCCATCGTGTCTTAACGACTTAAAAGCCGAGATCAATATTTTACGTGTCTTCTGAAGCACGGAAACGCTCAGCTGTTAATGCCACTTGGGGTCACTAATCCAAATTGTGTTCACATGTCTATTCTTTGTTGTAACTGGATCTTCTGACACACAAGCATCGAGGACAAAGAACCCAAATCGATACTCCGCGGAAGTTGAAAATAATCCAGAAAATAAAAAACTGACTGGGAGTTGTCTAAAGTTAATAGATATTTGTTTGGAAATAATCACTGAAACATCAGGTGTATATTGATTCTACGCTATTTTCTGTTGACCTAACTGAGAGCCGAAAAACATCGACCAACAAACTTGGACCAAAGTCCCTTGTAGTCTATAGGCCTAGAATTTAACCAATTTTGTTCGTACGATAAAAGGTCACTCAATAGATTAACATCTAAGGTCTTAAAGGGCTATAATGACAACCTTACTTATGTGTAAATCAGGAATTTTCTTGAGATAAAACAAGACTTACTGCTTTGTAATTCTTACTTGTACTGACAGTGTTTATAGGAAACTGGTTTCTTAGTAAGTTGGTCCTACAACGTAATGATGTACGGTAATGCATTTTTGAAATTCACTTCAGCGACCCAATTAGAGTCCACGTTTTGCATATTTTAAGCCAGAGCAAGTTTTAAATGTTTAAAATAACTTTAAAACCTTGGTCGTGGTTAAATTATCTAAAAATGTAGAACTCATGTAAAAAAATACGGCACTTCAAATTACCCTCATTTTTTAATTTTCTATCATTTAGTTTAGTTAAGTATAATGTTTTATTTCTCAAATAAACAATACAATATGTCAAAAATTAGCAATATAAATTAGGTATGCTTGTTTGCAATGCACAGGCTCTCCGTCTGAAAATATACATTTTTCATTGATAAAAGTGTCAATGTCACATTATATTTTAGCAGAACACATTTCGCTTTGCCCTAGTTCAGTCGAGATGGGATGAGTTTTTTATTCTATTTTACCAACACGGCCCTGGAAGTAACTAGTAATAGTGCTCTTCAAAATTTTTAAAGTTTAGTTTATTATTTTCACATTTTACGCACCGTGATTAAAATGTTTGACACCACATTATTAATTGAATTGTGAAAAGTACATTTTCAAAATGAATAATTTTTAAAAACACTGGCACATGCAATATTTGTATCACTTTAATGTAGTAAGCTATAACTTGTTTTAATAGCGAATAGTTTGCCGCGGGAACATTTTCCAAAAGAAAAAAATGTAGATTTAAGATAAATGCAGCGTACTATTAGTGTAATAACATTTAGAATCACCTCAGTGTTTCCATCCATTATTTCCAATAACATAGAGCAATATTAGTCCTATATCAGCTAAGTTAAAAGTACCTGCAAAACTTATGCAATTTCTCTCTGTAATATTACCTACATAATTGCGTTATAAAAACACAATATCTTACTTAAACAAAGAAAGTTCTTCGTAACAACTTAGGACTATAGCCCACACGATACTATTACGATATACTATACGATAGCATTGACGATCATCGATTCAGTCGCCTTTCGAAAGCTCGATATTGAGTCTGTACGAGTAAGCTTAAATATGCACACGTCTTTGGCCGTTCAAGATACAGACATATAAACTGAATTCTCGAAAAAAAAAAACGCATTGCAGTCTGTAGTTACAGCAAAATTGCCGCTCTTCGATACAAAAAGTAATCGTGTATTCGTAATGTGGCCCGTATTCGCAAAAACACCCTAAGGCCCTGATCGACGAGCGAATAAGACCGCGGTCTTATGGCTCGTCGGCAAAGCTCGTCGGTGTATCATTGCAATACTGCGGTTTTGTGAGTTAACGAGCCTAGTTCGCGGCTCATCACGTTTGCTTCATTTTTTACTCAGCTCAATCAAATTGAAAATTCAAAACCTCAGTTCGACTACGATACAACTGTTTCACTCGCTAGTCGATCAGCACCAACGAGCCACGAGTAAAACCGACGTTCTTTAAAATGCGGTATAGGCTCGTAAGTCGATCACCCACTTTAATGTAGGTACTCGTAAGTACACGCCAAAGGGTCGTTAGTCTACCTGTCAGTGGCACTCTAGATATATAATTTAATACTTGATTACATTTCGACAGATCTCCGATTTCTGTTAAATAGAACATGATTCTGAGACGTTGTTGAGTTTGTAATTCTCTGTTACCACATACGGAGAGGTTTGTTTGTATCTTGTCTAACGCTTGTGTACTAAAACCATACTCAAATATTTATTATTCGACTGATCTCTTAAGAAAGTCAGACTAGATTTACATTTGAACGCAGATTATAAAAATCCCATCATTTGTGATCAGACAAGTCTAGATAGACCAATCCTATATGTGTGTCATGGTGAAAATAGTATTTTTTTATTAAGTAATATTTAACCTTTTTTTTTTCATCTAATCTTCTAAGGCGGTTTGTCATTTTTCTATAGGTAACGTGTTTTTTTTCTTCAAAATGAAATCACAAAACTTTTACTTTAGATAAAAACACATTCAAAAAGGCATTATTATGATTTTCAAAGCCTCAAGTTCAATTGAAAATTTCACCACCCAAAAACATAACAACATAAAACAATAACTCTGGCATTAACACCTACGTAAGGCGACATGCTTCAAAATGTCACAAATACGTAAACCGCCACTCCAACAAACAAAGTGCGTCATTTTTATCAACTAAACGTACCAAAGCATAATTCCTTTTGGGCTTTATTAACCTGAGAAAATTCCCTAAGTCGCTTTATGTGGGAAACGTGCGAACCCAAACCACTGAGGTACTACGAAGCCCCAATTCACGTAGCCATGTATACACGTAGACATTTTCGTAGAGCTGCTACGAATGTGTGCTACATTTTTACTTACGAGTACCTTACAAGTTTCTATGTTTGTATTTTGTTAGAGTATTGTAGTCGAAACTAACAAGACAGTTCTGAGAATATAGTTTAGCGCAAAGTTGAGCTGAGAAAAACTTGTAGCTTTTGTTCTTCTAACTGTTACAAATTTTAGGTTTATATCTTGATAGAATATTTTTAGAAAAACCTATACACATCCACATTCTATTTTTTCATGTACAATGTCTCCAAAAACATAGTCCACTTCACATGACCTAGAAAATATCTAGTGCCAGAAGTCTCGGCAACGGTTGACGGAACTCTTAAAATAGGCAATGGAATTTCACTTGTTTTTCTTGTTTTGTAAATCTCACCATCCACCCGTTGTTTTCCACGCTGGGAGTTACGGTTTCAGAATGATAAACAGGCTTAATTTCCAAAGGAAATGCGTCAAGAAGAACTTTGTAAATGCTGACGTTTTGACACCCGCGTCCTCGCCGTGGATTGGAATGGTTTCAACTGAAGAGTTTTACTTGATAAGTATAATGCTAAATTAAATATCGCATAGTAGTTTAGAATGGATTTCTAAGTTGAAAAATTAACTTTTTTGCTGTATTTGTACTTCTAAGAAAAGTCGAAATTCCAGATCTCCTTACTCATAAAATACTAATTTTTTCAACTTTTCACTTTGTTCTTTCACCGTTTATAGGTAACTGTTTTAATTGCTTATCATCACACAGCAAGCTTAGTTTTGTAAACATTAATAAACATTTTATAGACAAATTATTTCGATGGCAGCAAAGTAGAAACGGACATCTGCATTTTTGCGAAAATGCTTTTTTTACAAAAATGAGCTTATTTTAACCTTATCTACAAGTCTGCATTAAAATAATGTCGAATTTCAAAATAATAAAGAAAATCTGGCACGTATAAAAAGACATCTACACACGAATTTTAAAAAACGTCGCAGTAGAAACGGACATTTACATTTGACCGCCTTTACTTCGGAGCTTCGACAGGTGGCCCAAAAATGTGTACGAAGTAAGCACGGACATCTGCCACTTATCCGTTTATCCGTCGTACTTTTTGCATATAGCCCAATCTAATTAATTTACTATTCTGTGTTTTATAAGGAAATTAATTAATTTTTCTGTAGATACACTATTTTACACATTGGTTTTTATCAAATTCTTTGTTTTATTTTCAAATTAAGATGCAGAAAATGAATTAATTCAGCTAATTGATCTACAAGCAGACACTTACGGCAATTAAGATACCTATATATTATTTAGAGGGTCTTTTCATAAAAGCAGGTTAATGCCATTTATTAAAACTACTTTAAAAAATATTTAGAATGTTCTTCAACTACATCTTCAGGTTTACAACAAATAAATTAAATTCGTGTAGAACCTTGCCATCTTTACACCATCGTCTGTGGCGTTTATTAGGTCCTCCCTTAATATTTTCACATATTTCCTCTACATCAAATCACTAGGTACTTAATAGTATTTCTTAAACTTTCGCGATCACTATTCATATTGAAAATATTATGGACACGGGATTTTAACGCGTAATTTACCTTATTTACGCGATAAAATCCCGTGTCCATAAAATTTTCAATATGACTAAGTACATAAGTTAATATTATTTACAGCTTACTGATCTTAGGAAATGACACACTTGAACATCGTTTGATTGATGATAAATAGCGTTATCACTTACAACCTCTGCTAAAATACATTATAAGCCAAATGCTAGTCTAGCCAATTCAACTGTTTGCCCTCAATCACGCGCAATAACACCTATACCTCATGGGTTTATTTCATTTGAAACAGAATCGCATTTGCTGGAACTTATTGCTGAGGATGATCATTTACGTTCTTTCAATCCACAAATCACTTTACCATACATTTTAATCACTGATTTTAGTGCAACATCATCAGCAATGGTGCTTCTAGTGAAAGCTTTTCTCCTTCGGAGAAAACGATGTAAATTTACAGTTGACGTTAGGAAGTAAAGCAGAAAATGCAGAAAAGAGAATTCGATCGATACAAGAAGATTTTTTTTCTTAATATTGATAAAAAAATAAAAAGATGTGCAGCTCCCATGCGAAACTGTAAAAATTAGTGACGAAGTAACACGAAGTAGGTAAGTAGTTATTTGATTTATTTTTAAGGTTTGGGTAATGATGATAAACAATGGGAATTACTAATAAATTCCCATGTACCTATTGGCCAATAAGGCCTATAATTAATTGACTAACTAACTTTCTAAGACTGATTTTTTAAGAAAGAGAGACGTTAGAATTTGATGGGTATTTGATTTTTTTGTTTTAGTAGATAGTTACTGGTATCTAGTGTAATACCTACATAATAATAAATTTCATGATGTTTTCTTAAAAAAGGTATAAATACTTATACTAATTTGTGAGTTTTGGGAACTAAATGAGTTTAACTGATAGACGTAGATGAAGTTTAGTGAAATGTTAAATGCAAAGTAAATGAGGACATCTACAAAATTTGGTCAAAAAAAGGAGAATACTGTTTGCATGGTGCTTAGATTTTCTTTAAATATCATTAGAAATATTACCGGATGCTCATTATCTTAGTTTATTAGATATTTTAGGTGGAATGAATGCTTTTTTTATCACAACGTATAAACGGATATCAGGCAAATGTCTTCTTCTACGTCGAAGTTTTTTCAGAGTATAAAAGTACATCTACATTATTTCAGTAAAACAGTGATATGGGTAATTCCATGTAAAAGGCTCACTTGAATGAAAAAATAAAACATTGTTTTTTGTTGTAAAACTACTTTAGTTTGATAATAACATACAATTACTTTAAGTTTTCACACTGGAAAATAAATTTTACTTTATAGATTTTTGTCCATACTGTAATTTTCAACTCCAATGCTTCAAAAATCGACTTATTTTAGAAAATGATAAGTTATTTTGGAAATAATTTAATGATTCTTGTTTCTAGCAATATGTTGAATCTAGTGGTTTTGGTTAAAATGTGAATTTTTAAGATTTTAGTTGAAATTTTCTGCAGATGTAATTTGACTCAAAAATAGCATTTTAGAATTAATTAGTTCATTTTTGTATCTTTAAACAGTTTCCAAATTCCTATATTATGTGCTGGTATATTTGGTTTCTAATAGTTCAGTTAAAAATACGACTATTTTGCAATCCAAAGTGACGGTAGAGTCCGTCACGTTTTGGTCTGTAGTGTCTGTCACGAATTATTTTTGTAATAAAAAAGTTTCAATGAATGTAAGGTTTTCCATTTCAAAACATCCCGATAATTTATTTCAAGTACTTCAACTACAAGTACAAATCACAATTATAAAGCTTGCGCTGAGGAAGATATCTGAAGTTTAAAAACACTCTCCAACACGACGGCATTTTGCATGTAGTGTCTGTCACATTTACATTTTGTTGAATAAACCATCTTTAACAATTTTATAAGCGCACTTTTTTTACCACAGAGGTATAATTGAAGATCGACCTATACACACATACTAAAATTGATACTATAAAAGTAGTGGTACTCGTAAAACAATGCGAAATAAAATGCAAATTGTGTCAAATGTAGTGTCTGTCACATATGGAATTACCCATATATCAAAAAAATCTGTTATACAATCAATAAAGAAGGTTATTTTAATGCACCTCAGAAAATTTCATGTTAATCGGTTCATAACTCTCAAAAAGGCAACATGTTTTTACTAAATGTGCTCTCCTGTAAAGTAGCGTTTTTGTAGATGTCCGCATCTACTTTGCTGCCATCGATTTACTGTTGACCTATGGAAGCTTACAATTTCAATGCAAAATACATTTATTAAAAGCTTCTAGGAATTGGATAAAATTTGCGTATTGTTTAAACCTTTGAAATTAGCGTTATAACTTTGCCAATAAAACAGAATTCAAAAGTAATAGAGTTAGATATAACTTAGAGGCATTTATAAATGTCAGCAAGCAATCGTGAATATTTCAAATAACCAAGTGATATTACTATTGCAAGTGACATTTGAATTTACCAGTGAATTTAAACACTAGGTACAGTATGACTCGCTACAAGAACTAGGTGCATATTATTACTCAGAATAGCAAAATGTACCACTGTTTACTCTGGCTAGGTAATAAAACATAATTATCTGTAATCAAATAATAGAGAGCCTAGAAACTAAGTTATAGCATGAATATTTATGCGTTTCTGAGATATTAGTAAGTATTTATCTAGTCACTATCTTTCTGTAAATGTAAGTATAGTTACGTTACTGTATAAACGTAAATGAATACTTTTATTTCTGAAACAATAATAGACACAATTTTTTCTTGATACTCTGAACTCAATAACAATGCTGTCGACTTTATTGCAGTTACATTTAAATTAACTTTAAATCAGTCTACTTATGAATATTTCATAATTTTAACCTCGTTAAAATAATCCAACAAAGTGTAAAAAAGGTTTTGTTCGTAATGTTTTATCGTAGCGACTATTACAGAAGAAAAATACGGTAAAAACAGTCCAGTAAAGTCTACAATCTTCAGATACGTACAGAGTCGAGTAGGTACATTCCACTTTGCGACGGCTCTCAGTAGTACAACACCACTTCGACCACATACAAAACCGGAAAATTCGTAACCAGTTACGAAAGAAGAAAAATTCATCGTTACACGATGAAGAATACAATCTAATATTTCGACGAGAATAAATTCCAACGTAACGATAAAGCTCAAATATCTTGCCTTGAGCAGATATACCTGAGTATAATAGCCTCATGAACAATGCAGTGAACTCACGAACCGAGGAAGAGTCACGGAATAACACAAAGCGATCCGGGAATTTGATAGCGGGCCGCTGTCAGAGTCGCCAGTGACGTCTGCAGATGGATTACACAAACACAGTTCGACACACAAACACAGTCGACAGGCCTCTTAGCTCAGTTGGTGACAGGCCTCTTAGCTCAGTTGGTAGTAGCTCTGCCTTCCGTACTAGGTCGTGGGTTCGATTCCCACCCAGGACAAACATTTGTGTGATGAACATAGATGTTTGTTCTGTGTCTGGGTGTTATAAAGTATTCTATGTATGTATTTACAACAAAAAAAGTATATAAATATTCAATCGGTTATCTAAACTCCGTCACCAAAGTTGGCCACTTACTCATACGAACTTACTTACTTTTATCGGTTATCTGGTTCACATAGTACAAGCTTTGCTTAGTTTGGGGCTAGATGGCGCTGTGTGAAATGTCCAGCAATATTTATATTTATTATTTATTTACAGTTGAGTCTACGGATGGATTCGTGGTAAGAGCTTGTTTCACTATCTCCAAATAAAGTTTTGATTAGTTACTTTCCTGTGTAACATCACTTGGCTGGTAAAAGTAACCAATAATTCATATAAATGACAGCTGGTTAGTGTTGACAGACTGAAGTTAGTATGGCGAAACGATATAAAATAGATATTTCGTCTCGAAAATTTGTAGACCACCCAGACTGGAGATCGAAAACAGAGACAGGAAAACGTTGTCATTTAAACTGACGGTTCTCTGTCTCTTTCGCGCGCCCCGACAAAACCTGCAACCTGAATATAATGTTCTTGCAAATAAATGATTCGGATTCTGATTCTGATTCTGATTCTGATTCTGCCTTTCGCCTCTGTCTCCGGTCTCGGTCTCCGATGCGAACCGCCATGCCTCAAGTGTTTTCCTATTGAGATACTACCACTAAAAATAATGTAATGAGCCAAAAACACGCTTAACTATGTCATCAGCTTTATGTAGGACTAATGAGCCCGAACTCGTTGGGTTAATTAACTAATCTAGCCAGCCATACCGTTTACTACCCTTCAAGACCCTTTCCTATCATAATAATTTGCTCAATGTTACTGTAATGTTATTATTTTGCTTTAGAAACACACGCAACTGCTTATAGTTCCTAAAATTATGGCAGTATAATGATTACTCCCGTACGCCATAGAAATAAACTAGTAGTTCGCCCCGAACTGAGATCTCGCGCACCGTAGATGGCTTACATTTGGACTTTCTTCTGACTACCCCTATAATTTCAAGTGCTACTACTGCCGAGTATGCCTATTGCGCTAGCTCTTCATAGTAAAAAATGCTAGCATGCATGCAATACATAATGTCGTGTCTAATTTTTCATTTATTTCATATTTATGAATTCTCGTCGTATTTCTAAAAGTATACGTCCTAGAATAAAAATAATAACTATTTTGGAATGTACAAATAAAGACCTTTCATTTGACACCCCACTCATAGCCCAGTCACCTTAGCATAAATAAAACCGGTCAAGTGCGAGTCGAACTCGTACGCCGAGGGTTCCGTACCTAGCCATGGTGCCAATTAAGCTAGTCCGCTTAATTGTATGAGCGCCCATACAACTCGGAGGAAAATTTTAATTGGCGTCAACTATGTATGTATGGGAACACCCTTTAATTTTCAACTTTTTTAATTTTTTGGAATTTTTCCTTTATTTGTGCTATAAGACCTTGCTTTTTGCCAAATTTCGTTATTCTAGGTCAACGGGAACTACCATTTAGGTTTTCGACCCAAAACCTCTAGGGTACTTCCGGTTGACCTAGAATTGTCAAATTTGGTTACAAGCAAGGTCTTCTAGCACAAGTAAAGGAAAAATTCCGAAAAATAAAAAAAGTTGATAATTAAGGTAAGTTTTGGTACTCACAAGTTTTCACGAAAACCTAAATTTGCCTATATCTTTTTATAGTGTTGACTCAGGACATTGATTTTTATACTTACAATAGGGACTATAGACCTTAGTATATGGTATAAATTTCAACTTGCTAGCTCTACCCGTTCCTGAGATAATCGATGGTGACACACGGACAGACGGACAGACAGACAGACAGACAGACAGACAGACAGACAGACAGACAGACAGACAGACAGACAGACAGACGGACAAGAAAGTGATCTTATAAGGGTTCCTTTTTTTACCTTTTAAGGTACGGAACCCTAAAAAGGGCTTAATCTCGGAATGAGAGATAATAAGCTGAATTTTCGTATATACCTTCATTTAGACGTCCTAAAAGTTGTCTCAAAAGTCTCATAAAATCTCGTGTCTGCGTCTTAAGTTATTCAAGGTCAAAGATAAAAAAAATAGTTTTTCATGAATATCTCGGTTTCTATTGGTCCAATGATGTTAACATCTATTATAAAATTGTAGAGCATACAATTTGCGACAAATTTTGTTTAAAACATTCTTTCATGCGCTCAACCGTTTTCGCGATAGAGGAGGGTGAGTGCGCAGCGCTCAGCCATACGCGTAGGTACTGTAACGCAAAGTCAAACGTAAATATCTGTGAATACCTTGAATTTTGAATAATTTGTTTTATTTATCAGTTAATTATCGACCAAGCGAGCAAAGCGAGCTAAGATCTTACGATTTTGCTTTGTATGTTTGTATGTGTAATTTTTATGTTCTCGCATAACTATCGAACCGTTAATCCAATCTGCATGAAACTTGGTAGATAACTAGGTTGTGCTATGGAAATTTGCTGAGGAGCATATGAGCGTAATCGATGGAGGGGTTGTAAAGATATTGGGATCTCAAGGGGGTAAAAAAGATAAAAGTTACACAGATATATTGAGTGGGGTGTCATATGAAAGGACTTCATTTGTACACTCCGAAATAGTTTTTATTTTTGTTCTAGGAAGTATAGTTTTTGAAATACACATACTGAACGCTTTGCGCTCACGGCCCTGTATCGCAAAAACGGTTGAGCTCATGGAATTTTTTTTTTAATGAATTGGTCGCAAATTTTAAGCTCTACAACTTCATAATAGATGTTAACATCACTGGACCAATAGCAACCGAGATATTCGCGAAAAACTATTTTTTTTACCTTTGACCTTGAATAACTTAAGACGCAGACACGAGATTTTATGAGACTTTTGAGACAACTTTTAGGACGTCTAAATGAAGGTATATACGAAAATTCAGCTTATTATCTCTCATTCCGAGGTTAATTCCTAATTTGACTGGGCTATCAATATATTTGTTTACTTAACTTTTTTTACCCCAATTATTTTCATTCTTTATCAATTTTTTTTTTTTTATCACGAAAATAAATCAAGTAGCATCTAAAATCATTGCAAACCAAACCGCAACGATGCCACTCTCTTTTTAAGACCGACCAGTCAATGAGCTACGAAGACATCGAAACTCTATGAAACGGGAGCTCTTGCAGCTCTGGTTTCGTAGTTTTTGTTCTTTGGTCGTATTTCAAAAACTATATATCCTAGATTAAAAATAAAAACCATTTTGGAATGTACAAAATAAGCCCTTTCGTTTGACACCCCACTCAATATATTTGAGTAACTTTAAAAAAAAATTACCCCCTTGGGAACCTAATATCTTCACAACCCCTTCATCGATTAAGCTCATATGCTCCACCGGAAATTTCCTTACTACAACCTATTGACCTACCAAGTTTCATGCAGATTGGATGAACGGTTCGACAGTTATGCGCGAACAACAATTCGTGAAACATACAAACATACAAACATACAAAGCAAAATCGCCCAACTTACCACTAAGATCTTCGCTCGCTTCGCTCGCTCGATCGAAAAAGAAAAATAACATAATTTTATCTAGGAAATCTGATTCTTCAGATGGAAAGGAGAAAAATTTACTCACATAATCATTGATATCTACTCTATACCTCCCTATTTGCTCTATTTATAAATAATAATTGTGGATAAAGAAAATATTATAGTGTATCGTTTTTTATAAACCACATTTCGATAAGTATTTGAAACTGCAAGTTCATACTGTACTTACATTTTTCGCAAGTTTATAAGAAGGTTTCCCGATTTCCCCTTGCTTTAATCCTGGTATGCCTCATTTGCTGCGATCCTGTAAAGTACCTCTTGCGTCATTCAGTTTAATCACATCCGAAGTTACTATGCATATTTCTGAAAGCAACGAAAAATAAAGACACAATATACGAGCAAAATGGAATGAATTGTTCTATCGAGTCGCCAAATGTATGGAGCTGTATAATTTGTATAAGCCCGGTGAAGCTAAGTCGCACGATTTTGCGGTTTCGCCAAATCGCAACAGAGACAGCGGAAGACGGGGTGATGGAAAAAGATAGCGTTTTACCGCATGGTGAAGCGGCACTTTTGCTATGAGCATAACGTGATAAGCAGAAATGAGCTCAATTCTAAGTAAAGTTAGGGTTTAAATATGCATTTTGGTTTATGCCAACTTTTTGCAACTAAATAGAATTCCACATTACAGGTTGTAAGCTCATCGCCACTGATTAAAAATACTGGTTGTCTCACTATATTTCCCTTCATTATTTCGTAATTAATACGATATCATACATTGATAAAACATTTAGAAGTCGGTACTAGCTCCCCCATAGGGCCTTTGTGTCGGGGTAGATAACTAATAGCAAACTATTTGCCTCTATTATCACCATCACCGGAATTAAACATCTATTTGATACCATCTAATAAGTTGATGCCATAACAATAATCGGCAATGTTACAGCCTACTAGATACAACCATTGCAATCTCATAGGAGTCTTATTGCTTTGACTTTAGGTTGAAACTGGTAAAGCAAGAGGGTCTTCGTATAAACGTAATGAAAATGTTGACCTACTTACATACAGAAGGGTGCGAATACATTGGAAGATTGTAGAGTTTTACACCTATTCGAAGATGTTTCTTCGTAATGTTAGTCTGTATTGTGGTCATTTGAATCTTAAACCATGTGTGGAGTTTTTTTTTAAACCAAAATGTGGAATCAAAACTACTTGAAAGGAATAGGTACATAATGTCTATTTAAGTAAGTATGTCTTTGGTTAGTGGACCACTTTTAATTCTGAGAAAATATGAAAATATCTAGAATAAAACTTGACCACATTCATGTTTAAAAATTCCGTAAGTACCTACTTATATTAATATTTAAGTACTTACCTACTTATTATATTTTAACACACAATAACTACGTGAAAATCTATTCAAATCACGTGAAAATATGACTTGTAAAAATTTACATTTATGGCTTTCAGGAAACTTGTGTGAACTTTTTGATCTATATGAGTTGCGTCTTACAAACTCCACTATGGCTATACTTTTAGTCATTTACGAGGTAAAGAGGCCAGGTGTAGGGAAACTTTATCGCTTTGTTAGAGAAAACTGCTACTCACGTAATTGTATGAGAGGATGCTTCAACTTAAAAGGTTTTCTTTACAACTGGATCATAAATCACTATAACACTTAAATTCACTACACATTCTTAGATAACATTGAATAGAAATTCTTACTTTGAAATGTATTTGCAAATCTTTTGCAAATATAATTTAAATAAAATGCACCCGAAGTTTTTTTCAAATGCACGCTCTTTTGTTTTCTTGTATTCCATTTTTAAATTTGTTTATTTTTGCAGCTTGCTTGCACTTCAATAAAAAGTTAACTTTTTTATTGATTATTGTGTGCCAGTACACAAAGAGTGTTAAGTATGTTCTAATTTCAAATTGTATGTTTCAGGCTGCATCATTAGAACATTTTTTGCATCGTTCTTGATGGCCAGTAGGTTTTCGCTTTCAAATTTTCATAACCTTATCATCTTTGACCATCGTTTTTTTTAATGTGTTCCGTTAAACCACATCTACATTTACAACAGATAGCAAGCTCCCATAATCAGATCACGTCGCCGGCAAACGTGACGTTGCCCTCATCTGTACATATTAGATTTTGCTTCCATTATAGAGACAGATTATACGGCAGTGACAAATGTTTATAGCCTGGAATGAAACGACGCTGTTGTCTTACATTTCTAATGGAAATTTCTCTTTTTAACAAAATATTGCATCTAAAACGGTAAGGTAGGTAAGTATATGAAAAAATACATGACTAGTTATTTGGCAATTGAATTTAAGTACCTAAGTACTTATAAGTAAGCAATTTTAAATCCAATTTCAATAGGTACCTACCTACTATGTTCAGTATTTGTCAGATCTGTGTTTCAATCAGTTTCAATTAATAACACAGTTCGGTACCTAGTCATTTGTCGTTCTTCAAAATGCGTGTAAAAATAACTAAAACACAACGATTACAGTGTATTTTCATTGAATACAATACATTCATGAAAACTAAATGGTGCAATTCACAGATAGACCTACTAAACTAAATTAGATAATAGCTGCCTTTACTGAAAATGTCGCGTGTTCTAATCCAACAGTATTCCAAACAAATGAAATAATCCATGTCGTCCAATTAATAAATAGCTTGATCGCGTCCATCAAGTACAATCGCGCAGACAAGTGTTACATGCGCCCGTCACATCACGTCAGAGAGTAACCTCACTTGAAAAATGAACCTTAATGCTGTGAGTGTAAGGAAGAGTTTTTTTAGCCTGTTTTTGTTATTACTTGGACACTCCTATTCTTATCAGACATCGGATATGTGAGGGCACGGCACGCATCACTGGGTACTGTCGTGTGGAAATGGATGTTACTTTGCTGATAGCGATTAGGGAAGCTTTGTGAATGATATGCGCGGCTCTTAGCACTGTTACTTATGTAATTGAATCGTTAGCGATGCTTCTATGTAAGGAGTGGCTTATCTTTTTAATTTGAGCTGACAGTTAATTGAAATTGGTTTTCAATGTGATGAAAGCCTTGTTCACATTTGTTTCCAATTTTTTTAGCATTATGACCACATAACATCAATAACACATAATAATTCATAATACTAGTACGTTTAATTTAGAGACTATTGTTATAGTTACCTTTCACACTGAGAACTTAATTGTTCAATAAAATGAACCGAACTACGTTTTATTTTTATAGGCTGCTATAAATAGAGCACTGTTTGCAGAGTAGGATACTCGACTTTTAATCCAAAGGTCGGGAGTTCGAATCCTGGCCAAGCATTAATTAATTTTTCGTTTCGAAAAACTCAATATGTGCATTAACACAACACGAGCTTTCTATGGTGTAGGAAAACATCGTGAGGAACCAGCTACCTTTCTTATAACGGAAATCGACTTGCAAAATATTTATTGTGTGGATAATGTTCCAAAATAAATATTTGGACATGCCACTGACAACCCTCTCAGACTGAAAGATCTGAGGAAATGTCTACCGTGTCTTGGGATAAAGTCGTGACGATGTTTCGTTTATAAATGTATGTCCTCCAATCACCAATCTTCTATTCATATGATTAAAAACATCCCCTTTTCTACACAAGTGTCCTTTTCTACACCAAGTCTCAAGGCGTTGTACACGATTGTACCCAAACATAAACAAGCAATTATTATTGTCGATACAAATTATATTATGTACAGTAAACATAATATTGTATTATTATTATATTGAGCACTTATTAGTAACAAGACCGTTGGTTGTCATAAAATATTAACATAGATATTTCTTACAAAAAGTCAAAGCATTTTTGACAAATTACATAACATTTTAAGTAGGTAGGTAAATTACAAATGTTAGGACATAATATAACTGTATAAAACACCGCTGAAGTGTTATAATAGTAAAATATAATATTGATCGTTGAAGTTAAGCAACGTTGTACGTGTCACAATTTGGAATGGGTGACCGCAAGTGACATTACGAGCTGAGCGCTTCCGTGCTTTGGAGGGCATGTTAAGTTATCGGTCCCGGCTTGTAAGTCGTTAAGCCATGCCGGAGGCCTTTAAGCTGCCTAAAACCTACGTCACCAGAGTTGGCTACTAGCTTAGACGAACTTACTTACTTACCTACTTATAATGCATAATAAGTATATTTTACAATTTTAAATCGAAAGTACGAGTACATCTCACTAGGCCCACCTGATTATCTATTTTTAATTGAGAAAATTGGCGATGGATGCAGGCCGCTTCCAACCGCAACACATGAAAATTTTGGAGGGAGGCCTATGTCCAACAGTGGACGTCCAACGGCTGACATGATGATGATGATGAATTGAGAAAACTGAACTATTTCTCAAATAAATTGTATTAAAGAACGAATAAGCATACAAAATGTGTTTACAAAGTCTGCTTGTGACACTAATGTCTAATCCAAACTTTATTGCCAGCTCCGAATGTAAGCCACCTGTTGAGTACACACGTCGTAAACGTAACATAAGTTTGATGGCGAGGATTGTTCCAAGTTACTTGCAATGGTAGCTGAGCAGAGATCGTAAATTATCAAGTTGAGGAAAACTAAGATGCGACCAGACACCCAAACTCTCATATTTATTAAGAAGTTGTTCAAATAAGGGGCTGACTAAGCCGCGGGTTTCCTCACGATGTTTTCTTTCACCGTTTAGAGCTCGTGTTAATGCGCATATAAATTTTTCGAAACGAAAAATTCATTGAGACGACCTCTGTGGCGCAGCGCAGAAGGCCCGCTTGTGACGCAAGAGGTTGCGGGTTCGATCCCCGCCGCGCGACAAATGTTTGTATGATCTGCAAATACTTGTCTCGGGTCTGGGTGTTTTCTATGTATATTATGTATGTATTTACAAAAAAAAATGTATTTAAGTAGTTTACCAGTCATGTGATTCCCATAACACAAGTTCTGCTTAGCTTGGGGCTACATGATGCTGTGTGAAATGTCCAGCATTATTTATTTATTTATTGATGTACGGCCAGGATGATGGTGTAGGTGCTGGGCAAGCCTACTCCATCTCAACATTGTCCCAGGTACTACAGTGTCTCGATAAGTGTAAGCAAAAGATTGTCTCCTGACACTGTATAAATCTTCTAGTACCGACAGATGTAAAGGCCTAAGTTTTTTTTTTGTGCAAATAACTAAGGAATTGTTGCTGCAAAGAAGTACCTTTCTGATATTACTACAACAGTAGCTAAGTACTCTATAAAATCCACCGTGTTGCAGAAAAGTGGTTTTAAAAACAAGGAGGAGAGGAGGTTCTCAATGCGTCAGAATCCTTTTTTTTTGTGCTTTTTTTATTATTATTACATTACAAAAATAAGACGTTAGTAAAAATCCTCGCTTGGAATTTTCTAACAAAGTAAGCACTTCTTTTGCAGAGCAAAGAGCAGTCTCATTTGCATCGACATAAAATATGAAGGCGCCTTAGATTATGCTGGTAGAGCTAGAAGGGTAATTCCCCCCCTCCACCCTTTAAATGTCATCTGCGTGGCTGGTTATAGCGATAACCGCGATGTAACAGAGTCAGGTTAACGTCGGCGTCGGATGGAAAGATTAATTTTTAAAGTGAACCCTACCCATAAGGTGCAGTATTAGTGATAGCGTTTTACATTTTCGTCTAACGTATGTTTTGAACGAACTCTATGGCTTGTTTCACTCTTCAGCGTGTCGCCGGTCGCGTCCGCGAGTTGACCATTCACAGCACATTTCTCTGTGCTGTGAATGGTCAAAATTAATTTCTCTGTGCTGTGAATGGTCTACTAGCGAACGCGACCGGTGACACCCTGAAGAGTGAAACAAGCCTATGAGTATTGTCGTTTATTATTTTAATAAAAAGTAACCAGATGTAAAATAAAATGACTGCTTTGTTGAGAATAACCTGCATCAGTCATATCAATTGTTATTGGGTAAGGGTGGGCTGATTTAAATGAGCCCAAACACGGACGTTCTACTGTTATTCACTGAGACGGTCTTTGAAAAGGTCCTGACTCTATCATCAGATCAGCTTGCTGTCACTTATTACATTGTAGTCGAAACTTGACAGATACGCTGAGTTTCAACTCAATCGGCCTCATTTAGGGAGTGGCCAGACAGCGTTTTTTTATCGCGTTTTTCAGCATCTGTATTATCGATACAAACGCGCTGCAGAAAACGCAATGTGGCTACAGAGGAGCTTTGTTGAACAGCTCGTGACTCCATCAGATCAGCTCGTTACCATAATATTGCATTGTCACCGATAATCTATTAGTGTGCCAAACAGCTTAAGCTGGATTCGACCAAAAGTCATCTTACACCACTTAGCCAACATAATTCGAAATACAATTGTTTAGAAAGCGCAACCGAACATTATTATGTGCATACAAATTGTCCTGGTTATAAGGCGTCAACTTTACAATGTCAAAATATTCAAACAAACAGCAGTTTACTCTCCAGATAAAACTTAATCCAGTTTGGTCGAATCCAGCCTTAATCAGACACTAGAAAGTGGGTTAAATCGTGGTTAAATCTAACTTGCAAGATTTGTCAAAAACTTGTAAAGTACGGTTGGGTGTAGAAAGTAGAACAAAGTCCCCATTTTTTGGCTCACAAAAAAACTAAAATGACCTCTGGGATCACATTGAAACGTCATTTTACTCCTCTGTCTTTGCGACCAACACCGTGAACCAGGGTAAAAAAGAACGCTTTCTTTTCGGTGATCCATCCTCTTAAATTTAAAAAAAAATCAATGAAACAAAGTGAGCATAACAAACCTTCAACACCAAATCTTAGTGTATTATCTTCCATTAATAAACATTTTTCTACGTTGCGTCTTCGTTTCGCTCAAGGGGCAGAGGCTTGCAAACTCTCTGATAAGGGGTGTTCTAATTAATGCCTTAGACTATCTAATCGGCGGCGACATCAAAGGGGTGATTAGACGCGCTGTGAGCCCGGTTGGTTAGCTTATACTAAGTCTTGAGACATTTACTAAGTTAGTACATTTACTATGTTGGGTTAGTGGTAAGTAGAATATTAATCAGAAACTACTTTGTATAGCTCAGTTAAAGTTATGCTTGCACAAATTATTGTATTTAAATGTATGAGTAGTATCAATATATGGCTAGTAATTGGCTACTCGAATGTACACTGCCACAAACTTATCTGGGCCGGTGGCCAAAAGAGGAACTACATTTTTAACCAACTTCAAAAAAGGAGGATAAGAATTTGACACGTATGTACCTATGTATTATTATTAGAAATGCAATCACGGAATCTTGGTTAATCCCTTGCTTACCCACTTTATTGTAAAATTGTATTTTTCTGGCAGCAAAATACGATAACAGCGACTGTCTTACCGGTTCAGATAAGTTTGTGGCACTGTATTGGGTATAACATGTTCAAAATTTGTTGAAAGTTGAGCTATGTAGTTGACATATTGTGAGATGCCTGAATATTTTTAGGCACTACTCTCTACAGGTAGCAAAAATGTTTTTCAGTTAAAGCTATGCCAAGAATTTCACTTTTATTTTCTATTCAACCACCTCCATAAAAAATATCAACCTAAAATGACCTAAAATAATTTTCAGTCGCCACAATTCCGCACGAAATTCCTAAAGAATTCGACCATCTGAAAATCTCCGAATAGCCCGAGAGATAGCGCATATTTTCTGGCTGAATTTCCTCACCATTATAGTCTAGGCGCCACTGCCCATTTGCGATCACGTTTCGTATTTGATACGGCTCCTAGCTCCATTATGAGGCGTCTTGGACGAGATAAAGTGGCCGGTTGGCCTTGTGGCTCGTTGGATTTATGGCCTTGGTACTAACCTACGATTCTTTAAGAGCGGTGATAATCTTTTGACCCTTTGTTTCAACGAGCATTTCGCGGGAACGAAGTCATTGTTGAAAATTGTTTTATGGATGCAAATAAAATTTTCAAGTTTTATTTTTCACTAACTGAAGAAAAAAGTGACTAGCGAGTTTTTGTAATTCTGATAAGCTATGATAGTAATAAAAGTTACTTCTTGATAACATTACCCTAGCCAGGTAGACTAAATTATTTCTCAAAAATCCATAGAAACACGGGGTTTCTAATCGTGTAGAATCAGAAGTCCTTGTCACAACAAACCCGTCAATTTTATTTATATAGCCTCTTTCGCATTAGTGTCTGTGTTTCTTTTTTACGAAAAGTCAAATAAAGCCCTATTTTTCCTTCAATCACGCCCACGTAAACCTTCACAAACACATAAATTTTAATAGTCGTGATAGCACGTTCATTACTGCCGGTATTGAGAGCCATCGACGTACTCGACTCAGTCCGGCGGGAGCCTAGCCGCACAGTTAATCGACGTTTAGAAGGAAACCATGCAAAATTACCCATAAAACGTGTTTTTTTTTATAAGCAAGATTAATTTACCTTGAACAACAAGAAAGTCAGCATTTTTATGAAGGAATTTTTTTTTTTTAACTGGTAGGTATATTTAATATAAACATTTTTTCAAAGCTGGTCTACGCCTCGGTCGTGTCAATAAGATTAGAAGTTATATGCAAAACCCTTGTAATATTATTAATCACCAAAATCCTGATTCAAATACATTATCTACAGCGGGTGGATTCCAACTGTAGATGAATATATTAAACCATCATTATTTAATAAACAGGTTATTGTTAAGAAATGAAAATGAACTCTGAAGTTACTCTTCTCACTACTGCTCCTCTCCATGATATAAAGTACGTAGAGCAAGGTTTCCATGGCAACGGATAATCCCATTATTTAGTTAGGTCATCCTTGACCGTTGAATACCAAATTTCACACGTACCGAACAAAATTAGATAGCGGATAGCGGCTAGCCATGATTTTAGACGCGACCGTCTCGCTTCGGCTAGGACAGTTCTGAAGAAAATCGTTCACATCCTTTTGTATTTAAACTATATTTCGACGCTTTTCGCTTTTTTCACCGTTTAGAGCTCATGTTAATGCTCATATAAATTTTTCAAACGAAAAATCCATGCAAAAAAACCTGATGCACGGCCAGGATTCGAGCCCACGACCTTCGGATCGCAAGTCGAGGTACCATCCCCCTCGGCCAACACGGCTCTTTGAGAGATAATATCGTTATTAAAAGACATTATTTACTAGTTTATGCTTAGCCTAGAATTTTATTCCATATTGGCTTCGGACAGAATAATATTGGCCTTTTTATAGACGCACAGCCGACGCGTAAACTAGGATTTCGAATTGCTCCCGGGAATACACCTACGTTTACTTTCAGTCTAATATTAAAATGGGTTCAGAAAAATAAGATTGCTTTAGGTATCAAAGCTTTTGATTTTTAGAACATCATTTCTGGTATTTGAACCAGTGGTATTTTGAAACAGTTTTGGGCTAAGATCTCTTCCATACCTATCTTCAACCTTGAGAACTCTTTGCACTCTCTCTTGAAAGTGCAGAAATCATTCCACAAAGGTAGGTACTCGGTTAACCATGAACAAATTGTCAATCTAGGTATAATCTACATTTTACAAAATGCATCTTATTCTAATTATCTCTATTTTTAGTAAATTAGAACTTGCCAACGAAACGCCTACGCAAGTCTGAAAGGCAACATGCAATTAATTTATAGTACTTACTAATAATCTCAAAAACAAATCGTGCTAGACTCGATATAATTTTCTCTGCACCTTAGCCATTCACATAAGGCACACTATTATAATATATCTTAAGTAGTTTTTTAAAGCGAAAAAAATAAAAAAAATAAAAAAAAATGTGTTAACTAGCTTCCGCCCGCGGCTTCGCTTGCGTTGTAGGTACTACTTGGTTACTTGGTTTACTTGGATAAAAAGTAACGTATGTATTATTCCAGGTCATAAACTATGTAGGTATATTCCAAGGTTTATTAAAATCCGTTCAGTCGTTTTTGCATGAAAGAGTAACAAACATACAAACATATATTCATCCAGACATCCAGACATTTACAACTCCTCACAAAGTTTCGCATTTAGAACATTGTAGGATCTATATCATTAGAGTATATATGAGTAGCTTTTATATTTAGCTTTTATATATTAGTGTCACAATAAAAACACTTGTATCATATTGCGCGATACTGCTAGAATAAATACATTTTTGAAATAGTTATCCAACGAGTATGTGTTATTTATACACAGATACACATACTCGTACATTCTAGCTAGAGTCTAACAACAGAATAATAGTACCTACTAACTTTTCTTTTTAATATTTTGTAGCAAACACTTTCCCAAAATTCTTGATGTGTATCTTACCGCTTATGCCCTTGCTAATCTGCTTAAACCCTCCTGAGTGAAATCTTAGTAAGCAGAATTAGCTGAAACAGCCTTGAGCTTAAGCGATGTAGGATGCGACAAATGATAAGCTACCCTAATCCTTTGTTATAAGAGTTATTGGAAGTTCTTTAGGCCGGGGTAATCTTGAAATTGATTTGGTTGATTGAATCGACTGAACATTGTTAAGAAAGAGTTTTGTGAATTGAGGCTTTATTTATTGAAAAGTAAAATTTTGTACATTTAATAAATATTAAAATTTTATGTTTATTTATTAAAATAGCTCAGTAAGTGTGTACAATATTATATGAAAGCGTTAACATTTCTATTCAATCTTTTGTTCCAGGTAAACATCTTCTAATTAACACAAACTAACACGATTTAAACGAACAGTTGTAAGTAACACTAGACACACAATCATAGAGGATAGAGGCACACTGCTTATGTAGTTCTCACTTGCAATATTTTGTCAGCTTTTAGGGTACCTAGTCTTAATTTCAGGTTTTCTATAAAAATCAGTACTTACCTACAAAAACATATCATCTGAAACCAATGTACTTACGTATTTTTTTAATCTGATCACTTTAGGAGAATCATTTCATTTTGAACTTTCAACTACATACATAACTACACCGTAAAATTATAAATCATCAGCTCGCTGACCTTATGATGTTACATTGTTACTGAAAATCAAGAAGTTTACAACAGTTTAATCGGATACCGAGAAGTAAGTAAGTTCGTATGAGCAAGTGGCCAACTCTGGTGTCAGAGATTTTAGGCCGCCTAAAGGCCTCCGTCATGGCTTAGCGACTTAAAAGCGTACGTATACGTACCCTCCGAAGCACGGAAGCGCTCAGCTCATAATGCCACTGCGTACGAAGAGAACTAAACGTATACAACTGTGATGTTAAATAAAGCCTAAAAAAAATTTGAAGTAACACAGAAAATGAAAAGGTCAAAGAGTTATTGCCGGCTCCTCATAATTCCTGCAGGACTGATGTTGAGCCTACACAGTTTGGGTGCTCGTGTCGCGAACATACGGTAGCGCCGTGTGGTGTCGCGTGAAAACTCATTAATATCACGTCATTTGCCATTTATCAGGCTCGCTTCGATAAGCGTTGTTGGAAAAAATGTTGAAGTAACATTGTTATGGATACATTTTTTGTGTACGCACTTTCTATAAACCTTTGACTGGCCTCTTAGCTCAGTTGGTGATAGCTTCTGCGCTGTAGGTCGTGGGTGCGATTCCCACTCAGAACAAACATTTGTGTGATGAACATAGATGTTTATTTTGTCTGGGTGTTTATAAAGTATTATAAGTACTAAGTAATACTTTTTTTTTGTAAATACCAAGACCCAAAACAAATATTTGAAGATCATATATTTGTTTGCGGCGGGAATCGAAACCGCATCCTTCTGTTTTTCAGGCGGGCCTTCGCCCACTGCGCCACAGAGATCGTCAAAACTCCATTGAAACACGACCGGTATCTGTTATTGCCAGTTACATAAAAATTAAAGTCATGGTCGCACTTTTATCATTTCACGTCTTTTATAAACTTTGAATAAGAAAAGCTATCTCCGCTACTATACAATCTGAACCTTATATTTAAAGCTAGCACAAAGCCTATACAATACCATCCTATCTCAATATAACTAGGTTCTCTACAATTTCATGAAATATTTACGACGAAGGCAATAAATAGCAAGGAGGCTGCTCGATGTTTATGTGGCAATGTCTTCAACGGCCTTTATAAGGATTTGTTATATCTGAGTTCCCAAGGAAATATCAACGTTCCACACAAGAAATATTTAAAGCCATTGTGACTGATATATTCCGCGCATCTCTAAAAGAAGGAAATACGAAGATCAGCAGTGAGATTCAGACTTCCGAAAATGTATTTTCAATGATTTTCTTCGGAATGTTGACGTTTTTTCAGCGAAGAAGAGTAATTTTTCGAATTCGGAATACAATCCGAGAAGGTCTGAATCGCACTGCATAATACCGGTAACATCATTTATATTGTTTTCATCACATAAAGATTACGTATGGCATCGGAAATATAGGACCTGTTACAATTATCTGCAAATCATGCAAACATTTAGCATCCATCAAATGAATCTTCGTTCAACTCTACGTCTCAATCTTTGTAGGTACTCACCATTGTATTCAACAAAAACCGAATAGAAACATTAAAATTTGATTTTATGCAAAGTGATACTCGCCTTGTCCGTTTGACAAAACCACCTGCTAGGCAAATACGAAATGGCGAACATAAATCGAATGTGAAATTGCAATAACGAGCGGTAACCTCTTTATGCATTAAAAAGTCCTGCACTGCAAGTACCGCTCATATGGTGAACGTAGACCTAACCTGCACCGCACGCGTCGCAGTCGCCGCATTTGAATTCTTTATAATATTAATGCTATTAATACAGATACTGCGGCGACTGCGGTGTGGGTAGATGTGCGAGGTTGCATAGAACTTCATAATGAAGAATTCGACTTGAATTTAACTTCAATTCCGATATTTTAGAGAACGAAACAAAACGCAGCTTTAATGATACCGGCCCAGAAGTAGGTACCTACGTCCAACAAAAATTTGAGACTTGCCTCAAAAAATAACATTCCATACGTTATCTACAGTTACAGTCTATTAATTTACTAACTGGTTTATCCTCACAATGTTTTCCTTCGCCATTCAGGAACGTAATAATGGTCATAATATAAAACCTTCCGAAACGAAAATTCCATTGATGCGAAACCCACGACCTTTATATCAAGAGACGAGGCACTATCCCACTTGGCCAACACGGCTCTTAACAGATATCATGTCCTCTGTAGATTTTGTAGGATGTTATTCAATCGAAATCTTCTTGTAAGGATATTCTGACCACACTTGCCCATTGTAACTGTGAAGGCAATAAACAGATTGCTTTAACTTGATGGTGTTGGTGTTGCAGTTGCCAGCCCTCCAGGTGGCGCGGGCGCGCCGCGGGAGGAAGCCCCCCGCCCGCCGCCGCCCCCCGCACCCCGCAACGGCACCCCTCCTAGTAAGCACGTCTTATAATGTAGTGGTTATTGCGATGTAAGAGATTTTGTAGTCTGCTTAGCACGTTATGCTTAGGATAGTCTTAGCACGTTGAATACCCCCAAAGTATAATGTATTGCTATAGCCAGTACTGTGGCCCCCTTCTTCAGAAGGCGCAGAAAACGGCAGTAAAAGCGTTAAAGCATAGTTTTTTGGAAATAAATACATTTCATTGCAAAATATCGACGCTTTAGCATCGAGATGCTTCTGACTATCTCAGAAATTGCGGCTCGCTTCTCTCGCCCTCTGACCTCACTAAGAGAATACTTTTAAGTTCAAAGTAAATAGTATATCGTGACAAACATTCTAATAAGTTTAGCATAGGTAAATGAAAAATCTTATCAAAATGTTCAATTCCGACGGGATTCGAACCCGCAATGATAGAAGCGATAGAAAGCGAGATGACGATTAAAAACGCCGACGAACGTGTTATTGATTGGGCAAAGTTCTGCTTATTACGAGTAGGTACCTAAGTATTTAGGTTCTGTAAAAATCTTGATTCATCGCGATAACCACTATGTCATTTCGTGCACGTTTTTTTCGTATAATTTTATTCACTCCTGCATCCGTCATACTGGTACGCTTGTCAAAGCCGATTTTCTTTGTACATTATTGTTTTGTTCGCCTTTTTTTTGCATCTCTACATTATAGGTACCTACTGTTGTTTGTTTTGCAATGAATGTTGTTTATGTTTACGTAGAATATAATTATTTACATTTAGTGTAAGATTATAAGTTTGATTTCAATCAACCGGCGACCACAAACTAGTCCTAAGTGTGTATAGTGACCCAAGAGCTAAAATCGAGTGACAGCGACATGGTGAATGATTATTATTATAGATGACACCGACATTACCTTATTGTGTCGCGGTTTTCATGGTCGCTAAATTTAAACATTGGCTTATTTTTTTCTGTTCTATAAAGGATGAAAAATCTCTAACCTTTAAACAACTGTTAATTGAGGATATAAATCTACAACAATAATAGCAACAACATTGAGGTAAGTACTAACACGGAATTCTACCAAAGCGATTCCACAGTAATACGATATCGTCAGACAAATCATCCATTATCATCGACATGGTCCAACGTAGGCCTCTACTGTTGACTCTGGCCGGTTGCCATGGCAACAGGGTCACAACCCACTCCGAAGCATGCATCGAATCGTATACAAGTAGCGATTTTATCTGTGGCTTTGTTTAGGCCTACTCCGTCTGATCCGGTTTATTTTGTGCCATGGCCTATTTAATCGAAGAGGTGTTTCAACTGAAATTGCCCAAATCATAAGTCCCTAATCAAATATTGACTTAAGTTATAATTATTGAGGTATTTACTAAGCCGCTGTGAATTTCATAAGCCTTTTTTTTATTGCAGAATATACTTACCTACTTTTAATAAAACAAAAATTGGCAATAATTCACTCACAACATTAGGGAGGTATTCAATTTGACTAATCAAGGTAAATTTCTAAATTTAGTCTACGAACGCAGGAAATTTTTGAGAAATTTACTCTAATCTAGCAATCTCAGGGAAAAAAAAAAACAATCCAAAGAGCTCTGAATACAAAATAAGCAGCTCTGTAAAAATAAAAATAATCTTGCCACAAAAGCGATCAAAGAATGTTGGAAATCGGTGTTGTAGGATTGTGTGGGGTAGACTTTTGAAGGCAAGAAGAAAAAATTGTATGCTTACTTACTTAAATGAGCTTTGTACTATTTATAGTTTTTCACGTGTAAAACTGTTACTTAATAGTTTTTAAGACAAGGGAGTAAAATTTCAAGGACAAGGGAAAAAAATTGTGTTGAATTTTTAAATTTCTTATTCCGTAAAATATTCATCAGATTACGAAAATGTTTAAAGAAAATACGAGTACCTACCTATACTTAACCAAACCAGTCCAGTTGTTCTCAAGTTATGCGCTTACCAAAAACAGCATTTCACTTTATTTACATAGATGGTAACTGTTCTATAAAAAAGTTATATGCGGTTTTACCTCACGCAAATATAACCACATTATCTCTTCAGAAAGTTTTTTCATTGTAAGTTAGCTCTTGTCCCTAACTCAAGTAGGTGCTTTGTCTACGTCTCTTTGTCAAAAGCGTCATTATTTATTCAGTTTTGGATCCAAGAATCGCGTTCCTAATGGAACTTGCAAATAGAATATTGTAATAGCTGAGGCAGCCAGATTCAGGGTACTTGATAATTCAGAGTAAAGCGCTGGAGCAACTTCCCTACTAGATGAATTAAGAATGCCTAGCGCGGTGACCAAATCTACGAGTATACCCATAAGGTTCTATATACAGATACTAGCTTTCGCCCTCGGCTTTGCTCGCGTGGTACCCGGTTAGAAAGTAGCCCATGTCCTATTTCCAATCATTATCTATCTATATTTTAAATTTCAGCTAAATTGGTTCAGTGGTTGTCGAGTTATAGAGGAACAAACATACATCCATCCATACAAACATCTCAACTTTTGCATTCCTATCCAAGAAAAAAATCATTTTTATTATGAGGTTACAGATCGTTTATATCTCAAAGAATAATTCGCGGTGTAAGAACCAGATGAACGTATCTACCAAAAATTCGAAATACGTTTTTTTTTTCTGAAATGGGTCATAAATGACATTTAAGGTCCATGTATGGAAAAAAAAACGATTTTCGAATTCTTGGTACATACGTTCATCTGGTTCTCGAATTTTTTGTAGATACGTTCATCTGGTTCTTACACCGCGAATTATAATATTACTCTTACAACTTCGTAAATGTATTACTTCTCAAAAAGTGACTCGGTAAAAGCGATGATTCCATGATCCCCTAAAATATAATTATCATGTTATTTGTTGAGCTTAATATACTGAAAATAAACTTTCACAAAATGGTTGCCTGGCGGAATTCAGAAAGGCACTTCAATTAGGCGTAATCAAACGAACCCAAATGAAGTGAAACTTCAACGTAATAATTTCAGTTGGTTGTGCTCTGAAAATGGTAAAATACAGTTGGAGGGCTTTATAGGTAATTATTGTAAAACGATTTATAGCATTCGCATCTAAATTAAAATAGAATTTCAGTACAGACACAAATTAAATTCAATAAATATTTTCTGTGAGTAAGTTCACTTTGTACGTGTTATTGACAAGTGTTTTTATAATGTTAAGGATGTACTTGGTTAAAATAACTAGTTTTTAAATTATGATTATTATAAATATATTCAGTTAATTAAAATGTAATCTAGATACCTATTTCATTTTTGCATGCTGGGTATCCTAGCGAAGTGTGTGGATCTAATTTAGATAGGAGAGGTGTAAGTGCTTTGTGCACCACACTTCACGCAAATAAATCATTTAATTTCATTTTCATTTCAAGTTCGTATGAGCTAGAGACCAACTGTGGTGACAAGTAAGACCGCTAGAAGGCACAGGTCAAGGCTTACAGCCGGGACAGACAATTTAACGTGTTGTTGTTGCTACTAGCGGTCATCCATGTCATCGTGTCGGCGTGAAAACCTGTAATTGGCTTTCTGCTTCTAAGTTAAGATATATTCTGTTATTTAAGCTGTTGGTTTTCCAATAAATCTAAAAAAATCCATTTACTTTTACGAACAAAAAAACTTAATGAGAACGTCGCCTAACTTCGACAATTTAATAAGTATTGAAACGACTAAACAAACTATACCACAAGCATTTCAGTGCTCAGAGATCTGCCACAATGGATCCAAATTCATTCAGTCCATTCTTTACTCAAATGCTTTTAGTCACAATAAAGTAAAGTTGGAGAGTTCATGCCACCGATCTCTTACCAAAACGTCAGGTAATTTTCGATTATTTAAATACAAACAAAATAGATCAGATATATGCGGCGAGTTAACAAAAATCGAAACAGGTCAACCCCATGGCATGGTAAAAAAAATATCTCAGATATTAAAGGCATTCAAAATCCCTTGAAGATTGGAAACTTGTAATTAGCCCTAAGTATCTATTTCTTCTATTAATCTGTTGTCTAGCTGTAAGTTTTCCTAAAATTGAAAAAATAAAATAAAATTAGATGTCTTAGTTAAAACTAGCAGCGCCCTCGCGGCGCGGCGTTGCCTCCGTAGTGATGATGATGAAAAGTATCCCCAAGAGTTTACCTATCGAGTGCAGAAATATTTTTTAAATCAGACTGGTAGTGTTTAGCGCATTCAAACAGACAAACAAACAAACTCTTCCGCTTTTCTAAAATAAAAGAATTTAAAATAAGGTAATTTTTCTTTTATTTTAATTTTTTTTACCGGTTATAAATAAAGCGCTATCTAACTAACATTGTTGTCCGGAACACGACCGTAAATTAAATTACACGCACGTGTATGTGTGAAATGCAAATGCTTTACTTTGTGTCGCAATTTATTTTCCTGTGTTTTGTAGTCAAGAAAATACCAACACATTTTAGATGAAATTTGTTTGATGCTTTTTTTTTGCATTGCGAGAAACGACTCTTTTTTGTTGTCCAGTGTTAATGCTACTATTATTGCCCTATTTATATTTGTGTAAATTATGACAAATTAAACTTGATAGTACATTTGTACGCTATTATCTATTCGGTGGTACAACCAAATCTACACGGTCACTATATTAATATGTATTAAGTATTTTAGTAATTTCCAATCAAATAACCCTGTTTTTATATCTAGAAAATGAATTTATTTCACGAAAATTGGAGCCGCTAGAATTTACATGTAGCAGGTGTCGAATATACGCAAATGTTTTGACACCTGTCACATTGCCAATCAATCCTGCGTACATTTTGTTCAACGTATCGAAAATTCACTTGTTTTATAATAATTAACAACTAGCGGCCGCCCCCGACTTCTTCTGCGTAAATTTCGTCTTATTTTATGTTTTCTTTTATTGCGTAGAACTCTAGTTCTTTTTCTAAAATAAAAGTAACTTAAATACTCTTTATAACATCAACTATCTGCCAGTATCCTGTCAAAATATGTTCAGCCTTTTTGCAGATTAGCCGGAACCAAAAACAATACAGATATTTTTTTAATTGTTTGTTTTTTGTTATTAGTATCGTATTTTATTTTTAAATTACACAGACACTTCAATTTTATTTATTTGTATGGATCACTGATTATAATGTTTAATGAATTTTAGCCAACGGTAAATATTGAAAATTATTTACTCAGAATTTCAGCTTTTAATTGTACAGATCATTCATCTGTGCTTTTTGTTTGTTAGTTATTAATGGCATGTGCATTTGCATTAAAGCATCGTGTTGTTCAATTAATTGTAATTTGGTTTTAAGTATTATGACGGCAGAAAGAGGAAATGTCGTATCTCGAAAATTGGCCTAAATGACTTATAAAAATGGATTGTTGATAAAGCAAAAAAACAGCGCCGAATGGTCTATGTCTCGTCTTTAGACGATGAAAATAATTTTTTATAAACCCTTGATTTTTACCATGTTTTTGTAGATTAGGAGTTATGATTTTTTGAAACAGTTTTTTGGCTCTGGTGTAAAATTTCAAGATACCTACGACATTTCCGCTTTCTGCCGTTTTTTCCAGACTATGTTTAGTAGAATTTTTAGAGCATGGCCGTCTGTAGGTTGAAGTGATAAAGTAGACCTGTTTAGTTAAGTCCTAGAAATTATTTCTTAGCCGACTGCGTTTGAATGAGGGTTTTGTTTCTCGCGTGTATGTATGTGTTTTCTTTGGGCCGCTCTGCAGTCTACGTTAAGCCATGACGGAGGCCTTCAGGTGGCCTTCACAAAAACTTACAGTACGCACAATGGATCAAGGCATTCGTAAAGTTAGCCGTTTCGTTGCGCAGTGTAGCTTTTTCGTAAAAAAATGTCTACTGCGCAGTGAAATGGCTAACTTCACAAATGCCTGGATCCATTGCGCGTATTTTACTCAGTCATTTTTACTAAATGCACAATTTGTCCACAGAACAAGGCGCCCTCACGATCGTCCGGCGGTCCTCCAGCCGGAGTAAAGCCGACAGAGACAGAGAGAGTTGTTCCACCCCGACAGACGAACAGCTCGACCAGCTAGACTTAGATACTGAACACTTGCCCGCCGTCGACACGCCCGATGCATGCGACAAAGCCGCTCTTAGGTAAAAATTGGAATATAATTGTTAGTAGAATCCGAAGTACCTATATCTAAATTCATATTATTTTAATACATGCTTACATTTTGGAGGAGTTAGCATTCCCTACGAAACATTTTGCAAGCCCATCGACATAATAATACAACTTAAAAAAAACTGATGGACATTTCCTAAAGCACCATCTAGTCCCAAACTGAGCAAAGCTTGTACTATGGGACCTAGATAACTGATAGAATACATGTATTTTGTTTTAAATACCTACACATTTATAAAACCTTAAAACATCGAATCAGAACAAATATCTGTGATCATCGCACAAATATGTTTGTCCTGGGTGGGAGTCGAACCCACGACCAGGACACACACAGGGCAGACGTCAGTTTGTATCAGTTAGTAGAGTTCGCGTCACGTAAAAAGAACGCTGGCAGAAAGTGGAGGGGGTGTTTTTTGTCTCTTGTTTGTGCATAGGTTACCTATTCGCAAACATGAGACAAAACACACCCCTCCACTTTCTTCAAGTGTTCTTTTTACATGACGCGAACTATAACTGGGTTGAAACGCCCATTCATTACTCTTATCCTACATGTTGTACTTTACATCATCATCTGTCCCACTACCACTTTTTTACTTTCTTTTATTTTTACTTTTTCGTTTCTGTATAACATGCGTTTCCCACGCTTTCATAACGATAAAGAAAATTAAGGAATTCAGTTTGTGTTTTCGTAAGCGGTGACGGGCCTGCAATCTGTCACGCATCATGGAATGCTAACTACTGCTATTTGTGGACTTGAGCCAAATAAGTGTTTAAACGTGCCAAATCCAATTTTAATCTTCCCGGCGTCTGAACCAAGAGCTTCCATATATTTGGTTTAAGGAATGAATTACATAAAACTCCTTTGTCCATACAACTAGCAAACAGTTGGTGTTTCTATGAAATCATTTACTGAGGCTACATGATGCTGTGTCCAGCATTATCTGTCTTCTATCTATTCTTCAGCATTATTGATCTATTTTTCTATTCTATTCTTCTTCTATTCTATTCTAGATAATAAACAAAATCCTATATTTCTTTATTTAAGTGAAAAACAAACAAGAATTAAAAATTCCCCGTAAAATAATTTCAAAGCTTTGTCAACAGTATGAACGTTTTCTATTGTCCTTGTGGAAATATTTGTCGTATTCTATTCCCAGAAGACAATAGACTAGGTCTCCACACACTCGACATTACAGAAATTCTGTCCACACAACTTCAGTAAGACAAATAGCCTACTTTCACAGTTAGGGCTTAAGCAAACTTACATTTTTCTAATCAAATAAGTTAATTTTCTATGCCGATTGGAATCTACGAAGCAAAATAGAAATCAGCCCCTCGATTCTACTAAAAAACTTTTTATCAACCAAAGAAAAACATCAACTATTTCGTTTTGTTTCTCTATCTACTGACCAATGAGGTTAGGTGACTCTGTTGTGATGACGTTTTCAAACAAATTACCAATGAGGTTTTGCATTACCGTAATTTTGGAGAACGAAACAAAACGCAGCGGCAATGATACCTACTTGAATACGTTGTAAAATAGAGGAATTGAGGCCCGGGACCTCTACTCTACGAATCGATAATAGATAATCAGGCAATCATCATGGTGCCGATTATATTCTTGGTAGGTAGCCAAAATCGTGTCCTCCGAAGTAGGTACGGCAGCGTTCAGCTGTCTTTACTACTGGTCAAACATATATTTTATAAGCGCAGAATGTCTCTAAACTCTAGTTATTCATTGTCACTATTAATATAATCGTCTACGTCATTGGTTCCGAACCTGGGGGTAATTACCCCTCCGGGGGTAAAATAGTTTTTTTAGGGGGGTAATAGTACGAAACGAAATCTTTAGTACCCTAACAAAATAAACACTCGAAAACATTGTGCTGTCGTTGAAATACCTACTCGTAATCAAAAGGAGGAATTTTAAGATGAAATTTACATAATATTTTAAGGGACGGGGTAGTGGAGGGGGTGTTTGAAAGTGAAACGGGGGTAAAATCTATTTCATTGACATGTCATAGGGGCAACAAGGTTGAAAAGGTTAGGAACCACTGGTCTACGTTATATTAATCATGATTAGACATACTACAACAAGCGCTTCAATATAGATCATGTATTACGGGTATTACAGACAAAGCCTTTCATAGCCCACAAAGGCGCCACAGATCAAACGTAACGTGATTCCGCGCGGTTCAGTGGCAACACTGTTACACCGTATTGATCAATCTATTGTGTATTATTAAATTCTACCAAGAAACAAACATGACAATTTCAAATTTAATAATTGAATTACAAAATCCATGCTTTGTAACTATTGTATGAAATAGCAGGATAGTTGATAACTGAGAACCGACAATAGAGAATATGCACCTTTTTTTTATATTCTTATACGATACGTTATATCGATAAATAGCCGAAAAAAAAACCAGTGCCGAAAAACAAAAAATTTGTGACAAAAAAAAAATACCAATAGCTACGAGCACTTGAAACACGCGTGACGTCATAGCATAGTCATAGTCTAAAATAACCAAAGAAAAATAAAAAATAACTTGAAAACTGTGCTGAAAACAATTAAAACCCAAACTTCAAGGGAATAAAGTCGATTTTATTTTAATTTTTAAGGTTTTTTTTTTAAATGTTCATAACTATGATAGTTTCAAAAGACATTACTCTTATTAATAAAATACTATACTTGCACGATATTATTATTAGATACGACGATAGTGATAACCAGTGATCGGAATTAGGCGGGCTTAAATACCTAAAGTTCAAAGAACAGAGGCAAAAAAGGGGAGACTTAATAAGAATTTTATTGAAAGTAGGCACAATTTTCACATTGAGTAAGTACATTTAAAATTAATGTTAATAATATTGTGAACTAATTCAAATAATTTTTCTATTTGACCGACGGAAAAAAGTTTTTTATCCTTATAATTTACATTTTAGTTTTTGTTATTAACTCAGTTAAAAAATTGATTCACTTTAATGTTAGATGTTCTTTATTAATGTCCCGGAAACGGAAATAATTGGGTCGAAAAATATTTAGTCCTAAGGCGTCTCCATTTGTCTCTGTTATTTTTCGAACTTTAGGTATTTAAGCCCGCCTAATTCCGATCACTGGTGATAACACAAATAGCTTGTGGTGTAGCTTGAGGCGTTCTTGATAGATCGTTGAAGTTATGCGACGTTCGGGGCGGTCACAATTTGTTTTCCGTGAGAGCTGAGTTCTTTCGTGATTTGAGAGCTGAGCTCTTTCGTGATTTGAGAGCTGAGCACTTTCGTGGTTCGAAGGGCACGTTAATCAGCTTTTTAGTTGTCAAGCCATGACGCCATGACAGAAAAATTCAGTAACCAGAGTTATCACATACGAACATTGTGCATACATAATATAACTGAATATTATTCCAAATTCCAGTTATGCAGCTTCCCAAACACCAGCTGTGTATGCGTATTCGAAATAGGCACTGGTTTACATAGTAATGTACAAATTCACTGTTCGAAACGGTCCACATCTGTATACATGGACCCAGGAAAAGCACGGGTCCGGACTCAACATGGCACTGTTTTCCGATGCCTAGCAGTTTATTTATTTATTTATTTAAAATGGATGTCAAACACAGGAAAACACTTTTCGTATAAAAACAACTTGGTAGTGAAGAAAAAATCTAAAGCCCCCGTAATTACAGGGGACCACAACATTCAGATTTTTTTGAAAATTTCAAAATATCTAGTAGGTACTCCTCCGCTAATCTATACCAAAAAAATAAAAAAGTAAAAGTAGATTTGCGGAGGAGTACTAGATATTTTGGAATTTTCAAAAAATCTGAATATGGACTTCCGCAAAGTCACGCCTGAATCAATTAACTACCACAACATTCCAAAATATAAATCCCAACTTATGTTTTAGTAACTATCAACTAACTACATACTTACTTAAATAAAAATAAAAACGACTAAATGCAAAATCTATACACACATCAAAAGAAGTCTGCAATCAGTTTGAAAACATAACATAAAATAAACATAAACAGTTGTTACAGTCAATAGTATATTTCAGTTACGAAGGCTACATTGCCTGGTAATATAGATTTATTATTAATGCCTAGATACTTATTAAGTCTGTTTTTTTTCAATCGTCAAATAAGTTTTCCCTGAGGAATAATGGCAGTTTGATGGTTATAGAAAATATGTGAAAATCTCATAAGTATTATTTTCATCATCATCATCTCACCCGTTGGAGGTCCACTGCTGGACATAGGCCTTTCTCAAAAATTTCCATTTTGTTGGAAGCGGCCTGCATCCACCGCTGACCTGCAGTTTTACAAGGTCGTCTGTCCATCTTGTCCGTGGACGTCCAACACTGCGCTTGCCGGTCCTTAATTTTAGATTTTTTTCAGCTTAAAGTAATTTGACGGGTAGGTATCTAATATCTAAAATTCTAAATTCCTAATAAGTATTATCAAAATCTTAAAAATAAACATAGAAGTGAAATCCAACACTAAGGCCGCATCTGTATTGGCAGAGTTACTGCGACACGACAACGCTTACAATGAGATAAACTCCGATAAACAAACGCCAGTGGCTGCATTGCCTGAACTGGCGACGCGCAAAATCTAAATCACCGTCGTACTGCAACAATCGTACCAGTGCAGCCGCTACTTTAGATTTATTTTAAGCAAAATATCTCCCTTAGTTCAATCCCTCTGGGAATGCAGCGAAGAGTAAAAGTTTCTAAAAACAAAAATAACGAAGTCCTAGCTGTAATGAGGTATTATTCGAAACGGAAATGTCTACAATGTCTACGCACAGACGCACAGTTTAACAAACTCGTATTTTGAAAGATTTCGAACCAAATTAATGGGTCCAATAGACCTTAAGATAAACAATTTGAAATTATAATCAAAGGTATTTGTTATTGAAGCTGAATTCATTTTATTTTCGTGCCTAAAATAGTAACAAAGAATTTTATGCGGGTTTTATATAGTTTGAAATCACAACATGTTGCTTACAATAGAATAATATCAGCAGATATTATGGAACGGATGAAGTATTATTCTTAAATTAAAGAACAATACTTATTGGAAAAATATATAAAACAATAAAACTTTAAAGAAGAATGAACTAAAACTCTAATTAGCTGATACTCGTTGGTACTACTTCTTTCCGGGACCTCTTTCCTCTCATATAATTTGACTTTGACAGTAATTTCACTAAGCACTTGTTTCATTATTCCGACTAAGTACCCAAATAAGATAACGTTTTAACCCTATAATTGGCACCGTGCACTGAGAGATACATTAAACTTTAGAATCATTTTACGGCTATAGGGAATTTAATTGTCAAAAATAAACTTTTCTAAATGTTAGATATTTTTATAGTCTATTGGTAAAAAAATAGTGTCAGGTTGCTGGCACCTTCAAATTGTCAGTAGATTTCAAGATGACAGATTGGGTGCATGCGTCAATTTCTCGCATCGTAAAAAAACAAGATTTATGCTAAAACTTCGTTGTAATTTTTTCAAAAAAGTTTTATATCTAAAAGATAGTAAGTTTTTATGTACCAAAAAGCTGTTTTTCATCTGAAAACATTTTCAGTTTGCATGCTATAAACATGTTTTTGTGGTAGTATCTACAGGTGCACATTGCCGGCTTGCCTACAAATTTGAGTTTTATTGTTGGGTATCTGTGTGGATACACTGCCAGATATGTATTGAAATTGAAATCCAATTATTAGTAGTAATTTTTACTGATGGTAGTGGGTAATTTTGAATTTTTTGTAACTTTTATTATGGGAATTACTGTTTGGATAGCAATCATCATCATCATTTCAGTCTCACTATCAGAACGACATCCACTACTGAACATAGCCACCCTCAAATAATGCCAATGACCGGTCAATGGCCGGTCAATGACCCGCCAATGCCTACTAATTATTCTTATAATAATGGGCTTGTACTTAAATGAGATTAGGACAGGGATGATGTTGAAAAAACAGAGAAAATGAAGATAATAAACCATCATAATGATAATATCATTACCACTGCTTTACGAACTCAACACGGATAGCAGCTTGGCATCTCCCTCCAGCATTAGGTACCGTCCTCGCAGGAAAATTTAAATATTTTCGATTCGTATAAGAATGATGAATGTGGTTCTGGAGTCAACTTTATTGCAAACCTTTCAGTCTTCGTCAGTGAATGAGGGGGACAAAGTAATTATCACCACCTACGTACAACTGCAACATCAGAAGAGCTGCAGGTGCGTTATTGGCTTTAGAAGTAGGAGTAGGCTCTTTTCTTGAAGGCCTCTAAGTCTTATCAGTCCGAAAATACCACTGGCAATAGCTGTTTCTACAAGGCTGTTGTGTGAGGCAGACATCGGCACGTAAACCACACAGCTGTGGACTTCCAACCATCCACATGATGCGGATGGTATGTGTATTGCTGTCGCTGTGTGCGATGGTGGAAATCAGCAGCTGGAATTAATTTAAACAATTCCTCTGAGTTTTCCGCATTGTATTATGTAATGCATAATGCAAAGGGTTGCAAGATCTTTGCAGAGCCAATGACTAAAACCTATCGAAAATGATTTGTGCGTTGACGTTGTTGCGTTGAGAGACTTTTCGTTGTAATACGATGAAAAGGAGCTGGTATTGAGGTGTCCCGGCCCAAAGATGAGAACAGTATTCCATGTGTGGCCACACTTGTACCTTATACCTCAAAACTAGGATATATGACAAAGGGAAAGTGGTCTCCACGTGTAGTACATCAATGTTGCTGTTGGATATAATTGTAATTATCATCTCCTGCGCCATCACTTCGAACCATATCTTCTATTGAACCATATTGCAGCTGATTGGTCAATTAGATTGTCATTAGATCACCGAAGAAGAAGACTTAAGACTGAGCTGAAAACCAAATCTCGACCTATTAGTAGTAGATAGTTTAAAGAGAGGTGCTAGGTATGGGTTTATTATGGTTTATTATTATGATTTGGGTTTCGTGAATTATAAGGAATGGTTTTTGTCCAACATTTCAGTATTAACTACCATTTTTCATTTAAAATTATGATTTTGTTTAGATTTTATTGAGGGGTCCAGACTTGGCAGTGTGTCCTCTAGGATACTATATTTTTTACCTTGAAAATACGGCAAACTTGGCAATGTGTCCCATGGGGTACTATTAATAAAAGCGAAATTATAACAATAAGATTTTTTTTAATTACTAAATCCTGTTTTATATACCCCTAGGAATACACTTAATTGAAAAAAATATAATATTTCAAGTTTTATTTTTCTTGCCAAGTATAGGGTTAAAAAACTTAGGCCTTTTTCATCTTTTACTGGATGATTTATATTATACAGTGTCAGGAAGCAATACTAGGAATACTAGAAATCCTGACAGAATTGTCTTACCTAAAGTACCAAGAACGTCCATGTACCTAAACAGCAGTTATGCAATGTGTGGTAAAATTTATAATAACGTGCCCAGCTCAATTAGAGAACTTCCACTCAGAAAATTTAGTTTTAGGTTAAAATCATGGTTACAAGAAAACTACCCGTGACCACGAGAGCTGTAACGCACTCGAAACGTCGGGAAATAATAAACAAAGGTAATAACGCGATAAAGTCCCGTTAGTTCGTTTAAATTACAAGAAAACTGTTTCTATAATCTTAATGAATTTTTTGATATGAAATGAATTATTTAAAATTAAAATATAAAATTGTTTACTAATATGGAGTTATTAATTGATTACCTACTATTAACATTATTATAATAAGTACTGATTATTGTATACCAACACAGATGGTAACATAGGGGAACACAAACATAAATTGTCATCTTAATTTGTACCTATGTTTTGCAATAAATGACATTTAAATTCTAATTCTAATTCTTTGTCTACACTTAACGGAACACTGTGTAGTACCTGGGACATTGTTGCGATGAAGTAGGCTTTCCCAGCACCTACACCATCCTCTTAGTTAAACCGGCCATATCAACAGTAAAGACATGGTCAGTATGTGTGGGGCTGACTAAGCCGCGGGTTTCCTAACGATTTTTTCCTTTACCGACCATTTAGAGTCCGTGGTAGGTGGTAGTGCGCATATACATTTTTCGAAGCGATAAATCCATTGATACTTTGTAAAATGTACCTACTGTTTCACACACCCTCTATATCATTTTGTCCAAGCACTTTCTTGAGCCAATAATACAGGATCATCCATCAGGCACCCTCGGGAGTGTCTAGACAAGGGTGTCAAACGATTAAGAGACGAAACCTTTCAAATAGGTGTAATTTAACCCTTTGAAGGGACATAAATGGCTCGTTTTTCCAGAACGTCCACGGTTTTATCGTAAATAGCACAGTGCTTAGGTTTTTACAATTAAAATTCTATTTGATTTGGGCTTAAAAGTAGTTTTTTTTTATTATGTTCGGCCACTTGTTAGCTTGTTACGTAATTAATTCCCGTGTGTTAATTTTTATTACAATGTCAAGTACAACTCACGAAAGTTTTGAAAGCGAGATATAAGTATTTTTTCCAAACTAAAATTTTCTTATGCCTGAAACTTAATACGAAAATCTTTAAAAGCTAAGAGAGTATAATATTTGATGTTTAAATTGATAGCGAAATTCATAATCAACTTGAGTACCACCTACCTATTCAATTACGTGACTTTTATTTGATTTATAAATATCGAAGCCCCGTTCAATACTCGATTATAATTAGTCGTCGATCCATGTCATGTTAAAAATGTTTTCATCAAAAAAATATTCTTGAAAATAAATAAATTCGCTTCGGGAAGTCGTTAAAAATATTCAAACAAAAATTTCTTGTAACTTTGTAAGTAATATCCGTAAAGAATACTAAGCAAAACTTTATATCTATCTTGAAGCGCAACAAAATATAAATAAAATAAAAAAGTTACGGCTGAACCGTCTCGATTGGCACAATTTATCCAGGGATTCAAATTAAGCCCTGGAATTTTTCCTCTGTATTTTCTTTCTTTGCTTGAAGACTACGCTCTCTATAAAGCGGTGACCGTTATATAAGTTTAGAGAAGGCATCAATAATGTCAGGTTTCTATATTCAACTTACGAATGACTGCAGGATCGTCATGGCAACTTTGTTTGTTTTTCAGAAAAAGCTATGATTCTTTGTACCTACTTATACTAGAGGCTAGAGAAACCGTTATATAACGTCCGCTAGTTTTTGAAAAATATACACTTACAGCGAAGAACTGACAAACGCCGATATTTTTTGCGTGTTGAACGTTTGTAACAAAATCTGGCCGTGACTAGCATTGAGCAAAAAATATTCAACGAAAAGTAACAATATTTTGGATTTTATTATTTTAGTAGAAACGTGTAAAACATGTTACTTATGTATTTTATTTACTGAGTAGGTACGTAACTATATCTTCAAGAACAGTAGATTTAAAAGCTGAATTCTGGAAACTATTCAAAGAAACTTGAACTTTTTTTTAAAGATTTATAAGTAATGTTCATATACATTAAAATGTTATAATGTAAACTCCTAATGATACAACTTTATTATTGTGATTTATAATTTTTTTAGATACAAAAAATGTTCTTGTCAATAACAAACTATTTTTATAGGCTGACCGGGTGAACTTCGTACCGTCTTTTTCTTTTTTATTTAAGTAAGTATTTAGATTTTTTGGGCCCGAAACTCTCGCGGACGTCCTCGGAAGACCCTACCAAAGTTTCATTACAATCTGATCCATGGTTCAGGAACGCATAGAGAATAAACATTTATTTTTATTATACCAAAAATACACATGAATGAAACTGATAAAACATCCTCCTAGCAAAATATTTGAAATCTAAGAGGCGTTTCAATAATATTTAGGAGCCACATCGACTCAGATTTATTCAGCACTTGAATCTGTACGCTTTGTTTTATTTCGCACGTTTTCGGAAAACGGTTTATCTTTCTCTTTGAAGAGTTTTTGCTTCATTGGTCTTGCGACAAATTGGGTGTACGAATACTTTGTTTCGGTGAAGATTTGGTTTCTTATAAAAATATTTGAACAATCTGCGTCAGATAGTTGATGACTGTTTTGTATCAAGTAATTTATGCCAGGTTCAAATATTGTACCTCTACATAAAGAAATACCAATTGTTTTATATTGATCATAATCTGTTAGTTGATTTAGTTTGTATTCTCATCAGACTACGGTTCTCTTTTCAACCGCGCATGTTTACTTTACCATAAACAATACATTAAAAGGTAATTTTTAGTTCAGATATCTCAAGAAGTTTCATACAAATCTCCAGAAAAAAACTAAAATAAATCCTTCATTCAATTCCTATTGTGATTCCGCTATGACTGCCTTTTTAGCCCTGCTGGAATCATAAATTAAAAATTGCAGTAATCTCGCTGCTTAAAAGCTTAATTCCTGGCAGGCTCGCTTCACAATTAACCACTACAAGAGTCGACGGCATAAAACAATTAGAGCATTATAACTTGGCACCGAAAGTGTTCGTAATTGGATCGACCTCTGGCCATCTCAGAGCTTTTAGACTTTGTTATCAGCGGACCCAATTACTGACCTTTCACGGCTTTCACCCTTCATCCTCCGCCGCTGTAATATTAAACACACGATTGGTGGCAATCGAAGTCCGTGTCCCTATAAGGGCGCGGAGCACTCAATCCAATTTGAACGGGCGAAGCTCAAATCTCGGGTTAACCTTTATTCGCTTTTAGGCGGCCCCGGCCATACAGCCTAACTGAATTATTGCTGTCGCCGCAGTACAAATTGCATTGCTTTTATACTACCGAAATGAACGAGCCTTTCCGTTCCTAGCTCGAAATAATGAAATTTCTTTGTTTGTTTCTAACTGTACATTCAACTCTAAATTATACAGGATGTGGCAAATTCTTGGTCACTGAAGGGTAGCTACCTTTTCTCTTATAGTTAGAAAGTTTTGTTCTTAGAAAACTTCAATTTTATTTTGAAGAAAAAAATAATTTCATTTTTAGATTTTTGAAAAAAAGTACAGTTAGCCTAAAAAACTACATTTGTCAAAAAAAAACAAGTTGGTCTTAATCGACTCTATTTCCCACCAGGAACACTTCTCCCAAAGTAACTTATCAAATCAAATCGTAAGTTTTTGCAATAATTAAAAAAACACATCCCTTACATTTTTTTATGAAATTAGTAGTTGTAAACATTATAGTGCCACTTTTTAGATGGTTATTAATTTAAATTCGTAACTGCTTCGGCATGCTGGGAGGCTATTGTAAAGCCTTAGGCGCCTAAGACAGAGCTGCAAGAGAGAATGGTATGCATGGAGCATACCATTAGCACATCTGCAGGGAAGCACTTTGTTCTAAATTTAAATACGCGCTGTACAATAGCCTCCCAGCTTGCCAGAGCCGTTATGAAATTAAATTAGAACGATCGAATAAGTGGCACTATAATGTTTACAACTACTAATTTTATAGAAAATGTATGGGATGTGTTTTTTTGAATTATTGCAAAAACTTACGATTTGATTTGATAAGTTACTTTGGGAGAAGTGTTCCTGGTGGGAAATAGAGTCGATTAAGACCAACTTGTTTTTTTTGACAAATGTAATTTTTTAGGCTAACTGTACTTTTTTTCAAAAATCTAAAAATGTAGATATTTTTTTCTTCAAAATAAAACTGAAGTTTCCTAAGAACAAAACTTTCCAACTACAAGAGAAAAGGTAGCTACCCTTCAGTGACCAAGAATTTGCCACACCCTGTATATATTGTTTATTTCTGAGGAATCTAACTCTATATTTCTTTGTCCACAGATTACGATACCTCCTAAGACAATTAAATAGAGGTGAAATATCCGCAGAGACTTTACAAAAGAACTTACAATATGCTGCGAAGGTGTTGGAGGCAGTCTACATAGATGAAACCAAGTATGTATATACCTAGTAGGTTTAGGTACTTAGGATCGTACTGTGTTAGTTTGGGAAGATTACGCTTTACAAAAAATAAATTGAATTTTTATCAAAATTACCTTTATACTTACCTACTGAAACTTTTTTCGCAGACGGGTGAAAATTAAGTACCGTATTTCTATTATGCAGCGTGTGCTTTGTCTTATCTTAGGGACTAAGTAAATATTAGTTCCCTTTTTTTAGGAAACATAGCAAAAAAATTTCCAAAAAAATACCTCAAAAGGTGAAACTCATCTATTCGCTAGGCGAGTGCTATGACATTTTAAAATAATATCAATTAGGTACTTACCTAATTAACAATTCACCACAAATTCATAATAAAACGAATTTTAACCGAATGTATAATTTGGATACATAGGTACTGATGCATTGCATTTTTACGATAAAAATTAAATTTTAAAAATCTACTTAATTTTCTAATCTATCCGATAATATTCTCTAGAGATGCGTTGCGTGTGAAGCAAAGCGCATTTACATGCACACGCCCTACTCCATGATTTACTGTTTTCCTAGTTTTAATGTTTTAATCTAAGGTAAAACGTAAAACGATAAAAAAATACATAAACGGTATACATATTAATAACGGTATACATAACGGATAAACGGTAAAGCGATAACGGGACTCACAATACCTACTGCCCTGAGACAAGCCCAGGATAGAGCAGTGTGTAGAAAAATTGTCAACGTTTCCGTCAAGGCGTTTCAGGACGGGCACGACCTTCAGCAATGAAGTTTACGACGAAGAAGAAGAAGTGAAATAAAACATAAATTATTTTATTCGAAACCGAAGTTACATAAAAACATTTGTAAAGCGTAGTCGACCCCGTAAAAGTTTTAATAAATCGAGAAATCCTTTCATAATTTTTATGTTTCAGATCGGTAGGAGACTTTTTAAGTGTTTACGTCGTGTTTTAAATTTATCGGTTTTTGCTATTCAATCGAGCTAAACGCATTCAGTTCGGCTAAACATTTTCATTTTTATTTCTTTCGTTTCATATCATTTCTCTTGTGTTGAATGTCGGAGCTTTTATGTTATGAATAATGTACCCAACGATCTGTATGAAATAGATTCTTCATTTATTTATTTATTTATTTAATACAGTTATGACCAGTGATCGGAATTAGGCGGGCTAAAATACCTAAAGTTCAAAGAACAGAGGCAAAAAAGGGGAGACTTCCTTACTACAAGAATTCTATTCTTGTAGTAAGTAAGAATTTTATTGAAAGTTGGCACAATTTTCACAGTGAGTAAGTACATTTAAAATTAATGTTAATAATATTGTAAACTAATTCAAATAATTTTTCTATATGACCGACGGAAAAAAGTTTTTTATCCTTATAACTTACATTTTAGTTTTTGTTATTAACTCAGGTAAAAAATTGATTCACCTTAATGTTAGATGTTCTTTATTAATATCCCGGAAACGGAAATAATTGGGTCGAAAAATATTTAGTCTAAAATATTTAGTTAGTATATTTAGAGGCGTCTCCGTTTGTCTCTGTTATTTTTCGAACTTTAGGTATTTTAGCCCGCCTCATTCCGATCACTGGTTATGACAGAAAGCTTACAGTAAGAGCCAAAGCGCTATCTATCTTAATTAAAACTTAAATACAATCTCAGAGAGTTAAATATAGCGGAAGGACTGTCATTAAAGATGTCTATACCTATGTTGGACCTCGTGTACAAATGCATTCAGTAGAGTAAGCGCCCTAAGGGTTGGTGCGTTGTTCGCATGATGGGTACGAGGTGTATGGCATGCGAATAGAGGATGATGACGTCGGCCACAACACACGTAGTTGTCAGGGACATACATTGGTATCTTGCTCAGTATGGTCGGATTATTAACTTTACCACGGAGAATCAAGCAGTAGTGATAGGCTAGTTGCAATTTACGCCTCAATTCGAGTGAATCTATGCCGGTCATACCACAGACAAATAGAGAAGGGAAGAGGTACGGATAGTATCCATATAGTCGTTTATATACGTATCTAGAGAATTTCATATCTATATACTCGACAATTTTCGTTTTAACATAAAATAATACCAACGTGGTTATAATATTAAAAATAAAAGCAAATATTACATATTCAACTGCTACTTAATCTCTCAACTTTAATTTTTCAAATTTAACCAGCTTCGAATCTACAACCTAAACTAATTTAGCGCATAGACAAAAATATACTTATTGTATTTTATGAAAAAACTCTGAAATACTAAAATCGAATACTTACCTATCTTTTTAAAACAAATTATAAACTAATCCCTATGGTAAACATTCTCTAATTGTATTAATTGTAATTTCTATAATTACACTCAGGGCTCATTTCACTATCGCCACAGTAATGTTGTCGCGGGCGTTCGCCACTTTTCTGTACTTATAATAGCTTACCAAATCAATAACTGCAGAAGCAGAGAAATCTTGCTAGTTCAGTAAGGTAATTTTATACTATCTTTATTTTGTCAAAAACATTTACATTTACAACCATCAAATCAAGTAAAAAAGCCCTGCCTTAAATTAGGCGCCCGTTCACTAATTAACCTGGCCCGTATCTGAGCTTTAAGGCTTCATTCTAATTTGTTCTAACTTCAGTTACCAGCCAAAATTATAGTCATTACTTTCTTCAAACTTGTTTAGGGAGATTGGATAGGGCTTCAAATCTTATTCGTAAATGTTTAGTTGGGAAGTAATTTTGAAAGTCTTAATATACTTACAAAGAGATTACAAGTGAAATCTTTCAACGTATTTAAAATCATGAAATATTCCAAGTTATTATAATTTATGTTGGTTAAAAAGAAGCTTCGACATTGTAACTAATTGTGAACCAAAGTGGTATTATGTTCCTAAGAACTATTGGCTAAACTCTAGTGACGTAGTTTTAAGTATTAATTTGTTGTGTGAAAAAATATTACAATTATAGAGCCATAAAACCGGATTACGACTGTATACTATTTGTATTATCTCATTCTTAAGATATTCAAAATCCCTTGAAGTAGTCAGAGTCACGTCCAAATATATTTTGGTGCAAGTATAGTACCTAGCAAGTTATAAATATATATTTAGCAATGATATAGAATCATATAAAATATAATATAAAATTTTATATTGAATTCAAAGCATGTACGAACACATAATTATGTGAAACATTAAAAACCTAAAAAGTCCATCACACAAACAACGGATTTCGTTTCATAATAAATCTTGCAAACTGAAAACTGTAATTAAAATCAAAAGGTAAATTCAGAGCAAGCTAATGATATTTTTCAATTTAAATAATCCTCACGGTGAGCATTTTCGTTACGGTTACAATTCAAACTACGGTTTCCTTTTAAATGGCTGCCGTAACTTTTTCATTAATTTACTTCTGAGGTTAGATTATTGCAATACGGTGATTTTTTGCGAAGTGTGACAAATCTAGCTTCATAATAGGATAGAATTAATAAAATTAGTGGTTATCAGATTGTTTTTTTTTTTGTTATACCTACTACTAAGGTAGCAGACAAGCATACGGCCCACCTATAAGCGGTTACCGTAGCCTATGGACGCCTGCGACACCAGAGGTGTCACATACGCGCTGCTGACCCTTAAAAGAGGACTCACTGCGCCGACAACACAATAAACAAGACTGGTCCACCAGTTGTCACCGCAGCGCTTTCTCGCAGAGCTCTGGCAACCTTACTCACAACACAACACCATTCGATCAGATAAAGGAGTTCTATTTTCACCTCATTTCTTTTTTTTTAACTCTTGTATAACTTTAGGCATCATTTGAAGATGTCTAAATAGTTGACAGAAGACACATTTTTGAGAAAAGTGTTAAAAAAAATAAAAGTTCGCGTAGAAGCGGGCTTACTAATGTTGGGTATGACATGATTTTAGATTGACTTTTGTAAGAGTAGGTTCATTTTCATTTTGAGCCGGTACCGCAAACCGGTTCATTTGAGTTCAATGACTACTCATTCATTCTCATATTACAATCTGTCCGGTCAGTTCTGAATTTTTCCTTGTCAATGTCAAGCGAGGAGTGATTGAAGATTGAATAAAGCTTGAGGAAAGAGTAATGTCATTTTCTGATTTTGTCATATTGTGTTCGGTCACATGACATTTGAATTGAAGTATGACATTTGTAGAAGTTGAGCCGATCACACAAAGTTGAATTTTGTACGGGACAAAAGAGCCGTGTCAGTCACGTCGTACTCAACACTAGAGCTTACTGCCGTCATACAATGTTTCATATCAAAGAATTGTCTTCCATTTTATAAGACCAACTACTTATACCAATATCCCATACTACAATTATCCTTTCAGTTTTCGGGCGTGATAAAACGGCCACTTGTACCCAGAAATGTGACTACACCGTAACGAGCGGGAACGCGAATGTAAGCCGATTACACGACGTCAAAGAGAATATGTAATGAATTAGCTACATGGCTATGTGAGTGGTTTTAACAAGAAACAGTCAAATACAGAACTATGAATTAAATTGAAACCGATATTTGAGGGTTGAGAGTGACAAGTACGAGTTTGTTTCACTATATGGCTATACGGTATCGACGCCGTAAACGTGAATTTTTATGGGATCAGCTGGGATATTTTGTTTCACGCGTAAAGTCGCTAACTCGGATTCGTTCCAAGATCAAATTGAAAACATACTTGTTTTGGCTTCATGTTATAAAAAAATCACTCAAACACATTGAGATCGTATAAAGTCGAGATAGAGTCGAGATAAATAATAACTGTAGACCGATTCTACTAAGAAACTTTTTATCATCCAAAGAAAAACAACACATAACCTAAAATTTTGTTTTATTTCCTAATCTACTAATAACCAGTGAGGCTAGGTTACTCTGTTGTGACGTTTTCAAACAAATTACTATCATTTTGGAGAACGAAACAAAACGCACCGGTAATGATACCGGAATAAAGTAAGTAAGTAAGTTCGTATGAGTAAGTGGTCAACTCTGGTGACGGAGTGGTTGACTTGATGTTTATCGGTTGAGCATCGACGTCATAGGGTTCCGTGGATGAATTGACTAAAGCGCTCCAGCATAAAATGGATCGGTTTGAACAACTGATATTTTCAATAAATACCTGCTATAAATCTTCAAAGTTTCATTTTCCTAAATATTAAGGTGTAAACTTCCACAAAAGCTGTGCCATCAATTTGTAATACCAATTTTGCATAGTCTACCCTCTAAATCACTAAAATACCGGCAACGATCCATTACATATTTTAATTAATGAAAAAACCAATGGATCCGCAAAGTTACTTAAATATTAGAAGGTTTGATAAATGGGCGAGGACGCCTTAGATTTCAGCCTTTGACTATCCAGTATCTTGCACCCGAATACTGAAACGCTACTTAGTTTAAGTGGTGCTTCTCATTGACATTCATTGTCATTTTTGTATACAATTCTGAAAAGTAAAACGTCCCAAATAGTTAAGTACGGCTCAAATATTTAAGTACGGTTTCAGTTAATCTTTCAAAATAGTCTTTTTTAAACTTTCGCGATCACTATTCATATTGAATTTATTTTCTATTGAAACTTTTCAATATCTTTCAAAATGTCGGGTACTAAGGTAAATCATTTTACGAAAGTTATTTTGGGTCGATGTTAATTAATAAAAGTTTATTGAAAAAATACAATAAAATGAGGAACTAGTTAAATACTTGGCATCTGTTTACCAACAGAAAATACTCATCAAAAGTTAAATTGTTTCAACATTCATATTGTAATAATAAAGAGTAATGTCATTTTCTGATTTTGTCATATTGTTTTCGGTCACATGACATTTGAATTGAAGTATGACATTTGTAGAAGTTGAGCCGATCACACAAAGTTGAATTTTGTACGGGACAAAAGAGCCGTGTCAGTCACGTCGTACTCAACACTAGAGCTTACTGCCGTCATACAATGTTTCATATCAAAGAATTGTCTTCCATTTTATAAGACCAACTACTTATACCAATATCCCATTCTACAATTATCCTTTCAGTTTTCGGGCGTGATAAAACGGCCACTTGTACCCAGAAATGTGACTACACCGTAACGAGCGGGAACGCGAATGTAAGCCGATTACACGACGTCAAAGAGAATATGTAATGAATTAGCTACATGGCTATGTGAGTGGTTTTAACAAGAAACAGTCAAATACAGAACTATGAATTAAATTGAAACCGATTCTTGAGGGTTGAGAGTGACAAGTACGAGTTTGTTTCACTATATGGCTATACGGTATCGACGCCGTAAACGTGAATTTTTATGGGATCAGCTGGGATATTTTGTTTCACGCGTAAAGTCGCTAACTCGGATTCGTTCCAAGATCAAATTGAAAACATACTTGTTTTGGCTTCATGTTATAAAAAAATCACTCAAACACATTGAGATCGCATAAAGTCGAGATAGAGTCGAGATAAATAATAACTGTAGGCCGATTCTACTAAGAAACTTTTTTTCATCCAAAGAAAAACATCAACACATAACCTAAAATTTCGTTTTGTTTAGGTTAGGTTACACTGTTGTGACGTTTTCAAACAAATTACTATCATTTTGGACAACGAAACAAAACGCACCGGTAATGATACCGGAATGGTTGACTTGATGTTTATCGGTTGAGCATCGACGTCATAGGGTTCCGTGGATGAATTGACTAAAGCGCTCCAGCATAAAATGGATCGGTTTGAACAACTGATATTTTCAATAAATACCTGCTATAAATCTTCAAAGTTTCATTTTCCTAAATATTAAGGTGTAAACTTCCACAAAAGCTGTGTCATCAATTTGTAATACCAATTTTGCATAGTCTACCCTCTAAATCACTAAAATACCGGCAACGATCCATTACATATTTTAATTAATGAAAAAGCCAATGGATCCGCAAAGTTACTTAAATATTAGAAGGTTTGATAAATGGGCGAGGACGCCTTAGATTTCAGCCTTTGACTATCCAGTATCTTGCACCCGAATACTGAAACGCTACTTAGTTTAAGTGGTGCTTATCATTGACATTCATTGTCATTTTTGTATACGATTCTGAAAAGTAAAACGTCCCAAATAGTTAAGTACGGCTCAAATATTTAAGTACGGTGTAGCGACATCTACCTGTCGCTAGATGAACTACAGAAAACATGCTACGCACTACAGATGGCGCCACGCTCGACATCAACGACTCGTATCTGAGTTATCCTTGGATAAAGAACTTCCAAGCTACTCCAAAGCAACTACGACTGCAAAAGGAAGAACACGCTGTACAGTATCAGACCTCAGACCAGATTGCAGGCTAAAGGAGCAACGGAATCACACGCAACATCGGAATAACATCGGAATTCCCTAGATCTCGCAAGCGGAGTTTCTACCGAGTTGAAGCTTGTATACAACTATCCGATATCAACTGTTGGTCGAAAGACCACGGGTAAGTGGGCCAGATGGGCCGACCCGTTGCAGAGGAACCACCTACTCTGCCTTTGGGGAACTATTCCACTCTGTTCCCCAAACTGGTGACCCCGACGTGATCCAGCCGTCGACTACCTCGGACGACTCCTGCCGAAACCCGACGACTGGAACCCTCAACACGCAGCACCTTCAGCGCCATCATCAGCAGCGAGCACATCAACCTCCGTCTCTCTCTCTCTCTCTCTCAAGCATACCTTCCGGACCAGCAGCTTCTCACCACACCAGCAATCTTCAGCCTCCAGCCTCCGCAGTTCCATCGCAAGCCGCCCCGACTTCCTGGTTCTGCAGGCTCTCCGCTCCTCGATACGCTTCGTGGAGATATCTCAACCGCAGCATCGTCTGGGTATCTCATCCCGACTCACCGTGGACATCACCCAGAGCACTGCACCGCACGCCGAATCGTCCCGACTCACCGTGGACACGTCTCGACTCACCGTAGACGCACTCGGCGCACCGCGTCGTCCCGACTCACCGTGGACACGTCTCGACTCACCACAGACGCACTCGGCGCGCCTCTCCGTCCCGACTCACCGTGGACAGACACCGTCTCGACTCACCGCAGACGCACCCAACGCATCGCTTCGTCCCGACTCACCGTGGACACGTCTCGACTCACCGTAGACGCACCGATGCACCGCTTCGTCCCGACTCACCGTGGACACGTACAATGCTGGTGACAAGATCATATCGACCTTCGGTCTGGAAAGGGAGTGATGTAGCGACATCTACCCGTCGCTAGATGAACTACAGAAAACATGCTACGCACTACAGATGGCGCCACGCTCGACATCAACGACTCGTATCTGAGTTATCCTTGGATAAAGAACTTCCAAGCTACTCCAAAGCAACTACTACTGCAAAAGGAAGAACACGCTGTACAGTATCAGACCTCAGACCAGATTGCAGGCTAAAGGAGCAACGGAATCACACGCAACATCGGAATAACATCGGAATTCCCTAGATCTCGCAAGCGGAGTTTCTACCGAGTTGAAGCTTGTATACAACTATCCGATATCAACTGTTGGTCGAAAGACCACGGGTAAGTGGGCCAGATGGGCCGACCCGTTGCAGAGGAACCACCTACTCTGCCTTTGGGGAACTATTCCACCCTGTTCCCCAAATACGGTTTCAGTAAATCTTTCAAAATAGTCTTTTTTAAACTTTCGCGATCACTATTCATATTGAATTTATTTTCTATTCAAACTTTTCAATATCTTTCAAAATGTCGGGTACTAAGGTAAATCATTTTACGAAAGTTATTTTGGGTCGATGTTAATTAATAAAAGTTTATTGAAAAAATACAATAAAATGAGGAACTAGTTTAATACTTGGCATCTGTTTACCAACAGAAAATACTCATCAAAAGTTAAATTGTTTCAACATTCATATTGTAATAAAGTATAAAATTTTATGTGTAAAATTAAAAAATCTAACAAATAAACTCCTTTTTTGAAGTCGGATGAACAGAAAATGACTCTTGATGAGCCTCATCATAGATTCATTTTATTAGTCTATTTACTTAGTCTATTGACAAGATGAATAAAGTATCATTTGGTTTACAAGTACAAGTCACACCCAGAAATAAATGAATTGAATAAAAATCTTGCAGGTTCAATCATCAAAAGATGAAAATGACACAAAAGAAGCCGAAGCCCGAAATCGAACAGAATCATTTACATTTGAATGGAATACATTTTGCATAATTTCGCTCCCCGTCCAAATTGACTTTGCAGTTATAAAATCCATTTATTTACAAAGCAAAATGTTCATGCTAAGTAGCTCAGTGTTCAATACACCCCGTTCAAATACAATAGCTGCTACACATTCATGGAGCACTCAGCATCAATAGTATCTGAACACAATACTAATAGGCAACCGCTATTATGTCCATCGACTTATATCTAATCTTCTTTGAAGGCTTTACTTTCGTGGCACTAATATTTAGTGGAGGTACCTATTTAAAGTTAAGATGTATATCTTTAGTTCAGCCTTCATCGATGTAGTAATAAATTATCACAAACTTTTGATAAAATTATCAGTAAAGGCGGCCAAAATACTCCGTTGCCAGATTATAGACTAATAGCTCATTAATTACGGGTAAACTTGTAACTTAATATGTTATTAACATTCAAAAAATTTGTAAAAGAGTTGCTTTATAGACAGCTTCCAAACTAAAGTGTGTTCTCTTTTGTTCATGAAATGAAGAGAGTGGAAAGTTGTAATAAAATTACTTCAAGAAAAGCTCTTAGTCACTAGCGTTTCTTTATTCCAAAACTAAATAGATAACCAGTCAATAACTGCAATGTGGTCTATCATATAAATTACGACTTTGTTTACTTTATATTAAGGTGTAAACGTGATTTAAAGAATACACGAAAGCTTTTACTTGGCTTCCCCGTCTGAAGTTCTCGTTTCCAACGAAACCATACGCGTATCTCATTCAAATAAAATTAACTGTAAGAAACCAAGGGAATGTTTTAAATTGCTACATCGAACCTTACTTCTTTATACAAGGATTTTTAGTACCGCATAATGTTTGCCGCGTGTAGGATATGACGTGAAGATTCGAAAGTTGTACATTAGTGGATTTTATATTTCGAAAATTCATTCACTATAATGCCCTTACCTACTCAATACGAACTTAAGATATAATATTTTCTCTTTCTTATTGGTACTAAATTCAGCAAAAATTGGTCATGCACCACCTGTTTTGGATTTGGCTTGACTGCCCCAAACGGGAATACACAATGAAAGGTTTTTGAAAATCTGAAATCTCTGAGAACGTTTACCATGCTTGGGATTAGTTTAAAAGATAAGTATTTATTTTTAAAAAGGCTCTGGGATTACAGTCGTGATTTCGTTTCTTTTCCAAATGCAAACAGAACGGTTTTTTATTAAAACTTTTTATCAAGCGTTGCGCTCGTCTTTTCAAACAAAATACTGTGCATCTTTTTTGTGATTTTGTGTTATTTTACAGCTCCGACATTCGTTTTGTACATCGAGATCACAAGCGTTTGAAATATCACTAGCATGAAGCTAGCATGTCACAGTAGCAGCGGTTCTAGGGTATTTTATGCTTGTGAGAGGTCGGCGTGGTGTCGCCAGTGATAATGTCTCACACAGGGATAGCCGAGCCGCCGAGCAGCCTCGGACACAGCAGTCAGCACTACACACGAGAAGACTCCGTACTCCTTGCTGGACGAAAGCGAAACCGAACGAAGCAAAGTTAATAACACATCGGCAATCTTGGCCAAGTAGTCGCGCATCCCTTCTGTCCGAACTGCTAGGTCTTTTTTTGCTTTCAACCTCTCCTCTGTTAGAATAGTGTTTCCTGGATTATTTTGCTATTCCGGAGGTTTTTAGGTTTCTATGTCTGTTGTGAACAAGTTACGATAAGCTTTGTTGCTTAACCCTTTTTCACTCAGAAATTCAGGTCAGAATTTTGACCTAAAGTTTTTCGTATGCATAAAGGTTGCTTTAGAGGCAGAGTACCACAAATACAGGCACAAGCTTCATATTGCCTGAGTATGTGTATCGGTCTCTAACATTGTTCATCGTCACTTGTTCTAGTAGCATAGTTCTCCGTATAGTTTAGCCACGGACTATAACCCATGTGTCTTCTCCCGTGTGACTCGTCTTGTGATTGTCCCCGTTACTTCTCTCGTCTGTTCCGTCCTTAGGCATGTGTTTATGGGTGACCCCACTAGCATCCATCCAGCTTTTTATTTCTTTCAAATACTTCGTCTATTGTTTTGGATAGTCAAAATTCTAATTGGTTTTTCATGACACGTTTGTTTTTAGCTCTTCCTTTCGCTTCCACCTGATTTTAATGAAATTTCTTTTTAGGGTATTTTTTACGTAGCAATTTATCGTTTCTTCAAACTTTTAATTACTTACCTATACGTTGATTTATATGTATTTTGTACAAAATTGCGTATTAATGATGCGCTGATAGGCTTCAATGGCATGGTAAAATATACATTAAAAAAAATGATTTATAAAAGTGCACTACGCTAGGTCAAAAAAAGTTTTTTTGATCTTTAATTTGTATACACCAATAAAATGTCTCAGCTCTCACGTTTGTCTTTTCCTAGCCTCGTGCGCTGTAAATTTGACGGACTAAATGGTTATAAAATTTCGTAGACCAAATGATTATAATATTTCGTGCCCTATTGATGCCAATCGGCCTCCTGTTCAACTGTGTTGTGTTGATTATTTATCTTTTGCGTCTGTCCTATGAGCCCCATTGACGTGGTGTTTCATTTTAGACCGGCAGTGGCGCGTCAGCAGTCAGCCCCCACCCTGGTGTTTAGGTGTGTCGATGTTGCCAATACCTACAATAGATTCTACTGCTTTTTCAACTCAACCAAAGTTCTTACTACTGCTAATAAAGCCATTAAACCTTTTTAAAATCCAGGAAAGTTTAATGAAAACATTGCGATAAAAGCATTCGCAGGACTTAAACTAACTTGGATTTATAAAGTTAATTATTAAACCAAATAGTAAATTTAATGTAATAGAAAAAAATAATAACCCTCCTTTTTAGTTCACCGTAGTCGGGTTACAGAACAAGCTGAAATTGTTAAGTTCAATTCGAAGTTCAATAAGCGCTAACAATATTTCCAACAGTTTCAAAGCCTGTCAAAACTGTTTGTGTTCTTGAAAAATATGTGTTCAGATAGATATGAAACCAAAGTACGACCATCTACTTATGATCAGCATATGATAGCGTTATTGCATTAATCAAATAGAGCCTGTCCAGAAGGAGGGCGTTTCACGCGCGTAAACTATTGCCATCCTCTTTTGTTAAACAGTCAAAAATAAGGATGGCAATAGTTTACGCGCGTAAAACGCCTCCATCTGGACAGGCTCTTACTGTCATAATGCCTATGTATTAATTTAACACGAGAAAGTCCACATAATCGCCGTGAGAGTATTAATTGTATCTGCAAAACAGCAACTTTGACATCAATAAAGATTCCTTATAACAATACCTATTCATCCGATCCGTCCGATCCAAAAACCGTCATATCTAATCCCAAATGAACAGACAGAACATTGTATTCGTTTTGATTGAAATATTTAAATCTCTGTTTCCTATAAAGTCTTTAACTCTTAAGGCGAACGCCAATGGTGAAGCGAGAAAGATTCTATTCGAACAAACTCCTGAAAACAAATGCGGCAACGCAAAACTGTTACAGCTTTCAACAATTCTTGTATTTACACTAATTAAAACTATTGTTAGTGCTCTAGAAAAATAGTTGAATTGTTGTAAACGTAATTCCACTTTACATAGCTTCCATTTTAATAGCAGTTTACCTTTTACCAAAATCATTTTATCCAATTGCAAGATTAATTTCGTTGCTCAAAGCAAATCTGGAACCGTGGTTGAGTTGAAGTGGTAATAGAAGAGCCCTTATCCAGCGTCCCTTTCCTGCTTCACCGTGACTGTCGAGCTATATTGCTTTCTATTGTTTGTGACGTCATTTCTACAGATACAATAACGTATACCGTGGATTGTGCACAGACGGTTGAATAAGCAATACAAAGATCACCAATAGTTCCTATGAAGTTCTCGTTCGGTCTCTCTAGCAATGTCTTAGACAGATTCGTCTTCAGTAGAGATAAATTGCCGTGGATTTGGTGTAATATCGCAATATTAGTCGGATTTTAAAATCAGAGTTTCTAATAACATATTTCACGACAATTTGGTGAATAAACCGAATTACAATATCATATAACTTTTGAAACTATCATGGTTACGAACATAAATATTATCAAAGTAACAAAACTCAATAATCATGTTAATTATCCCGTTGATAATAATATTTATGTACAATATCATATTCTTTTATTAATAAAAACAATTCATAAATGTCATTATTATCTGTTAATACTCAGATTAATAGTAGGTAGGTACCTTTAATAAAAAAAAAATACTATTTGACATTCTAGAGAAAATTGGCAAACTGTTATATTTTGTTCTCCAATCATAAAGTTATATTTGTGTATTCAAAATCAGAATGTCGCATAACCGTAAGTCCAAATAACCTTTTTTATTAATAACAAACCAAACCTTTATTATTCTGCATCTGTAGACGAATCATTGTCTATGGTATGCGAGAAAGGCTGTGAACGGCCAGTGTCAATATTTTAACTATCTGTGGTTTTGCTGTTGTGAGTTAGGTATAAGACTTTTTTTAATTTTAAGTAGGTTTAGTTCGCGTCATGTAAAAAGAACGCTAACTATCAAGCTGCGCAGTGAGCAATTTATAAAAAGTAGGCAAATTAATGCCATCGCGCACAAAAGTTTTGAATTACGAAATACAAAAAAAAACAAACAATAAAAAAACGATAGGCTTAGTACTTTCGTGTGCAAGTGTAAGTACCCATTCGCAAACTTACCCCCTACACTGTCTTCCAGCGTTCTTTTTACGCGACGCGAACTATACCTAGGTATACCTATGTCAAATATCTAACCACAGTAATCAAAATCACGGCTAGATGGAGTATTGAAACTGGCCGTCAGTCGACGGGGTGTAACAATAGGACCTATTGATGGAAATGCATTGCGTATTCAACCGTTACGCTTTGGCATCAAATGCGTATGTGTGCTAGCGAAACAATAAAGATCATTATATCAAGACACCCTTGTGTCTAATTGTGCTAAATAGCCTTTTGTGAACGTGATGAGCGAGTGCCTGGCAGTTGCAAAAAGTGTAGGTTCAAATACGACGATGGTACAGAAAATGCATTATCTGTGGATTAAAATATTCGCTGAGCATTCCTTTATCTGATTCTCATTATGACAAGCATTATAAATTATAATTATAGAAATTAATTCTGAAATAATTACGAATTACAATCATTTTAGTAAGTCCATATTAGTGACGTAGTTTCCGATATCAAAGACACAAGATATCATAATGTGAGGTCAGAACAATCAAAAATAGAAACCTAAGTAATCGACGTACCTACCTAATGTAATGATAGTGCTCAAAACATTAAAATTTTAATTATTTGAAAAAAGGCAACATTACTTTGGTGCTGTATTGGTGCAATGCACATAATAAACATAGTTTTTGATAAAAAAAAAAACAATTTATAACAATCAATACTCATAAATGAATACATAGCGTTATAAATTATATCTCATGTTCGTGTTAGTTATGCTGTTTTTGTTTTGCCAGAAAAGTAGAACATGTTTTATAACAATGCAATCAGTTTCATTTTAATTGTATCAAGCATTTGAATGCTGAGTTTTGGAACATGGCGTTTTTATCGAATGGTTATATTTTATTGTGTAGGGGTTTCAATGGAAAGCAATATAATGATAGAATGCAGCACGTTGCATGCCTCCGTAACAAGCCTGGAACTAGCTATGGCATGATCTATTTACTAACCTAATTAACTAGTTCACTCAATTTACATCACATTTCTTCAGAACAATTCTACACATTTCAAACTCTACAACACAATTTTATTTTTTCCTCACGTTTTATTACCGCAAGACATTGAGACGAAATGGATCGTTCGATTAACATAACCGTGCTCCATTTAGTTGATTGACAACAAGTTTTCTTCTAGACGGGGCTTAAATAATACTTTTCTTTTTCAGATACTAACAAACTTTTAAATACCTTTTAGCGGCTTACTTCAACCGTTTGGACACTTAAAATAATAGAATTAGCGATGCAAATGGAATAGACCTACAATAGTTTAGACTAACCAAGTAAAATAGTTTTTCTAACGTTTGAGAACTTAACTTAAGGTAAAGTAAGCTAATATCGTACTAATTAAATACGAACTTGTGAAGCTTCGCGGCTTTCTATGGACAAGAGTCGCTCCAGCTTCCAGCGGGCTTAAAAAGGCCGTTATAGGAGAATCACAATAGGAATTGATCTATATGCCATCTCTTTTCATTGAGAGTGATAAGAACAGCATATATTGCAATTCCTATTCTGATTCTGCTATAGCGGCCATTTTACCCGCGCAGAACTAACAGATGCTTCCGAAGCGAACCATAAACTAACATCTAATGCGCTTCGATGTTATACAGGAGGTTGGCGGATGAAGATGACGAGCTATCAGAAGTCCAGCCTGACGCGGTCCCTCCTGAAGTCAGAGAATGGTTGGCGTCGACCTTCACGAGGCAGTTGGCGACAGCGAAGAGAAAGTCTGATGAGAAGCCTAAGTTCAGATCGGTGGCTCATGCGATCCGAGCGGGCATCTTCGTGGATCGGATCTATAGGAGGGTCACGAGCACCGCGCTTATGCAGTTCCCTCAAGATGTGGTTAGAGTACTCAAGGTTAGTTAAACTGTGGACCGTGGAGATTCTTGCGAGAACTTACATTTTCTAGGTTAAGACATGCATGACTTATGTCATTTAGAAACAATGCTTTCTATTATTGTTATATTTTTTCATTTTGATTAGTGGTTCCAAGTTCCAATTATAAATAAGCATTTTTTTTTTATTTAGATTGCAGCTACAAGTTTTGTAATCAAAGGTCCAATACTCCAACAGCAATAACATGCACAAAAATTGATGTTTGTTAGAATATTTCTTAGAGATGCTTCAATAACGTCATTGAAACGTGGGGCAGACCTAGGAAATTCCGATTTCATCTTTTTGCGATGTTTTCTCACGTTTGTCCGCTTTTATTGAAATTGGTGATAAAATGCTATTCCATTGATAACATCGTAAACCTAGCTACGAGTATTAGTAAATAAATTGAGATTGGTATCCCTTTAAATGTTTTTCATTCTTATGTCATGAATGTAATGCACAAGAAAAAAAAATTAAAAGCCTAATAGGCTCTCTCTATTAGCTCTATTAGCCTCTTAGCTGCTATTAATTAATCGTTCGTAAATGTTCGTTTATCGATGTGGCAGAAAATTGCATAGAAATAGATAGAGTTGTGATGTAATGTAGTAAGGTTATTGGTGGTGTTCAGGAGGTCGTGATGAGTGATACAGCCTCATTCTTGTTGATAGGTGTTTATTGATGTGCGGTCTAATGGGTTCTGTCTCTTAATACATTGTATAAACTATATTGTAAGGTATGACAAATATGCTGAGTTTGTAGTTGCACTCACACTACATCTATATTTTTGGGGGCAAATAATTTTAATGAGACAACATTAAAATTATTTGCTTACATCATAATATTTTAAATATTGAATCGGATATATTATTTAAGTACCCTTAAATAGGTACTCACACTACATCTATATTTTTGAATCTGATAAAAGTAAAATTTGTTTTAGAATTTATTGAAATTTTGTATTACTAGGTACGTACTTATTTATTATTATTAAGAATAATAAAAAAATATTTTATATTGAAATGCTCACGTTTTGTCATCTTCATTTAAAATTTAACCAATTAACATTTGACTTTTAGTCACAATAATTCTCAAATACAAAAAAAAAATTCACCAATATTATCAAAATCATTTTTAAAAAAGACTACATAATATCAAATGAAGTTACTCAACTTATATTCTCTAGATTCTCTATATAATTAACTTATATTCCATAAAAAAAAAAACTTAGGTTATTAAAAAAAAAATTTACATATCAAACAATTAATTGAATCGAATTGAATGACATACATTTTTGGTTATGAATACTTACAGAATAAACTTTTTATATATAGATTTTGTCGTATCAACAAAATTTCTCATAGTACTATTGGCAACAAAAGTGTATAATTTTAACTTTTTCTCAATTTTATTTTATACCCATTTTCTACACATTACTACTCTTATATTTCTCCTTATTTCAGTACATAATTTCTCTTTGTTTTAGTTTAAACACACATTTATATTTTACTAAAAAAAAATTACCCTATAATATAATTTTTTTTAACATATTTTTACTTAGATATACCTATTATACTAAAATTAAAATTGTCAGGTAAACTGTCATGTCTTTATCTTCACAACCACAGGTTGATCAGGCCTGGGAGCGTTGATGTCAAATGATCGTCATGTCAAAAGTCATTCTTACCTAATCTTACCTATAATTTACCAATATTTCTAAATCTAACTTTTTTTCTACCTGGAGGTTTCTTTTCATCATATTTCATTTTCAATACAACTCTCTTATTATTCATTCCTTTCATAATCATTGCTTCATTTATTTCATCAATACTCGCATTATATCTTTTCATAAATGGTTTTCCTATAATACCACTTCTTGCACTTTGTAGATTCTTGACTACATAAAACTTTTCTTTAAAAATCTCTCCATTGCTTTCTATATTTAAATCAATATTTCCTTTAAACTCTAACTTTTCACCTGGGCATTTAATACTAATGCTATCTTTCTGTAATACTTTCAATAATTCTGGTTTTCTTTTTATACATTCATATTTCAACACATTCATATTAGCTCTCTTGTCTACTAAAAACATTGAAGAATCGTTCTCTATATTCATACATACTGCTCTGCTATTATTCATGTCGTACTCAAATTTCATTACATTCCTTTCATTCTGTTTAAAATCTGCGCGTTTAGGTAGTGATGCTCGCTTTGACTCACTCGGTATGTCATCGGGCGTCAAGTTACGCTGCGCTTGCGATAACTGCAAGCTTGGAATCGCGTTGCACACGGGTTGTTTTTTAAATTCCTGTCTTATTGCGTAATTATTTTTTACACCTGTTTCCTCAAAATATTTTCTGTTAAAACTTTTCAAATCACTATTTCGTTCATGCCTATAACTGTTTTTTATACGTGAATTACCTGTATAACTCTTTTTAAAATAATTATTTCCTTTCTCTACAAAACTTTTACTGTTGAAATTGTATGACCTGTTTCTGAAACCAATACTACACTCGAAACTTTCTTTTATATTTTTGTCTGATATTTCCATCATGCTCATCTCATCTGAAGCTACTTGGATGGCTTCACGAAGATTTTTAAACTGTCTACATGCCATGATAAGCCGTAAACGAGAGTTCCTAAGACCATTTGAAAAACATTTAATCGCAGTTTTTTCGTTAATCTGAAGTAAAACTTTCCTACTTTCATTCTGATTGTGACCTAAAGAACCTAAAAAATTTAACTGGGCTAATGTTAATTCAACCAAAAGATTTTCTATTTCAAATTCTTGAAAAGTTCTATTTCCTTGCTTACAATTTAATAATTGCATTTGCAGACACACATGTGACCTTTCAGTCAATAATTTCTTTCGCATGTCACTCAATAAATCGTCAATATCATCATAATTCGATTTTAAATAAAATTTTCCTCTAACTGACAATCTCGTTTTGAGAACAAACTTTACAAGCATTTCCTTTCCACATTCATTCAACATCTCGCTATAAAAATCAATACTATCTATTAAGGCTCGCGTATTCTCTTCCTGATCATTCATCACTGGTAACAAGGCAATAGCCGATTTTAAATCAAAATTTTGTAAACCCATCTTAAAATATTTCTGTATCAAACACAAAATATATTTATAGCTATTTAAAAATTAGAATCGCTATTAGTTTCTATATATACAGCATTAAAATATTTAAAAACAAAAATTAGATTAATTTACTCAATTTGACATCAATTAATATTTAACCTTTAATTTTATCTAAACAAAATGGCAAGTATAAATCTCTTTAACTAAAATATTGTAGGAGGTATTCAATAAAATTTTAAAATCAAAGTGACAAACGCCTTAATAAACCTGATCGTATCAAATTCTACTAACCTTGAATCTCTTCAATTACTTTCCATAACATTATTTTTTACTTTTCATAATACGTGCTGGCATTTTCCACTTGTGCTGATGTCCTTCTCCCAAACGCGTTAGTAGTCCTAGAGGCGAAGACTGGAGCTCGTCCTAGTCCACTGCTCTGGGTGGCTACTTGGCTCCTGGCACGCTGATCTGGGAGGCTGCTTGGGCCGGGCTATACCCTGGACACCACTGCTACTGAGCCGGGAAATCCCTGACTCCTCCAACAAATATATTCTTCTTTCTTCTTAATCTTCATAAAACATATTTTTCTTCATAAAATTATTTCTTCTTTCTTCATTTAATTATTTCATACCATTATTTTTCTTTCTTTTTTTTTTCGGTTTGCGGGTGCCTCTCGACCAACAGTCAAAGTTATTGCTCTCCGGAATTCCTACCAAAAACACTATAAATTCTTAATTAAACTCAACAAAAGTGCTAAAAACATCAAAAGTAGTGCCTAACGGAAACATTCCACTAATATTCACCAGGGAAATCGAAGATTCAAGGAAGTTTTTCACATCACAAAATTGGAATTGGAGGTTAGAACAACAATCCGAAGTAAGCCAACACCATACTGACAACATAACAAAACAACAAAACATCTAGCAAAGTGTCAAAGTCCAATCAACTACACATTGACACTGACAGCACAACCTGTCAGTCACCAAAGATAGTGTTGCCACATAAAAACAAGTGTTGCCAGTTCGGGAAATCTCCCTAAAAATATGGAAGGAACTTTGGGGAACAGGGTGGAATAGTTCCCCAAAGGCAGAGTAGGTGGTTCCTCTGCAACGGGTCGGCCCATCTGGCCCACTTACCCGTGGTCTTTCGACCAACAGTTGATGTCGGATAGTTGTATACAAGCTTCAACTCGGTAGAAACTCCGCTTGCGAGATCTAGGGAATTCCGATGTTATTCCGATGTTGCGTGTGATTCCGTTGCTCCTTTAGCCTGCAATCTGGTCTGAGGTCTGATACTGTCCAGCGTGTTTCACTTTTTGCAGTAGTAGTTGCTTTGGAGTAGCTTGGACGTTCTTTATCCAAGGATAACTCAGATAGGAGTCGTTGATGTCGAGCGTGGCGCCATCTGTAGTGCGTAGCATGTTTTCTGTAGTTCATCTAGCGACAGGTAGATGTCGCTACATCACTCCCTTTCCAGACCGAAGGTCGATATGATCTTGTCACCAGCATTGTAGGTGTCCACGGTGAGTCGGGACGGAGTGGTGCGTCGGGTGCGTCTACGGTGAGTCGAGACGTGTCCACAGTGAGTCGGGACGACGCGGTACGCCGAGTGCGTCTACGGTGAGTCGAGACGTGTCCACGGTGAGTCGGGACGAATCGGCGTGCGGTGCAGTGCTCTGGGTGATGTCCACGGTGAGTCGGGATGAGATACCCAGACGATGCTGCGGTTGAGATATCTCCACGAAGCGTATCGAGGAGCGGAGAGCCTGCAGAACCAGGAAGTCGGGGCGGCTTGCGATGGAACTGCGGAGGCTGGAGGCTGAAGATTGCTGGTGTGGTGAGAAGCTGCTGGTCCGGAAGGTATGCTTGAGAGAGGGAGAGAGAGAGATAGACGAAGGTTGATGTGCTCGCTGCTGATGATGATGATGGCGCTGAAGGTGCTGCGTGTTGAGGGTTCCAGTCGTCGGGTTTCGGCAGGAGTCGTCCGAGGTAGTCGACGGCTGGATCACGTCGGGGTCACCAGTTTGGGGAACAGGGTGGAATAGTTCCCCAAAGGCAGAGTAGGTGGTTCCTCTGCAACGGGTCGGCCCATCTGGCCCACTTACCCGTGGTCTTTCGACCAACAGTTGATGTCGGATAGTTGTATACAAGCTTCAACTCGGTAGAAACTCCGCTTGCGAGATCTAGGGAATTCCGATGTTATTCCGATGTTGCGTGTGATTCCGTTGCTCCTTTAGCCTGCAATCTGGTCTGAGGTCTGATACTGTCCAGCGTGTTTCACTTTTTGCAGTAGTAGTTGCTTTGGAGTAGCTTGGACGTTCTTTATCCAAGGATAACTCAGATAGGAGTCGTTGATGTCGAGCGTGGCGCCATCTGTAGTGCGTAGCATGTTTTCTGTAGTTCATCTAGCGACAGGTAGATGTCGCTACAGGAACAATGGAACTACTACTTGAAAAAATTAAAGAGCAAATGACACTACAAACTAAAACAATAACAGAAGCAGTGACCGAAAGCGTCTCCAAAAGCATGGATGAGAAAATAGCGGTCATTTTAGAAGAAAATAGATCCCTAAAATCAAAAGTAGAAAATATGCAACAAAAAATTAACTATTTGGAAGAGGAAAAGAGAAGAAACAATTTGATATTTTTTGGAGTGGCAGAAACAGAAAAAAATGGCCATCTTATCGACTTTGTGATAAAATTAATTGAAAAAGAAACAAAAATAAGACTAGAACCATCTGAAATAAATAAAACCCATAGGCTGGGGCCAAAAACAGACAAAACTCGCCCACTACTTGTTGGCTTCACTACCAAATGGAAGAGAAATCTAGTCTTTAGAAGTAAAAATAAACTAAGCTCCGATATCCGCATCAAGGAAGACTTCTCGAAAGAAACTCTAGAAAAAAGAAAGGAACTAACACCCCAAATGCTACAAGAAAGGCAAAGAGGGAAAATTGCTTACATTAGGAAAGACAAACTGATAGTAAGAGAACCTAGAGAAGACACGAATGTTAAGAGGAAAAGAGATCAAAATGAGTCTCCCAACAACTCACCTGGTCAAGCATTCAAATCTGCGCCAAAGAAAAACAAAACAAACTTAGATAACTTTATAACAAGAAACAGATCAGCTTCGTTATCGGAGTCAAAAAACTAATAAGCAACGCTAACCGAAAAACCAAACAAAACAAAAACAAACAAATCATAAAAACAACAACAAGCACCCCAAACCGGCCGGTCACCGTGGGGGAAGAAGACCACAACCTTCCAACTTCAAAACCAAAAGAAAATCATCATCACTCTACAACATTAGACAACCGAAACAAACTATCATACCATATTGCAACGTACAATACACGTACTCTAAGAACAGAAGAAAGCTTACTTGAACTTGTTACTGCACTAGAACATGTAAAATGGACCATTATTGGTCTCAGTGAGGTGAGGAGATATGGAGAAAAGATAGAAGAGACAGATAAATACATTTTCTACTATAAAGGTGAAACGCCTGGACAGTATGGAGTAGGATTCCTTATAAAAAAAGAAATTAGAGATCAAATACAAGAAATAATCGGTGTATCGGAACGCATAGCCATACTAAACCTGACAATCGGCGAGGAGAATTGGTCCATTGTACAGACTTACTCCCCCACAGAACAGGCCAATACTACAGATATCGACTCATTTTACTCCAAATTGAACGCTTCTATAATAGAACATGCACATAAACAAATAATTGTAATGGGCGACTTTAATGCCAGAGTGGGTGAGAGACGTAGAGGGGAAGATTCGATCTTAGGACGATATTGCTATGGGCAAAGAACACGGAATGGCAGAAAACTAATGGAACTAGCTTTTGAACACAACTTAAAAATCCTAAATACCGAATACAAAAACAGCAGCAGATGGACATGGGAGTCACCAGACGGAGTACATAAAAACGAGATAGATTACATCCTTACTAACAAGAGCAAACTATTTGAAGACTGTAGAAATGTTAAACACATCAATTTTAATACCAATCACAGAATGGTTCGTGCAAAACTAACAATGAAACCTCTAAATAAACGTAGACCATTTAATATTAAAACTCAAGCACGTGCTATTGAAGGAAACATAAACAAAGATGAATTGAACTCTCAACTAGAAGACTTCGTGGAAACAACAAAAAATATTGATCTGCAGGACAAATACGACAAATTTAATGAAATTCTCAAACAAACGATAAAACAAAGTATGAACAATAATACAAAAACAAACAATAACCAAATTTCAGACAGAGTAAAACAACTACTGGATAAAAGATTAGAGATGATAAATACAAGGGAAAAGACAAAGGAAACAAGAAAAGAGATAACCAATTTAAGTAAACAGATAAAAGAAACCATGAGGAAAGAACGACAAGCGCACAGACTAAAAACATTTGAAACACACATAGAGAAAACAGGCGGTGTAAAGAAGGCGTTAAAATCCCTAACAGACAAACGAGAATGGATACCACAAATTAAGAACAAAAGAGGGGAATGTATAACCAAAAGACCAGACATACTTACCACAGCGACTGAGTTCTACCGAGACCTATATACGAGCCAAAATGATGTACCAGAAACAAATCTGTCAGGAGGCAACGAGGTGCCAGAGATACTTCCTAGAGAAATAGAAAGAGCTATCGAAACTCAAAAGAAAGACAAAGCACCTGGACCTGACAATCTAACTAACGAATTCTTAATAGATGTCAAAGATGCCATCGTCAAAGTTCTCACAATAATATTTAATGAAATCTTAAGAAGCGAAATTATTCCAAGACAATGGCTAACATCTACTATTATATTAATACATAAAAAAGGAGATAAGAATGATATTGGCAACTACCGGCCAATCAGCCTTATGTCGAACATCTATAAAATCTTCTCAAAAATAATTCTCAACCGTATTACAAAAACACTTGATGAAAATCAACCTAGGGAACAGGCCGGCTTCAGAAGTTGTTATTCAACACTCGACCACATTCACGTCGTCAAGCAACTCATAGAAAAAAGCAAAGAGTATAACATGCCCTTATACTGCTGCTTCGTAGACTACTGCAAAGCCTTCGACTCCATTGAGCATGAAAAAATATGGAAAGCTCTTAGCAACCAAGGGATCGAAAATAAATACACGAGGATAATCAGAAACATCTATAGAAATACTACTGCAAGCGTAAAACTGGAAAGAGAAGGAAAAGCTATAAATATAAAAAGAGGAGTGCGCCAAGGAGACCCTCTGTCTCCGAAGCTATTTTCAGCAGTCCTTGAAGACATATTCCGACAGCTAGATTGGGAAAATTACGGCTTAAACATAAACGGAGAAAAACTTACACATCTACGATTTGCTGACGACCTGATAATTCTTTCCAATACGCCGGGCGAACTCACTAGAATGATACAAGACCTAGACAAAGAAAGCGGCAAAGTAGGGCTATCGATGAATACCCTTAAAACTAAAGTTATGACCAACAGTAAAGTAGAGCCAATAATATTAAATGGAAATCCAATCGAGTATGTTGAAGAATACACATATCTTGGACAAGTTATTTCACCAATCGACCTAACTGCAAAAGAAATAGAAACACGAATAGGGAATGCTTGGAAAAGATACTGGAGTTTTAGAGAAATCATGAAAAACAAAGAGGTTAGTGTAAAAATTAAAAAGAAACTTTACAATACATGTATTCTTCCAGTATTAACATACGGCTGCCAAACATGGGCTCTTACTAAAGCGCACAACAGAAAACTGGAGGTCTGCCAGAGGTCTATGGAGAGAAGCATGCTTAGCATTAAAAAATCAGACAGAGTGAGAAACACAAAGATAAGAGAAACAACCAAGATAGAGAATGTAACCCTAGCGATAAGAAAGAATAAATGGAGATGGACAGGACATACTTTAAGAGGATCAGAGAGGTGGAGCAAAATTATTACAAACTGGCAACCTAGAATTGGGAAGAGGAAATGCGGAAGACCATTTATGAGATGGGAAGACGACTTCAGAGCTATAGCTGGGAAACTATGGTCAAGGACTGCCAGAGATAGAAACGAATGGAAGAAGTTGGAAGAGGCCTATGCCAAATTAGGGCAAACGGAGGAACAGAAAAACTAGTGTTAGAATAAGTTAGATTTAAGGAAAAACTGTAAACTTCTGAATAAAGGCTTATATTATTATTATTATTATTTTATTATTTTTCTTCATAAAATATTTTTCTTTCTTCATTTATTTATTATCTTCTTTCTTCATTTATTTTATTCTTCTTACTTCACAATAATATTATTTTCTTTCTTCATACTCTTCATTTATTTGTAATCTTCTTTCTTCATAATATTTTATTTCTTCATTTTTCATTTTCATATTTTTCTTTCTTCAACAAATTTTCTTTCTTCAGTTTTCATTCTTCAATAACATTTTTTACCCTCTATATTTTTGGGGAAAAAATGTTCCGATCCTGGCAGGGTCGCCATGAAATGTTGTAAGGTTATTGGTGGTGTTCAGGAGGTCGTGATGAGTGATACAGCCTCATTCTTGTTGATAGGTGTTTATTGATGTGCGGTCTAATGGGTTCTGTCTCTTAATACATTGTATAAACTATATTGTAAGGTATGACAAATATGCTGAGTTTGTAGTTGCACTCACACTACAGTGACTTAGAATAGCATATTTACCCCTGTATCAAAATGAGCTGCTTATTTTAAAAGAATCGCTCACTTGATTCGCTCACATTAACCTACCACAAAGAACAAGCCTTTTCCTATTTATTAGCAATAAACTAGACAAGAATAACGTCTGATATTCTCGGAATTTGCTTGCGGTCAATTCGGAATCCTATTAGAAACGTGTAGACGTGGATTGCAGATCTAGGAACCAAATTCTTTTCTAGATGTGACAGATATTACTATAAGAAATATGTACTTGGGCAAACTAAAATCTACATTAAACCAACCTTTCTAGTTTTAAAGTTAAAAAACGTTCTCAGCGGTAATAAAATGTAAGTTGAGTACCTACCTATGAAAAACAAATACAATGAAGTTTGATCACATTGATGAATCACAGGAGCTAAAAAGTTAACAAAATGTTTAATTTTAATTAAAATTAACTATCAATTCAGTTAGCATGATTATTGTCTGTATAAAAACCAGTGTTGCCAAACTAATAAATGAACATACGGGCTTCAAACGTAATAAGAACCCAGTGTAATTTCCTAAGCTCCAAATAGGTGAAACTACGCTTGGGATATCGTAATATTTTGTTACGCTGGCCGCATGCTACCTCTACTGTTTCCTGCTCTATGGTCAATTCCCAATGCGCTCTAACCACAAATCCGACAGCGTCAAGTTATAAAATCAAATTCTATTATGAAAAGCCAAGCAATCCCTATTGCCCGAACAATGAGCAAACAACCTCCAGGCGCTTCTGTTAAACAAAAGATTAACTGAATAACGACCAGCACTGAACTTGGAATGGATTAATTCGTTCATTGTAAATGTTCTCCTGAAAGTGTCAAGATCAGGGGCCACAATTCTACTAATTTACAATGTCAACCATTCCTAAATCATTATCGCTGCGTTTTGTTTCGTTCTCCAAAATGACAGTAATTGGTTTGAAAACGTCACCACAACAGAGTACTTAACCTCACTGGTCATTAGTAGAAGGAAAAAAGATTGTTAGAAGAATTGGGCTCAGTTTCATTGTTTCATTGGAATGAAATAAAACTTCCAATCTATCACTTATACAGGGTGGAAAAAATGAATGGGCCCTGGAGGGAAACTACTTTAAATCCTTAAAATACAGTATTTTACTTAAAGGAAACATTCCTTTATTTTTGAAAAGAAACATAACTGCATTCAAAGATTTTCTAAAATTCGCTTGCTTCACCCAGGAATCGGACCAGCTAAAAATTCAAAAATTAAACATTCTCTATTTTATTCCACTAGTCGATACATTCAATACTAAAGATAAAACTTCTCTAAGAAACATGAGGTCTTACACTCGTCTGTCGTACAAAAAATCCATGAAATCTAATATTTAGTACATAAGGGCTTTAATTGCAATTTAGCTCTACAGTGGAATGGTGAGAGGTATCCAGTAGTGTGATTCAGACCTTCTCGGAATGTATTCCGAATTCGGAAAATAAAGTTTCTTCGCTGAAAAACCGTCAACTTTTCGAAGAAAATCATCGAATCGGATGCATTTTCGGAAGTCTGAATCTCATCTCAAATAGACAAAGACCGTCTAGAAAAGTTTAGACGCGAATGGTGAAATAATAAAAATTAATGAAAAAAATTGTGAAAAATTAATTGATGGTTAAACAAACTTACCAAGTGAAGTTTGGCCATAATTATACGAGACGGTTACATCCGAAGAGATCATAATATTTTTGACCATGTAGTTTCACTTCTCAATGTACTAGGGCATCACATAATTTTAGAGTACTGTAAAATCTGTAAAATTAAAGCATTAGTAACAAAATAATGACACTCTGGCATCCCTATCTGGCAACCCACTCGCTCGGCTCGCGCCAACTTCATTTCTTCAGAGACACTTATGTCGTTAAAGTAGCAAGGGCCTTTATGGGTTCGGGTGGGACCTTCTTGATCTCTTCGGATGTAACCGTCTCGTATAATTATGGCCAAACTTCACTTGGTAAGTTTGTTTAACCATCAATTATACTACGACGGTTACATCCTCAAGATCATAATATTTTTGACCATGTAGATGTTTAGCGACCTTTAACGACATAAGCGGTTAACGCAAAAGCAGGTAGGTACATTAATACCTAATGACGTCTTACAATCAACTTACGATTGCATGTTTTGACAAAAAATGGAATCTGCAAATAAATAAATATTCAATTCAAAATATTCAATTATTTAAATATTGGTGAAACCGATAGAATACTTAAAATATTTTACAAAAAACCAAATACATCACGCTCATCATTTTGGGTCAAATGTAGAACTTCTGACCAAACGAGTCGGTTCGTTATAAGATATCTATTGGGACTCCGTTACGCATAGACGCCACTATTTGACTGGCAAAATCTGCATTATCTATCGGCTCATTGTCGAGACACTCGTATTATGTATCGTTTTGTAAGAAAAAATTTATCTGTTTAGGAAATAATTTTGAAAGATGATCAAGCACCTACAAGATTCAGATTTCAGATTATTTTCATTATTGGAAAAAACAAAGTTTAGTTCTATTCTATCATCTTGACTCATCCGTTTACCAAATATTGCAAGCGCTGAATGACAAGTATTCAAAGTCGAATAATTTGACCCAGATTTATATTCGCTAACTAAAAAATCGATTACAAATAGAATATAACTTCTAAAAAGTCAATTTAAAGTTTGGTGCAAAAATTGCCACCATTTTGTGGAATCACAATTATTATTGTTTTAAAGAACTTTTAGAAAAAGATGATAGGTATATCAATTTTATAGCACTTGCTTAAAGTGCTTGTCTTGAGTAGGCTTGCTCAATAACAGCGATGACACTAGGGTGTCGCTGCCAGAGTCTGAAAGTTGAAAAGAGTAGGGTCAGGGAGGGTACGGTGACTCAGGAGACAACAGTGGCTCACACGTGTTTCGACTAGAACGGCGTAATTTAGATGGTTATCTCTATCGCAGAATTGAAGCGTGTGTACCCCAAATGTGTTCAAACCAATCAGGCGGCAGATCGAGCGCAGTACCGAGGTGTCATCGCATTTCTTAGTTTCCGCGCCTACAAAATTACTTTTAAAGTAAGTTTCTTTTGTTTGTCATACCTTAGTTTATCGTAATTTGTGGTGACCATTATGTTTGCCGTATAGTAGATATTGTAGAAGTCTTATTTGTGTAGTTCTTTGATGTGTTTGTTAGCTGATTCGATTGTCGTCATTGAATATTTTCAAAACGGCGTAGTTGCGAACAGTGACTCAATTTTTAAAAGTACACAGTGACTCATGAGTCACTGTGTATTGGTGCAGGGTAAAGACCTAAAATAAATTATTTTAGCACTTTATAATACTACTTTTATTTTTTCATTAATAGAATGTCACGGCCACCGACTACCACGACGAGAAAAATAGGAAATACTCCTGCTGAAAGAATTAAAGAGGGGATAAGGTTGATTTCAGTAAAAATGATTTTAGGTTGATATGAACAACATTTTGAGACTAGAATAATTCTTCTTTATTTCTAATAAAAAATAGAAAATAAATAATTAACGTTTTTTAATTTATTAATACTAATTACCACTACTGAATCACTGAGCCACTCTGTACACCTGGTGGTACACAGTTGCTCAATTCTCACTTTTTGATTTTTGGTTTGTAATTTTGTTTTAGCAGTATTTAATGAAAATATAAAGATGCCATATTAAACTAGGATAGTTTAGCAACAACATGTGCAAATTTCAGGTTAATCCTTTGAGTTCTTCTACATTTTAGAGCCCTCTGAAAAAATCCGAGCCAACCTAGCCTCCCTGACCCTACCTAATGTGGTATTATGTAAACTAGTTTGCCTTGAGATATATATATATATATTTTTTTTATGAACAATGGGTACCATGGTACCAAGGCCGCTAGGCCAATAAGGGACGACCAATTCTAGTAGCAGCACGATTATTGCTTAGTTTACTTAAGTATATTAAAATGAATGAAAAAAGGAGGTAATGTGTAGAAACAAATAAACACTCCAGTCTAGAGTAAACGCATCGATATCGAATGCGGACGGATCTCGTTTCAAGAGACGAACTTATGACATTTACATATTTATTCTAGTGGCAAATAAATCATTTTCATAAATAATTCAAACTTGTTTGAGATAGACTCCATATTGTATCAATAATAATTTTAAAACATCTGGATCCCTGGTCCAGCTTCTTTTTTGATTTTGGATTTTTCGAATATGCTACACTATAACGCCGCTACTAGATCTTACTACTTAAATTGTTTAAATGCTTAAACTGGACACCTCCTCATCATAATTACATATCGCGTTCGTTTTATCGTTACGGATCAAAATTTATTTTGTATCGATTTGCCAGCGAAACACTGTAATTCTATAGAAGCGGCTTTAAGTTCTAAAAGGTTGATAGTGTATCTGGCTCGGCAGTCCTAGAAGCCGTTTACAAGTTCTCCGTTAAAATTAAGACGCCCCAATCATTTAAAGGCGCATCCATAAAAATCTATTACCAAAAATAGGATTATTTGAAATTAAAATATAATTTCGCCACAAAGACAAATCTGGATATAAGCTACTCGTAGGTATGTGTGTGTTGTGTACCATGTAGGAGTCATAAATCAAAGAAGCTAGAAATTTCTCAATTTCAAGCCGATTCGAAGTGTACCTATAGCCGTCCACGGGCAGCTGCAGGACAAGCTGAGCAAAGTAACACGAAAAAATTTCGTGAAATCCCTTAGGGTTAGTGAACGAGTTTTAACAAGATAAGTGTTCTATTTGTGTTAAAATTCTGCCAAATTCAGGCACCTGTTAGGTACGAGAGTCTAATTCGAACTCAAAAAGGTTTTTGATTAATAATAATAAAACCCAATCTTGAAGGTTTCCTTGACTCTGTCGTGGCAATTATAAGTATAATTTATGCACTGAATTTTATTTTAATAAATGACTAGAATTAGTCCGTATTTCTTAGATAAGAAATGACAGGCCCTTATGGACCGGGTACTAAAAAACATATGTATCTTGCAAGTCTATCATAGCCATGAATCAGTCTTTAATAAGTAATTTAGCAGCGGTGCAAGTATCTACTACTTTAAAATATTGACTGAAAGATATATCGACTTAACACTAAATCTAGAAGTGCCTTCACGAATAATTTGTCAAAAAAGTTTGAGATAAAAATTGTCCGGAATATGTTTTATGTAAGAATCACAGATTCTGATGACTATAACTTATGAGTAGCTGAACATAAATGCTCTACGAGTAACTCCGTATTGCTAAACTTTTGGTTAGCTTGTTCCAACATTTGTACGGGAGGCCTACTATTAAACGGGATTTTAAATCCATTCACATAGCTAGGTACAGCTAATGATATTTTTCCAACAGAGACGTTATATTAATTAAACTCATTATAAAAGCTTTCAAACGCGGCGAAATTGTTTTACAGCTAAGTAGGTAGAATATTTGCAGCTTCGTTTACATTACATCACTCAAGAAACCAAAAGATAGCAGAGAAATACAAAACCTCGTTGTCAGAGATAAATATAATTTTCACAATTACGTGAGCAGCAAGTCGCAAATGACAGCCTGTGACGAGCGACCGAGTTGACTCAAGCTATCCAGCCCGAAGTTAGTTTGCCACGCGGAGCGGGGCACAACACAACACATCTACCTCAGTTTATAAGGTATAGTAGAAGATCATTGGGTACAGCAGAGTGCGCAGTAATTATGCATAAAATAGCGCAAATTGTTAGCATGAAGTAGTATTAGTTACCTCTTATGCGTTTTGCGGGTCCTGAACTCAGTCTTGGTGCAGGAAGAGCTCGCGGCAGGCGGTGGTCTCCGCCCTTGGAACGGGTACCCATCTTAAGACGATTACCTCAGATTTGGCATCTGTTCTTCGGTCCACCCCACCTGAATGGTCTGGGTGGTTTAGTTCTGGAATGGCCTTCCAGTTTGCCTGCTACTGCTTCGATCTAGAGAGTAAGCTAAGGTCATACCTTTTAATCTGAAGGCCTTTATATTTATAGAATATTTAAATATTAAAGTATATTTTACAAGGTCTTATTGGTTTTCTTGGTCTCGGTCACCTTCCACCAGAATCCGACCCCAACGTTTAGAGAGCTCCTATAAAGATAGATAATAATAATAATCATAATAATTTTATATTTTTTATTCAGACACAATGCATGAACCGATTGTCATAGTCTGACTATGACAAATCAAGTAGAGCTCACGGTGATGGAGTCGGGTATTGTAATAGCCGCGCTCTGAGAGTGGTAGAAGACATACTACGCTTTCATCAAAGTTACAAAAGTCAGGTAATATAACCTGTACAATGTGCAGTCTGTAGTTGTTATTGGTTTTAAAATCATTGGTCGTCATCATGAGACATGAGACTGAGCGACAGGAACGTGTTCACGTCACGCAGTATAACGCAGGTAGTTATTTAACCCTGGTGACTTATACTTACAATAGACACAATACTTACAGGTAAACATACTTACAATCTGCAGTTTGCAGTTTTTATTATTTTAAAACCATTGATCGTCATCACGTAATATAACAAGACTGAACGATATCAAACGTATTTGCGTCACACAATATCACGTAGGTAGGTATTTAACACCCTTAACCTGTATGGGCAGGTATACATAATAATACTTACTATCTGCACAGTTTTTATTATTTTAAAACCATTTGTCGTCATCACGTGACGACATGAGACTAAGCGAAATCAAACGTGATCGCATCGCGCTATAATTCTGGGTAGATATATATCACCCTTGACCTTTATGCACAGATAGACATATACTTACGATCATATACTTACGATCTGCAGTTTGCAGTTTTATTGTTTTAAAGTCATTGGTCGTCATCACACGACGACACGAAACTGAGCGATATTGAACGGGATCGCGTCACCCAGTATAGGTAGATTTTCCACCACCTTGACTTGTATGCACAGGTACTTAAAATCTGTAGTTTACAGTTGTTGTTATTTTAAAGTCATTACGGACTAAGCGATATCAAACATGATCGCGTCATGCAGGTAGGTTTTTCACCTCCTTGACTTGTATGCACAGGTAGACATACTTACAATCTGCAGTTTGCAGTTGTCGTTATTTTAAAGTCATTACGGACTAAGCGATATCAAACGTGATCGCGTCACGCAGTATAACGCAGGGGACCTAGGTTTTTTACACCCTTAACCTGTGTGGGCAGGTAAACATATACATCCAATCCGCAGTCTGCCGTTTTTATAGTTTTAAAGTCATTTGGGCGATATCAAACGTGATCGCGTCACGCAGTATAACGCAGGTAGGTTTTTCACCTCCTTGACTTGTATGCACAGGTAGACATACTTACAATCTGCAGTTTGCAGTTGTTGTTATTTTAAAGTCATTCCGGACTAAGCGATATCAAACGTGATCGCGTCACGCAGTATAACGCTGGGGACCTAGGTTTTTTACACCCTTGACCTGTGTTGGCAGGTAGACATATCCATCCAATCTGCAGTCTGCCCTTTTTATTGTTTTAAAGTCATTGGTCGTCATAATGTGACGACACGAGACTGAGCGATAATTATCAAACGCGAGCTCGTCGCGTAATATATCGCAGGTAGGTATTTCAACATCGTTGGTGACCTGTGTGCAAAGAAAACAAAAAAAAACCGGCAGTTTTTGGCACTTTGAAATTGCAATACGACAAAATTGTTATTACTAAGACGTAATCTAGATCGTTTATCATAACGAATAAATATCACAATGCAACGATAAACAATACAACAATAAACCCGAGACAAAAATAAAATGAAGGTAGTCACATATTTTTTAATGTGAATTGTCGACATGTAAAAATTATTTGTCGTAAATATTTTACGGTATTATTTGTTGTATGCATCTATAGGTAATATTTTTTGATAATTGGGTGAAATTAAGTAAACAAAAAAACTGTTACCTCCCTTCATCTCTCGTAGACGATGATGATTTTCATAAACTCCTTTCCAAAAGTTTAATCTTCTTTCTTATTCTATAATCACCACTTCGTTTACGTTGTTTTACCAATTATAAACTTTTAATTATAACTTTCTTGCGAAAAAAATAAATTCGTAATTATTGCGATGTTGCGATGCCCGCACATAAGAAACGAATGAAGTTGGCGCGAGCCGAGCGAGTGGGTTGCCAGATAGGGATGCCAGAGTGTCATTATTTTGTTACTAATGCTTTAATTTTACAGATTTTACAGTACTCTAAAATTATGTGATGCCCTAGTACATTGAGAAGTGAAACTACATGGTCAAAAATATTATGATCTTGAGGATGTAACCGTCGTAGTATAATGTTAGATTTCATGATCTTTTTTATTTCTAAAATCAAATGTGTGCTATAAAGATTTTATCCTGACATTAATCCTATCGATTAGTGGTTTTAAATAGAGAGAGGTTTGTTTTTTAATTTTTAGCTGGTTCGATTCCGGGTGAGGCAAGCGAATTTTAGAAAATCTATGAATGCAGTTTTGTTTCTTTTTAAAAATAAAGGAATGTTTCCTTTAAGTAAAATACTGTATCTTAAGGATTTAAAGTAGTTTCCCTCCGGGGCCCATTCATTTTTTCCACCCTGTAGAATGTTAACCTCTGCTTAATGTGGGTAACATAATATTTATTTCGTTGGATATACCTTTAACTACCCCTTAGACATCTTTAAGATGTGAGAGAATATTTATCGCGCTATGAGAATATAGTCGTAATTTGTGATCAAATTTATTTTTTTACTAGCGAACGCCCGCGGCTTCGCCCGCGTGGACTACAATTTTTATCCTACGGGAACCATAAATTTTTCCGAGATAAAATTAGCCTATAATGTGTTTTCCAGAACCTAAACTATCTAATCTACATTCCAAATCTCATCAAAATCGGTTTAATAGTTGTGGGGATACGTGGTAACAAACATTCACACACACGGACTTTCACCTTTATAAGTTTAGTGGGATGACATTTCATTTTGATTATAACAACCGCAAAATAACGAAATACACTAGCAAGACTCAAGTTTTTTATTACGAGTTAAGTTAGATTTTACAAGAAGCTCTTCATCTCATCTCATGATCAATGCATGAAAACGTGCAGGATCACAAATAAAACTTTAGTACGACATCAATTTTTTAGGAAGCTTCACATTGGCTATAAAATCTGGAGGTTTCACGAAACAACTTAAGCTACCTATTTTCAACACGAAAGGATTTGGCCGAATACTGCCCCAGAGAGCCGAATATCGAATTAGACTATGCGTCTGAACAATATTATTTAAATAAAATATCACAAAATTAACTGGTACATACAGAATACTTAGATATCTCGTGCCATGTGGGAATATAATTATGTTATTTTATTAGTAACTTTAGTCACTTCCGGTACTACAGTCCGTAATGCCTCTCCAGACTCACGGCGAGAAGTTTCACCGAGACTTCTCGAAGAACAAACAAATTATCCACACTCTCAATTTTCTCACTCGTAATCTGTTTGAAATCCTTTGTCTCGGCCAAAAATAGGTACCGACACCGAAGCGCGAGAACAAGAAGGCGAGAAACTCCTCACATTCACGCTTCTCGGGTGTTGTCGGGGTTTCTTGCCGAGAGTCTGGAGGGGCTATTAGGTATCACAGAGAATATTTTTATCAGATATACCTACCTTCTTTTTCGCGGTTGACATGACACTCAAATAGTAAACAAAACAGACGGACAAGAATTTGACAGATGTAAAAGGAATTTCGTTGAGTTTCAGTTGTGTGATTGTGTTGTGATGTGATTTATGAGGATTTATCACATTTTATTTAAAATTACAAAAAGTACTGACGCCTTGGGATATGCATACTGACTAAAATGGAAATGGGCTGGACATGTAGCCCGTCTACACGATGGAAGATGGACTAGGAGAGTTACGAATTGGGAGGGTCCAAGAGGTCGACGCTGCATAGGAAGACCATACGCTCGCTGGGACGACGACATCAAGAAAACTGCTGGACCAAACTGGCTCCGAGTAGCACAAGACAGGGACAGATGGCTGGCTTTGGAGGAGGCCTTCACCTTAGGGGTTCTCTAGTACCTACTTAGATTATAAGCATTAGTGATAAGAAAAAAATGTTAATTACAGAGAAATAAAAGGCTTTTTATTTTATTTATTTATATCATATTTTATTTTAGGTGGTAAGTACAGAATCACTGCACATGAGTGTAGGTAGATAATTTTATTGATGAAATTCCCAATTTTTCCTAGGTACTTTTCTTTTTTACTTTAAATTGTAGGTACTGGGAGCAGCTGTGTGCGTCAAGCTGCAACAGCCTCCTTCAGGCGATAGCCGACAGGCCTGACTTTCATCTTATTCAGTCTTGGGAGTCAAGGCATGCCATCTTGGCAACCTATACTTGCCATTGACTGTCCGGTTGTACCTACTTACCACTCAAATGTGCCACCGATTTTTGCCTACCTACTAATACTAACATAATATAAATGAATGATAATATTTTCACGTGAAAATTCCCGTGTGTTAAATAATATATGGATAAAAGTCTGAAATAAAGAATTTTTATTTTAATTTATTATTTTATTTATTTTCCATACCCTAGTTCACTTAAAATTCTGCCAGTCCATAATAATACTTACTAAATAATTATTGTTGGACATTACACACAGCGCCATCTATCCCCAAAGTAAGCAAAGCTTTTACTATACGAACCTAAAAAATATAGTTTCCTAGGTTCATCCGTTCATGCTGGGCGTCACAGCCTGCTGCTTTAAATTGGATTATCTTTTAAATCCCACTTTAAAAAGGAAGAAGATGAATGGAGTCTCACTATAAAATAAAATAAAAACCGGTCAAGTGCGAGTCGAACTCGTACGCCGAGGGTTCCGTACCTAGCCATGGTGCCAATTAAGCTAGTCCGCTTAATTGTATGAGCGCCCATACAACTCGGAGGACAATTTTAATTGGCGTCAAATTTGTATGTATGGGAACACCCTTTAGTTTTCAACTTTTTTAACTTTTTGGAATTTTTCCTTTAGTTGTGCTATAAGAACTTGCTTTTTGCCAAATTTCGTTATTCTAGGTCAACGGGAACTACCATTTAGGTTTTCGACCCAAAACCTCTAGGGTACTTCCGGTTGACCTAGAATTGTCAATTTTGGTTACAAGCAAGGCCTTACAGCACAAGTAAAGGAAAAATTCCGAAAAATAAAAAAAGTTGATAATTAAGGTAAGTTTTGGTACTTACAAGTTTTCACGAAAACCTAAATTTGCCTATATCTTTTTATAGTGTTGACTCAGGACCTTGATTTTTATACTCACAATAAGGACTATAGACCTTAGTATATGGTATAAATTTCAACTTGCTAGCTCTACCCGTTCCTGAGATAATCGATGGTGACACACGGACAGACGGACAGACAGACGGACAAGAAAGTGATCTTATAAGGGTTCCTTTTTTACCTTTTAAGGTACGGAACCCTAAAAACAAACCCAAAAATCCCAATTTGATCATGACGCAAGCATTCTTTCCTGTGGGCATCTGTGGGGCAAAATTGTTCTAGGAATCGGCCATGTCCTTTATGAACTCAGGACTTTTTTACTTCTTATATTTCATATAAGGACTTAGGCCAAGGGCTTGCTAACTGTCACGTAGTTTATATAACTTCTATTCTATTATCCTACGAATATTATAAAGGCGAAAGTCCATGTGTGTGTGTGTGTGTGAATGTTTGTTACCACGTATCTCTATAACTACTCAACCGATTTTGATGAAATTTTGAATGTAGATAGTTTAGGTTCTGGAATAACACATAGGTTAATTTTTTATCCCGTTAAAAATGTATGGTTCCCGTGGGATACAAAAATAGTAGTCCACGCGGGCGAAGTCCCTAGCTCAAAGTCAGCCCCTCGCCAGCCCAAATTCGGTCGCGCGGTGAGGAAGCCCCGATAGGCGTGGGGGGGGGGGGGCAGTGGTCATTCTAGTATTATTCTCTATTCCAGCGTTTCTTAACCTGTGGTCCGCGGACCCCTGGGGGTCCGCGAGTATGTGTATGGGGTCCGCAGTCTCATCTTCGAGCTTCGCAATTCGTCGGAATGTTTTTTCTTTATGTATGTTCACCGATTACCCGAAGACGCCTGAACCGATTTGGAAAATTATTTTGTTTGTAAGGGTGTATCTTCCGATTTTTGCGACTGGTCCCACAAAAATTTGGTGAGGATCTGTTAAGCATCTTCGGAGTTACGAATAGAAGTGCACCTCGAAAGTGCAGAAAATTGCTAAGCTCGAACATTGAAGTCAGTTTAAAAAAAAAATTTAGTCGCTTGTTCGTATTTGTAGTATAAATGGTCCAAAATTTAGTGATTTTTTTTATTAAGGGGGTCCTTGATGTTGTGCTTGATGTTCTAGGGGTCCGTGAACGAAAAAGGTTAGGAAACGCTGCTCTATTCTATGCCTCTGGTCTCGGTCAGGCCAGTTGAAGCTTATTATTCTAGGCTGAAATGCTAAATCCCTTTAACAGGAATCCATGAAGACAGAACAACAGAATTATCTCGAAAGGTAACCATTTCATTGTGCCCTCGGATGGTGAATATTTGATGTGTACCCGGATTTACGACTGAAGAGAGGTAGATTTAGTGCGGTAATATAGATTTACGATCGTGGTCGTCCTCAGTAGGTACCTACTTACGGACCTAGATAGACGAACCCTGATGTTTCAGATTCCACTGTACATGTTCATTGTGGCCATTACCTTTTTGACGAATTTGACGACCTCTGTGGCGCAGTGGGCGAAGGCCCGCCTGTGACGCAGGAGGTTGCGGGTTCGATCCCCGCCGCGGGACAAATTGTTTGTATGATCTGCAAATATTTGTCTCGGGTCTGGGTGTTTTCTATGTATATTATGTATGTATTTACAAAAAATATATTTAAGTGGTATATCAGTCATGTAGTTGCTATAACACAAGCTCTGCTTAGCTTGGGGCTACATGATGCTGTGTGAAATGTCCAGCATTATTTATTTATTTATTTATTACATCAGTTCATGACTGGCCTCTTAGCTAAGTTGGTAGTGGCTCTGACTTCTGCGCTGTAGGTCGTGGGTTCGATTAAATCCAGGACAAACATTTGTGTGATGAACATAGATGTTTGTTCTGTGTCTGGGTGTTATAAAGTTTTCTATGTATGTATTTACAAAAATTATATAAGGATTCTATCAGTTATCTGGATCCCATAGTACAAACTTTGCTTAGTTTGGGGCTAGATGGCGCTGTGTGAAATGTCCAGCAATATTTACTTAATATTTATTGTTATGAGCCGTGTTGGCCGAGGGGTACAGTACCTCGACATTCGAACTGAAGGTCGTGGGTGCGAATCCTGGCATCAATAGATTTTTCGTTTCGAAAAATTTATATGTGCATTAACACGAGCTCTAAATGGAAACATCATCCTTAGCAAACCCGCGGCTTAGTCAATCAAATCATCTAAAGATGTAAAGGCCTAAGTTTTTTTTTTATTGTTTTTTTTTTATTGTTTATGGTTAGTATTTTGGTCACTTGTCGTGGATTTATTGTTTTTCTACAAAACTTCTTTACCAACAAACACTTTGACATGTTATACAAAGGCAACGTAAAGGCAGTGATGTGAAAACTTCAATGTCGAACCATTTTAAAAGAATGTGACGCAACGTTAAAGTGTTGCATTGACGTAGCAGTCGTAGCAATAGCGTAGCGAAGTCGTAACGATAGCGTAGCGCTGACGTAGCGGCATTTGTCTACACGCAATGCAATAAGCATTCTCGTGAATGTCTCATCAAGTAAATTGCAATGTCTAAATAGAAAATACAGTAAAACCAGAAAAAGAATGAGTTTCGGAAAACATCGGAAACAATCGCGTAAAATTACAAAAACAATTACAAAAGTAATTTGGAAACAAAAATTACTCATAATTTCAACTTTATCGCAAACAAATAAATATCAATGTCTTTTTTAAGAAAAGCAAATTAGTTGCAAGCCGTGCGAGCTGCACTGCTAACGACGTGCACTTCTGTCGCATAGATTTGTGGAATCATACACTGCTGTCGGACATATTCGGAAAACACGAAAATAACCGATGTCCATTAAAAAGCTTTAAGTACTGTATATTTCTGTCATCAGTAACTCAATGCTAAAAGGAGACCACTTCGAGGACTTATAATTTAATTTGATAACTAACTTGTTCTGCAAATAAAAAGAGTAAAATTGTCAAAAAAAATGTTTAAATGTGGGTAGAGACAATATAATATCTTCTATATAAATTGAGGTAGATGCGTTGTACCCCGCTCTGCGTGGCGAACAAAACTCAAGCTAATTAGCTTGAGTCAACTCAGTCCGACTTTTTCTTGCTCCGTTATTACACGCATTTACACGTAGCAGGCACATAATTTTTCTCTTTCTGACAACGGGGTTTTATAAATATCTGCTATTTTTTAACCGACTTCCAAAAAGGAGGAGGTTCTATGTTAGGCTGTGTGTATTTTTTTTTTTTTTTATATTGATGTTCATCGATTACTCCGTCAATTGTGAACCGATTTTGAAAATTATTTTTTTGTTACAAAGGATATACTTTCGAGGTGGACCCATCTTCACCAAATCAGGATCTGATGAGGGGATCCCATGGAAATCGAGGGAAACCCTCAAATTTTATGTGTGTTTATGGAACTATCGGGCTGAAATTTTGTGCACTTATAGATTCTCGGTGACAATGAAATATTATGGTATCAGCAAGCTGATCTGATGATGGAGTCAAGAGCTGTTCAACAGAACTCCTCAGTAAATAAGCCGATTGAGTTGAAACTCGGCATACCTGTCAAGTTCCGATAACAATGTAATAATATGGTGTCAGCGAGCTGATCTGATGGTGGAGTCAAGAGCTGCTCAACAGAACTCCTCAATAAATAATCTGATTGAGTTGAAACTCGGAACTCAGCATATTTGTGAAATTTCGACTACAATGTAATAATTTGGAAACATCGAGCTTATCTGATAATGGAGTCAGGACCTGTTCCGTGGATTTTTTTAGTGATATGGGTATCAAATGAAAGGGCTTAATGAGCGAAACACAATGAGTAAAGTGACGTCTTTCTAAATTAAAAAAACAGAAACAAGTGAGTACTTAAAAAACACAACACTAAAAATGGAAAAATAAAAAATTTCAAAAAAAAAAATATACTTAACCGACTTCATAAAATACTTTCACTAAAAATTGAAAAATAAGACTACAAACAGATTTATTTAATTTGTTATTTTATATTTGTTATAATGTTGAAGTCGGTGTAAAGTAAAACAATGACTATATTTTATACACACCGATTTCAACGTTATAACAAATACAAAATAACAAATTAAATAAATCTGTTTGTAGTCTTATTTTTCGATTTTTAGTGAAAGTATTTTATGAAGTCGGTTATATTTTTTTTTGAAATTTTTTTATTAGTTTTCTTGATTGATATTAAACAAAGCAGCTTATATTCTACCTGAGTAGCTATAACAAAATTTCGCCGCGTTTTAGAGCTTTTTCTAATGAGTAGGTATAACGTCTTTATTGGTAAAATCTCATTGGGTAGAGAGAGATCCATTAAATTACGTTTATTACATCTGTTTGCGAAGCTCTTGACCAGCGGAGCACGACCATGTTAATTATAGTAACTTCAATATTGACTTGCCAAGCAATTTCGGTCTGTTTAGCCAATGTTCGGGCTGCGTGGACGTGACATTCTCGGGTTCAGACTAAATCTAGGATTATATTGATCTTCGAACATTTTCCAGCTGACTGTTCTCAACTAGCTAAAGTAACTATACAAGTGTCTATACATTTTAACAAGATTATTAAATAAGTAAGTACCTATATAAAACGTTGAGGCAAAGTTTGATGACACATAACTAAATGCTGTAGTGCCTGGGACTTTGTTGAGATGCAATAAGCTTGCCTAGCATCTAAAGTTTAGATTCTAAACCAACAGCTTAATCGGCCTCATCTTGAGCCGGCCTAACATGTGCAACATCGAGAGTCGAGAAACGAGACTTTTCGATCGGTTAAACTGCTCTAACGTATGCGTTAGAGCAGTGCCTTCGATCGAGATATCTCTCTGGATGTTGCACATGCTAGGCCGGCTGGAAAGAAATCGTGAATTTGTGTAGAACTAACTAAGCCGCGAGCTTCCAAACAATGTTTTCCTTCATAAGTTTAAAACTCGTTTTTAATCCATTTAAACCAGCCATCTCACAGTTTACTATACATCTCACAGCCAGTCACCATGGTCAGTCACAAGTAGACTCAATGTAAGTCCGTATAAGTAATTCTTTTTAAAAAATGTCATGATAGGTAAGCTAAAGCTTTATTCATTGTAGTCTCATCAAAATGACACTGAAACTCTACACTGTACCAATATTGTTTGTGCCGAAACAAATTAGATTTATCCCGACGAAATAATTTGAAATTCGAGTATCGCATAACTTGAAATACAATCTCTTTAAAATCTAAGTTATCAGACTTTCTAAAGCAAGAACGATGTAGGAAAACATCGTGAGGAAACCAGTTAGCTTTCTAATAGCGCCGATGGGCTTGAAACCTGTCACGTAACCCTGCGTTTTCATTAACGACAAAACATGTTGTAAACAGCTACCTATCGCACTCACTCTTTGAGAATTAATAAAGATAGATAGATGTTTGCAACATGTTTTGTCGTTAGTGGAAACGCGGGGTATGGAATGCTAACTTCGGCAAAATGTGGGCATGTACCAAATACTTGACTACCCCCTTAGACATATTTGAAGGATTTTAAAATGATAAAAAAAAGATCTAAGAGAGTTTCTACCGCTCATATACAGGATGGAAACCTTGCTATTTTATTCTACTAAGCGAGTGTTTATTTTTTTGAATTTTTAGCTAGTTCGATTTCCGGGTGAACTTTAGAAAACCTTTGCATGCAGTTTTGTTTCTTTTTAAAAATAAACGAATGTTTCCTTTAAGAAAACTAATCTTAATAGTACCGGGATATAAATAATCTTAAAGATTTAAAATAGTTTCCCTTCAGGGCCCATTGATTTTTTCCACCCTGTATAATTTAGTTCGATGCAGCAACAACAGTCACACAGTCAGAATAAAAATCCATCCGAAAAATCCATCCGAATTAACTAAAATAATCACAGTTAAAAATAGTCAAAAAACCAGTTCCATTTACCCTACTAGCTTTTCTTTGAAGCGAAACTGTTTTCTCTACACACAGGATATTGAATAGCGCTCGGTACACGTTTGTATTTGACTATCTCTTTAGCCTTTTTGTTTCTGCGCGTGATAGGTAATTATGGAACAGTTTGTTTGATATTATAGCCGTGATGGCCTAGTGGATCTTGAAAGTTGTGGGTTCGGATTCCAGACGTGTAACATTGAATTTTTCGTTTCTGAAAAAAATTACATCCTTTGCTTCAAACGGGGAAGGAAAACACGCATTTTATTAACCCCCGGCGCAAAAAGAGGGTGTTATAAGTTTGACCGCTATATGTGTGTCTGTGTGTGTCTGTTGTATCTCTACGGGTGAACCGATTTGAATGCAGTTTTTTTTTATTTAAAGGCTGATTTTTTAGCGATGGTTCTTAGACATATTTTATCAAAAACGGTTCAGCCGTTTAAAGATCATCAGCTCTTTTCTAGTTTATGAAGGGATTTGTCGGGGGTTTTTAAACATATTGTGTAATGTTTTATTCAGCTCTACATTATTGACCACTGTCTTTTCTGTGGGTAAGACACAATTCATAAGTACCTACCTAGTATAGTTCTCAAGTGAGATTAATAAATTCATAAATTATTCCCAAATGGAAAGGTAGGTACTATTTTCTGCTAAACAACATTAAAATGTGTGTAGTTTCAAACACGTTAAATACATTATGTTAGGTATTCACGTTTTCATGCAGATTTACACCCGAGTTCGTTGACTGGGATTTGTTTCGACGCTTATTTAAACCGTAGTTTCTGATACCCAAGACACAAGCAAAACTAAGAAGAATGTTTTGCACGGTTTAGAATTATTTCTACTTAGATACTTATTACATTGCATACAATGATCTTTTAAGGGTGGAAAAAATGAATGGGCCCTGGAGGGAAACTACTACCTTAAGATACAGTATTTTACTTAAAGAAAACATTCCTTTATTTTTAAAAAGAAACATAACTGCATTCAAAGATTTTCTAAAATTCGCTTGTTTCACCCAGAAATCGAACCAGCGTTGTACCCCGCTCTGAGTGGTGAACCTAAGTCAAACTAATTAGCTTGATTCAACTCAGCACGTACCTAGAGAGCTTATTTCTTTCTGACAACGGGGTTATATAAATCTCTGTAATTTTTTAGTTTTCTTGATTGATATCAAACAAAGCATGTAAATATGTAGTAGTTTAGTTTCTGTAAATAAATGAGTTCTACTGTTTCAATTTGAGTTTGTGCAATGGTTGCTGTCATTTTTCTCTCGTTTATATGTTAAATTCTTTCACAGACGCTCGACGAGTGGTCTTTCGACGTGTTCGCGCTCCACGAGGCCAGTAGTGGCGCGCCCGTCAAGTACCTCGGATACGAGCTGCTGAATCGATACGGCATGATACATAAGTTTAAGGTCAGTTATACTCATTGTCATCATCAACTACGTCTCAATCTCACCTCGTGTTAAGAGCACCTTCATCATCCGCACCGCTAAGGTCTGGAACACGCTGCCGGCTTCTGTTTTTCCCCGAAAACTTTAACCTGGGTCTCTTCAAATCAAGAGTGAATAGGTGTCTTTCAGATCTTTGTGATCCACCGTCAGCTACATCGTCGCTTACCATCAGGTGAGATTGTGGCTAAACAAAGGTCTACAATAAAAAAAGGCAAGTACCTACCTATGATTGTAGAGAGATTTGCTTTAGTACCTACTAAAGTCCCCATAATTATTAATTGTTTTTATTTAACCCTTAGGTAAGTATTATTTAATTGAAAATGAAAAGTCTTATAAAAATTTTCGATTACGACGGGATTCGAACCCGCATTGATACAAGCGATCCTCCTCAAGCCTTAATAAACTAATCGGTGCCACCAAAAAATAAGAGCTTATCATACAAAAGTTACTAATTACCTACTAAATATTAATAAAGTCTAATAAGTATTAACTTTAGACAGCTAGGGTCTAATTAATTATATTGCGTAGGTCTAACTAAACAATTATGTAGGTTTAATGCCCACATTCCATTTGGTAGGTATTTTCATTAAATAAAACTTTTCAATTCTCTACGAGAAAACCTTACAAAACCCACTTAGGGTAATTGGGGTATCTAAACATTTTACACACTAGCTATGTCGTACTGGCTAAAACATTTTGATTTATTTCCACAAACTATTTAACAGATATGGTAGGTTATAAACCTAATATAAACCTGTACAGAAACTAAAGCTTCATTTTGTTGAATTGAAATTTTCTCTACATTTTCACTAGATCAAAAACCTAAGGCTGATTTTAATCTCACGCTCACCGTCAGCGCTGATAGGCTAGTGATCTTTATTACAATGAAATGATGATACTGATTGTCCAGCACCGACGAGAGCAAACAGCGCGTAGCCATGTCTGCTAAACAATCAATATCCTTATTTCATTGTAATAAAGATCACTCGCCTACCAGCGCTGACGGTGAGCGTGAGACTAAAATCAGCCTAAGAGCCGTGTTGGCCGAGTGGGTAAGAGCTTCGACTTTCGGTCCGAAGGTCGTGGGTTCGAGCCTTGCGTGCTTCAATGGATTTCCTTTGTGACTAACAATGTAGAAATATAGCAATTTACCACCCTGAGGTGTTGGGTCGAAAGGGTCTGCCACGCACAATATAAATAAATAAATATTGGTGGACATTTTCACACTGCGCCATCTAGCCCCAAACCACCCAAACTAAGCAAAGCTTGTACTATGGGAACCAGATAACTGATAGAAACTTATAGATACCTACTTATATATATTTTTTTGTAAATACATACTTACCTATTATACTTTCATAACACCCAGACACAGAACCAACATCTATGTTTATCACACAAATGTTTGTCCTGGGTGGGAATCGAACCCACGACCTACAGCGCAGAAGGCAGAGCTACTACCAACTGAGCTAAGAGGCCAGTCGATAATCGACATTATGAATGACAAGAGGGTGCATTTTTGGACTGTCACATCGGCTGAAAGTCACTATTTTTTTTACCCAGTCATGTAAACTTTGTCTCCACTCAGAAAGCGGAGAGAGTTGTATGCGGAGTAAACAAATCGTTAGCCAAACTCAGTCGCGCACTGAATAACTCGCCGGATAGTTTCAACGCTATCCAATCATAAAATGTATCGGAAAATCTGTATAGTTCTGCGAATACTGGAATAAATCTAGCAGTAGTTTCACAACATTGTAACAACTTTATTTCAAGCTGAATGTACTAGCTACGAATACATAGGGTAACGTTGTTCAAATTACAAAAGTGTATGTTATTTCAGACATGAGTGAATATAATTTGAAAAATGGAAAATAGCGTTGTAGAGATTGCTTAGGCACAGAATAAATAGTACCTACTACATAGTAGCAAAAAACAGACGTTTAAAATTTACATCAAACTAATGCGAAAGTTTGGCTGTATGTTTGTTCCTCTATAACTCGACAACCACTGAACCGATTTACCTGTTTAAAATATAGATAGATAATGACGGGGAATAGGACATAGACTACTTTTTATCCGGGTACCACGCGAGTGAAGCCGCGGGTGGAAGCTAGTTATATATATATTAAAGTATTAATGATGCATTGCTTTTAATTAAAATGATGGTTGTCTTATAAGTAATTTTTTGCAATAATGAAGACCCAATTTTCTTTTTTTATGAATTAATCGGATAATCGTATGTTGTTCCTTACTTTATTCGTATTTGTTGGCCTCTTAGCTCAGTTGGTAGTAGTAGCTCTGCCTTCTGCGCTGTAGGTCGTGGGTTTGATTCCCACCCAGTACAAACTTTTGTGTGATGAACATAGATGTTTGTACTGTGTCTGGGTGTTATAAAGTATAATAAGTAGGTACTTATACATTTACAAAAAGTATATAAGTATTGTATCAGTTATCTGGTTCCCATAGTACAAGCTTTGCTTAGTTTGGGGCTAGATGGCGCTGTGTGAAATGTCCAGCAATATTTTTTATTTATTTATTCGTACGGGTAAGAAAATATTATCCCAAACAAATCTAGGTTTATCAAAAAAGAAGTCTGCGCATCATTATCCATCTCCGGGCCGCCTCAAGGTCTTTTGTTCTGAAGCTGAAACAATATCCCGCTTTGTTCTCCAGACTAGATCCTATAAAACGAGGCTAGCTCTATATCTTAGGTAGACTAGACAGTACCTAAACAGTTAGAGGCATGACTTTATCTACATTTGGGTCGGGGTTTTGGAGATTAGATTAACAGATTTTACCTTGTACCTTTTTATTTAACAAAATAAAAAAGGTAACTTACTTGATAAATACCCGGATTTAATGTATTTATAATGTGTTATTGAAAGTTTAAAACAGACAATTCAAAAACACCTTTATTAAAATATCAAAAATCTTAGCCCATTTTTCCCCTTTTCCCGTTCATTTTCAAATTTAGTTTTTGTTGTTTAAATGAAAAATACAAGTAGGTACTTATCATACTTTGTCTGACATCCTGTAATCCCGCTTTTTTAGGCTTACCTACCTTAAAATTACTTTTGGCTAATGTGCATGTGCACTATTTGGAAATTGTTAGTTTTCCACGCAAACTCAGAAATCCATCACTCTGGTTTCTTTACAATTTTGACTTTTAATAGACTTCTGGATAATCTAATCGATATTTATTGAACAATGACGATAATTATGTAGTTTAATGAAAAAATAACGATTTGTCGCTGCAGCATTGTGCGCGGTCACAATTTGGATGGGTGACTGCAAGTGGTGTTACGAGTTGAGTGCTTCCGTGCTTCGGCGGGCACGTTAAATTGTCGGTCCCGGCTTTTAAGTCGTTAAGCCACGACGGAGACCTTTAGGCGGCCTAAAAACTCCGTCACCAGAGTTGGCCACTTGCTCATACGTACTTACTTACTTAATGATTTGTGTGGTCTCAAACAAATAAAAGACCAATAAAGCCAGCAAGTCTAAACCCTTGTTACAATAATCTAATTTGTCGGTTTGTTGCCCTTCGCTAAAAGTTATTTTCTTACATTCCCGTTTTTCATTTAACCGCGAAGAAACGAGAATAAAGATGGAGTTGAGAAAATAAATGATGATTGCAGTTGAAACAAATTGCTTTGAAATACTGCTTTGTCTATTGGTGATAGATTTTTCTGAAAATTGGTTAAACTTTGATGGAATTAAAAAGTTTGTAGATAAAAAAAATGTAGTAAGTCAGTACCTATTTAAATTAGTTTTTGTAAATAATTGTAGTTACTAAGGTCTGAATTATGAAATGTTAGGTTCAAAGAAATTTATTCTCACTAAGACACATGTCACTTACATGAGAACAATATATGTTGTCTCAAATATTAAAAAAAAATATCATGCCTATTCAACACATGGATTGTATTGTATTGTATTTGATTACAATTGCATTTATTGTTAGTGCAAAGTATGTACCTACCGCAAATTGTTAAGCTTAAATTATTTAAGCAGATTTTTCATTTTCATAAGTATTTAAGCTAGCCTAAACGTAATTTTTGTATGCGTTAAATGCATTTAGGTTAGCGAAATACAATTTATAATCGGGGTAACACCCTATAAGAATTTAATTTCAATAGTAAATGTTATTTACGAAAAGTCTCTCCTGTTTCTTCTTTTTTTTGCTGTCTCTATCCTCACCTATTTTGCTTTTCTATCAAAACAATCAGGTAAATCCTGGCTTCAACGAGATTAAAGTTACGATTCCCTTAAAATTTCATCGTCGGAAAAGTTTAGCTAGAACTTTGAATACACCCGCTGATAACCGGTAAAAGTTTCATATTTCCTGTTATGAATTCTCTAAGTTTTTCAAGGAAATATGAATAGAAGGGTGGGTTTTGTTTAAAGAAAATTTATTTACAGCTACCGAAATAAAATCCGATTTTTAATGCTAAAATCGGGTTTATCATAAAAATTAAACTTAATGATGAAATACGAGACTTTGAGGAAATGTTTCCTTTATGTGTTGATGTTTCACAAAATCTAAGTATCTGTTTGAATAAAAATTAATTGCCGAATGTATGTAAAATCATCACTTCAGAACGGCTGCACGGGCTAATTCTTTTTTGTTCTGTTTGCAATTGTTAAGACAAGATTTGAATAAAAGAAAATGCTTGAAATTTCGTATGGAAAAGCGAAACAAAATTATCGAGAAAAGGATTAGAAAACCCAATTCTTTCTTTGTTCTGTTTGCAATTCTGCAATTGTCAAGACAAGGTTTGCATTAAAAGAAAATGCTGAAAAATCGTACGGAAAAGCGAAACTAAATTATCGAAAAAAATTGTGTTACAAAGTCTCCACATAAAAAGTGAGTGTGACGGATAACAGTAGGGAAATCTTTAAAAATATGGACACTTTCTTCATAAGTAGGTACCTACGCCCGTGTGAAGTCGGGGTGGGAAGCTAGCGTTGAATAAATCTGTTACTATTACTATAATGTAATCCAACGCACAAAATTCACGTCGTTCACTGAAAAGCCTTAAGCTACGCCATATTCAGGTCACGAACTTAAACTATTGCATTCTTCCTCGAAACCAATTCAGCGCTACGCAGTTGAATCACAAACTCTAAACAGAAACTTAGATAGGTTAGCTTAGCTTAAATTGAAACAACTAAGTATACTTACATGCACTAGGTATTTACCTACGTTCAAAGTTGCTAAGCTTAATCCTACTAATATTGTAAATGTGAATGTTTGTCAGGATGTATAGAAGTATAGAGATGTATTGATGTTTATTACTTTCACTGTGCTTTCACGCAAAAAATACTGAACAGATTTTAATGAAACTTGGAATTTAGTTTATGCCTTGGAATAACACAGGCTATTTTTTATCTAGGTAGGTATCACGCGAGAGAAGCCTCGGACGGAAGCTAGTCTAGAATAAAGTTGAATCAAATGTAATACCTAAGTGTGGTTTAACACTGTAAAAAATTAAAAAGTTGAATATCCAAGCAACATTTTCTTTCTAATTCAAACTCATTTTCAACAACTTTCATCCTACCAAGGTTAAGCATTTTAAACTTTTCGAACATTTTGAACTGTTACCTATACGGGGTTTTTTTGTTATACGGGGATGATACATTGGCGAGTGCCTACTGCTTGTACGGTAGCGAACCGGGCACGCATAATGGATTGCCAATAGAGTATCGATTGAGAGTCCATCAAAGCAAGAAGGCTTGCGAACCAGCATGGCAACTGTTGGCTCGCTTTCTCGTCACTGAATCACCCCTTTTACAAAAGTTTTGCTAGTCTGAAATCACACATGCATTTATGAACCTGTTTAGGTAAATACGGGTAAGAGTTAACCAGCATTTGCTTTGACTTGCCTTCTTTGACAAAAATCTCTCTACATAAGAATACTTACTTAGATAAAAAGTAAGGATGGAGGTTGACGTTGAAACAAAGGTCCCATTTCTCAACCTACTTTCTGTCCTATAAGTATTCGGATCTTCAACAGATTACCCAATCTGTTGAAGATCCGAAAACGAAAATCGAAAACATTAATACCTACCTACCCAGGTATTAATGTTTTCGATTTTCGTTCATCATAGCACGCATAGCTCTTAGAAATCTATTGATACGTGCCCAGGATTCGGATTCTTAGGAATAAAAATCGAGAATAAACTTAGGCCTTTACATCTTTTACTAGATGATTTATATTATACAGTGTCAGGAGACAATCTTTGCCGACACTTAACGGGACACTGTAGTACCTGGGACAATGTTTAGATGGAGTAGGCTTGCCCAGCACCTACACCATCCTCTCAGCTTAACCGGCCATATCCACAGGAAAGACCATGGTCAATACTCGTACGTGTGGGGCTGATTAAACCGTGAATACAAGCCGACAATACATCACACTATATCAATTAAGTACTGAAACGCTTCTGGCTATTTATAATATTGCCTAAAATATTTATTACATGATAATTGTCACCAGGTCCCTTCAACGATTCTAGAGAACTTCCTCGGGCGGATAGAGGAGGGCTACTGCAGGTTTCATAATCCCTACCACAACAACCTGCATGCAGCGGACGTGGCGCAGACTGTCCACTACATGCTGTGTCAGACGGGACTCATGGTAAATATAAACAGCTAATTTAAAAAATACTTCTGCTAAGACTTGAAATGCTGAAAAGAAACGAATCTTTGATACTTATACCTAATTATATTGTTACATCAATGAAGAAAATAAAGAAAATTGTAGGTAAATCATAAAAAGAGGTGCTAAAGTTAGTTTCACACAAACTTAGGTTCAACTCCCAAATGATATTGGATCCTAGATTTTAAAACTCTGATTTTTTGAAGTCGTATCAAATATGACTATTGAAAAAATCAGAGAATGTAATACTTAGAGGAAAAATATTATTCAGTTTTATCATTTTAAAAGCCACACACTTTTAAAATATCTGCAATATTATTTTCTACAATGGTAGAGCAACAGTAAAATCACAGTTTGTGTCAACATGTACAAGTTCTGTCAGACAAAGCGTCGGTTAAGTGGGAACAGAATGTTGCCTCGTTTGCAAAATGTACACAGGTTTACCAAATACCAGCCATGTTTATCGATACTGTATCGAATCAAACCACAGCAAAGGCCCGAACCGCCACATTTGCATAGAATTAGTAATAGATTCTACTATAAAATATCGAGCATTTTCTACTGTGCTATATTGGGTCATTGAATTCTTAATTTATTAACTAGAAAAAAAAACATGTCAATGACCTTACTTCTGACGTATGCAAAATTTTAAGAAGACCGAGAATGTTTATTTACCTACCTACATCTTCTTAGAATTGTTTCTCAAATTTTACAATATATTTTATGCTTTTGAAATGTAGGTGGAACTAGTTCTATGAACTAGTTTGAAATTCTATAAAACTTGCACTCAGCTAGATAACTTGCAAAATTTGTCAAAAGTGCTGAAAACTCCTATTATTCATAGGTAACTCGTGGTAGGTAACTCATCGATTCTCCTTGGACATAAATAATCCAAGTGTGGATATGGCAATCGAATCATCATCATCATCTTTCTGTCCCTATCTCACATGTATGTGCGGTCGGCTCAAGATGTTTTCCTCTTCCTTTCTGCTCTATCACGTCGACACTAAATCTCTCATTCCGCCCATTGTACTAATTAAGACCTTATTCTGTTGTTACATAATTAAGCGAGAGCATAATGAAATGGTTAAATGGGTTTTTGTTTATTTAGAACTAGCTTTCACTCGCGGTTTCGTTCATGTGATACCAACAAAACCTATGATTAAGGAGAAGCAGCTTTTCTTCTATGAAAGGTTTTTTGAAGCAGTAGTTTTATGATCATCGACACTTTACATGAATGAGGGATTATTTCTCCTTTTTTTACAGAACTGGTTATCAGATCTCGAGATCTTCGCGACTCTTGTAGCCGCGGTTGTGCACGACTACGAACACACCGGCACTACCAACAACTTCCACGTGATGTCCGGCTCCGACACGGCACTACTGTACAACGATAGAGCTGTGCTGGAAAACCATCATATCAGTGCGGCTTTTCGGTAAGACAATATCAATTGACCGCATGTCTGAAAGATAAGGCACTAGACTCTAGTGACTTCATACAAACCTTTTTTTCCCTGTTACATTAGACTTAGAAATAGAAATAGAAATAGAAATAAGTTTTATTTTCGTCACTATAGGTACGGTACAGGCATATAAATCAAAAATGTTACAGTGACAAGAAAATAGGGCTACCCCTCAGCATTTGCTCCAGCAGCGCCAAGGCTGTTAGAGCGCTGGTTTTCAGTGGCGCCGAAATGAGTAGTGCATCAACTACTATGACACGCGTTTAAGTTTTTATATTAATAGTAGTTAACAATAATTGCCAAAAGAAAAGAGCTAGGTATATGAATAAGCTAATTAGCCAAAACTATTTGAAGTTACACAAAATAACAGGTATTAGGGAGTGTCCACATTGCGTTTTCTGAAGCGCGTTTTTGCTACGCGTTGCGAACGCGCGTTTGTATCGATACAAACGCGCGCTCGCAGCGCGTATCCGCGTTTGTATCGATACAAACGCGCGTTTGTATCGATACAAACGCGCGTTCGCATCGCGTTTGTATCGATACAAACGCGCGTTCGCATTGCGTTTGTATCGATACAAACGCGCGTTCGCATCGCGTTCGTAGTTTACTAGTTTGATCGCCAGTTTGCCTGCCAGTCCGCCTGATGTCCGTCTGCCAGTCCGTCCGCCAGTTTGTATGCCAGTTTGTCCCCTATCAAAAGTCCCTTCGTAAAAGTGTCCCGAAGCAAAAGTTTCTCGAAGCAAAAGTGTCCCTTAGCAGAGTGTCCCGAAGCAAAAGTGTCCCCAAGCAAAAGTATCCCTTAGCAAAAGTGTCCCCAAGCAAAAGTGTCCCAAAGCAAAAGTGTCCCGAAGAAAAAGTGTCCCGAAGCAAAAGTGTCCCGAAACAAAAGTGTCCCGAAGCAAAAGTGTCCCGAAGCAAAAGTGTCCCCAAGCAAAAGTGTCCCAAAGTAAAAGTGTCCCGAAGCAAAAGTGTCCCGAAGAAAAAGTGTCCCGAAGAAAAAGTGTCCCGAAGCAAAAAGTGTCCCGAAGCAAAAAGTGTCCCGAAGCAAAAGTGTCCCGAAGCAAAAGTGTCCCCAAGCAAAAGTGTCCCGAAGCAAAAGTGTCCCGAAGAAAAAGTGTCCCCAAGCAAAAGTGTCCCGAAGCAAAAGTGTCCCCAAGCAAAAGTGTCCCGAAGCAAAAGTGTCCCGAAGAAAAAGTGTCCCGAAGCAAAAGTGTCCCGAAGCAAAAGTGTCCCGAAGAAAAAGTGTCCCGAAAAAAAAGTGTCCCGAAGCAAAAAGTGTCCCGAAGCAAAAAGTGTCCCGAAGCAAAAGTGTCCCGAAGCAAAAGTGTCCCCAAGCAAAAGTGTCCCGAAGCAAAAGTGTCCCGAAGAAAAAGTGTCCCGAAGCAAAAGTGTCCCGAAGAAAAAGTGTCCCGAAGCAAAAGTGTCCCGAAGCAAGTGTCCCGAAGCAAAAGTGTCCCCAAGCAAAAGTGTCCCGAAGCAAAAGTGTCCCGAAGAAAAAGTGTCCCGAAGCAAAAGTGTCCCGAAGCAAAAGTGTCCCGAAGAAAAAGTGTCCCGAAGCAAAAGTGTCCCGAAGCAAGTGTCCCGAAGCAAAAGTGTCCCCAAGCAAAAGTGTCCCGAAGCAAAAGTGTCCCGAAGAAAAAGTGTTCCGAAGCAAAAGTGTCCCGAAGCAAAAGTGTCCCGAAGCAAAAGTGTCCCGAAGCAAAAGTGTCCCGAAGAAAAAGTGTCCCGAAGCAAAAAGTGTCCCGAAGCAAAAAGTGTCCCGAAGCAAGTGTCCCGAAGAAAAAGTGTCCGAAGCAAAAGTGTCCCCAAGCAAAAGTGTCCCGAAGCAAAAGTGTCCCGAAGAAAAAGTGTCCCGAAGCAAAAGTGTCCCGAACCAAAAGTGTCCCCAAGCAAAAGTGTCCCGAAGCAAAAGTGTCCCGAAGAAAAAGTGTCCCAAAGCAAAAGTGTCCCGAAGCAAAAGTGTCCCCAAGCAAAAGTGTGCCTTAGCAAAATTGTCTCTTAGCAAAAGTGTCCCGAAGCAAAAGTGTCCCCAAGCAAAAGTGTCCCCAAACAAAAGTGTCCCGAAGCAAAAGTGTCCCGAAGCAAATGTGTCCTGAAGCAAAAGTGTCCCGAAGCAAAAGTGTCCCGAAGAAAAAGTGTCCCGAAGAAAGTGTCCCGAAGCAAAAAGTGTCCCGAAGCAAAAAGTGTCCCGAAGCAAAAGTGTCCCGAAGCAAAAGTGTCCCCAAGCAAGTGTCCCCAAACAAAAGTGTCCCGAAGCAAAAGTGTCCCGAAGCAAAAGTGTCCCCAAGCAAAAGTGTTCCCAAACAAAAGTGTCCCGAAGCAAAAGTGTCCCGAAGCAAGTGTCCCGAAGCAAAAGTGTCCCGAAGCAAAAGTGTCCCGAAGAAAAAGTGTCCCGAAGAAAAAGTGTCCCGAAGCAAAAAGTGTCCCGAAGCAAAAGTGTCCCGAAGCAAAAGTGTCCCGAAGAAAAAGTGTCCCGAAGCAAAAGTGTCCCGAAGAAAAAGTGTCCCGAAGAAAAAGTGTCCCGAAGCAAAAAGTGTCCCGAAGCAAAAAGTGTCCCGAAGCAAAAGTGTCCCGAAGCAAAAGTGTCCCCAAGCAAGTGTCCCCAAACAAAAGTGTCCCGAAGCAAAAGTGTCCCGAAGCAAAAGTGTCCCCAAGCAAAAGTGTTCCCAAACAAAAGTGTCCCGAAGCAAAAGTGTCCCGAAGCAAATGTGTCCCGAAGCAAAAGTGTCCCGAAGCAAAAGTGTCCCGAAGCAAAAGTGTCCCGAAGAAAAAGTGTCCCGAAGAAAAAGTGTCCCGAAGCAAAAAGTGTCCCGAAGCAAAAGTGTCCCGAAGCAAAAGTGTCCCGAAGAAAAAGTGTCCCGAAGCAAAAGTGTCCCGAAGCAAAAAGTGTCCCGAAGCAAGTGTCCCCAAACAAAAGTGTCCCTTAGCAATTGTCCCGAAGCAAAAGTAAAAGTGTCCCGAAGAAAGTGTCCCGAAACAAATGAAAAACTTAGAGCAAATAAGCAAATTAGCAAACAAACTAGCAGACAAACTAGCAGACAAACTAGCATACAAACCAGCAGACAAACCAGCAGACAAACCAGCACACAAACCAGCATACAAACCAGCAGACAAAGGAGCACACAAAAAAGCAAAGTACAAAAGCAAACCCTGCTTAAACACGTCTGTATCCACAAAAACGCGATGCGAACGCGCGTTTGTATCGATACAAACGCGCGCTCGCACCGCGCCTGTATCGATACAAACGCGCGCTCGAACCGCGCCTGTATCGACACAAACGCGCGTTCGCATCGCGTTTGTATCGATACAAACGCAAACCGGGAGTGTACACATTGCGCCTTCTGCAGCGCGTTTTTGAGCTGCGCGTTCGCATCGCGTTCGCAACGCGTTTGTATCGATACAAACGCGCTACAAAAAATGCAATGTGGACACTCCCTTAAACTAACAAATTAACAACTTAAAATGTTTATCAACAACTTAAAATCTTTACCACTTTTTTAACACTTAACACTTTTTAACACTTAACACTTTTTAATACTTTAACTAAATAATAATATTTATGCTACTGTAGCAGCAAAGAACGACTTCTCAGAGTGAAGATTTTTGTGAATCCAACAGGTATTTTTTTAGATTTACTTTAAATGCATAAACTGTATTTGAATTTCTAATTGGAGGTGGGATATTATTCCAGCATTTCGTGGCAGCATAACGAAAGCTGCCACGAAATGCAGACGTTCTGTGTTGCGTGTGAATTAAACGTATTGCATAACGGATATTTCGAGCAGAAAAAATTAGTTTCTCATACAAGTATATAGGTACCTGACCTCTTACAATTCCGAACAGTAGTGTTGCAAAGTGAAGGCTGCGACGCGACGACATGTTTAAAATACCATAACTATTTATGTATGGAGATATGTGAGCTCTCCTAGGAATCGGGAAACAAAAACGAATGCATGCGTTCTGTACACGCTGAATAAGTTTCTTAGAACTAGCCAACATACATCCCCCGATAACATTATCCACGTAATTAAGTTTAGAGAGAACCAAAGAATCGCAAAGTTTGATTCGTATGTCAGTGCTTAGGTATTCTCTCATGCGATACAAAACAGACAATCTATAAAAACAATTACGAACGGTTTGTACTACATGCTTTTCAAAGCGCAGTGAACTGTCCATCAGCAGACCCAGATTACGGACTTCTTCTACTCTCTCTATAGAAACGTTCTTAATATTTACTTTAGGGTTGTGTGAAAGTATTTTATTTATTTGGGTTTTTGACCCAAGAACAATAAATTTTGTTTTTGTAGGATTTAAAACCAACTTACTTGATGTACACCAATCGTCCAACCTACTTAAGTCTTCATTTAATTTATTTACAGCTTGGTTTACATTATCAGGCTGAAAGGATATGTACAGCTGCAAGTCGTCTGCGTAGATATGATGATTGCAATTTTCGACCTTATTAATGATATCTGCACAATATAAAATAAACAAAATTGGTCCCAAAATTGATCCCTGGGGGACCCCACGTGTTACTGATAGCAAGGAAGACATTTGACACGCACCATCTGGTTTACGAATTTGGACAAGTTGAGAACGTCCACTAAGGTAGCTTGAAAACCATCCAACTGAAGCGTGGTCAAAGCCATAGTACGAGAGTTTAGACAATAAAAGTGAAATATTCAAAGTTTCAAATGCACGTGAAAAATCTAGTAGTGTTAATATTGTTCCATTGCCTATATCCTGGGCCATCAATACATCATCTACGACATCAAGTAACGCTGTCGATGTGCTATGTCCCCTTCTGAATCCGGATTGTTTTTTAGGTAAAATACCATTTATTTCTAAGTATTTAGTAAGTTGCAAGCACACAACTTTCTCAAGTGTTTTTGATAGGAACGGTAAGATACTTATCGGACGCAGGTCTTTTAAATTAGTCGGATGATTTATCTTGGGTAGTGGTTTAACAATAGCTGTTTTCCATAGAGAAGGGAAAGTTCCTGACTTAAGTGATACATTAATTATCGCCGTTATCAAAGTAAGTGTATGAGGTAGTGTCAAGAAAAGCATGTCCATGGATAAACCGTCAATGCCTGTGGCGTTTGTAGAGAAAGACTTTATAATTTTCAACACTTCAAACTCGTTAACAGGTTTTAGACTAAAAATAGACGGACCGTGTCTGTGAAATTCAAAATAAGTTAAGTCCGATAATGATACATTATCATCACCAGGTAATGTCAAAAAATGATTGTTAATAATATTTGGATCTTGAAGATGAGATGGGAGGTCAGTTGATTTATTTTTAAAATTTGCTACATTTTGCTTTATATTTTTCCAAAGGGCACGTGGGTTATTAAAGTTTTGATTGACTTTACAGTTAAAGAAGGATTTTTTTTCGTTATGGAGGGCTTCATTAACAGTATGTTTCATGTCTTTATAGAATGTTTTATGGGAGTCGACATTGGATAAACGACTACGGGCATGGGCTTTGTCACGTGTCTTCATCATTTCTCTGATATTGTATGTAATCCATGGGTACGATTGACTTCTGACAAGCACTGTTTTTATAGGTGCATGTTTATCAAACAAACTTATTATAATAGATCCTAAATCATTTACCATTGTATTAACATCATCGCAGATGAGATTTTCCCAGTTTACATTGTCAAGATCACATAGGAACATATCCAGATCCATATCTTTCAGTGGCCGATAGACTTCATTAGAGTATATGCGCGGTCCGAGGGGGGGGGGGGTCATGGAGGTCATGACCCTCTCCCGAAATCTTTGAGAAACCTCTAACATCCAGCAAAAAAGTAGGTAGTACGCACTACCAAAACTAGTGACCCCTCCCCAAAATCAAAGTCTGCGATCGCCAGTGGAGTATACAAACCTTATACTCTATAGACCGTAGATATACTCTAGTCACTAGAGTATTAGCGGCTTAACAGATTTAGCTGATTTTTTTTCCTGTGACTAGGTTTGTATGTAACGTAAGTTTTGAGGAATCTGAAAACGTTAAGAATTCACCCGGACGACGAAGGGCACAAACATTTTGTTTGTAATGAATGTGTTCAATGCGAGTTCTTGATCAGGATTGGAATTGCACTCAATTATTTTAAACAGGAAATTAAAATTGAAACTGGTTGTACCTACATCAAAACATTTTTTTTCGTAGACCCTCTACGGCGTAGCTCTAAAACATAATTTTAGTCAAAATTATTATATTTTACAGGACTTTATAAATTGTGTGAAACCCTTCATGAAGTTTTCATGAAACCTATTTGGAATCTGTTTTATCCACCGTGGTAATATTTTATTTCAGGTAAATAAGATATTTCACTAGATTTTTCAACGCTGTTGAAAATTGAGTATTTAAAAATCCCATCTAGCCTTAAATAAAGCTAAATTGCGCTGAACTTATAAAACCCTCGAAAAACGTTTTACAGGCTGTATAATTTCGGAAAAATATTCATCTTTTGATGCGCATTCTTCTAGGAGAGCTACTTTGTATGTATCAAAGACTTTCAGTGTGTAGAAAAAAAAGAACTTTTGTGTTCTATTATAATTCGCTAAGTCTGGGTCTGGTCTTGCCTTGTTATTCATAACGGACTAAGAGGCTTCCTAGAGCTCAGATGACTGCTAAATCTGCTGCCGTCTCTTTTCATTGGCATAAGAGTGACAAGAAAATCAACAATCTCTAAAGCCTTTCTAAATTGACAGTTCAATATACTTAAATAATGGGGCTTTCGGGTCTTGTTTTATTATAACGTAAATACAACAATAATGGTACGTTTTGCTGGTCCGTCTGTCATGATTTTCGTTGAATCCCCTGTATAGCGAAATATTCAAAACAGCGCTGCACAGACTGCCTGCACGCCGAGCCGGCTCCGGCGCTGATTTGCATTTTAATCAAATAGAGTCCATCTACTCGTCTGACAGGGATATTTAGCAGCGTTTATTTGAAAAATTGCGTAACGGAATAATGAGATGATAAACAAGTTTTGGGCGCGTTTCTGATTACGTCCCTAGGCGCAGGCCAGATAGAAGAGACGGGGCGCAGACATTTGTCTCTTCCGCGTCCCTTTCATACAAAATGTGACGGCGCCCCGTCTCTTCTGTATGTTTTGCGGCGCGACGCTTCTATACATTTTCTATGAAAGGGACGCGGAAGAGACATAAGTCTGCGACGCGTACTCGTCTTACGTCTTTTCTGTATGTCCCGCGCCCTATGTATGTTCGCATACCGTTATGCGCTCATGGCTTAACGACTTAAAAGCCGAGACTGACATTTTACGTGCCCTTCAAAGCACAGAAGCCCTCACTTACTGTTGATGCCACTTAAATCAAACCACCCATCCAAATTGTGACCGAGTGATCACAATTTTAACTGGTTATATGTCGGACGGAGCACAGATCTGGTCGAGACACAATTGATTTTCTATTGTCTGGAATCCCGACAGACCAAAGATTAATTTCAAGCCACAAGCGCTTCCTTCCTGAAAAGCTGCTAAGTACACCAAACATAATTTCTCCTGCAGTTTGAGTGAGAGTAGAACAGAGTAAGGTATATTGTGCACGTGTTATGGCTTCGCGTCGATGCACTATGCGCTTGACACGAACCATTTGTTAAACAGTAAACTCTGATAAGCTCCGAAAGCTTGTGCTTGCGGACACGTCATTACAAAATAAGATCTAAAACCTCTCCTGCGAGATAGTGCGAATAGATAGTCCTAGGTTGCCATTAAAAAATATTTTAAGTAGGTAGGTACCTAACCTACTCTGTTATTTTCCATTTTATGAACAGAAAAAATAGGTAAGTAAGTAATTGAATTTCTTGAAATAATAAAACCAACAAAACTATCAGAGAACTTGATTTCTTAGCATATTTCTGACTTCCACGTCAAATAAAATCAGCTTGGGGTTTTAATTAGCTCGGAAATCCATCAAATAGGCTGCAATCAGTTGCGATTGGAAAACCAATCAGTAATTAATCAAGTAAGTGGTTATAGACATTAGCTTCCTATATGTAATAGTATATGTCACTATTTAACCGACTTCAAAAAGGAAAGAGGTTCCACGTTCGACTGTATGGATTTTTTCCTTATTTTCAATTTTTTTTACCTTAGTACAATACAAACTACCAACTAGGTAGGTAATACTATTATTAGTAGAGACTTATTACTTAACTGGCGGACGCCCGCGGCTTCACCCGCGTGTACTTCTACCTACTTTTATCTCACGGGAAACATGCATTTTTTTCGGGATAAAAAGAAGCCTATGTCACTCTCCAGCCCTCCAACTATCTCCACACAAAAAATCACGTCAAACCATCTCTCTGTTTTGACGTGAATGCAGGACAAATAAACAAACAAACACACGTTCACATTTATAATATGGGTAAGTAAATAGAAATAGATAATGGAATGATCACCTAGCTAGAGCGTAAGATCGTACCTACTGTCAAATTATAAGCCAACTCTGCTTTTGATGTTTTTAAGTCGATCCAAACGCCAAACGGGTATGAACGCCACTGTTATCTACGAGCCTATTAGGTATTCTTAACAAGGCTTAAAAGACCATGACCAGCCAATTTCATTGCCAAAAATAACAAGTCCAATTGTAGATACGGGTACAATTGAATACCTATAACAAAGGCAAGAAATCTTGATGGAAATTCGGATTTTTTCACACAAAAGGAAGAAGGATGCTCGTTATGATGCTATATAATTTCCCCGGGGATTCGGAGGTACCTAGGCCCTTTTCACACTTCGTAGATGTTTATAGCCTAAACGAATTTTATTATGGGACGGAGTAGGAATGACGTGAAATATTTCTGAAACATGGCTTTGGACAAGTTTGTAGGTATTTTCCTACTTACTAAGACTGCTTCTTAGTATTCGTAGTATTTTTTTAAACTTATATTTCGTGTCTCACTGCCAGGTTAGAATTATTGACGGTGGAGCATTTATTTTTCTAAGAATTGTACTGTTACTTAGGTACCGTACCGATCTTGTAAATTATGATTTACTTTTACCGAGATCATGATGAGTAGCAAGGTAGGTAAATAGGTATAAGTACCTACCTACCAACCTACGTCACTAATCTGTCCCTACGTTAACATTTCCTCTAGGATTTTTCAATGTTTATATAGGTCAAGCATGAAATCTACCAATATCTACCTAACATTTGGAAATCTCTCCAAACTGTTTGAGTAGGCGTGAAGAGATTTCCAAGCTACTTGACGGAAGATTTATGTAAACACGATCTCCTCGGAGCTCTATCATCAGCGTCTATGTGATTGATGGTGACACTATACCAACGAGGTTATACCTACACCTACCTACAATAACCAACCTCTCTCTACTTTTTCTCGATCGCTGTTGTTTAGCCATAGAAAATTAAGTTTAGCAACTTCTTCTTTCGTATGAGCAAGTGGCCAACTCTGGTGACGGAGTTTTTAGGCCGCATAAAGGCCTCCGTCATGGCTTAGCGACTTAAAAGCCGGGACCGACAATTAACGTGCCCTCCGAAGCACGGAAGCGCTCAGCTCGTAATACCAATTGCGGTCACCCATCCTAAAAGTGACCGCGCACAACTTCAACGTTCAATCAAGAACGTCCAAGCAAGCTAGGTACGCCACGAGCGCTTCAGTTTAGCAACCTAGGTAGGTATCTACTTAAGTACGTATAATTAGGTATACCGTCCGTCATATACCTATAGGTATCTACCAACCAATTATCTAAGTGCAAGCTGGACACGGTTCAACGATCACGTATGAAATTACTTAATGAGGGGTTAAGCCTAGGTCCCCTGCGTTAAACGGTTATAAACTTAATCACATAAATTGCCTCTGATAACCCCTTTACATGCCCAGCGGCTGTGTAATTAGGTTTATCTAGATACCTACCTATACAACTAGGTTGATGGTGGACAGGGCATTGACACGCTTTGCAGACGAATATTGCAATAGGTAATTTAAAATTAAGCACCTGATAGACAGCCCAGCCTGAAGGGCAGGTATTATTACCACCTCTACCTATGCAATAATTTTTCATTGTTTTTTCTAGTTTAGAGGTAGGTAATCATAACTTTTAGTTTAGCTTAAGTAAGTAGGTAGGTATGCATGCATATTTGATTACCTTCCAATCGGTATATTGTGCCAAAAGAATTGAAATCCGATTGTTTCGTCCAATCTAACGGTCATACCTATCCACGTCGGTCATACACGTCCACACGGTCCATTCGGCATGATCAAATTGGCTGCATCCAATCGATTGGACGATAGAAATGAACGTGGGTGGCCGGCATTAACCGATCACTCACTCGCCACGCTGAAGTCGACGTAGACAAACTTCTAAAGAAATCTCTTGCATTTTCCAGAGTAATAAAAGACGAAGACTGCAACATCCTCCAGAATCTATCCCGGGACGAGTTTCGCGAGTTCCGAACGCTGGTGATCGACATGGTGCTGGCCACAGACATGTCCTTCCACTTTCAGCAGCTGAAGAACATGCGCTCGCTGCTCACGCTGGCGGACCCCACCGTGGACAAAAGCAAGGCCGCGTCTATGGTGCTGCATTGTAGCGACATCTCACATCCAGCTAAGGTAACCAAAAGTCATCGAAACTCATCGATTTGAGTGCTGCCCTAAAAGTTTCAGTCGGATAGCTAATCGGGAAGTGTTTTTTTCTAAAGAAAACTAAGCTTCACCTTATACCACAAAAAACATAATTTACTCAGTGTATTTATAAGCTCATAAACTCTGAAAATAATATCCACCTTTAAAAATCTGATTGTAATAAATTTCAGCGTTGGGACCTCCACCATCGATGGACAATGAGCCTGCTCGACGAGTTCTTCCTACAAGGCGACAAAGAGCGTGATCTCGGTCTACCCTTCAGTCCATTATGCGACCGGAACAACACTCTTGTCGCAGAATCTCAGATTGGGTTCATCGAGTTTATTGTAGAGCCCAGCATGGGAGTCTGTGCTGATATGCTGGAGTATATCTTAGGACCACTGCACAGCTCGAAGCCGGCCGGCTCGGGAGGAAGCGAGTCTATCAGCGAGGATAATATACGTGAGACATGATTTTATTTAACTTCCGAACCTTGCCTGATTTTAGCATTATTTATTTACTTAAAATGGTATCAAATCATTAAAGAGTTTAAAGTTTCTCTTTGAGTTATTTAAGTCGTGGGGCATATTGAAATGAACATCTAGATTTAAAACTACAAACATGACTCGTTTGATTCGGGAGATCTGAAATAATTGTGCATATTTATTTACTTTACAGCAAATGAAGTCACAAAGTTCAAGATCAGAAAACCGTGGGTTGCCTGCCTTAGTGACAATAAGAAGATATGGAAGGAACAAGCTGCTAAAGGTACCTTGATTAATTAAGTAGATTTAGCTTATTACAGAATATCTGGGCGACCGAGCTACGCTCGGGTGCAAATAGAGAAAAATTAAAAAAGAAAAAGAAAAAAAACTTAACAACAAAAAATTAACTCTCACTGCCTGAGATTCGAACTCGAAGCCTTCGGCTGAAAGGCGGACACCCAATCCACTCGGCCACTTTGGTCTCAACAAATTCTGTGAAATTACGAACCACATTGCACTTGTAAATCTTTTTGCGTAAAAATGCCGAGAAAACGAATTTTCCCTGGTAAGAGACCTAGCTAGATCGATTCTTCGCCCCCTTAGACTTCCGTAACGCAAATTTCATCGAAATCGTTAGAGTCATTTTCGAGAACGTGAGTACAGACAAACAAACAAACAAACAAATCGTCACAACTTGGTTGTTTAAAAAGATCCACTTATCTCATATTGATTTTCACTTTACAGACGCCGAAGCAAGGGCTAAGCAAGAAGGCGAGATCAACGACAACCCACCACCACCGACAGAAGAATAATATTTAGCCACCTTTGTAAATAGCGTTAGAACTAGCTGCTGCAAAATGTTTAGCTCACTCATGAAGAAAAGTTAAACATTTGTGTGCGAAAGCTTTATCGTTGCTAATGTTGTGTGACGCACAAATCGCGAATTGAAAGCACAATGTGAATGTATTATAATGTTTCTCTATGTGGAAGACAACATAGTGAGCTAATTCGGAAGGTGTATCAACGCCAGTAGTTAAATTAATATTAATTCACTGCTAAGACTCTTAAGCCTAGCCTAACAATTTAGACGTAACGCTTATTCTATTAGTCGTGTATAAACTATAAAGAAGAGGACTGAGATGTGTACCTTGAGGTACACTCTATACCTCTATAATAAAGGTAGAATCTAAATTCTGTGTTGAACTTCAAATAAGACGTGACGACGACAGAACTTTCTACTCATTATAGTAACGTAAAAACGTACTGACTCATTTCAAATAACGTAGACTTTAAGAACTAATTTATTGAATCTGTAGATACCTAACTAAAATGCTGGTTACGGAGCAAAATATTTAATTTGTGTATAATCCAACACACAAGCACTAGGTACTTTTAAATCATGATCACTTTTTTGAAGTAGGTAGTTTATCTTATACTAATCCACAAGTAAATAACCTAATGTATTAAAATGTAAATGTAGCTTATAAAATAATAATTTTAGCGTTTAATCCATGAAAAATACGCTTATTAATTTTAATGTTTCCGATTAAATTGGAGTCTTGATATTCTTGACCAAATGTTATTTAATATAAATTATTTTCTAATTAAAGCATCTCAAATTCTAGATATAATTAGGTAGATGAGATAGATACCAAACTATTAGTACCTAAACTCTCACGAAAGTACTTGAAATGCCATCTTATAGAATACATTCAAAAGCCTAGCTGAGAATGTGAATGGATTCAAACTTACGAGACTTTCAGATTTTATATCTTTTAAATCTGAAAATCAAGGCAAAGTAGGTAAGTACTTATGATGAATAAAAAAACGCTGGAAGGCTTTTAAGTAAGTACCTACTTAAAATAGTCGAAGTTGAACACACCCCTTCCAGAAATCAACAAATTAACTCAGACTGATGGCGTAGGCACAATGCCGCCTTAATAAACCTAGATACCTAGATAGAATGAAAAATTTAGCTTTGCCAAGGACCTTGAGTAAATATGTACCGTCCTTCAACCTAGACTATGAAGGAATTTGAATTTATTACGAAAAATACTGATTTAGGCCAAGTGTTATACTCACAGATGCCAAATTTTCATCACAAAATAATGCTTTTAAAATATACCATAAATTAAAACCTTATATCATGCAGTGGCCTATATATCCAGATTGGTACGTGGGACCATTCTCATTGAATATCAAAGTCAAAACTGAACCATAATCATAATAAAATAGTAGATCAGTCCCTTTTTCTTTTCAGGGGCTGAGAATAGATTTATAACTAACCGGTGACGCTTATCTTAGACAAAACTGTCATTTTTATATATTTATCCTCTATGTATAAATGACTAGATATTTATTAACTAAATCTGTATATTGTGCATTTAGTTTATCTATAGATGTAGGCACATATTTATATTGTTAATATTAAGTAAAATAATTTGAGATTTAGGTAGATTAGGCCATTTTTGATTGGGAATACAGCTTTATGAAAAGTAGAATTAGTATAATGAGCCTTATGTACATGATTATTGTTGTTTCATGAAAGATAGCTTGCAATTTAAGCCAATTGTATTTAGTCACTTTTCTAACAGAAGCTTTATTTAGCCACTTTTAGAGATGTTTTAAATATCATTGATACATTCCTTGATTAAATCTTACTGCAAATGTTATTGTAGCATTTGTTGCCATATTCATAATATCTACCTATTGCACCAGGACAACGACAAAGCATGGATGTCCTAGCAACAATCTAGTGACTTATGGTTTTGAAGGAAAGAAGTATTTTGTTACCTAGTAGGAAAGAAATAATATTTTAATCATAATTGATTAAAATATCTGTGTTGAGATCACAGATTCCAAATCAATTGGGTTTCACCTATCACATTAGCATTGCCCTCACTAGTCAAAAATTTAAGGAATAAAGGAATTTGCTCTTTTATTTTGTGTATTTACAAATCCATTAGGTGGGTACATTTTATGTTTGAAGTACCTACATCTACTTCTAGAATTTATTCAATAGTATTAGTGACATACACAATCACTACCTAGTACCTTCATGAAAACTAACACACCAATAAACTTAAGTTGGGAAATCTCAAGTAGTTTTTTAATTTTGTTTTCAACTTTGTAAATAGAAATCACCTTTGTGTAAATTATACTATGTAAAATAAAAATAAAGATTTTCGTAGAAAATGGTTTTCTTTAATTCTATTTACACATTCTGTGAATAGCACAGTATAAAATTGCTTGGCAAACAACGATTTGTCACTGACAATAAGCTTAAATTATTAAAAAACAAGAATTTGTAACAATCAAAATTAGCTAAGAATGTATTTAAAGTTTTTACCAAATATATTGATTTGCACTGACAGTGATCGGACATCAGTTTTTTGGCGGTTGCAAACTATAGTACCCTCTATAATATCACCTTGCTTCACCTCCTTACAATCTCTGAAGTAAAACACAGTCTGCTTCCAATGTGTTGGAGTGACATGTGGCCCAGTCGAAAAGGAAATCTTATGAGGCAGATCAAAAAAGGTATCAAAGTAACCTACTAATGATGTAATCGTACCATCCCTTGTAATAGGCAACTTGAAATCAGCTGTGAAATCCATCACATCAATATTGCAAGTATTGATATCAATATCTTTGATAACACTCGGCTCTGAGAGAATATGTTTAGATGCAACCACATCCACACTAGCTTCTCTGGTCACTTCGGATTTCATACAATTCATTTTATACCCGTACACATCTGACCAGAACTCTATGAGTTTTCTATGAGTTTCCGTATCTCCGTTGGCTACAAGGCTAATATTACACCTATTGGGTAGCAGAATGCCTCCAGGTTTAAGGTAATTGTCCCGAGCATAAATAACACTATCCAACATACCTTCAAACAGTAGGAAGTATCCCATCCATTCTGAGACAATAATATCAACTTTTTCCTCCAATTTTGTGTTCTCCAACCTGCCTTTTACTGTTTTGATTGTATTTTGTAGGTTGTTCTCTCGTATAATGTCCATCGCATGATAAATTACTTCAGATTGGTCTAACGCATAAACTTTCTCAGCACCAGCTGTGGCACAAAACATGGATAGTATTCCAGTACCACAGCCAAGATCTAGAATAACCTTGTCTTTTATTGAATCTTTGTTCTCTAAAATTGCATCTTTGTATGATTCTGTGCGGACTTTATCTGAGAGCATTTCATAGTGTATTCCAAAGTGAGCATATGAACTGAAGTAGCCTTCGTCACATTCTAAAGGTACCTGCGATACACAATTCACAATCGTAGTACTATCTTTACTCTCAACAGCACTTCCTCCTTCAACTAATGTCTTTATTGAATCCTTCATTTGATTTATGTCATCCTTAGCCATTTGTAAATGAGTCTGACTTTCTTTGAGCTGCTCCGCATAGGACTGAATCGTTCTTTGTAGTTCGATGAAATGTGCTTGTGATAGGGTCACTAACCCATTTTCAACGTTGGCGTGGTATGTTTTCGGGGAGCTGGGCTTATCCATCAATGACTCGAAGTCGAAAGTCAACCATTCATCATTTTCTACTGGTCGCAAATACTTATCATCCTCCCATTGAGGTTGTTTTGAGTTTATGATAGTGTCCGATGTTGGCTTGTGCGTCTTGATGTAATTGATCATTTTGATGTATGAATAGCAATCCATGTTGAACTTGAGCTTCAGTTTATTCAAGGAGAAGTTGTGAGCAGTCTCACAGTGAGCAATACCCTCGTCTACGGATGGTAAAACCGAGCTGCAGAACAAGCATGTTACTGATGTGTTACCGGTCTCCATTTCCTGCCATTCGTCCTCTTCAAAGTGTTCCTCATCACTGCTGAGGTCAGGTACGTCAGACATTATGCTGTGTTCACTGAATATCGTTAGTTTCTCGTAAAATTTGCAATTTAAAGAAGAAAAAACTCTCAACGCAACGAAGGCAATGAATGAAACTTTTTTAGCACATGTGAATGAGTGAGTGAGTGGTGGGTGAATGTGATGTGAGACATTGTGAGATCTTGTCTTGATCAAATGTCAGTGTCAAACTAATTTCTAGACGTATGTCATGAAATAAGGCCTCTTTCTAACGTGCTTCGCGCGGTGGAATCGAGCGATTTGCCGTGATTTGCGTAACACAAATTAGTACAAATTGGTAAGATGGAAATAGAGTTGAATTTACTTTGAAGTATAAAAACCATAACCGTCGTCGCTTTTTTTATGTTTTTTATGTAAACTCAACTTTATTTCCATTAATAAGGTACAAATTAAGCTAATTCACTTCGTCTCTGCGTCAGTGTGAGTTGAGCATTATTCTCTTTGCTCAATTCCTATGTGTGGACCCACATAAACGTGTCGACGTGATGTCGACAGGTTGTCATGACAACCGCTTGGCAAACACAAATAATTTCACAATACTTGAACGTACGGAAAGTCTCAAGATGAAATTAAAAATTTCTTCATTTAAGGAGCCAAAGCATGTTGGGGTAGTTGTTTGTGTAAGCTGGAATAACACAGAAGATGTGTTTTCGTGCGGGTTAGTACCTACCAACCTACTCCGTCAAAATTTTAAGTCCAAGGCCATTATTTTTGTAATTTCATTTAAATGCAACTTGGTTAGATTTAAACAAATAAGTAAAAACAAACAGTAGTTTAAATAGAATAGTACCAAGAAGGTATATTATAATAAGTGCAAAGAGCACCTGACATGAATCTCAATTTTGAAATTTTCGCGCCACCTGTCAGTCAATCTGATCGATCTGTACGAGTAGGTACGAGCTTAGTGATGTGCCTTTTTCATTCGCTCTTATCGATGTAATCCAAAATCTAGTGGTTATTAAATATGTACCTACATTGTAATAAAATCATCCAAGAAATTCAGTTTATTATAATTTATATGTAACAAAGCTAATAATTTCAGAGACGACCATAAACTTCTCAAATGGAATTTGGTAAACAATGAATGCATAGTTGTTGCAACATTTGCGGATGACTTTTTTCCAACTGGAATGCATCTGTTTCCTAAAATTGGCCTTGGTGGTAATAAACATCAGCATGATGTCATTTTGATATCATCTGCAGATGGGAAGTACGTATCTATCCTAGAACAGAATTTATAACTTTTATTTGGCTATTAGGTTCATACAATATTTTATACTTTTTTTTAGATTTCATATCGTTAACCATAACGGGCGTATTGAGAAAACTGTAAATGCGCATCAAGGTGCATGCCTCACCGCAAGTTGGAGTCCTGACGGGGCAGGTCTTTTGACAGGTACTTACCTTTTTATTGATTCTTCAGTCAGACAATTAAGACCATTTTCATTTTCTACTATTTTGCCCTATTATTTGTTCCATTTATGATTTAAAATTTTATTTATTTATTAACTAGTACAAATATGACTGTCAACTAAACCAATTAGAAAAGAACAATAATAATAACCATATTAATAAACTAATACAAATAAAAAAAAACACTTGCTCGTTTTTGATGTGTCAATAATTATTAAATTCAATAGCTGGTGAAGATGGATTTGTGAAAATTTGGTCTCGCAATGGTCTTCTTCGATCAACAATAGTACAATCAGATGTGCCATGTTTCAACGCTGTATGGAGTCCAGATTGTTCTGCTTTATTGCATACTAAGGGAAAGTTTCTCATTATCAAGCACTTGAATTCAAGCAATAAAGTAACAAAGGTACGCTTAAAATTATGGCTTTTTTCTTTAATAGAGGAACATTATAGAGGTATATTAAATGTCAAATTTCAGTGGAAAGCGCATGAGGATCTTATTTTATGCGTAGCTTGGAATGCTAACAATAACTTGATAATTTCTGGTTCTGAAGATGGGTTTTCGAAGGTAAGTTTACTATGTAGGTAGATAGATGACTTATTTCAATTGATTTGGAAATTCTGCGATGTTCACTCCGATCAACTTTATATATTTTTTTAGATTTGGGATACTTTTGGGCAGCAAATTTCAGTGAGCGTAAAACACGATCAACCAATAACAAGCGTTAGTTGGTCTCCTGCTGGGGATATGTTTGTTATTGGTAGTTTCAGCTTAATAAGACTTTGTAATGCCAATGGAGTAAGTAATTACCTCTACAAAATTTGATTAAACTAATAATTGAGTAGGTAAGTAACATTTACCTACCTACTTAAATTTAATTTCTGCCTTAGTGGTCCCATTGTTTGGATCGTCCAACAACTGGCAGTATTTACAATATCGCATGGTCTGCAGATGGCACTCAACTTGCTGCTGCATGTGCAAATGGTCACGTTCTATTTGCACACATCATTGACAGGTAACTGATAGATTTATTATTAATAACTAGTTATTGCCTCGTGATCTTATTCCTAATATTTTTTTTTTTGTTTTTTTTTTCTAAGTCACAACACGAAAAAAAAGCCAAAAATTATTAGGTGTCACTAAAGGAAACTACTTACAGCATTTCAGCTCGACAGAAATCAGTCAGCTAGTCAGGTTAACCTTTTAAGTTATAGGTATAAAATAGGAGACTGATGAAAGCACACAAATATATTATTGGTTTTGTATCTTTTTCAGGGAGTATACTTGGAAAAACTTTGCATGTACTCAAACAGGTCGCAAAGTTATATCCATCAAAGATATAGTGACCGACCAAAGTGACCAGCTGGATTATCCTGATCGAGTAATACAAATAGCTCTTGGTTTTAACCATCTCGTTATAGCAACAGTCAAACAGTGTTTCATTCATAAGTTGAGCTCATGGAATACACCAGTTACTTTTGACCTTAAGGAGGGTACTATCAGCATGATTTTGCTTTCTGAAAGGTACAATCATTCAAGTAGGTATGCTTCACTATTATTGTGTACCTGATAAAATTATAAAGCATTAGTAATTTTCAGATGTTTATGTGTTGTGGAAAGAGCAGGTCTGTCAGTTTATAGCTATATGGGTCGATTGCTCGCAAGTCCACGCTTGGGAACTAGACCAGAGACTCTAGGAAGAGCAGCAGTTTCTTTGGGACCAGATGCATTGGCTGCCATTGATCATACAGATCGAAAATGTGAGTTTTCTTAGTCCATTATCTTAATGTTACCAATAGTAATTGACTGATATTAAACTTTATTTAAATCAAAATAGTCAAAATATACTGTTATAGATACTTACCAGAATTTTTATTTTCGTTTTTGTTTCAGTGATCCACGTTTTTGACCTGCCTACAGGATTAATTGTACGTAGCTCTACTGATAATACTGTTACAAAGCTAACGCATAAAATGACCATCTCGAGCATTGCTCTTAGTCAGTCGGGCCCAATTAATGAAAGACAACTTGCTCTATTGGATTACAACAGGGATTTATACGTGGTGACTGTCAAAGATGTCAAGTCAAAGTTCGTTAAGTTGGGTCAGTAAAAGTAAAGAGTTAATAATAAAACCTAGTGTTTTGTTCAAAACAATAGACGGTAATCAATTTTGCTTTCTTTCTTAGGTTCTCAAGTTTTGAGTATTGCTTGGAGCTACGAAACAGAACTTTTAGTTGGATTACGAGCGAATTCAGTTGTAGCATGGTGTTGTCCAAAAGCTGCTATGCAGCCAGACTGGTTGGCTCTCACGACAGTCAGTAAAGAGATAAAGTAAGCTATCTGTCTGCAACTTATAATAAAAACTCAAAGTGCATTTAGACTAGACTAACGTATTTTTTTTTGTTTCAGTGATTTAGGTCGAAATCCATCGGTATTAAGTGTTGAAGATGGTGTTGTTCGTATTTGCCGAGGTAATGGGTCTATTCTTCACTTGTCGATCGCAGCATTCCCTGAAAAACTGCTAAAAAATGTTGCAGCTAATATGTGGCAGGCGGCTTTACAGGTCAATATTATTATTATTATAACTTTATTTTAGGTACCTCGATTAATTATGATATAAATGGAAATATTCTACATAAGTATATTTAATACAAATCCATTTTAAAGTGGAGTAGCAAAAATATTTCCTAAAATATTTAACATTCTTCTTTTTGACATGAAAGACACCAAGTCAGTGTATAAAAGCGTTGCGTTGCGTGATGATCTGCTTCTATAACTAAGTATCTACATCCTGATTGGCGCACTTAATGGAAACATGTTCGAACAAGCTGCAATGGGAGAAGACCACTTATTGTAATGTAAGTATTAAAAATGTATTTTTATAACGCATTGTTTCAGCTTTGCCGTACTGTGGAAGACGAAACTCTGTGGGCGTGTCTTGCAGTACTGGCCTGGCAAAACCATCAGTTAGCCGTTGCAGAAGAAGCTTTCGCTCTTATTCATCAATATCACCAAGTGTGCTACATTCAACATCTAAGGGTAAGTATATGGTTTCAATTTCGTAACGATTATTTTTATCGTTTTCTTAATCTAGTTAACAATACCTACCTACCTACCGTTATAAAAAAATAATGTTTTGTGTTTTTTGTTGCAGAGTAATCTACCCGAAAAGCTCACAAACACAAAGTAAATTAATTTAAGTCACATAAACTATGCAATCAGAGTTCGCCACTGACACATAAACTTCCTGGTAATTTATTTTAAACATAGGTAGGTAGTTACCTATATTTTTTTATAATTTCGTACACATATTAATAGGTACCTATGTTCTTCTACCATAACATAAATTAGAAAAGTTTGTAACGCTTAATCTGTGAGTTCAATAAATCATTATTAAAACTATCGACTGCTGTCTTCATTATTACAACACATCACTAGCGAATGCACTCGCGAAGTGAAGAGTTTAATAACCTTTAGTTCGTTCATCTTCATTCAAATCTGGTTCCATTCATTCCATTCAGCCAGTGTTGCCAATGTAGTAACTTTGTCGCTAGAAATAGCGACTTTTGCTCTAGTGTTAGCGACAAAATATACTTAGCGACTTATCTAGCGACTTTGGTACTTCAACCTGCAATTCGAAACAGTTTTAGGGCAAGTAACGGAAAAGACAAAAAGTCAACTTGAAAAAAATAATCAATGATGGATAATTTTCATTAAATGAAAAGACTACACTAGACTGCCGTTCTAATTAAGTTAACTAACCTAGATCTTTTATGATCATGAGTTGTGTTACTTTTTGTAAAAAAATCTTGCTTTCGCTCGTGGTTGGAATTAGTTTTTAGCGACTTTTCAGATTGAATCTAGCGACTATGATTTATTGGAGTTGGCAACACTACATTCAGCAGCCAGCCAGCCAGTTTTGTTGTCGTTGCGTTAAGTAGAGGTTGTATGCGTATCGTGCGTGTTATAATTTGCGAAACATTACGAAAACTAAGAAGTATAAAACAAAAATAATTTCATAAAATAAACAAAGTTGCTATTTATCATTTATTCACAATGCAGGCAATTATTTCCGCCATCAACTTTTAAAAATAAATGCCCTACTTTAAAATCACTGTAGGCTAAGTACCTTGAAAGAAAGTTGTGATGAGTTTTGAAGATGCGTGCTACAAACATTGTGTGTTTCTTGTTGAGCGTTTTGTTGTGCGTCAACGGCGGTGAGAACGACATCAAGGATGAGCACCCGTTGGAGCTGACGCAGTCCTTGAACTTGGCCCGTCAAGAGTTGATTGCTGAGAAGTGCCGACGTGCACCTCCGAAGTATTCGCTAGATGAGCTACCACCTTCTCAGCTCGAACATATTTTAGTTGACGAAGAGCACAAACTGATGTATTGTTACGTGCCAAAGGTGAGTCCCTCAAGGCTAACGTGTTGGAAAATTATATAAATGTTGTCGCTTTGAAATCACAAAGCAAAATTCTTATCTAATTGTCCATGACATAGAGGTAGGTACCTACCTAGTCAATGTTTTTCCTGAGGATGTACTAAGAATGTATGTTTTGATGAGCTTCCTTGATGGAAGTTACTAATTACTTACCCAAATAGCCACAAGGCAGGTAGGTACTTCCTGAAAATTAAGTTAAATCTACTCTAATTACTTACCTATTTTATTTGAACATATTTCCGGCGGATGGAGGTTGATTGGATCAACATCCAAAATATGAAAATAAGGAACTAGGTAGGTACTTACCTACCTACTAATGCATTTATAAAGTTTTATCAAAATTAGTTCAGTCATCATGAAGTTCAGTCGAACTATGTAAAACTACACAATTTTTCGTCTTAACTTAATGTTAATTTTTAATTTTATTTGCTGTCATGTCAAGGCAACTAGGTAGGTACAATAACACAACATAGATAGGTATATTTCCCCTATATTCTTACATGATTTTTTTACCTATTTAAATAATCAAAATCAATACTGCCTAATTTTATTTTTTGCTTGAAAATTTTAAGTTAGTAGGTACCTACCAATTTAAAGTTCTTACCTATACAAAGTCCATCTTTTTCCATTTAAGTAGGTAAGTAGGTACCTACCAAACAAAAATAGTTTCTAGATAATAGTTTCAATTCAGAATTTTCTATGTTACAGGCTAATCAGATCAATGCTGTTTATTTAAATCATTTCTTTCTCCAGGTGGCCTGCACAAACTGGAAGAGGATCCTCATGATACTCCAGGGCAAATGGAATGATGCAGATGTCCTGGCCATCCCAGCCAGCCTGGCCCACGCCCCTGGAATGTTCCGGAACCTCAGCTCGGTGGAGAAACCCGAACGGGACTACATGCTAGAGAACTATCACAAGATGATCATCGTCAGGAACCCCTTTGAGAGACTGTTGTCAGCCTACAGGAATAAGTTTGAAGGAGACCTTCCTAGTGCAAGATATTTTCAGGTAAATTCCTACCATAAAAAAAATCAGGTGGGTAGGTACCTATACCTTTACACATTACCTAGTAAAATGAGCAATTATGAGTCTATGAATGAATGAAACTCTTTATTGTACACATCTTAAAAAAACATATGAAAGAGTAAACCTAATTAATAATTGTACAATGGGCGGTCATATCGCTTTGAAGCGATCTCTTCCAGACAATCTTTGAATGAAAAGAGACATCAAGATTAAAGGCAGGTATGTACAAATTTTTATGATAACTACTAGGTTTAAATTTAAAAATGCACACTTACTAAATTTTAAATTATCTATAGACGAAATGAAATTATGACCACGACTCATCCTCAAGACGCGGTAAAAAATATTCTCTTAGATAAGTATTTATTTATAGACATTTCAAGATTCTTTGAAAGTCTAATCAAACAAACAAACTCTTCCACTTTTTATTGGTAAGTATACCTAGTATACCTACTTATATAGACGTTTTTTTGACATTGGCCTCTCTTCATCTCATGCTGTCCTGTGCCAACCCAACCAGCAGTTCAGCAGGAAATAAAAATGAAAATAAGTAATGTTTCTTTGAAAACTAAGTTTATACTTTTTAACCAAATTCAAAATGAGGGAAGTTCTCAATTAGTCGGAATCTTTTTCTTATGCATGATACCGGTTTACTCGAAAATGCCTGGGCCGATTTGAAAAATTGTTTTTTTGTTTGAAAAAGTATACTTTCCACTTAGTGTCATAAAATTTTGGTGAGGATCTGTCAAGGATCTTCGGTGTTATAAACAGAAATGCACCTCGAGTTTTTAAAATTGGGAGACTAATCTATGCACTATGAATCCGAAGATCTGTACCCGTCTGATGTTATCTGCTCAGCTTATAACATTGCAGTCTGTTTTTTTTTAATTTCATATTCATATTCATATTCATTTATTCATTGCTTGTATGTAGGTACATAGTATAGCTTAGGTCTAGGTAGGCTTAGTAGGCTTTATACATACACCCTGTTGGGCACTGCAATGTAATTTAAATTTCATGCAAAATTACTAAATTAAAATCTTAAATTAAATGTCATAGGTAGTATTAATGTCATGTCACAAATAGCCCAGTCATCTTAGCCAAAAAAAGGGCTCAACCTCGGAATGAGAGATAATAAGCTGAATTTTCGTATGTAGCTTCATTTAGGCGTCCTAAAAGTTGTCTCAAAAGTCTCATAAAATCTCTTGTCTGCGTCTTAAGTTATTCAAGGTCAAAGGTAAAAAAATAGTTTTTCGCGAATATCTCGGTTGCTATTGGTCCAATGATGTTAACATCTATTATAAAGTTGTAGAGCATACAATTTGCGACAAATTTTGTTTAAAACATTTTTTCATGCGCTCAACCGTTTTCGCGATAGAGGAGAGTGAGTGAGCAGCGCTCAACCATACGCGTAGGTACTGTAGCGCAAAGTCAAACGTGAATATCTGTGAATACCTTGAATTTTGAATAATTTGTTTTATTTATCAGTTAATTATCGACCAAGCGAGCAAAGCGAGCTAAGATCTTACGATTTTGCTTTGTATGTTTGTATGTGTAATTTTTATGTTATCGCATAACTATCGAACCGTTAATCTAATCTGCATGAAACTTGGTAGATAACTAGGTTGTGCTATGGAAATTTGATATATGACATATGAGCGTAATCGATGGAGGGGTTGTAAAGATATTGGGATCTAAAGGGGGTGAAAAAGATAAAAGTTACACAGATATATTGAGTGGGGTGTCATATGAAAGGACTTAATTTGTACATTCCGAAATAGTTTTTATTTTTGTTCTAGGAAGTATAGTTTTTGAAATACACATACTGAACGCTTTGCGCTCACGGCCCTGTATCGCAAAAACGGTTGAGCGCATGGAATTTTTTTTTCAATGAATTGGTCGCAAATTTTAAGCTCTACAACTTCATAATAGATGTTAACATCACTGGACCAATAGCAACCGAGATATTCGCGAAAAACTATTTTTTTTACCTTTGACCTTGAATAACTTAAGACGCAGACACGAGATTTTATGAGACTTTTGAGACAACTTTTAGGGCGCCTAAATGAAGGGATATACGAAAATTCAGCTTATTATCTCTCATTCCGAGGTAAATTCCTAATTTGACTGGACTAAAAGGAAATTTAAAATGTCAAGATAATTTAGTAGAATAGGAATAGTAATTTGAGTCAACTTTTAGGTATTTAGGTACTTAATTAAATTATTCAGTGAATTTGTCAGACAAATATTGCTCCACGGAGTAATAACATTTATTAATTAGTAGGGTTTTTAGTCTATTATAGAAGATAGTGTCCTTTAATTCTGTTTTAATGACTCGGGGAATTTTATTATATATTGTAATTAATCTAAATTATATATAATTTTTAGTTTAGTCACTTGTATCGTATTATTTTATCAAATGTTATGTAAATAAATCGGTAACCTCTAACCAAATATTCCTTTAGCATTGAGTAGGTAATTAGTAAAGTTTATTGGTAATTAAAGATAAACGCTTACCTATCGAAGCCGAGCACGCCGAACGAATCGAAAGAAACTAATTTTAGAATTATAATGAAATCGTATGAAACCTCGCACAGTGCCAGATTCGAACAAATCGAGGTTTTATACGATTTCATAGAAGAATTCTAAAATTTGTTTCGCGCGGATAGGTGTGCGTTCACCTTAATTAATACAAAAAATTTGCCAGATTTTAGACGGAGCATTGGCAGCAGTATGTCAAAAGAAAAAACTTTGATATTTAAATTCGTTTATTCCCAGGACCGCGTCGGCAAAAGGATCATCAAAGCGTACCGTGAGAATCCTTCGAACGAGTCTCTAGAGCACGGGAATGACGTCACATTCAAGGAGTTTGCGATGTTCCTCACGAACCCGTCCGAAGAGATGGCCGATGTTGTGAACAACGAGCACTGGGCGCCTATCACCAGCTTGTGCCATCCGTGCCTCATCAAATACAGCCTTGTTGGTAAGTACTTCTTCCAACGGAACTTGGCATTCGTGAAGTTAGCCGTTTCGATGCGCAGTGCAACTTTTTCGTAGAAAATTTTCTACTGCGCAGCGAAAAGCCTAACTTCACGAATGCCTAGATCCATTGTGATAACTACGTTGCAAAGAACTTCGCTTGACTTCCTACTATCTTGCTTCCTAAATTATCTAAAAGTTTGGGAGTATGTTTGCGTTTCAATTGAACCTGGATAATGTAGACTGGGCTAGAATAGCATGTGGACTATTTAAAACGTTGGTAAAAGCCGTAAGGTTATTTTAAAATTTCGCAAGAAGAAGGCTAGTCCTACTTTCTACTAATATTATAATGTGAAAGTGTGTGAGGATGCATGGATATTTGTTACTCTTTCACAAAAAACTACTAAACGGATTTTTATGAATCTTTGATTATACATAGTTTATGACCTGGAATAACACATAGGCTACTCTTTATCCGGGCAGATACCATGCTAACGAAGCCGCAGGCTAAAGCTAGACTATTATAAATCACTAGCCTGTACACTTTTTTTCAATATACTACGTCTATCAAGAATCGCTTTACATACTACTGAAAAAAATCTTTTGAAGGTGAATTTTTAAAGACCATCTTCACCATCCTTCCAAAATTTATTGAACTTAATCTTCCTTATTTGTCAACTTTGCTTGTTAAAATGCATTCGACAGCAAACAGTTTGATATCGGTATTGTCTCCGAGCTAAATAAGTACAGTAATTGATAATTTTATATCTAGTAAATAGTACAGTTGTTCCATTGATAACGATGAATGGCATCAGAGCGTTGGCGTATCTTCCTGTTATAAATATTACTTGTGTACTGTCACTGTTAGCTCATAATGTTGACTCAGACTGTTATACAGTAGGGCTGAGAATTGATAGCATTGCGAACTATGGCAGCCGGTAGTCAATCTCGATTCATCATCATCATCAGCCCTTCTCATCCCACTGCTGGGCATAGGCCTCTCTTCGCTTTTGCCATTCGCCTCTAACCTACGCCAATCTTACCCATGTACGACCAGCGGATTTTACTAAGTAAGGTTTTCGTAATAGGTACGGGATTTTCACTAGCCCAACTCCTTGACCTATTTTTATCGGTTATAAAAGCTACTGTTACGTTAGTTATTTACACTAGCTCATAATATTTAAATCGGTATACATAATCCAAAAAAGTTTGCTCTAATTATTATCACTAGATCAGCTACACGTGGTTTTAGTGTTACACTTAGTAGCATCACAGAATAGCATTTACTTTTTATTGGATTCAATATAAAAATAACGCACAAAGCTGAGTATACATTTTTACTATCGCCAGGCACTGATGATGTCATCATGTCCAAATATTATCTACATTTGGCAGGAAGATTCACATTTCTTGCAACTATTTTATCTGAAAAAACTTAGCAAACATTAATCTGACTTTGTTTTTGTTAGAGGGGTGTTATAAGTGAACCATGAACAGATTTGAATGCGGTTTTTTATTTGAAAGCAGATTTTTAGCGATGGTTCTAAGACATGTTTTATCAAAATCGGTTCAGCCGTTTGAAGATCATCAGCTCTTTTCTAGTTTATGAAGGGATATGTCGGGATTTTTTCATTAAGTTTTAAATTTATTTATTTTATAATTTATACAGGTTTCTTTACTATAAATGCTGTTTTCAATAAAAACTCAGGTAGAATGTAGGTGCATGAAGTTCAATGTTTCTCTCCATAATGATAGTACAATTGAAGCAGTTTATGGCAAAGTAGCACAGGTTTCTTACTGTGCCATGTATGACGTCAATAAGACTCGAGGCAGATTCAAATCTGGGTTTTTCATGTTTATGTAAAAGCCTAGAGAGGCTCAATTTGTTATGAGTTCCTTTTGAACTGCAGATTTTTTTTAAAACAAAAACAAAACATGAACATTATTCACGACTATATCCGTAACGCATAGGGTAGTCAGAGGCATGTTCTCAATGTACATTACGCTCTTATTTTGCTTCTGTTAGCATTCTGTGCATGACAGGTTGGAAGTCCATCGCCGCCACAGAATTTTAAAAGGATTAATTCTGACCGGTTTTTTCATGTTTAAAGAGAGCAATTTTAAATTAAAATGGTAGGTACCTATTTATTTGTTTTATTTTATGCAAGGTCCTTACTTAACACATAAAATGACTTAGACCTTGATCATTATTTCTTTTACTAACACGTTGCATTAATCTAGTATAAGTATAAAATTATAATGACCTACGACTGCACTTAAACTTGTCTATTGTTTACAATACACAAATATGCTATTTTCATCAATTATCTAAAGTAGGTATCTACTAAGTGCAATGGACTTTAAACTTTTATAAATAACTTATGAATGTGACGAGTTCGCAAAAAGGCAAGAGAGAAAATAAAATCCTTCGTATCGCGTGCCAACCGTGACCAATATATCATACTATTCTTAAAACTGTGTCAATAATTCATAATACACATAACCTTACTTATAAATAACTGTATTCGTATAGTTTTGATACTACAATGCAACAATGTATAATTTTAATAGAAACACTTAGGTAATATTTAACTGAAAATTAAAAGACTTATCAAAATGGCATTGAGAGAGGAGCATCGCTTGTATCAACGCGGGTTCGAATCCCGTCGGAATCGTAAATTTTGACAAGACATTTCATTTTCAACTGTAATAATACTTTCTGCATATAATAAAACTATAGGGGAAGCAGGGGGAATGGCGCGCACTTAAGGGAAAAAAAGCAATATTATTTTTTCCTGGCAATGATTGCGGCCAGGGTGGACTGCCCCTATACAAGGCACTGTTGTGTTGTGAGCGACACCTGGCCAGCAATCCAATTCGTTTTTAGTTACTTTTTCGTTTTTAGTAGGTACTTTTGTCTTTTGTTGTGCCTGCTATGAGTTATGCTCGAAATAAATGTATTTTATTTTATTTGATTTATTAAAGATTAACAAAACTTTAACTATTTCTTTATCAACTTTTTAAAACAAAACGTAATTATACTTCTTAAAAAATTTGTTATGTCAGTTTAGTATTAAGTCAGGCAATTTAAAAAAAAAGCGGGCAATGCTCCTATGTAGTACTTCCAAACGACTTTTGGGTCGAAAGTCGGGTACTAACCCACTTGGCCAACACGGCTGGCAAGTAAAAGTAACCAATAACTCATACAAATGACAGCTGGTTAGTGCAACTCCAGCGTACAAGCCGTGCGAGCTGTACTGCTCACTTTAAGCACCGAGTAACGAACCGAGTTACTCGGTGCTTTAAGTGAGAACTAGCTTTCTTGGGATTGGGACCTTACTCGGAGAGTGTAATTACTTATGTGTCCAATGAGTCGAGCACGTGTAAGCATTGAGCCCAATTCCACGCTCTAGCACTAGCTAGACAATTTGCGAAGTAATTAGTCACTTTTACCAACTTTTTCTTTTAATGAAGAGAGTGAATATGTTGCGTGACTCCGTGTCTGTATAGATATCATTAAGCATAAATATATACCTACACATGCTGTACTGCAGATTAGCTTTTTATAGCGAAGAAAAAAGATGATAAAATTACAAAAAAAAACAGCGTAGGTATTGTTATGGTATTCGAATCGTCCTGATATTAGGGTGTAGTAGTCAAACTCAGGTTTAGTTTATTATTAAGTCGTTACCTAAGTCATGACGGTGGCCTTCAGGCCTAAGGGAGTGTCCACATTGCGTTTTCTGCAGCGCGTTTTTGAGCTGCGCGTTTGTATCGATACAAACGCGCGTTCGCAACGCGTATTTTTCCATACAAAAGCGAACCGGGAGGGGCTGCGCGGGGGGCTGCGCGTTCGCATCGCGTTCGAATCGCGTTTGTATCGATACAAACGCGCTGCAAAAAACGCAATGTGGACACTCCCTAAAAAATCTGTCACCAGAGTTCAAACCAAGGAACAGGGATTTTGATAAGAAGCAAATTATATTTTGTCCATATGTCATCGCTTCGTCTAAGAATACTAACCATGTACTTTTATGCTTTTAAATCATATTTTCCTGTTTACAGCAGGGCCTTATTATCTTGACGGCAATCATACGGATCGAATCGTTTGCCATCTCTTTTTGTTGGCATAAGAAAGACAAGGACAAAACATGTTTTAAAGATTATAAATGTGAATGAACAGTACAAGCTGTTTTAAAATGAATAATCACGATAGTTTGGGTAATTCTCAGTAACAGTTTACTTTATCATGTCATATCGTTTCGTAACACCTGCAGTGTCGTTAATCTCTGACTCAGTCACCTAATTCTGCAGAAATTCTGTCGACATATTGATACTTTATATTGGAAATACCACAAACCAAGGTTTTACATGCGTCAACTCCGAAGAGTGGTCGTAATGAAAACATGCCTTATTTTATGGACATCGACAAAAGGGAGAGCTATCTGTAGGCTGTATTTTGTTTAAAATAAGCTATAAAATTCTCAGTTTTTTTCACTAACGTATAGAAAATTGACTTTCCTGTGGATATGGCCGGTTAAGCTGAGAGGTTTAGGTGCTGGGCAAGCCTACACCATCTCAACAATGTCCCAGGCACTACAGTGTCCCGTTCAGTTATGACAATAAATCATTTAGAAAAATATAAAAAAAAAATTTCTCGGAAAGTAAAAAATGAAGCCGTTACGATACGATGGATAAGTTTTTTGGAAAAGTTTACTTTGAAGTTGGTTATTAGTTTTGTGTTATAAATAAGTACGAGAATATTGACTAAAATTACTAAGTAGGCACATAAACCTACTCGTCCCGGACTGGCTCAAATATTTGCATAGTATGGCAAGTTTACCAAAAGCTATTTCTTGTGCAAGGTCATTTTTAACTTCCTTCTAAACAGTTTTTAGAGTTGGAAACGCAAACGGACGCAAGACAATTTGCGTCAATCCACACTGAGTCTCGGGACTCTACGTCATATTCGTAACTATTTTGTGTAGCCAAATATCCGGTTCTCAGATCAATTAGAAACTCAGTACGTAGACAGTGTTGGTCTCGAAGGAGCAGAAGTAGAACCTAGCTCTTACGACTTTTCAATGTGATACTAGGACTTCGTACAATGAGCAGGTGTTCACGTACTGTGGATGGCGGTAATCGGTGCTATAGCCGATTGTATGATGAGTTTATCAACATTTTCGGTATGAGGCGAGTGTGAATGGAACAGCTAGAAGGGGAAGACCTAGGCGAACATACCTGGATCTGATTGGTGATGTTTTGGAGAAGCCTTTCTGGAGAAGGAGAAAGGCCAGGTCAAAAGTACCCTAAACCGGCGAGCTTGTATGAAAAATGTGATAAGAGTGAATGAAGCGAAAGAGGTGTGTCAGGATCGTAGCAAGTGGAAATCCGTGGTCTCTGCCTACCCCTGTGGGAAAGAGGCGTGATTTTATGTATGTACGTTCGGTCCGACGAATTAGGAGGATAATAAGGAATATTTCGGGGTACCGCTTGTATCAATACGGGTTCGAATCCCGTCGGAATCGACAATTTTGATAAGACTTTCATTTTCAATGAAAGTGATCCTATAATATAGGTTTTACTGAATAAATGATTAATGATTTTTTTTGAGGCCACAAAATGTATTTAAGCTAAACTAATTTCCATCCTTCAACAGTCGTTCAAAGACTATCCTCACTTCCAACTCCACATCAGCAAACAACTAAAAGTTTTTCTAACAAACTGAAACGGTGACTCTGTTCTAGTTTCATCTACATAATGTTCAGCAGGGCAATTCTACTAGATGACAACGTCCATCATTCCGCTGCGGTTTGTTTCGATCTCTTAAATGTCAGCCATTTGGTGAATAGTAGAATAGCTTTTCAAAAATTTGTTCTGCCAAAGTCCAAACCTTGGCTAAAACCTCACCACAACTGAGTCGCGTGTAAGTAGAATCGGAAACAGTCGAAAATCTAAGGTTTATTTGAGGTTTTGGTTGTGGTTCATAAAAAGTTTTGTACTAGAATTGCCACCCAGTTCGATTTAACTAATAAGGAACATTCGAACGTCTTTACAAACATTGATTTGATTCGAACATTTGTAACCGTCGTCGTTGTTAAACGTATATTTATTGAATAAATAAATAACAAAATTAACAAAGATAATATATTCATTGGCTCTTTGAACTTATAAAGTATATAACCATCATAAACCATGGGAGAAGTACAGACATGATGATTTTTTTGTGCGAAGGTGTGAGCGAACCATCAACCTGTTTGTTCTGACGCAAAATCTGTTGTCAATCTATCTTCATTCTGAATAATTTAAGAGTCCATTCGTCAAGCTTGTAATATAGTCGGGTCGGGGAGACAAAAAAAATGGTAACGAAATGGACATGGAAAACATCATAATGTGACTTAAAATTTTGAAAAATCAGCCCTTACATAATTTTCGAAATACATTTTTTGACGTTCACATCTACTACTTGCGCAAAGATAGCAAGTTCGTAAGCTATCATCAAAAGGCGTCTATATCTTCACGACGTATTACCACCATATTTGACTGATATTTTTAAGAGAATATTAAGATAGAAGTGCCAAGTCAAAAAAGCTTTAAAGTTCGTGACGTTTCCGCGTCCAACAATTTCGGCGGCATGGAGATAGGAATTTTCTGGGATAAATGTTATCCTATGTGTAGTTTTATATCAGTAATATTTTTTAAAACAGTACATTTTAGATTAACCAAGTAAATATTACCAAGAATTCATATCGTACTCGTATATTGCTAAGTTTATAAAGACACAAGAACTCATTAAATGTTTTTTTCACAGCTTACGAAGAGGAATCTCATACGATGGGTGTGTGATTATAATCCGTTATTAAGGGGCCTGAGACGGACAAATTGTCCCCATACAAACGTAATACCAAAATCATTTAACATTTGAGCATATTTTTAACACTTTGTGTTATTATTTAGTTAGATTAAGGCTGTATTTAAAGAGGTTCCTGTTGGGTACACTGTTGTTCAAAAAACTTACTACATAACAAATGAAAGGAAAACATAACTTTTTGCTGTAAAAAGGTTAAAAAATCAATTTGCTTGCATTTTGTTTTAGATACCTAGATGCTTGCATTTCGTTTTAGGAACCTAGATAAATACTGCCAATCTAAGTTATAACAAAGTGATAAAATAAGCTTAAATTTTTAAATGATTTTGAAATTACCTACTTACGTTTGTATGGACATTCCGTCTGCCGCTGGCCCCTTAACTCGTACTAGTTTTACCGAATGTATGGGTTGGGTTATTTATTATAATACTTACCGTTTTATCTATTAATCTAACAGTAAAAACAGTAAGTAAGTAACAATCAAAATAACGTATGTACTTGTTGACAGCGTGTAGTATGTAGTTAGAAAAAGGTGAGTTTTTGAATGGGCTGATATAGGGAAATGAAAACAGAATACAATGTATTGCCGACCTCAGAAAACGTGAGACAACAAATATATAGATCCTGTGCAAGATCTAAAAACACAGCATGTCGTTTGTTCAAGCTATCTCTTTAAATATTTTGTAAAGTTAATCTGTGTACGATACTAATTTTGAGAATTATTAGTACCCGTTCAAACTTGGTTCTCAGACATGCATTGTTTGTCTTAGCCACACCTTCAACTTTAATACCTCACATCTATTGTGTTGTAAGGACGTTGGCGACGAACATGTAAATCTCAAAGTCGCTGATTCACTTCTAACCAAAAACATAAACTTTTGCCTTTGACTGCCCATGACACACTTTTGTAATATAGGTAAGTAGGTATAGAAAGCTTTTTGAAGTCTGAAAACGGCGTCGTTCTTCTATCTATCAGTTTACACCGATTCAGTTTTACGATTCTGATTACTGTCTAAGTGGATCTCTACTTTACATTTTGATTGTCTTGCGCGTCTCCATGTGCGTTTTTCTGCTTATTTTCAAATGTTTTTGCTTGAGTGATCTTAAACCGTATTTACGAGAGCAAGGTTACGTGCCTCGTACGATCCTATAATTTGATTGCGGCCTGTTTTGATCATATTTTATTGCAATTAAATCCACCATTTTATATTGCGTCACTCCTGTTAACGCTCGAATATGATTTATGACAATAACTGGTTTGCAAACGTCCATAGTTATATACTTTTAGACAGAATGGTGGGTTCCCAACGAGTCACACCAGATCCGGTCAAAGTGTGACTCGTTGGTTGGCCATCATCGGTCTACAGCGTAGAAGGCAGAGCTACTACCAACTGAGCTGAGGGGCCTCAGGCCAGTCAAAACACAACACCAGTACAAAGTTAAAATAGATTTAGTTTAAAATCCAGTAGTTTATTTTCTGAGAATACCAAATCCACCGCACAAGGTATGCGTCTCTTTCCCATAAAACAAGACATGATAGCGCCATCCTTGTCTGGTTTTATCAAAATTTTATTCTTGTGGCCTCGGATATTCCTGGAAGTTTTGTAACAGTTGTTTTGTTTATATTTGGCGAAACAATAACATCGTTGCGCGGTGAATATGAATAACAAATTAGTTCTCTGCTAAAGCTATCAGTACCTAATGTAATGACATTCATTATTAACTTGTATAATAATAAATTATGAATGACACATTACATCACTAAAAACTTTTGCATAGGGAATCTCAGTTTGTGAGACAAACCTCTGCAATCCTGGTTTCTCTACTACCCTTAGGGACCTATCAGACAGAGAGCGGTCACGCGGTCAAGTCAGTTTGCGTTCTTTGTATTTTATTACGTTACATAGATATACTCACACAGGAGGAATTCTGACCGCGGCGGTCAAGTAGAATAGATCAGTAGAAATCAGTAGAACGCTCGAACGCAGAAAGCGAACGCAGAACGCTTGACCGCGTGACCGCTCTCTGTCTGATAAGGCCCTTAAGTGCCCTGTAAACGATCAAATTTGCTTGACAAATTTGTTTGTCAAACTTCACGTTTTTATCAAACAATAGCTTAAACGATCAAACCAAATATCAAACAAATTTGTTAACTTCCTCGTCACAGATAACACATTATCGGTAGTGTTCTCCATGAGATCTTGTTGACAAACACAGCCGCACACCTTCAAAATGTTTGTCAAACTCGACATCAATCCAGATTTTCATCAAACACGACAAACACGTAGATTGTTTGACAAACGCCTCGAACACAGTAGTACACTATCAAATAATTTGACAAACACGTAAAATTTGATAAACAATTTGATCGTTTACAGGGCACTTTAGACATCTTCAAAGGATTTCAAAAGGCTAAATATCTAAGAGAATGTCTACCGCACCTTGTGGATACAGTCGTGATCTTGTTTTGTTATTAAACTTTAGCATAATCTCTGGCTTTATTGCCACGTAGCAAGTTAAAATATGACTTTTATTTCCAGGTAAATACGAGACACTTCTGGACGACTCGTTACTAGCGCTCCACACGATCAAAGCATCCCATATTGAATTCCCACGATTGATCAGAACATCGGGCACATCAGAAAAACTACACACATACTTTTCACAGCTAGATCTGCCGTTAATACGACGACTTTACAGGCTGTATAAGCATGATTACAGATTGTTTAATTATGACCTCGATAATATAGTCGGCTTTGATTTAGGGTAAACTAAACATCTGAATATTCTTAGTGTATTTGCTTGGCGATACGCTATAAAAGCTATAAAGGCCGAAGCAGAATCATAATCTGAATTGCACTATATGCCGTCACTTTTCATAAACATGAGAGTGACGAGAACAAAACGTAATTTGAATCGTATTGTGATTCTGCTATAACGGCCTTTTTAGTCCGCAGATGCGAATATTCTGGAATGTGATATTTTAGTTTAAATTAAAGTACAATATTGAGTACAATGTATGTAGATCGTATTGAAAAGTACAACTGAATGATACCGTAATATAGATTGCATTTATGCGGCAGGCCCAAAAATGTATCATTTTTTATTTATTCATTGATTGTTATTTTTTTCATTATTTTCAGAGTAGGTTTACATTAGTTCAGTCTCATAGCTTTTGTCTGTTACATTTTGTGAGATTTTGTTTGAAAGAAAACTTTGTAGGTATAAAATTATATTATTTATTTATTTATTAAACACTTTCACACATACCAAATTGTGCAAGGAGGACTTAATGCTAAAGCATTATCTACCAGTCATCCTGTATTATGTATTGTTTAAGAATTTTTCAGGTTTGTAGAACCAATTTTAAATAGTTTATTCGTTAGATTCTCATTACTACATAACTGGTGGTCAACAGTAAAATTTTTATTTGACACCATAAAAATCTCTACTACATTATTATGGTAATAGTAGTACGTTTACGTGCGTAAGCGACCAAATAATAACATCTTTTAAAATTATTTGGACAAGATCAATTGAAATCCATTAAAACGCCAGTAACAATCAACGCCTAAATTGGCGGGGCGACCTCAAAAATCTAAGAATTGTGATGAATTACTACCCACTTTATATTAATAATACCTACTAAGAATCCATGATCAATTGCATAAAAACATCATAATATTTTCATTATTGTAGCCAAAACTTGGCCAAGTCATTTGATAAAACGTAATCATTTTGCAACAATATTAATCGCCTTGTAAACTTGCAATAAAGATAATATTTACTCGATGTTAATTGTCTCTCGATCAGGTAGGTACTTACAATAAAATATACAGGGTAGGTAGGTACCTATAATAAAAAAACGTCAAATTTTTTGAAGCAATAAAATTAGGTACAAAGGTCCTAGCAGGTCACAACTTTTGCGTTAAATATCTATATTATTTGCATTTTTGGAACGTCCTGTTACTCTGCCTACTTCATTATAATTGATTAATATTTCCAAGTAAGTTGGGTTGTCCCAGCTCTTATCTTGTAAGAATATAATTTTAGATTTTTTTTAAAGAAAAAACCTTATTTTCCTTATAAATTTCGGTTTTTTCCTATCGGTAATAACTGGTATACGTCGGCTTGTGATAAGGCCGGAAGAGTTTGTTTGTTTGAACTCGCTTATCTCTAGAATTACCAGTCGATTTTCAAAAACTATTTCTGCATTTGATAAGTTCATTTCTCAAAGAAGTTTTAGACTATTTCTTTAAAATTAAAAGGCAAGTCAAACCACCGGGCATAGCTAGTTTTTAAAAAGCAAGTACTTATGTAATAATAACTAATAAGTCTTGATGCAATACTGCTACTCCAAGTACTTTTTGCAAAAAAATCGTTATACGCACAAAAATAAACACAACTCACGGTCAAAGTCTAATGACTTCCAATATTATGTCAATTTCGAGTGCATTTTGCTGGTGTATATTTTTAATGTTGGTCTAAAAAGGCCGCTTTAGCTGAATTATACATAATTCAGGCATATAATATGCCGTCTTTTTTCATAGACATGACAAGAAAAAAAACAATACCTACGAATCACTATTATGATTCCTAAAATAATTGCGCTAACGGCCATTTTAGCCTCCCTAATTTTTCTTAGGGTTCGTCCGCATTTGACATAGTATTTTTTTTTTAGTTTGAATGTCATTTTAAACTTGTAAAAGTAGTAGAGTTTTTAAAAAACACAGGCCTATTATGAAAATAAATATTTACCTGTAAGGTGCACTCGAAATTGACTCTAGAACGGACAAGTTTTATAGATTTTATAGGACCCTTTTTAAGGTCAAAGTTATTTTACAATAGTAAAATGAGACTTCTCGTTCTCAAACTGTTGGGACCTAAGTCCTATTGGTGCTTTTTAAGATTATTTAAATATAAAGATACTAAGATCTGAACAGTGTTGAACATGAAAGTACAATTTTATTGTAATAAATGAGTCTTCTATTGCAATAATGGAAAATAATAGTGTCTTCATATACCTATTTACACACGGCTATGGCGTGATGGACATTTGCATTGAAATTGCGCGTTGACGTGCGAGCTTCAATCACAATAGGAATTGAACTATATGCCGTCTCTTTTCACTCTCAGTTAATGAATTCCTACTGTGATTTTGCTATAGCGACCTTTTTAAGCCCGCAGGACACTCTTAAGAATCGCGCAATTTCAATGCAAATTTCCATAGCGCGATCGTGTGATCGCTCGAGCGATGGCCATTTAGGACGGCGCCTTACAATTTGTATTTGATACCGCATAGTTACTTGGATAATGATGATTTCGCCATTTGTTTTACTCATACCGTAGAATCGTTTAATGGCGAATACATCTAGCACCTTTTTTCTAACCTCTATGAGTTTAAGGATAATTTCATGACATTTGATGTCGTTTTTAGTTAAGATTGTGTAAAAACAATCCTCTCATAATGTTGTCAACATTTTTACTTTTCAATAATATTATAAATTGTTATTTTTTTATTAGCATTCCATGATATTATTTCCAAAGCTCTCTGTGATAAGTTGTGTTAGTAACTAATTACTATACATAGTTTTATCTACGTACTTATTCATTTTATTTGCATGAAATTATTTTAAATTAGCATTCAATACTTTATTATGTATTTTATGGTATCATCATAATGCCTAAATTATAGTTTTTATGGCTCTATTTATATGTGTTAATTTATTTTAAATGTGTACAAGTATTAAAGGGTATACGTTTTCTTTTTATCTATAAATAATAAATTTCTATAATAATTCAACAAAATTAAATAAAAATTATACTGTAAAAATGTCTTTACATTTGCACTGGAATTAACAATAACATTTTTGACTTATCTATGTGGTTATTGTAAAAGACGTATTTGAATTAAGTACTTCCCTGCAGACTTTTGAATGGTATGTATGGACTCTCTTGTGGCTCTGTCAGAGTCCCATAAGGCTTTACAATTACAATAGCCTAAATTATTATTTTTTTAATCTAAAAATGCAAATATTTTTTATTCAAAATAAACATACAATTTCACTAAGAACAAAACTTTCTAACTACAACAGAAAAGGAAGGGGTACCTTCCTAAGGGCCCAAAAATTTGACTCACCCTGTATATTATTATCTAATAGTGTATAGGTACCTAAACGAAGGTCTAAAAGTGTTGCTTATTTGTCGATATTTTTTTACCATCAGTTGGTTTGTTATTGATTAACGTAGGTAGTTACAATGCTAATTAATTTTATTTACTCATAAAACACGGTTATTATACACAGATTGACGAAAACATTAAAATTAGGTGTGATCAAACCGATTGTAGGTATAATAAAAAATCAAAGGTAGGTATATTTTTTAATTCTTTTATTTAAAATGGTTTTCAAGAAATTAGTAAGTACCTACTATTTGTAGATGAGGCTATTTTTACAGAAGTTGTCACAAAACAATGTCCAATGTAATGTGGCAAAAAGTACTTACAAAAACAACAATTTTAATATCATCAGCGATTTCCTATTTGTCCTAAATTAACTGTATTATGTATGACGACACACTTTAATAGGTAGGTACCTAAAGGTACTTAGTTCGCATCATGTAAAAAGAACGCTGGCAGTCAAGTTGCGCAGTAATTTATAAAAATTAGGCAAATTAATATTACCGAGCACAAAAGTTTTTAATTACGAAATGGTTTTCCATAGAAAAAAACAAACAATAAAAAAAACAATAGGTACCCCCTCCACTGTCTTCCAGCGTTCTTTTTACGTGACGCGACCTATAGGTACTTCTGGGTTTTATAAAATGACTTTACAATAAGCGGACTAAATTTTTAGATTAGAGAAACCGGGGGATAAGGTTCGTAGTGTCGAAAGAACAGGAGTAGAATCACCTAGCTCTTAAGAGGCATTAGACAAAATTTTCTGATTTACGTGATGTTTTGGGGCAGGATTTTTCAATGAAAACACTGTATTTATAAAAAAATTATGGCACAGCATGAAATATCATTTCAATTTTGTACTATTAAATGAGCTACTTTTGTATTTTTATTATTTCTTTTTGATTAATCGACCTCAAACCGGCGACTGTTTTGTGAATTTTTGCTGTAAGAGGTTTAGAAATCACCATATTTACGAATCATTTTGACGTCCAAATGGTATAAAAAAATTACGATGTTTTGCTGTGATAGTCAACCAAACTATTAAATGGATCACTTTTTACTACCTTTATTTAGTTTTTGAGTAAAAAAATCTTTAACTTAGTCCAAATTTCGAGAAAACGGCCAAAGAATTGCTTTTGATTTTGGCTACTTAGAACTGACTTAGAACTCTTGTTCGTAAAATTAACAAAACAGAAATAAACTTGAGTTCAAAATCAATCCTTTTCTGAAAAAAAAAATGCAAAAAGATTAAAATATTGGCAATGAAAAATCTTTTAAAACAACCTAAAACGCGTCGTATCTACTACCCTATCTACTCGACGCAAGCAGACCGCGCCGAGCGCTTCTAGGGGGTGGACGTATCGCTTTGCATCCCGGAGCTCGTACTGAGTCGACTCGCAAAGCACGTCGCCGGCTACGAAGAATATAGCGAAATAGGAGCGTTTGATACATTGGTTGCTAAGTTATTAATTACCTATTTTTAAATATTTTCTGCGGGGCTAAAAAGGCCGTTAAAGCAGAATAATGATCTGAATTGTTGTGTAACTAATAATGTAATAATAGGGTGACAGCGAGCTGATCTGATGATGGAGTCAGGACCTGTTCCATGGAATTTTATGATGATATGGGTATCAAATGAAAGGGCTTGATGAGCGCAACACAATGCTGATCTGATGATGGAGTCAGGACCTGTTCCCTGGAACTTTTTAATGATATGGGTATCAAATGACAGAGCTTGATGAGCGCAACACAATGCTGATCTGATGATGGAGTCAGGACCTGTTCCCTGGAACTTTTTAATGATATGGGTATCAAATGAAAGAGCTTGATGAGCGCAACACAATGCTGATCTGATGATGGAGTCAGGACCTGTTCCATGGAACTTTTTAATGATATGGGTATCAAATGAAAGGGTTTGATGAGCGAAACACAATGCTGATCTGATGATGGAGTCAGGACCTGCTCCATGGAACTTTTTAATAATATGGGTATCAAATGAAAGGGCTTGATGAGCGCAACACAATGCTGATCTGATGATGGAGTCAGGACCTGTTCCATGGAACTTTTTAATGATATGGGTATCAAATTAAAGGGCTTGACGAGCGCAACACAATGCTGATCTGATGATGGAGTCAGGACCTGCTCCATGGAACTTTTTAATAATATGGGTATCAAATGAAAGGGCTTGATGAGCGCAACACAATGCTGATCTGATGATGGAGTCAGGACCTGTTCCATGGAACTTTTTAATGATATGGGTATCAAATGAAAGGGTTTGATGAGCGAAACACAATTCTGATCTGATGATGGAGTCAGGACCTGTTCCATGGAACTTTTTAATAATATGGGTATCAAATGAAAGGGCTTGATGAGCGCAACACAATGCTGATCTGATGATGGAGTCAGGACCTGTTCCATGGAACTTTTTAATGATATGGGTATCAAATGAAAGGGTTTGATGAGCGAAACACAATTCTGATCTGATGATGGAGTCAGGACCTGCTCCATGGAACTTTTTAATAATATGGGTATCAAATGAAAGGGCTTGATGAGCGCAACACAATGCTGATCTGATGATGGAGTCAGGACCTGTTCCATGGAACTTTTTAATGATATGGGTATCAAATTAAAGGGCTTGATGAGCGCAACACAATGCTGATCTGATGATGGAGTCAGGACCTGTTCCCTGGAACTTTTTAATGATATGGGTATCAAATGAAAGGGCTTGATGACCGAAACACAATGCTGATCTGATGATGGAGTCAGGACCTGTTCCATCGAACTTTATAATGATATGAGTATCAAATGAAAGAGCTTGATGAGCGCAACACAATGCTGATCTGATGATGGAGTCAGGACCTGTTCCATGGAACTTTTTAATGATATGGGTATCAAATGAAAGGGTTTGATGAGCGAAACACAATGCTGATCTGATGATGGAGTCAGGACCTGCTCCATGGAACATTTTAATAATATGGGTATCAAATGAAAGGGTTTGATGAGCGCAACACAATGCTGATCTGATGCTGGAGTCAGGACCTGTTCCATGGAACTCTTTAATGATATGGGTATCAAATTAAAGGGCTTGATGAGCGCAACACAATGCTGATCTGATAATGGAGTCAGGACCTGTTCCATGGAATTTTTTAATGATATGGGTATTAAATGAAAGGGTTTGATGAGCGAAACACAATGCTGATCTGATGATGGAGTCAGGACCTGGTTCATGGAACTTTTTAATCATATGGGTATCAAATGAAAGGGCTTGATGAGCAAAACATAATGCTGATGTGATGATGGAGTTATGACCTGTTCCATGGAACTTTTAATGATAATATGGGCATCAAATGAAAGGGCTTGATGAACAAAACACAATGCTGATCTGATGATGGAGTCAGGACCTGTTCCCTGGAACTTTACAATGATATGGGTATCAAATGAAAGGGCTTGATGAGCGAAACACAAAGCCGGGTCGGGGTTTACTTTGACTTTGATTCTTGATTTTGACTTTCACTTTGATTCTTGATTCTTGATTTTCAATTTTAGTTTCTCTATTCTCGGATCTCGGATTCTTGATTTTCGATTTTCGAGTCTCAATTCTTGATTATCGGATCTTGGATATCGGGTTCTTGATTCTTGATTTTGATTCTTGATTTTCAATTTTCGATTATCGATTCTCGGATCTTGTATCTCGGATTCTTAATTCTTGATTTTCAATTTTTTAATTTTTGATTTGTGATTCTTGATTCTTGTTTCTCATTTCTCGATTCTCGGATCTCGGATTTTTATTTTGATTTTTATTTCTTGATTTTGATTTTAAAATTAAAATCAAGATTAAAAATGAAAAATCAAACATCAAAAATCGAAGTCAAAAGTAAATCCTAACCCAGCTTTGTGTTTCGCGCATAAAACCCTTTCATTTGATACCCATATCATTATAAAGTTCCATGGAACAGGTCCTGATTCCATCATCAGATCAGCATTGTGTTTTGCTCATTAAACCCTTTCATTTGATACCCATATCATTATAAAGTTCGATGGAACAGGTCCTGACTCCATCATTAGATCAGCATTGTGTTGCGCTCATCAAGTCCTTTCATTTGATACCCATATCATTAAAAAGTTCCATGAAGCAGGTCCTGACTCCATCATCAGATCAGAATTGTGTTTCGCTCATCAAACCCTTTCATTTGATACCCATATCATTAAAAAGTTCCATGGAACAGGTCCTGACTCCATCATCAGATCAGCATTGTGTTGCGCTCATCAAGCCCTTTCATTTGATACCCATATTATTAAAAAGTTCCATGGAGCAGGTCCTGACTCCATCATTAGATCAGCATTGTGTTGCGCTCATCACGTCCTTTCATTTGATACCCATATCATTAAAAAGTTCCATGAAGCAGGTCCTGACTCCATCATCAGATCAGAATTGTGTTTCGCTCATCAAACCCTTTCATTTGATACCCATATCATTAAAAAGTTCCATGGAACAGGTCCTGACTCCATCATCAGATCAGCATTGTGTTGCGCTCATCAAGCCCTTTCATTTGATACCCATATTATTAAAAAGTTCCATGGAGCAGGTCCTGACTCCATCATCAGATCAGAATTGTGTTTCGCTCATCAAACCCTTTCATTTGATACCCATATCATTAAAAAGTTCCATGGAACAGGTCCTGACTCCATCATCAGATCAGCATTGTGTTGCGCTCATCAAGCTCTTTCATTTGATACCCATATCATTATAAAGTTCGATGGAGCAGGTCCTGACTCCATCATCAGATCAGAATTGTGTTTCGCTCATCAAACCCTTTCATTTGATACCCATATCATTAAAAAGTTCCATGGAACAGGTCCTGACTCCATCATCAGATCAGCATTGTGTTGCGCTCATCAAGCCCTTTCATTTGATACCCATATTATTAAAAAGTTCCATGGAACAGGTCCTGACTCCATCATCAGATCAGCATTGTGTTGCGCTCATCAAACCCTTTCATTTGATACCCATATTATTAAAATGTTCCATGGAGCAGGTCCTGACTCCATCATCAGATCAGAATTGTGTTTCGCTCATCAAACCCTTTCATTTGATACCCATATCATTAAAAAGTTCCATGGAACAGGTCCTGACTCCATCATCAGATCAGCATTGTGTTGCGCTCATCAAGCCCTTTCATTTGATACCCATATTATTAAAAAGTTCCATGGAGCAGGTCCTGACTCCATCATCAGATCAGAATTGTGTTTCGCTCATCAAACCCTTTCATTTGATACCCATATCATTAAAAAGTTCCATGGAACAGGTCCTGACTCCATCATCAGATGAGCTAGCTGTCACCATATTATTTCATTGTAGTCGGAACTTGACTGACATGCTGAGATCCAAGTTTCAACTCAATCGGACTATTTACTGAAGAGTTCTGTTGAAAAGCTCCTGACTCCATCAGATCAGCACAATATGGTTTATGGGACAAAAAAACAAACATTTATTTTTTTGTAATTATTTGTATTCAAAGTGTAACTAACCCGACTTTGTTTTGTGTTATACCTATAGGTACCTACCTAAGTACCTACCCAAAAAGTATTTTTACTATCTCAAATAAATCAATCACATGAAAATTACCAAAACCGTTTAGTCTAAGAAACGGAGCGCTGTTCATTGGGTGTTAGAATTTAGCAACTTTTGTCCCTCCGAGCGCTGATTTTGTCGAGTGCGAAATTGTATACTGGCTCTTAAGACGTTTCAAAGTGGTCATAACGGTAAGTGGTCCTACAGAATAAATGATATTTGATTTTGATTTTTTGATTTTCGATTGTGTATGGTAGGTACCTACCTATATGACACTATTAGCATCAACTTACAATCCTACAATTGTGATGCGTTTTTTACAAAGAAAACAGTTTTATCAATTAACCTTCGTTCAGTAACTGCAACCACTGCAATTGAGAAGAAAATAAATAAAATAAAATAAACCCAACTTCAACAAACATAGTCTATTAAAAGATTTGAAATCACTGATCGCCTAAGTAATTTGTATGCAGACAGACAATATTATGGCAAAAAAGGAACAGCTATTTACAGATTGATAGATATTAATTATGTGCCTATTGGTCGAAGATTGTTATTCCCGATGGTGTCAGCAGGGATCTTGCAGTCTTTCCATGGTGTTGATGTGATGGGAAACGGTCCTTCTCCTGTTAGTTCCACTGGAAAGAACAAAATCTCAATATACTGAAGTTATATTCTGAAGGGCGACCCGTCACGACTCACAACTGCTTCCTCGGTTTTATATAGAACATATTTTGAAATCCTCCGTAATTAAAGGTAGGTAAGGTAGGTACTTCGAAGAATTTCCAATCTAATGGATAATATTTGATGCACGGAATTGTAGTGATCATCAGGTAGGTAAGTACCTACTAATTTTTAATCAATAATTTTAATAACCTAATAATTTATAGAAGACAATTTATATTTTCTTTTTCTCAGTCTAACACTTCAGTTGTTTTCAGAAAGAAGTATCCACAACAGCGAAATAAGATTTCTTACCAGTCATACCGGGAACCAATGTGACGTTGTACCTCCCGTTGAACATTGTGAGTGGCCAGTTGTCGTCCAAAGATGACACCTTCAATGTGGTCGATTCCTTGTCCAATTCCAACGTAAGCTTGGCTCCAAGATATTTTATACCTGAAAAGTTAGTTTAACATTTAATGATACAAATACCGAAGACATCGATGGACCGAGATTTTTTCACTTGTTAACGTTTTATAAATCGATGAACGATGAAAAAATCGATGAAAAAGTGTCACGTTCCTCCTGAGTCGAGAGTGCAAGTGAGAGTGCGGAACAAGCGATAGGGACGATCGGACATCGAGTAGGGGGCCGTCCTACACTTATTTTTCTAGTTAAAGTTATAATTATCTTTCAATTTTTTCAATTTGGTAAGTAATCTATTTTTGTTGCGGACTGTACCTACCTAGGTACCTACATACCTACAACAACTGCATACTTATCTAGAATTTTAATCGTAATGCTATGAAACAAGAGCTAAACATTATTATGAATGCTGATACCTATTATAGTTCTAATTCTAATGCCGGTATGATCTAGCTAGCTAGTTGGGACTAGGTAAATCCAGTTTCATTATCAAGTTCAAAGTTCAAAGGTATTTCAGTTGTTTTTTCCTTAAAATGGCTTATTTATTACCTAGGAGTAACTTTTATCTCTTTATGTTTTTATCAAATCAAGAGCAGCATTTGATTCTGGGTTCTTCTGGATTCTTATTAATGATAGGTACCTACCTACCTACCTACATGCATGATGACATGTAAGTTCTCTAAATGTTAAAAAATTAGTAAAAAAATTGGGTCTAATTTGAAAAAAAAAATCTAAAGCCTTGTAAGTTAGGTACCTAACTTAAGTTTTCGAAGTTATTGAGAAAGCTATCTTTTTGAATATTTCCAGGTCCTGCAGATTTCTTGACGTAGTTTTCTATTGCCGTAAAACAACATTTTCTTTTACAGATGTGAAACAACATTTCACCTACTTCTAAATAATGTACCTACGGCACCTACAACCCATACAAGGGATATGCGTTCGTGTCATACTTCCTAATAGGGTGAGTTGATTTAGTAGAAAAATGACGACGACGTATACCTACTCACATAGAGTTAGGTAGGTATACGTCGCGTCACGTCAAAAGAACGCTGGAAGCTACACTTGCGCCCAAAGTACTAGGCCTATTGTTTTTTTTTTTGTTTGTTTTTTTCTATGGAAAAACATTTCATACTTAAAAACTTTTGTGCGCGATGGTATTCATTTGCCCAATTTTTATTTCTTGCTTACTGCGCAGCTTGACAGCCAGCGTTTTTTTTACATGACGCGAATGTTCTTTTTACATAAGGTTAGCTTTTACCTTGAATTTTGAACCTAGTAGAGCCAGGTGGTAGCCGAGGCTTGTCGATCTTCAGCTTGTCAAGGTGGATGCTAACTCCTGCGTAGCCAAAGATGAGGGTTTGTAGAAACCCGCCCATACCAGTGAAGAAGTTTACTGCTCCGATGTTCGGACGGGCTAGCTCGCTCCATACCTGGAAATTTGTTTTAAGAGGGAATCAGGTACTGAAAATAGAAGCAGAAGGTCTAAAGTGGCTACTTTTGATGAAACATCAGATTTTTCATCTACTAAAACATCTGATGAAACATCTAATTTTTCATCAAGTGTTTCATAAATGCTTCATACCTATATGTAGGTACAGAAAGCGTCATTAATTGGTATCCCCCTAGTAAGAGGTCGGTTTGCAAGCCGTTGATCTCAACTTTTGTAAAAACTTTTACATCCTTGCTTACTTATGGATATCTAATTTCGCTCGAGTTCCTAAACAAAAATAGCTGATATAATACCCGACTGAAATCCAAGATTGAAATGAAAAGAGTCTTTGTTCAAATCAATAGGGGGATACCGATTGATGACGCTGACTGTACCTACCTATCTAAATCGACATAACTTTTACGTGAGTAATTCCCTTGCTTTATTATAAGCGTAAAGCGGAAGCGTATCGTTGCTGCTTAGGCGTTCTTGATTGATCGTTGAAGTTAAGCAGCGTAGTACGCGGTTACAATTTCGATGGGTGACCGCAAGTGGTATTAGGAGCTGAGCGCTTCCGCGCTTCGGAGGGCACGTTAAATTGTCGGTCCCGGCTTTTAAGTCCTTATGCCACGACGGCCTAAAAACTCCGTCACCAGAGTTGGCCACTTGCTCATACAAACTTACTTTTTTTTATTATAACCAGCATTATTAGAATCTTCTATCGAAAATAAAGAATCACCTTAAAAGGCTCCCGAACAAAAGCTTGGTGGCTTCTATTGAAGTTTGCTTCTGCCTTGCTTTCTTCACCCAGTTTCAGATATCCTATGGAATGCATGCCCCACGTCATGGCTGGCCCGTTGGCTCTCGTCACTGACTCGTAGTAACTTAGATCGTTGGCTCTTGTTGACCTGATTCAATATAAGCGTAGAATTAGCGAGAACATAGATCTGTGAAGCAGTGACCTAAGAAAGTCCATTAAAATCAGCTATAAGTTCACCATTTCCGATTAAGGTCCCATAAGCTACCTTCAGTTGAAGTGCGCAGTCTTTAGGTATCACTATCACGCAGCTAAGTAGCACTAGCGATTGCTAAATGATTTTGTTTTAGTAGTCAGAGCTTCAAATTATTATCACATTATTATTATTATTATATTGGTAGGTAAGTACATGAAACTTGCATTTTGGTTGCAGGCTATATCCTTATAAATACACGGCTTTTAGACCTTCTGAAAATCTAAGAGAATTTCAACCGTGTGTAGTCATGATTTTGTTAAGTTTTGCAAGAAAATCGTAGAAGTATGAAATTTCTAAAAACAGCTTACCAAAGTAACATTTGAATTGTCAAGCATGCCCTTTGGCCTGAAAAATGCCCCGTCAAAGACTTACAGATTCATAGTGTATTGTAGAGGGTATCCAAGCAACACAGCATCAGCTTGTTTGATTTTTTCCCCACGCTTGTACCCTGTGAATTGTGGATGGTAGTTGTATTTTTCGTCGAAAGGTAACGCTAAGCTCCAAGCAATATCGGCGTAGTGTTCTGGGTTCTTGGCTGCGTAGTATGACTTGCAGAGACAAGATACGTATCTGAAAGATTTCCATAAAGTGAAGGTATCATTGAGGTTCATGTGGAAGATTGTGCACTCAAATTTAACTCAACTAAATATAAAGATTTTACTTTTAGAGATATAGGTATTTTAGTTTAGTTAGCTTACTCAAGTCTTTAGTTCGGACTTTGAATATGGGTCTTAGAATGATGTGAGTTTGTAAGTCTCCCGAGTGACCCAAGATCATTCATTACCTTTGATATTAATTTATTTATTTTATACACGAGTGCACTTGTTTCTAGCAATAACCTTTTATTGAATGCCATTAAAATACTTACTGCGCTAGGTAAAGCGAATAACCGGCGACAACATTGGTGAAAACAGAATTCGTGATATTACTGTGATCTTCATCAGGGCCCATTACATCTGCAATTATAAAATTGTATTCCTATTTGAAATTCCAAGTACCTAAGTATATACAATTAAGAGCATAACATTGTTTCTTTGAATGTTAAATTAAAATTCCTCTCTAACCGACTGTTTCAATTTCGGATAATCGAATAGAAAATTGATCCTTACTTTGAATGTCATAGAGTCCAGTATTGTAGTTGATGACAGCTCGCGACGCCCAGAAATCTGCAATGTGGGTCACAAGGGAACAACCTCCGTGCTGAAAAGTAAATAAATTTTAATATATTTGGTGGCATGATCAAATCATAAAAGTCTTGTTTTGATGATGATAAATAATATTATTCTACGTCTTATACGTTTCTTGAATACAGGTCGAAATATCTTCAAAGTTAAGGATAGTCTTCTAAGAACGTTTTCTTGTAGCTACAACGGTTAAGGTAGCTGCCCTTACTGCCCCGTCTCAAAAATTCACCCTGTATACAGACATTAATTAGGATAATATTATGTTGATAAAATTACGTCGTATGAAACTATATCAAATTACCTAGAATTACTGATTGCCTCTGAAAGGTCTCCTTGCTACCTTTATTTAGAATTTTCCAAATGATCTTTATATGACTAAAACTCTTAGTGGAATGTTTCCTGTGCTAAGGAAAGGGCTGTAGAATAGCTTGTATTATTTTGATGACAGAAGCAAGCTTTGAGCTTTATGAATTCTAGATCCTATAAGACAATCTTAAATGGTTATCGTCAAAGACAAGTTCAATCATACATCTTTGACGACCTCTGTGGCGCAGTGGGTGAAGGCCCGCCTGTGACGCAAGAGGTTGCGGGTTCGATCCCCGCCGCGGGACAAATGTTTGTATGATCTGCAAATATTTGTCTCGGGTCTGGGTGTTTTCTATGTATATTATGTATGTATTTACAAAAAAAAAAAAAAAATGTATATAAGTAGTATATCAGTCATGTGGTTGCCATAACACAAGCTCTGCTTAGCTTGGGACTACATGATGCTGTGTGAAATGTCTAGCAATATTTATTTATTTATTTATTTATCTATTACACGTCCGAATAATGTCCATTTTATAAAATAGTAGCTGCTGCCCGCGGCTTCGCTCGTATGGTACCCGGATAAAAAGTAGCCTATGTTACTCTCCAGCCCTCCAACTATCTCCACACAAAAAATCACGTCAATCCGTCGCTCTGTTTTGACGTGAAAGCAGGACAAATAAACACACTTTTACATTTATAATATGGGTACGGATTACCTCCAACCATTGTTCATTTCTCGTAGTAGCCAGGTATTGCCTGGCTGCGAAGGCGATGCATCCACTAATGTGTTGTTCAAACTCGGCCACTTCAGGACAACATGGCTGCGTCACTTCTACGCCAGTGTATGCGCTCTCCCATGGAAAACTAAATAAAGAAAGCTTTTTTAAACTTTCGCGATCACTATTCATATTGAAAATTATATGGACACGGGATTTTATCGCGTAATTTACCTTATTTACCTATATATCCCGACGTTTCGGCTATGTTACAATAGCCATGATCGCGGGCAGACTCATCTGTCATCTCGTCAGTCTGCCCGTCGGGATATATAAATAAGGTAAATTACGCGATAAAATCCCGTGTCCATATAATTTTCAACACAAAGAAAGCTTGTGAGTATTAGGCGAGATTATACTAAACAAGCTGCTTGCAAATGGTTTAGTGCCTATCTTGCAAGGGATGATGGACTGAGTCGAGAGAGACGTTGTATTTCATTGAATTGTTTTTATAAGGTGTTTCAGAATTGGTGGCTTTCATTGTTTTTGTATGGACTACTGAGTACCGATGGTGAGCTTTATTTGTCTGTTGCTTGACATGGTACTACTTTTTTGACTGACCTCTTAGCTCAGTTGGTAGTAGCTCTGCCTTCTGCGCTGTAGGTCTTGGGTTCGATTCCAACTCAGGACAAACATTTAATTTTGTGTGATGAACATGTTGTGTGTTGATGATGTTTGTTCTGTGTCTGGGTGTTATAAAGTATTATACCTAAGTATGTTTTTACAAATATACAAGTATTATACATCTAGTTCCCATAGTACAAGCTTTGCTTAGTTTGGGGCTAGATGGCGCTGTGTGAAATGTCCAGTAATATTTATTTATTTACCGATATCCTTTGTGGCCGGTGATCTTAGCGAGCTCCTCGGCAACATACGCGGTGTCCAGTCGATATTGCAGCAGCTTTTGGGCATATTGAGGGTACAGAAGTAAAATTGAAGGGAACATCCACGTTTCCGTGTCCCAGAAGTTGTGTCCTGGATTCAAAAACGTTAGGCAAAATGAAATTAATTAAGCTAGCACGCTTGTCGTAAGCTAGTGTAAGTAAATCCTTTTTTGTTTGTTTGTTTGTACTCACGTTCTCGAAAATGACTCTCGATTTCGATGAAATTTGCAATAGGTACGGGAGTTTACGGGGGCGAAGAATCGATCGTTTTCTCTGCACGTTCGTTTTCACGTAAAAAATATAAAAAACTGTGTCCCCAGTAGGCAAACTGTGAACGGCCGACTGAGTTTGCGGCGTATCGGTTTAGTAGGTATACTGAACAATATTCGATGCGGGGCCGATAGGAGTGAAACGATCGCTGGTTGGTTACACACTAGTTTATTGTACTAACGGGTCCGGTGCGAGGGCGCAGCCACGCACACATGCGTACTTACTACTACATATGTAACATTCCTCCCCTAGTACAATAACACTTATAAACTAAAAGAATCTCTTGAAAGAAACCGGGGGACGATCGCGTAACATTCTTTTGGGAGGGTTCTCAATTCTCTCTGGTTCTCTCGGGTTATCGTCAGGAGCCTCGTCAGCCTCGAAAAATTCTTCATCTGCTTCAGGTCTTGCCTCACTCGTCGTTGATGTTGACTTGTCAGCATCATCAGTAGTATGGTCATTTTCACTTGGAGATGGAGTACTTGTTTCATATAATTCCTCTCTCCTCCCTCTGGTAAGACCAGTTCTTCCTTGAGCGGCTGGTGGTGTGTGACTCGGCGACATTTGAGTGAGCATTGGTGGCGGCCCTGGCGGCGGCGACACCGGTGACAGCGGTGATAGTTGAGTCGGCGACGGCGGTTGAGTCGGCGACGGCGGTTGAGTCGGCGACGGCGGTTGAGTCGGCGACGGCGGTTGAGTCGGTGACGGCGGCAACGATAGTGACGGTGACGACAACTCCAATATTGAAGATGACGGCGAGAGAGGTGGCTGATACCCGGGCCCACTTACATTCATTGTATTTTTATCTCCATTGTTACTAGTCCCTTTATAAATCATTAACTGATTAAAATGTCTTTTAAAATTTTCTGAGCTTTCTAAATCTTTAACTAAATACACAACTTTACCTAATTTTTTTATGATAGTTCCCTTACACCATGTATACTTTGCCTTGTTCACAAATTTTTTAAACAATACTACTTCATTTATATTTAATTTATTTGTTTTATTTTTGACGTGTTGATTAGTTTGCAAACACTGTTGATTCCGCACATGGTTAGGTAACACAGGTGACAATGGTGACGAAGGTGGCGATGATTTCGGATTAATAATGTCTAAACGTGACCTCAACTTGTGACCGTATACCATTTCAGCTGGGGACAACCCTGTGGTAGTGTGAACAGAGTTCCTATAATCCATCAGATATTTAAGTAGTTTTAAATTAGCCGTACCTTTTGTAATTTGAGCCGAAGATGAAAGACAAGACTTGATTCCCCTTTTTACAATTTTCACAAAACTTTCCGCCTGGCCATTACTGGGCGGATGGTAGACCGGTGACGTGATATGATTAATTCCATTCGTTACACAAAACTGTCCAAATTCACGCGAACAAAAAGATGTGCCATTATCACTTACAATCGCCTTTGGTATTCCAAATCTTGAAAAAAAATCACACAGTTTTCCTATAACAGCAGCTGATGTCGTAGCAGAGTTCATATTATATACCTCTACCCACTTAGAGTAAGCGTCTACTGCTACTAAGTACGTGCAACCGTTAATTGGTCCTAGAAAATCAATATGTATCCTATAGAATGCAGCAGGCGGACACTCCCAGCGAGCGGGCGGCGCGCGCGCGGGTGAGGGGCGCAACTGAATGCAGACATCGCATGAACTTATCATCGTTTCTATCGCCTGGTCTATACCAGGAAACCAGAACCTCGAGCGCGCCTCGGCCTTAGTCTTAACGATACCTAAATGCGATTGATGTAGCTCCGATAACACCGTTTTATACATACAGGTAGGTATGACGACCTTGTGACCCCTCATAATGCATCCATTCTCAACTGATAATTGCGTTCTACATAAATAGTATGCTCTTATTCTAGCATCGGTTAGTTTTGGTGGCCATCCTTGTAAAATGTATTTTTTTACTATTTTTAATATGCTATCAGCATCTGTTTCTAAGCGTAGCTTGTTAACAGTTAACGGCATAGTACCGTCCATAACAAAACATACATACGTAGCTCGGTCGTACGACACCTCACAATCACAGCACTGACACTGTTCGGTGCACGCGCACTCGTGCAGCGCGCGCGGCAAGCTGGAACGGGATAAATAATCTGCACTGTTGTCTGCGCTACGTATATACTCGATTCGTCCGTTCCACCTAGTTACATTGTAGTTACATTGATGTAACTAGCTGGACATTTTTATTCCAAGTAGTTACATTATTTAAAAATGTAACTTTAACGTAACTAATGGGCCTTTTTTGTTCCACCTAGTTACATCGTAGATAGGTACCATCGTAGGTTTAAAAGATATATTAGTTAGCTCTCGTGAGTCATGTACTCCTAGTACTTTCATGTTCAATGATGCTCAATTATCCTCTTTTAGAAAACGTCAACTTGAAATATTTAATTCAAGCACTCAACCAAAACGGAGAAAAGTAGACAGAGAGAAGGATAACTTTATATTAAAATCGCGTTTGCAATTATTGTCAGGAGATATAACAGTAAATCATTTTCTCGACAAAATCTTGGCTTTTTTAAGTTCTTAATAATAATTGGTATATCTCCTGATCATAGGTTCAACGCAAAGCAATTACAATGCCATCTTCCCTTTGCTTTAGTATTTTATTATATTATCGTTAGTTAAAAACTGTGTTTTCATTATGTAAGTTCATTAAGACGTTGGTTGCCATGAGCATGAAAGTACTAGGATTACATGACTCACGAGAGCTAACTAATATATCTTTTGAACCTACGATGGTACCTATCTACGATGTAACTAGGTGGAACAAAAAAGTCTCATTAGTTACGTTAAAGTTACATTTTTAAATAATGTAACTACTTGGAATAAAAATGTCCAGCTAGTTACATCAATGTAACTACAATGTAACTAGGTGGAACGGATGACTCGATTGTATAATTATAGCTACTTAAGAATAACGCGTAGCGCTGTAGCCTATTCGCTGACATTTCTGGTACCCCTTTGTTAGGTCCAAAAATCGATAATAATGGCTTGTGGTCCGTTCGCAAGACAAATGGTACGGACCTGCCGTACAAATACTGGTGGAAACGACGTACGCCGTAAATGATTGCCGTTGCTTCTTTTTGAATTTGCGAATAACGCGTTTCAGCCGAGTTTAATGTCCGCGAAACATAAGAAACTGGCCTTTCGATACCTTCCTCCCCGACCTGAGAAAGAACAGCGCCAAGACCACTAGGACTAGCGTCCACTGTCAATATTATTTTAGCGTTCGGGTTGAAATGGGCCAGTACTTGCTCTGACGTCATCAACGTTTTTATTTTTGTGAAAGCTTGTTGATGTTCATCAGTCCAGTTCCATTTACACCCCTTTTTTAGTAACTCGTACAACGGACTAAGGACAGTAGACGCGTTAGGTACAAAATTTCTATAGTAATTTATGAGTCCTAGAAATGACTGTAGTTGAGTTACATTTGTTGGAATTGGAGCTTCTACCATAGCCTTAACCTTTTCCGGGGATTTCTTTAGACCGTCTTTGGTAATAATATATCCCAAATAGGTAACCTCACTTTGAAAAAAACTACATTTATCCTTTCGTAAGGTCAGACCGGCGTCTTGCAAGCGTTGCAACACAGTATTTAGCCTCTCAGTGTGTTCTTTTTTATCTTTACCCGTTATCAATATATCATCTAGTAAACACAATACTCCATCTATACCTGATAGTACCTCTTCAATCGCACGCTGAAAGATGGACGGTCCGCTAGCCAGACCAAAAACTAAGCGAGTGTACCTTAGCAGGCCACGGCTTGTATTTATGCAAGTAAGATTTTTTGAATCATCATCTAACTGAAACTGGTTATATGCCATAGACAGGTCGAGCTTGGTAAACTGCTGGCCACCATATATTTTTGAAAATAGCTCGTTTGTAGTGGGGAGCGGATACTGTTCCACTAGCAGTTGTTTATTTATGCTGACAGAATAGTCAGCACACAGCCTGACTGAACCGTCCCGTTTTAGGACCGGAACTATCGGGGAAGCGTAGGGCGAGTACTCAACGGCCTCAAGAATGCCCAACTCAATTAACCTATCAATTTCTTTATTTACTTTATCACGTAAAGCAAACGCTATCGGGCGCGCTTTACAGAAAATTGGATTAGAGTTTTCCTTCAACTTTAGACTAACTTTGTATTTATTAAATGTGCCTAACTTTTCAGAGAATAATTCCCCGAAGCGTTCTTGTAATTCCCTGGGAGCTGACTCTGAATTTATACAGTTTATCGGTATGAGTTGTAAATTAAAAAGAGAAATAAAATCCCTGCCTAGAAGCGGCGGCCCTCCGTCGCGAACTACATAAAAAGTTATATAGTGCGTTTGATCCGCGTAACACACCGGCAATCGAACTGTACCTAAGCAGATAATCTTTTCTCCATTGTACGTCATCAGCTGTTTATGAGTACTTGATAAAGGCACATCTATAAATGTCCGTTTATAAAACCCTTCGGAAATTACGGTAACTGCAGACCCGCTATCTATCTCAAATTTGAAAGGCAATTGGTTAATCAAAACTTGTTCTACCATAGGTTCTCCCCTGAACGAACGGATATAATACAACTTACCATCATCGCCGGTCTCATCCTCACCATTGTCACTGCATTCCAACTCAACGTAATTCACTTTCTTTGAACACATTTTACGCAAGTGGCCTTTTTCGTGACACTTTTTGCAAGTATAATTTGCAAACCGACACTCAGATGATTTGTGGTTTGTATAACCACACACATTACATTTGACTTTTCCTACGTTTACACTTTTAAAGTCCTTGGATATCTTGAAAAGCTGGCTATCTGATTTTGTCTCGGCGCCGGACACGCTAGCACTAGCCACGGCTGAACGTGATATATTTGAAATTCCATATATTTGAAATGGAGTGTCCACAGTTTGCTAGTTTTGCGCTCACTGTACGCAGTCTGCAGCGTAACGCTGCAAACTAGCAAACTGTGGACACTCCATTTCAAATATGGAAGAGCGCACTAAACCGATACGCCGCAAACTCAGTCGGCCGCTCACAGTTTGCCTACTGGGGACACAGCCTTACCAAGTGCAATGTGGTTGGTAATTTAGTATCGGCCTGCAATGCCGAAGGCTGCGAGATCGAATCCAGCCATTGACAGGTTTCTTTTATTTTTGTTTTGTCCATTTTTCTTTTTTCGAGTAGAAGTATTTTTTTCATACTTTCACCCGAGCAGAGCTCGGTCTCCCAGATATTAGAATAGAAATAGAGCTAGTGTGACACTGTTGGAAATTGATAATCTTCATTTAGTTTTTTTGTCATGTCATGAAGTGTTTTTTTAATTTTGTTATCCTAATTGATCCCCAGTAAGCAAGACCATACCTTCATAGTCTTCGAAGCTGCCTCCCTTCGCCAGTCCGACCGGACTCAACCCGTAGAACCGGTCGAGAGGGTTGTGAGAATGTTCCGACGGCAATGAGCTCAGGAAATAGTACCAGATTCCGTTCACTACTTTAGCCTGAAAAAGTAAGTTAAAACCAAGATTTATTTGTAAGTCTGTTGAAACAATGGAATATTTATAAAAACTCAGTAAAAATGCAGTCTTCCACCCGTGAAACATTGTTAAAAGACAATAGTTGCATCCACTCTACAATCCCTCTACCGAGTCCAGGAATTATACTGAGCCTAACTCCTTATACTGAGCTTAAACCTGTATGTAGTACGTAGGTATAAGCTGTGGTATAAGCTTAGTTGCTTACTCTGGTGACGGAATTGTTTTGGCCACCTGATGACCCCCATCATTGCTTGACGACATAAAAAACCGAGAACAACAAATTAACGTGCCCTTCGTAACATAAGCGTTTAGCTGTTAATGTAGTCACCCATCCAAATGGTGACCGCTCAGAACGTCGGCGTAAGCAAGCTACGAACTAGGATGAGAGAATACTGACTTACCAATTTCAGGTTTCCTTCAATTACCATGCTGGCCTGTTGGTACGTCTTTATCCATTGGTCGACATGTTTATCGAACAACTCCTCGCCATCCTCCTGTAAAACTATGCACACATTTACTAGGAACTTCTGACATTAGGCACGTAGAGGTAATTAAATGTATGTACCTAGGTAATGTGTGTAATTTTAGTCTTAGTAAGTATGTCACTTCTAAATAGATTCATAGACACTTTCTACCACACTCATTGAAAGTCTCTGTTTTCACATTTTAACCGACTTTCAAAAAGGAGGAGGTTTTATGTTCGGCTGTACCTATGTATGTTTTCTTTTTTATGTATGTTCATCGATTTCTCCGTCAATTGTGAACCGATTTTGAAATTTCTTTTCTTTTTACAAAGGGTATGCTCCCGAGGTGGTCCCATCGTCACCAAATCAGGATCTGATGAGGGGATCCCATGGAAAACCGATTTCAACATTATAACAAATACCTAATAATAACAAATTGAATAAATCTGTATAGATTCTTATTAGTTTTAGACACGTTAGAAATAGATCACCTTTGACAAGTTCTTCTCTAGCAACGGTCCTATTCTTATCCGCGGTCATAACAAACGTGAAGACCCTGGATCCATGCTGAGGCACAACTAAATGATCGGGCACTGAAGTCCAATACACACACACATTCACAGGTAGTGGTTGGTACATAATATCCTCAGGTACTTCAGTCTGTCCACATGTGGTCCAAATGGTCCGACCATCTATTATCTCGGGGTGAGGATTGTGGAAGGAGATATCGTCGCTCATCTCTCCTGGCATTAGTTTCAGAGCAATCCATATTTCGGTGTGAATGAAGTTTGGGTCTGCAACATGAGGAAAATAATAATTATGGTCTGCAAGAGAAAAAAGTTTGAAGTTGCCCAGTTAGCATTAGCAGGTAAGTACAATAGGTACTTCAGTGCTCTAAAAAAATAAATTCACTTTACCTGTGCTCAAAGAATTAGGTAGGTAGGTAAGTACCTAGGTACATTATTTAGGACAAATTATTATCATCGTCAAGTGAAACCTGGGTACCTTACCCAGTGACTAACCTATAAATTAAGCAATCTCATAGAGCATCTGCCGGAACTTATTGCCTGTGCAAGTGACACACGTGGGCGAAATGTCCACTAACCCGAATATGAGCGCCTACTATCTTTGCGAGAGCAATCGTGCTTGTGATTGTGAGTTTTATATCGTTGACCTCAATGTTTAAAGAATTGTAGGTAGGTACCTACGTGGATGACGTGTAGTAGGTACGTAGGTAGGTACGTAAGAAAAGAAAAATAAATTTTGTACGTAGCTGTAGCTAAGCATTTATCATTTCAGGTGGTTTGATTTTCATAGTAGGTACCTAGGTACTTACCTAAGTGAAATTACACAGTCACTGGGCAATATTACGTTGATGAGTTTTAATTTTGTCGCAAGTACTAGTATTCTGTGCTTATATCTACTTATGTATACTTATGTAGGTAGATTTCTGTGGCTAATTAATGAGATCGCGAACTTTTATTCACAAAAATCAAAATCATACCTATAGGTAGGTATGAATATACCTAATGCTTTTCATCTTCATCGGAAATCGAACCACCAGGAGAAATACAGTTAGGTAAGTAGATATACCTACATACCTAGGCAAGACATTTATTCCGCAAATTATGACTTCATCTCTTCATTCAGCGCTATGATGTGTCAAGATGATGAACACATAAAAGTTGATTTGAATTAACATTTCCTTTCAGTTATTACCAGGAGCACCGCTACTATTGCGTCACTTGGAAAAGTACCTGTGACATGATCTAGCTAGATATTTATAATCTGTATGTAGGGACAGTGGAGTGTGCCCATGTAAAATTTTTCAATTTGCTATTTCTGGGACCACCTTTTTTTTTAAGTGAAGAATTATTCATGATCTAATCTACTTTTATCTAAAACCCTATATTGTTCCATTATTGTTTGTCATCATCATAGAAGCTATCCATAGGAGAAATAGGTATTTATCAAAGAGTAGGTTAATAGATTCTAGTCATTGTGTGTGATAATGTCAAATTAATGCAATCAAACATAGATGTGTTGATTTTCTATTTGTTTGAATTTTAAAATAGATCGTGACCTAGAATAGTAAGGTGGAGTGCCGTAATTGCAACTAAAAAAAGTGGAGTCCTGACTTCATCGCTTGATAATTCTATATTTTGTATCAGAAATGTACTTTTTGAAAGATCTGTTCTATAGTAAATTTTATGTAGATTTATATCATTTTTATGAATAAAGTAAAGCGATAAAGAATAAAATTATATTGCATAAATTCATGACAGAGGGAGCAATAGTTGCAATTACCCGTTTTTGCGGGTAATTGCAACTACTTGTTTTTACTTCTTATTTTTCTATGGCGCTTACTACTGGAAAATACAGGACACATGCCTTGAATATCGTTCTTTCGATTTATATAGCTATGCTCTTGCTACTAATGTCAAATTTTGCGCGAAAACACTTTTCAGCAAAGAATCCGGTAATTGCAACTATTTTACTACAAATAGTGATGGGAACCTTATCGTGATTTTTATCGACTCGATGTTTATTTTAATCATAGTAATCTTTTAGTTATGAAACAGCCTCTTTTACTCCTATCTTTAAAGTCTTCAATTATATTTTACTAATTATTTTTTCTAACTTTATTTCAATCGCAATAAGTAATATTTTAGAAGTTAAACAGCCTTTTTATATTCGTTTCACATATTGAACGGCTTTGGAAAGGGTTCCGCTAGCGCCAACATAATGAAGGGACTCAATCACTCAAACTAATTGCTAAGAACTCATAGCATAGTATGGAAGTAGATAGTATCCCTTTCAATAAAATATTACGTATCGACATAGTCATCGTCATTGTTACATCACTAGGTTTTTCAAACTTCATACAAAAGCGGTCGTTAAATTGCAACTGTCAAAAAAGAAACAAAATGGTTACAATTACAAGACTATGCACTTTTTGTCTGGTAAATGTAACTACAACCATAACTCTGAGTAGATTTATCGTAGAATACAACAAACACATAAAAAACAACTAACTGTGTCTTATAATCACTCTCACTGTGAACACACCGGCGAAAAACCACGAAAAACAATTTTTTTAAATAAATTACGAAGAGCGTCCGAGCGGCGTCACTTCCGAAAAATTGGCAGTTTTACAAAAAGGCCTGTCATTCGCTCAGTTTTGGTCCTATCAACACCATCTATATTTTAGACTGAGACTTTTACAAGAAGTTCAATACCACATCTATCGATGTTCAAAAAAGTGATCCTAGAGGGAGTTATTGACTCCAGTTGCAATTACCGGACAGTTGCAATTACGGCACTCCACCTTACTGGATATTCTAGTAGGTACCTACCTATTAAACAACGCTATGGACGTCGTCGGTCGGTAGGTAATAAGTCCAGGCATAAAAAATAGGAGATTATAAAAGTATCTTACCAGCATGAGGTTTCGCCACCACTTGAATCTGGTTCACAATGGCCCTTGTATAATACCGATGAGCATACACCCTTTGCGTGACCACCGACCTATCTCTATCCACCCTCACTTTGAAGACTCCTTCCCTCGTGTCCAGACTGTAGACAGGACTGTACGGGTGATGTGTGAGAGTGGAGTTGAGGCGGATGTTTGCCCAGTTTGGGATCCTGGCTCGGTGACTGTTGCCGGTCTTCCCATTATAGAGGCCGTTCATAAAGACTGTGTCGCTGAAGATATTGGCGGCTATGTGACCGTTGCCAATGGACGGCATGAAGCGGTCGTTTGATGGTAGGCTGTGGAGGAAATATCTACTACATATTGAATCTAGATCGAATCGGGCAGCAAGGTTGTTGTATTAAGCGTTGTGGATTCAAGACGATTTGATTTTAATATTGGGTACCTACCTAGTAGGTACCTATTTAGTGAAGTTGACAAAAAAGATAGATTTGTAGATGGGGCTATCTAGTAATTTTATTGTGCTCCTACAAAATAACGGGCAGCAAAATTCATTAATTTTTAAATACGCCTCATCAGATTATTATGGCTCAGCACAGTTAGAGGTGCTGTAATTATATTCGTAGGCGCATAATTTAAGAAATTGCTGCTGCCACTGTTGCCTTGAGAAAATAATTACCTAGTTCAACGAACCCTTGAACACTGAGTTAATCCTACAGATGTAGGTACCTACTTGAAATGCCTATTCTTTTTTCAGGAGCGAAAAATGTCAAACATGCCGAATAAGTAAGTAAGTGCTTAATTGAGTTAAAATTCTTAGTTATTATTAAGTACTTAGGTAGGTAGGTATAATGTTTGATTTCCAAAACTCGTCAGTCTCTACAACAATTCAATTGTTGTGACAAGTTCGTGTGAAATCGCAATTAAAAATCCTCCTAAAGCCGTTGGTCCTTATTATAAGCCCAATAAAAAGAGTAATCAACGGTTCGGTTCACACAATAAAATAAACCGTTGGGGATTGAAATAATTTATTATACCTTAGGTACCTACATTAGTATTCTTCAATTTAATTTGGAAAACTGTTGAAATAAACTTACGTGTGAGTTGAAAATATATGAGCCTTATCGCTGACATCCTCAGTCTCTTCTAGAGGGTCTCTGGCCTCCGTGTAATTAGCCCCTTTGGTGGCCAGGAAGATCACCAAAATAGCTGCTAACGTCAGCACACCCAGCATCGCAGCAACCTGCTTATTTCGCACCAGAAAGTTCCACATCCACGCTGTTTTTCACAAACCAACTTTTTATCAAAACTCCTTACAAAAAAAAACTGTATTTTAAATTTTAAAATTGGCGGTAAATGAGTTCTGGCACAGACAATTTTTTTTCGAACTGCACGAATGAATTTGAAAATCGAATGACTTAAAATTTTCTATTTTTTTTTTATTTAGGATAGCAGTTCCACGCGGCTGTCGCTTGCACGGTCAAAGTATGATTACAGGACCTATAGCAGCTGGCATGACACACTTTATTGTTCTAGTAACAAAGATAACAATAAAGTAGGGTCATCTCTTTGTAACGACACTGTTATTGTAGAGATTTATACTTTGATACATAGCCTACATTAATTAGCGAGTAGGTATAATGTTAATCTTGATACTTACTTAGTTCTCGCCCAAAGCAATAATTTTGCAATTTATAAAAAAGTAAGAAAATAATAATATTCAGGGTGTGGCAATTTTTTGGTCACTGAAGGCTACCTTTTCTCTTGTAGTTAGAAAGTTCTGTTCTGGAAACTATTGTTTTATTTTGAAGAAAAAAATAATTGCATTTTAAGATTTTTGAAAAAAGTAACTACAGTTAGCCTAAAAAATTAAATTTCTCAAAAAAAAAACAAGTTGGTCTTAATCGACTCTATTTCCCACCAGAAACACTTTTCCCAAAGTAACTTACCAAATCAAATCGTAAGTTTTTGCAATAATTAAAAAAAACACATTCCATACATTTTCTAAGAAATTAGGAGTTGTAAACATTACAGTGCCACTTATTCGATGGTTCTTATTTTTCATTCGTAACTTCTCCTGCAAGCTGATGCTATTGAATGTTCCATTTTAGTCCATACCTACTAGCTGACGCCCGCGGCTTCGCCCGCGTGGACTACTATTTTGTTTATCCCATGGGAACCGTGCATTTTTTCGGGATAAAAAGTAGCCTATGTCCTATTCCCGGTCATTCTTATTATCATAAATCATCTAGGTACATTCCAAATTTCATCAAAATCGGTTAAGTAATTACGGAGATACGTGGCAACAAACATTCACACACACACACACACGGACTTTCGCCTTTAAGTATAGGTACCTAATATTAGTAGGATTTTCTTTGATTTCAGATCGTATAGAGACTTTGAGACCCATAACTCGTCTTTAATTCTATTTCTCTTGCCAGCCCTACAACTAGACCTGTACCGCCTGAACATAATTCAATTGTCGCTTCCTCTCATTGCATTAACTCACATCTCACGTGGAAGACAACGCCATAGATCATCTTTAATTACCACAGCGGTTCGTTGACCATTATGCATAGTTTTTGCTTCTGGTTCAGGATTATGAGCATTATTTCTTGTATTCAGAGGAAGTAGGTAATTTCCTATGGAATAATTACCTACATGACTGGTAAAGTTTTCGAAATGTTGATGAAAACTGTTTTCTGCTGGCCATAGTCATAAAGTCTGTTTAGAAAACAAGCAAACAGACACGAGCAGAAACAACTATTGGTACTTACATGTGGCTTTTTTTGTTTATACTTAGGTACTAAACTTATAATGGCAAACTAGCATTTATTTTTTCATTCATTTTCACTCACTTTTCATTAACCGCTTTTTATTGATTGAATTTCAAGTGTAGTCTGAGAATAAATTCAACATTTTGTGTTCCATATTCAAAAAGTACCCAAGTACATAAGTACCTTTATCTTGATGTTTTTCAACGAACCAAGAAAGGATATTACATAGAATCTTGATCTCTTTGCTTCACAAATACAGAGTAATAAAACGCGGTATGATTTAAAATTGAAGGATAGTTTGATCGTGGCTCCGCCGCGGTGGGCATCAGACCGTGACCATGCCGTCACGCTCTGTTACTTCCAGTGACGCCGCTAACACTTTAGAAACCGACAGAATTTGATTTTTCAACAAATGAATGGCATCATCCTTTTGATTTGATGCCACAATCTGAAGTGAATTCCGAAGGAGGCCACAGCCTCAAACTAACATGTACAAAATGACATGCCACTCAATATGTGACTAGTGATCATTTTGTAGACTAGCGGATCATCATCATCATCTGCAGCCCGACTCCACCCACTGCTGAGTATAGACCTCCCATATTCAAAATTCAATATTCAAATATCATTTATTCAGTAGGACCGCTCTGACCACTAAGAGCTAGGTCATTCTACTCCTGTTCTTTCGCGACCAACACCGTGAAGAAGTTAGTTTGTGCCTTTCGTCACGATCCTGCGCCAGTCCAATCCATCTTTTGCCCACGACTTTGTCGACATTTGAGTTCCAAAATCCGATCTCCAACATCTTTAAACTTAGTTCGTTTTCGGATTTTGACTCACAGACTTTCAGATTAATAATATTAGTTGGTTTTAATATAGGAATAGTGAGATATGCGGCAAGAAGGCAATGTCATTAGCTGGTGCGCGGCGAAGCGTGCCGCCCTCCGCTGCGCTCCGCTTGGCGCGGTCACCCACCTTCGTGCAGGTGGAAGGCTGAGAAACAAGCACTTACGAGAGATCTCTTATTCATCATCATCATTTCAGCCCATTTCCACCCACTGTTGGGTATAGGCCTCCTCTTTATCACGCCATTCTCTCCGATCCCTCGCGAGTCTCATCCACTGATTCCCGACCACGTTTACGATATCATTCGACCATCGGGCAGGTGGTCTGTCTCTTGGTCGTTGAGCTTTCCGGGGCCACCATTCAGTTACCGCCTTTGTCCACCTTCCATCATCCCTTCTAGCCATGTGTCCCGCCCAACTCCACTTTAGTCCGCATACTTACGTCCACGATTTATTGCTAATGAAAATATTTTTTCAAAAAAGTAAACCGGCTCCCAACTATATCCCAAGCGGCAGCAGTGTTTTGACCTGTGTTAGGCTTGATAGAGTGTGTTGGCCGAGGGGGATAGTAAAAGGACTGTAAAAGGAAAACATCGTGAGGAAACCCGCGGCTTAGTCAGCCCCACACGTATTTACCAGCCTGTGGATATGGCCGGTTAAACTAAGAGGATGGTTTAGTTAGGTGCTGGGCAAGCAAGCCTACTCAAACAATGCCCCAGGCACTACAGTGTTCCTTTAATAAGTGTAGGTAAAGATTGCCTCCTGACACTTTATATCATCTAGTGAAGATGTAAAAGCCTAAGAGCCGTCAACGAGATTATTTCTGTATGAGATCAAGATGACGTGACGGTCTTCTGGTGGACAGGCGGCTATAGTAGGTAAATGTATGGTCGCTACCTCGGCGCCGTCATCTCGTTCTCGTTGACGTGACCGTCACCGTCAACGAGATTATTTCTGTATGAGATCAAGATGACGTGACGGACTTCTGGTGGACAGGCGGCTATAGTAAATGTATGGTCGCTACCTCGGCGCCGTCATCTCGTTCTCGTTGACGTGCCGGTGACGGCGGCGGTGGACAAACGCTCTAAGAGTTTTTTGCCGGCAACGCTGCGTGAGTTGGCTTTAGCCCTTAGACGATACCATACCTACTCGTAGTTGTAAAAAGAAGTGAGTGGATAAAAAGTTATTTATTTTGTATAGAAATAGGTGGTAAATTAGTTTAGAATATGCTATCTTCAAGCCATTCAAAGCTAGCTACAATAATAACGGTGCGTCTTCGTGCGCGGTCGGGTGCGCTCGGTCGCGCTCGGCCGAGCGTGCCGATCTCAACAGGTGCAATACTGCCTCTTAATTGGTACAAATGATAGACGGATGTCCCCTTAAACCTTACGAGCACGCTTCATTTTTATGGGGATTTTAATAGGCGTTCTAGAAGCAAGTGTTTTTTTCGAAAGAGAAAATGTTGTTATGAAGAATAACTGATAGGTACCTTACTAAAGTAAGTACTTATATAAAGCGCTCGTAGCGTAGCTTGCTTAGGCTGGATTCGACCAAACTGTCATCTTACTCCCAGAATAGTTATTCCGTTAGCCGACAGAATTGGAAATACAATTGTTTAGAAAGCGCAACCGAACAATATTAGGTGCATTCAAATCATCCTGGTTATAAGGTGTCAACTTTACAATGTCAAAATATTCAAACAAACAGCAATTTAATCTGTGGTTTAATCTCCAGATAAAACTTAATCCAGTTTGGTGAAATCCAGCCTTAGACGTTCTTGATTGATCGTTCAAGTTAGCAGCGTCACAATTTAGATGGGTGACCGCAAGTGGCATTACGAGCTGAGCGCTTCCGTGCTTCGGGGGGCACTTAAGTTGTCGTTCCCGGCTTTCAAGTCGTTAAGCCATGAAGGAGGTCTTTAGGCGGCCTAAAAACTCCGTCACCAGAGTTGGCTAGTTGCCCATAGTTACGAACTTATTTACTTTATACCCTTACCCTTCTAGTTTTGCATTTATTCGTTTGCATTTGTCTTTAGTAGGTATCCATTGAAGAATTACAAAGCCGATTGTGCTGGCTTAGTACCTAATTCTACAATTCATGTTTCAAATGTTGCTTTTTTCATAATAAAAATACCAAATAATGTAAATAGAAATGTGATGCGAAAACTAAAATACGATAAACGATTGAAGAACCAGAAACATTAAAAAAATTTAAAACCAGATTAAACCTATCTATAAAGCTGATTACACACTGCACGTATTCAAATAAGACATGACTCAGCCACAGATTGGTATAAATTATGCCGTACTGTCATCAAGTAGGTGGTACAGCAAGACGCAGAATAGAAGTACCATCACCTAATCTACTTTAATTAATTGCTTCCGGGGCAATTACTTGCTGTTGACAATATTGAGGAAGCAACCAAGTTGGTCGCAAAACTTTAATTTTCCGTCAAAGATATTGTAATACTTATTTACTTTCATCACCATCAGCTTATATAAAAATCCACCGCTGGTTTTGACTAGGCTAGGATATTGAGGAGAAAAAGTTTTGTAACAGATTATTTGTTATTAGGTAGGTAACTAGCAGGGCTCCACGGCGTTATCCGCGTTGTGATGGTACCTATATCACTATATATCATCATCACTATGATGATGATGAGGAAAAGTGTAGCCTCTAATCTTTCCCAAGAATTAAGCTATCAAATGCGGAAATGATTTTTCAAATCTGACTGCTAGTTCCTGAGATAAGCGCGTTCAAACAAACAAACAAACTCTTTCGCTCTATATCGGTATAGATTTATTATTATTTATTTATTATTAAACTTCACACGTGAACTTTTACAAAATCATTAGTCCATCAAGTAACGAGCCATCGCGCTCGTAGCGATCCTTCGTGCTATATGACTTGTCTATTGCCACTTCAACCTGCTGATTCTAAAAGTAATATCGTTTTTTTTTTTCAATTTCTATCTGTGGTTTTCCTAGTTTTGTATTCTTCCTAGACATACTCTTTTTCATACTGCATGACTTTGAGCTGTTGTTGTATGAGCTACCTATTAGTTAGCGGCAACAAGGACTGACTTTATTGACTATTGGCTTATTCTATTAACAACCTGAGGCTCTACCATAGAAATGTATTATTATTAAGATCTTTTCCCCGGTAACAGTGACGGGTGACACTGAAATAATTGATTTATTATTATTATTAAACTTAGTTGAGTAGGTCCTACATAACAGAATTAAGGAGCAAGAGGAAACGCTCATTCTAAGGCGTAATATCCAATGACACATAAATCATATACAAAAAAATTGGAACTCTACTATTTACATCTTGAACCTTACAAAGGCATGCGATTATTTAATGAAAAAAGAACTTCAGTCATATTCCCGCAAACTTGAGTTCATATTCCATCGGTGCAACCTCTTCCCTGAAGTCAACCTATACTGGTGGGACTATGACTTATGAACAGTTAAATATGAATTTAGCGTCAGACGATTGCAACTAGACCTAGCATTAAGAGCTATTATAAATAGCTTTATCATTCAGTAGAGGACTACTAATGGGTAGTCAGTAGTTTAATACAAGTAAACTTGTGCCCAGTTTATCTAGTAGAAGTTATAATTTAACTCGGAGCAATGCTAACTTAGAATTAAAATTTGTAGGCATAAGAACGTAAATATCAGCTTAGTCATGTAGGTAGGTACTTCTAAGATTTTGCAGAACTTTTATTCTTTACTAGTGAAAGCCCGCGGCTTCGCCCGCGTGGACTACTATTTTCTTATCCCACGGGAACCGTACTTTTTTCGGGCCTATATGTTATTTCAGAACCTAAACTATCTACATTCCAAATTTCATTAAAATCGGTTTAGTAGTTATAGGGATACGTGGTAACAAACATTCACACACACACACACACACACACGGACTTTCGCCTTTATAATATTAGTAGGATTGCACACAAAAGAAACACAAAACAATAAGCTTACCTACACAATGAAATGACATTGTATAAAGGCGAGATTAACCCTAAAAACAGTTTTCTTCCAGCAAACCTTTTTATTTTGTAACCTTTTTTATGTTTTGTTGTCTTACTACACAGTGTTTGATTCTCTAAAAGCCTTACCCTTTATCGAATGCCCATTTAGAACCAGTTGCTGGGCAATCTTCGCCGAACGGATCAACCGATCGATAAACTGGACATTATTTAAACTATCCGGTTAGTGTAAATTACCGGTTGGAACTTGGATTTAAACAAGCATCGGGGACATTGTCCACTGAAGTCTTTATTTAAAAATATATAAAAAAACCACGTTAGGCTATTTGGTCGCAGTAAGGGTGTTAGTGTGGTGTTAGATAGAGCAACTCTACTCTCGCAAATCGAATTAATATTTATTCTTTTATTTTAAAATAGCACTTTTGACTTTTTTACTGACATAATTATAATAATGACAGTATCAACAAGTAAACAAAAAAGAAATTTTAAAAATTTAAAAATACTTGCCTAAAAAGGGAAGATTTAGGCCTAAGTGGACATAGGTACTTAGACAAGAACCAAGACAAAAGTGTCATGAAAAATATGATGAGAGTAAATTAAGCGAAAAGGGAGAGTCAGGTTAGTTAAAAGTGGAAATATTATAGTAACTAAAATATACTTACCAATAGAAAAGATGAGTATTTCGTATATGTATGAATGAATGAATGAACACTTTATTGTACACAAAAAAAAAGTAAAATATAACAACATAAATAGTTTCAATTAGTACAATGGGCGGCCTTATCGCTGAGAGCGATTTCTTCCAGGCAACCTTTGGATGGAGAAATTAAAAGGAGCTGGATAGAATATGTACCTACATACCTACGTATTTGTCAGAAACTAATTATATTAATCTACTCAGTAGACGCGAAGCTTTACTGTAGATTACTGGTCGGATCGGATTCAAACAAGCATTAGGTGGCCCCGTAAATATAGCGGCTCATTATAGCGCAGCGCCCTAACGAGCGAGCGCACGTGCTGCGATATATTAAGCGGTGGGTGACCATCACACTGACTTGTATTGACTAGTGACTTTGATTTGAGTTATTGTTACTGTGGAAAATTTATTTCTAGGTCAAAAGTAAGTTCTTATGAGCTAGTGGTGACGGAGTTTTTAGAACACCTTCGTATTGCTTATCTAATATTAAGTAACTAGAACAAAATCCTACGTCATTGTTTAATATTGAGTAAATAGAACAAAATCCTACGAAACTACTGTTTTAATAGGTTTGTGTAGCGAAATTACAACCATATAAAATAGCGTGAAATATCTTTTTTGCATTCAAAACTAATTTGCTGTTTGCAAGGAGAGCTTTAAAAAATTGATGCACTACACAACACAGCTCAAAATGTACAAAATTATAGTAAACTTTTATCATTTCGTCGACTAGAAAACTTGCAGAATTGATCTTAGAATATGTTACTTGTATTCGTTACATAACAGTGCAACATAGAGTCCGTTAAAACATCCTTTATAGAGTAGGCTTGCAATTGTGCCCAGTATTGGTAATTATTGTTTTTCCCGACACGCGGGGAAAATATCTCATCCGTAGCACAGTGGAAATACCTAATATTACCTACGTACTTAAGTTTAGAGATACCCCCTTACTTTAAAGGTGTTTAAAGTTGAACACTGGTTGAACAACGTCCTGTCTCTGTTGTTTGTCACTATCCGCAAATAAAGACAGGACGTTGTTTAACCAGTGTTTCATTTTAAACATCTTTCATAAGTAAGGCCCTTAGACTGTAGGTACTGTTTAAAAAAATTTTGATAAATCATAAAGCATAAGTTTGTTTGTTTTTAAATGTTTTGTTGTGTTAAAAGGTGTTTTCAATTGTTTCATTGTTTTTTTAAGCAAATATTAAATTAACTTTTAGCTGATGATGATGAAAAATTATATAGGTAGGTACTTATGAGTGTTCAGCGGGTTTTTTTTTTTTTTTTTTTTTTTTTTTTTTTCTTAAGACTAACTTATCTATCCTGCTGCTATAAATGCAACAACATTTTCTCTCATTCACTTCTCTCGTCCATACTTTTCATTTTAACTTTATAATTTATATAAGGTGGAGTGCCGTAATTGCAACTAAAAAAAGTGGAGTCCTAACTTCATCGCTTGATAATTCTATATTTTGTATCAGAAATGTATTTTTTGAAAGATCTGTTCTATAGTAAATTTTATGTAGATTTATATCATTGTTATGAATAAAGTAAAGCGATAAAGAATAAAATTCTATTGCATAAATTCATGACAGAGGGAGCAATAGTTGCAATTACCCGTTTTTGCGGGTAATTGCAACTACTTGTTTTTACTTCTTATTTTTCTATGGCGCTTACTACTGGAAAAATACAGAACACATGCCTTGAATATAGTTCTATCGATTTATATAGCTATGCCCTTGCTACTAATGTCAAATTTTGCGCGAAAACACTTTTCAGCAAAGAATCCGGTAATTGCAACTATTTTACTACAAATAGTGATGGGAACCTTATCGTGATTTTTATCGACTCGATGTTTATTTTAATCACAGTAATCTTTTAGTTATGGAACAGCCTCTTTTACTCTTATCTTTAAAGTCTTCAATTATCTTTTACTAATTATTTTTTCTAACTTTATTTCAATCGCAATAAGTAATATTTTAGAAGTTAAAAAGCCTTTTTATATTCGTTTCACATATTGAACGGCTTTGGAAAGGGCTCCACTAGCGCCAACATAATGAAGGGACTCAATCACTCAAACTAATTGCTAAGAACTCATAGCATAGTATGGAAGTAGGTAGTATCCCTTTCAATAAAATATTACGTATCGACATAGTCATCGTCATTGTTACATCACTGGGTTTTACAAACTTCATACAAAACCGGTCGTTAAATTGCAACTGTCAAAAAAGAAACAAAATAGTTACAATTACAAGACTGTGCACTTTTTGTCTGGCAAATGTAACTACATCCATAACTCTGAGTAGATTTATCGTAGAATACAACAAACACATAAAAAACAACTTACTATGTCTTATAATCACTCTCACTGTGAACACACCGGCGAAAAACCACGAAAAACAATGTTTTTCAATAAATTACGAAGAGCGTCCGAGCGGCGTCACTTCCGAAAAATTGGCAGTTTTACAAAAAAGCCTGTCATTTGCTTAGTTTTGGTCCTATTAACACCATCTATATTTTTAGACTGAGACTTTTAGAAGAAGTTCAATACCACATCTATCGATGTTCAAAAAAGTGATCCTAGAGGGAGTTATTGACTCCAGTTGCAATAACCGGACAGTTGCAATTACGGCACTCCACCTTAATTTATATTTTAAAATTTTTCTTCTAAGAGCATACCATAATATTCATTCATCCCTTTTTTCTCTTTATTTATTTAAAAAGTCCTATCAGTTTCGCTGAAAAACAAATAGGTACCTACTTACAATACTATAACAATTTTATTAATTTAACATTTAATCTTATTTATTTTCTAATTTATTTAGCGAATCTGATGAGACCCTTAACTATAATAAGAGGTAAATAAATAAATACTTATATAAATAAATAGAGTAAATAAATATAATAAAATTTTTAGCATACCTGCATCTTCATTAATGACTTTAAGCTAGTCAAAGCATTTGAAGACAATTAATATAAACATTATCTAAATATATAACAAACAGAATCTTCCTACCCTAATTTGCAATTTAAAACTATTCAATAAGTAATATTTATTGCATAACTATTGTATAGATTACCTACATTATAATATTACATCTATTAGGTATAATAAATAATTAAATTAAATTATTCAAAACAATTTCTATAAAATCCTCACAAATCCTTGAACTGGTCAAAGTTTCTGAGGATTGATAATTAATCCAGACAACTACATAAAATTAATAATCTCATAATCTAGAAATTATCCTCATGATGATTCTAAGCCAGTTAGAATATCAGAAGATTACTAGGTAAACTAATATATATAGGTACCTACTACATAAATATCCTTATCTGTAAATAAAATTATCTTAACAATATATCCAGTCTAAAGTCTACAAAATCTTCAAAAAATCTTTGAACCAGTCAAAGTATCCGAGGATTGATAATTAATCCAGCTATCTATACAAACTTATTAATAATCTAAACACATTTAAGTACACACTAACTTTAACCAGTAAAATAACCGAGACTATGATTAAAAGCTTACATCTACATTCATGTTCAGCGGGGTTAAAAAGGACGTTATAGCAGAATCACAATAGGAATTGAACTTAATGCCGTCTCTTTTCATAGACTGAGAGTGACAAGCACGGCTTAAGCCCATCACACACCAGCAGATAATATATCTTATTACATATAAAACTTGAGATCGCGCCCATACAAATTCTATGGAGGACCACACAGCGAATATAAATTACAAAATATTTATGGTGCGATCTGTCAAGATTTACATTTCAAAAAATATACTATCTGCTGTGTGTGTGGTAGGTACGCTTCAAATTGCAATTTCCTATTGTGATTCTGCGATATTGTGATAGCGTCCTTTTTAGACCCGCAGTTCATTCCACAAATCGCAGGTTCATGTTATTTTAAACAAATGCCAGTTTTCATTCATAAAAAAATTTGTTCCATTACTACGATGCTGATACTTTAACTCTACAAAGTCGTTGGTGTTCTTTTAGTAAACCATAATCGAAGTTCCGAACAAACTATATGACAGTTTATATGGAAATTACCGACCATATTGCTCCATTTTAGAGCACGCCCACGGAACTTTGAAAAACTTATTTACGTTTCGTGTTTTTGTGCTATCGAAGACCACCTCTTGGTGGTCTCATGGCCTCGACTGTTATTACAAAAACATTATTCCATTACTTTTATATGAACGCTACAATTTTAATTAAAATTTTCTAACACAAAGCCTGGGTATACCAGAATTCATACCTAATTAAAAATCAGAATTAAAAGTCATATCTTTCATCTTTGCTTTACATTTCGACGACTTTGCATTTTGAATTTGAAAACGAGTAAAATAAAAATGAAACTTTGAATGCTTTAAGAATTCACGCTTTTAGAGTAGGTGCCGTATTTAATTGCACCTCATGCAAAGCCCAGACATTCATCCAAATGCTTTGACAAGTGACCGATCAGGCTCGCTGCATTCCCACAGAATGGTACCTACCTGCTCCCGGCCCATTAATTGGCGGCAAACCAAAGAGATTGTTTGAAAACTTTGAGATCCCGGCATATAATATACCCTTCTTCAATAATTGGACACGACAATCAATTACTTAACACGTAATTGGCCCGTGAGAGTGTCGGTTAAAAAGTTTAGTATCGTCTCGTTTGTCGCTCTACAACGTTTTTGGGTGGAAATGGTTGGTTCTTGATTCGCCGGCCATAAGCACATCAGCTTCAAAAACAACCTTAAATCAGCGAGTGTAAAGATTGGTTTTCTTGGTCTCTTTGCCCGATGATATGGCGGTAAAGCAAGTGAGGCGTCATAAAAATAAAGTACTCACTGCGAAAATCGTTCCAACTTTCGGCCCAATTGGGCCGGATAAAATTCTAGTAGTAAGGAAGTCTCCCCTTTTTTGCCTCTGTTCTTTGAACTTTGGGTATTTTAGCCCGCCTAATTCCGATCACTGGTAATGGCTAGGGCCGCAGAGTCGTCACAGACCAGGAAGTGATACGGTGGCATTATAATGTGGGAGTTACTATGCAATCGGAGGTCTAGTAATTACTAAACTATCGGTTACCTGTGTTTCCAGTTGTTAGTCTAAATGCCAGCCACTAAATTGTACAGGTAACATTTGCATAGCCTAATTAAGTTCCTATTACAATTTCAGAGTGAACAGTGTTGGTGTAGGTTCAGAGCAATATCTAATAATTAAAGTTCACCTTATCGAGCTTTTATTTTATTTATTTATTTTTATGAATTAGGTACCTTACTAAGGCTGAATTCGACCAAACTGGATTAAGTTTTATCTGGAGAGTAAACTGCTGTTTGTTTGAATATTTTGACATTGTAAAGTTGACACCTTATAACCAGGGCGTCGATTCTCGTACCGAACTTTTTATCAACCTCAACCAAAACCTCAACTAAAGCGACTGTTTCCATGACTACTAATAACAAACGACTCAGTTGTGGTGAGGTTTTGAACTTTGGCAGTACAGATTTTTGAAAAGCTATTCTACTATTTCACCAAATGGCTGACATTTAAGAGTTCGAACCAAAACCAAAGCGGTTGTCATTTAATAGAATACAGGCCCAGGATAATTTGAATGCACCTAATAATGTTCGGTTGCGCTTTCTAAATAATTGTATTTCGAATTATGTCGGCTAATAGAATAACTACTCTGGGAGTAAGATGACTTTTTACCCGGCTGACTGTCAAGTCACCGGGTTATGTAGATCGCGCGTTTCTATGTGTGTATGTATGTAATATTCTTTATTACCACGTTGCTCCTAAACGGCTGGATGGATTTTGATGAATGAGGTATCGTTAGAATCGTCTCTATCTTGATTGTGCTCTAGGATACTTTTTATATCGATAAATCTAATAGTGCGGCTAGAAAATGCAACAATGTATGAATTTTGAAATTAAAAATCACGCCATCATATCAAAATCCATGTCAAAATCAAGAGGTTGGTGGACTGATATCAAATATAATTTTTTTTTAATCTAACATGACATCTTCGAAGAATAAATCGAGTCTCAAAATTTTTGAGAATCTATTTTTCGCTCTAAATTGAATTGCTAAACAAAACGCATACTAAAACTTTATATTTAGTCACACGCAACGTTTAGAATAAAGTGCATCGAAATTGGTTAAGCCATTTAGGAGATATCTCATATTTAAGAAATAACTTACGGATTTCATTTTCATACAGAGCCATCTGTGTGTCAACTGTGACAACAAAGTTCAGGAAAAAGCGCACGGCATCGAACCCTAGATACCTAACAATAAAATTGTAATTTAATTTTGTGATTGATAAGATAATGCTGTTTCCAACTTTTCAATTCAGCCGGGTTTTTTTTATTTTTGAATGAATTGCTTGTGGTCGAATCCAACCTAAGTCAATTATAACTACCCCTTAAAAATTAGTGATTGTTGCTAAATAACTTATTCACTAAAAACTGTGATGAATGTAAAATGAATGTTTTGTAAGTTTTAGTCTGTACCTAAGTATTTCAATGTTGCACGTCCGGTTTTATACCTAAGTTTTAGTCTGTACCTAAGTATTTCAATGTTGCACGTCCGGTTTTATAAGTTTTAGTCTGTACCTAAGTATTTTAATTTTGTATGTCCAAAAAGGGCAATCTGCACATTTATTTGAAAACCAAACTTACTTAGGTACATCTTTGTTTTTTTCAACAGTTTACAATAAAAACTATTCTATTCTATTCCGTACGTTCTCTCGCAAGAAATAAAACAAACAGTCGTAAAGCTACAAACAGAGACAGCTATTGAGACAGTAAATATGTATACATAGTTGCGTAAACATAAGGCGCCCAGCGGTCTTGTGCGTCGAGACGAAATATCCAAGTCTACTATACATAGTATCAAGTATATGCAAGTCTACTTGATAACTTGCTTGTGTCCTATGTATTATTCATTATAGATTACGCTCATTCACATAATATATCTGATTTGCATGTGTCTGTGTTATAAGTAATATTGAATGAACGAAATAATTGAATTTTATTAGGTCGTCCCACTGTAGTTTTTGTCCTGACAAAGGCCTCCAGTCCTTTCTTTCACTCTTCGCGACTTAGCGCGTCCACAGGCCATGTAGGTGAGAGACCAGCTCGTCTCGCCTTTTCAAAAACAATCCTCGCATCTTAGTGGGAACAAACGCTACTAGAATTTTTCCCGCTGGCCCCTTCAGGGACGAGCGGGAAAAATCCTTCCCGTTCATCCCCGATGGCGACGAAGCGTGGGGACAAGCGGGAATAACCCTCTCATTTTGAGACTTCCCCGTCGTCGTGTCACGTTTTATGAGATTCACTATAAGATCATCTTCCACAAATTGTTCGATATTGAATGAAAACATTTAATTACATATTTACATACAAAAAGTCAAAAGTCAAAAGTCAAATTCGTTTATTCAATAAGATCACAAGTGTACCACTTTGAAACGTCTTAAGAGCTAGGTGATTCTACTCCTGTTCCTTCGCGACCAAGACCGTGAAGAACCAGGGCAACAAACACGGTTTGGGGCCTAACACTCTTTTCGGTGACACACTTTTTGTTTGTAATTTTTTTTTTAATATATTTTTTTTATGTAAGCAATTATTACAAATGTTACAATTATTATTTGTTACAATATTTTTATGATTTAATAATAACGGAGTTGGAGCATATTCATATACAATACATGTCAAAAACTTAGCAACTAGTAAACTTCTGTAAAATATAATGTGTTTTGTATTTTAAAACTTTCACTAGCTGATCCGATGGATCATCCTGTTCGATGATTTTTTTTTGTTAGTGATCGTTTTGAGTACCTATATAAAAAAAGCTATTCGAAATTAATTACTTGCCTACGTATGTTTTTTTCTAACAAAAAAACTAAAAAGAAACATAATTAAGAGGTAGGTACTTACCTACTCAAATTGTGATTGGAAAAAACAAGAAAAAGCTCTTTCATTTTCTGAATTTACTAATTTGAATTTTCCGTGTTAGTTTTCCGTTTTTTTTTATCTTCAGATTATAAAAGAACTAGTAAAAAATGTAAAGATGTGAAGCCTGGGTTTCAACATCTAGTTATACATTCAAAATAAAGCCAGCCGGTGACAACACGGGCATGTAGGGCCGAGAAAGCGAGGCGGCAGCACACAAATCATTGCCAGCAACGCCCTGTTACGTACCAACAAAACTAGGAAACAATGTAATACACAAAATACAATTTACAGTTTCTAAGCAAACGTTAAGAAGTCGAGGATCTACGGGCTTAAAAAGGCCGCCATAGCAGAATGACAATAGAAATTGAACTGTATGCCGTCTCTTTTAATTGACTGAGAGTGAAAAGAGACGACATTTGGTTTAATTCCTATTGTAACGGCCTTTATAAGCCCGCTGGACCTAAGAACAAAGTAATGGCAAAACAAAGTAGAAACAGATAACAACAAAAATTGAAGAACATTTTCAGTTTTTAAAGTTCTATAACTTTCAGTTCAGCCAGGTAAAATATAAGCCTGGCCGCATACGAGCCACAAAACGCCGTAGTTTTCATATATTTTGTATAGACGCGCCACGTGTCGGCCACTCGCTACAAAATATATGAAAAGTCGCTGCCGCTGGCATTTTGTGGCTGCGGTCGGTGGCCCGTTTGCGCGGAGCTTAAACAACTAAACAGTTTGACAACTAATTTTTTGTAACCAAAAAATGCACTTACTTTATTACTACTAGGTACTACATTAGCATTAATTCGTCTTCAGGCTCGAAAACATAAAAAGGCTTCTAAACTAAAATCGTGATTATTTTCAAAAATGAAAGAGAATAAAACAATTTATGAAGACGAGGCAACTAAATTGTGCTTATCGACTCAAAATGACTTCAAGATAATTTCAATGTGCACATCGCATAGTCTATCATGCTTATAGCGTTGTAATAGAAGCTTAGACCGCGCTCTCGGAACCGGAACACAACAGTTACTTTGCTCTTCTCTCAATATAACGGTCCTGCCATTTGCAGTACTTTTTCTTTGTGCTTCACTATTAAACCCCTACTAAGGCAACTCGCTTTATGATTCGACCAAAAGTCATCTTAATCCAGAATAACTATCCGACATATTTCGAAAGACAATTGTTTAGAAAGCGCAACCGAACATTATTAAGTGCATACAAATTATCCTGGTTATAAGGTGTCAACTTTACAATGTTAAAATATCCAAAGAAACAGTAGTTTACTCTCGAGTAAAAACTTAATCCAGTTTGGTCGAATTCAGTCTTAGTCGATTTTTCTATTAGATTTTTAGGCAGGTTGCAGTTCGTCTATCATCCAACTAAAACATTCTCAAATATACAATCAGTACTTTGAGTTTCTTTACAGCTACAAATGCAGTCTACTTTACAGATTTTTAATGCGATTTTCTTTGTGCTTTCTTTATGTAAAAATAAATGGTAACTAAAACATGATCATGACTGAGGTGCGGTAGATATTCTTTCAGATTTTTAACATTTAAGATCCTTTGATGATGTTTAAAGGTGAACGCACTAATCGAAAGTGAAAAGAAAGAATCGAAAGAATTGAATCCTTATTGAATTATTTCTACTATCTGCTTCTGTATAGTAAACGCTTCAAATCTTCTCATCAGTTTTAAATAATTATTTTCTCTTTTGCAATACTAAATATTTTACAATTTTTTTAATCTTTTGACTAATATTGACATCCCGATTCAACTGAAAAAGTATTTACTTATAACTCTTTTTAATGGGAAGGTAATTTCTGGGAAGGTAATTTCTTTTAATTTCTTGTGACGAACACGAATCTTCTCATAGGTAGTCTAATAGCAGCTGCAAAGTCAAAGTGTGTAACCCTTTTCTCAAAGTAATTTTAAGCGCTTATGAGACTTCCTCACTTTTTGTCAAGTCAAAGTGTGTAACCCTTTTCTCAAAGTAATTTTAAGCGCTTATCAGACTTCCTCACTTTTTGTCATATCTGAGTACCTACTTATCTGTTTTTTTACAAATAAGCCGCATCCTCCTTTCAAATCAAGTTAACTTTTATGACCTTCCTTTCCAGATTTGAACATTCTGTGAAAAACAGAACTGTAAAAGTGAGTAGCATTCGAGTTGCATTGGTAGCACGGGCTTGGGTGCATTCACCAGGCTCAGCCACCGGCACGGCGAGGTAAATCGCTATTTTGGCTCGTTTCATACAAATCCACATTTTGCTTTTTAGTTACGCTCCAAATAGGCAGTGATTTTATTACGATCTGCGTAGTTTCTAATCTAAAGGCTTAGTTATGAAGAAATGATTACGAACAATTGCTTTAATAAAAACAGAAAATCATTAATATTGTTATTTAAAAAATAATGAGTTCTAACGTGAGCTTTACTATCACAGTCATTACCATTGTAATTACTCGAATACGAATTAACACTCCTACGTAAAACTCTTCCTTGTTCATTATTCTATGGATTCATTGGTCAATGTATTTAAATGTATACCCTGTATACATATCTACCTACTTATAAACAAATTAGCTTCAAATGGAGCTATATGGAAACAGTAGATTAGCTCTCTCCTGCGGGTATGTTTTCGATCATACTACATCTAACTTGTTATTAATAACCTCTCATTGCTTGTCTCGTACATAGAATTAAGTCATTACCCTGTGTTTGCTTTAAGTAGCGTACTTAGATAGCAACCTTCAGGCGATACTGGCTGGTATAAATCAGTTTGGTATCGTAAAATCTTCAATAACCGACTACCGACGAACCGTTATACGCTTGTGGGATAGTTTATGGGCCAAAATAAAGTGTTTAGGTGGTTAGCTTGGCTCTGGATTATCTTTTTGCTTCAAGTAACGGATTGTGAGTTTTGCTCCTGTTTTACCCATTATAAAACGAAAACATTTACTCCATTTTACCACTTGGATGGTTAAAAGGTGCTTATCGCCCACCGCCCACCCGATGGGAAGTGGTTACCGTAGCCTACATTGAAATTCCATTATGCGAAGGTGACTAAAATCTAAATTTAACAAAAAAAAATCAACATTGTTTTTCCACTCATGTGCGCTCATTTTTCCACCATGGCAACATTTCCGCGCGGTCGCTTAGAGCTAGCGACGCATATAACGATTTATTGATAGCCTATAGAATAGACGCTTGTAATACTAGAACTCACACCCTTTGTAAATTTTACACGCCATTTTCTAAGAACACTAGTCTTCAAGGAAAACCTCAGCTGGAAAATCATTCCACAACCTGGATCCATAGAAGATCCCATTCCATGTCGTACAATGCATTGTGTTTGTGTCTCTCTCGTTACTTATTCCTTCAAGAATAGTTATAGCAGATTATTAGGATCCCGTTTTGGCTTTCGCCTGTCGATTAGGTGTGTGTGCAATCTAAAGTAATTTAACAGCTAAACTTTGATAACTTTGATACCAAAATCAGGTAGAACAGTGCCGGTTAATTAGTTTTACAATTCGAGCCGTGACTGGAGACGATAACCGATAGCCGTCTCGTCCAATTAAATCTTCGTTTTAGAGCGAGAGTATGCTCGCATCAGTTTTTATCGGAGTTCTGTGTCTTTACCCAATCAAATGCCAAGATCTTCCAAAGCTAGAAAGCTCAGAGATGGAGAAAATTTCCGATTCCCTGACTTTTCACATAGTGCGTATTTGGAAGCTTATGGCTCAAATTTTTAGGAATGTGGCGCATCGATTCTCAATCAACACATATCAATGGCTGCTCCACGCCCACTCTGCAGGGGATGTCTAACCGAAGAGGAATCAGCAGCCCACGTCCTGGAATGCGTAGGCGTAGCAGCACAACGGCGGCAAATCCTCAACAACCCGAGGTCGGTTCTCGAAGCTGTGAAGACCCCAGGAAACTTCTGTGCTTCTGGGAGGAGCTAAGGTGGCTCCACAACTAGTGAGCCAGGTCATCCCCACGCATAAAGGACCACCTTTGAATTTAAATGTGGAAAAGGCCGTCCTTATAGGTACTTAGATACAATGGCTACTGCACATTTCATGGACGTCCGAGCAGTGTCCGATAGCACTCTCATCAAGTATGGAAACACCCACAAGGACAATGGAATGGAACACTATCATAAACTACGTGATTCACCCACAGTATAAGGATAGTGATCTAGGAGAATTCTCCTAATAACTTTATCATTATTTGGCCAATCTGCCAAAAAAACCAAATTGCTTGTACCTAAAGAATGCGAAAAAAGTTTTCAGAAGTTATTATATCTTCAGGGAGAAATTTTCGTTCCTACGAATAAATAAAGTTAACTGACTAGTAGGAAAACATTAGTAAAACGTGGACATTAATTTTATAGTTCTGAGATTTTATATCGCAATTTAATCGTTTCCAACCGTGACTTAATGCATGTAATGAAATAATTACCTACTGCTGTAAAACTAGTAGAGCGAAAATGATCATAGCATTGTTTGGATTCCTTATTTTTTCGTTCTTAAACATGGACTGTCAAACTCGGAAAATGGAACCGTTCATAGTCGGTGGGGAATTTTCACACATCAAAGATTTTCCACACTCAGTGTACTTGTAGGTACAATACAAAGGTGATAAATGGATGTGCGGCGCTTCGATATTGAACCAAAGGATTTTACTTACAACCGCACATTGTCTTTACTGATACCTATCCTACATCCACCATCATTTTACTATATGGAAGTTCTCATTTACCTCTAGCTACAAATTTGCCCACTAAAGGTTACAAAGTACATCCTAGTTACAACGAAGGAACTACGTTTGCCGATATTGGGTTGATATTGACCCCGGAACCCCTGATATTGAACTCCAGTACTGGTAGAGTTGCGATTCTGCCTGTTAATAGTGCGCCTTACAATGAAGAAGCGTTTGTAGCAGGCTGGGGCGTGGTACATGTGAGTATTTTGCATAATATCTACAATGCAGATTCTACATTAATGAGTTACCCAAACGATGGGGCAAGTGCTTCTTGCATTGCAACAATGAAATGAAAATTAAAAATGATCACAACTGTATCTCTGGTTCGCGCCGGAAACCGAGACCGGAGACCGAGACCGTAAACTGACTTTGTAGAGGCGTGTGAAAGAGATACAAGACCGAGACCGGAGACCGAGATCAGCCCCTTGATTGTCTTTCTTTGATAGCGAAAAAATCGGTCTCAAACTCTTAAATATGACAGTTCAGTGACTAAGCAAGTAGCTGTGCCACTATCATCTCAACGAGACCGAACGCGACGAAAGATACACGATCAGACCAATTTGAGGTTTAAGACAAGTTAAACAATCAGCCTGCAGATTTTTGATCGCGGATTCGTACGACTCAAAATTCGCGCGAACTTGCGGTGATCGCGTAGTCGCGTTCTATTATGCCTTAACTACTAAATAAGGATCGCTTATTAAATTTGCATACACGTTATCAGGGGTACAAAAAGGACATAAGGTACCTACCTTTTATCCAGAAAAAAAGTATTTGCTCCCGAGGTAACGCGAGCAAAACCGCGGGCAATGCTTATTTGAGATAAAAACGTTTTCTAATAAACCGTTTAAAAAACAAGTTTCTAGTCATGGTCTTCCATAAAGTTATATAAAATACATTATTCTAGAACACTAGGTAATAATTGTGACAAGGTTTATGGAAATATGGCAAGATCTTTTAGTATTTTATTTATTTTTGTAGTTGGCAAAATTAAAATGCACTTGTAAAATTTTTTTAGTAAAGTTTATGTGAAATCTATGTATTTTGTCTCTTTTGTACCATTACTCTATTTTTCTGACGACCCATTACCGCAATGTCAAAAATTTCAGGGCATTTAACGATTCAATTAGTGAAAAACATAACCCTTCCGTTATGTACATTTTTTACCCGACTTCCAAGGGGAAGTCGGGTAAAAAGGTACCTAACGGTTTATACCAATTACCATTGGCTCGCCGCGGTGAGTTATACCATTTATGCCATGGCTTAATACCTTATACCATAGTGCTCATAACATGGTGCTCCATTATCACCCCCTATAGACCTCCTTACAAACGAAATTCAACTGAAAGCAGTTAATCAACATCACGAACTAATTGCCTATCTTGATTTTAGTGCCCACATAAACCTAACGACTATTCAACATGGTCCAATGAAACTACGCGAGCAAAATGATTAAAGCAATCTTCTGTTTTCTTATGTGTCTAAATTCAATGAAATGTTATAATGTACTGAAACCTTTTGTAGTTGGAGGTTCGTCTGCTGAAATAACCGAATTCCCTTACTCAGCAACTTTATTGATTCCCTACACGGAATCAGAAAATAGAATAAAGTCCAGTTACACGTGCGGCTGTTCGATTTTAAATCAGAGAATTTTACTGACGGCCGCCCACTGCTTGATTTGTTTTAATGAATCAGCTCATATTATTGTGATGTTTGGAAATGAAAATAAAGAAAACATGAAGAAAACAGTAGCGTTAAGGTACCTAGTTCACTCTGAATTTTCGGAAAGGGAGCCAGACCGATACGATATAGCTTTGGTGATGACAAACAAAGCTTTAGAATTTTCTACGAATGTAGCTCGAGTTGCTATTGTAAAAAACCCACCTTACGACGAAATGGGTTATATAGCGGGCTGGGGCTTCATAGATGTAAGTACTTTGTGATTTAATTATTGTGCACAAATATAAAATTACAGACACTATTTTTTTTTCTTTCAATCTTTACAAGGACTACTATTTTACAATCGTGTGAGTACATAGATATAATTATCTACATACTCGTAAATATAAGAGCTCAGCTCTTGTCGGTGCAATGATGCACTTTCCTGAAAATATCTCTTTTCAATGCCATTTCCTTTATCTATTTCGAATACCTACTAATTGTACATTGGTCTTTAAATAAATAAAATGAAAATAAAACTTCATTGATCTCATCACCTTGATAAAGGATGATTGTACTGCAAAAGTGGCTCAAATATTGTAAATTATCTTTTTTTAGGAAATTCGGCAGATTCATACTACTCGATTGCAATACACCAACCAAAAGATTATGAACCAAGCGGACTGTCAGAAAGCATTGGGAAGATCACTCCCCAAGGGTGTCATTTGCGGTGGTACCAAAAATGACAAAAGCTATCCTTCGAAGTAGGTATTTTATTAAATACTTGGTCTAATAAATAAGGATTTGTTGAGGGGGTTTCCAAAGGCGTAGGAAAAAGAAAACGAAGAAGTAACATATTGATATCAAAGTGGATGGATATAAAGCGGCCGCCACACGGTAAAGTTCGGACCGCGCATTGGGACTGCATTCCAAACCGCGGATGGATCTGTGCTGATAGAGGCCTTGCTGTGGATGGATTGTGTGAAAGTTAACATAAGTAAGAAAGGGGTGAGTGCTGAGATTACGGCTGATAGAGGGAAATGGAAGAAGAATACACGTTGTGCCGACCCCACGGAATGTGGGACAAGGGCAGGCAGATGATAATGATGATAAAATATAGATATTGGTAGACATTTCACGACATTTTGCTTGTACTGTGGAAACCAGATAACAATTCAAAATAGTGTTGTAAATGCACACTTACCTATAATATGTCATAACACCCAAACACGGCACAAATATCTTTCTATAGAGTATAGAATAGACCATTTAAATTTTAAGTTAAGTTTTGAATTTATTACTAAACTTGTACATAATAGCTATTACTAGCGTATGTAACTATCTCGTGACAAACGCTTAGACATCAGAATTTTTAGTTTGTTTTTTTGTAGAGGCGACTCCGGAAGCGCTCTTGTCGTGCGCGGCTACATCCAGGTCGGGATAGTCTCCTGCAAGTTTCCAGGAATCACCAGATCTATCAGCATATACACAGACGTGGGATACTTCTATGGCTGGATATTGGAACATACTCGCTACCTCTACTGTGATATTCAAGAAATCAATATGTATTCTAGCAGCAATGGCAAATAAGTTTGATAAACAAAATGAAATTATAAAAAATAGTGATAGTAAAATTGAATAGGTAGTGGTAGGAAAAAGTAGTGATATTAAAAAGACCATGGGCATCAATTGTATGAAACCTTTTTTTAGGCTAAGCCTAGGCTTTTCCAATTTGTCCAAGGTCTTTCCAATTTTGTGCATCCAAATAGACCCTAGGCTTTTCAAAACTTGTCCAATACCTAGTGAAATAATATTATAAATTCGAAAGTTTGGATGGATGGATGTTTAGATGTACATTTGTTCCTCTATAACTCGACAACCAGTATAGGATGAAAGCTCTTGGATTGTCCGTTATTTCAGTCTATTACAACTAAGTTCAAATCCAGCGTAAAAATGGTAAATGGTGTTTTGGTGCAATAATGAAAGGTGGGCCGGCCCAAAATGTCTTGTGGTTTCATGGGTCTTCTTTCTACCCTCAGGGGTAGACAGGTAAGGGCGTCGCATGTCGCTTCGCCCTGGCTTCAATGCCTGGGGGCAGTCGGGTAAAACCAAGAGCGTGTGTTTGTAATTCTTCTTCGGCTTGACCGATCTTGATATAGGTAGTTATGTAGTAGTATATGATAGGCAAAAATTCGAGAAAAGTACCTACTTTATTTAAATGAAAAAGCATAAATCAAAAATTAAGAGAAATATAACGTGTATTCTTTTAAATACTACTTATTTAAGTAAAGAATGACGAGGAAATCACATAACAGAAGTCCCATGAGATTACATAAACAAAAATGGTCCACTTGCCTAGGACGTATGCTACAATCTTAGGTATCCGTCATTGCGTTTTTCATTTGTACTTGGGTATCGTCGCGACACGTGGCGCTTAGTAAGTAATATAATTTTAATCATATTTGGATCAGATTTACTTCCGGTGCGTTACGATACAGTTATGTAATTTCGGCTTAGTGATGATGATAAAATATCTTCCTCGAAATATATTTATTGATATTCTCAATACTTTTTTCAGAAGACAATACCTACTGTGTACTGATTAGGGGATGGTCGCAATAAAGTAGTGGTGCGTTTTCTTTGATCCAGTAGTAGTAATACCCCACGTCTGTATAGACGACTATAGAGCTTAGAGTAGGTTTGAAGGAGACCAGGCCCACTTGGATGTACTGACGAACCACTAGTGCACTGCCAGAGTCACCACTAAAAAAAAAACCTAGGCCTTTACATCTTTATTAAATTATTTACACAGGGAGGCAATATTTGCCTACACTGTAGTGCCTGGGACAATGTTGAGATGGAGTAGGCTTACCCAGCACCTACACCATCCTCTCAGCTTAACCGGACATATCCACAAGAAAGACATGGTTAATACGTGTGTGACTAAGCCGCGGGTTTCCTCATGATGTTTTCCTTCACCGTTTAGAGCTCGTGTTAATGCGCATATAAAATTTTCGAAACGAAAAATCCTTTGATACACGCCCGGGTTCGAACTTGCTACCTCAAAGACGACACGTTTCAAAGTGGTACACTAGTGATCTTATTGAATAAATGAATTTGACTTTTGACTTTTGAGGCACTAACCCACTCGGCCAACACGACCTATTGTTTATAGCTTACCCAAATCTTACAACTTACTCAACAATATAATTTTTATCGTCCAATCCAGCTCCACAAATAGTACCTCGCGGAATCTTTTTTTTCAAAATATCTTGACACTTGTCATGTTTTATTATTTCCTGTGTGGTATGCTGCAGGTTAGAAGGAAAGCTTTCTTGTGGTTCCTTAAAACAGATACGTAAGATTTAATCCATTCTCTGACCCGGCTCTGGGCTGCTCTCCAAAGGAGAGGCTGCAGGAGGACAGGCACTGAATACATCAAACGCATTAGCTAACTGCTTATTAAGTATTATGTGCAATGCCTGCTGTTTATACTGCTTAACTGCTTATGTGTGTGAACATGCAGTTTTGGCCAGCGCAGATAATGTTACATGATTCTCAAATTCTCAAAGGCCCATCAATGTTTTGGAAACTTTAATGTGCACACTTGGCCTAGGCCCGTGTGCCCTAGATAATTACCGGCTTTTCTCTGAGCCGAGCTGATCTAGATCAAAAAACACAATAATAATAATAATGCTGGACATTTCACACAGCCTCATGTAGCCCCAAGCTAAGCAGACTTAACTTTGTAATGTATATTTTGCGATCTTGATTTTCGTTTAATATACTACTCACATCGATATATCCCCAACCGGCAACAAGCCCCTCTTCATCGTATGGAACACTTTTTCTAAAATAAATACCAATTCTACCAACCGCGCCACTCAGTTCTAGCGGTGACAGTACCATCAACAGCGCTATATCGCATTCACACAATACTTCATCATAGCACGTATTTGCTTTAAATTTTTGCACAAATCTTGCGTCAGCTTTTACCATATCTCTATTTCCAATCCTCACAATCATAGATGAGTGTATGGAACAGCTGTAAACACAATGAGCGGCTGTGAGCAAGATTTTCTGATTCAATATAGAAGCGCCACATAACCATCGGTCAATTCCACCATCACTGCGGTAGCAAGCGTAGACATTAAGTAATGCTGAATATGAGAAATCGGTAATATCAGATTTATTTCCACTGAGGACGAAACCCTCTAGAACTTGACTGTAGACCGAATAGAAGAAAAACATGAATGCTAGTACTTTGATCATGATTAGCTCTGTTGTTTTATTGCAAACCGTTATGATGCCTTGCTTCTTGCTTGGCTTGGAATTGGACTGTGACTATAAAATTAATGAAAATAAAAACATGAAATAAGAACAGTAGAACGAGATGGCACTATAACTTCTTATATTCTTCATATTCAAGCTTATGGTTTGATATTCATAATAAAGATAGGTACTTAGTTCTATTTATTTTAAAAATCTTTAAAAAATATTGTAGTCAGTATAATAGACTGTCTTACGTATAATATGCTAGTGTTTGGTCGAATTCATCCCCAATATGACACTGCGTGGTATGGCAAAGTTTGTGTTTCAATTACGCCTCAACTAATATAATTATTAACCAACCCGTAGTAAGAATAAAATTTATGCTAAGCGTGCGAAGCAACAGGCGGAAGCTACATATTCATAAAATGGTTTTCTGTATTAATTTATTTTCAATATGGTATTCCAAAATGGGATGAACTGTATGGTTTAATAGCCCATCAACTTCGGAATTCCATTCATTTTAACCATGATTGAAATGCTATTCAAAGATTTTATAGATTTCTTTCATCAAAAAATTAGTATGTGTCGTTAATTGAATAACGAGAAATAATGATCAAAATATTCGTCTATCTTCTGAGTCTAAAACCAATTTAGATGGGAAATTTTCGGAATTAGAATATTTTCCACATTCGGCGTACCTACTTAAAATCATTTTGAAAGGAAAAATGTATCAGCGTGTGATTCTTCCATACTGAATCAGTTGATCCTACTTACTGCTGCACAATGTTTGCCTTCTTTCTTGTGCGCTCAGCCCAAACGGATCATAGTTGGCAATACAAAAAATCTCATGGCACAGAAATGGAGGTTTTGAAATATTTATTCCGTAAAGATTATTATGAGAAAAATTTACAATGTTATAAAATAGCACTGGTGTTGTTGAACAGTCCTATCACTTTTGCAAACAACATCGCCAGATTTGCTATCTATTAGTCACGGACAAATGAGAGCTGTAGCTGGTTGGGGATAATGTACTTTTTTTTTTTGTAATACACAGGCAGCTCTCAAAGCTGATGCGTGTATTTCCTATTTCTTGTCAGTACCTATACGCTTTAAATATTTGTCCAGCCTGGTTTGAAAGCGTTTACTGAGGGGGCACTGTTCACTGAGTCTGGTTGACTCCTAAATAAATAATTTGTTACTGAAAAATTTATATTACTTACACATTTTTGAGCAAGTGGCTGCCTATGATTAAAGATACGAGAACAACAGCATGGTTCGTCTGCCACAATCGCGCTCATAATGATAATTGTGATCATGAAGCATGCAACTGTGGCAAAATATCGTGAAGCTCTAAAATCCACGAATCATGGTAAATAACCCTAATAATAATGGTATTTAGTGCTTTTAATGCTTAAATTTAAATATTTGATAAACATACAGAAATTAAAAATATGTTCCTGCATTATTCCCAAGATAAAGATACATTCGCACAAATCAATTGTAATTTGTGATTCATTAAGCAAAACCGATAATAAGGAAATTAGTCTTTATTCGACCGTAAAAACGAATTGGCTATAACACAACAATCAAATGATAAGGAAACCACTTTAGCAGACTGTGCTATGTGGTCGACATGCATTCTTATATTGGGGATAGTCAAAGCATATGCAGAAATGGATGGATTTATTGTGGGGGGGGATTTTGCGAAAATCGAGCAATACCCCTACTCAGCTTTTCTAACCGTGACATGCGCGTCTGATAGAGGAAAAGTGATTTGGATCTGCGGTTCTTCTATCATAAACCAACAGATATTACTCAGTGCTGCTCATTGTCTGTATGAATGCACGCATGGAAGCTACATTGGTGTTAGCATCGGTGATGAAATTCGGACTCGTGGCCTAAAGCATTCCATTGACAGCTTTGTTATTCATGAGGATTATAACACGAAGACTAGCGCTAATGACCTATGTTTGCTGAAAGTGTCTCGTAAGCTTCGTTTGGGCGACAGGGTCAGTCGAGTGGCTATTATGAAGCATCCGCCATATAGCGAAAAGGCTATTGTGGCTGGATGGGGCATGACTGATGTAAGTTTAGTGTTATGTATACAGAAACTAAAATCATGAAACCTAAAACTAAAATACATGAATCGTCATGTAACGTAAAATAACGTAAAAACGTAAAAATCATGAAACGTAACACTAAAATACGTAAACGTAAACTAAAATACAAATTTAAAAAAACCGACTTCAATGTTGAGCTGTCAATGCTGAGCAATTTTCTGCACTCTTGAGGAGCATTTCTGTTCATAACTCCGAAGATCCTTGACAAATCCTCACCAAATTTTTAAGGCACTAATCGGAAAGCCCTTTGAAACTAAAAAAAAAGATTAATTTTGAAATCGGTCCAAGCGTCTTCGGGTAATCGGTGAACATACATGCTATCATCATAATCATCATTTTTACAGGAATTACAACAAAGTTTCACTACCCGGCTCAAGTTCATCCGTCAAACTGTGTGGAATAAGAACCGTTGCATAAATATATTCAATTACATCTTGGCAGGCACCATTTGCGCAGCCAATACAGACAAAACTGAATATGCATCAGAGTAAGTCAAGCTATCGTTATAGTAATATTCGTCTTGGACTTGAGGCCTTAATGCCTTAAGGTCTTAAGGCTAACGGCTAAAGAGGCCTTATTACCATTAAGAGGAGAGTGCGGCAGGGAGCCACGATATCAGTGATACCCTACCGCACTCCCCTCTTAATGATCAAGCTCTTCACGGCGGTTTTTGAAGGCTATATATATGCTTGCATGGGACTCTTGCGGAATTATATACGGTGGAAGGCACCGTTTCGCATGTTTGGTCTATATATTTTTTTTCAGTATAGTGATAGACCACACTTAGGTTCATTTTCAATGAAATGTTACCTAAGTGTGGTTTAACACTAAGTATATTTATAGTTTACAGTGTCATATTTTGTTTTCTAATCGCATCTTCAAGCCGAGAAACTCGCACCATATAAACGGCATAGGTATTAGTTTAACTTCACACTGTTCGTGGTGTTTTTTCAGAGGGGATTCAGGCTCTGCCCTCGTAGTCCGCGGCTTCATTCAGATCGGACTGGTCTCATATAAAGTACCTACTGTAGCAAGAGACGTGGTCGTCTACACCGACGTCGGATATTACTACAATTGGATTAGAACCTACGCTAAAAGACTTGCATGTGCTTAAATAGTATGTTTAGTGAAATAAAATAAATAATGCTGGACATTTCACCCAAAGTAAGCAGAGCTTGTGTTATGGAAACTGCGTGGCTGTTTTTCGTGAAGTACATAAAAAAAAACCCAGACTTGAGACAAATATTTGCAAGTCAAACAAACATTTTCCTCACTGCGGGAATCGAACCCTCACCTTTCTATGTTTTAGCTAGGCGGACCTTCGCCCCTTGCACCACAGAGGTCGTCAAAGTTCTAGTACTTATCAATTAAAAAATACTAAAATAAATCATTTGTAATGCGACCTTTATTATTGAATGATACCCACTAAAGAGGATATTTGTTTTTTTTTTATTTTTGAGCCAGATGTTTTTCACTGCAGGGCAAAGGCTTCTCTTCCTACTTTCATTGTTCTCGGTCCTTAGCTCTCTTCTCTCTCTCGGTCTTATCTCAAAACAATCTTTATATTAGTCCAGCTCGTCTCGCCTTCATCGCCTGGGCCTTCCGCATGGTTGTGAGACATAGCAGTTCAAAAGTTCTCTTTTCCTCCTTCCCGCTCCTCTACGGTTTGTTGTAACGGTACGGGGTTTTTATCTTGTCATTACTTAGGTAAATTTTATCAGACGTACGGATTGTCTCTCGGTCATCTAAAAAAGTAATGGCGATGTTCTAAACCAGTGTTCCGCAAACTTTTTGTGTTCAAGGTATATCTAGGAAATTGGAAAATTTCAGAGGTCCTACATTTATTTAATGCAAAGCATGAGCTTGTTTAGTAGAGCATATGCGGTCCAAATTTGGAGTAGCTTAACTGAAGGGTAACCGTATTTTTCCGAGGCACACAAACTAATGATCACAGGCACACAAGGTACACCAGTGTGCCGCGGCACACTCTTTGCGGAACACTGTTCTAAATCACACGACATAACCATGAGTGTATGAGATCATTTGTAATTAGAAAGAATTTCTTCTAATACTCGGCCAAAGCTAATTCGTGTTTGGAAATTAATCGACCGTGAAAGTCGACTATAAATCAACATGAAATGATAAGGATACAATATTTTTTGTAGACTGTGCTATGTTGAGTTTGAAATGCATTTTTTTACTGTGGGTAGTTAAAACAGCGTTCGCAAAGATGGAAGGGTTCATCGTAGGGGGAAAGTTTGCGAATATAGAGCAACACGCCCACTCTGCTTTTCTGAGCGTGATGTGCGTTCAGAATGATGGGAGTAGAGAGGATTTTGTTTGTGGTTCTTCTATCATAAACCAGGAGCTACTTCTCACTGCTGCACATTGCTTGTACGGATGCACATACGAAAGTATTATTAGAATTAACATCGGCAGTGAAATTCAGACTCACGGCATTGCTATTAGTGCGAAGAGCTTCATTATCCATCAGGCTTATAACGTGATGACAAGTGGCAACGATATATCTATGTTTTCACTGACTCGTAAGCTCACTTTGGGCAAAAAGATCACTCGTGTGGCTATTATGAAGAATCCGCCATATACCGAAGGAGCCATTGTTGCTGGATGGGGTATGACTGATGTAAGTTGAATCAAATTAAGATAATATTTGTATTGAACTGATTACTAGGAAACTCGACTGAGACGGGGGACAAAAGACAAAACTGGTGTCAGATGACGAGAAGATACTACGCGGGCTGTAGCCAAAATAATAATGAGATTGAAGAGCGACTTTGAAAATAAAAGCTTTGTAAAGACATGTTCGACGAAGTCATGTATAATTTTATGCATGATTTGCAAATATTCACGGGTCTGGGGGTTTTCTATGCATAAAATGCAAATAAAATGTATGTATTTACAAAAAAAAAAGTATAAAAGTAAGAATATCAGTCGAGTAACATAACACAAAACCCTGCATACTTAAGAGTTAGATGAAATTAGTGGGACCACGAGTCGCGACCCGATGCAATGTGAAAATGTCCAGCATTATTTATTATTTGTACAGGAAATACGACAAACTTTCACAGACCGGCTTAAGTTTACTTCTCAAAAGGTGTGGAGTCGCAACAGTTGCCTACAGTTATTCCAAAGCCTCCCGAAAGATACCATTTGTGCAGCAAACGACAACAAAGGAGACTACGCTTCGCTGTAAGTTTTGTAAGCTTTTAATAATAGAATAGAATAGAATAGAATATTTATTTATTTCCAAGAAAATACAATTTTCACGGTGCTTAGGCTAGGGTCACAAAACTAACTTAGTGCCTAAGAAAGAGAGGCAACAAGATGAGACAGAAAAGAAAAGAATAGTCTGGATCAGCACCATGAGGTATTGGATTTACTTCCCGTGCTAGTAGTAACTGTGTTACGGCGAAGTAGCTCTTTTCCCCCAATTGTACTTGAGAGTATTTTTTCCTTATGAAAAGTACCGTCTCTACTAATAAAATAAAACGTTCTTCTTAAGACTATGAAAGTGCAATATGAGTTTATACAATTCATATTCATGCGTATAGAAATTTTGTAGAAAATGGTAAGTACCTATATAAAGTTATAATAAACAAATTAACTAAGTTGGTATGCCAGTATTATTTTTTTAGAAGCAGGAGAAAGAAAAAAAAGAGAGTTATTTTAAAATTAATAATAAATTTTCTGTAGCATCATAGTCTAGTTGACGTAAAAAAAGTTCTAGTGTTTTTCCACATAAATATCTGGTCTTTTCATTTAGAGAAACACTTTTACTAATTCTATTATATAATTAATTACATTATCTCTTTTCTCAACGACCAAGAGGCAGACCACCCGCCCGATGGTCGAATGATATAGTAAACGTGGTTGGGAATCAGTGGATGAGACTCGCGAGGGATCGGAAAGAATGGCGTGATAAAGTGGAGGCCTATACCCAACAGTGGGTGGAGATGGGCTGAAATGATGATCTCTTTTAGAACTCAAGACCTCGGGCGACTCATGGCGGGATGGTGAAGTTCGTAGCCGATTGCAGACGACGTGTAACGCAGCGACAGTTTCATCTATCATTCGGCCCGGCGACGTGTCGCTAGCCAAAGAAGGTATTTCATTGAAATACATAGAAACCAGTAGTGTCGCCGGCGACACGTCGTCTGCTGTTGCTGTCTGCAGTCGGCTACGAACTTGTAACTTAATTCACCATCCCGCCATGAGTCGCCCGAGGACTTGAGTTCTAAAAGAGACAATATAATTAATGCAGGTACGTCATTGTACGTGTTTTACAAATACACCATGTTAGAAAACGTTTCTTATGTCAAACATTTTTGGACACTGCCCCCCTTACTTATGAAAGATATTTAAAGTTGCCCACTGGTTAAGCAACGTCCTATCTCTGTTTGTGACTATCCACAAATAAAGACAGGACGTTGTTTAACCAGTGTTCAACTTTAAACATCTTTCATAAGTAAGGCCCTGCATTTTGGATCACCCTGGATGTAATGAACTTGCTGCATTTTTGATCACAAATGTGGTGATCAAAAATGTTTGACATAACTTATAAGCCAGTATTCAAGCCTCATTTCTACAGCATTGTTTAATCAACAGATAAAACAAGTTTAATGGAATTTTTCCAGAGGAGATTCAGGATCTGCTCTCGTAGTGCGCGGCTACATTCAGATTGGACTGGTGTCATACAAAATACCTTCTGTGTCCAGGCAAGTTGTCATCTACACCGACGTTGGATATCACTACAATTGGATTAGATCCTCCGCTAAAAAACTTGCGTGTCTTTGAAGAAAACAGTATAATGCTTTTAGTAGTAGGTAAAAATCAATTAAAAATAAAGCCTATAATGCGACTTTTGTTATTGAATGTCTTTTCCACTTCAATGTTTATATTAATTGAACAAAGGTAATTAGAATTAAATAATTTATTTGTTACTAACTCTTTTCCTGATGCGGTTTCTCTTTCAACAAATACTGACGGCGTATTCCCAGCTTCACTTGACTTCATCATCATCATCAACTCAGCTGTAGGACGTCCACTGTTGGACATAGATAGGCCTCCCTCAAAGATTTCCATGTATTGCAGTTGGAAGCGGCCTGCGACCGCCGTCGACCTGCAGTTTTTACAAGATCGTCTGTCCATCTTGTCGGTAGACGTCCAATGCTGCGCTTGCCGGTCCGTGGCCTCCACTCGAGAACTGAATTGAATTGGCTTTATCGGTGACCCTAGTTTTTCTACGTATCTCTTCATTTCTGATTCAGTCTCGTAGTTCTCTACGACCCCGAACATAGCCGTCTCCATCGCTCGTTGAGCGACTCTGAGCTTATTCACGAGGCCTATACTTGGCCAATAGTATCTAAACACTGACTTGAATCAACTTTATTGCGGCTTTTCCCTATTTTGCACCCCTTTTCGCTTTGGTGGAAACCGGGCTTCACCGGTGGGGGTGAATTTGCATGACAGAAACTATTATCAAGACAATCTACTTCCAAATAGGGTCCAATCGGCCGCGATAGTATCAATATTCACAGTTACAACTTTTCAATGCTCTGTCGTGGTTTATTTAATAAAATAATGGTGTTCAACTAAGACACAGATAATATAATACTGACTAAGATAAGAAAGTTATACTTTGCAAATTATCAAAGTGAATAGCTATACTTATTTTTTAATATTAAATTACAGTGAAGTACACCAAATTTCACCAAAAACCTAGATTCCACTCTCTTAGATTCCTTTAAAAATCAAAACTGTAGGATCCGTACAAACGACTGCTAAGGTAAACATCGTTGAAAATGGCATTCCAAATTCACGATACTCATTTAATTTGCATTCGGCTGTAATACGCAACACCCATAACACAAGCAATTAACTGATAAACGGAAACAGTCACTTAGCAAGCGTTCATCGTGTGTTATGCTGACGCTGACATGCGTCCTGTTACTGGGCTTGGTGGCCAATGCGCGGGCCGATATGGAAAGCTACATCGTCGGGGGAAGCTACGCAGACATACGACAACATTCCCATTCAGCCGCCCTTAGCATAAAATGTATAGTAAAGGGAGTAAAGTCAGCTTGGATATGCGGCGCGTCCGTCGTGAACCAGAAGATCTTGCTCACGGCCGGCCACTGCCTCCACGAATGCTCTATCGATAGCCACATCGCCATCAATCTCGGAAACAACAACAGGGAAAAAGGACTGCGGTACTCCACGTTCGGTTTTGTCGTTCATGAGGATTATATTTCGGAAACTTGCTCGAATGATGTGGGCTTGGTGAAAACGAACGCGGCGTTTCCTCTAGGGACGCTGATAAACCGGGTGGCGTTGTTGAGGAGACCTCCTTATTCTGAAAGAGCTACCGTTGCGGGATGGGGTGTCATTGATGTAAGTAGTGACAGGATTACTGGAATATCGTTAACAATTTTAATGCTTTGTACGCAAAACAATGAGACTGAGACCATTCGGCTTCAGTTTTCGGATGTCACTTGGTAGCGTCACGTCACGTATTTAAATCCTTAATTACTCAAATTTCGTTCAAATATCGACATGGATATATTCATCTGGGTTAAAGGGTTATAGGCTCACTTATTGCGATCGCGCTTCCAATGTCTTTGTTTTCAGGAGGAGTTGACTTGGACTGAATTCCTCAAATCTGTCCCTCAAAAAATATTGAGTCGGGACAAATGCTTAGACGTTTACGGCGTGATACCAAAGGGCACATTCTGCGCGGCCTCTCTGGATAGACACGACGAATATCCGACACAGTAAGTTCATTGAGGCTTGGGGTTAACCAAGTGCCAAACAGCTAATGATAATACTAATCATTCAATTCTAACACAGAACCGCCAAATATGTGTGAAAATGATAATTATGAACACGGGATTTTATCGCGTAATTTACCTTATTTATCCCAAATTACGCGATAAAATCCCGTGTCCATATCATTTTCAATATGAATAGTGATCGCGAAAGTTTCAAAAAGACTAAATAAGTATGTGTGAGTTTCAAATCGCTTATCAAGTAATTTGAAAGTATTTTTGCCTTCTACATTTTACTTTTCTACCTATGTTACTACTAAGGTACCTAACTAAAAAAAATATCATTATCCAATTCTACAGTAGTAGAATCTACGGTAGTAACCGATATGTGGGTACATGGTTTTTTTTTTGTTGGCTTCTCCACAGGAGATCTTTACCAGTTTGCCCCTAGCATAATTTCACTCAATCACTCTCATTAGTTTCATAATTTATTTTTTTCTCAGAGGCGATTCCGGAAGTGCACTCATAGTAAGAGGCTATATTGAGCTCGGTCTGGTCTCTTACAAAACAACGTCAGTGTCCGAGAATGTCATCGTCTACACCGATGTCGGCTACTTCTACGACTGGATCAAAACCAATACTAAGCGACTCTTTTGTTTTACCTAATCACTAAATATTACAAAATATAATTATAGTCGTATTGCTCATTACACGGACTAAAAATATATGAAAAATGACATTTTTTCCTTCAATTTTAGTCCGATTTTAGTCCGTATAATGAGCAATACGACTATAGGTACTTTTTTTGATTGAGTACAATTATTATATCCTTATAAAACCCCTCGCAAACTGCGGCAAGCTTGTATGAAAAATATGATGAGAGTAAATGAGGCTAAAGATGTGTGTCAGGAAGTGGAAATCCGTGGTCTCTGCCTACCCCTGTGGGAAAGAGGCGTGATTTTATGTATGTAATGTATGTAAGTATGTAAACTGCGGACATTTCCGAATATGGGGTTTATTGCGTTTATAGATGCCCCTAAAAATAGTTTTTCTCAAATATCTTTCAAAAACTGACATCGATACGATAGGTTATAGTTTTATTATTTTTATAATCCATACATTATTATGTATGGATTAGAAATTGCAACTCCACATAAAACCATGAAACAAATCGTAAAATTACCGTCTCACCGTTAATCGATTTTCTAATTATTTCATTTAACTAACCGATTAGCCATCAAGCAGTTACTTTTCAAATTGATAGCCGCTGAATAGCGCCAATCATTAATTTCGAATAGTGTTACTAAAACTGCTCCTTTGCTTTGTAAATGATGCGCTTTTGAATAAAACTAGTCATGTAGAGCGTCGTGTATACAAAGTTTATGATGATGCGGGGATCCGTCATCATTTCGCAGTGTTTCACCATTTGGCCTTATACTTATTTATTAAGTTTTAGATTTTCTGTAACGCTGTTGTTTTAGCTAAATAAAATGAAATAAATGTAAAGTAAGTATAAGACGTTACCCAGAACCAAAAAAAGTACCAGCATTGAAACATTAAAGTCAGTGCTTTATTTACGGACCTCTATCTATCCTCTACATCGGTTTTAGGTACAGCTATATTCACAGACTTCCGCCTGACTACAGCTTAGCGCCACATTGTCTCCTATATAAGTCCCATCCCTGAAGACTATCCCGTTTGGTAAAGGAAACTACAATACGTGTTGAGGAAGCGCTTTCGAGTTTTCCACCGCATAAGGTAATCAACACTTCGACATTCAATATTCATGCTTTCGCTATTAGAAATCTTTGAAGATGTCCGTTTTCAAATCACTTCAATCTATTCATAGACGAGGTTTCTTCAACAGCGTTGGCGTTAAACTACGGTATTTGTACGATGAAAATAAATAAATAAATAAAGTATAGAATAAATAAAGTAAAGTATTGAAGTATTAAAGTATCAAGGCTGTATCTCCAAAGCATGGTATAAGTAGATTATTCTCTCAGATCTTTAGACATTTGAGATCCTTTGAAAATGTGGAAGTACTTATGTCCAAATACATACTCGTATATGGGGCATGCCCACATTTTAAAGATTTGTATGACCTAGCGGTAAATTGCGATAACGGAAATGTCCACCGTAAAATAAAATTATTTCTACATAAACAGAACAAAACAGTACCTTTACCTCTTCTGTGTACATTGTATTTCTAAATGTACATTTTCTAAAATCTTCAATTCTAAAGCGATAGTCAAACGTTCGAAAATGTATTTACATTTATTACAATCCTATTACTGCATTATTTATCGATACGTGACAGGCTACAAGTTGATGAAGCTAGAAGTTGGCTACAGGCCGCCTATTAGAAAACAAACTGTTTTTCTTCTATAAACTTTGGATATTAATTAAAATGTCGCTACTTTCTACATTTTATTGAACGTGATTACTATAGCGTGATACTTAATACAAAATAAGCCCACTCACCTCAGGTTTAAATTTCTTTTACTTACTTAATTCATAAATACAAATTTAATTAAGAAAAGTATTGCTGAAAGTTTATAATTCATCATCAGCTAGATATGGGGTTCTATTATATTAAATGTGATTTGATATAGAAGTAAGAATATTGCAAGTAACTGCTATTATTTATACTTGATACGAAACTTACGGAAGATTCTCAGGAACGAAGTCGCATGTTCTTAGCAACTGTCGTCACTGCTATCTTCCCAATAAATAACCGTGCTGTAGTTTTAGCAGGAGTGTATAATAAATAACTTCTTATCGAACCTTCCGAGTGCAGGCCTACTTGTTAACATGTGTCGCAAACAATCGATAGCTGCTGATCGATAGGGGTGTATATACTCCTATTTGGCTAAGTGCGCCTGGTACTTTCAGAGAGAGTTGCTTATCGTGTACCTAGCTAAGTACATAATGTGTTATACTAGTCCCTTCTTAGACCCCCTATTTACATGATTATGTTGGTCTACTCTTCGTACAATTTACCTGGTTCAGAGGTTCAGGCTTGGTTCAGAGACCAATTTGAGGTTTGAGACAAGTTAGACAATCAGCCTGCAGGTGTCATTTAGCGCAACTGTACCATAGTGTCTTATGGAGATATCTAGAGCACATCATTCACAAACACAGCATGACACAGACAAGTTAGACAATCAAATATGAGAGTTCAGAGACCAATTTGAGATTTGAGACAAGTCAGACAATCAGCCTGCAGGTGTCATTTACGTACATTTTGTTGGTGGCGCAACTGCACCATGGTGTCTTAGGGAGATATCTAGAGCACATCGTTCACAAACACAGCATGCAAATCATGCTAACATTTGTCCCACAGGAATCAAAGTCGCTCAATCTGCCCTCAGCCGAATATCCGCAATTTCTATCCTCTTTTTACCTTAGAGAAAACTTTTACCTACCCCTACATATAACTTGTTAAACTTTCGCGATTTGTTAACATAAATATAAAATCCCGTAATAATAATTATCACTACCCCTACATGTTTTTAAAGTGTACTGTAAACAGATCCCCTTACATGAAAGCTGTTTAAAGTTGAACGCTGGTTAATCAACGTCCTGTCTCTATTCGTCACTATCCACAAATAAAGACAGGACGTTGTTTAACCAGTGTTCAACTTTAAACATCTTTCAAGTAGGACCCTTAGGCCTCTATTAATAAACTCGTATTAACTTCTGTCAAAGTTGCGCCACGGATTAAACGATTGCCATCCTTTTTTGTTAGACAGTGACAAATAAGGATGGCAATAGTTTAATCCGTGGCGCAACTTTGACAGAAGTTAATACGAGTTTATTATTATAGGCCTTACTGTATAAACATCGTTTGTTTTGATATTTTCTTGTAAAAACTCACCTTACCGCCACCATGTCCAGTCATGCCCATACAAAACAAGACGTCTAATTCAGGCTACAATAAAACATGTGTCCCGACGGCAACACCTAGCGTATAACGTGATAAATTTTCATTAGGCCCTAACAAACGGCCTGCCGTATTCCGCTTTCTAAATGAATTGTTTGGCGAACATTGTTTTATTGGCGAATTCATTCAGCGAATGGACTGATGGTTGAAATGTTTTCTTTGTTTTCTTTTTTAAAATTTCCTGAAATATCAGTACCTACCTAAGAATCGTTTTTTGAATGGAATTTGAGTAAAAACTATAAGTTAAATAAATTTTGATCAGGGAATACCTACCTACCACAGAGCAGGGGCGGATTCAGGATTTTTTTCTGGGAGGGACACAAGGGGCCAACCGACGGGCCAAAAAGTCACATTCAAATTAAAATCACACATTTATTTAGCGAAGACAGACTCGCCACATCTACAGCTCATAGAGTCACTAGTATATTTTAACAGCTCTGATAATTTGATTTGAAATTTCAACACTGACAAAATATAAATACAAAAAATAAAATTTAGGTAAGTAAGTAGGTACCTACTTCATTTGTTTTATTTTTTACTTTTGCTGTAAACTACGCAAAAGAAAGAACGACGAGAGACGACGTACCTACTTACATCAAATGGTGTCAAACTCTAAAATGTTTGTGCCAGTCCTTACGAAAAACAGAATAACTTTTTGTCCGTATCGATTTCTCCCGCACAAAAAGTAATCGCATTTCGGCGCCAAAAAACCCGCTTAAAATTAAAGGTAAATGTTAAAAAGATAAGAGCAAAGTGAAATCGCTACTGAAGGCGTGAAGGGGCTCATTTTACTTCAATAATTTGTCACGTGCAAAAAATTACTGTCATTATGTTTATGTTCAACATTTAAATTTGTGTCCGGAGAAACACGATCGTGAATGAGTGAAACTTTTTATGACTGACATGATTTTACTTGATCTGAGACAAAATTACGGAAAAAATAATTGGAGTAACTAAAGGATTAAAACAGTGTATTTTAAAATAGCATAAGTTCTTAACGGTGTAGAAAACCATTTACCGCTCTGCACTTCTGTCAAAATTGAAACACCGTTTTCAAGTATTGCCATCCTATTTTGTTACATAGGTACTGACAAATAGTGTCAGGGCGAATCTTGACCATTGTTTAATCAGTGTTCAAGTTGAGAGGCGTTTATAAGTAAGGCCATTATGTGAAAGTGTCAATAGGTTTGCGACTCGCGAAAATTCTTATGTACCAAAACTCCTATATGGACGTAACTACCCAAACCTCTTTCAAATTAAATGATCTAGAATGGTTGAAGATCGTGAAGAATATCTCCATAGCTTCGATCATATAGTTAGGTACTTGTCTATGATCGAAGCTCCATAGCTTGGCAAATAATGTAGAAACATTTAAATAGTAGTTGTTCACGAATACTCCATATCTGAACCAATTTTCGCAACAATTATAAAATACAGTCTGATTTTTAACCATCCATATTCTACCGACTAGTTTTTAGTTGTCCACAAAAAGGCACAATAATAATGAAAATAGCTTGTAAAAAGTGGCCGAGCAGACTTTCTATGCAGACGTGAGCAGTAGTATCTGGGACGCTGGGTAGGCATATAATTGAAGAAATCTCGGCAGACCGCAACGATTACTGGTGGTGCAAATTGTGGGAGTACAGCGGAGTAATCGAACGAACACTTATTGACATAAATAAATAATAAACACTCTATTTAAAACTCCTCTCAACTTCTGTCAAAGCTAAACCCTGTTTAAAAAATGACATAAAATAGTGGAGGTATAGTTCGCGTCACGTAAAAATAACGCTGGAAGACAGTGGAGGGGGTAAGTTTGCGCATGGGCACACGAAAGTACTAGGCCTATTGTTTTTAGGGTTCCGTACCTTAAAAGGTAAAAAAAGGAACCCTTATAAGATCACTTTCTTGTTTTTTTTATTGTTTGTTTTTTCTCTGGAAAACGATTTCGTAATTAAAAACTTTTGTGCGCGATGGTATTAATTTGCCTGCTTTTTATAAGTTGCTTACGGCGCAGCTTGACAGCCAGTCCTTGCGCTTCGCTTGGCTCGTCTTGGCGGGGGCACTACCGGGCCCCCAAATAGGGCTCTTGAGCATTGTTTAACCAGTGTTCAAATTGAGAGGCGTTTATAAGTAAGGCCCTTGTGCTGGAAATTTCACACATCATCATCTAGCCCCATAGTAAGCAGAGCTTGTATTATGATTATATTATGAGCTTGTGTTTTGAACTTGTGTTGATTTAAAGTAAATTTAAAATTATCTGTAGAAATAGCATCATTCGCTGTAATTTCATAACTTAGACCACGTCAGGATTACACCCGATGTGCACAGCAATAACACTTTCCAGTGTAAAATCGTAAAGCAGTTTTCAGACGAAGCGTTATAAAAAGATATTACGCTTATCATTTCATTTCACACAGCTCACTTAAAAAAAGCACAGGATATAAGTAAATAAATAAAATTCAATTGCGCATAAGTTCTCAAATAAGTTTGGATAAAATAAATTAAATCGAATCACAACTGTATTCCCAGGCGCCGTAGACATTCTTTCAGATATTTAGGCGATATTTAGGCGAAGATCCTTGGGAAAAGTTTAAAGGAATCAGAGACACGCCCAAAAAAACAGTAGGTATTTAAAAACACTTACATTTTATTTATTTCAGGCGAATAATCCTACATAAAACGAATAGGTATACTGAAATAGTTGGCGATCAGTTTGAAAACATAACATATTTTTTTAATTTTGTGAAATATTATTTGAAAATAAAATACTTATAATGTATTGTTTCCTTCTAAATCATGAATTTTTAAACAAAGAATAAGTATTAACCCTAAAGAGGTTTTTTATAATTATTATAAGAATCAAAAAATATTTTACCTTTTAAAAGTGATCGCAAACTTTTTTTGATGTTTGTATACGATGAATATACAATTATAATTAAACACTACACTAATTGTTACGTATTTCCTACGGTACCGTATGTATACAAAACCCTTTGGCCAAAACGCTGCATCCATTAAAGACTAGGGTTCAACTAATTTTGTAATTTAATATAGTTAACCCAGAAATAAACTTAGCTTCATGAAATAAGCTTTCTTAAATGCATTAATCGTCGCTCATCGTGTGTAATCACCTTATTTAATAGCACTCGAGTTACACTGCACCTGTTTAGGTGTTAGTTACATTGCTATATTAGTATTATTTTAGCATAGTAGCAGATTTAAGTTGTGATATTAATAATAATAATATTAAAGCTGGACATTTCACACAGCATCATCCATATAAAGTTATTTATTTAAAAAGTTTGTTATAAAGTTATTTAAATACTTAGCCCCAAATTAAGCAGAGTAATAATCCGTCAGGGCCTCATGAACAAATAAAGTCAGTTTTATTTAAAGTAAAGATACCTATGGTCGAATTGCTCATTGTACGAGCTAAAAATATATGAAAAATGACATTTTGATCGTCAATTTTAGTGCGTAAGTATAATGAGCAATCCGACTATACAGGGTGGAAAAAACGAATGGGCCCTGGAGGGAAACTACTTTAAATCCTTAAGATACAGTATTTTACTCAAAGGAAACATTCCTTTATTTTTAAAAAGAAACATAACTGTATTCAAAGATTTTCAAAAATTCGCTTGCTTCACCCAGGAATCGAACCCGCTAAAAATTCAAAAATTAAACACTCATTATTTTATTCCACTAGTCGATACATTCAATACTAAAGATAAAACTTCTCAAAGAAACATGAGGTCTTACACTCGTCTGTCGTACAAGAAATCCAAGAAATCGAATATTTAGTACATAGTGCTTTAATTGCAATTTAGCTCTACAGTGGAATGGTGAGAGGTATCCAATTCGGAAAAAACGTTTCTTCGCTGAAAAACCGTCAACTTTTCGAAGTAAACCAACGAATCGGATGCATTTTCGGAAGTCTGAATCTCACGTCAGATAGACAAATACCGTCTAGAGAAGTTTTGTAGCGAATGGTGAAATAATAAAAATTAATTAAAATAATTATCGTGAAAATTAATGTTAGATTTCATGATCTTTTTAATTTCTAAACCCAAATGTGTGTTATAAAGATTTTATCCTGACATAAATCCTATCGATTAGTTGTATTAAATAGAGTGAGGTTTGTTTTTTAATTTTTAGCTGGTTCGATTCCGGGTCAGGCAAGCGAATTTTAGAAAATCTATGAATGCAGTTTTGTTTCTTTTTAAAAATAAAGGAATGTTTCCTTTGAGTAAAATACTGTATCTTAAGGATTTAAAGTAGTTTCCCTCCGGGGCCCATTCATTTTTTCCACCCTGTATAGTTCGCGTCATGTAAAAAGAACGCTAGCTGTCAAGCTGTGGAGCTTCTCTGCAATTAATAAAATCTAAGCAATTTATAAAATTTAGGCAAATTAATACCATCTCGCAAAAAAGTTTTTAATTACGAAATGGTTTTCCATAGAAAAAAAAACAATGGGCCTAGTACTTTCGTGTGCAAGTGTAGCCATGCGCAAACATACCTCCTCCACTGTCTTCCAGCGTTCTTTTTACGTGACGAACGAACGTAACTAATGTAAGAAATTTTCTAAGTATGACATACTTAGAACATTTCTTACATTAGTTTTATGTACTGTGTGTTAGTGTGGTTTCAAATAAATTCATATCGCCTTCGGTGAGGCAAGGGAACAAATTGTTAAAAATTTGCAAAAAATTTAAAACATTTTGTCACAAATTTTGTTTCTTACGAATATAAGGTGTAAACTAAATATTCATGCATAATGTTTATTTGCGTTTCTGTTCATACACGATAATTTGGAACGCATGCTCACAATCTCAAAGCAGTCGTAAAAACAAAAGAATTAAATAAAAGCTTTTAAAATGATGATAATTATCATTTTAAAGGCTTTTACTTAACTTCACTGGTGTGTATCTTTGTATTTTTATATCTTCGAATTTTGCAATAAAAAAAATTATAGGTAAGTAAGTACCTACCTACTTATAGTTTTGCTTTTATGAATGCTTTGTTTTTATAGCCCGGTCTATATAAATCATCATTGATAATAAATCATCCCTCAACCGATTTGAAGACAGAGCTTACAGCGTCTTTCGCTTTTGTCTAACATAACAATATTTTCGTTCTTCTTACGAAGTTATGGATAATTTTAACAGAAATTGATGGCAGATCGAATGCTTTTCGGGAACACCTAGTAAGTCTATTTTCGTAAAATCTATGCCAGAGGACTTGTATTATGAATCGGACGAATCGCCCAGCACCAGTGATGCCACTAAGAGACCACGGGAGTACGAGATCGGACCCGTGAATTCTTCCAGTGCCATTGCCTGTGCATAGTGCGAGATCTTCTTTCTTCTTCTCTTCCCTTCTTTCTGTTCTTTGCTTCACGTTTCTTCTAGAATAGCTTGGTATATGATTGAAATTGAGTGATTGATTGTAGTTCTATTAAGTGCTATGCTACTTAACATCGGTGAATCGTCGTATATTTGAAATGTAATTTTTTTTGTTACAATGAGAAACAATTATGACGTTCTTGAAACGTTTTTGTTAGTGTTGATTTTAGACCATAGGGAAAAGTAACTAAGTAAGTTCGGATGACCAAGTGGCCAGCTCTGGTGACGGAGTTTTTAGGCCGCATAAAGGCGTCCGTCATGGCTTAAGGACTTAAAAGCCGGGACTGACAATTTAACGTGCCCTCAGAAGCACGGAAGCGTTCAACTCATACCACTTGCGGTCTCCCATCCAAATTGTGACAGCGCATCCATGACGGAGGCCTTTAGGCGGCCTTTAAACTCCGTCACCAGAGTTAGTCACTTACTCATATTTTAAACTAACTAACCGCGCATAACGTTGCTTAACTTCAACGATCAATCAAGAACGTCAATCAAAAACGTCTAAGCAGTGGCGGCCTTTGGGGGTGGCGAGCAGGGCACTCGCCCGGGGCCTCGCGCTTTTAGGGGCCTCGCGCAGCAAGCCGACTAGAGAAAATCTTTCATTCTCTCATCCTCGCAATGACTAGGCAGGCTCCATCCCAGGGCCATGACCCCCCCTCCCCAAATCTTTGACATAAGTACCTCTAACATCCAGCATAATGTGTTAATTTCAATACCGTTAGGTACTTTGGTAGGGCCTCGCAATGACTAGGCAGGCTCGATCCCAGGGCCATGACACCCCCTCCCCAAATCTTTGACATACCTCTAACATCCAGCATAATGTGTTAAATGATTCTAAATTTTTCATACAAACTTTTTTAGCCCTTTTCATCCCTGCCATATCAATGTGTCATTTGATTAAAAAAAATAGCTCGCTTCGCTCGCATTTTAGCTTCATGTGTATTTTGCGAATGACTTGAGCTTTGGGTGACCGCAGAATAGAAACAGACAAACAGCCAGCCTTTTTTTTTGAGCACCGTAAGCAAAATCAAGTGTCATTAAGTTGCACTTATCTTTAATAATTCGGCTTGCTTCGCTCGCATTTTAGCTTCATGCGTTTTCTACGAATACAGTGTGTTTATATCTGATCGCAGAATAGAAACCGACAAGGAGCCAGCCTTTTCTTTGAGCACCGTAAGCAAAATAAAGTGTCACATTTTACAGTTTTCTTTAAAAAATTCGGCTCGCTTCGCTCGCATTTCGATTCAAGGTTATTTTGTGAGTGTAGGGAGCTCGCTTTGCTCGCATATTAGTCTTATTATTTTGCTAGCAAAGAGAGTTATGTTGCATTAATCGTAAAAAACATTGGCTCGCTTCGCTCGCATATTAGCTTTACGAGTAGGCATTCCCCCCCCCTCAACATAATATCGTGTGACCCCCCCTAAAAGTCTAGATCCCGCGCCCGTCATCAGGGGCCTCGCAAAGATCTACCGCCCGGGGCCTCGCGATAGCTAAGGCCGCCCCTGCGTCTAAGCAAGCTACGCCACGAGCGCTTTTAATACCTAGGCATAGAATAGATAATAATATGACCTAGGTAAAAGACATATTTAATTAAAATAACTTTGAGTTAAAAAGATTCTAACGTTTATTTAAAATGATTTATACAGCTTTAGGTGACAGGCAATGCCCATACTTTCAAAAGCTTTATATCTAGTAAAGACCTGTTTTCCATTGAGTCGGCAGGATTTATACAGGTATTTGAGAAATGTACGCGTTTTTTCATCCATTCAGATTCTACGGGTTGTCCTATGGTATGGTAATGATGACAAGTTTGAATAAATGTTTACAGGAACCTCCTAGCTTTCTAAGACATACTTACCATATTTCATCTTTTTTCCTTAAATAAACATGTTCGGATTGAAAGTCGAGGAACTAACCCACTCGTACAAAAAGGCTCTATCCACTCAAAAAAAAAAGAAAACAAAGAAAGAAAAGAAAAAATATTGTAAAGCCGGCTCTACACTCGCAGCGGGAACGCCCGCGAAAGCCCGCGAACCACGAGTGTAGATGTTGTTCACGCCTTCTCGTTCGCGCTTCGCGCCGTTCCCCGATCAGTGTCAGTTTTTGTCCCGCGACAAAGGGTTCGCAAAGCGCACTAGGCAACTAGGCGCGAACCTCTGCGAATGTGGTGGAACTGTGGTAGTTTATGCCGTGATTCGCACCTTGATTCCCGCCGCGATTTCCCGTCGTAATACGCGCGGAAGTGTAGAGTCGGCTTAAAAGGTTGTTCACTGTGATGTTGGCTTACTTATCAAATCCGTTAACAATTTACTGCGTGTTCCAAGCTCATAAAGTTTTCATTACAGTCCACTTTTCATTAAAAGCTTAATCAACACTTAAAAGCTGGAATGAACATCAAATACATTTAATTAAGAGCAATACACCTAACACCAATACCAGCAATTTCAATTTCCTGATTCGAGCCGGTGAGAGCGTGGGTTCGATTCCCATGGGAGTGCGCCAAACTAGTCATGTTGAGATTTAATGCTCTAAAAAGGATCACGAGAACACGACTTGACTGCCTGTATGCCCACGGGACTGTATAAACGGCAATGCTTAGATCTATCCAAGAGCCGTGTTGGCTGAGGGATATAGTACCTACCTCGATTTTCGATCCGAAGGTCGTAGGTTCGAATCCTGGCCGTGCATCAATGGATTTTTCGTTTCGTAAAATTTATATAACACGAACTCTAAACGGTGAAGGAAAACATCGTGGGCAAACCCGCGGCTTAGTCAGCCCCACACGTAATGTCTTTCCTGTGAATGAGAGTTAAGCTGAGGGGATGGTGTAGGTGCTGGCCAAGCCTAGTCCATCTCAACAATATATGTATATAAGTACCTATCTGGTCATAATGTAATGTTATCTATCTAAACGAGAACTTGAGCACGCGTGAGTGTTCCATACAAGATGTCATTTTTCTACAATATCCGTTATAAATGATGACATTACCATCGACATTCAATCAATACACGTCTACGTCTCAATATATTATGGTCCAGTGGTCGAACCAGCCGATGAGTAATGTGCACCGGACGCGCAAATGACCGGCCTCAATGTATCGCTAATCTGACGGCCGCGCTACCGGGCTTGGCGGAATAAAGCTTTGAAAATACGATTATTTTTTTGAAGGATTTGGATGGCAAAAAAGTTATGAATAATTTTTGGATCCAGAGTTTAATATTTCCTTCTTTTTGCAGTGTTGGTAATTAAACTTAATTGTAAGTGAGTTGGTTTTGTGCGCTGCTTTCGCTGCTCGCATGATTTGTGGATAAAAAATTGTCTAGGTATGTGATATTTCTTTTTATATCATGGAATATTAAAATGCCTAGTAAAATGCTTTAATGCTGTTTTACATATTGAAATTATGTAGATGATAGAGAATAATGTTGTATTGTACGATTCTTGCTGTGAAAATCAAAACTTTACAAGAAAAACATTTCTTTTTCTACATAATCGGCCTTATCTATATTCGCCTCTCAACATAAGAACTGTTTATTTAAACACTGCTTAACATTCGTTCTGTTACTATTTGTCACAATCTAACAGAAAAGGACGGACGGCATTATTTTAAACGTTGACTTTCGACGGAAGTTGAGAGGAGGTTTAAGTAGGGGTTCTTAATTGTTTATAAAAAAAACTGATTTAACTAGTGTAAGTTCGGGCCTCAATTTCTCCTAATTTACAACGTCAACCATTCCGGTATCATTACCGCTGCGTTTTATTTCTTTTTCCAAAATGACAGTAATTTGCAAAACCTCATTGGTAATTTGTTTGAAAACGTCCTCACAACAGAGTAACCTGACTAACCTCGTTGGTCATTAGTAGATTATGAAACAAAACGAAATAGTTGACGTTTGGTTTTGGTTGAGAAAAAAGTTTGGTAGTAGATTCGAGGGGCTTATAAATGCATACAGAAAATCTTTTGTTGCTTCATCTTTTTAATAAGGATACCAAAATAATTATGTTTCTTATTTTTTATGGCGTCTTGCGTCACAAATTCTAATTATATTAAGCTAGATTAAACGCAATTTTTGTATGCGTTAAATCCGTTTAGGCTAGCTAAAAAAACTAAATCGCGGTGAAAGACGCCCTTAATCTTAAATTAAAACTTTAAATCAAAATGCTAAGCTGCGAATAATTTATACAATGCAATATCAGCTCAACGTGCCAAATCGATCCTTCTCAATCGCTTAAAATATTTGTTTAAGCCAAAATCAATCCGTGAAATACTGACGCTAAAACCTCTTTCATCCCGAAATGAGTTTACCGTGACAGGAAGGTGGGCGTTATAAACGCTGCTACAGAAGAGCATAATTAATTCAACTCTCAACGGGGGTTCGGCTTCTGTTCTACACACCGGTTTTTAGTATATAAAAAGGATCTCTTATTTTACTTCAGTTTCATACTTACAAACATAATAGTATGTAGTCACCTTTTTACTGGCCAGGATTTTGTGACAGGACTTCAGATTGATTCGAATTTCGAACAATTTGATCCAATGAGGTTTTAGTTTCTGATTACTTTTTCATGAAACCAAACTGTTGTTTTGTTTTGTTCGTTTTTATTTTGAGTTTGTAATATTTTTGAACTATAAAAACATATTTGAACAAATTTGAACTTAAAACATATTTGATTATTGAACTTCGAACATTTTCGAGTGATCCAATGAGGTTGTAGTTTCGGATTATTTTAGCATGAAATCTAACAGCTTTTTTGATATAAGTTTTTACATTATATTATATGGACTTTATTGATAAATAAGTATATTTCTAACTTCACCATAGCAAACAAAGACAAAAAAAAACTTTTTTTTAATATTTCTACAACCAAAGCCACTGGCTAACCCAGAAGTTACTAGTTTTGTTCACAACAGGGGTTCTGCTACCGTCCTACGCTGAACACTGAACAGAGTAAACTACCAGTTGTTCTATTTACCACAATATTAAACAGTTTAATGTTACCTGCCTCCTAAACTTGTAGGCAAACTGGTTTAATTCTGTTTGTTGAATCTAAAACATTGTTTATTTTGCAAATAAAAAATCTACCTGACATTTCATGACACATCCATTGACATTTTATTTACCATGGACGTAGGATTTCATAGTGTACTCTCACATTATGTTTTTTATTCTCATAAACATGCACAATTTTTTCATTTCGTTATCAGGGTACCTAAAGTGGCCACTTTTGATGAAACATCAGATGTTTTGCTTCAATATGCTTCATCAGTGCTTCATATTTCATAACACCTTTTTGGTAGTTCTCCATAGAATCCATCTTTCAAAAAAGGTGTTTTAAAATATGCATATAATTTATGCTTCATATATGCTTCATCAATGCTTTATCTATTAAGCATATTTTAAAGCACATTTTTTGACAGATGGATTCTTTAAAGAACTGTCAAAAAAGGTGTTTTGAAATATGCTTCATAGATGAAGCATTGATGAAGCATATATATGATTATGAAACATCTGATGTTTCATAAAAAATTGCCACTTTAGACCCCCAGAACGCTGATGCATGGTTATTAAATTGTCGATTCCTTTTATTAAACGTGTTGATGTAAATTAAGCTATTTAATCTGTTTTAAAAATCCCAGATCGAAGCGATTTTGCTTTGCAGATTGATTATTGTTAAAGTTGAAGTTGATTATAATCTAAAACATTCTTTTAATAACTTCTATTAATTTAATATATTTTGTTCATTTGACAGTAAATTATTTACAATATTATCAACACTTCGTATCCGTCTCAAAACTCTCAATTGTTATAAATCACCGCGAGTGTATAAATCATTCAGTTATTTATAATTATAACACCTACAGAATAATTTAATTGTTGAAATATTGATACAGATAAGGTCTGATAGGTACTGTGAATTATTAAATAAACATAAATAACTATCACGACCAAGGATAACATGCTCTAAATTCTAAAAGCTTATCTCTACGTAATATGAAGTTGTCAATAATGTGTCTGAGATATCGCTTTGCTAAGTTAATCTTCTGGCCTATAAATCATTTCTGAACCCTCTAATACTTAAAATATACCAAATTTTGTCCGTATTTTTCCTTTCCTTACAATAATTTTATTAGAAATAATGCTGGACATTTCATAGAGCATCATGTAGCCCCAAGGTAAGCAGAGCTTTTGTTATGGGAACCACGTGACTGACAAAAGTACTACTTTGATTTATTATACATAGGAAACACCCAGACCCGATACAAATATTTGCAGATCATACAAACATTTGTTCCGCGGCGGGGATCAAACCCGCAACCTCCTGCGTCTCTGGCGGCCCTTCACCCACTGCGCCACAGAGGTCGTCAAATTATTATTCTGAACTCGCGGAAACCTCTAATAAGTATTTAAGAGAGCATCATAAAGAAACCTTTACGATGTTTACCTTCACCGTTATAGGCCTACGATATTACAACGCATAGAAATAATTTAATTTTCTTAAACGTATTTCTTATTATCATGTCAAAAGATATCATGACCGTTATTCAAACCAGTAAGGCGAGGTGTACAAGCACTTAGCCAGGTGTGCAAATCTGTGAACACAGGGGGCAAGAGGCAAAGGAGCTAAAGCCATTCATAACCCAGCTTTATGTAAACCGTCCGGCATTTAATGGTTGCGAACATTGATTGAAAAATATTGCATTGCAACCGGTAACGGGAGTGTGGACTGGGTGTTCTTACATGTAGAGTCCATTAGTGATGGTCTATGGATTTCAACGGGAGTTTAAATATCGAACGGTTTTTTCTTCTTTATTTTGGCTTCGCACGGCTTGTGCATTCAGACAGTGTCAAGTAAATTATTTCAAGTTTATAGATACACACGATACATAAATACATTATTTCAATACATAAATATAATATCCCATCCCTCTCCTTGTGCCTCAGTAAAGATGTGGAGCTTTAGGTACTGAAACATCAACACGGACTTTTTGGGAGAACTCGAAATGCAATGCTATACTTACAATAGGCATGATGACTAATTTTCAAAATCTCTTCTATGATATTCAGAAGTATCTATTATGTCTAAAATATATCATATTTCTGTAGAAAATTAAGGTTTTTGTGCAATAAAAGTACATTTAAATTTAAATTTTCAAATTCACGCCAAAACGCTCGCCGGTGTCATGGCGTCTGTTTTTACGTCACGGATCGGTATATCAACCAGTGATGCCTACATAGTTACTATAGAAACAAAAGGATGTTTACCGAGACGAGACGCAATGACAGACGCCATGACACCGGCGAGCGTTTTGGCTATCATGGCGGATTGTTGTATTTTGTAGATTTATTTTAGCAAATAAATTAGTAATCTCGACATTAATAAGAGAATAAATACATTTTTCAAAATCTTTGAATCCTATTTCATTAGATCAGATACTTAAATATTTTGGCGATACTACTTGATTACTGTCATCATGCCTATTTAGTTGCGCTTGCTCATACTTATGCACGTTCACGAACACTCAACAATAATCCACCATTATAACGTTACACACTTACATTTGAAGAAACACAAGTTTTGGAAAATAAAACAAAAACGAAAACATGACTCCTCAAATTCCCGCCAAAAAACCTCGAACTGTTTAGTTCACAAATGTTTATTTAGCTCTACGAAATTTTTGAAGAAACTTTTTTCGGGCCTCCTCTGAATTCCGCTAAGATATCAAACGTTTAATTCACTAATGCGTTTTAATTAGCCCCTAGTAATTTATGCAACAGGCAAATATTACCAGACAAACATGGTGTCAAATGTTCGTGATTTAAACTTCGTGTTAGCTCCAATTATAAGACCAATCGTGACAAAATTATTTAATGCATACAAAGGTTTTTACTCGAAAGTAAACTACTGTTTGTTTGAATATTTTGACATTGTAAAGTTGACTGACACCTTATAACCAGGATAATTTGTAAGCACATAATAATGTTCGGTTGCGCTTTCTAAATAATTGGTTACTCTGGAGTAAGATGACTTTTGGTCAAATCCAGCTTTAAGTGATCCTTTGTAATACTTTTAAATTTTTACCTGAAACCTTTGAAATCTTCGCTTCGCTCTGCCAAAAAAGTAATTTATGCGAATTTTCAGCTGCGAGATTTTTAGGATCTTCTGGATGTGCTAGATGTTTGTTTTGGTCATTTGTATTCTAATTGTTTTCAAATCCTGAATTAAGTTTTTCCCTGAAAGGTATACCTACTTAATAAATGAGAAAACATGTTTCTGCTTGTTAACAAGCTATGACATAAAACGTCATACAAAATGACACTCCTTCAAAAGTTGCGATACCCTCCCACGTGCAGCGTGCTTTTAACCAAATGAAGCATATCGACAATGTGACAGTTAAAGATCCTGTTTTCTAAGTCAGTATACAAAGCAACTTATGACGAAAACCCATTTTATTTATTGCATGACGAAAACTTCACTAACAAGTGGCTAAATTTAAAATTAAAAAAAACCGACTTCAATACAAACTGTTTCTGGGTAAGGCTAAGGGTGAGATGAATAAAATGAGCACAAACATGGATGTTCCACTGTTATTCACTGAGAAGTTCCATTAAACAGGTCCTGACTCCATTCTCAGATCAGCTAGCTGTCACCATATTATTACATTGCAGTCGGAACTTGACCGACATGCTGAGTTCCAAGTTTCAACTCAATCAGACTATTTGCTGAGGAGTTCTGTTGAACAGCTTCTGACTCCATCCTCAGATCAGCTCGTTGTGACCATATTATTACATTGTAGTTGTAACTTGACAGACGTGCCGAGTTTCAACTCGATCGGCCTATTTACTGAGGAGTTCAGTTGAACAGCTCCTGACTCCATCATCAGATCAGCTCAATGTTACCATAATATTGCATTATCACTGATAACCTATAAAGCTTTCAGAAAATACCCTAATCGCTTCAAGTGTGCCTATAAAATTTGAAGAGTTACCTCGATTTCTCCAAGTTCCCATCATCAGATCCTGACTTGATGACCAAAAGGACCAATTGGAAAGTGTACCCTTTCAAACAAAAAAAGAATTTTTGAAATCGGTCGAGGCGTCTTCGAGTAATCGGTGAACATACATAAAAAAAAGCACAAAAAAAAAAAAAAAAAAGATTCCGACGAACTGAGAACCTCCTCCTTATTTCGAAGTCGGTTAAAAAGTAATAACATTGAAATAAAGAATGAACGAATTGAAATTGAAAGAATTTACTTAATAATCTTTGTTATGACTAGACTACACGGGAATTACCTACTCACGTAAAAATATCGTCGATTTAGATACGACAATGTTTCGATTCATCCGGAGAATCTTCATCTGGATAGGAGGGAGTTGCGGCAAGGTGTATTCCTCGCGGTCGCGTCTCACACTCAATTTAATTATTGTTTTTTTATGAAGCCAGCCCTGATTTTCTGTCTTTGACAGCGACCAAAATCGGTCTCAACTCAAACTGTCAAATATGACAGTTTAGTGACCACGCAAGTAGCTCTGTCACTCTCATCACAATGAGACCGAACGCGACAAAAGACACTTACGCGATCGTTTTGACAGTTTGAGATCAATTTGAGGTTTGAGACAAGTTAGACAACCAGCCTGCAGGTCCAACTTAATAGTGCTTCTGTGAGGTGTGTAAGTAATATAATAAATCATAAAAAGCAGTGCCATTTTGTGCTGCCTCTAATCGTCAACTATAAAACATCTTGACGGACGCCCTCTGCGTGGAGGTGCGAAACTATTGTAGAATAGATATTATTATATTAATTGAGATTATTTTTTTCAATTAAGTAGGTATTTCAATATGAATAAAACTGTTCTAATCTAAAGGATAAAAATAAATTGAATTTATATCCATGCTTTTATTTGGCTTCGCACGGTTTATGCATTTAGCCAGTGTCATGTCAAGTAAGTTACATAATTCCCAGTGAGAGAGATGTTTTGATGAAAAGTTTCGTTAGTATAATATACTTATTATTAACATTAACATTCAAAGAAACACAAATTTTGGAAAATAAAACAACGTAAACATTAATTCTCACATTCATGCCAAAAAGTCCGACCAACTCAATCCATACGACTTATAAAAAAAACCATTTAAATATCCTTTACCTTATAACCTTGGTAAAATCGTCACCTCTGTGAATCTGTGAATGAAGAGTTCCTATTTTGAATATTGAGACCGAGTGGAAAACCTTGCATACTATGTTCCGATAATACATCAACCAGTTTTATCTCTGCAATAAAATACTGACATGATGATGAAGTAAAAGTCCTGTTTCTATTGAACGGTAATAATAATTATAGCGTTAAAACAATTTAAAGCAAAATATCCTATGTCATATTAGCAATTTGCGAGACGTCCACTATTTTGAACCACGACGCGACGCCTCGCCGTTTTTTAAGAACTTTTAGTAAAATGCATACATCACCCAGAATTAATAAATCGGTCGAGGCGTCTTCGAGTAATCGGTGAACATACATAAAAAAAAGCACAAAAAAAAAAAAAAAGATTCCGACGAACTGAGAACCTCCTCCTTATTTCGAAGTCGGTTAAAAAGTAATAACATTGAAATAAAGAATGAACGAATTGAAATTGAAAGAATTTACTTAATAATCTTTGTTATGACTAGACTACACGGGAATTACCTACTCACGTAAAAATATCGTCGATTTAGATACGACAATGTTTGACAATTTGACAATGTAAATTCATCCGGAGAATCTTCATCTGGATAGGAGGGAGTTGCGGCAAGGTTTATTCCTCGCGGTCGCGTCTCACACTCAATTTAATTATTGTTTTTTTTACTTTTATAATGTGCTTTTAATAACAAATTTTTTTATTCAATTGCAACTTTAATTCCAACCGTTCTTTTAATCCTCATTTTGCATAACAATATAACATGAAGCTAGGTTTAGAGTAGAGTAGGTACTTACTTGATAGCTCCAATGTCGATTGATTAGAAACGCAATGAAACAGATACCTAGTAGGTACCAACTCGTCTGATTCCAAGGTTTAATTAAACCTTCAATGGTAAAATTTAAAAATTTGTAAAGTTTAATTATAAGTGGTAAGTAGGTATTGTAAAGATTGTTAACCAGTCATTTTTAGGTAAAACAAATTACTTACTTATAACTTCAATGTTTAGGTCAAAATCTCAACTTCATTTGTTTTCAATATTATCCAGCATTGAAAGATAGGTATTCGATTTTCAAATCTCAACAGTGGATTCCAAAACACACTTCTAAACATTCAGGAGTGCGCATCAGTGGATGCGCCTTGTTTATTTAAAATATTCAAATGGGCTGTAATTCTGTTCGTAAAAGGACAACACAGAAGAGCCTATTCAAATAGGTACAAGTTTATTGGGTCAGGGATTACAGGAACATAACTGGTACTAGGTTCTTAGTACGATTCTATAAAAGCGGCAAACGAGATATAACGCACGTAATTTGGAAAATATTAGTTTAATTATTGATTAATTAGTAAGATCTAGCGATTTCTGCAAAATGTAAGCATGTATCAAATATGGTTTTGGACATTCCTCTGACTACCCCCTTAGACAAACATGTCTATGTCTACTGCGCCTTGGGAATACAGTCATGATCATATTTCAGTAAGTATAGATATAGAGACGACTGAGTGTCACTGTCACAAACAAAATCTAGACTTCTAGACTCCCTGTATGTTTTGATGTTGCAAGTGTTCAGAATTCAAAACATATACATGTCACTTAGTACTTTGTCGGTCAGCTTAAGATGATCTAAAATAAATAATGTCTTATTGTCATACCTATAGAATATAAATTTCAATGTTGCTACAGTATTTCCGCGACTATAACGTTAGCTACATCTTGAAACATGGCAGCTTAAAGTACAGCCAACATCATGTCTTATGGTAATCAGTACATTCATAAGCATTATGATCACAATTAGTAGTCTACTGTTTCTACTACATACATACAATATACAATATAGTATATGTACTAAGTATACTACAGAGACACAGAGTAAAGAAAATTTAGAACTTAAGAATACAAATAATAGTGTCCCCATTATTCATTAACTGGCAACTAAGAAAGACTTGAAGGATAGGAGATTGTTTTTTTTTTGGTGCTAAAATGTTATTTAAACAAATGACGACATTACTATGTAACTGTTTGAGCTTTAGGAAACATAAAAGTCCTTTATAAGGATAAGTCGGTTTCGATTGGAGGAGAAATCATAGACATTTTTGTCAACCACTTTACTAACTTCAACTTCACTTATTTAACGAAATCGATATGTTACAGGAAACAACAAAAGTAACTGAGCTTAATTTATTTAAAGCCTGTCTCTACTTTTTCTTCTATGATGTTCCTTATATGATGTCACGTCATATAAGATGACCAATCGGAAAAGTAGAAGGAAGACCAAGAATTAATTAGATACATGAGCCAGATTAAGAAGAAGGTCACTGTCATGTCATATAAAGAAATAAAAGATATCGCATTGGAAAGAGATAGATGGAGAGAATTGCATCATTGCACCGACAAGAGCTGAGCTCTTAAATTAAAAAAAAAATAAGCATGTCTCAAACTATCTGCGATAGGAACATTGCATACGTTTTACTCTTTATTCTAACAGTTAGTACCTTTTAAAGCATATCCAACGGTTATCACCGTAAGTAACGTAACTCGGACGGTCACGCGCCTCGCAGTTTATAGCCACGACTCAGCTGTTGGAAAGTGTTGTTTGCTACCTCTAGTATTACATAACCAGCTCACGGACCATGGCATCCTCCATGCCATGGTCCGTGAGCTGGTGGCATGATGCCATGGAGTCCATGATGAGAAGCAGTATAGAGAAAAGATAAATATACTTAGATGTAGAATGTTATAATGTTGACTCTAACCTTACGGTTGGTTTGGACTGAATGTCAAAATGTACTGATCTGCATAATGTATTTATTCCAAAAAGAACTTTTCCCAAAATGACTGATTTTCTCTATGCCTTCATTTTGAAATGTCGGAAATCCGTAAAGTCTGACACAAAAGGTACATTCAGCTACATTACAACGATCATACGTTTCCTCTTACTCCTACTTGGTTCTCCTACTGGTAGGAGCACGACTTATGCTCCTACCGTGACCTTAGTGCAATTAAGTACAAAATAAAAAAAATATTATACAATCAAAATTTCTGTATAAATAAATAAATAAATAAATAATAGCAGCTGTCAAATTGACAGATCATGTCAAAATGACAGATTATGTCAAATTGACATTTAAAGTGACAGCTGTCAAACTTAAAACCGCCATATCTCGGGAACTACTCGTCCTAGACTCCCCGTTCCCAGTTCAAATGAAAGCTATGGCCAAGATCTTCATTTGAAGTGACAGCTGTCAAACTTCAAACGGCCATATCTCGGGAACTACTCGTCCTAGACTCCCCGTTCTCAGTTCAAATGAAAGCTATGTCCAAGATCTTCATTTGAAGTGACAGCTGTCAAACTTCAAACGGCCATATCTCGGGAACTACTCGTCCTAGACTCCCCGTTCTCAGTTCAAATGAAAGCTATGTCCAAGATCTTCATTTGAAGTGACAGCTGTCAAACTTCAAACGGCCGTATCTCGGAAACTACTCGTCCTAGACTCTTCCTTTTTAGCTCAAATGAAAGCTATGACTAAGATCTACATTTAAAGTGACAGCTGTCAAAATGACATCTGTCATCTGAAATGTAGATCTTGGTCATAGCTTTCATTTGAACTGGGAACGGGGAGTCTAGGACGAGTAGTTTCCGAGATATGGCCGTTTGAAGTTTGACAGCTGTCACTTCAAATGAAGATCTTGGCCATAGCTTTCATTTGAACTGGGAACGGGGAGTCTAGGACGAGTAGTTTCCGAGATATGGCTGTTTGAAGTTTGACAGCTGTCACTTCAAATGAAGATCTTGGTCATAGCTTTCATTTGAATTGGGAACGGGGAGTCTAGGACGAGTAGTTCCCGAGATATGGCCGTTTGAAGTTTGACAGCTGTCACTTCAAATGAAGATCTTGGCCATAGCTTTCATTTGAACTGGGAACGGGGAGTCTAGGACGAGTAGTTTCCGAGATATGGCTGTTTGAAGTTTGACAGCTGTCACTTCAAATGAAGATCTTGGCCATAGCTTTCATTTGAACTGGGAACGGGGAGTCTAGGACGAGTAGTTTCCGAGATATGGCCGTTTGAAGTTTGACAGCTGTCACTTCAAATGAAGATCTTGGCCATAGCTTTCATTTGAACTGGGAACGGGGAGTCTAGGACGAGTAGTTCCCGAGATATGGCCGTTTGAAGTTTGACAGCTGTCACTTCAAACATTCAAGACTTTAGTTTTCAGATTCAAGATTCAAGAATCAAGGATCGAAATCAAGGATCGAAACCGAGGATCGAAATCAAGGATCGAAACCAAGGATCAAAATCAAGGATCAAAATTGCATCAATATTTTAATTGAAAAATCATGCCCTGAAATCACGTGTCATGTGAATCAGAAAATGATGTAAAAGACCCCCTATGGACTAGGAATGTTTAGTTTATAAATTATGGTCACCCTTTAGAAAGAGACACACCGCCCAATTTTTATCTCTCAAGCGGACCGCGTTTTCCAGTTACGTATGTATTATATAACTTCCTTGGTTTAAGGATATGTTTTTTTATTTCGTTTGCATCTATAGAATGTGATTTTATTTTATTACTTATTTTAAAAATAAAGAGAGTGACTAATGCCGACTGTACATACATTTGACAGTTTCATTTCCGACATTTTATAATGAAGACCTATAGAAAATCAGTCATTTTGGGAAAAGTTCTTTTTGGAATAAATACATTATGCAGATCAGTACATTTTGACATTCAGTCCAAACCAACCGTAAGGGACTCTAATGTTAATAATGTGAATGTTACGATGTTGAAAGAATGAATGAATGAACACTTTATTGTACACAAATAAAAGTAAAATATAAAAACAGAATATAGTCTTAATTAGTACAATGGACAGTTTTATCGCTGAGAGCGATTTCTTCCAGACAAAACTTGAGTATGGAAGAATAGAGAATTTGACAATGCTCTGTGCTCCCAGGCTTATGCATTTTTGCTTCACCATCGGTATTAGTTGCTCCATTTTGTGAATATTAAAAAAAAACGTTTCAAAATTAATTTTGATCAAATTCAAAGCCTCAAAGGTTGCCTGGAAGAAATCGCTTTAAGCGATAAGGCCGCCTATTGTAGGTATCTACTAATTTATCTAATTTTAAGTTTTGTATCCTGCTTACATGCAATAAAGTGATTATTCATTCATTCATTCATTCATTCAACATCATAACATTCACATAACATTTATTAACATTTGAGTCAACATTAGAACATTCTACATCTATATTTATCTTTTCTCTAAGTATATGCTTCTGTAGAGTAGTTATCGATGTTTGTTTGTTACATTAATTTGAATTCATAGTTTAATGTTCGTTTTCGTTGAATGTACCTATAATAAAATACTTATTTACAAGGAGACCTATTAATAGATAGGGTATTTTTACTATATCGGCTCGGAATGTCAAATACATTCTTTTTTTCAATTTCTTTTTTAACTATTGTACATATATTATCTATTTACGTATTATTTATAAAACTTTTTTTTAAATTCCCCAAGGTCTAATCAATTTGTTTAGGCCAAACAAATGTGTTTTAAGGTCGGGTAGGAACGAGTTCGACTGGTGGAGCAGGTTGCATGGAGCCAACGCCCGCTGACATAATGTATTCGAATAGATTTATTGAGCGTGGTTATCGACACACCTACTTACATAGATACAGCATCCTATATAAATGCAAGAATTTTTTGATATCACACCCTTTATATGTATAATAATATTCACGAAGAGATTCGGTGGATTTGTAAATGTGATTCATCAAAACATTATACAAGGATCATAAAAAATGATAAAGATAAGGATAATTTATTTGCTCAAAACATTGTGTTAGTTACATACATAGAATGCAAGATCATATTTTTTTAGTATAGTCACAACATGTTTTACCGGTGGATACCGGTGTGCAAATTAAAAGTCTTAAATCAAAATGTTTGTTTTCGGCCGGATTCGAACCCATCGGTTTTGATAAAAGTTTTAATTGTCAATGAAATATTACCTTAGTGTGGATTATTTTAAATTAAAAACAAGGATGTTAGTAGTTTTGTGGATTATGTCCGTGACGGGAAAACAGTAAAAAGGTAAGTACAATCTCTAATGTATTAATAGACATAGTAGAATTCATGCAAGATTTCCAGGTTTTTTTAATTTCCATATTCTCACGCTTTTATAAAATTTTAAATAGAATATGAATGTCGTGACGTAAGCTAACATTGCAAGTATTGTAAATGCAAAAGTTTGTGACGATTTGTTTATATTTATAATATATTCTATCTCGACATAAAGGGTTAGGTAAACTTGTTTGAATAACCATTTAAATAGAAATAGGTCGACTAGAAATAAAATATAGGCGATAGTATTACACAAGTTTGTGTCAAAGGCCTAGTGTTTTTCGTTTAGCATGTTAAAAAGTAAAGAATACCGAAGCTCTATGAAACAAGCCCCGTGATTGTCTGTCTTTGACAGCGACCAAAATCGGTCTCAAACTGTCAAATATGATATGACAGTTCAGTGACCACGCAAGTAGCTCTGTCACTCTCATCTCAATGAGACTGAACGCGCGACAAAAGACACTTACGATCGTTTTGACAGTTTGAGATCAATTTGAGTTTTGAGACAAGTTAGACAACCAGCCTGCAGGTCCAACTTAATAGCGCTGCTGTGAGGTGTGTAAGTAATATAATAAATCATAAAAAGCAGTGCCATTTTGTGCTGCCTCTAATCGTCAACTATAAAACATCTTGACGGACGCCCTCTGCGTGGAGGTGCGAAACTATTGTGGAATAGATATTATTACTTATATTAATTTGAATGGTCAAATTGTTTTATAACTTTTTTTTTAGGTTTTGATTTTAGGTCTTTCAAATGTAAGAGCATACTTACAGATTTTTTTTTTCAATTAAGTACTTAAGTAGGTATTTAAAAAAAAATACTTAAATAATTTAAAATAGAAATACCTCGGTCTGCTTTCCTGTTGCTATACCCTAACAGGGTTCATGTGTGAAACTATTTAATACATTATAACAACTATGTATCTACAACCATGTGACAGCAATAAATATATTGAGTATTGAGTATTGAGTATTGAAAACTGTTCTAATATAAAGGATAAAATAAATCGGTTTTATATCCATGCTTTTATTACCTACTCTACCTAAAATAAAAATTAAAAATAAAAAAAACTAAAAACTCCGACACCAGAATTGGCCACTTGCTCATACGAACTTACTTTTACTCTACCTATCCAATTTAGTTTCATTTGGCCACACTTAATGCACATTCACAAACATTCAAAGAAACACAAATTTTGGAAAATAAAACATAACGAAAACATTAATTCTCAAATTCCCGCCAAAAAGTCCGACCAACTCTATCCAACGAAAAAATCCATTAAGGCCCGATACCCTGACAATGCACCAAAAGGCACTTGCAAGATCCAAAAGTTTAAGAGTTTGGCTGAATTGTATTACATAAAAACAAAAAGGTAGTAGCTCAATAGATGTGCCAACAATAACACCGCGAGATAATTGCAAAATAATTACTTATTTCCGAGAAGAAAATAGATAAACTCTCTCAAAAATCCCGAAATCGACCTTTTTTTGTTCCAATTTTTGAAAATCCCCATTGGAGTTTATAAAAATCTTTATTGTTCACGATAGAGACAAAAGTATGAACAAGAGCAATACCGCGCTAGATTTTGATTAAATCTCATCGTAAAGTTGAAATCTACGTCTGAACACTATTTATTTTTCGACGCAAAGCGTGCGCCTGCGTCCATACATTTTACTATGGAGTAGGTACGGACCGAACGTCGCTTTCTGCGCTGTATAAATGGAACGTTGACGTGCGAAAAATGGCAGTGTCGTCGCGGATACCGAGGTGGGAGGACGTCCGTTTTCCATCCGCTCACGGACGCACGCACATTTTAGGGTGGGGTGTGACTGTCTCCGCAATAATTATCATTATCATCACTTTGTATGACGTATTTTTAGTTATAGGAAATACTTACCTATTTTTAACCGACATCGGAAAAAGGAGAACGTTCGTCGGAATCTTTTTTTTTGTTTTTTTTTATGTAGGTACATGCTTCTCTCCTTCCATGTTTCTCTTCTTTTCTCCTTCCATGATTACCTACTTACCTACCTTTGATTAATTATATGTCTAGACGGACTCTCTCGCTTCAATCGCAACAAGAACAACAGGCCAGGTTTGAAACGCTAGTGTGCGTATTACGCACACAAGTATGCGAATCTTCTATTGTCTATACAGGTGCGCTGCGTCACCTGTCAACATTGTCATCCATTTTTAGTGATACCAGCTCTTGAAAATTTCCCATAAAAGTAGGGGAAAATATGTTATGATATCGAAATGTCTCTAAAATTTGTTTCAAATTTTTTGAGGTCAATACTGGTTTTTGTTTACTTAATTTTTCTTGTAAGTATTCGATTCTTGGTTTCGATCCTGGATTTCGATCCTTGATTTCGATCCTTGATTTCAATCCTTGATTCTTGAATCTGGAATTTGAAATCTTGAATCTTTGAAGTGACAGCTGTCAAACTTCAAACCGCCATATCTCATGAATTACTCGTCCTAGACTCCCCGTTCTCAGTTCAAATGAAAGCTATGACCAAAATCTTCATTTGAACTGACAGCTGTCAAACTTAAAACGGCCATATCTCGGAAACTACTCGTCCTAGACTCCCCGTTCTCAGTTCAAATGAAAGCTATGACCAAGATCTACATTTCAGATGACAGATGTCATTTTGACAGCTGTCACTTAAAAAGAAGATCTTGGTCATAGCTTTCATTTTAACTGAGAACGGGGAGTCTAGGACGAGTAGTTTCCGAGATATGACCGTTTTAAGTTTGACAGCTGTCAGTTCAAAGCTTAAACGGCCATATCTCGGAAACTACTTGTCCTAGACTCCCCGTTCTCAGTTCAAATGAAAGCTATGACCAAGATCTTCTTTTTAAGTGACAGCTGTCAAAATGACATCTGTCATCTGAAATGTAGATCTTGGTCATAGCTTTCATTTGAACTGAGAACGGTGAGTCTAGGACGAGTAGTTTCCGAGATATGACCGTTTTAAGTTTGACAGCTGTCAGTTCAAAGTTTAAAACAGCCATATCTCGGAAACTACTCGTCCTAGACTCCCCGTTCTCAGTTCAAATGAAAGCTATGACCAAGATCTTCTTTTTAAGTGACAGCTGTTAAAATGACATCTGTCATCTGAAATGTAGATCTTGGTCATAGCTTTCATTTGAACTGAGAACGGTGAGTCTAGGACGAGTAGTTTCCGAGATATGACCGTTTTAAGTTTGACAGCTGTCAGTTCAAAGTTTAAAACAGCCATATCTCGGAAACTACTCGTCCTAGACTCCCCGTTCTCAGTTCAAATGAAAGCTATGACCAAGATCTTCTTTTTAAGTGACAGCTGTCAAAATGACATCTGTCATCTGAAATGTAGATCTTGGTCATAGCTTTCATTTGAACTGAGAACGGGGAGTCTAGGACGAGTAGTTTCCGAGATATGGCCGTTTTAAGTTTGACAGCTGTCAGTTCAAATAAAGATCTTGGTCAAAGCTTTCATTTGAACTGAGAACGGGGAGTCTAGGACGAGTAATTCATGAGATATGGCGGTTTGAAGTTTGACAGCTGTCACTTCAAAGATTCAAGATTCAAGAATCAAGGATCGAAATCAAGGATCGAAATCCAGAATCGTAACCAAGGATCGAAATCAAGGATCGAAACCAAGGATCGAAATCAATAAGGTAAAAATATCCTGTCAATGACTTGGGCACACTACTAATCCAACAACGAGTGTGAAAGAGACAAAGCTACCAAGAAAGCCTCTCAACAAGACCAACAATCCTTATAACCAAGATTAAATTATAATAGATCGTTGTGTAGTCGTGTTAAGGTTCAAAGTCCCTTTTACATTAAAGTCGACTTAACCATCCTGTTTGTATATAAAATCCTTGGATTCAACACTTTTTTTTATTTGCTCACGCTTTCACATGGGTAAAATCAAAGAATAATTATGGCAACCCTCTTAGGGAGTGTACACATTGCGTTTTTTGCAGCGCGTTTGTATCGATACAAACGCGATTCGAACGCGATGCGAACGCGCAGCCCCCCGCGCAGCCCCTCCCGGTTCGCTTTTGTATGGAAAAAAAACGCGTTGCGAACGCGCGTTTGTATCGATACAAACGCGCAGCTCAAAAACGCGCGGCAGAAAACGCAATGTGTACACTCCCTTAGAACATGTTAGGATACAAGCAATTTATTCAAAAATAAAAAAACCCGACTGAACTGAAAAGTTGGAAACAGCATTATCTTATCAATCACAAAACAAAATTAAATTACAATTTTATTATTATGTAGGTATCTAGGGTTCGATGCCGTGCGCATTTTCCTAAACGTTGTTGTCACAGTTGACACACAGATGGCTCTGCGAGCAGGTAGGTACCTAAATTAAATGCGTAAGTTATTTCTTAAATATGAGATATCTCCTAAATGGCTGAACCAATTTCGATGCAGTTTGTTCTAAACGTTGCGTGTGACTAAATAGAAAATTTTAGTATGCGTTTTGGCTAGCAATTCTATTTAGGGCGAAAAATAGATTTTCAAAAATTTTGAGACTCGATTTAATCTTCGAAGATGTCATGTTAGATTTTAAAAAAATATATATTTGATATCAGTCTACCAACCTCTTGATTTTGACATTAATTTTGATATGATAGCGTGATTTTCATTTTGAAAATTCACACATTGTTGCATTTTTTAGCCGCACTATTTGATTTATCGAAATAAAAAGTATCCTAGAGCACAATCGAGATGGAGACGATTCTAACGATACCTCATTCATCAAAATCCATCCAGCCGTTTAGGAGAAACGTGGTAATAAAGAATATTACTTACATACGAACGAACCCACATACATAGAAACGCGCGATCTACATAACCCGGGTGACTTGACAGTCAGCCGGGTAAAAATTACAAAGTTTTATTTTCTTGTTTTCATAACTTATAGTTATTTATAGTTTACTTACCGATGCTATGTAACTTCCTCATTTATTTTTAGTCATCCTTTGTAATTCCTGCACACTTTAATGGCACAAATCACCATTTTTGTTTGCCGCCAAATTCATGTTTACAGTACAACGACCTTAGCGCGACTGAATGAGCGAAACGAACAAGTCAACCAACAGTTGGTTGACTTTTTTTTGGCGTTTTGACGCTCGAAATCGGGGTCTTGATATTTAGTTCGTCCAAGTTACCTACATACTTCTTATCTCACTATATTATAAACCTTCCATCATCATTATGACAATGCACAAAGTAATGAAACCAATCGGAAGTTGCTAGTGTGCTCTAGAACCGAATCTGACACGATAACTCAAGTAGGTACCTACGGCTCGACCGATTTTTATGTTTACCTACAAGTAGGTAGGTACATAAATTAAATAATATTTATAGCGTTTAATAAATCAAAATTGATTGAATGTACAGATATCGGATGTACCTACAGCTTCAATTTATAATACCTACCTAATAGTTCGGTTCGAATATAGACTCAATTCGAACCGTGCAACCGACTTGGATAGCGTCAACCCGGTTTACACTATGGCTCCACCCTTAGGCAACAAACACTCACCATGACATTTACGCCGGCCGGTATACATTGCGCATTTTCTAGGACATGCTTACAAATGCTACAGCGATGACGCGCAATGAGAAACAAACAAACGAATAAACGTTAGTGTGCATGCGTACTACGCTACGAGTTGCAGATGTGTGAGTGTAAAATTTCAAAGTGTGCGTAGAATGAGAAGTTCCCACGCTCACAATGTAGGGGCTTAAAATATCCCTACTCTAAACCTTGGTAAAATTTTCACCTCTGTGAATCTGTGAATGAAGTTCCTATTTTAAATATTGAGACCGAGAGGAAAACCTTGCATACTTTAGTCCGATAATACATCAACCAGTTTTATCTCTGCAATAAAATACTGACATGATGATGAAGTAAAAGTCCTGTTTCCATTTAACGATAATAATAATTATAGCGTTAAAACAATTTGAAGCAAAATATCCTATGCCATATTAGCAATTTGCATGACGTCTACTATTTTGAACCACGACGCGACGCCCCGCCGTTTATAGGGAACTTTTAGTAAAATGCATACATCACCCAGAATTAATAAATCACCAAATTCAACATTTTTAACCGTTCATTAGTGCCACAATAAAAGTTACTGGCGCCGTTTTAAATTGTAAAAAATGCGTCAAAGTTTTCTTTATCAAGCTCAATCGCGTTAACTTTTGTAATGACTATAAATTTTGCCAAAAAGCGTATTAAATGATATACAAACATGGCGGAGACGAGCACTTGAGCAGGTTTTACATCGACATGTTGAGTTAATTGGAAGTGAGGTGTGGTCTTAATCCTAAAATGGGTTCAAAAACCCGAGTAGCTTATGGATCTTATAAATTAAGGCTGCCATTCAAAGACATTTATGAGTTAACACTACGAGTTTAGCTATAATTTGTTTGACTTCGAAATAACGGGTTATTAGAAATTAAGAGACAAATAAAGAGACGTCATCACTTAATTTCTTTTATTTTTTCGTTTATCTTCTAATAACGGGTTATTAGAAATTAAGAGACAAATAAAGAGACGTCATCACTTAATTTCTTTTATTTTTTCGTTTATCTTCTAATAACGGGTTATTAGAAATTAAGAGACAAATAAAGAGACGTCATCACTTAATTTCTTTTATTTTTTCGTTTATCTTCTAAAATACACAAGTAAATAATAAACAAAAACTGATTAATTTGCAATTACAAAAGGATGATAGAAGTAGGAGTATTCTTGACATTCTGCCTAGTAAATTATATTTAAATTAAAACTTCTAAATGTGCAGGTAGGAGAATAAACTTCATAAAATATTAGAAACATCTCATGCCCGTCCGTGATTTTGTCTTGAAAATAACTGTTTATTTAACCTATAAGTAGTAGGTACCTATTATAACTTTTTATAAAATTGTCAATGAAAAGTGTAAACCTGTGTTGGATGTCCTTTTAAAATAAATAAATAAAACTCTTCAATGATTTCCACTGTGTAACACTGATGTGTAATAAACACACAAATTCAACGGAAGACCACCGATTTTATAAATGCCACATCCATCATACCTACTCTATTATTCGCAACTTCAAGTTCCGCGACCGGTTTTGTAAAAATACGCGGACGAGCATGAGTCACCTGCAAGTACCTAGGTTAGGTACAAGTTTTGGACAAATAAATTACCTTTTTATTGCTGACAGCATACAACTAATAGACTTGGTAACTCATGTTACTTGTTACCACTTGAGGCACTTCACTATTTTAAATGTGCGAAGGCGTCTCTACCAAGAACGGTTTTTTGTTTTGACACTGCTTGTGTATAGTGTCACTTCAATTCGATAAATACTTCTAGATATTTGAATTAGTTGTTTTTTTATAACATTTCCACAGGTCGATGACCGAAATGAGTTTAGATTCTGTAATGCTACAAATATAAAAATAAATAAGGACGATTTAGTGATAGACCAGATCATTGACATTGATATATTCCGATAAAGTAGCATCATTTAAATAATTTTTATTTTTATTAATTTATGATCGAAGTGTGCGATTAAGAGTTGGCACGTATTTGATGAAAAGGATAAGTGAAAAAACTTGTAACAATGCTTAAGGATGCACTTATTTAATAAAAAAAATATGTATTGCATGCATGCCAGTATTTTTTACCATGACGAGCTAGCGCAATAGACATACTCGGCAGTAGTAGCACTTAAAAGTATAGGAGTATTCAAAGGCAAGTCCAAATTATAAGCTATCTACGCTACGATATCTCAGTTCGGGGCGAACGTGATTAAAGCAATATTTATTTATTTATTTTTTAGACGTCATCCTTAAAATATAAGTACAAATAAAATGTTGCAAAAACGTAAAAATATATTTTGGTGGTCAAATTAAAAGTTTAGAGACGTGGTAAATGCAGTGCGATTCAGACCTTCGCGGAATGTATTCCGATTTCGGAAAGTGACGTCTTCGCTGAAAAAACATCAACTTTCCGAAGAAAATCATCGAATCGGATGCATAAAATCATTTGAATAGTGTTTAGTAACATTCCAAGGGTTTAGTGTCGCTGGGTTTAACTTTAAAACTTATTCAAGGACGGAAAATAACAGTTCTAGAATGATTTCTAATCTTGTTTATTGATGTCTTAACATTTTTACTTATTTATAAAAACATCAAACACATAGTTATGTAAATATCATTATGTGGATTTAAATAATTTAAAACATTATTTATTACTTATTTAAAATAAACTTATTTTATTTTTGATGTCTCTTTCTGTTAATAAGTAATAAAGTTTATTAGGTACCTACATAAATGAATTATTATAGCAATGTTCAACAATAGGTTTTTTTTATTTTTAATATTTTATTGACATAAAATAATTATATAAACCAAAGTAAATCTGACGTTTATACACCTATGTACCTATATTATTTCAAATTGTTCATAATTTTATATTAAGTATATTATTAAGTATTTTATATTAAGTATATTATGCTATTCAAAATGTTTCGAATTACAACTTTGTAATTGTAAAATTTTATAACTACCTTCTCGTATCAGGTTCCACCTGTTTTCTAGATAAGTAGGCAACAGCGGCACACAATATTGTGCATAATTATGTCTTACAAAGTAGGTTAAATTACGATAAAATAATAAATCTTTTTGATTTATGCAGGAAAAAAATCTGTTAAGTATACCTAATATTAATTATTATCGGTACGGTGAAATATTAGCGATAAACATAATGATGCAGATATGCGGTGATAACAGATTTATTGGCACTGAAGTATACGATGCCGTAATAATTAAATGCGCTTTATTTTATTTACGAAATTACAACGTTTTAATGTTTTATTTTGCGCTAAGTAAATTTTAACTATTTTTGTGTCAGTAAGAACTAGAAAGACGTGCAGATAATTAAGTCTATAACATTAATTTGGTAAAATAAAAAAATATCTAGGTAAACATCTAATAGATACTTTTTCATTTATTTATTGGATAAATGAGATAAAATTAAAGTCTAGAAGACAAAAACCAAGAACTTTTGACCACAACCGAATAATTTGTCATCGAACTATTAAATCCCAAACTCAATCAAGAACTCTGACGTCACTATCAACCTCTATACAATACGATGTGATTACGAAAATAGTTTTTATCGATATTAAGAAATACTTACTTATAATCGATACGATGCACGGACTCAGCTACGTCACTAGTGAGCGACGTTATGTCAGAGGTCAAGTGTGTCAATATTTATAAATAATTGACAGACAGCTTGACAGATGCTGTGGGCTGTTACTACCTACGCTACGCCTTCATTACAAGATGTGAATGATTGACTATTTTATTACTTTAGTGTTTTTCCCATCACTACGATATCTTATGCAGCGTGAATCAATTTTGCTTTTAATTCCAATTTGATGTAAGTAAGTAGGTACCTATTTGTTTTTTAACTTAACGTTTATCACATTAAGTTCCTATTTATGATTTTGAATTTTATCCCTGAAACTGTGGTAGGCTGGATTCGACCAAACTGGATTAAGTTTTTACTCGAGCGTAAACTACTGTTTCTTTGAAGATTTTGACATTGTAAAGTTGACACCTTATAGCCAGGATAATTTGTATGCACAATAATGTTCGGTTGCGCTTTCTAAACAACTGTATTTCGAATTATGTCGGCTAGTTACTCTGGATGAGTTTTGGTCGAATCCAGCCTTTACAGGAAATAATTTCGAGGTAGATGCATCTTTTCATGAAACTATTTTTTATTATTTTTGCCAACAGAAACCTAGGTGCAATTGAACTGAGCACCTTTTGTGAAGTCCGTTGAAAGACAATAGGCTCTCGTCTGTCTGTGGAATTCTCCGTAAGGCAGTATCGTTTTACGACCCGAATAAAGTCATCAAAACTATTATCCACGACTAAAGGGAAATTACAGGAAACGGGAGACACGCGACCGCCCACGGATCATTGCCTTCTGAAGAAACAAATAGATGTAGGTACTTATCCCTATAGATATAAGGTGTATTCTTATAGATATACCTAATAAGGCTGAGACTCCACCAAAGCGGAGATGTGTGAGATGTGTTTTAAACAACCAATAGAATTTCGTTATTCAAACATTATTGTCATCTCGTCTTTTGAAATTCTATTGGTTGTTTAAAACACATCTCACACATCTCCGCTTTGGTGGAGTCTCAGCCTTAGTACCACGAATTTCGGTTAGGATGCACGGCTGGGTTTGAACCCACTACCAAGACGGCTCGATCCCAAAACCCAAAACCCAAACAAAGGATTTATCGTTTAAAAAATTATATTCGCATCAACAAGAGCTCTCTAAACGGTGAAGGATAATGAGGAAACCAGTTAGATTTCTAATAACATCGACGGGCATGCAACCTGTCACGTATGGTATGCTAACTTCTGCAAAATTTGGGCATGTGGCAAATCTGTATTTGGACATACCTCTGACTACCTCTTAGATATCTTCAAAGGATTTTAACTGTCTTAACATCTGAGAATGTCTACCGTGCCTTGGGGATACAGCAGTGAACATTGTTTCTTTACACATTGACATAGTCCGATCCTTTCCTCATATTTTACAACAACGTCAGGAAGCAATCTATGTTTTACAACTAAAGGCGGTGCTGTTAAGCTTTTCATTGTTAAGATGGAGTGTCCGAGGATGGAGTAGGCTTGCCAAACACCTAAACCATCCTCTTTTCACCCTCCTTGCACTATTGGTGATGCCGTAGGTAAAAATAATTACCCACCGTACCACTGGGGGTATGGCCGGTGTGGATCCGTGTCTCAGCACTATGGTGGTACCGTGAAAATAATTACACACCGTACCACTGGGGGTATCGTCGGTGGTACCGTGGGGCATTCCCGCTCTCAGCTTAAACAATATCATCAGGTCTGAGGGCACGCTAAGCTTAATTGTTTCTTCAATTTTTTACATGACTTTAAAAAGGGAATCATACAGCTTTGAAACTGTAGAAATTACATATAAGGTCCCTACTAAGGTTTAAAAAGTAGCAGCAGTAAATAAATTGTCATCATCATCATTTCCTTGCCCTTTTCCCACTAGGTGGGGTCGGCACAACACGTTCTCCTCTTCCATTCCCTCCTATCACTCGTCATCTCACTTCACACTCCTTTCACACGCATGTCCTCTCTCACACAATCCATTCCTCTTTTCTTTGGCCGTCCTCTACCTATGTATCCTTCCACATTCATATCCAACACTTTCCTTGTAAAATAACTTTCTTCCCTCCGCATAACATGCCCATACCACGCTAACCTATTCCTCCTCATTTTTTCTGTCACTGGCGCTTCTTTCAAACTTCCTCTGATGTACTCATACTAAATAAATTGTATGCTAAATAAAAACAGATTAAAGACAAACTCATCGCATAAAAATTCAAACAAACACTGACTCGCAAACACTGCGTATGTTTACAAAGATAACACCTAGCAACTATCAGTGGCACAAAAGGGCGTAAACAGTACGAAAGCCTGCATCCGATCGGAAACCGTGAACTAAAACTGGTACAAACCGGTATGGACCGGTATTCGCCCGGCACACCGTTTCCAAACGGAACAGCCAATTTTGAACGTCAATCTTGTTCTCTTCGAACCTAGCCTACTGGGAGATACAATCTGGTACCAGAAACACAGTATCTATTAAGTCCTCAGGCGGTTCGTAAAACACTTCTTTCATTGCAAAAAAAGACTTGAAAACCGTATAAACATCAATAACAGCTCTAAGATGATGGAGAGAAGATAAGATCTTTGAAATGTCTTGCAAATTAGGTTTGATTGTAAACCTGTTTCTCGCAACCAAATCGTAAAGACCTTCGTCTAAACTCAACTCGTGCATAGAGAGAGAACTCACAGTTTAGAAGGATTCGAACTGAATTTTTATTTAGAACTAATGAATTAATCTTACGTAAGGATACGGGACGCGCTTGGCCGAGTAGAGTAGGATCTTAGTTGGAGAAAACTTTTAATCTTTTTTTCCGATTAATTCGGAACGTAAAATGTTCTGTGTCATCTTTGTCACTACATTAGGTACCTACGTATTTTTGTTGTTACAGAAAAGGATTATTCTATTGAGTGGCTGGAGGGAAGGCAACGCTTACGAAATTGAAATAAGCAAACCCCTAACAAGACAATCAGGTTATAAATATTAAGTATTCAGTGTCGAAATAATCGTACAAAGTGAGACTTCTCAAAGAATTCGAATTGTAATTGATGAAACTAATCATAAACCATAAATAGGCAAAAGCAACAAATGAAGAAGCGATTTGAATGACTCCTCTACCTTATACACTTTAAAATGCTGCTTTCTCGTTCCATTTACTTCAATCAAAAGACCCAGAAGGCGTTATTGGTGCTTCGTAAACCTAAAAGGTCGGGTCAATCAAACATGCCCGCAGCCGTGCAATTACCGCCTACACAGCATTTTTATCCGCATTATCAGCGTGTGAAACCATTATGAATCACCGACTGATTCTGCCATATAGGGCGTCGGACAATCATTTGTAACTGGAAAAATACCTGATTAGTATTGGATGTTTGTAAAGAATGTGAGAAGTGGATTCCGACGTTATACGATAGGATTCCTCATTTACATTCTGTCAACAATATCAGCCTAGAGAACTTTACTAGAATTTATTAGCCTATAGAACTTGACTAGACTTCTCAATACTTTCGTTCGGAAGTCAATGACTATTTAGTGCTGTCTTCATCCATGGTCAAAGGTCACAGAAGTGGTATATATGTCACGGGCAACTTGATTAATCGGGCAGTATTTATATGGACCATACATCTTTTATCGACATCTTTTATCATATACATCTTTTATTGACGACGTAGTTAAGCAGGGAACATCTGGAAACGAAACAAACGAACAAAACCAATAAGTAATAACAGCTCGGCGCAAACGGTCCACCGACCAAAGCCACAAAACGCCAGCTACAGCGACTTTTCATATATTTTGTAGCTGTAGCGAGTGGCAGCCACCAGCTAACCGTGTGAGGTGCGTCTATACAAAATTTATGAAAACTACAAGAAATGCGGCCAGGCTAAAAGAGCAGTAAACTGAACAGATTTTACTATAGATAAAATTGAATGGGTTAAAACTGTACAAAATAATTAAAATCTAATTAGGTTTCGTAAATTTATATCTCTAAAGTGGTAGAATCGACTGTTTTATGAGATGGTTTAAAGGAGTGGGCAAGGCACAGCCGGGTTCTGAGTGGCACATCACCACACCTTGGCGACCTTACCTACATGGAGGTCAGAGAAAGGAGGTGATGAAAAATTAACGGTTGAAGGTTTTGGGAGAGACCGTCAAGAGGAACTAAATAGGCATACCTAAGTATAGGTAATGTTGACAAATTAAATCCCTTGGTCCATTTTTGTAACTGTCTTTCGTAAAGTTCATTCGGAATAATCCAAAAAAAGGATTAAGTAGGTACCTATTGGTTTTTTTTTATTTCAACTGATTTAGACAAGAAAACGACTATCGGGTTAGTTGTTAAAAATATGGTTGTAAGTACTTAATTGTAATCATAAATAAAAAAAACCTCGACACAACTGAAACACAACACAAATTATAGCTAAGAACACTCTCAAATAAGACACATTTCAATATCTATGATGCCACAGACTAACACACTACAAAATTATAACACCCCTCTTTTCCGTCGGGGGTTAGCAAAAGGGAATACGAATGAATTTCGAATCAATATTTTTTTAGCTAAGTACAACCTTCTTGTTGATTATAACATATATCGTCGGTTGCAGGTTCAATTGGCGTAACTGACAAAACACGTAAAATGAGTTGAGTATACAGTTTTTCTTAGTTTTTTCTGCTCTTTCGAATGGTATACTCAAAAAAATTCTAGCGTTAAAAAATTTTCAGTTACATCACAATTTCAGCTGTGAACTTTTCAGATTTCCTTCTAAATCATGCTGTAACTGATTAAGTCACCCATTTGCACACGTCAAATTGGTGTAACTGTAGCCCCGAAAAATTTAAGGTTATAATATGTGCTCTTACACCAATTATAATTCAAATAAAAAAAATTAACATTGCATACACCAAAATGTCATCAACATTATTTCACCAATGGTCAGTTGCGTCAATTGACTCAAACTAGGTTTAAGCTTGGTGTCAGTTACACCAATTTGCACGTGGGAATGAAATAATATTTTGCTTCTTACCTCAATTTGAAAACTATTATCCGACCAAATTGCAGTGGATTACACATACCGCGCACGCTAAAACTATTGCTATCGTACTTTCTTCTAAGATGTGAAGGTAGGGTTGCCACCCATACTTTATAATAAAGTATTGTACGGCTACTACGTACTACTATTTTGTTTATCCAACGGGAACCGTGCATTTTTTCGGGATAAAAAGTAGCTTATGTCCTATTCTCGGTCATTATCTATCTGTGTTTCAAATTTCAGTCAAATCGGTTCAGTGGTTGTCGAGTTATAGAGGAACAAACATCCATCCAAACATCCAATCTTTCGCATTTATAATATTAGTGTGATTAGTGTGATAGTGTGATAGTGTGATTAGTGTGATATACTTTAATTGCAAAAAAAAGTAGCAATCCTATGTGTAGGAGACAAAATTAAAATGATCATCCAAATTAATTACCTGCTGCCAGGCCATAGTTACATGCCGGTAGATAGTATGCACTCTATAATAGAATGCGGAGTGCGTAAATTGACTGTATGGAGTCCTACGCTATGGCAAAGTTTCATGGAATCGGCACGAAAAAATCCTTGTCCCTACAAGGTATTTGTCCTCGAACACAAAGATTTCATTGATTGGGATCCAGTGACGCAAGTATGTTTTCCTCCTAGTACGAACAATTTACAGACGTCGAAGATCAGGATTGCCACAATTAAGAAAAAAGATATAAAACTATTAAAACAAAACATTCCATGAAAACCAATGCAACGACTTATGAAATCAAGGTTGATGAAGAAGATTTAAAGCGGAAAGGAAAAGGGAAAGGAAAGGCTAGAGTAAAAAAGGTTGTCAATAGGACCCACAAGAGCAATTTGAAACATGGGTTAGAAAAGTGTTGAAGGATTGGAACCCCTTTACAAAAGCAGACTGGCTATATCACAAGTGAAGTATAAAGATTTAAAAAAACTGTACGATGACGGTGTTATTCCTAACAGATACCATAGTGATTATTTAAACCTACCCTTTACCAAAGATGTAAAAGACACTCTTAACCAAACTGATCAAGAAGACTCAGTAGAAGAAGAGTAAAACCTAAAAATATAATTTCGTTTAGCAATGATTAAGTTGATTTTTTTTTCTTTTAATCATTTAAAAAAAAAGGTTGTGTGTTGTAGTACAGTCTGCGCTAAATAAAACTTATTAGAAGAGTAAGCCAATTAAAAATACTATTTGGAAGTGGTTTTTACTGAATAAATTAAGATTATTTAAATAAAAATGATTTTTATTGAATCTTCTTACGCTATACAAATAAATTTAAAATAACAGTAAAATTAGCGTAACTGACATTAGGTGATTATTTCTTTATTTTTCTTTACATTCTTAAGCATTTTAACTAAAGTAACATCAAACAACAAAGTAATACACCGTCTCTTACATCAAACTGAATTGCCGTAACTTTTTATTTTAGAAGCCATACACCATTTCGACCTGAAATTTTTTAAAAATTCTCGAGGTCAAATTGGTGTAACTGTAATAAGTTTAAAAAAAAGTAGGTGTAACTAACATAAGTTTGAAAAAAAATTGGTGTAACTGACATTCATTTTCTAAAATAGAGAGTTTATGAACAAATTTCATATTTAGGTTGAAAGCTTAGTGAATTTTAAGCTATTCTGTCAAAGCAGATCCAAAAAAGGCCACACACAAAAAAAGTTATGTTAAATTTATCACGAAAAAAAACTTTAAACGGCTCTAGTGAAAAGTCGTGTTTTGTCAGTTACGCCAATTGAACCTGCAACCGACGATATGCTGGCAGAATAAAATAAAAACTAACTTTTTAGAATACAATGCAACATTCTACCACTAGATATGCCTCGTGTAACGGTGGCGTCGGCGGGTCACGACCCGTGCATTTTTATGTGCACGTGGGAACTGCACTAATGTTGCCGCGTTCTCGGAAGCTGGCAACACTAACCACTTCATCGACGCATTATATGCAGTCTAATCATAATCTTTTGAAATATACATGACAGCGGCGTACGTGATCTTATGTACAGTCAGCGTCATCAATCGGTATCCCCCTAATGATTTTAACAAGGACCCTTTTCATTTCAACTTTGGATTTCAGTCGGATTTGCTAGTATAGGAACTCGAGCGAAATTAGATATCCATAAGTATACTAGCAAATCCGACTGAAATCCAAAGTTGAAATGAAAAGGGTCCTTGTTAAAATAAATAGGGGGATACCGATTGATGACGCTGACTGTACCTATGTATGTATGGATGTAATATTAACTTCGGTCTGCTTCTTAAATATATTTGTTTTGTTTATTTCATCGAAATTGGATAATCTGGTAGAGTCGTAATTAAAACTCAAACTAAAAAAGGTAGACAGTGTCAATCAATTCAAAATGGTATACCGACAAAAGCTACTATGTTTTACATTTAGAGAGTTAAACTGACTCATTTCAAACCTTAGTCTTATAATTAGTGTTCATGTTAAAATGACTTACCGATGCTTGCTTTACTCACATCCTAAGTATCCAATGGTTGACACTATAAAATCACAGAATCACATCCAAACCTGTAACAAAAAAAACCAAACATGAGATGACTTCAAACACTTATTTAAAACAATATTTAAAAAATAAGCTAAGTATTGTACGTATTTTCGTAATTTTACTGGTTGTGTATAGAACTTTAGAAGCACTAGGGGTATAGAAAAGTTAAAAGATAGTCATAAAATGGATGGGTTGGATGGAAATATTAAAAACAAAATACGTGGAGAGTTCCAAAGACACGAAAAAGGAGAGAAGAGGATAGACTAGAGGAAAAGTGTAAAGTATGATGATGACGACAATCTCAAATTTCATAGAGGTACTACGCAATTGGCTCATTGCATTTGAATCACGTATTTTATAACAGCAAAATAGCTAAACGGTTCAATCTAACTTTCAAATTATTGATTAGCTTCAATCGAACGTGATGGCGTTTTGTAATACAGTGTCACTTGCACCATTACTTTAAACTTAGATTACGTGATATTAAATAATTCACTCTAAGTGGCTGGGCAGGGAATGGGTTGTTAATTTAAGTTCGTAATTTCAATTTTTTAGTGTTAAACCATACTGGTATTATTTAATCGAAAATGAAATGTCTTATCTAATCGATGCTTTAATTAATCGATAAATGAGCTTATCAAGGTTTTCAACCCAACGAATATGGATTATGTGGCTGAGTTGGTAAAGGCACTCCGGCTTAAGGAGGATCGCTTGTATCATTGCAGGTTCGAATCCCGTCGGAATTAAAAATTTTGATAAGACTTTTCATTTTCAATTTAAGTTATATACAGAACGCTATTAATGTTTGGATTCTGTCTCAACTCAAGCTAAGATACTGTGCCTTTCATTAATAACAGACAAAAAAAAAATGCTTGTACTATGCTATCACTACGAGCACTTTAGTTTTTATTTTTTTATCTTACACAAAGCTTACACATTAGTTCTTATTTTTTTTTTATCGTAGAAAAGTGTAACTATCACAATATCATTGTGCTAATCTAATAAATCTCTGAAGGATTTGGCACACTTTGTATCCTACACTGTTAAATCTAAATTATTTCTTTGGTGGCACTTATGTTTAAGTCGAGGTTAATTTTACTTCGAAATTAAGTTTCAGGTGCAAGTCATTCCCATCAAGGTATTATTTATTACCTGTACGTATGACTGAGCTTGGGCTAATGGAAAACGAAATAAGTTCTCACAGTAAATGGAATGTAATTTTTTTGTGGACATGTTTTGTGCCATCTTGCTCAAAACTAATAAAAGCTTATTCTATGAGAACCAGACCACTGATATAAAAGCTAAGTACTTAGATTTTTTTTGTGAATAAAAGCGCTTGTGGTGTAGTTTGCATTAGGCATTTTTCTTGATAAATCGTTAAAGTTAAGCATTCTAACCCCGCGTTTTCACCAACGACAAAACATGTTGCAAACATCTATCTATCTTTATTAACTCTCAAAGAGTGAGTGCGATAGGTAGCTGTTTGCAACATGTTTTGTCGTTGGTGAAAACGCGGGGTAAGCGGTCACAATTTTGATGGGTGACTGCTACTGGCTTTACCAGCCGTAGGTATGTTTCCGTGCGGCCCGGCTGTCACGGGAACTCGCAAAGTTCAAATCTTGCGTTTTTGCAATATTCAAGACTGGTGTCAGGTTGTATATTGATCAAAATAATTATATGATTCGCGCAAATAATTTAGTAGGTATTTCCCAGTATTTCCAGATAACAAACAAAAGCATCATCAGTAACTTTCTTTATTAACTTCATGAAGCTAGATATTCAAAACTTTGATAAAATTAATGAAAATCTGGCTAATGAAGTTAAACAGGTATTGACGATTATTTTGTTTATTAATATGGAAATACCTGTTATTATTTTATTTGTATTATCTTTGTATTTTATTTGCGTGAATAATATTTTGATCAAGATACAATCTGACAGTATTGCAAATTGCAAAACACGCAAAAAAAGAATTTCACGGGATACCCTGGCACATCCACCTTAAGCCTTGACGGAGGCCTTCAGGCGGCCTAAAATTCCTTCATCAGAGTTAAGGCTCATTTACATGGTGCGAGTTTCTTTTCAATGTTTAGTTTACACTGTCGTTATTTTGACATTGATGACGATAATCGCCTCTTCAGGGCGAGAAACTCGCACCATATAAATGAGCCTTTAGCTACTATCTCATACACTAATACTACAAACTACTTAATACTTAGGTACGACATTATTCGATCCAATGATAAATCTTTCATCGAAATCGTTTATCATCGAATCAAATAATTTGGGCGCGTCTCATAACTCTTCGTGACACATCTGCGATCGTTTTCCAATTAATTTATATCTGCCATCGTGATAGCAGTTCGAAATCGATGGAGTTTATCACGAATTCTCTGAGAGTAAGTAAATCAAATTGAATCTGGAAGTAAAAGTAAAGTGCGAACTAGCTAGGGCACATTTATATGGCAATATGAATTTGTCACAAAGTATACAAAAGATAAAAATTAACTTAAAATAAATTGATGCGTCTTTGATACTTACCTAAATAATTGTAGCTAGTAACAAACGAATCGGCGCGACTTATAATCATGACTTGTGACCTAAAGCGAACGAGAATTCAGCGTTCGTTATAAGCATTATGCTTTATGAGTTTTCTTTAAAAAAAAATATGAAAAACTTTCTTACACTTCTTACAAAGGATGGGTATTCGTGAAGTTAGCCGTTTCGCTGCGCAGTAGAAAATTTTGTATAAAAAGCTGCACTGCTCATCGAAACGGCTAACTTCACGAATGCCTAGATCCATTGTGAGAAGTGTACTTTCAGAACAAACAGATTACATTTATAACTGATTAATGTCTAATCTAGAAAGGATATACTGAAAGGACAAATATTTGTATGTTGAAAAAAGTCACAAAATTGTTTCTAATTGTGCTTTCTGTTCATACCTGCATATTAGCTTTCACAGCTAACTAACATCACTCTAGAATTTATCATCTGAACTCAGGTGTCGAAATAATTTATATAGGATAAGCGGAACCGTCCACAAAACGCTTTTTATATACTTTATTGATACCATACATAATAATAATGTATAATTTATTTAGTTTAAATAACTTATGGGTGAGAAGTGATAATAAATTGAAATGGTTTTATTACATTTCATACTACGATCAGAAAAATAATAATATTTTGAATAAGAAACATAATAGACAGATGCACAAAAAATATTCATAGAGACATTTTATATAGGTAGGTACATTATTTTATTATTTTTTATTTAGACGATTATGTTCATGTAAATAAAAAATGCACATTTTGAATGTGCATAATTTTAAGGCATTTTTTATACTTATTGTGGTTAAAGAATATTTATTACTCATAAAAGAACATGGTTCACTTACAATGAGCTTAATACTATAACTAATTATTAGTTCTATTAACAAATTTTTACTATCCAGAGGTTAGGTTAGAAGATATTGTTGTAGATATATTTTTTTAGTTTACTCTTGAAAGTGGGTATTTAGCCCAGTCAAATTAGGAATTAACCTCGGAATGAGAGATAATAAGCTGAATTTTCGTATATACCTTCATTTAGGCGCCCTAAAAGTTGTCTCAAAAGTCTCATAAAATCTCGTGTCTGCGTCTTAAGTTATTCAAGGTCAAAGGTAAAAAAAATAGTTTTTCGCGAATATCTCGGTTGCTATTGGTCCAGTGATGTTAACATCTATTATGAAGTTGTAGAGCTTAAAATTTGCGACCAATTCATTGAAAAAAAAATTCCATGCGCTCAACCGTTTTTGCGATACAGGGCCGTGAGCGCAAAGCGTTCAGTATGTGTATTTCAAAAACTATACTTCCTAGAACAAAAATAAAAACTATTTCGGAATGTACAAATTAAGTCCTTTCATATGACACCCCACTCAATATATCTGTGTAACTTTTATCTTTTTCACCCCCTTTAGATCCCAATATCTTTACAACCCCTCCATCGATTACGCTCATATGTCATATATCAAATTTCCATAGCACAACCTAGTTATCTACCAAGTTTCATGCAGATTGGATTAACGGTTCGATAGTTATGCGATAACATAAAAATTACACATACAAACATACAAAGCAAAATCGTAAGATCTTAGCTCGCTTTGCTCGCTTGGTCGATAATTAACTGATAAATAAAACAAATTATTCAAAATACAAGGTATTCACAGATATTCACGTTTGACTTTGCGTTACAGTACCTACGCGTATGGTTGAGCGCTGCTCACTCACCCTCCTCTATCGCGAAAACGGTTGAGCGCATGAAAAAATGTTTTAAACAAAATTTGTCGGAAATTGTATGCTCTACAACTTTATAATAGATGTTAACATCATTGGACCAATAGCAACCGAGATATTCGCGAAAAACTATTTTTTTTACCTTTGACCTTGAATAACTTAAGACGCAGACACGAGATTTTATGAGACTTTTGAGACAACTTTTAGGACGCCTAAATGAAGCTACATACGAAAATTCAGCTTATTATCTGTCATTCCGAGGTTTAGACCATTTTTATGCTAAGCTGACTGGACTAATTGACTCGCATGTTTTTATTTCATTAGGTAAGTTGTTGAACAATTGTGCACCCTCAAACGTAATATTTCTTTTTCCATAGTTAGTTCTGGGTTTTTTAAGGTTTAATTTATTTGTGTTTCTTAGGTTGTAACGGTGTGCTTATTGTGAAAGTTATTTGTGTGTGTACTTTTCCGGACAATATTTTTTTTATTAAAATGCATGTTGTGTAGGCATAAAGTTGTTGTAGGTTAAATATCTTCGTTTTTTCATATTGCTATTTAAGTCCCTGTGTAGGTCTAAATGTTCCGGTGTTTGTTAGTACCTAAATATTTACTACTAGCGGACGCCTGCGGCTTCGCCCGCGTGGAATACTATTTTTTATAGAGCACCGCGCATTTTTTCAGGATCAAAAGTAGCCTATGTCCATATCCTATTTCCGATCATTTTCTACCTATGTTTAAAATTTCAGGCAAATTGATTCAGTTGTTGTCGAGTTATAATGAACAAACATACATCTAAACATCCATCCTAACTTTCGCATTTATAATTAGTGTGATTTATAAATTACATATTCACTTCAACAAAATTAGTTCACAAAAAATCAAGATGTTCAGAATGATCCGTCAAAAGTTCAATGAAATCATCATTACATCGGTATAACGCCCATGCGCAACAACAAAAACACCTTGTAGGCGTAACTGGCTTAAATTATTTAGTACAGTCAGTCATACAAAAATATAGTAACATCTTTACTACAGAACGTAAAAAGGCTTACACTGAATGGGATTTTGTATGCCTAGGACATTGATGAGATGGAGAAGCTAAACCATACTTTCACCATAATCGGCATAATATTTTTTTTATCAGTAGCCTACTGATAAAATTACTACTCCATAAAAGTGTATGGTACCTACCTACTTACACTTACTTAGGCATCTTAGATTATTATAATGTGGTATTTAATTTCCAAGTTTTTTTTTACTATGAAACTCAATTTCATTTTGAGCCAGATACTAAAATTGTTGTACTACCTCAGTTGCCGACTGTACACGATCGATTACAAACACGATTATTTAAATGTTGAAATTCCCGGGATAATAATTGCACCGTTAATAAAGACATAGCTTCTCATTAATTTAAGCTGTAGTTGTAATTTTGCTTGTCGATTTTGCAGACCATGTTACTCCTAGGGCTGGCAAAACTGAGCTCACAGACAAGTCAATGACCCCTTAGACTATGAAAACATTTATGCAAAATATGCAAATCATGCAATATTTTTGCTTTCGCTCGTAAAGTTTTGTAGTTTTTTTTTTTTTGTTACCAAGCAACGCATGTTTTAGTAAAAGCATGTAAAACAAACGCATTTGTCATATTATCTTTTTAACCCTCTCCTTAGACAAATAAAGGTAGTTCTACTTGACACCCAAACTCCATTATTCACTGTTGACAACCCTAATCCTAAGACAAAGCGTGGTATAGACAAAAGTGTATAATCCGCTCGCAGTTCGCGCTAGGTATATCAATCACGGGTAAAGTCGAGCTGTAATCATCCCAGTGTGTTCCTAACCCAACTCTATTTATACTTTGCTGTTCCAGCTGAATATGTTAGATACTACTGGAGGTTTTTGGATGTACCTACCCATGAAAATGCTTTTCATAGTTTGTGTTTATTTTTTTTATTTTTCATAGATATTTGGAGTATTTTAAAATTCTTAATTTTTTGTCAGCTGACTGAAACTATGTAGGTATATAAAAAACTGTGTGTTCGTATGGCTAACTCTGGTGACGGAGTATCTAGGCCGCCTGGTAGGCCTCCATCATGGCCCAAAGACTTAAAAACCGGGTTAGAAAATTTAACGTGCACGAAGGAAAATAAAAATAGTAAATTGCTAAAATATTGACCTACAGAACTCTTGGTAATGCTAACGATTGGAGTCGCAACATAAACCATTAAAAGTGCTTAAAAATAAAACTTTGTAAAAGTCCTTACATGGTTGGCCAACATAACAATATTTGTGGTTTACAAAATTTTCTTAACCTGTTTACTTACTTAAAACTGAATAACTTTGTGCTACCACGAAAGACCAGCGCTATGGTAGACTATCTACTGTAGCTTATGCTGTAGGCCTTTTTGTTAACTCATTTAGTTTAATAACATGTACCTAATAACTTTTACTTAAGTTACCAAATAACGTTCTTTGATTGAATTTTTAATTTGATTTTACTTTAAATAGTGAACCCTCGCGGCTTCGCTCACGTGGACAAATATATTTTATCCCACGGGAACCGTACATTTTTCCGGGAAAAAAACAGGCCTATGTGTTATTTCAGAATCTAAACTATCTACATTCCAAATTTCATCAAAATCGGTTCAGTAGCTATGGGGGAGGATACGTGGTAACAAACATTCACACACACAAACACGGACTTTCGCCTTTATAATATTAGTAGGATTGATTGAATAATGGTGTCCTATAGCACAGTTCGGTGAGGAACGAACCTATAGAGCGTGTGAACGCGGCCGCGCGAAGCGGTCTATATTTTATAGATGGCCAATGTTGCAACGCCATGGGAAATGGGCCGAAGATTTGCATTCCGACTGACAGAACGTATTTTGAAGTTACCTTATGGCCAGTGGGGCTAAAATGGTCGCAAGACCTCGATTCTACTGACAAACTTTTTCTCTATTTTTTAATTTAAGTATAGTGTTAGTGTAATTGATGCTTAAATCGATAAATGATCTTAACAAGATTTTCAACCTGACAAATATGGATTCCGTGGCCGAGTTGGTAAAGGCACTCCGGAGGATAGCTTGTATCACTGCGGGTTCGAATCCCGTCGGAATTAAAAATTTTGATAAGATTTTTCATTTTCCAATGAAACTTTTTCTCAACTAAACCAAGTCGTCAACTATTTCGTTTTGTTTCATAATCTACTAATGACCAATGAGGTTAGGTTATTCTGTTGTGATGACGTTTTCAAACAAATTACGAATGAGGTTTTGCAAATTACTGTCATTTTGGAGAACGAAATAAAACGCAGCGGTAATGATATTAATGGTTGACGTTGTAGAGTCATTCGGGGCAAGTGGGCGCACTTTCCACTTTGACACCTCACTGTGCTCAAGATCTAGTATTTAGAGCACCTAAAGTATTGTTTTTAGTTAGAAAAATTATCTGTCAATTAAAATAAATGAAATTTGTACTGTCATTTATTTCAGTTTTTGAAATAAATGCATTTTAAGACGAAAAATCGGAATGCGAACACTTGCCCCGACTTGCGGGTAAGTGTTCGCACCCTTACGGGGTAAGTGATTGCATGTGGTGTAAGTGTTCGCGTTGCAAAATAAAAGTAAATCAAGCATTATTTATTCCGATTACAAGTATAAAATACACTTAGAAAACACATAAGAAAGAATCACCTTAAATATTATAACAGCATGTTAGCAAATGAAATGATCAATCATCATAAAATTTATATAACTAAGAAAACGTTATGTTATGTACCTATATATTTAAACAAAATTTTAACTTTTATGTTTGCATAGATTTTACCTATTTAGAGATCAGTTAATCATAATTAGTATATCGAATTTGACATCAAGTTAAAAAAAACCTAGAACTTATCTTATGTAAGTTGGCAAATAAAATAATTAATTATTATAAAATTTATAAACCTAAAAAAATAATTATTATTAATTATTTGCTTAGCGTAAAAGTGCGAACACTTACCCGCGCCCACTTACCCCAAACGGAGAAATTACGAATGAATGCACACAAAATCAGAAAATTATTCATTCAGCCAAGAACTTTCTTTTGCAAAACACGCTCAGATAAGTTCCAAATCTATAGCAAAAGCCTTACCACTATCGGCCTTAGAACGTATATGCTACACGCTTCGTAAAATAACCCAAAACTAACTTTAAATTGTCAAAATTGTAGTTCGCTCCTTACCAACTCGTACACGCACAGTGCGGTCAAACTATGTGTCGCAACTAGTTGTCTGCATAAACGTTGCCAACTTACCAAAACAAACTGTATACCCCCCGTGCCCTGTTTCGGAGATAATGGCACTGCGCCCACTTACCCACTGCGATCACTTACCCCGAATGACTCTACATTAGAAGAATTGGGGGCCATTTAGAATATAAATTAGTATTATAATAGGTTGTATTTTGTAAGAGTAGATAAATCGCCAAATTCTGGGATTCCTCAAAATAAAATTGTTTGAGTAGGTAGTTATAAAATCTAAAGAATATTTTAAATTAAAATTCGCTACTAGTTACTTAGACACCACCATCATGTCCCACATAAATAAGTTCTAGAAGAGAAAAATAAACGCGAAGTTAACACAGAATCGTATTCAGATTTTTTTTAAGTAAGTAAGTATATATTTTTTAATTTTTCATTACTTACCTAGATTTTGTTGTGCCAATCTTCATAGAACTTTCTCTTATTAGCCCCTTAGATAAAAAAAATCAAAGGATATTGAGTGCTTTATAGACAAAAGTGCTTTTCTGCTGTAAAAGCCTCGCGCGTTTTCACGATGGCTCTTTCTCTCATGAGAAAAATATAAATTCGCAATCTCGCTCGGATTTCGTCTCGACCGACTTCTAAAGACACGATAACTAGTAGTTCGCCCCGAACTGAGATCTCGCGCACCGTAGATGGCCAACATTTGGACTTTCTTCTGACTACCCCTATAATTTCAAGTGCTACTACTGCCGGGTATGCCTATTGCGCTAGCTCTTCATGGTAAAAAATACTAGCATGCATGCAATACATAATGTCGTGTCTAATTTTTCATTTATTTCATATTTATGAATTCTCGTCGTATTTTTAAAAGTATACGTCCTAGAATAAAAATAATAACTATTTTAGAATGTACAAATAAAGACCTTTCATTTGACACCGCACTCAATATATTTGTTTACTTAACTTTTTTTACCCCAATTAATTTCATTTTTTATCAAAATTTTTTTTATCATGAAAATAAATCAAGTAGCATCTAAAATCATTGCAAACCAAACCGCAACGATGCCACTCTCTTTTTAAGACCGACCAGTCAATGAGCTACGAAGACATCGAAACTCTATGAAACGGGAGCTCTTGCAGCTCTGGTTTCGTAGTTTTTGGTCTTTGGTCGTATTTCAAAAACTATACATCCTAGATTAAAAATAAAAACCATTTTGGAATGTACAAAATAAGCCCTTTCGTATGACACCCCACTCAATATATTTGTGTAACTTTCATAATTTTTTACCCCCTTGGGAACCCAATATCTTCACAACCCCTTCATCGATTAAGCTCATATGCTCCACCGTAAATTTCCTTATCACAACCTATTGACCTACCAAGTTTCATGCAGATTGGATGAACGGTTCGACAGTTATGCTCGAACAACAATTCGTGAAACATACAAACATACAAACATACAAACATACAAACATACAAACATACAAACATACAAACATACAAACATACAAACATACAAACATACAAAGCAAAATCGCCCAACTTACCACTAAGATCTTCGCTCGCTTCGCTCGCTCGATCGATAAAGGGACCTTTGAATTAGCTATAGTCCGACACAAAATAATACAAATAAATGGGGGCGCCACTTTGCAAGCTAAATACGCGAAATAGATAAATTCTCTTTTAGAAGTTAATTATTACTTCTGACTGACGTCTTCGGTACCTGTACCATAGACAAAAAACCTGTACTTTACCATAGATTAGTAGAGAAAGGGTTTCTAAAGTACTGAAATTTTAGTTGCCGTGTCTACCCGTTTTTGCCGGACTATACGTATGTAGGTCGTAGATAGCTCACCTTTAAAAATAATTTTTTTTCTTCTTTATTTTGGCTTCGCACGGTTTGTGAATTTAGCGAGTGTCAAGTAATTATATTATATTTCAAATTTAAAGATACAAAAAAAAAATGTTTGTAGTAGAAAGTTTCTATAAACCTGGCAAAAACATTAGATGCCCTGGATCCAGCTCTGACGGTCACGCTCATAGACTTACGATCCATTTCGACTTCTAAATGAGTTCGTTCACACGTCCGGGGTCACGGCCGGCGTGATGCAGATACTTCGTGGATGATTTGTAGAAGGGTTATGTAAGATGATTAGCTACATTGTAAGTTCCTATGAGAAATTGTAAATGTAGCTTTTTTTAGAACTAGCTGACCCGTCGAACATCGTACCGCCTCATTTTTTTTATTGATTGATAGGTCCAGAAATCCTCGCGGACCATCTAAGACTCTACCAAAGTTTTATCACAATCTTATGAATGGATGAGACGCATTAAAAAAACATAAGTACCTACCTACAATGATTCATTTTAATTTAATATAGAAGATTGAATTTCGAATCATGCATGAAGATCTGGGAAAATGTATACCGCGCCTTGAAGATACAGGAGAATGTTTCGTTTCGAATTTAGAAGTGCAAAAGAACGCCTAATGTTATAAAATGTGTTTATGTGCTTAGGTAAATTAAAATAATTGTACTGTAGCAAGTAATGGTTTATGATACTATAAAACCAGATAACTGCCAGATTTTTTTTGTAAACTTAAAACAATCAGACACAGAACATCTATGTATGCTAAACATCATAGATTGTATTTTGTCCTGAAAATGTTGATTCTTGTGGGATTTTTCGTGTAGATAACGCAGCATTTCGCATATCATATCATAAACAAATCTACTTTACGCTCCTAACAAGGTTTTTCCACCATAAAATTCATAACATATACCGAGACAACGTCAGTCCCACGGTGCATGGCGGGTGGCGGCCAGCAGCTTTCTCCATTGTCCCGCGCTCCCACGAATACCGGCGTTCAATTGATTCGTTTTAATTGCATTTCGTCGTAATTATGTGATATGATGTGCTTTGAATTTGATCAAAGATGAGACTGCAAATACGAAGTTCGAAAAATGAAACAGGTTTAAGGTATGATTCCGATCTTAGCTGCACGCAGCAGTGTTGCCGCAGCAGTGCTGCCTGCCGCGCTGATTCCAAGCAAGGCAGCAGTGTTGTGCTGTCGTGGTGTTGCGCTGTTGTGTATTCATTCAGTTGCTTCAAGTTGACAAGATGTCGCGTCACTACTGTGCCTCGATCGCCAGTTTGCCCAAGTTTACTATTCTATCCGTGACTATTGAAAAATATGGACAATTGTATGGACTGAACTTAGTTTAGTCAAGTTACCGCTATAGGTGCTGCACTTAATTCCATACAATTGAGATACTTTACTATAGTCAAGGATAGAATAGTAAACTCGTGTATACTGGCGACCGAGGCACTGGTATGTGCTGCCGCTGCATTGTAGCCGCGGCACTGCTGCGGAGCTTGGAATGTAATCTATGATAAACCTATGAAGAATATAGGGACCAGCTCTGTATGCAGCGGAGTTCGGAATCATACCTTTACGCTTTCACGTCACCTTTCGTGATGCCCTCCGAATGAAGAGTTACCATATACACCTTGTACGTCGGTCGGTGGGACCCGAAGTGTTTTTTCTTCTATTTTATTTAGAGACGATTCTTATAATACTATGTCAGTCCCATAGGAAAATATAAATGTAACATTATTCAATATCATAAAGTATCTTGTATGTGGTCTTCTAGAGCATAACCGCTGCATTAGAAGTGGGTGCAGCTAGCATACTCTGAAATAACCCCACGCCTCATCAAGAACCTCAAAGAGTCAAAAATAACTCTTTTTCTTGATTGCGCAACCGTTCTCCTAAGACTGATTCGTCAGAATAATATTGTTATTAAATAAAAATAAATTATAGATGGAGATATAAAAAAAAGTTATTAATTTTTTTCTTGTTTTTTATTCCGCCAAAATAATCTGAGCTATATTGAGAACCCTAAAAAGTTAAGAGATAGTTTTTGTGTTTTGCGTAACTCTACCTATCACCATAGAAAAGATTTGAACGCGCTTGTCACAATAGTGTGGCAATGCAAATAAAAATATTATTATAATTAAACTAAGTTTTCATAGATTTTTCAAATAAAATTAAAATAAAATCAGATTGGTGATGTTTTGGAGAAAGGCCGTCAAAAGTACCCTTAACCTGCGAGCTTGTATGAAAAAGTGATGAGAGTGAATGAGGCGAAAGACGTGTGTCAAGGATCGTAGCAAGTGAAAATCCGTGGTCTCTGCCTACCCCTGTGGGAAAGAGGCGTGATTTTATGTATGTATGTATTAAAATAAAATGATTACGATTAAAAAATGTACCCTCAGCTGTAATCAATCTAACTTGTAACACAGTAAAATTTTATGAATTTAAAAGGAAAGCTAGAGCAGGTTTTACGACGACTGTTCTGTTTAAACACTGATAATTACAATATCAAACAATTAAGACTATCGTAAGGAAGAAAGATTAACTTAATATTGCGGAATAGAGCTTAAACAGTGTCGGTTCCATTATTTTTATTAAGGTGTAGTCTTGCCAAAGACTAAAAAGCACAAATGAATATGAAAATCAGTCAAGACGCTATGAGAAGAATTTACGAACATACACAAAATAATTTTATAATTATAATGTAGATAAAAAAAAAAACAACTGAAAGGTTCACTTAATATTTTTCGAAACGTAGGTAGTTCGAAAGTATTAAACAGCTCACTATAATGATTAAATTAAAACTACATTTAGTAGAAAAACAAATTTTTACGTCATCTCAAAATTACCGGTCGACAAAAAAAAACCCCTGGTTAATTTCTTATTATGGAACATTTTTGAAAGTTTGCAAAAAAAACAATTAAGTACCTACTTAGGCACACTACGATAAATTAGATAAGAAATGTTGCTTACTTTTTCAATGTACCGCGTACCTCGGTTCGATTGTCTTTGTCGTAAATATCTAGTTCTGTTTTTGTTGTCTAGTGCAAAAACTAGGTCCATGATTCAGCCTAGGAAGTGCTCTGTTTCATTGCTACTGCCTGTACTACTTCCTCATACGTCAAGATTAAATCTAGGACCGTCGGGCGAACAAAAGCCCTGGATGCCGATTATACTACCAAACTTTTTATCAACCACAAGCAAAACGTCAACTAAACCTTGCATGGCTTGAAGCGGTTGGAGACGAACAGGGAGACCAACTTCAAGTCGTATGTGCTGCGAGTGGCTGCCAAGCATAAGGACGTATTCCTCGCTCCGGACTTCTGGACTGCAGGAGTAGTTTACAGACGGTATAGGGAAGCACCACCTACGAAGAAAGCGCCCTAACTAGTTTTATTTTATAATTTTTATATGTATGTTAGTCTGTAAGGTATTTACTCTGACTCCCGCGATACAGGCTTGTCCTAGTGCGGGGTCTTTGTAAATTATTTGCCCTATTTATTTAAACTATTCGTGTCCTATGTGTGCATGTTTTTTATGAAATAAATTTAAATTTTATAAATTTATTAACCTAGATTTTCGTGTTTCCTATTCCGATTCTGCTGTGGAGACATTTTATGGTTTGGACTTTGGCAGAACAAATTTTTGAAAAAGCCATTTTACTATTCACCAAATGGCTAACATTTAAGAGAACGAAACAAAACACAGCAGAATGGTTGATGTTGTCATTTAGTACAATTGGCCAGCATTTGCTTTACGTCCAAAAGCATTATAAAAAGTAGCTTAGTCGTAGTCGGCGCCTGGCAGATGTGAAACATCAAAATTATTTGTACAGAGAATAATAATGCTTCCGTGCTTCTGAGGGCACGTTAATTGTCGGTCCCGGCTTTTAAGTCGTTAAGCCATGACGGAAGGCTTTAGGCAGCCTAAAAACTCCGTCACCAGAGTTGGCCATTTGCTCATACGAACTTACTTACCAACTTCGGTAAACATAAAAAAATTACATCAGGCACATACCGACATCACTTATGCAATTGGCATTCATTTGAAAGGCAACCCGATCATCACTTAGAATAGAAACTGCTTTCTTTACGATGTTTTCATCACTGAGCCGCTGAGATTTACAGGATTTATCAAAGTGACCTACAGTCTTGTCTCAAACGTCTATTAGATAAATGTCAAAATTTATAGACAGAAGAGAGCTAATATTTAATTAATGGGTAAGTTGATGAAGAAAAATAATTTTCTTCATCAAATTACCCATTCTGGACCCATTCTTACTGAATAACTAAATCCTAAGAAAGGACAAATAATTTTGAGTAAGTATCTGAAGATCTAAGAACCTTCCAGAGGATACAAATAAGTAGGTATGTTTACGATTTTTTTCGTTATAAAAGATTTGAAATAGACTACAAAGCGGTTTCTCCGAAGTTATTCAAAACCTTTCGCGAAACTGACGCATCGCCACCTGGCGGCGACGTGCCGCGACTGACAACCCTCGAGACCACCTGTGCAGTGATTAGCAATTAGCACTAGAGCGGCCGCCTCGCAACTGATACTGTATCTGTGGTACGCCCTGACTGACCTGTGGCATGCCCAGCAACTGCTGCACGATCTGTGGTAGGCCCTGGAACTGTTACTCTATCTATGGTAGGCCCTGTAACTGTTACTTTATCTATACTGTGTTTCTATGCCAAAACAATGTTGCGCGCTGTATTTTTTAGAGATACAAAAAATCTTGAATAAATTGTATTTATTACACTTTATTCTTCCTTTGTATTGTCTCTCAATTTTAGTAAGTTTAAATAAAATACTGAACTTTTAGAGTAATTAGATCTATTTATTACGTAAATTTTTATTCTTTCACTTAAAATAAATAAACATTTATTCTTATTATTGTAATTATTAAAAAAAGTAATTTGAATTTCTGTTTAATTTTTGTTTTTTAGGCTTCGGACAACTGGCATACATGGCAATGTTTATATGGGCTTATTCTTAAAAAGGGCGTAAAAGGCCAGCAGTTGGCGAGCATGTGCACACACACCTGTGCCAGCACATGTCGCGATGACAGACACTTGCACATGCTAATAGCTTTCTGATCGATATAATGTGGATAAACTGAGTCAAATAAAAAAAAAAAAAAAAAATGTTTAGACTTCTTTTATCGAAAATGAAGTGTTATCAAAATTTACGATTCCGACGGGATTGGAACCCGCACTGATACAAGCTTTACCAACATGGCCACGGAATCCATATTCGTCGGGTCGAAATTCTTGATAAGCTCATATTTATCGATTAAAGCATCGATTAGTTAAGTGTGGAGTGTGTTAAGACTATAAAAATTAAAATTATTAACTTTTTTCGTTCATAATATTTTTCAAGTAACAAGCTATTGTATAATGTTGCTCTTTAATTATTTATTGAACCTACAAATAAAACACGTAGAAATGCTCACTGAGGAGTTCCGTTGACCAGCTCCTGACTCAAAAAGTAGCGAGATGATCTGATTATCTCGCTACTTGGTACCTACCTACTATTATTTATTCTGTGATCTCGCTGACTCGCTTGGTTAGCACTTGCCTTGCATCAATTTGCTTTTGCGTTTGCCTAGGCTTACCATACATGTCTAGACGGCTTAACATTTCACACAAATAACAATCATCATAGCTATTTGAAATATGAACGATTGAATGAATGAACGAATTTATGAAGCTTTCTATTTAACGGTTAGCGGAATGAAATGTAGGTAGGTCTGTACATTGCATTCCGCCCACGAATTGTTTTATTTGAGTGCTTTCGAACGAACCATAAAACAATCTGTTAAATAAGTACAATAAAATGGCTATGGCCACTTTACGACCGTGAAATAGACTTTCAGTTGTTATTTTCATGTTTTGTTAATGTTTAATTCCTTTTATCTCTCTATTATTTGATTACTTTTCATTTAATCCAATTAAATAACTTTCTATATACTTAAAGCAAAGTGTCCACTGGCAAGTAACTTTCGCAACTTTTTGACGACTAGTTTCCACTGACTGCAATTTTTCTATTTGCATACAAGTGGGACTTGCAGCAAGTTCGATAAGTCACTAAAACTTGCAGAAGTCTACTTGCGCGAGCGTTTACACGTTGGAAGTCGCTTGCGCAAGTTAACTTGTGCAAAATTTATTGCACTGGGACACTTTGCTTAAAATACAGAGGTTACTATTTTTTTACACTCAATACATCATTAGACCTTAGCCTATTCCATCTCAAACAATATCAAAGCCAGGCGCTACAGTATCCCGGTGTAAACAAAGATTGCTTCCTAACACTGTATAAATCATCTAGTAAAAATGTAAAGGCCTAAGTTTAGGTTTTGGGAATATTTTTTTTAATTTTGGCGGAAGCTATCGGCGATAATTTTGACATTTTGATGTTTGTCAAAAGAATAACGACAATTACGAAGAATTATTCTACCGCTGATCTAAATCAGTACCTACTAAGTATCTAGTACGTTACTTAGGTACAGGTGCTACGAAGAAAAACGATAAATTAATAAAAAGTCGTCCTAAAACAGGTTGCAATAGGTTTTTCTGTCTCTACCACCGTTATGAAATTGATTTCGCTTACATAATTCATGTGATATTGATTAATGAGTATAAAAACGGGAATATGACTGCAGTCAACTTGATGAAGGAAAGGTATACTTACTTTACTGGAACAAAATTTAGTAGAATGCATTCGTGGTTGTTGCATTTCTAAAAATTAAAAAAAAAATGGTTCAGTACCTAAACTTTGAACCTAAAATAAAACTCTCCTCTTTTTCTTGACACATAGAAACTACAGCATGGCGATTCACACTTATTCGAATGAATTCTATTTGAAGACTTTCTTCGAAAAATGACGCTTCTTTACTGAAAAAACGTCAACTTTTCAGATTTGTTGAATCGAATGCAATCGAATAAATGTGAATCGCCAAGCTGATTGGCATTTACTAATTTACCTATACGGGACAATGTCAAATGTTTAACACAATTTGCTATGCCGCTTATGAGAATTGTTGTAGCCCCTACCACAGTTTCCAAAAACATCAAATTATTCAACATTATTGCTGATGGCTCCCGCCAAAATAAAAAGTATCCCAACCTAAGCTCAGCATTCAATAACCATTACTTGTTCATTAATGAGCTCTCAAAGAATGCAGTTATCAATATAACCCGCCTCACCGCGGTCGAAAGGTAATTTCAATTCGTAAATGTTTCACACCTCAATAAAATTTTAATAAGCCGTCAGAGAATGAGCTTGCTTGTAAAATAATCGATATACGAACTGCACACGACGATATTGGTTACTGCGGTTGTAGACGTCTGTTTTTTTCGCCGGACAACGGACCGTGTTTTTCACCAGGATTCGCGGTGGTGTATGGCGCGTAATGGATGTGTGTACACGCGCCGGATATCGGTCCGGCGAACAATTTATGCCGTTTTTAAGGATTCCGTTTATTGACGGTCCGTTGTCCGGCGAAAAAAACGGACGTCTACAAGCTCTAGGGTCCTAACTCGTACTTCGAGTCGTATCTCTTCGAGTTTAAGTGACAGTTTTAATACACATTGTAATCCTACTATTGCTGGTAAATTATTATATATAAATAAAATTATTATTATTATTGTCTCCTGGGATGAAAAGGTGTAAACCCTTTAAGAAGTAATTTGGCTTACAATGTAGGTTTCTACGTAAAATATACTTTTAATATGCAGCTGGACCTTGTGGTTTATTTTCATTAATTAGGTAGATAAAGATAGAAGATGGTATAGATTAAGTAAATTAGTAACTTACTTAATATAATAATTCAACAAGTTAGTAACAAATTAACAATAAATAATATTCACACAGAAAAAAACACAGTAACATATCAACACTTCTTAACTATCATAAACAACTAAATTTAAAGTAACTCTGTTAATGACTAAAGATAGAAGACAGAGTTCAAATCATCGACCGCAGGTAAATTGCCCAAAAGGTTGGCGCTACCCCGTTGGATTGCTATACTTATCCTCTGTCCGAGGTAAGAACCAGCCCTTTGGTCATTGGTCTCATCCATCAACCTTTTAAGTTTAAGATTTGTTGAAACACCTAAATCTATATTTTAAACTTTCGCGACTTGAACACATTTTTTATTTATTAATAATTCCCGTAAATAATAGTTTAAAAACACCTAAATCTATTCTAATATTACAAGGAGGAAAAGTTTGTAAGGATCTATGAAACCCCTTCAATTGAAAATAATTCAATACCACGTTGGCAAAGGCACGAGCGGGTTTTTTTTTAGTTATTCATTATTATTAGAAAATGCTAAGTGTTAAGTATGTTATAAAAATATTTCACATAGGTAGGTACGTACAGTACAAATTGAATTACTTACAAATAAAGAGAAGGTAGGCAATCTTAAAAAATGTTGGGAAGATATGCTCCAAGTCCGTTTATATTAAATCGTTATTAAAAAATAGCTATTAAACTATAAAAATATAATTTCATCTTTGACGTGTCAGTGACTTTTGACTTTATAAATTCACACCTCCGAAACTCTACTTATTTTAATTTATTCACATAAAATAATTTAATTAGTCGTATTAATAAACAAAAAAATAATGCTGGACATTTCACACAGCAGGATGTAGCAAAAGTAAGCAAAGCTTGTGTTATGTAAACTTGACTAATATACTTTACTTATACATATACTTTTTTTGTAAATATTACCCGAGACAAATATTTGCAGATCATACAAACATTTGTCCCGCAGTGGGGATCGAACCCACAACCTCATGCGTGTCAGGCGGGCCTTCGCTCACTGCGCCACAGAGGTCGTCATCATTATGATTATTATATGAGTTTTAAATCATGTAAGTACACAAATGTCATTGAAAATAAGTTAAGACGTGCTTACGATATTTAAATTAGCATTGAAGTGTCAATTCTTTAATAAAGAGATGAAATCATGTTCAAGTAAATACTGAAGTCAAAATACAAATAAATATGTTTTAAAAGTGTACTATTTCACACGAAATCGAAAATATTATTTTTATAGTAGACTTAATTCAAATTATACTGATAATTTGAAACCTTTTTTGAAAACTTAGTTTTCATTACTGTTTTTCATGATTCTTTGAAAAAATAATGTTTTAAAATTGTTTTTATTGTTTTTATTTTGTAGGTACTTTTAATTACCTACTTAGGTGGTATTAAACAACCTAATATTTTAAATAACCTATTTTCTATCAGTTATAAATAACCTAATATCTTACACCTTTGGCACTCATAGAAATTCTACATTCGGATTTTTTATTTTTAAACCCTTACTAGGCAGGTAGGTACCTACTCTTAACCGAACGCTAAATACGAATACATTTTCACTTTATTTTTAATATAAGTACCGTGAAAATATTATTATAAGTATATTTATGGTAATTGATTTTATAATCATTGAAAGTATTGAAACCTCTTTCAAAGTAATAAAATTAAGTTGTTAGTATCAAGTTACTTATTTTACGATTTTATAAAAGAGTAAATACCTACCTACTTACGTTTTATATACTTAAATCCTTTTAATTTTTTTTCAAATCGCAATAAGTAAGTTCGTATGAGCAAGTTGCCAACTCTGGTGACGAAGTTTTTAGGCCACCTAAAGGCCTCCGTCATGGCTTAACGACTTAAAAGCCGGGAAATTGCAATAAAAATATACTAAATAACAACTACCAATAACATTTTTATCACGTTCTTGTCAAGTGGTAATTATTGATTTACTTATTTTGACATTGTTTCAGATACTGCCCCGGTTTAATTTTCTTAATTATTTACTATTTTAAATCACATTATTTCTTATTTCTTTTCTATTCACCTAAATCTTGTCTCAAATCTTCTTATATAAAAACTATTCATTTACCAAAAACTTACTTGGACTGAAACGGAATGACACACAAGACCTTGGACTTCGGTAGCGCCGATACCCAGCACATTTTCACAAAAACTCTCCACCAACACCGCCGCCAACTTTACAATCCATTGCGGCACTGCCTAGGGCAATCACTTGCACGCGCGTGCTAACCGAACGATGTAACTATCACAAGTGAGACCGGTGTAGATGGAAATGCGAGTTGAAAGTCCCGTGGTAGGGGCAAGCAGCGTTGCGTGACGGCTAGGTACGGTCGGATCGGACACGTCACGGCAATTACCGTGTTCCTTGATTATCATACTTGTTGAAGCATCTAAAACTGAGCATTTTTGATTGCAGTCATGTTTCGACAAATTGAATTTCAAATGAACCAAAGTTTCTCACACCTATAACTATAATAGAGAATGCGCAGGTAGGAACTCGTATTTTGCTCTCTCTTGCAGAATTTTTCCCACGAACTTTGATTCGTACGAGTATTTTCCAGAATGTGTTTCATCAAAACGGATTTGCTGATGGTACATTAATTTCACATGAACACAGCGCTGCTGCTTTGTCCTCATTTTTTTGTTTTCGTTTAGATTTCAAAATTCGAACACGCTTCGGACGGCTGATAACAGCCAGCAACAAACAAATTCGTTATTCAAATAGTTTCAAAAACTATTTGAAAAATAAAGACCCGCATACACCCACTGCTTAAAATATTTATGAAGTAAATAAACTTACCAAAATTACGTCATCTTCTCAGAAACTTCAGACTATTTTCATGCGATGACACTCCAATACTGCAACAAAGGAAAAATGTTTAAAATCACGTGAAGTAGGTATGCTAATAATCAAATGGTACAATGTAAATATTTTAGTTCGACAATCTTGTTTTAAAAATATCATTGTACTTTGATGTTCAAGACCTGTAAAAGTAACATAAGTACCTACCTAATGTTTGTTATGTATGTGTGCGTGCTACACACACACGCCGCTATCGTCGTACAATAAACGGCAGGCAGTGCATTACTAGCCAGTGATCAAGATAGTTGTTTTACTTGTCCGTCCTAATATACAACAGTGGCGACGATCTACCCGCGTTATACAAATAATAGCGTTCAAGATGTCTTCAAGTGCACAGTTCGGAATATTAAATACGTTTGACCATAATACCCAGACATGGAAAACATATAAAGGACGTATCACCCATTATTTCGTAGCAAATGACATCAACGAAAAGTCTGATTCCACGGGCAACAGAAGAAAAGCGATCCTGCTTAGTGCACTCACTGAGGGTACCTATAAATTGGCAACGGACTTGGTACTCCCAAAAAATATCGAAGATGTTCCATACGAAGACTTTTTAAAACTCCTAGATGACCATTTCACCCCGAAGCGCGTTGGATTCAGTGAGCGTCACAATTTTTATACGGCCGCTCAACGAGTTGGAGAAACGTATTCTCAATGGGCGGCGCGACTGCGTGGACTTACAGAGAAATGTGGTTTTCTGAATGTGGAAGAGACGCTCCGCGATAAATTTATCGTAGGAATGCTGTCGGGGAAAGAGAAAGAGAAACTGTACGCAAAGGATTTGGCCGACCTCACACTGGCAGAGGTCGTCGTCATGGCGGACAACATGAGCGTCGCTCGCGCAACCGCAGCCGCCAGTGCTGCCGGCGCTGCCGGCATGGCTGCGACCAACGCGGAGCTGTTCAAGATCTCGAACAATGGAAAGAGTGGAGGCGTAGAAAAAGTGAAGTGTAGTGCGTGTGGTTACACCAATCACAAGTTGTCAGCTTGTAGATTCGCAAATTATGTGTGTAGGAAGTGTCACGTCAGAGGCCACTTGAGTAAAATGTGTAAAAAAGTGAACTATGTGGCGGATTGCGGTGACCAGGGTGAGGATGACGCGGACGATGACGGTAAGCTCTATTATATCCGTTCATGCAGGGGAGAACCTATGATGGAAACAATTCTTATTAATGATAGGCTTTTAAAATTCGAAATTGATAGCGGGTCAACAGTATCAGTGATCTCCGAAAGTTTTTATAAAACTAACTTTAAAGATGTGCCATTATCGAGTACGGTAAAACAATTGATGACGTATACGGGCAGTAAAATTGTATGTGTAGGTACGATACGATTATCCGTAGTATATGCTGGGCTGACCCATGTTATTGTTTTTTATGTAGTTCGCGACGGAGGTCCGCCGCTACTGGGTAGGGACTTTATATCGCGGTTTAACCTACAGCTGTTGCCGGTAAATTACTGTAAAGATTCAGACTTAACTATAAATGATCTGCAACAACAATATCCCAAACTATTTTCCGACCAGTTAGGGAAATTTAACAAGTACAAAATAAAATTGTTGTTGAAGGACAATGTAAAACCGGTTTTTTGTAAAGCGCGCCCCGTTGCATTCGCACTACGCGATAAGGTTAACAAAGAAATAGATAGGTTGGTTGATTTAGGGATCCTGGAACCTACCGAGTACTCGGAGCACGCATCGCCGATAGTTCCCGTTTTAAAAAATAATGGGTCTGTCAGGTTATGTGCTGATTATTCAGTAAGCATTAATAAACAGCTGTTGGTAGAACAATACCCGCTGCCCACCACTAGCGAGTTGTTTTCAAAGATTCATGGCGGTCAACAGTTTAGTAAACTCGATTTATCGATGGCCTACAATCAATTTGTGCTAGAAGATGAGTCAAAAAACCTTACTTGTATCAACACAAATCGCGGATTGTATATATATACTAGGTTAGTTTTCGGGCTAGTCAGCGCACCGTCCATTTTCCAACGTGCTATTGAGGGCGTACTGTCAGGTTTAGACGGAGTCGTGTGCCTGTTGGATGATATTTTAGTGACAGGGAAGGATAGGGCAGAACATCTACGTAGGTTGAACGACGTTCTTACGCGATTACAGGATGCAGGCTTAACGTTACAGAAAGAAAAGTGTAGTTTTTTTCAAGACAAGATTAGTTATTTAGGATACGTTATCACGCGCGAAGGGCTTCATAAATCACCGGAAAAGGTCAAGGCAATGGTAGATGCACCTATTCCTACAAATGTTAACCAACTACAGTCTTTTTTAGGGTTAATTAATTATTACAGAAATTTTATACCGAATGCATCTGCTATCCTCACTCCTTTATATGATTTATTAAAGAAAGATAGCAAGTGGGATTGGACTGAGGCGCAGGATAAGGCTTTTAAAAGTATAAAAAAACTCATGATATCGGAACAGGTATTGGCCCATTATAACCCGAACGCGAAGTTAATATTAACTGTAGACGCTTCACCGAGTGGATTGGGCGCAATCCTATCACAGAGCGGAGAAGATGGTGTTGAGAGGCCCATATCGTTCGTGTCTCGAACGTTGAATGCAGCGGAGAAGCGATATGCCCAAATTCAAAAAGAAGCGACGGCCATTATTTTCGGAGTGCGGCGTTTTCACCAATATCTATACGGTAGATCAGAACCGTTCGTTTTACGAACGGACCATAAACCGCTTTTAACTATTTTTGGTCCTCACAAAGGAATACCGGAAATGTCCGCAAACAGGTTACAACGTTACGCGTTATTTCTTAGTAGCTATAACTATAGAATAGAGTATGTTCGTAGCGCTGATAACAGCGCAGACTTCTTGTCTCGCGCGAGTTTACCGTGTGCGCAGGACAGCTGCGGCGCGGCGGGGGGACCGGGGCACTGCTGCGCGGGTCCCGAACCCTGCAAGTGTAGTGATTGCGAGGTTCCTTATGATCGAGCAACTTACGTATGCTTTGTAGTAGACGGAAGTATGCCAATATCCTTAGATAAGTTACGCGATGAAACGAGAAGAGACGCGGATTTGCAGCGTGTTATAAATTGCATTTTGAAGGGTTGGCCACCGAAAGTCAACGAGATACGGCTGAAACCGTATTATTTGTGCAGATCTCAATTATCATATGAGAATGGTTGTGTTATGAGGGGACACAAGGTTGTTATACCCGTAAGTTTACACCAAACAATTTTAAAAGAATTACATTCTTCACACTTAGGTATAGTTAAAACTAAAGCCGAAGCCCGTTCTAGATTTTGGTTTCCGGGAATTGACCAAGCAGTAGAAACGTTGATAGGTTCATGTGACGTATGCATCCAGCTGCGCCCCTCCCCTCCGCGCGCCCCGCCCGCTCATTGGGAATTCCCACCTAACCCTTTCCACAGAATACACGTTGATTTTTTGGGTCCGATTAGAGGTAGCATGTATTTGATAGCAGTGGATGCACATACTAAGTGGGTAGAAGTGTATAACATGAATACGGCTACGTCATCGGCGGCTGTAATAGGAAAGTTGTGCGATTTTATGTCAAGGTTCGGGATTCCGAAAACAATCGTAAGCGATAATGGCACAGCTTTTTGTTCGCGTGAGTTTGAAATGTTTTGCGAGTCTAACGGGATTATACATGTGACGTCACCCGTTTATCACCCCCCTAGCAATGGTCAGGCGGAGAGTTTCGTAAAGGTGGTAAAGAAAGGTATAAAATCTTGTCTTTTGTTGGGTCTAAACGCTAGAGATTCATCTAACAAATTACTTAAGTATCTTATGGATTACCGCAACTCTGTACATACTACCACGGGATTGTCCCCTGCTCAAATGGTATACGGACGTAAGTTAAGATCGCGATTGGACTTGATCGATCCGACGTCATCGGCACCTTCGTCACCGGCTTTATCTGATCATGTAAAAAATCAACAGTTTATGCAAACTAAATTACAAGAAAAAAAGAAAACTAAATGTTTAAATAAAAATGATATTGTACTGTACAAAAAATTTGTTAATAAAGCAAAATTTACCTGGTGTAAAGGAGTGATTATGAAAAGAATAGGTAAAGTTTTGTATGTAGTAAAAGATGAGGAGAGTTCAGAAATTCACAAACGGCACATTAATCAGTTGATGTTGTACAAAGGGGCATGTAACAACGAACAAGGAAATGCAGATTTACCTGGGTCATCGCCGTCGCCGTCACCTCCGCCGCCGACGCCGCCATCACCTCCGCCGTCACCTCCACCGTCACCGCCGTCAGTATCATCAACACCTCAATCGCCAGTTCAAACTGAGTCGTCACAATGCGAGCCTGAATTGAGATCGCCTAACCTCGGGTCAAGTAGTTCGGCCAGAGGGAGGAGAGTGGAGTTGTACGAGCCAAGTACTTCATCACCGACATCGGAAGGCGAAAATGAGCTTCAAGAGACGCACAACGTGGAACATGTTGGACCGAACGAGACAAAGGAGACAGTAGAGGAGAGTCAAACAAGCTCCGATGACGAGTTCGAAGAAGCAGAAACTGTAGAAACAGATGCCCAGAGGGAACCACAGGTTGATGGTTCGATTTCCACAAAGAGATCGTTACGTGCACGTCCCTTGATTAGTTTTAAGAAGTACTTTTAGATTTGTCATTCTATTCTTAGTTTAGTAGGTATTTAAACCTTACCATTTTAGTTTATTGTACTAGAGGGAGGATTGTTATGTATGTGTGCGTGCTACACACACACGCCGCTATCGTCGTACAATAAACGGCAGGCAGTGCATTACTAGCCAGTGATCAAGATAGTTGTTTTACTTGTCCGTCCTAATATACAACAATGTTTATCAATCAATTGTGTGGTCATCATTTTAAAAACGCATAGTTTTAGGCCTAGAGTTCCTAGGACAGCAATTTTCTGCACACGTTTCACCAAGTTTATTTTCTACGAATTTGACGCAAAAATTATTTAGTTACTATGGCGAGAGTTCTTAAAACCTGCTAAAAACAACACAATTTTTGTTTAAATACCTAAACAAAACAATGAAAAATATGTACACCGCTTTTCACTCAATAGAAGCATTCAATATAAGCCATTTACTAGAGACAAGTTCATATACTAGGCGATAGAGATTGAACCAATACTTATACGTCATTATACTGAATTGAAATTTATCGATCCATTATCTGAGTCCTATAGAATCAAAGGCGGTAATCTGTACTTGGGCTGAATTTTGGTAATTCAATAAAAACGTTTTACTAAATCTGTTTTGAAATTATTTTGAAAGAAAGATTGCCGTATTTGAAACTAATGCTGATTTTTGACGTCAATTTTGAACGCTTGAATGCCACCTTTGATACAGATTGAGAAAATAATGAAACGTTATTTTAAATTCCCTAAACGGCCATACCATTATGTCATTTTTGACAAATTTGACAGATTACCGCCTTTGATTCTATAGGACTCATCTAAAAACGCCGGGAGCACTCTCAGCCTCTCGGTGTATTGTTGCACTAACACCTATAATAACTGCTTACTGTAGTTAAAGCATGCTCGTGTACTGAGCTATTGTTTAGATCAGATTATTATTATGAACTACATGAGTCGAGTCTACATACATAAAAAAAAGTTAGCGATAACTTTTATTATTAGTTGAAAATATTTTGTATTTCTAAAACATTTTAAAATCTTTAAGAATGTGTTAAATAATGTCTCTCTACCTTTTTTTTAGATGGCAATCGATCATGAATCGATAGTTTGTGTTTTCAATAGTGTTATATTTTTATCATACCCAGTTTAGAATAATCGGAAAACAGATACCTACACCTAATTTATTGTGAAAAAAAAATTGTTACTTACCTTAATTGTATTTTTTATTTTATTTTTATAGTTTTGTATAAGAACCCATTAAATATCAGCCTAGTTGATAAATGTGAGCCGTGTTGGCCGAGTGTGTTAGTGCCTCGACTTTCGATCCGAAGGTCGTCGAAAAATTTATATTTAACACGAGCTCTAAACGGTGACGGAAAACATCGTGACTTCGTGAGGAAACCAGTTAGCTTCCTAATAGCGTCGATGGGCTTGCAACCTGTCACGTATGGAATGCTAACTACTGCAAAAACGTGGGCATGTACCAAATATGTATTTGGACGTACCTCTGACTACCCCCTTAGACTCGAAGGATCTTAAAAATGCCTAAAAAGATCTGAGAGAATGTCTACCGCGCCTTGGGGATACGATCGTGATCATATTTTATTTCATTTCATAAATAAATAAAATCTAGCATTCACATTATCTTAACTCAGGTACAGTCAGCGTCATCAATCGGTATCCCCCTATTGATTTTAACAAGGACCCTTTTCATTTCAACTTTGGATTTCAGTCGGATTTGCTAGTATACTTATGGATATCTAATTTCGCTCGAGTTCTTATACTAGCAAATCCGACTGAAATCCAAAGTTGAAATGAAAAGGGTCCTTGTTAAAATCAATAGGGGGATACCGATTGATGACGCTGACTGTACTTTCAATAGCCTAGGTCTTCTAACCTTTAGATAACATTTCATGATTTCAAGTCGCCATTGGTACAGCAAATTGCACTATTCAAATAAATAACTTGCAATGCTAACAATACGTTTTGCTTAACAAATCAGAACTTCATTAGGATTTTGCTATATTGTGGTTGAGGCTATTCCTAAGCGAACTCGTGAAGTATTTTAAAAATCTAATTATGATTTAGAGTGTGATGTTTATTAAGATTTTGAAAAATCATTTATTTAATATTTTTATAGAAGCAAGTTTAGGTACAAAATACTTACAATACATTTAAAAACAGCTCGCAACATACCAACCCCCAGATGCTTTCAGTTCTTTATTTATTTAATAACTAGCTTCCGCCACGGGTTCGCTCGCGTGGTACCCGGATAAAAAGTAGCTTATGTCCTATTCATCTATCTATATTTTAAATTTCAGCCAAATCGGTTCAGTAGTTGTCGAGTTGTAGAGGAACAAACATACAAACTTTCGCATTTCTAATATTAGTGTGATAGTGTAATGTAATTTTCATCATTATCCGCCTACTTTGAACTTTATGCATGGGATACACATGCTATTTAAAAGCCTATAAGCATACTAGTTTCGATAGCTACATAGTAGCACACAATAAGCACTTGTATTATGTCACCGTAAAATTGTAAATACCTACCGTTAGATTATAATCTATAACGTGTGATTGTAATCTGTCGAAAGATTGTGAACCGTAAGAAACTGTAAGCTGTACAGTTTAACGCATTATTTTTCGGTAGATTATAATCTATCGAAGTAAAACAAAATATTACAATTTGTCGCGCGTTAAATTGTCAACTGTCCGAAGGCGCAAACTCTACCAGGGATTATTCAGAATGAAATTAATGTTTAGGCTGAATTCGACCCAAAGTCGTCTTACTCCAGAGTAGTTACTCTAATTAGCCGATATAATTCGAAATACGATTGTTTAGAAAGCGCAACCGAACCTAATTATGTGCATACAAATTATCCTGGTTATAAGGTGGACACTTTATAGGTTATAAAAAAATAATAATAAGGAGTCAACTTTACAATGTCAAAATATTCAAACAAACAGTAGTTTACTCTCAAGTAAAAACTTAATCCAGTTTGGTCGAATCCGGCCTTAGCTGACTATTTTTAAATTCAACAGTGTGGTTGAGAACCAGCTCATCGATTGCGACTGTGCCTGTGATTGTTCGCAGTAAAATAGCGCTAGAAATATTATTTACTGATTAAAACGGCACCATACCGCCCAAAGTGGAATTCGACCTTTATTTATTGTTTTCTTGACTATTTTATCATATAAAACGGAATACATTAAATTAATGTAATTGCTTGTTTGTTTAATCGCATAAATATCAGAATAGTTTGCAATGCATTGGTTGTTATCTGGGTAAAAGTAGTTTAATATTATTTGACGACCTCTGTGGCGCAGTGGGTTAAGGACCGCTTGTGACGCAGGAGGTTGCGGGTTCGATCCCCGCCGCGGGACAAATGTTTGTATGATCTGCAAATATTTGTCTCGGGTCTGGGTGTTTTCTATATATATATTATGTACCTATGTATTTACAAAAAAAATGTATTTAAGAAGTATATCAGTCATGTGGTTCCCATAACACAAGCTCTGCTTAGCTTGGGGCTACATGATGCTGTGTGAAATGTCCAGCATTATTTATTATTATTATTATATTTATTATTATGAGCACTGGGGCGCAAAAGTTGGCCACTAGTTCAAACTATTTAGTTATAATAATCTTACTAATGTTATAAATGCGAAAGTTTGTATGGATGTATTGATGTCTGGATGTATAGATGTTTGATGATACTCTTTCACGCAAAAACAACTGAACGGATTTTAATGAAACTTGGTATACTCACATAGTTTAAGACCTGGAATAACACATGGGCTATTTTTAACCGGGTAGGTACCAAGTGAGCGAAGCCGCGGCCGGAAGCTGTTTAGTAATAAAAAAACCAAATCACCAGATACTTTGGGCTGAATTTACCCCGCCCTAGGATCATTTTGAGTGCTTATTTATCCTAATCTACCTATGCTTAAAGAATTTAAAGCTACACAATTGGGTGTTTTTTTGATTGACATACGAAAAAAAATATAGGTAGGTAGTTTTCGTTTTTATGAATATTATTTTCACAGAAGCTAAAGCAAAAAACTCAATGTAACGCATTAACTTTTCATTCTCAGTATTTCTATGCGATTTTAATTTAAAACATACAATTTCTCGTGTGACCTTCCGCTCTTCCGAACGCATCGCGTTTTTGCAGCCAGAATGGTGGATAGAATCTTTCTCACGGGCCCATGGGAAGAATTGTATTAATTCGTGTCTTGGGCATGGTAGGCATGATAATTGGTCTTTCTTTGTTTTTTAGGAATCCTTGTGTATGTGGGAGAAATTGTATGAATTTTGATCATTTTTAATTTATTTATTACCTAAATAGGTAAATGTTTCATTTTGTAGTTTCTGTTACAGCCCTAGTCGTCACGGAATGAAGTAATTTCGTGATAAGTGATGTTATGATTCAAGTTCCTACTTGTAAGGAGGAAGTATCCCGTCAGGAGCTGTGACTCTTTGGGACATCTTAGTGTGTTCATGTTTTAACGGTGATGCAGATGCAGTTTCTATATACTTAAACTATTCGAAAAAAATAGAAAAATACGACTTTAAAATAGTAGGTAGGTACCTAATGAAAATTGGATGTAGGTAAGTACAATTTATTTCGATTTTCGTGTTAGGAATATGTTACCACGTTCGGAATTAAGTAGGAATTTAGAAATTTATTATTATAAAAAAATAGGACACGTTCAGAAAATATGTGTCGTGCAAAATAGTTATCGAAATATTTTAAGTGGACCCTATTTTGTTTTGAGTACTTACTTATTAGGTACCTATTTATATTTACGATATATTTTGCAGATAATACATTTGTACAGCCTCAGTGTTCTGAGATTTTATTACCGAAAATACATTATTGATGGAATAATAAAACTAGTCCTTTAGAAACCACAATACTACCTATACCTACTCACCAACGAACCCACTGCAACTTTTTCTAAACGTCTCACACAAAAATTACCCCATTTTCAAACCCACAACATTAAACAAATACCGCTGTTATGAAGTAACGCTTGCTAAGCTTACAAAAAAATAATGGCTTGACTCTTGACCCAATGATATTCTACTCATTGGCTTGACCGGTGTTATTTTACATCGCGCTTTATATTGGGGTACTCAAGTGTAGATATTAAACTCCCGTACACATCGGTAAAATTAACTGCGCAAAACGGTCTGCGCAACAGCTTTAACGGACATAACTGCATGTGTGCTCTGCTTTATCAGTTTCAAGAGAACTCATTAAACATGTTTTGAAAATATTCTACTGCTTTTCAGACATTTCGATTCCATATCAATCATCAATCAATCATCAATACTTATAATAAAACTGTAACAGGTCAAATTCTGTACATTGAAGATATTTTGAAAACTTTTTTTGGAGGGCACTCTATAATCGATACTGAAGCCGAAACTGTATTTTTTTCATTCATGTCTGTCTGTCTGTCTGTCTGTCTGTATCTTGGCCGCGCATCACGTCGAAACTACTGAATGGATTTAAATGAAACTTGGCATGATTTGAGTGCATACTACGAGGTCCAGTATAGGATACTTTTTATCCCAAAATTCAACACGGTTCCCTTGGGAGAGGGGATGAAAGTCAAAATGAGTATCTGGTTGTAATTCATTAACGCGTAGTCCGATTTCATTGATTCTTTTTTTGTTAGAAAGTAGGTACTTTGAATATTGTCCTGTAAAAATTTCAAGGTCATGATCTGATGGAGTCAGGAGCTGTTCAACAGAACTCCTCAATAAAAAGGCCTGTGAGTTGAAACTAGGAACTCAGCATATCTGTAAAGTTCCGACTACAATGTAATAATATGGTGACAGCAAGCTGATCTGATGATGGAGTCAGGACCTGTTCCATGGAACTTTTTAGTGATATGGGTATCAAATGAAACAGCTTGATGAGTGAAACACAATGCTGATATGATGATGGGGTCAGGACCTTCATGGAACTTTTTGATGATATGGATATGGGTATGGGTTTTCTCTCTTCCATGCTTCCCTGCTTCTCTCCTTCCAAGCTTCTCTGCTTCTCTTTATACATGCTTTCCTCCATATGCTTGAAGCAATACGAAGTTTGCGGGGTCAGCTAGTAAGTACTAAAATTGGAAAATCATAAATCACTTAAGTATATAAATGTGAAAGTATGCGAGTTTGTGAGTGTTTCTGTCATATGCAGAAAACTTAGTGCGCCGACCAATACATACATACATACATACATACATAAAATCACGCCTCTTTCCCACAGGGGTAGGCAGAGACCACGGACTTCTACTTGCTACGATCCTGACATACCTCTTTCGCCTCATTCACTCTCATCACATTTTTCATACAAGCTCGCCGGTTTAGGGTACTTTTTACCTGGCCTTTCTCCAAAACATCACCAATCTGATCCAGGTATGTTTGCCTAGGTCTTCCCCTTCCAGCTGTATAGCCGACCAATAATAACACCGTATTTATTTAATTAAGTACCAATATACAAAAGCTGAAAAGTATGTTTGTTTTTCAGTTTGTTTGAATGCGCTAATCTCTGGAACTACTTGTCGGATTTTCAAAAATCTTTCCAAATTTTAGTACCTACCTAGTTTTTGGATAACAGAAAGTGTCATATTTTTAATTAATATCAGTTTTTCATTTTTTTATGTTCATTAACAAAAAAGATTGCAACATATAAAACCGACAAAATAGGTGATAAATTCTGGTTATGAAAGTGTGTCCCGTTCACACAGGTCCTCGGCGGAAGTCTCACGATGTTATACAACACTTCAGTACACCTAAACAGGTTCCGCAGTCGCTGAACCAACTTTAAAAAAATTATAGTATTTTAACCCTTTATGTTCCTGGAGGAACCCTAATCTGATTAGTCACGATTTGTGTGGTTTTTTGTAAAGGAAACAGTGCATACTTTGCGTATTATGATTCTGAGACAAAATCATCATCACACCAATCAAACTAATCCCATCTCACTAATCACACTATCACATTACTGAAATTTAAAATATAAATAGATATTGACTGGGAATAGGACATATCGCACCTCCAGAATAGAAGTGACTCAATTCAAAAATCATGATTTTAGGGAATGAGGATCAATCAGTAAACGAAATATTGGGTTTCTAAGTATGAGGGCGTATACTCTTTAGCATTCTGAGCATTCTGTTTTTTAAATAATTAAAATCCATCAATAAATGACGAAGTTATTCAAGTTTTCTTTTCGGCCATTTCAAAACGCGCGCTCGGAGCTTCGCGCTGCGTCTGACGTCACTAGGCGCCCGCGGCTCGGTCTACTAGTACAAAATCGCTAGTTAATTTCAAACTAGCTTCCGCCCGCGGCTTCGCTCGCGCGGCACCTGGATAAAAAGTAGCCTATGTCCTATTTCAGGTCAAGAACTATCTATGTTTTAAATTTCAGCCAAATCAGTTCAGTGGTTGTCGAGTTATAGAGGAACAAACATAAATCCAAATATCCAAACTTTTGCATTTTTTAATATTAACTAGCTTCCGCCCGCGGCTTTGTTCGCGTGGTACCCAGATAAAAAGTAGCCTATGTCCTATTCCTGGTCATTATCTATCTATATTTAAAATTTCAACCAAATTGGTTTAGTGGTTGTTGAGTTATAGAGGAACAAACATCATCCATCCAAACATCCAAACTTTCGCATTTATAATGTTAGTGTGATAGTATGATTAGTGTGATGTGAAAGTGTGATAGTGTGATTTGAAAACCAAGTTTAGGTAGGTAGGTATGTGATTATTTTAACTCGTACATACAAATGATATATATTATGATTATGATTATTATTATGATTAAATTATTAATTAGGTATTACGATTAAAAGTATGTAAAAAAAATACCTATTCACTAAAAAGTTTAGAGGCGAAAATTATTTTTAAGTAGGTACCTACCTAGGTAAGTAGTAAGTAGGTAGGTACCTACTTAAAAATAATTTAAGTAGGTAATAATTTAAGTAGGTAGGTAAATAATTTAGGTAGGTAAAGTTAATATTAGTGTGATTCGACTCCTGATTGTTAGTTTTGTTTGGTATTGTTTTCGGTAAGTACCGGTACTTACCTAAAATACCTATTCAGTAAAAAGTTTAAAGTCGAAAATTATTTTTAAGTAGGTACCTACCTAGGTAAGTAGTAAGTAGGTAGGGACCTACCTAGGTAAGTAGTAAGTAGGTAGGTAGGTACCTACTTAAAAATAATTTTCGCCTTTAAACTTTTTACTGAATAGGTATTTTAGGTAGGTACCGGTACTTACCGAAAACAATAACAAACAAAACTAACAATCAGGAGTCGAATCACACTAATATTAAAATGCGAAAGTTTGGATGTTTGCATGGATGTTTGGATGGATGGATGTATGGTATGACGTCACATCTATTCGCGATCTTCTCGTGAGAATTTTTTAGATTGGTGCACTAAACTCTCTGTCTGTAATAAAACTCGGTCATTTTTGATCCGAATAAAAAACAAAAACACAGTAAGTAGGTATTTATTGTTTTTTTTTATATCTAAGGGGTAGTCCGAGGTATTTCCAAACACATTTGATACATTCCCACATTTTGCAGCAGACAACATTCCATACGTGACAGGTTGCAAGCCCATCGACGCTATTAGAAAGCTAACTGGTTTTCTCACAATATTTTCCTTCACCGTTTAGAGCTCGTGTTAAAGCGCATACCTACTTAGGTACCTACTAATACATTTTTCGAAACGAAAAATCCATTGATGCACGTCCGGGTTCCAACCCACAACCTTCGGATTGAAAGTCGAGGCACTAGCGCACTCGGCCAACACTGCTTCTCTACCTCTGACTACCCGCTTAGACTTTTTCAACGGATCTAAAAATTCCTAAAAGATCTGATAGAATATGTTTACTGCGCCTTGGGAATACAGTCGTAATCATATTTAAAAATAAAAATGAAATCATTTATAATTTTTTTTAATCTACAAATCTGCATAAGTACCTACTTACTTAACAAAAAACGTGAATGACCTCGAATGTTTGGATGTTTGGATGTATGTTTGTTCCTCTATAACTCGACAAATACTGAACCGATTTGGCTGAAATTTTAAATATAGATAGGTAATGAGCGGGAATAGGACATAGGCTACTTTTTATCCAGGTGCCACGCGAGCGATGCCGCGGGCGGAAATTAGTTTGAAAATAACTAGGGATTTTGTACTAGTGGAGCGAGCCGCGGGCGCCTGGTGACGTCACAGCCAGTCGCGGCCTTCCCGCGAGCGTTTTTTAGATTGGTGCACTAAAATCTCTGTAACTCGGTCATTTTTGATCCGATTAAAAAACCAAAAACACAGTATTTTTTGTTTTTTTTGTATCTACAAATCTGCATACTCAACTAAAATCGTGATTCTTTCTCATTGCGATAAATGGCCGTTTTCCGCGGAGAGGGAGGTGAAACTGCCGAAATGAAAGAGACGCAGCTATTGTGTCTTTCACGTTCTAAAATAATATACTTAATTAGTACCAAAAAGTAGAAGTTTTTGAATAACTAGCTGATAGTTTTTTTTTTCTGAGTCTTGCTACGTATTCAAGTCATTTTCCCATTTTTTTGAATTGAGTCACTTCTATTCTGGAGGTGCAATATCTGGGCTACTTTTATCCGGATACCACGAGAGCAAAGCCGCGGGCGGAAGCTAGCATTATAAATGCGAAAGTTTGGATGTTTGTTCCTCTATAACGCGACAACCACTGAACCAATTTGGCTGAAATTTAAATATAGATAGATAATAACCAGGAAAAATGTATATTAATGAATTTCAAAATAATGTAAACATTCCATTTAGGTGTCCAGAAGTGAATATAAAAAGAAAATTGTTTAGGTAGAATTGAACTCAATTACAAGGATTGCAGAGTCATACCATCCATTCCGGTACCGTTACCCAAATGACAGCTTGATGCTGGGAACAAGATACAGAAATAGCTTCACAAATCAAACAGCAAAAATATAATTACATTGAACAAGTTGTTTTTGACAATTTCTTGAGTAGGTAATGTTAATCACTAATGATTTTATTTCTGAATATCTTTGTGAAAATAATTTTCAACCAGCTCTCTAACTAAATACAAACTACTAGCTAGACAATAGAAAAATTCTAAATGCATAAGTCGCAAATAGACTTACTTACTTACCATTAATTAAAATGTAGAATTGTCTCTAAATAAATAGGTAAGTTGGTACAGAAAGCGTCATTAATTGGTATCCCCCTAGTAAGAGGTCGGTTTGCAAGCCGTTGATCTCAACTTTTGTAAAAACTTTTACATCCTTGCTTACTTATGGATACCTTATTTCGCTCGAGTTCCTAAACAAAAATAGCTGATATAATACCCGACTGAAATCCAAGGTTGAAATGAAAAGAGTCTTTGTTTAAATCAATAGGGGGATACCGATTGATGACGCTGACTACTATTGAATAATGAGTCATTCCCTGTGGTAGATTGTTCTAGATAATTTTCCTTTAGCGCCACCTAGTTCTGAACACAGTACTAAATAAAAAATAAATTAAGTGACAGGTTAAAATAGTTATCTTGCACCTGTCACGGGTGCAATAATTTAGCAAATATTTTAATCTGTGGTTACTGACAGTCATACTTTTGTTTAGCAACAATTTTTGAAACTTTTGGTAAGTATGTTTAAAGACGCATTAATCCCATTCCGTAATCACCATTTGGACAATGCTAGACGGAGCCGACATATTTCCATACAATTAAATATTCATTACCCGCCAACGCCCGCGGTCGCAGACATTTTCTGTCATTATGAGAACACGAAACCTTTCGGTTCCTAGGCACTCGGTGCCGTCGACTCACGGTCGGCAAGGAGAAATAGAGAGATAAACTGGCCTCTTAGCTCAGTTGGTAGTAGCTCTGCCTTCTGCACTACAGGTCGTGGGTTCGATTCCCGCTCAGGACAAACATTTGTGTGATGAACATACATGTTTGTTCTGTGTCTGGGTGTTATAAAGTATTCTATGTACTTATGTATTTACAAAAAAAAGTATACTTATAAGTATTCTATCAGTTATCTGGTTCCCATAGTACAAGCTTTGCTTAGTTTGGGTCTAGATGGCGCTGGTCCAGCAATATTTATTTATTTATAAATCGCCTATGTCATTTGTGGTTATGGGTCCTTTCACAATTTAGTGGAAAACAGTTGCTACTATAGATACCTATAATTGCGTTTAAACTGATAAAAACAAAGCAGTGAAGTTCCTCCTACGTGAAAGTGGCTGTTCGCGACCGAGACCAGAGCACACCAGAGGCAGGCTTTGTAGAGGCGCAAGTGACACGAGACCTAGAACTGTCAGTTGATGAGTTGATGACAACGGTCTCCTGTCTCGGTCTTTGGTCTCGGTCTCCAATCTTGACCTCGTGGGCGAATTGCCACCTGACGTAGTCTTGTATTCATCCTATAAATCATTTTTAATTTTTATAGTGTTAAACCACACTTTGGTATTTCATTATAAATGAAAATGATGGCGCTAATCGCTGCTTAAATCGATCAATATGAGCTTATCAAGATTTTCAATCTGACGTAATAAGGATTCCGTGGCCGAATTGGTAAGAGGAGGATCGCTTGTATCATTGCGGGTTCGAATCCCGTCGGAATTGAAAATTTTGATAAGATTTTTCAATCCTATAAATAAATCAAAAATATTGGTGGACATTTCACAACAGCGCATCTAGCCCCAAAACTAAGCAAAATTTGCACTATGGGAACCAAATATTAGATAGAATGAGATGTAATTACAAGCATCCAGATTCCAAAACAAACAATAATCTACGTTCAACAAAAATATTCTTGTCCTGGGGCGGAAATCGGAGTCGACCTCACAACCTACAGTGTAAGGTAGAGCTACTACCAACAGAGCTGAGCGGCCCATGGAAACTATATCGGTAGAGTCGAAAATATCTAAGTACCTATTCCAAATGTGTTTTATCCTAGCTGAGCGTGACACATAGAAAATCAAGTCTAGTATTCTGGTCCCTATAATAACAGCCAAAATAGCTTCAGGCTAAATAGAATGTAGGAAGGGTGAAGGAAGTCGTTTTGCCTAAAAGAGACAGAGCTAGAACACTAGAACGAGTTAACTATAGGAGAATATTTTTTTTAAGATATTTTTTTTTCAAACTCGTGGTTCACTTGGTTCATTGGAAAAAATATATAATTAGCCACACAAATGTTCCAGACGACGGAAACCAAATATTTGTGGTAGCCAATTATATAAAACTTTTAAAACTATCATGGTTGTAAACATTGTAAACACTTTAAACGGGATATTTCCTTACCATGATTTTTGGATTTTTGAGTTTCTCGATATTTCGGCACAGTTGCATGCGCCATGATCACGGTAAACGTTTACCGTGGACACCGTTTATAGTGTTTACAAGGCCAATTACTTATATTTTGAAAAGTGAACTATTCTCACATACATACCTACCTACTCGTAGTATGTACTATCTCTCCTCATTATTTCCTCGTATTTAGTGGTATGATAAACCTATTTACCTAATTACCATATTACCTACATATAAATATTATTACTTATATCCATAACTTGTATGAAATAGTCATACTTAACTAAATTTTATATGCACTCAGAATATATAAAATAGAGGTCGATAAAATTACTTTGCATGTGTCTTATATAATATTATGTTACAAATTTAGATGCTATAAAATACCTATCATGCAAGGGCTTAAATATTATAACAGTAGCTACATCCACATTTGTGGCTAAGCAAGTTCTCATAAGCTAAATACCTCCGTCATGGCTTAACGACTGAGATAATAAATTATGGCTGAGATAGTAGGTTTTTTAGATGCACACTGTAATAGTGTCTGACTCAGTAATTCAAAGGATAATTTAATTTTAAGGTGATTAATAATTTTACTTAGAAGTAGTGTTAAATAGAACTCTAAAATAAATAATTAATAAATAATTTAAGATGTTGCTTATTGAAAAACCCAAAATTGACTCAAAAATGTCTAGTTTTTGTTTGAAAATTAGAAAAACTGAACTGTATCTTGCTTACAATATTACTGAATGTTCTGAGAAAACGTGAATTTTAATATAATTTTCCTCAACCCACAAACAAAACTACTTATTAAGACATTGCCAAAATGTTCCCACGCAAAATATATGTTAATAATATCTACAATAGATAATATCTTATAATTACCTTAATAAGTGACGTACAAGTACATGATCAAACAGTTACTTACATCGTTTTTATTGAGCCTTTGTGTTCGGGAGCGATTTGTAATCAAGTTTTGTATTGGCGTTACCGGTACAACTAAATTTGATGAATACTTTTAATTATACTTAGGGCTGATTTTTCAATCGATAAATAACTTTTATCTTAGGAATAAATATGGCGTTATGACATATTTTCAATACAATATCTGTCAAATCGCATATTTATTTCCTCAGATAAAAGTTATCTAGGTATTGAAAAATCAGCCCTTAGTAGTTCATTTCTCTATTAGGTACTTAGGAACTAAAAAATATTAACGTGAAAAATATTAGATTTGGTCTTTTTATTTTTATTTATTTTAGATGATCTAAATTCTAAAAAGTATCTTATTGAGAAGGCAGGCATCTTTATGGTGTTGTAATGTAACTGGGCATGATTGAGTCGTCATTTCAAACTAGGTCTATAAACTTTTAATATTTAAAACTGATGATTTTTGTAATTAGTCATCCAGTATCAGTTAATAAATAAGTAAATAATGATGGACATTTCACACAGCATCATGTAGCCCCAAAGTAAGCAGGGCTTGTGTTATGTGGACCACATGACTGATATACTACTTACATACTTACGTAATCTTTTTTTGTAAATAAGTACATAGGTACTTATTATAAGTAAGAGCATATCAAACACCCAGACCCGAAACAAATATTTGCAGATCATAGGTACAAACATTTGTCCTGCGGCAGGGGTTGAACCCGTAACCTCCTGCGTCTCAGGCGGGGTCCAGCCACAGCGCCACAGAGGTCGTCCAAAATAAAAACTCAGCAAAGAAGATGAAATTAATGCTTTCGGCCATAAAAAACTTACAAAATCTTCAACTGCTCTATGACTGCTTCTCTATTTTTATTTATCTTTACTAAATAAACATAATCTCTTTATAAAAACTTAAAACAACTTCAAAAATAATCTCAGCTACCGGCGACAATTCACGGTCGGAGGCTTCGCCGGAGTTCAACGACCCCGACAACCGCTTCCCCTAATTATCCTGCCGTCGCTCGTCTCTACTGGCTCTATTGCGGTTTAAATCATCATTTTGAAAAACTACGGAAAATACTGGTTTAAAATAGATTTTAATAAGCTGCAGAATAAGCAACAAGTGACTAAATTAAAAATTAAAAAAACGCCGTTCAATGTGTGTTTATTGCAAAAGGCGATGCGGTGCGGTGCGGAGACGACTAATCAGCTATACCTACCTGTTTGTTTGTTTGTTTTTAGCCTACACTGTCCCACTGCTGGGCAAAGGCCTCCCCTCGAGTTTTCCAGGTAGTTCGGTCTAACGCCATTGCCTGCCACTGATAGTCGCTATACGCTATACCTAACCTATAGTATAATTTATCCTGGATAAGAAGCACTTGCAGAAGGCACAGATACTAGAGTGCGCAGCAAACTTAATGGCGGCTGAAGTGCGCGGCAAATTCGACTTTGCGCAGGTACAGTCAACGCAATTGCGGGGAAGTGAAGGTGGTGAGGGGCGGGGCTAGGCGGGCTATGTAGATAAAGTTTACTGTATTCTATTGCGTTGACTGTACCTGCGCAAAGTCGAATTTGCCGCGCACTTCAGCCGCCATTAAGTTTGCGGCGCACTCTACCAACCGAATCGTGGGACACGCTATGAGCTAAGTTTACTGCTATCTAGTGCCAATCGGATAAGATTACATTGTTAATAAAACTATTGCCTACTAATATCCTACCTTGTAATAAATTAGTAAACGGTTTACGACTATCGAAGCCTATTCCGAAAAGCAATTAAAGGATGCTAATGGGAGCGCACAGTTTAGTTTATAGAGCCTATTTATTTATAAATCACGAAAGACAGACCTTTATTAGCCACTAGCTCGTACGAATCACTTACCTACTTTTACTTTTAGAACATATTTAAATATTCGAATCATAAACCATGTCTTTGGACAAACGCTGACTACCCCTTTAATCATCTTCAAAGAATCTAAAAAATGCTTAAAGATATGAAAGAATTTGTCTACCGTGCCTTGGGAATACACTCGTGATCATTTTCATATTTAATTTATTTCACAAATCATACAATTTGAAAAATCTTTTAGAAAGAATGTGGATGGAAATATGAGTAAGAAGTCTAAAACCAAAGAAAGGCTCGTTCTTATGATGTCTCTTAAATTCGTAAGAAAAAAGAATCTATAGAAATCACAAATGTACTGTAGTATTGGCGAGCTCCTAACAAAAGTGATTCATACAATCAAAGTAGGGACTAGGCACTTTGTATTTCGAAAGATAACAGCTGCGAGAGATCCATTAGGAAAAAATATGCTTGCTCAATTAACTAAACAATGCACTCAACTCAAAAATGATTATGCGAAAGCATATGCAATATCCGCTAAGGAATTATAGACCATCACTCAACAATCATCAGCGGACAAAAGGGCCGAAACAGTTACACTCCGTGTTGCAACCCGACAGAAAAGACCGTGTCATTATAGAGCAGCTAGTATAACATGGCCTCTCTCGGCCCCGAAGAAGCGGCGCTATTAGCACAATGAGGAGTAAATGGGTGATATTTCAGAGGTCTCCATCAACTGGGCGAAAACGAATCTCAAGCATTTGTGGCGTAGTTTCTCCCAATTACACCGTCTCTAGGCCGCGATTGGCCGCTTCACGAAGAATCCGGCTTGTCGTGACTGTGATAAAAAAACTGACGCAAATTGCCGATACGCCTCGTACACACAATTTCATGCTCCGACTTCTAAAGAACAGTCTAGATTCGTCATATTTCCAACAATGCCCGAACACGAATCCGCCGTAGATTAAATTAATTAATTGCTCCGAATCTAGCTAATGACTGTTTAATGCGTGTCGAAAACATTGGAGCTCGTACGGCGCTTTATTCAATTGTTGAAATTGGCATTTTTTTTGTCGGCATTTATCAATGGCGTGACTCGGAACTGTTGGAGGCGTTATTGGCACTGACAGTGATCTTAGAGCATTAGTCTCGACTCCGCCGAAAGGTTACAGAACGGGACTGTTCCCGCCTCTCCCGCCTCTCAGCAAAGAGCTCTTTTATGAGTGCTCTTTGATTTATTCCTCTGATTTCGTAGAGTGCAGTAGTTTCTTTTTTTTCAAGTTCAATCAACTCATCTAGCCAGGAACATAGTGATGAGATTGTCAAGTCATCACACTGTTTGATTTGTCGCGGACCACGATTACTTTTTCACTCTTTTTAGGGTTGTCACCATCTATGTTCAATGCAGTATTTTCTTGTTAAGAAGACATTCGCCTGCGTAAGTAGTTACGTAACTGAAAAGTAAATTATGAATGCGAACGTTGTGTCATGCATGAAAACAAACATAATTGTTTGCTGAATGAATACGTTGGACGGACGTAATTTTTCCTTCAGACTGTTCGTGTAAATATAAACAATCCTATAATAGATAATGATTTGTTAATGCGTCAGTAACAAATAGCTAACAATTTTTCCTTATAGAAAAAATGCAGCTTCTCTATGCTACACGATATAGCAGAGTTATTTTAAGTTCTATTTTAAATTTTGTATTGACTGATTGCTCTTATTTTGCAACCCTGTAAATGACGAACCAAGTGTTGTAATGTAAGACGTGCAAGATATGATTTATCGTAGGCTAGACAGAGACACCACATGAACTTAAATTGGTAAATCAGGTCTATCCTGAACTGTTTAATAAGACTGTGCACGAAAGATTACGTGGTGACATAAGGACAAAGGCCCTTGTATTTATTTTAAATGATGTAGGTAGACAATATCCGATAGCAACCAGCTTATCGTCACACGGTGCCTTGGACTTTCGGATTTCGGAAAGAAATACATAAAAGATATTGTCGACCGAAAGATATGTGGAGTAGACTAAGTCGCAGGCTTCACATTAATTTTATATGCAGCCAGTATGTCTGTTTATATTTTCGTATGTGCTGCTATAACTCTGGTGGCGGAGTTTTTAAGTCACCCGAAGGCCTCCGTCGTATAAATAATAACGACCTAGAAAACATAAAAGTTGTCTATGAATGAATGAATCCTGACGTTGTGGACGTTGTGGTTCGTTTGCAATCATCTATACTAGTAGGAAGAAACAATGTTAATTTTGGGACTGACAGTGACATGCAACTAGTTTAGACAAAAGTACCAGCCCTACAGTAGTTTCGTCCGTTGTCGATGCTTATCTCCGGCGATTCGTTCCGGACGGGGACCGGCGCGTGACCGACCACAAGCTGTATAACCACGGCTTGATGACTACAAATCTCTATAGCTTTCAAATTATTGTACTTGGGTACAATTATTTGGTATTTTAACATTGGAGCTTCCAACCAGTTGTCTTTTTCAGTAATTTTTAGGATACAACCTTGTGTTTTTTTTTTATTTAAATTTGCCATTGTGCACATTTTAGTCGTGATTCTTTGGGGGTTTCAGTCTCTGAACTTCTGATAATTTACGATAGGTGCGATAAGCGATAAAAATCTATACCTACCTACTTACACATTTTGAGTTTTTAAAGTCACTTCTTCTTCACGTTATGTGCCAAATTGGTAACTTTTGTTTAAAATTAGTAATAGAGCAGGGCAAAGCATCGAATCTAATATAAGCTGGTTCAGTTGATTTAAAAAAAATAGCAAATTATTCATAGATTTTTGTCACTGACTGTACTTACTTAAACATCAATATTTTTACTTTCTGGCCTGTATCCCATATTTACGTATCTTTTTCGATCTGGTTAATTACAATTTATTTTTAACGGTAATGTCACGTTAAGTATATAAATTTATTTTTAAATGTATGTACTCGTATACTATGTGTATGAAAGCAGTTGTGTCATTGACCTCTATGTTAGTAATCCTCAAGTTCAAAGTTTCAATGAAGATATTCATGTTTGACAAGGTCAAGTGCTATTAAGAACACTATGTACCTACTTACATGTCTTACATAGTATAAATACTGTAACTGGTTACAAAAACAGATAAGTATCACTTTAAGTGCTCAGACGATAATATTCTGCTGTGTTAAAAAAAACTTTGGTTTTATGTTAATATTCGTATAGGTTAGGTACGAATATTTCCGACTAGCAGCGCTCTCGCAGCGTTGCCCCCGTAGTAATGGTGATGATAATGAGAAGAAGCCTCTTTGATGAAATTCATCAAAGAGTAGCACCTTCCTCAAGAGTTTACCTATCACATGCAGAAATAATTTTTCAAATCCGACTGAAAGTTCCTGAGATTAGCGCGTTCAAACAAACAAACAAACAAACTCTTCCGCTTTATTATAAACTAGCAGCGCCCTCGCGGCGTTGCCCCGTAGTGATGGTATATGGTGATGATGATGATGAAAAGTAGCCTATAACCTTCCTCAAGAATTTAGCTATCAAACGCAGAAATATTTTTTCAAATCCGACTCTTAGTTCCTGAGATTAGCGCGTTCAAACAAAAAAGCTCTTCCGCTTTATATAATTAGTATAGATAGTATATATTTTTACAGTCATGAAATCAATGGATTGTCTATGGAATTGTTTTACAAAACGAATCCTCTATCATAAATTTGAAATATTAACACGACTTTTTTTTTATGTTATGACTTGAATTTTAATACAGTCCAATGTTATAGAACATGAAAAAATTGGCAAGCTATTTAAAAAAACAAGCAAATTTAAAGCATTTAAAACTATCATCATGGTTATGAACCTTATAAGCACTAAGAACGGGATATTACCATGACTTCTCACAAATCAAAGTAAATATCAAGCATGGAAACTTAAAAACAAATTATTTGGCAATGTGAAGAGTCATGAAATAGGTAGGTATTTAAATAGGTACCAACAATGAAACGCGACAGAGCGAGGCCGATGGGAAAAAATGTAGTTACCAACACAATAGTTAAACAGAAATCTTTTATTACTCATGAAACTTCTGGAGGTTTTTCGTCTGACCATTATTCTAAGGTAAGTAATCTTAATGAGACGATAGGTATCGATAAAATAGTTTGAAATAAGTGTAGGCTTTTAATTTGCCTTTTAATCGTCTGATAGTTTCCTGTTTTAGGTCCTGAGATTATTTCTATAAAATTATAAGTTAGTGTAAGTTCTATTTTTCATAAAATAGGTATACCTAATGTAGATAATAAAAGTTATTGTTCCGTATTCACTTTCGGGGTTATGTCAATTCGTTCCTTTACCATGTTTTAATTGATTGGTCACGATTCAGGATCGATTTTGATTTTTAAATCGGTTCTTTAGGAATAATTCCTAACATATATAGAATTCAATTTAATGGCATTTAATGGGCATGGATTCAGCTTTTTCGCCGAAACGTATTTAAATTAAACGTGGTCGTGAATTATTCAGAAAATATATACTTATGCTTCGTTGCGCCAACGTGTTCTTTACCAATTTGTTTTCTTACTTTAACAAAAGTAATAAAAATTCAGATAAGAAATAACAATAGATAATGCTTTAGCATTAAGTCCTCCTTGCACAATTTGTTATGTGTGAAAGTGTTAAATAAATAAATAAATAAACAATTCCATGAAACTCAAAGAAATATCGAAAACGAAATACAAAAGAACAATGACCCAGATCCATTAAAGATAACCATCGAAGTTGACGCATGTGTGGAATCGATAACAGGAGGTACACGCACGCACTCGCGAACGTTATCGAACCAATATTTACTCAGTCGCGACAACACGCGAAACCGAGACCGTGTGAACCGCCTCCTGGCCCAGCAACGGCCGTGCCGACCCTCCACTTCCCCAAAAGGGAAGATAAAAGAGCGAATTCAAGAAAATATTACGACACAATCAAAGTGTGTAACCGTCATACGTACCTCTACCTATTCAATCGACAACAGCTGCATTGGAACGGAACGGCAGATGCGCGCGAGCAACCCGACCGACGCTGCTAAAGAACCGGCAAAAACCTGGCGGCCCGTTCCGTGGATCGTAAGATATTTTTTCGAAAATGATATAGAAAACTTACCGAATGCTGGAGCTGGAGGAAGGAGCAGCAGCGCCGGCGCACTCACTAACAGCACACGTGCACACGGCGCAGGCGCGCACCTGTCGCGGAATGACTGGCCATTTCCATATTTGATAGTTCAAGAGAACGGGCGACACGCTCGCGCAACTCGACGCGCCGAGGTGGACTGAATACCGCCGCGCGCGCTACCTGCGCCCACCTGTCCCCTCCCCACCACCAGGAACCGGATGGTGCTCCAAAACAACGGCCAACAAAGGACGTGCCGCGAATGTTCGCGCCACCACCGGCACAGGCCCGGAGCATAGCCGGGGCCACCGGACCCCCGCGACACCTGACTCACGCGCCGAAACCATCCAACAATTGATTAACGACACACCGCCCACACAATGGACCGCCTCGTTCTCATAACCGAAGTAACACACCGCAACAATGACGTTGCACATGCAAATTCATTTATCGATAATGAGCACAAAGCGATCGATTCAGGTGACGGTCTGTCACCTGCTGAATGCGCTCGATCGGAAAGCGATTGCTCAACTAATTGTCGAAGTACATGTAAATACAAACAATGGCCGTGGACATCCGAGGCAGGTTTTGTTTTTTTTTCAAACAGCGATTCGGTTTCGTCGTAATTTATTTACAAATGGGTTCCTGTGTTATTTGTAAACCGACGGACGTGATACTCATCGCTTATCGGCTATCCGTTGATAACGGTGCGGCCAATAGCTCCATAATTAAACCCTATCGAGATTTCAGCCGCTCCCGCTCGCTCCGCTTAATCCCCCGCAGCAAACGTTTGAATAGACACGGGCTTTTCGTGTTTGTCCTTTCCATCATTATCTAATCTTTAGACAAGTACTAGTTGCTTACGTTCAAATAATTTATCGTTGCCTCTTAGCTTTGTTGATCTTGAATTTGTTTAGTTTGCTATTTGGGGTTTACTCTTTTAATCATCAACTGGAAGTATCTTATACTTACTTACCTTTAACGGTGATGAGACTCTCAATATCGTCTCATTGACTAATGGGAACCCATATGGCGTCATTAACCTGGTGTGAATTATGTTCCTTCCACCTAGATAGCTACTAGGAGTACTTTTAAGTCAGAAGAACAACATATCGCTCTACAATCATAGTTTCGGTTAATATCAATTGAATTTGGCTTGGTTTTGAATTTGACGGAAACCTCATCAGCACGATGAGACCGGTTCCCGTTTTCTCGGAGCGGACTTTGGTTGCGGACTTGTAAGAAACGGACAAATTTGCGAAAATTTCACTACAATAACCACAAGTTACCAACTCGCATGGCTAATGATTGAACGGCACCAAAATTAGACTCATTTCACATGACCTGAGTTTTAGTCATGGCTTAACCTCATGTAGCTTTCGAGAATGCTATACTCGTATTTGCCTATACAGCTCTCGTATACTCGGGATCAAATTTTCTTCAAAAAAATTGTTTTGCAATACATATAACTTAAGACCATCACGTTGAAGCCGGTTTTCCTTTGACATCCAAATTGCAGTGACACAATGACATTGCGATATAGCACAAGGTGCGCTAGCGTCGGTAGCCACGTCATGCCTTCGACCGATAACAACTGGAAGCAGTTTTACGTTTTCTTCGTTGAAATGCAACCCGATAACACTTTTGCGATATGGCCTATTCTATGAAAGGAATATGTTTACAGATAAATAATTATCTGAGAATTGTGATATTTTGGCGTGAATGGAGATATGAGGAATTGAAGCTTACACTACTGATGCGATTGCTAAGTGAAATGTTATATACCTACCATGTAACCACGTTGTAGAATTAAAACTAAGCAAACATTTTTCTCATGTCAATCTTAATTATATATCCCCATACGAACAAAAGAATACATTATGTAATATAAAAATGTAGGTATGTGTACTAAAATGATTTACAAAATACCTACATAGAAATCAATCGAGTGAATGTAGTGTAAGTATATAACTTCTGAACGGGCAACTTCCAAACAGCGTTGTTCAAAACAAAATTAGCATTTAATGCTAATTATTTTCATCATTTTTTTAACTAATTACATAGTTTAATCGATCGAGCGAGCGAAGCGAGCGAAGATCTTAGTGGTAAGTTGGGCGATTTTGCTTTGTATGTTTGTATGTTTGAATGTTTGTATGTTTGTATGTTTCACGAATTGTTGTTCGCGCATAACTGTCGAACCGTTCATCCAATCTGCATGAAACTTGGTAGGTCAATAGGTTGTGGTAAACTCTCATTAGGTCGCTGAAACAGCGAATGATGGCCATCATAAAGGCAAGAGGGGGCAACACGCAATATTGAATAATTGATTATTGTTCCAAAAAACGTTGTGTCACTTCAAAATCTTAATGAAACAAACCGGAGAGCAAAGATTTATTTTTCGCTTTTTGTTAAAGTTGTCTTTTTTATTATTTTTATTGATAAACCATGTTATTTATGTCATAAAATTGCTGCCATTAAACAGATTCAGCAAGATAATCCACAAGTTTAATCAATTTATGTCATGTTTAAACAAAAATGTTAAGTTTTACGAAAAAAATCCAAGTGGGTCGATTTTTTTGGAGGCCAGTGTATATTATTATCCTACTTCCTACTATCCTACTAATCCTACTAATCGATCGAGCGAGCGAAGCGAGCGAAGATCTTAGTGGTAAGTTGGGCGATTTTGCTTTGTATGTTTGTATGTTTGTATGTTTGTATGTTTGTATGTTTGTATGTATGTTTCACGAATTGTTGTTCGCGCATAACTGTCGAACCGTTCATCCAATCTGCATGAAACTTGGTAGGTCAATAGGTTGTAGTAAGGAAATTTACGGTGGAGCATATGAGCTTAATCGATGAAGGGGTTGTGAAGATATTAGGTTCCCAAGGGGGTAATTTTTTTTTAAAGTTACACAAATATATTGAGTGGGGTGTCAAACGAAAGGGCTTATTTTGTACATTCCAAAATGGTATTTATTTTTAATCTAGGATGTATAGTTTTTGAAATACGACCAAAGAACAAAAACTACGAAACCAGAGCTGCAAGAGCTCCCGTTTCATAGAGTTTCGATGTCTTCGTAGCTCATTGACTGGTCGGTCTTAAAAAGAGAGTGGCATCGTTGCGGTTTGGTTTACAATGATTTTAGATGCTACTTGATTTATTTTCGTGATAAAAAAAATTTTTGATAAAGAATGAAAATAATTGGGGTAAAAAAAGTTAAGTAAACAAATATATTGAGTGGGGTGTCAAATGAAAGGTCTTTATTTGTACATTCCAAAATAGTTATTATTTTTATTCTAGGACGTATACTTTTAGAAATACGACGAGAATTCATAAATATGAAATAAATGAAAAATTAGACACGACATTATGTATTGCATGCATGCTAGTATTTTTTACCATGAAGAGCTAGCGCAATAGGCATACTCGGCAGTAGTAGCACTTGAAATTATAGGGGTAGTTAGAAGAAAGTCCAAATGTAAGCCATCTACGGTGCGCGAGATCTCAGTTCGGGGCGAACTACTAGTATTATTTTGTATTCTTCCGTGAACCATTTTGATTGATAATATAATTTTCTTTCCAATAAACTTCCTTTTAAAACAAGTGTAAGTAATACCGCGATATTGGAGGCGTCATTACGGATGGACGGCGGATGGCGTCACGTCCGGTACCGACCACAAAAACTGAATAGAACCTCCGCTCAATTGATGAGGCTTAATACCTTCAGACTCAGAACACAGATTAGAACTCAGACTAAATCACTGGATCATTCAATATTAATATTTCAAATAAGAAGTCTGTCTCCACCTCCACTGTTCCCGCGATCAGGGAAGCAAAAGCGGTCACATTTGGTGTTTCATAATATGCTTCATAAATTCTTCATAAATAACTACTTCATATATGCTTCATTTAGGCATCATAAATACTTCATACATGCTTCATTTATCAAACCACAAAACACCTTTTTTGATAGTTCTCTATAGAATCTATTTTACCTTGATTTTACCCAAATCTATAGGCTAGAACTGTCAAAAAAGGTGTTTTGTGAAATGTTTTATAACTGAAGCATTTATGAAGCATGCTTGGACGAACTAGATGTCTAGACCCCGATTTCGAAAGTCAAAACGAAAAAAAAAAAGTAAACCAACTATTGGTTGAACTGTTCGTTCCGTTCATTCAGTCGCGCTAATGTCATTCTACGGTAAACACAAATTTGGCGGCAAAAAAAAATGACGAAATGTGCCATCAAAGTGTGCAGAAATTACAAAGGACGACGAAATACAAATAAGGAAGTTACCTATCATCGGTAAGTAAACTTTAAATGACTATAAGATAAGGAAACAATGAAAATAAAACTTTGTAATTTTAACTTAGCATGTTTTAGAGGGCTGCCATATTATTCTTTGAAATTACCCATGTGCGCGTGAGCTAATAAAAAAAGTGTTGAATAATTATCTAAATGTAATTTCGAGGTCTAAGCTGCTATTTAACCGTAGTGTTGCCTGTTTATGGGAATCTTTAGAAAACATCCGCACAAAAACGGTTTTATTGAGAGGATTTTACGATTTTGATGTTTTTTGTGTTTGAGTAGGTTACTGGATTGTTTATATCACAGATTAGGTAGAGATACTACGTATGTTTAGATTCACCATTAGATCCGGTAGGTGGCGCTGCAACCAAATGGCCATACCGATTTTGTATGGGAGGTTGGTGCCTTTTTTTTTTCGCGCTGCCATTAACCAAACATTAAATTATAAACTCTTAGGAGTATAACAAACAATATTTGTTAACACAGTATACAGCTTCACTCAGCCAGGGCCGAGTTATACAGGGTGAGTTTTTTAAAAGTTCCTCTGGGGCCAAATCTGAAACTATTAGCAATAGCGAAAAACACTCAAAGGAGTCTACTAAGTGATTTTGATAAAAAGTAAAACTGCATCATTACATTTTAAAAATAATCATTTTCTTGGCGAGGAATCGAACATGTAGTTAAAAAAAAAAGTTTTTGTATTAATATACCATCCGATAGTGTAGATGATATGGATCAAATTCTGAAAAGAAACTACATGTGCCAAACTAATGGAGTGTTGATTTTTAATAAACTGATTAAAACTTTTACTATTTCGTAGATTACCCATAACTTTTTTATTATTAGTTTGCCGTATGTAGTTTCTTTTCAGAATTTGATCCATATCATCTATCGGATGGTATATTAATACAAAAAATTTTTTTTAACCAACATGTTCGATTCCTCGCCAAGAAAATGATTATTTTTAAAATGTAATGACGCAGTTTTACTTTTTATCAAAATCACTTAGTAGACTCCTTTGAGTGTTTTTCGCTATTGCTAATAGTTTCAGATTTGGCCCTAGAGGAACTTTTAAAAAACTCACCCCCTGTATAACTCGGTCCTGGCTGAGTGAAGCTGTATACCTACTGTGTTAACAAAATTTGTTTGTTATACTCCTAAGAGTTTATAATTTAATGTTTGGTTGATGGCTTCGCGAAACAAAAAATTCAACACTTTCCGGCATAGACTTTTAAATTTTAGTTTACCTACCTACTTATATAAATATTAAAAACTGAAGCTTTACGTGTTTGAAGCAAATGTCGCGTATAATTATTTTATATATTTTTACAGAATACCTAAAGATCCTATTGCCAAAAGAAAGTGGATTAAAATAATAAGGAAAAGCCGCGGAGAGGATGTCTGGCAACCAGTGCATACGACCGTGATTTGCTCAGATCATTTTTGTAGTAATGATCTGTATTTGGTTAATAACGGAAGGCTACGAAGGCTGAAAAAGGAAGCGATCCCACGCAAGGTAATTTTATAACTCTCCTTTTGTTTTTCGGGTTTTCTGTGCCTTTCCTGGTTGTATGTTTCGAACCAGAATACTTCATGTGCTAGTCTGACTTCCACAGATTTTTATAATAAACGCTCAAGCTTATATATTTTTTTTATTTTACAGGCATTGTTCTTAAGATCATTAGGAACTGATGATGAGGAGGATGATGAGGAGGATGATGAATACAAGGCGGTTAGATTTTTTAAAGTTTATTAAAAGTAGTTTCGAATAGGTACCTAGAATAAAATATCTGATCCTGCCGTCTACCACAGAATAGGTACAGAAGGCGCACTCCGCACTTTTGGTACAAAGCTACGAGTAGCCGTAAGTACGAGGCCCGGGCGGGCCTTCGCAGTTAGGGTTCCCACTTGCCGCTCGGCATTAGGCGCTTAAAGGGCCTGCGACAGGCGAATTTCCATAAAAACGTAATACCGAAATCATAAAGAATATTTTTATCAGTTTAAGTTGTTAGATTAAGAGAGTAGGTATTTATCTAGGTTCCTGTTAAACTTTTGTTCCGAAAAACATACCTAAAAAGAAATGTAAGCAAATTGAAATGAAATCTTTGTAGATACACCAAAAATGGCATTTTTTTCTTTTCATTTGTTCTATAGTAAGTTTTTTGGAACTAAAGTGTAACAGGAACCTAGATAAATACTGCCTTTATCCATATAATAACATAACGTGATAAAAATATGCTCAAATTTTAAAATATTTTGGTATTACGTTCCTAGGTACGTACCTACGTACGTTCACCGGTCTCTTAAGTGAGCTGAATTGCACTTTGTTGCGTAGCAGCAAGAGTCGCTATTTAAATAAATGTTTGTCGCGAAGTCAGGCTTCTGTACCTATTTATTCTGTGCATCTACTTTGATTAGGTAATATAAAAAAAATATATATATTTGGTGTACTAAAATAAATAATATACCTAATACTATTGTTATGCAAAATAAATAAACTTTTTTAAACGGTTGGTTAAACGGTTTTTTTTTTTTCAGAAAAGTCTATTAGATCTATTAGAAATATCTATTAGAGAAACTTCTGACAATATGATGTCCAGCAATATTACAAGCATACCATCTGCCAGTTCTAGTAGTTATTTACCTGGGCTAGCTACTAGTAGTACAGTCGGAGATGAACGGAAAAAAGAAAATGAAAGTGAGATTATTGAAGATTATTCTGATCTGGATTCTATTTTTGATTCACCAAGAAAATCGAAAATGCGTATGGATTTACGAAGAAAAATACGACTGCAAAAAAAACACACTCTAAAGATCCAATCTTTAAGACGTAAAAATCTAAGACTTCAAAAGAAAATAACTTCTTTTAAAACAATTATTGAAACACTAAAAAGAGAGAGATACATCGACAACGACATTCTTAATACTTTAAGTGATAATGTGTTTGCTGCGGATCTATATTCTAGTATGAAGAAAAAGCTAAAAGGATCCAAGAGACCGGTTAAAAAGTATGCTCCAGAATTTAGAAAATTTTGCCTAACTTTACACTTTTTATCTCCAAAGGCGTATAGCTATGTCAGAAGTCAATTCGAGACATGCCTCCCACACCCCAAAACCCTATCTAAATGGTACTCAAATATTGACGGCTCCCCGGGTGTGACGGAAGATGCTTTTAAAATGTTAAGGGTCAAACGAAACGAAACAGACAAAAATATAACTTGCGCATTGATCGCTGATGAAATGTCAATAAGACAGCAGACATGTTATAATAGAAAGATTTTTAAAGATGAAGGTCATGTTGATTTAGGAAGTGGACCCACTAACAACATGAATATTCCGGCGTCAGAGGCATATGTATTTTTACTTGTCTCTCTAAACGAGTCTTGGAAATTACCGGTGGCTTATTTTTTAATCCATGGCATGACAGGGGAACAAAAAGCCAATATTATCAAGACCATATTGTATAGATGCCATGAAGTAGGCGTTGACATCGTGTCGCTGACGTTTGATGGCCACAGTTCAAATTTATCAGCCATGGAAGAGTTAGGCTGCAAATACAAAAACCCAAGAGAGCTTAAGACAACGTTTAAACACCCATGTGCTGATTATGAGGTGGCAGTATTTTTAGACTTCTGCCATATGTTAAAATTAATTAGAAACCATTATGAGTCAAAGGAAGTGTTTCTATGTAAAGATGAAGAAATAAAATGGGAATATGTAAAGAAACTGGCCGAATTACAAGAAGAAACTGGTATGCATCTTGCTAACCGCCTTACAAAAAAACATATTCAATTCAGAAACTCCATAATGAATGTTAAGTTGGCAACCCAGCTACTTAGCAGGAGTGTTTCTGTAGCAATTGGATTTTGTCGACAAGAGCTAAAGCTGCCTGACTTTTTGGAGAGTGAAGCAACAGAAAAATTCATAATGACCATGAATAATGTTTTTGATATATTCAATTCCAGAAACTTACATGCACACGGTTACAAGCATCCACTATTTCCCGGAAATAAAAATGAAGTGTTTTCGATGTTAGAAGAAGCAAAAGATTTAATTTTGAATTTAAGTCTAAAAGTATCTAGAAAAAGAACTTACAAGGAACATCAAACATCAAAAAAACTGGTATTAAAAAGCTATGTGCCAGTTCTTAAAACACAATCGTTCACAGGATTTCTTGGCGTTCTGATTTGCATAAATAGTTTGAAATGTTTGTATGATTCTTTAATAGAATCAAACAGAATGAAGTATTTAACCACGTATCGCATCAGCCAAGATCACATAGAGTTATTTTTTGGCGTTAAGGATGCATGGGGGCTATAATGATAACCCCAACGCTCGCCAATTAAAAGGTATTTATAAAAAATTACTTTGCAACATGGAACTCAAATCCGCTTCGTCAGGAAACTGTGTGCCACTGGAAAACATTAGTATTCTGACTTGCTCTTCGTCCCTTAAATGCATTAATGCGACTGTTCCATCGTTGAGGAAAGATGACGACGATGACAATGAAAGTGAAAATAGCGCTGAAAATGTTAATGAAAATGAAGACAGCACGTTTCGGCTATTAGATGTTTCGCTATTGCCTGAATGTACGCAACAAATTGCTGGAGTTCCGTCGTTGAGGAAAGATGACGACAATGATGAAAGTGAAAATAGCGCTGAAAACATTAATGAAAATGAAAACAGTAGGTTTCGGCTAATAGATGATTCGGTATTGTCTGAATACACGCAACAAATTGTTGGATACATAGCAGGTTTCGTTGTAAGATCTTTACGTAAACAGTTAAAATGTGTCGCTTGTATTGAATCTCTCGTGTCAAATAAAAAGTTGCAATTCCATAAATTTGTTAACATGCGAGATGAAGGTGGACTTATTTACGCCTCTCATGATGTATATTCTGTATGTAATAATACTGAAAATGTTATTCGGAAGTTTATTACACAAGGTTTCATAATGACGCCCGGTAATTATGCAAAAATTGTATCCACTGTAATGAAACAATTTGTAGGAGGTACTAACTATTTCGAAGTAAATACTGATCATGTTTGTGGTCTTCTGCATCAAGTTAATTTGATAAGATTGGTTGTGGAAAAATACTTGGACCTGAGATATTACTATAAGACTAAATTGGATAATATTAACCGGGATGTAAAATCTAAACGGAAACTGTTTAGAAAACAAATTCAAAGAGAAGGTCACTAATCCTTTCCTGTAGCTGTACCATAGAATAGATAATATGTAAGTAGCATCATAAATCCTCACAAATTTTCGCACATATAATACCTATAAGTAGGATTACTCCACTTAAGAGTGTTTTGCACTAAAATATAGAGACCACAGATTCTAAATCATTAAAAAAACCAAGAAACGTTTTATTCTCTTCAGGTCTCTTTTCGCTCATATTTGTATAAACAAGTAGGTAGCTTAATTAAAAAAAACCGACTTCAATACAAACTGTTAATAATATTGGGTAAGGATAAGGGTGAGCTGATTAAAATGAGCCCTTAGATGGATGTCCCACTGTTATTTACTGAGAAGTTCCATTGAACAGATCCTAACTTTATCATCAGATCAGCTTAGTCAGCTTTAAAATAAACAATTTAACGAGTTTCGACTGTGATTTTAATGTGAAATATTTATCTATAACTATTGGTTATTTTTCTAAATTGTATACTATTCTATTATGTTAAAAACTAACTATTCTAGAGATGGATTCGACCAAAACTGGATTAAGTTTTTACTCGAGACTAGTAACTAGCCAACATAATTTGAAATACAATTGTTTAAAAAGCGCAACCGAACATTATTATGTCCATACAAATTATTCTGGTTACAAGGTGTCAACTTTACAATGATGTCAAAATATTATAACAAACAGTAGTTTACTCTCGAGACTAAATTTAATCCAGTTTGGACGAATTCAGCCTAAGTCATTTTTTATCTGTGTATGTATGTTGTGGTGACATTTTAGCTATGGTTTGGACTTTTGCAGAACAAATTTTTGAAAAAGCCATTCTACTATCTATTTACCAAATGGCTGACATTTATGAGAACGAAACAAAACGCAGCGGAATGGTTGACGTTGTCATTTAGTAGAATTGGGCAGGAACTGAAAACGTTAGAAAAGTGGTCTGACTATTATAAATAAACAATTTTACGGATTTTAATGTGAAATATTAACTATAAGTATTAGATAGATAGATATACATTTATTTGACAACGACACACACAGTTATTAACTATTAGTTACGCTAATTCTGAAGATCGACCCTAAAGCTCTTTTATACATTGCATTATTAATATAGTTATATTATTTCATTTAACATTCAATAATAAAACTCTTAAAATTAAAAATCTTGTTTTTTCATTAAAGTAGATACATTTTACCTAAGTACCTACCGCTCGTGGCGTAGCTTGCTGAAACGTTCTTGATTGATCGTTGAAGTTAAGGCTGGTTTCACTCTTCAGCGTGTCGCCGGTCGCGTCCGCGAGTTGACCATTTTCAGCACAGAGAAATGTGCTGTGAATGGTCAACTCGCGGACGCGACCGGCGACGGCTGAAGAGTGAAACAAGCCTAAGCCACGTTGTGCGCAGTCACAATTTGAATGGGTGACTGCAAGTTGCATTACGAGCTAAGCGCTTCCATGCTTTAGAGGTCACATTAAATTGTCGGTCCAGGCTTTTAAGTCGTTAAGCCATGACGGAGACCTTTAGGTGGCCTCTAAACTCTGCCACCAGAGTTGGCAACTTGCTCATACTAGCTTACTTACTTATTAAGGTACCTAACTAGTTTTTCCCTTTTATGTCACTTAGGCTGGAACGGCTGGATTCGACCAAAAGTGGATTAAGTTTTTACTCGAGACTTTTAGCTAGCCGACATAATTCGAAATACAATTGTTATAAGGTGTCAACTTTACAATGTCAAAATATTCAAAGAAACAGTAGTTTATTTTCGAGACTAAACTTAATCCAGTTTGGTCGAATTCAGCCTTAGTAACTCAGTTCGTAGGTAAACAACATACCTACTTACAAGAAAAAATAAGTAAATAAAAACCAATAGGTATTGACCGCAAAAAAATATTTGAAACAAATTTTAGAGACACCACAAAATCATAACATATTTTTCCCTACTTTTATGGGAAATTTCCAAGAGCTGTTATCACTAAAAATGGATGACAATGTTGACAGGTGACGCAGCGCACCTGTATAGACAATAGAAGATTCGCATACTTGTGTGCGTAATACGCACACTAGCGTTTCAAACCTGGCCTGTTGTTCTTTTTGCGATTGAAGCGAGAGAGTCCATCTAGACATATAATTAATCAAAGGAAGCATGTTATGAAACATAAAATAAATCATATTATAATGAAACACCAAAAGTGGCCATCTTACCCCCCAGATTTCATTCACCACCAATCACGTTCATTTTAATCGAATTATGTCCCATGGTAATGCGTTGCTGAGATTTCGAGACACTTTAAAAAAAATTGCTATAATCTGCCATAGAAGCCTATATCTAGTTCATGTTTTATTCCAATAGATAAAGAATAACATAACTCATAAAGAAACGAGCTATAATGGGTTTTAAGTGCGTCTTGAACAAAACAATGACGCGCTGATTTCACATAGATGTGACTATTCTCACGCATCTCTAGTAGTTACGCAGACAGCAAAACTTTTCTATCGACCAAAAAGTTTTCAGTTTGATTGTCAGATATTTGAAAATGACAGTTAAAACACTTCTAGGAACGTGATACTTTTTTATTTATTTATTTTGACTTCGCACGGCTGGTGCATTCAGCCAGTGTCAACTAATTAATATATTGTGCCTCAGTAAACATATGGGGATATGGGGCTTTACTGAAACATCAACACGGACTTTTTAGGAGAACTCGAAATGCAATGATATCCAATTTTGTTTCATTTGCCCACACTCAACGGTTAATAGTCCACCATTATTACACATTAACATTCGAAGGAACACAAGTTTTGGAAAATAAAACAAAAACATGACTTCTCAAATTCCCACCAAAAAGCCAACGTGACACTTCATCTTTGCTTCTAGCTGTAGAGTACCTACTAAGAATAACAGTCAAGGTATTTAATGTCAAAACCATTAAGTAAGTAGTTATTATTGTCCAGTTTTAAAAACTTTGACCTTACAGACTTCCCATTAAGACCTTACACCTGTTAGTAACTATAGAAGGGTAAGACATAATACCGTTGCTTTTTCAACTTTTTTACAAGAAAGAATGTATTTCATTAACACTTCATTCAACGGTTTGTCATTCATTTTTCTATTTGCAAAAAACTTAAATCTTAATACCTAGATCTATCAATTTCAGTAGAGTAAAATAGATGGAGATATTAATCTTAATTATCTCCATCTATTTTACTCTCCTGTAGGCCTAGCATGCGCAAGGTAACAAGTTTTCTCGACTCGTTTTCTCGTGTAAATTGAGTTACTTACCTCGTTATGTCAACCTGCGCTAACACGAGAAAATGAGTCGAGAAAATTTTGTCACGTTACGTAGACCGCCTGCTAGAGTCTAAAGGCCATCGTCACCGTATCGCCGCGTCTCAAGCTGAGGAGCTTAGCAAGGCGATGCAGTGCGGTGCTGGTGCCGAGTTGATCTAAACAGCAATGACCTCTTTTCTCAAGTATTGATTTTAATAATTGAATCCTTTTTTGTTGGACTTTCTGTTCAATCTTATTCTATAAGATTGAAAAGAAAGGCCAAATGTCAAAGTTCCAGCAACCGTTTGCACAAGCCCCATAGCCAATGAACCCTTACGAAATCTACACCTTGCGTCGAGGGTTGACTGGGGTAAATGTTATCCTTACGGGCAGCCGTAAGGTCACATCTGCGACCGGTGTATGCAAGCAAAAACAGGTTAAATACCCAATAAACGTCGATACAAGTCATTTAGGATTACTTTTAAAACGTCTTTCGAATAAGGTGTTTCTGGATTCGCGAGGAAAACGAATAATAAAAAATATAACAAAGTGAAAAACTAATAACCTTTGGATGGACCAAAATTGTGATGAAATGTCCCAAAACTATTTAAAATAATCGATAAATCCGAAAGCTCAGATTTCGTTCGTGCCAGACCAAAATGGCATGACATTAAAAATATAATTTCTAAAAGTAGTTGAGCATAAATTAAATAAAAAAACGTCTGTGTTTGAAGAGTTTGAATATCGATGGCAGCAAAGTAGATGCGGACATCTACAAAAACGCTACTTTACAGGAGAGCACATTTAGTAAAAACATGTTGCCTTTTTGAGAGTTATGAACCGATTAACATGAAATTTTCTGAGGTGCATTAAAATAACCTTCTTTATTGATTGTATAACAGATTTTTTTGATATATCACTGTTTTACTGAAATAATGTAGATGTACTTTTTTACTCTGAAAAAACTTCGACGTAGAAGAAGACATTTGCCTGATATCCGTTTATACGTTGTGATAAAAAAAGCGTTCATTCCACCTAAAATATCTAATAAACTAAGATAATAAGCATCCGGTAATATTTCTAATGATATTTAAAGAAAATCTAAGCACCATGCAAACAGTATTCTCCTTTTTTTGACCAAATTTTGTAGATGTATTCATTTACTTTGCATTTAACATTTCACTAAACTTCATCTACGTCTATCAGTTAAACCAAAAGTCACAAATTAGTATAGGTATTTATACCTTTTTTTAAGAAAACATCATGAAATTTATTATTAAGTAGGTATTACACTAGATACCAATAACTATCAACTAAAACAAAAAAAAATCAAATACCCATCAAATTCTAACGTCTGTCTTTCTTAAAAAATCAGTCTTAGAAAGTTAGATAGTCAATTAATTATAGGCCTCATTGGCCAATAGGTACATGGGAATTTATTAGTAATTCCCATTGTTTATCAACATTACCCAAACCTTAAAAATAAATCAAATACCTACTTACCTACTTCGTGTTACTTCGTCACTAATTTTTACAGTTTTCCCATGGGAGCTGCACATCTTTTTATTTTTTTTATCAATATTAAGAAAAAAAATCTTCTTGTATCAATCGAATTCTCTTTTCTGCATTTTCTGCTTTACTTCTTAACGTCAACTGTAAATTGACATCGTTTTCTCCGAAGGAGAAAAGCTTTCACTAGAAGCACCATTGCTGATGATGTTGCACTAGAATCAGTGATTAAAATGTATGGTAAAGTGATTTGTGGATTGAAAGAACGTAAATGATCATTCTCAGCAATAAGTTCCAGCAAATGCGATTCTGTTTCAAATGAAATAAACCCATGAGGTATAGGTGTTATTGCGCGTGATTGAGGGCAAACAGTTAAATTGGCTAGACTAGCATTTGGCTTATAATGTATTTTAGCAGAGGTTGTAAGTGATAACGCTCTTTATCATCAATCAAACGATGTTCAAGTGTGTCATTTCCTAAGATCAGTAAGCTGTAAATAATATTAACTTATATACCTAGACATATTGAAAATTTTATGGACACGGGATTTTATCGCGTAAATAAGGTAAATTACGCGATAAAATCCCGTGTCCATAAAATTTTCAATATGACTAGGTACATAAGTTAATATTATTTACAGTCCGTGTCGATTAAGTACCTAGTGGTTTGATGTAGAGGAAATATGTGAAAATATTAAGGGAGGACCGAATAAACGCCACAGACGATGGTGTAAAGATGGCAAGGTTCTACACGAATTTAATTTATTTGTTGTAAACCTGAAGATATAGTTGAAGAACATTCTAAATATTTTTTAAAGTAGTTTATATAAATGGCATTAACCTGCTTTTATGAAAAGACCCTCTAAGCATATAGGTATCTTAATTGCCGTAAGTGTCTGCTTGTAGATCAATTAGCTGAATTAATTCATTTTCTGCATCTTAATTTGAAAATAAAACAAAGAATTTGATAAAACCAACGTGTAAAATAGTGTATCTACAGAAAAATTAATGAATTTCCTTATAAAACACAGAATAGTAAATTAATTAGATTGGGATATATGCAAAAAGTACGACGGATAAACGGATAAGTGGCAGATGTCCGTGCTTACGTCGTACACATTTTTGGGCCACCTGTCGAAGCTCCGAAGTAAAGGCGGTCATATGTAAATGTCCGTTTCTACTGCGACGTTTTTTAAAATTCGTGTGTAGATGTCTTTTTATACGTGCCAGATTTTCTTCATTATTTTGAAATTCGAAATTATTTTAATGCAGACTTGTAGATAAGGTTAAAATAAGCTCATTTTTGTAAAAAAAGCATTTTCGCAAAAATGCAGATGTCCGTTTCTACTTTGCTGCCATCGATATGTAACTCCTTGATCGATCCATCAAGACCAAATCATCCTTTTAAAACATTCCTAAAATGCCCAATTCAAGATTCGGCAGACACCGGTGCCACCTGGTAAAGCGAGGATGTCCATTGTACAGGCGAGGCATCTGCCGGCGCAGCTGGCGTGCGCACGCGCCTCTCCGGACGCAGCCAGGCTTCTGCGCAGAACGGCTCTAGAGTTTTTTGTATCTTGTATCTTAATAATAATACGAGTATAAGTTAAAATCTTAGTAAAAATCTTAGTAAAAATCTCGATAAAACATTAAGAAAATTGATTTTGCTTTTTTGATGATATCTCGAACTCTGTAGGCCTACAACCAGCACTAATAACGATATATCGTGCCAATTATCGTAGTTCAGCCTAAGTTGGTGGCCACACCTAACTCGGAACATTGGACCAACATAAGCTGAACCTGAGGCCTTAGGGCCCAGCCCCCCTAGCCATATTACACTATCTATCGTCGCTGTAGAATAGAACACTTCAAAATGTATAGGAATTGACGTTTCATGTAGATGAGTCACGTGGTCAGAACGTCAATTCCTATACATTTTGAAGTGCTATTCTACAGCGACGATAGATAGTGTAATATGGCTAGGGCCCCTGAGTCGGTACGAAATTCGCCGGGTCAACTAGCTAGTGCTCACTTAAACTAACTAGATACATTAATATAAACTCTAATAACTGCGATGATATCTTGAACACGCACAAAACAAATTAAAAAGAAAAGAAGGCAACTTTGAGCTCTAATTGCGTGCTGTAATTGGATGCTATTGTAATTTGAACATTATTTTGCGTAAAAAATATGAATTAAGTACCTAATGTGTCTTGCCTCTGCGCACGGAAATTAGTAAAAATATTATTAGTGTTTTGACATATTTTACTGCTACTGCTGACGTCACTAGAATGAAAAAATAACTTGTACAAAATCCATGTTGAGAATGAACAATTTGTATGTTTTTTTTATTGCAGTGCGCGCATTGATTTTTTCGATTTATTTTTATATGTTGCAGTGCATTTCATGCTTAGTTTTCTGCGCTATGAATAGAGCAAGAGATAAAAAGCTAGATATTTCGTAATTCATTCAATAACTATCTTGTTATTTAATCTTACGCATTGACTTGCCACTTGATTGTCCCGTTTAAATTCAATTAGATTTCAAAGGTCTGAAAGTTCGAGATTTGAGATGTCTATGAAACTAGGATTTACGAGTATTTATAAAAGCTATAGAAAGATAAAACCATAGATTTGTCGCTCTATTTTTGAGCTCTAGTAGCCGTACCATGAACTCTTAGAGCAATGTTAAAACAAGCTTGAAACATGACAATGAATGTCATTTCTAAAGCAGTAGGACTTTTTTAAGCTTGTTAACATTGCTCTAAGAGTTCATCTGGTCTGGTCTGGTTCATCTGTCTGGTCGAGTGAACCTCGACTTTCAACCAAAAAGTCGTTTGTTCCAGCTCTAAGCTTTGAAGATAAACGTAATAAAACCCGCAGCTTTGTAAACTCGACACGTAGACACCATGGGCTGTCACCTTACGGCCAGTTTCAATATTCTATCCTATCCGTAATTTATTTTACTTATAACTAAAAATGGCAAATATCTTACCACAATAAGCAAAACAACGACGTTGAACATTGAAATTAGCTGAGTCAGCTTTATCTACAGATTTCAGAAATCTGAAGTCCGAGTAAGATGAATGGATGGAACAGGTGTAGCAAGCATACAACGTTCAAGGCACTTATGACGCTGTAAGAATCGTCTAGTACCAAATGTAAAGGCCTAAGTTAGATCCGTTGGTTTCTAATTAAAAGTTTAAAAGCTGGCTAGTAATAATCTAAAGTCCCTACGATACACTGGCGCAGGCTCGCCGAGTGAACGCCAGTGCCAACGTGTGGGCAGCACCATTTGCCTTGACTTGTCATCGCCCGCCTAGCTGGCCGAGTGAATTACAAGCGCCAATTTTCATTGGTTTGCATAGACTCGCCAAGCGTCTGGACGCTAGCACTCGCCTTTGCTGGCTTAGGCTCACCCAGCGTGTATAGGCGGCTTAACAAGTCAGTGGACAAGCCCCTCATATCAAACTAGCAATCAATTCTACTGAGCACCAGCAATGATACTAGCATCAAATTACTGTTCTTCTGGCACAGTAAAGGTACAGCTGCAAACAGTAAAAACTCCAAACTGATATTGGTATTTAACAAGTGATATTAGAACGGGATCGGAATCAACAACGTGATCGGTGGTGAATGAAAGCCAGGGAAATAGACCTGATGTAATTCCTAACTTTAAAAACCTTAAAAGTATCTCAACTAAGTGGTTCTAGGTCAGAGAAGTCAGAGGCAGAGGTAATTTCGAACACACTATTGATTCATGCCCACATCTTACAAGTAGAAAGCATTTTCAGGGGCCCAAATAAAGTTCTTCGCGAATTACAACTACAACTTGCTGTAATTCAGAGCATCTTTAACTTATACAATACAACTCTTGGCAAGTGCCTCTACTGGTTGCAAGCATAACGTGTTAGTAACTTCTTGATTCAAACCGCGGTGAATGATCTTGCTTCACGGGCGGTGAGCAGGCTTAATTACTGCCTGTGCGCTATGCCGGCCGTTGTCCTGCCGACTGTGAATATTCTTTACATTATTTGCTTGTAAGATAAAAATTATAACTTAATCTTTCATTATCATTCGTGCTTCAAGCTCTTGGCCCAGGCTTTTAAGCACCTCTAAGTTTTTTTTTTTCTATCACTCCCCATTGCTTTGAAAAAAATCGTATGACACTCCCATCATCAGAATTAAATAATGACACTAATCTAGTATGTCTAGTACTTTTTTTCTGTTTGTCTTATTTTTCTCATTTTGTTATTTTGCTTTGTTGTATTTGTTGAATAAATGTATTTTCTTTCTCTCTTTTCTTTGGCATGCTCTGCAGCCTAAACAAATGTTTAACGTGCCAAAGACCCTGCTTCAGATACAACATTAGTTCCATTATTTTCAGATTCTTTTAAAATGGAATGGATGGTACTACTGGTGGTTTTTTTTTTAAATCACGAAACTGGGCAATGAAGCAATTCTACTTGTATCATCCTCAGAGAACGCGCTCGACGTTATAAAGCTCGCTATCAAGAAACTCGACGTCGAAGAACTCAAACCCAAAAGTATTATTATTATAGTTTGACCAGGCTTATACGAATTTACTTTAGCATCATCATTTCAGCCCAGTATCTCGTTATATCGTCTCAATTTATATAGCCCACAAAGAAGCAAATAATCTCGGCAAAGTTGAACGCCCTCGCTGCTCCCAATACCTGGTAATTAATATTATTTGGACTTAACAATTAAGCGCTCGACTCCTGTATTGTGGGGTTTAATTAAACCATTCATTAGTAGTGAGCTCTCAATACAATTAGAAAGCTGAGGCTGTCGCTTTTGAATCAATAAAGTGACTGCATGCTGGGTGTTTAATGAAATTAGGTTGTTGCTATTACTTGCAAAACACTGTGCCCTTTAAAAAATGTAGGCTGTATTTGTATTTGCGGAGAATCCGTACCCGTATTATAAATGTGAAAGTGTGTTTATTTGTCCTGCTTTCACGTCAAAATAGAGCGACGGATTGACGTGACTTTTTGTGTGGAGATAGTTGGAGGACTGGAGAGTAACATAGGCTACTTTTTATCCGGGTACCACTCGAGCGAAGCCGCGGGCAGCAGCTAGTTTTATATATAATATATATTACTAACGAAAATAAGAGAAAGAGAAGAAAAAGGTTTGGCCCAGCGGTCTTTTCAAAACATAAAAATAGGTTCTTGGATGATAAACTACCTAAATACTTACCTAGTCTACTGAAACTACACAGCTACACAGTTATTAACTTTTGCAGTTTCATCGTACTTCTGTAAGCTATGTTCCTACTTGTCTGTTCTGAATAAAATGATTTGATTTGATTTGAAAACTGAACTTGTAAACTCATGACGAAGATTTCATGAGCCTTGAAATATAAAACTATTTCGTTTTAAAGCAAGATTTCTTCAAGTTTCTTGAAGTTTTAATTAATTTAGAGATTAGAAATTAAGATTTTTCTTTTGATTGCCTCCATTTTCCATTTTCCGTTGATTTATTCCGTTAATTTTGAATTTTCGGGAGTTGGAGAAGAGTCCCAAGATTTAGAATTTTACCCATTAAGGAACACTGTACCTATTCTTTCTTCTACTATCTAAAGTTATTATTCGTAGTATCAGATTCGAGTTCAATGAAAAAGGCGTCGCCGACATCGAAGTGAATCATGATTAGTGTGACACAATATCGATTCTCGAAACAATCCTACAATGGATCTGCACAGTTGGCACCCTCGGACAATCGAGTGAACGAACTGATTGCATCACATTTATATTTTAGGGCATTTATTGTGTTCAATATTGGCTATAGTCATACTTTTATTAAAATAGAAGGACTAGATCCTTTCAAGGTTCCGTTCTTCGCTGAAAAAACGTCAACTTTCCGAAGAAAATCATCGAATCGGATGCATTATTGGAAGTCCGAATCGCACTGCTGAAAGAAATAAAAAAAATGACATAAGTACAGTTAAATTTTTTAAAGAAAAACGTTACTTACTAGTAAACCTAGTCCTCATTATTTAAAATTGTTTAAACATTTGCCTCCTTTGTGTAACTTCTGTTTATTATTATTGGAACATAATTCATTTACCAAGTGTATGATAAGGAAGAGCGAGGCCCCCTAATACAGGCATTAATACTTAAAAGGTTTCGATTACTGTTAAATTGCATGTAGGTAACTCAAGTTAAAAATAAAAAACATTATTTTTTTTTTTTTTTGTACTTATTATATTTTCTGAGAAAATACTAAGGTTACATTTTTAAATTTAAATCAAGTTCATGATGCTGCAAGAATTTTCGCGAATTTTAATTTTAAATTGAAACCAGTGTTTCTAGTTTCTTTTCTCACGTTTGTTTTATTTTTAACCCGGTTTTTACAGACACAGTGACCGTTTTATAGCATTGTCAACACAGAGTCATCCTATCCTACTAATATTATAAAGGCGAAAGTCCGTGTGTGTATGAATGTTTGTTACCACGTATCTCCATAACTACCTACTCAAATGATTTTGATAAAATTTAGAACGTTAAAATGAAAATTAAAATTTTGATAAAATTTAGAAGGTTCTGGAATAACACATAGACTAATCTAACCATACCGTAAGAACATAAATTACTTTGGAACGAATTATGGTCTTGATCAAAAATTCATAGGCAAGTGAATACCTTTGTCTAATATTTGATTTCATATATTAAGTAATCCTTTTTCTAAAAATGTGAAACGACTGATCTATTTTTTTTTGTTGTCTGAAAGTGGCACGGACCAGCCCTATCCCAGCTTACTCCAGCATCAGCAGTCCCAAAAGCTGATGTAATAAAAACCATTTTTAAAATGACCGGTGTATTATAATGGTAGCAGCTTTCTATAAACCAAAGCTCAGTACATTTTCATTGCTTACCTGTTTTTGAATACGAATTCTAACTCAGACTATTCTGAAATATTCTGAGTAAATTTACTTCGGGGTAATGCAAATTAGGTCTTTGACCTCTCGACCCGACTGCTGCCTTCATAATGAAGTGCTCACGAATAATTTTGTTTGTTTAAAAAATGTACTGAACAAGCAAAAACACTGGCAAAAACTGTGTCCAAGGGCTTAAGTGTAACAGATGACATCATCGCGATTATGAAGCCTGTGTTTTAATTGTAAACCAAACATCATCATCAACCAATTGCAATGCTCTGATGGGCGTGATCTTTGGTGTGGACATGGTAAATTGGCTTTTCTATTCTAATAAATAAACTTAGTCCTTTACATCTTTTACTAGATGATTTACGCTTGTTTCACTCTTCAGCGTGTCGCCGGTCACGTCCGCGAGTTAACCATTCACAGCACATTTCTCTGTGCTATGAATGGTCAAAATTAATTTATCTGTGCTGTGAATGGTCAACTCGCGAACGCGACCGGTGACACGCTGAAGAGTGAAACAAGCCTTATCTGTCAGGAGGCAATTTTTGTCTTCACTTAACGGGACACTGTTGTGCCTGGGACATTGTTTGAGATGGAGTAGGCTAAGCTCACCCAGCAACTAAGCCATCCTCTCAGCTTAACCGGCCATATCCACAGGCCCCTTATGTATTGCTTTTTATTCTTAGACATCAAAACTGTATTTAGATATTTATTACATTAAATAAATAATAATAAATATTTATGAGATTCGAAGGAAAATATCGTAAGAAAACCTGCGGCTTAGTCACCCCCTCACGTTATTGACCATGTAGGCAAAAATGTACACTTTTTATATCATCTAGTAAATGATGTAAAGGCCTAAGTCCAACGGCAATTTCAATGTAAAAGTATCAAAACTTTTAATGAGTCAACGGGAATAACTTAAGGTTTATTCCCTTTGCCTCAATCTTACTTCGCTCAATAAGAACGAGTTTGTTTTCCCCTAACATGTAACTTGAATGAACATAAAGGCCATAAACGCTAAGTGATCGATAAGGGCTCTACAGACGAATCGAATTAACGGCTCGTCCTGTGACCCTGGCTTCGGCAATTATTTATCAATTAGCAACTAATAAAATCTTCAACGTCAGGGTTTGCAAATATGATGAAAATATTTTAGATGAAAAGATGAGATGATTTAATGGCGTGGTTAAACGCAAGTCGTATTATAAATTGTTTTAAAAATAGTGGCATTTATAATGGCAAAAAATAACTTATTAGTTACTTGAATCAATTTTATGGCTACGAAAAGTAACCACGATAAACAGAACCTACATTAAGTAATATTAGTCAGTTTCTCCATGCATCGCTTAGAAAGGTACTTAACTGTCAGATAAAGTGACAAGCAAAAACCTAATGACTCTAACCTAATAACCTAATACGTTAAATTCTTTCGAGCCGTTTAGACTGCAGAGTGGCACAAAGGAATATAGGTACTTACAGTAAGAGATTACACTCAAAAACAACCCACTTTTCTGGAGGCAGTCAGGTAAAAAGTACCTCATTTTTATCAGCAAGAACGAGTAAATATTTACTATTAAATATTATTAGATTGTTTAGACTTTATTTAAGAAGTAATTATTAGGTACACTTCTCACAATAGATTCGTGAAGTTAGCCGTTTCGCTGCGCAGTAGAAAATTTTGTATGAAAAACCTGCACTGTGCATCGAAACGGCTAACTTCACGAATGCCTAGATCCAATTGTGAGAAGTGTAACTAACCAACAATCTCAGTCCTTATTCTCATAAAATTTTAGGCCAGTTTCCCACCACTTACCAGCAGGTGACAACCTTAAAGTGCCGAACAAAAACGGCGGGCTGGCGTCACGAGTCGTTGAAAAACTGATTAAAATTTAAATCCGTGCCGAAACTTTAAACCGTCAAAATGTAGCGTAAAAGATATAAATTGTACGGTCGATGCACTTGCTGGCACGTTTAACTGAAGACGCAGAACTGTTGTTTTGTACAGTTTGTTCTACCATTTATCTGAACAACTAGATTATTGCCTAGTTTAATGGCAAAAACAGTTGTATTTCAACTGTTAATGTCTGTTAATGTCTATAAACACTGCAATCAACCTTAAACTGTAAAAGTGTCGCTGAAATGGATAGTAAATCGCAAGAGGTATAGGGTCTTACTTATGAAAGATGTTTAAAGTTGAACACTGGTTAAACAACGTCCTGTCTTTATTTGTGGATAGTGACGAATAGAGACAGGACGTTGTTTAACCAGTGTTCAACTTTAAACATCTTTCATAAGGATAGAAACAAAGCAGCACTTAACCGGAACGTTTTAAAACACTCACGCTTAACTATTCAGAAATGTTTTTAGAAAATTATCATTACCTACTAGTTGATTTTGTTGAACCTTATCTAGTTTTTTTAGGCACCTTAATTAAGTTAAACTTATCTATAAATTAGACAATCTATCCGCATCAAGCGTACCTACCCAAAAATTGGCCACATTGCTACGCTATAAGATGGGTCACCAGCCAAGAGTGACATGTGGTATGAAAATGTTGACAGTTTCTTTTAAATGTTTTTTCAACTTTACAGATTGAAGGCCCTATCTCAATAGAACACCATGGTTGCGCCACCACAAACAAAATGTACGTAAATGACCCTGGTGTTCGCTTGCTGACACGAAAATCCTTGCGTAAGCAAGAGTTTTTTCTGTTCTGTGCGAAAATCGGAAAGCGACGTTTCTTCGCTGAAAAAACGTCAAATTTCCAAAGAAAATCATCGAATCGAATGCATTTTCGGTACCTAGTCTAAATCGCACTGCTGTAGGTACATTTTATACAGAAACTCAAAAAATATTCCGTGTAAGTAGGTATTTAGATATTATACCAATGAAAGAAGGTGTCAGCATAATTATGCTCTTTGTTCTATAAAATTATATAAAGGTTGGACTTTGTCTCTAGCCTGTTTTGTACACACATGGCGCTTATAAACAGCTGATGCAGTTGCATTTAGCTACGTTGACATTTTCAAATGCATTCCAAATATACCAATACCATACTGAAATACACAGAAACTACAAGGGCAGCAAGATTCATTAAAAATTGCCCAGGGCATAGGCACAGATTATGCAGCAGTAACTAGAACTATCACAGGATTTGGAAAAGTTCAAAGGAAAATCGGGTTATACTTTGAACACCTTCCCCCTTACTTATGAAAGAAGCTTAAAGTTGAACATTGGTTAAACAACGTCCTGTCTCTGTTTGTCACTATCCACAAATAAAGACAGGACGTTGTTTAACCAGTGTTTAACTTTAAACACATGGGGCCTTACTTATGAAAGATGTTTATCGTGAAACACTGGTTAAACAATGTCCTGTCTTTATTTGTGGATAGTGACAAACAGAGACAGGACGTTGTTCAACCAGTGTTCAACTTTAAACATCTTTCATAAGTAAGGGGGATGGTGTACTTGCTGAGAGTGCCGGTGAACGCATCAAGGAAGAAAAAAGGTTTTATTTTATTTATTAGGGACAATAAACAGCTACAATATACAGACAGCGTAATGTGAACAACTGTACATTATTTAAAAAAATGAATGTAGGTAATATTGTTGCCCACAGTATTATCCACAGCTTAATAAATAGGATTACAGTAAAATGCGCCACTTGAGGCCAAAATAATTAGGTTGATACCAGTTGGATTTTTTCTTAAATAAATGTAAATTCAGTCAGATGAAGTCGCACACAAGCAACTCGACAATAATTAAACCTTTCTCGGTAATGAGCAATGTCTGGCACATCGTAATGCCGACGTACGGGTCAGCACCCTGATTCTACAGCACTTGATTCGGCTACTGGCCACCATATTAACCTTAAACCGACGAGCTTGCATGAAGAATGTGATGAGAGTGAATAAAGCGAAAGAAGTGTGTCAGGATCTTAGCAAGTGGAGATCTGTGGTCTCTGCCTACCCCTATGATGGAATACAGGCGTGATTTTATGTATGCATATATTAACGTTCAAATTCTTGTTAGCATTATTTCAAGTTGATAAGCTATTGTGCAGACAGCCTCATCCCATTGCAAGGCATAGGTTTCTTTCACCAGTGCCAACTTCGTATCTTACGCTAATCCAACTAATAGCACTATTCTGCCATTATTTTCATGATACAATACCAATTTGGCCACTTCTTGATTTTTATATACATTCCTTAGTCTCTCATCTGGCTTATCCTATCTACCCGAGAATTTCATTTCCTCCTCAAATTACTTCAACTTTATTTGATAAAGGTAGACTTTTAAGTTAACAACATCGCGACGCTATCACCTTCTCAGGAGTCTCTGTCTCATATTCCAAACATTCCTCTACATAATTATAATTGCATACAAAGTGAAGTTGTCACGTTCTCTCGTCAAGTACCTCATATTGCAGACTTCTCTCTTCGTCACCTATACTTAAAGCTAAAGTTATTTATCTCCATATTCAGCCGAATCGTTTGTTATGGAGTCAGAGCGAGCAATTTGTCCAGAGAACCGTGTCAACAATGAAATAAAACTAACCTGCTCCATTAATTGCCTGAGGTGTCGGCCACTTGCCACGGTGCCGAGATTTTTGGACACCACATTAGGGGTCTTTGGGAAAAGACTTAGTGGGAAAATAGTAGAGAAGTGCGTATAGATAGTGTGTATAGATAGCGATAGTACAGTGATAATGAATTAATCTATGTTTTGCATACGTTTATTGACTTACTATTCTAGGAGTAATTTCGACTATTGCCTATTGAAAAGGTTTGTGGGCGGATTGAAAACTATTTCAGGATTTTAGCGAACTTTTCATCAACACAGTCATGCCCTAAAACTGCTAGTTGGTAACAAATTCTTGCAAAATCCTTCCTATCAGGCAGTATAATCAATACTGGAGCAAAGTAAGATGCCCGATGGATTGATGATAATAGAATGGAAGTAGGTAAGGTGCAGCGGGGCAATTCTGGCAGCGGGGTAATTATGGCACATGGTTATATCTCTCGTTCTATAACTTACACATCAAAAAGACATCTATGTACGCGTAGAGAAATGTTTTGTTCATTCATAAACGATAGGTGGCATTTCTAGCGCAAAAACTGACTGATTGACAGCATCATTTTGACAGTCACCTATTTTTTGGAGGGTGAAAAAATATTAGCTCCTCGAGTTTTTGTAATAATTAAGTGGTTTTCGCGGTTTTATTGAAAATTGAACAAGCTAAGGAGGTGTATTTTAGACTGGAGATTATTTTAATCTTACTAGTTTGTTTCTACTAATTGTTTCTTCTGTGGTATTGCATCCGCTATAATTACCCCACAAAGTGTTGATTTTATGTAATTTTATCGAAATCGGTTGCCATAATTGCCCCACCGATTTTGTATGAAGTTGCCAAAAACCAGTGATGTCCACAGCATTGAAGTAAACGTCGATAAAAATAATACTAACTAATCGAGCGAGTGAAGATCTCAGAGTTAAATAATGCGATTTTGCTTTGTATAAGTATTTGTTTGTGTCTTTGTTTGAGCTTAATTAAACCATAGTCGACACGCATTAAATTTTCGATCGAGCGAGCGAAGCGAACGAAGATCTTAGTGGCAATTTTGCTTTATATGTTTGTATGTTTCACGAATTTTTGTTCTCATTGCCCGTTATCATGGCGCATGCAACTGCGTCGAAATATCAGGAAGCAAGAAAACTCAATAATCATGGTAATTATCCCGTTGATAATAACATTTATGCTCACATAATTGTCGAACCGTTCATCCAATCTGCATGAAACTTGGTAGGTCAATAGGTTGTGCTATGGAAATGTACGGTCAAGCATATGAGCTTATTTGATAAAGGGGTTGTCAAAATATTGGGTTCCCAATGGGGTAAAAAAAACTAACAAATTTATTGAGTGGGGTGTCATTTATGAAAAGTCTTTATTTATACATTCCTAAATAGTTATTATTTTTATTCTAGGATGTATACTTTTTAAAATACGACAAGAATTTATGAAAAATTAGACACAACATTATTTGTATTGCATGCATGCCAGAATTATTTACCATGATGACCTAGCGCAATAGACATACTTGGCAGTGGTAGCACTTGAAAGTATAGGAGTAGTCAGAAGAAAGTCCAAATGTAAGCCATCTACGGTTCGCGAGACAACATTTCATACAACATCATTTTTGCGCGAAATTTTTGCGTATACTCCGTTTATCGATAGTCAGCGTCCCAACACTAGCATGTATGGGCGACTAAAGAGTGATGCCAGAATTACCCCACAAAAATTTTAACAGGTTTTTTATAGAAACTGGACCATCGTAGGAGATTAGAATGTTAAAATTCGCGTGTATTGTGTTGTCTAGTTTATAAAGCTTCTGGATTTAGTATCATAGCATCATTGGTTCGAATAATATCACCACCTGACGGAATTACCCCGCTGAGGGGCTATTCTGGCATTTTCCAGTTTTTAGTTGAAATTGTGTTATTTTACCATTTAAATATGCTTTTTCTTTAACAAAAATACAATAAAGAAAAAGGCAGATAAAGGTTACATAACACCAATTTGTCAGAATTAGCGTAACTCAACAAGGAACGAGAGCATTGAAATTTTAAATTTTGACTAAAATTTTTCGGCCAGAATTGCCCCGCTGCACCTTATATGATATGAGTTGTGAATAGAGCTCCAAATCGTTTGTGCTGAAAGTATTTTGCAGAAACGTATGTCCAACGAGGGTGTTCCTAGATTGATATAAGTAGTAGTAGATGTGACCGTTTTCCCGATAAGATAGTACATAGTAAACGTGCGGATATTAGTACGTAGTGCTAGTATTCTGTGGTATTAGTAAGGTGCAAGTAGATGTTTTTACCCAAGAAAAAGCTATTACAAGCTTCATTCTAAATCTAAATTCCTGTCTACCGGAAGAGCACGAACAAACCAACGCCCATTCAGATTCCCGACCAGTCCATTACCACCACTTACCCACAAACTACTCATTACACTGTGTCATATTTCTTACTACCTTGTGGTTAAACTGTGGCGAGTGTATACGAACTGGTGGGTATTCTGTTGAGGTTGGAATACCAGGGATCCGTTCCGCTCGCTGACGGCACCAAAAAACGCCATGGAATGTCCATTTACGCAATGCCTCAGACTGTGGCTATTTTCCAGGGCTGGCTAAGTGTTGCTATGCTGGCAAATAGGAGGGGATTAGTAGTTTACAATCATTTTATTTCAACTATTGTTTTATAGATAACTAGTGAACGCCCGCGGCTTCGCCCGCGTGGACTACTTTTTTTATCCCACGGGAATTTTTCCTGGATAAAAAGTAGCCTATGTGTTATTCCAGAACCTAAACTTGATGATTTTGATGAAATTTGGAATGTAGATAACATTCCAAATTTCATCAAAATCTGTTTACCTAGTAGTTATGGAGATACGTGGTAACAAACATTCACACACACACAGACTTTCGCCTTTATAATACTAGGAGGGTTGACTAAAATAAACTATCCTTTTGCTGTACCTAGTTCAGCCCCGACGTAACGCAGACAGCGTCGTGGAAATTCCTCGAAATATAGACCTAGTTCCTAAGCTCTAGATTCGTATAAGCTCTTGTTTGACCATATTAAGGTCTTCGCTCACTGCGCAGTATCATAAGCGGGCCGAGCCATGACCGAGCCCGTCACGAAAATTACACCTTACACACTAAGAGCGTATCAAACTAGGACCGTCTCATAACCGTTTTGCGAAGCGTAATCCCGAGCCTATACCACAGTAATAGACATTTTGTTGGTTTTATGCTAAATACACAATTATTCTGAAAGCCCATTTTAAAACTTATCACTCAATTTTTTTTGTAAAATACTAGTAAATATAGAGCGTTTACAAGCTAAACCACACTAAAATACATATTGCACACATTTTGTCGGGTTTACTAGCAAAGTGCAATATTTCATCATATTTTGTGTAACTTTAAATGAGAGTTTTATCTACAAGGTTTAAAAAAAACTGACTTTTAAGAAACCCTTTTAGAAACCCAATTATAATCCATAGTGATGGCATAATTATTATTGAGATCATCATGATGATGATGAAAAGTAGCTTATATCCTTCCTCAAAGCTCCTGAGATTAGCGTGTTCAAACAAATGAACAAACAAACTTTTCCGCTTTATTACTGGTTGGTTGGTATAGATTAAGTGTACTTTCACTCTACATTCAAGGTTTTATGAATAACTGGATATTTTTTAATTTGTAAGCTTATCTTTTTTTTCGAAATCGTGTTTTTGCTGTTACTACACTTTGATTTCGGAGGGCAGTATGGGATTTTGACGTTTGATAAATGTCACATAACGTGCGGAACGCATTCAGTGATGCTAGATGGGGGGTTGTTAATTCAAATTTGGGGTATTTATCGACTCAGGAGGAAATCCTTTGGGGGAATTATCGTAGGTAAAAATTATAAATTATATACCTACTTGATATTTAGGGGTGATACTTGATAGGTTTTTAGAATGTGTACATGTACATGTGTATAAATGGGGGTACTTGAAAGACTTTGTGAAGTGAGAAAAATAACTGAATTATTATCTAACCAATATTGGAGCGTTTCCTCTTGCTCCTACTCGATTCTCCTACTGCTCCTGCACGAGGACCAATACATCCTTATGCTCCTACCAGTAGGAACATAAGGATAGGCATATCCTAGTGCTCCTACTGTGGATGGACAGTCAAGGTACAATACCCCGAAATAAAACTATCAAATAGGGGCACAGCCGCGAAGCCGTATTTTGATAAACTTCAAAACAAGATAACATCTTCATCATCAACAAAAAATAAAATCGTTATTGTTATAAATAAATACTTAGGTATGCTATGATCAAGATCTACATTTAAAGTGACAGCTGTCACCAAATGTACCAATATAGTGTATAAAGTTTACTGATGAATAATATCAGATGTTAAATTGACAGATTATGTCAAAATGACAGATTAGGACAGATTAAATTGACAGGTTGGCCATATCTCGAAAACCACTTATCTCAGACTCTCCGTCCTCAGTTTAAGTGAAAGCTATTGAAGAGATCTACATTTAAAGTGACAGTTGTCAAACTTTAAACAGCCATTATCTCGGAAACTACTCGTCCTAGACTCCTCATTCTCAGTTCAAATGAAAGCTATGACCAAGATCTACATTTAAAGTGACAGTTGTCAAACTTTAAACGGCCATATCTCGGAAACTACTCGTCCTAAACTCCTCATTCTCAGTTTAAATGAAAGCTATGACCAAGATCTACATTTAAAGTGACAGCTGTCAAAATGACATCTGTCATCTGAAATGTAGATCTTAGTCATAGCTTTCATTTAAACTAAGAACGGAGAGTCTAGGACGAGTAGTTTCCAAGATATGGCCTTTTAAAGTTTGACAGCTGTCACTTTAAATGTAGATCTTGGTCATAGCTTTCATTTGAACTAAGAACGGAGAGTCTAGGACGAGTAGTTTCCGAGATATGGCCTTTTAAAGTTTGACAGCTGTCACTTTAAATGTAGATCTTGGTCATAGCTTTCATTTGAACTGAGAATAAGGAGTCTAGGACGAGTAGTTTCCGAGATATGGCCTTTTAAAATTTGACAGCTGTCACTTTAAATGTAGATCTTGGTCATAGCTTTCATTTGAACTGAGAATGAGGAGTCTAGGACGAGTAGTTTCCGAGATATGGCCGTTTAAAGTTTGACAGCTGTCACTTTAAATGTAGATCTTGGTCATAGCTTTCATTTGAACTAAGAACGGAGAGTCTAGGACGAGTAGTTTCCGAGATATGGCCTTTTAAAGTTTGACAGCTGTCACTTTAAATGTAGATCTTGGTCATAGCTTTCATTTGAACTGAGAATGAGGAGTCTAGGACGAGTAGTTTCCGAGATGTGGCCGTTTAAAGTTTGACAGCTGTCACTTTAAATGTAGATCTCTTCAATAGCTTTCACTTGAAGAGAACGGAGAGTCTGGGATAAGTGGTTTACGAGATATGGCCCATCTGTCATTTTAATATACACCTAATCTGTCTTTTTGACGTAATCTGTCATTTTGACATAATCTCTCATTTTGACATGATCTGTCATTTTGACATAATCATGGGCAGACTGCCCGCAACTACGGCTATTGTAACAGCCAAAACGTCGCGTCGTGATAAATAAGGTAAATTACGCGATAAAATCCCGTGTACATAAATTAACATCCAGTACCAACAAAACGAACCAACTCGGTGGCGCAGTGTGCGAAGGTCCAGCTAAAACACAGATAGTTGCGGGTTCGATTCCCACTGCGACGCAAGTGTTTGTATGATCTGCAAATATATGTATCGGGTCTGGGTGTTTTTCTATGTAATATTATGTATTTACAAAAAAAAGGATAGGTACCTACAAGTAGTTTATCAGTCATATAGTTTCCATATAAGGTCTATTTACCTTGGAGCTAGATGATGCTGTGAAATATCCAGCATTATTTATTTATAGAAAAAGGCTGAAAAGCTGCCCCTAGGGGCTGACCTGGCTACGCTACTAATATGATGGTTACATGGATTGACAGATGGGCGGGGCTTGTCATTGATTGTCAGCAAAATAATCATGGCGGCCGGAGATTGACAAGACGGCCATGGCACGGGCAGGGCACGCGACGGTGTAGGAACGGTGTGGTGTGGGGCGTCCGGTACATTTCAATACAAAGAATATCATTTTTGCCGGGACGGTGTTGCTACGGTCATGCTATGCGACGGGGTAGAGACGTGATAATGTATCAGCACCCTTAAACTTTAACTTCTTGCATTAATTGTTGATTCCAATCAAGAAATTATAGTAATATGAGATTTAAATATAAATATCGTCCGTAGAAATCAAAATCTGCAGTTCTATTCATTATATTTTATATTTTTATTCTCACAGAACTCTCTATTTGTTTATTACTCTCTTATACCTACTCTGTGGTTAATAGATTTTATTTATTTTCTACTAATAAACATGTATCCAGTCGATAGCAAATTATCGTTTTCTACCATGATTTGAGATTTTCCCAGGCACTTTCCAAACACATGGTAAATTGCAGTGTCCCACGGTGGCACGCGCACGTGAGCCAATCTCCAGGCGATAGTCAAACGAAATAGAGCTACAGTAAAACCAGAAAAAGAATGCGTTTCGGAAAACATCGAAAACAATCTCTTAAAACTACAAAAACGATGGACGAAAAGTCGTTTGGAAATGAAAATTATTAATAATTTCAACTTTATCGCAAACAAATAAATATCAATGTCATTTTTAAGAAAAGCAAATTAGTTGCAAGCCGTGTGAGCTGCGCTGCTAACGACGTGCACTTTTGTCGCATTCTGTTTTGTGGAATCATACACTGCTGTCAGACGTATTCGGAAAACACGAAAATAACCGATGTCCATTATTAAGCTTGAAGTACTGTAAGCAGATTAACCGCCTGCCTGCCTACTCTGAAAAACGACTGCCGATGATCTTGACAATTTTTGAGGTTACGTCTATGATTGATTACTTAGTTCTTTCCCAATAAAAGCTAATAAATACAAAATTACTTTAGCGATCACAAATCATTCAAAATGAATTTTCCAAATCGGTCAGGCGTCTTCGAGTAATCGGTGAACATACATAAAAAAGCATAAAAAAAAGATTCCGATGAATCGAGAACCTGCTTTTTTTGATATCGGTTAAAAATGACATGCTTCGCTGTTTTCTAACGATAATTTTCTTCGCCGTTTGAGCAAGTAATGGTGAATCATTTGATCCATTGGTGCATGTTAATTGCTGCTTATATTTCGATCGATGGCATCTTTGAATGTGAAAAGATCGGTGAAATGGTGAAAGTACCTAATCGTAAAAGAAAAAAATCATCAACTATGACATGGATATGATTGATAAAGCCTATTAAGTATGCCTTTGAATGAAAGTACGTAACTTCTTTTGATTCATTCATTCTTAGCGGACTGGCCAAGCCACTGCCAGTCGGAAGCCCAAAACACTGGCAGCATCACCGCGCTGGATGGCAATGCTAAAGATTTCAAATTAGATGCTATGAATTTTGATATTTTTTTATGTAGTAGGTACAGTCAGCGTCATCAATCGGTATCCCCCTATTGATTTTAACAAGGACCCTTTTCATTTCAAATTTGGATTTCAGTCGGATTTGCTAGTATAGGAACTCGAGCGAAATTAGATATCCATAAGTATACTAGCAAATCCGACTGAAATCCAAAGTTGAAATGAAAAGGGTCCTTGTTAAAATCAATAGGGGGATACCGATTGATGACGCTGACTGTACCTACCTACTTAGGTATTTTTCAACAATGTCACTAACTATAATTGATTTACTTCTTAATTCCGAAACACTCATCTACTTCTGACTGTATCTACCGCTACATGACGTGTCAATCTAACAGTCGCCGTTATCCCTAATGTAGGTACCTAGCTACACCAGTGAAAAATCATGTAACCGCTCTAAACGACAATGCATTAAAATTATATCAGACATCATCACTTTTTAAGCTTTCAACACATTCTTTCAGCTCATTTCCCGCCACATACCGGCGTAATGGTGACCGCCATCATTCATAGATCACAGGCTGCGCACGCGGCCGCAACATTCTTGACTAGGTGCTTACAGACGAGACGATCGAGCACACTACATATACATCACAATCACAAGATCTGCACAGCATACTCTCCTCTCCTATTTACTTTTGACGTCATCTCAGTACTCACTCCTTTCTTATTCATCTCATTTTTCACACAAAACATCCACAGACAAGCCAAATTGCCTTAATAGAAAGGTAACGAAGGTTTAGACTGATTACCTTTCTTCTAATCTTTGTCATATTTTTTGTAGATTAAGTACTTATTGAATGTGTATTTTTTTTTCTCTCTTCTTTGTTCAATGAAATTCAGTTCAAATTCAATTCTTAATTTTTGAATCATTTGGGTTCATAGTAGGTATTTTCAACTTATATTATGGTAAATTTTGTGATTGGGCACGTTTTGGTACCTATATAGCTTGATTCAACTCTTAATCCTAGGGTTAGACTGGTTACCTCAGATCTAAGGAAACATGCAAGACAAGGGTTTTCAGCACACTTGGAATATCCCTCGTACACGATTGAGTTAAAGTTAAAAGCTGTCAATTATTTGGTTATTTGTTAGCAATGTTGTAGTATAAAATAAAGAAGATCTCTTCAGGTAGGTATTCAATTCAGATTCAGTCAAACTTAATCTAAGTTTAAAAACACTATTAGCCAGATCCTAAGTTAGTATTCTGTATTTTTGGAAATAAATAAAAAAAAAAAAGATATTTATTGACACAAACTCTGCCACTCTTCCACAGAATTATAAACTATACGATCGTGCTGACCAAGTCCGCCGGTCTGTAAGCCCAACTATGCGCCTACGATCGCCCATTACGCGGGAAATGGTCAATCTGTCATCGGCGATATAGATCGATCACTGGATTGGAAAACTATAGATTGGCTCCATCATTGACGTCTCATTTCCACCGGTTTGCGTAGGTGTCCATTGTCTTGTAAATACTTGGAGATAGTAAATCGGAAGCGTGTTTGATAATGACATGGAATTAATCATACATGTCCAATACGAGGTATTACCCGTATTACTCGTACATAGGTACTTACTTCAAACCAATGATCTTTTATATAAACCAGGGTTCGAAAAAATCCGATTTTTATAATAAATATCAAAAATCCGATTTTTTGATATTTATCCGATATATATCGGATATATATCCAGGCTAAGAAAAAGAAGCGATTTTAATTCTCTAAGGGGATTAAACACTTTAAAATGTGAAAGTAATTTGTAAAATAATAATAAGCAGTGATCGGAATTAGGCGGGCTTAAATACCTAAAGTTCAAAGAACAGAGGCAAAAAAGGGGAGACTTCCTTACTACAAGAATTTTATTCTTGTAGTAAGTAAGAATTTTATTTAAGTTGGCACAATTTTCACAGTGAGAAAATTAATGTTAATAATATTGTGAACTAATTCAAATAATTTTTCTATTTGACTGACGGAAAAAAGTTTTTTATCCTTATAATTTACATTTTAGTTTTTGTTATTAACTCAGGTAAAAAAATTGATTCACCATAATGTTAGATGTTCTTTATTAATGTCCCGGAAACGGAAATAATTGGGTCGAAAAATATTTAGTCCTAAGGCGTCTCCATTTGTCTCTGTTATTTTTCGAACTTTAGGTATATTAGCCCGCCTCATTCCGATCACTGATAATAAGTGTCAAATTACCACATTTTTTATTTAAAAAACTTAATAAAGGTATCAAAAAAATTAGTGTTTATTTGAGAAATATTTTTTTATAATTTTTTATTTGTTATAGTGTTAAACCACACTTAGGTATTTACATTTATGTATCATTGCGGGTTCGGATCCCGTCGGAATTGAAAATTTTCATAAGATTTTTCATTTTCAAAATATTTTTTTAATGAACACTTAAAAAAAACTTCTAAAAACAATCTAAATTATTCGGAATTGTAGTTTTTCGCTACGTGTTGCCAGGGTTAACATTAATCTCCAAAATTGTTAGTTCAGAAAACAGGAAAAAATCCATTGATATATATCAAGATAAAAATCAATTGATATATATCGTGATATATATCATGATATATATCCGCTGATATATATCGGCGAACCCTGATATAAACTGAGGTGAAGGTGTTGTACCCCGCTCTGCGTGGCGAACAAAAGTCAAGCTAATTAGCTTGAGTCAACTCAGTCGCACTCTGTCGTGCTCCGATGTTACACGCATTTACACGCAGCACGCACATAATTTATTTCTTTCTGACAACGGGATTTTATATTTCTCTGATATTTTTTTAGTTTTCTTGAATAATATTAAACTAAGCTTATTAATTAAATTCTACCTCAGTAGGTACCTATAACAAAATTTCTCCGTGTTTTAGTGCTTTTTCTAATGAGTATAACGTCTCTATTAGTAAAATCTCTTTGCTTCAAACACGTTTGCTATTTAGCTTTGTATCTTTATCTGTGCTTGATAGATTGACGAAATTCTCCAGCTTAACTGTGCGACCTAAAAATTGGGACACCAACAGAGTTAGCTACTAGCTCTTAGAAACCTATTAAAAATTACTTACAGTTTTATTCTAAGTGTAAGTATATTAATCAATGGATTTCTCGTTTCGAAAAAAATTATATACGTAGTAACACGAGCTCTAAACGGTGAAGGAAAACACCGAGAGGAAACCCGCGGCTCAGTCAGCCCCACACGTATTGACCATGTCTTTCCTGTGGACATGGCCGGTAAGCTGAGAGGATGGTGTAGGTGCTGGGCAAGCCTATTCCATCTCAACATTGTCCCAGGCACTACAGTGTCCCGATAAGTGTAGGCAAAAGATTGCCTCCTGACACTGTATAAATCATCTAGTAAAGATGTATAGGCCTAAGTTTTTTAGATTAAAAATAAGCATGTTTATTGATAACAATGAGCTTCAGAGTTTGCTGGACTGCTCTAAATAAATAAATAACCTGACAAGCTCAAGATCGTTAAAAAGGTGTACAGAAGTATGAATAGAAAATTCCTTAAACTTACTTACGACGATAATTCATAAGAACTTTTATTCATAAGATTAGATATTCAAGATCACTCGTCATTCACGACAACTATTCGAAATATTCCCCCGTTCTATCATCTCGATTCGATCTATGAACGGCAAGGTATTCGATTCCTGAATCAATTCGTCGCGATAGCTCAGCTCCGGCCAGTGAACCACAAGTTTTTGCTTCGCCACCGGAATACCTATCTACTGTTCAAAGTGTTCAATTACATAAAGTACCTATTTGTGTATAGGACTGTGAATTTGTGTAATGACAGTGTAGACTGGTGTTTATGATTTGTAAGTAGCTTGGTGTTACTGTATCATAGATAAATCAACTCAATTGGAAATTGGCCTAAGTACTTAATTACAATATTTTGAGTAACCCTACTCAAAATATTAGTGTTTTATATAAGGTATTTTTTCTTTATATGGAACACTATGATAATGTAAATATCTAAATAAATTAAAAAAAAATATATATAATAATATTTCAGACCAACACACCACATTTAAAAAAACTAGCTAGAACTAGACTAGGTAATGGTAATAAATAGTGGGCATGTGAACTTTTTTCAAAGTAGAGGTAGGTACAGTCAGCCTCATCAATCGGTATCCCCCTATTGATTTTAACAAGGACCCTTTTCATTTCAACTTTGGATTTCAGTCGGATTTGCTAGTATAGGAACTCGAGCGGAATTAGATATCCATAAGTATACTAGCAAATCCGACTGAAATCCAAAGTTGAAATGAAAAGGGTCCTTGTTAAAATCAATAGGGGGATACCGATTGATGACGCTGACTGTACCTACCTACTTAGCTATTTTTCGTGATAAAAAAAATATTAAAATGATAACATCAGAAGACACTTACAGACCTAGGCTCGTTTAACTAATAGTTAGAATAGCCCGCCTGAGACGCATGAGGTTGCGGGTTCGATCCCCGCCGCATGACAAATTTTTATAATTAAGTACCTACTTATCTGCAAATATTTGTTTCGGGTCTGGGTGTTTTTATGTATTTTTTACGTTATTTACAAAAAAATATATACTTACTTAAGTATGTAGTTTATCAGTCATTTGGTTCCCATGATGCAAGCCCTGCTTACTTTGGGGCTACATGATGCTGTGTGAAATGTCCAGCATTGTTTTTTTACATTTTTCTTTTTAGGGTTCCGTACCTTAAAAGGTAAAAAAAGGAACCCTTATAAGATCACTTTCTTGTCCGTCTGTCTGTTCGTCTGTCTGTCTGTCTGTCCGTCTGTCCGTGTGTCACCATCGATTATCTCAGGAACGGGTAGAGCTAGCAAATTGAAATTTATACCATATACTAAGGTCTATAGTCCCTATTGTGAGTATAAAAATCAAGGTCCTGAGTCAACACTATAAAAAGATATAGGCAAATTTAGGTTTTCGTGAAAACTTGTGAGTACCAAAACTTACTTTAATTATCAACTTTTTTTATTTTTTCGGAATTTTTCCTTTATTTGTGCTAGAAGACCTTGCTTGTAACCAAAATTGACAATTCTAGGTCAACCGGAAGTACCCTAGAGGTTTTGGGTCGAAAACCTAAATGGTAGTTCCCGTTGACCTAGAATAACGAAATTTGGCAAAAAGCAAGGTCTTATAGCACAAATAAAGTAAAATTCCAAAAAGTTAAAAAAGTTGAAAATTAAAGGGTGTTCCCATACATACATAGTTGACGCCAGTTCAAATTGTCCTCCGAGTTGTATGGGCGCTCATAAAATTAAGCGGACTAGCTTAATTGGCACCATGGCTAGGTACGGAACCCTCGGCGTACGAGTTCGACTCGCACTTGACCGGTTTTTTTTTTTGGTACGTAGGTACTAACCAATTTGGTTCAGCCGTTTCTTCGTCTTTGAGCTACAAACAAAACACAAAACTTTTTGTTTATATTATTTTGGTAAGAAAAAAAACTCTACTTTTACATCTTTGATGGTACTATTATGAGTAATTAACTAAGGCATAAAACATTATAACAGTTATGGTGTATTTCCCTGCTCTACTAATTATATTATCGTAACTTCCATCTATTCCTATCTTCATAATGAGTGATTTCTCTAAAAACCCAACGTAACGGTGTGATGTTCAATGTTCATCTCACATTGTAGATAGGTAGGTATCTAATCTATGTGTAACTACATTTTTCGATCAAAATTAAAAAATAGGTACTTAGGTAAGTAAGTACCTAACCTACATTAAAAAGCTAAAAATAAGAATAATTCAGGTTTATTTTTCGATATATTTATGTGAGACTGATGATTATATTCAAACGGCTTAGCAGATATTTTATTTTATTTTTATTTTATTTTATTAAACTGATAACCTTTTAAACAAAAAAAAAAAAACTAATATATCGAATTTTTCATTTGAAAACTACGATGCCATAGGCAGCCACAGATAGATTCACACAGTACCTACACTTCTTCCAACGGATCTTGGCATTCGTGAAGTTAGCCGTTTCGATGCGCAGTGCAACTATTTAATAAAAAAAATCTACTGCGCAGTGAAAAGTCTAACTTCACGAATCCCTATATCCGTTGTGATAACTGTTACTTGCTCTTTTCTCATGAGAAAGAGACGGGACGCGCAAGAAAAATATATTTACAATAGAATATATAATTTTGCCTATTACAAATTAATTAAATAACCTATAGAAACATTCAAATAAACAAAATAAATACATTGTATGCTTTTAGGTTTCTCCCCACAATAACATGAATTCTGCTGCTGACAGTACTGGTAGGTACTTTACTTACTTACCTAATTTTCTTACAAGAAGAACAAAATGCTCTCGTTTTGCATTTTTATAGCGAACAAGCGATTTTATCAAAGCGCTAGAGAAAGCATTTATTTAAATGAAAACATGCAGATTTACATTTCTTGCATTTAGGTATAGGTACATTTACTTACCAGTAGGTAGTCCGCCGGGCGGCGGAACGGCATCGCGCGCAACGGAACCGAAACCTACGCTCCCGCAGTACCGAACCCATATGGGTCCGACGGACACGGGACCTGGATGTAGTGTAGCTCTTTGGAGCTGGATGTACATCAAGATGTAGCTCTGAATTATCGTCGGACCTACCCATCTTTAGTTAACACAAAGTTGACGTCACACAGTAGACATCATCGAACCGAGCGTTTGGGCGGTAAATTCAAAACCATTAAAAGTAAATTCAACTTTAATTGGTTTATGGAGAAAAAAAGACATTAATTAATCTATTTTTATTTTTCTGTTGAATCATCTGTTCCAATCTTTGAATATACTTAAGCAGTTTTCAAAAATTTGGAAAATACCCTATTGAAAGACATCTGTCTTCCTAAACTAGATTACCGACCACAATGGATGGTCAATGTCTCGTGAAACCGCGACTGCCCCTTGATTGTCTATCTTTGATAGCGACCAAAATAAAGCAAAGTGTCCACTGACAAGTAACTTCCGCAACTTTTTGCAGAAGTCAATTGACGACTAGTTTCCACTGACTGCAATTTTTCTATTTGCATACTTCTACTTGCATTACATTTTCTACTTGTAGCAAGTTCGATAAGTCACTAAAACTTGCAGAAGTCTACTTGCGCGAGCGTTTACACGTTGGAAGTCGCATGCGCAAGTTAACTTGTTTAAGTAAGTACTTGTAAGATTTATTGCCAGTGGACACTTTGCTTAAAACTCTCAAATGTGACATTTCAGTAACCACGCAAGTACCTATAGCTCTGTCACTCTCATCTCATCAAGACCGAATGCGACAAAAGATACCTACTCTATCGTTTTGATAGTTTGAGACCAATTTGAGGTTTGAGACAAGTTAGACAATCAGCCTGCAGATTAGACGGCAATGACGTGGGACCAACAGATAAAGCGAGGAATTCACTAGACGCACTGATGTAACGTGTGAGCTCACTTTTCCACGATGACAATATTTTCGAACGATCGAACGAACATTTTGATAAAACGACTTCTTTTCTGTCTAATGAGATACACAATTATAGGAAAAGGAAATTAAAAATCGTTGGAGTGTGTCCGAAACTGCCTTTTTCTTTGTTCGATCAAGCAACCAAGTCATTAGAAAATGACTAAGTAGTGCTTACCTACCTACATAAAATCTATTGACCTCTTGTAGTTTTTTTATTGAGTAGGTAAGCATAATCAAGTTTACATTTTTGTGATGTTAGTATACTGCGCGGCTGCGTAGCAAAATCTGTAGGTACCTATTCTGAAAATTCCGTCATACAAAAGATTTCAACGCGTTCCTAGGTACAAAAATAAAATGTTACTCGCACTAAGTGAAGCGCTGAGTGAACAGAGAGTTTCTTCAACTTATTGTCTGAAGCTATTATTATAAAGCATCAAAAAGTTATAACTATCAGGCACGTAGAGCTTGGAGTCGCGGCGGTCACGCTTCACGCCTCGGCCGAAGACCCCAGTGACACTTTTTTCGGCTTCCAAACAAAAATAAACAATCAAAAGCGACGACTTACGAAATCACGAAAACTCGTGTCGGCGAAATTGCCTCTAAGTACTACCTACTTCCAGAACAAATATTAAATTGAACTCTGCTACTTAGGAATAAGAGTGACAGTTTTGAAAAGCAGGTGATGCATTCAGCGGAATAAATTGCAGTCATCAAGATTTAGGTAAACTTATAGAAAGTTGGCGTTCAATGCTTGGCAGCACACCAAGACGCTTTTCAAAAGGGCTTTGATGGAATGGTATGATTTGGATAATGACTTCCACTTTGATGACAGTAGGTAGCTGGTTTTCTACGCCATAGAAATATTCCACTACTTATCTGAAAGGTTTTATTGGCGCTTTGGTTGGTTGTGTTACTAGACAGAGTATTATGATTTAGCAGTTTAAGTGACGTATGTTCTTGTAGCTACTAAATGTTGAAAATATAATAGCTCAATCAATGAACCCATGGAACTCAGCAGCGCCGTCGCGGCGTTGCCCCCTTATAGTGTTGGTGATCATGATGATGATGATGATGATGAGAAGTAGCCTATACCCTTCCTCAAGAGTATAGCTATGAAATGCAGAAATACATTCTCAAATCCGACTGGTAGTTCCTGGGATTAGCGCGCTCAAACAAACAAACAAACAAACTTTTCCGCTTTAAGTAGGTATACTTACCTAAGTATATGTTTATAAGTATATTTTTTTATTTAAGTACCTACCTAATGAAATTGTTTACTCAGATACCTTTGCTTGCGCATGTAGGTACGCGCGTTTCGTCCGTGACGCGTCTGAGCGGTCGTCCACCGTCACGCGCTGACGGGCCTCATAACTTGAACCATTATTTCAGAGGATTAGGAAATAAGTCATAACCGGATTATTTCGGACTGTAATTAAACTGACAGCTCTACAGGAAACTGCTTATGAGCCGTGAACATTTGTTTGTAAACCCCTTTTGAAAGTACTTACCTAAGCTTAGTAATAATGTGTTTGAATGACTTGGGCCAACCTTTTTGGTAGGACTTAGGTCGCTAAAGCTGATTCACAATATGAAATGAATATGCAATTCTGCCGCAATGGATAACAAATATAGACATACTTGTAAAAACAATTCTTCTAAATCAATGTTTCTGAGCCCAACAGACCCAGACGAGGTTTTTAGTGTAATAAAAGGACTGAAAAATACAAATAGTACTGGATTTGACGGCATAACCACAAAAGTAATAAAATATGTAAGCCACCTTATATCACCTGCTTTAAGCCATATAATTAATCTATGCATAGAGCAAGGAGTTTACCCTTCAAAATTAAAAACAACTATAATAAAACCAATCTACAAAAAAGAAAGTAGGCTTGACATTCAAAACTATAGACCGGTAGCTTTGATTCCGGTTTTTTCCAAAATAGTAGAGAAGATTATCTATAAAAACTTATATGATTACTTTGAATCAAAGAATATACTTATAAAAGAGCAAAAAGGGTTTCGAAAAAACAAAACGATCGACTCCGCCATATATGAGTTTTTAGAAATGATATATTTTAAGATGGACAAGCGGAAACCAGTTTATGCGATGTACTTAGATATGACAAAGGCATTTGACTATGTAGAGCACAGTATTTTATTAAATAAACTCGAAGCATATGGTGTGCGAGGAGTTGCTTTGGATTTACTTAAGTCTTATTTAGAAAACAGATCTCAGATCACAATAATAACAAAAATTTGCACCAAGACAAAACTCGAGAAATATTTTAGCTCTACCGAAAGAACTGTGGCCAAAGGAGTTCCTCAAGGAAGCGTTCTCGGGCCGCTTTTATTTTTGGTATATATTAATGATATAACAATGGCAACAAAAAACCCAATGATCTTATTTGCAGATGATTGTACCGTAGTCTGTCACAATCTAAATGAGATTGAAACGTGTCTGGAGTCAATCATAAAATGGCTGGAAGAGAATAACCTACACATAAACTTATCAAAAACGAAGCTAATGAACTTTAGACAAACACCAGAGCCGGAAGAAATTATTTCCATGGTTAGGTATAAGGGCCAAGAGGTGTGTAAAGCAATGACGACGAAATTCCTTGGACTCTACATTGACAACAATATGAAATGGCAAACACATTTAGGATGTGTATGTGGTAAAGTGGTCCAGTCTGCTTATTCATTGCGTATGCTAAGAAAAGTAGTCAACCAAAAAGCGGTAATAGCAGCATACCATGGGAATGTTGTCTCAAGATTAAGGTATGGAATAATTTTTTGGGGGAATGCTGTAAAAATAGAAAAACTGTTTATTGCTCAAAAGAGTTGCATTCGAGCAATCTGTGGGTTGAAAAGGACAGATAGCTGCCGACCATATTTTAAAAAACTAAAACTACTCACTCTGACATCACTATATATTTACGAAACTGTTCTGTTCATAAGACGCAACCCACACCTATTCCCTCATAACTTAAGAGATCGACGTCGGGATGACTTGCTGCTCAGGACTAACGTAAAAACAGCACTTTTTGACAATAGTGTTTTTGTAACTGCACCTAAAATCTACAACAACCTACCGAATGACATTAAGAAATGTAACGACTTTATCACTTTCAAGACTAAGCTATTCTCTTATTTAATAGATAAAACTTTCTACACAATTGTTGAATTTTTTGACAGCAAGGACTAAAATTAGATGACTTTTTAATTATTTATTACCATCACATACCTACATTATTCACATTTTGACATTATTAACACATTATTTTCATTTCACAATAATTATTATTAAATTTAGTTAGAAAATCTATTTTTATTTGAATTGACCTACTTACAAGATTTGTACGCCTAGTGGCAGATCACAGTGCACTTTAAATATTTATAAACATCTACCATGTAACCACCTGTGTATCACAAATAAAGAAATTGAAATTGAAATTGAAATTGAAATTGAACTATAATCACAGAATACTGTGCTATAATGCAGTCTCTTTTCACTCTCAGTCAATGAAGAGATGGCAATAGTTCAATTCCTTTAATACGATTCTGCAATAGCGACCTTTTTAAGCCCGCCTATGTTGGCCCATGTTGGTTTAATTCACGGGCAGACACTTCTGGATTTAGTGCGTCTTTACATATAAAAACAGTTAATATATCCAAATATAAACTCTTAACTGGATAGGTAATTATAATTACTTAGGTACTATTCCGAGTGAACACATAGAATTATTGTAATTACCTATTACCACCGCCGTTAACTGTCTCATAAACCAACAGGAAACATGTTTTAATGTTTACATGACACTTCCCTGCAAAAACCAATTGCAATTGTATTGTCTGAAGCTTTACATAATTTATAGATTCTTAAAGAAACTGGAAAGAACATATCACCTCAGCAGCTTTGCTGTGAGAAACCAGGGTGCAAAATCGCATTTTTTTTTCACTCAGTGAGGAAAGAAAAAATGAATTTCGAATGACGTAAATTGACATTTTTAGTGCGTTCGGAGACGCAGAGTTCAGACTCTAGCATAAACTTTATACCCAAGTTTATACCTAATAAACTTATTCATTTCCAACAAACGCGACTTTTGTTATTGAACACTGTCGAGTTAGAACATTTTAATTGTTAACTTGTTAGTTTAATATCTGTTATTTTGTGTAACTTCAAATAATTTTGGCTAATTAGCTTATTCATATACCTAGCTCTTTTCTTTTGGCAATTATTGTTAACTACTATTAATATAAATACTTAAACGCGTGTCATAGTAGTTGATGCGTTCTCATTTCGGCGCCACTGAAAACCAGCGCTCTAAGAGAGTGTACACATTGCGTTTTCTGCAGCGCGTTTTTGAGCTGCGCGTTTGTATCGATACAAACGCGCGTTCGCAACGCGTTTTTTTCCATACAAAAGCGAACCGGGAGGGGCTGCGCGTTCGCATCGCGTTCGAATCGCGTTTGTATCGATACAAACGCGCTGCAAAAAACGCAATGTGTACACTCCCTAACAGCCATGGCGCTGCTGGAGCAAATGCTGAGGGGTAGCCCTATTTTCTTGTCACTGTAATATTTTTGATTTGTGTGCATGTACCGTATAGTGACGAAAATAAAACTTATTTCTTTTCTATTCTATTCTATTTAATTGTAAGTTTATTGTAATGTTGTAAAAAAAAGACGATGTTTATGATGTAGATAAGTAGGTAGGTACTTAATTAATTTCTATCTTCAGCAATTTTATCAATTTTAATGAATGGAATATCACTGATGTGGTTTTAGAACGTGATAGTGCATGGTGATCAAGTGCTAGCCTATCTAGGAATAAAAAAAAATAACACACCTTTGAAAATTAGTTGCCAAGCCTTGCAACCGCCAGCTTCGTCCCTCCAGTCCTATCGGTCCACACCACAGTCGAAGTGTGTCAAGATCGTCACGAAAGCGTTTTCGATAAACTTATCGAAAATTTGTCTGAGCTAGATAGTGTTATAGTTTGGTCTGCCTCACAGACTACTAAATAGCCTGAACAGTATTAGCCAAGACTGAACTTTGAAAGACAACTGGCGGTTGCTTTCAATAATGTTAGTTCATAATCACGTGCTCTGTAATGTTTACCTGCTGTATAAAAAAGTATCGGTAATTTTTTCCTGTGAAACAAAAACCTAAACAGCAGTAAGTGCTTACTCTTATTGTAGTTATCACTTACCAGTCACGGTACAAAAGCACATTATGCACCCTTCTTAACTTTAACCCCACTTGCATTCAAGAGGCAAAATTAAATGTCAACTTAACCGGGAGCTTTTAAACTTTTCCTGTTACTAAGTTAGTAATTTCAAAACAGGTTTTGGATTCTGAAATATTTGTAATGGAAGTTTTAGTAACCTTTAGAAAAAGTTAGTAGGTAGGCACCAATTATTAGGGGCTTACCTAAATTATTTGAATTATTTTTCTATAGATAAACTTAAAAATAAGAATTTTGAAAAAACACCCATACAGGAAGTTTTAATAATTGGTAGAAAAATTACCTGTAGGTATCAAATACCAGAAAGTAATCAGTTAGAAAGCCTACCAAAAGAAACAGACATTTACATAAATTGAACCCTTAATATGTTTGCCAACTTCTCAAAACTATGTAAGTCTGACAATTTATCAATTAGAAAGTATCTTGGCAAAGCATAATTTGCATGAATCGTAATAACTTCACAAGCATTGAAAAGAAATAATAAATCAGAGCAAGTATTTCGATCTTAGGGAGTGTCCACATTGCGTTTTCTGCAGCGCGTTTTTGAGCTGCGCGTTTGTATCGATACAAACGCGCGTTCGCAACGCGTATTTTTCCATACAAAAGCGAACCGGGAGGGGCTGCGCGGGGGGCTGCGCGTTCGCATCGCGTTCGAATCGCGTTTGTATCGATACAAACGCGCTGCAAAAAACGCAATGTGGACACTCCCTTAGATCGTGGATAGGGCGGAGGCGACGACCGGCTACGGCCACGGCCGGCGCGTGCGCATCCACCGTGGAAGGAAGGTGCATGACACTGCAGGTGACGTTCCACCTGCCCAACGCAAATACCTGACCTTTATAAATTGTGTAACTGGCGACTTAGAGCAAAAAGTACCTCGTGTTTATAAAATGCAACGGTGTAGATAAAAAACTAAAGGTTCTAAGGTATGTTCTAGCATTGACCTTTTCTAGGTTTATCCAATGGGCCATATTAAATAGGAAATACTGGTTTTTAAGGCACTCGCCCGTGGCTTCGATTAATTGTTTCTGGAGTAAAAGCAATGCCATAATACGCATAGGTAGGTACTAAGTTATTTTTTTATAAGTATTTATACACACGCACCCACTATTAAAATTTAGTCTCTTTCTCTCATTATGGTTTGCTGGAAGAGAACTCTTTTTAGGGTTAAGCTCGCTATTGCTGTTAAGTACCTGTTTAGTTTTAAGCTCTTTTTAAAACGTTATAGGTAAGTGGAATGTCAACTTCTGCAAAATGTGGGCATGTTCCAAATATTGTATTTGGACATAAGTACCTCTGACTACTCCCTAAGACATTTTCAAAGGATCTTTAAATGTCAAAAAAGATCTGAGAGAATCTCTATTGGGGATACCTATCGTGATCATATTTTTTTTTTTCAGGGAAAAATTTAAGAAAAGTCAACTCAACGACAACCACATTTCTTCACTAGAACTCGAAAGAAATTAATATTTGTTCGTTTTCCATTATGATCAGTTTTCCCATGCATTATACGGTGCCCATTGGACCGAGCAGATGACATCATTATAAATTGCAGAGGTGAATGCTCCTACAAATAATAATAACAGCCATTGAAAAGGCTGTAATGCTACCTACTAAGTACCAGTGGTAGTGGTGAATTGGTGATTTAGGCAGGTATTTTGACTAGGAAATTGTGGCTAGTTGGACGGGTTTTTGTGAAGTGAGAAAAAACATCAACAAGTTTATCTAACTTTATTTGCAGAATAAAAGAGATTAGGTAGGTAGGTACTCTTTCTATATTTTTATGTATTCTTTGGAAGGTAATTTGTAAACTTTGGAAGTACGATTCAAGTAGGTACAATACCTACCTAGCAAAAGTTTTGCAAAACGTTCTGTGCCCAAAAATAGCGCAGTTTCCATTTGGATTTCCACGCGTGTAGGTATATTCATAGAATAGATAATGGCATGTATAGTATAGTTAGAAAAAGATGAAATAAAATAAGATAGGTACCTAGCTAGGTAGGTAACTAAAAAAAACATTAAAATATAAACTCTTATGAGTAGGTATAACAAACAATATTGTGATAACAGTAAAGGTAGCTACCTACATCTTCTCTCAGGGGCAGTATTTCAAGAGTGCCCCTAGCTAGGGCCAAATCTGAAATTATTGGCAATAGCGAAAAACACTCAAAGGAGTCTCGTAACCGATTTTGTTAAAAAAAACATACATGCAGTCGAACATAGAACCTCCTCCTTTTTGGAAGTCGGTTAAAAAGTAAAACTTACGGGCGGAAGTTAGAACGGAGTTTATATTTGTTGGCTGCGCGAAAAAAAAGGCACCACTTTCCGGCATAGGCTTTTACCTAATGATTACCTAAATCTATTTTGTTAGTTTGATTCTCACATCCACATATCAAATAGGACAGGTTTTTATAATATCTAGGTACCTACTAGTAATGCTAATACTATACCTACTAGTAGGTACCTACTGAATGATTTTATAAAGCTAGAGAGCGGAGATGGAAGTCCGTTGGTTAATATGACTTTGTGACACGCCAATGTATCCGCATTCTTACACAGAATAATTATTATCTGAGGATCTAGGTAATAGAACGGGTATTGTAGCCTAAATACTGTAATCAATACATGAGTTAGCATCCGCATTGTGATTGCGGATGAGAAAATTGTAAAGATCCGCTTATAATAGTTATAAATTGTTGGATTCCCTCCCTTTGGTCCATTCTACCTAAAAATAGAGTATTAAACACTAAGTATGGTAAAACCAATGACATTTTACCTACCTACCAATAGAAATAGAGACGGTGTAGGTAGGTACCTACTCATTATAAAAAGCTCTAAAACGCACCGAAATTGAGTTGACTCAAGCTAATTAGCTGGACTTTTGTTCGCAACGCAGAGCGAGGTACCTACACTACAACGCATCCACCTCAGTTTATATTCAAATATCGTCACATTTTTCAGTGTCCAACTACAAGTCCACCAATTCTTTCAACTCCGTGCGCATAGCAACTTTGTCCGCCCCAACAAGCGTTTATAATCGCTCAAATTAAGCATATCTACCAAGTCAACGACTGAGAGTGGTGCATAATAATCTTACAGCCTGCAATTAGACTAGGTGGATACGTAGATATAATTAAAATCGCTTATCTTTCATTAGAAGCTTGGGCAGAGGCCGTGGCGGCCAGCCAACCGAGTAGCGATGTGCTTTCTTGCGCTTCTACGAGTACTAACCATCAACGGTATTATCTTGGAACCATACTGTTTTATTTAGTTTTGTTACTAGTAATACGCAAAGGTACGTTTACATGATTATGTAGGTACTTAGTAGGTAAAGTCGACAAAAAAAAATTGATGGGCATTCGAAGTTTCATAATAGGTAGGTACCTACCTACTTACCTACCTACTTACTTGATTAGGTAGGTACCTCATTACCTGCCTAGTTGGTCATTTTGAGAATTGTCTAACTCCTATTAGTACCTAGTCCTTCTTCCAACGGATCTTGGCATTAGTGAAGTTAGCCGTTTCGATGCGCACTGCTACATTTTCATACAAAATTTTCTACTGCGCAGCAAAAAGCCTAACTTCACGAACGCCTGGCTCCATTGTGACAACAGTAGGTAGGTACCTAGCAACTATCGTGAATCTTATGAAAAATAGAGAAACGCCAGGTTTTGTGGGCAACGGTCGACATCACGATTTCACGGGAGCCGTAATGGGTAATGGCTTTATGGAGGTAACTGTTGCATGTCTGGTAGAGTTACGATGTCCGGCTAAATTGTCGGACCACCAACAAAATAAAAAACTTTTTAACACTCATCATCATCACATTAGCTTTTTAAAACACATCAGCACCTCGACCCTAAGTAGGTACCTAAATACCTAGGTACCTACTATAGAAAATAGGTACGACCATTTCAATTTTACTATAGGCACTAAAAATCATTATTGTCTTAAGAGATTTTTTGTTGCCACATTGGTGGGTAGGAAATTAGGAATAGGTATTCAGAAACATCCTATTAGAAACATTAAAGACATACTTAAATATTGTAATGGTTAATTTGTAACTTGTACCGATACCAATGTGCCATAGTGCGGCGGAGGCTTTGAATATCTAACGACCATTGTCCGACTTTAAATTTTTATTCGTCCGACCTTTAAAAACATTGCATAAAGATACAATTCTATTCTGCGGTGATGGAAGTCATTAGACGATGCTACAAAGAAAACGGGCGACGACCTGACGGTTTCGTGATGAACCAACATGTTTTGATTTTATGAAAATAATAGAGGCCCTGTATAGAGATCTGTCCGCTTCGTCTGAAATCTAAAATAAGCGAGTCAGAATTAATTCGGTACAGCATGTAAAGGTAATACAGGGGGCCTTACTTATGAAAGACGTTTAAAGTGAAACACTGTTTAAACAACGTCCTGTCTTTATTTGTAGATAGTGACAAACAGAGACAGGACGTTGTTCAACCAGTGTTCAACTTTAAACATCTTTCATAAGTAAGGGGGAGGGTGTTTAACAATGAGCTTTGAAAAGATCATTGGTGTAGGTATAACGACAACTCCCGAAGACGGAAACCGTGCATGACCTTGATGTTAGGAGTCAAAACCGAGACAAGATCGTTTTACTTAAGTAGATAGGTATCCAGATATGATCCAGATAGCTTGGACGATATACACACATGTGGTCAGTTTAAGAAATTTGAGTTATGGATGGGTCCGGCTGGGCGAAATAACGTGCTTATAAGAAATCTGGAAGTTGGATTGTTGGAATGCTGAACCTATTCACTGATTAGTAATCAGCTACAACATTCGTCCAAAGTTAGAACGCGACGATACTATATCTACCTAATAATACTCCATGGGGTAAGTATATGAAACTGGTTCAATAAATCCATTTATAGGTTTTTTCAGAGGCGTAGATAATAATCTTTAAGGGCATCGAAATAGCTGTATTGCATGTAATTATGCGCGCTGGTTCCGGACTAAAAACAGACTAATTGGACCTGGCTGGCCAGTCGCACTTTGTAGAAGCTGATTTTATCAAAGCAGAGTAAAAATTATCTCTGGAATCTGGAAGCATTTCGCCTTGCATTGAAACGATAGAAGCTTTAAATAATCAATTTCTTTCCTGTGTTCGTTCCTCCTTGGGTTTCGCTGACGTTGTCGGTCGGGTAAAAAAACACAGTGCCAACTAGCCCCAAACTAAACAAAGCTTGTATTCTGAGACCCAGATAACTTATATAATACATACATGCATATTTTTGTAAAAACATACATAGGTAGGTACCTACTTATACTTTATAACACCCAGAGACCCAGACACAGAACAAACATCTATGTTCATCACGCAAATATTTGTCCTGTAGGCCTAACATATGCAACGTCGAGAGTCGAGAAAAGAGTCTTCTCGATCGGTTAAACTGCTCTTACGTATGCGTTAGTTAGAGCAATTCGACCGATCGAGATATGTTAGGCTGGGTAGGAATCGAATCGACGATCTACAGCGTAGAAGGCAGAGCTAGGTACTCACTAATTGAGAGGCTAGTCAAAAGGATACAAAGGCTTATGGAAATAAAGATTTCTTTGCGAAAATATTTTATTTTAACTAGTTCAACAATAAAAATATTTACAAACGTACACAATAATACACTGTACAATAATATTTGCATGACTAATTCCGTTCCTCAAAAGAATATTTACGCGATATTTTACACAATAATGATCACTGGTTTACTGAAATGTCTTCATGTTCCCAATTATATTACTATGCCCTCGCGGTGTTAACCGCATAGATAGTGATGGTATATGGTGATGATGATGATGAAAAGTATCCATAATAATGTAGATTTTTTTTTTCAAATCCAACTCCTAGTTCTTGAGATTAACGTGTTCAAAAACAAACAAAAGAATAAGAAACTCTTACGCTTCATATTTTGGCATAGATATATTTCTATGCTTATTCTAATACAGCCCAAACCCATCGAAATTAAGCTATAATATCTTCTTCAAATATGACATAAAATATTTTTTTCTATGTTAATTTATAGATAGCGAGACAATATACTCTATATACAATCCTTCATAGAAGAAACACTAAATTTATAATGGCTGATTTCATTAATTTTAATAATTATGAAGTGATTTCAGTGAAGTCTTACTATATTCTTGTGCAATAAAATTTTTAAACTAATAATGTGTTATTTATCCACTAATATGAAGTAGGTATTTTTATGTAAATCTCAATTTACTGATATTTGAACTTTTATAACTTATATTACTCCTACTATGTAAATATATTGTATATGTAGTATGATCTAACTATTATTAAAACATTATATTATTAGACATCATTCTAATAAGTGAAATCACATCAAAACTTACTCTAAGATGTTACAACTGATTAAATCTCATATTTTAAGCAAATTATATTATTTTACGTTTGATTTATATGTACGCACAACCACAATATTTAAATAGAAACGAATAAATCAACAAAGTAAAGGCGGTTTTTTAAATAATATATTGGACGACACGATTTAAATTCTACAAAACTACTTTTAATCTAACCTGAATCTTTTAGTCTCTCTGAACATTTTTAGTAAAATTCATTTATTTACAGAAATATAATATCTTTATACAATTATACAATAAATATGTTACAATTACATAACAACCAATTTAGTGCAAGAAATAGATACTTTTGTATGTTGGTCTATATTCGTTATAATCTATTGATAACGTTTTTATATTAAATTGCCAAATGTCTCAGAACTTTTGGTTAGTTAGAAATGTTTTCTTTGCGTTAGAATAACGATGAATTTCCCATTCGTCTTTAATTATGTTATTACTGTTTACGAAATTATTTCTTACTACATCTAGAAAAGGTTCATTTTCGCTTGTACAAGTTGGCAGAGTTTAAAATAAGCTGTTGTGCACAAACAGCATGAACACACCAATTTAAACTTTGCACCGTTTATTATTGAATTCAGTTCGCAATAACTGAACTATGATGTGTTTTCTTTCAATGCACTTCACCTTACGCCACTAACATTTTCCTTTACATAACTAATAAGGTTATTTATAAACTGGCCCAATGTAGACTACACTACAACACTCATCCTCAGCATAATCTCAGGCTAGGATCCTCCTAGTTATCAATGTGTTCGGACTCTAGTTTTGGTGCGGGCACCACTTATGTTATTTCGCGTCCTACTGACCCAATGTAGACTCTACACTACTCATCTTACGGTTTATTTGCGCGGCCTGAGCTGCATAACCTCAGGTTTGGATCCTCCTAGTTATCAATGTGTTCGGACTCTAGTTTGGGCGCGGGCACCACTATTAATGTTATTTCATACCGACCCAATGTAGACTCTCCACTAATCATCTTAAGGTTTATTTGCGCGGCCTGAGCGGCATAACCTCAGGTTTGGATCCTCCTAGCTATCTATCTGTTCGGACTCTACTTTAGGCGCGGGCACCACTTATGTTATTTTGCGTCATACTGACCCAATGTAGACTACACTACTCATCTTAAACTTTTATATGCCGGAACGCGGATCCAAACGATACTCAATTGATTTTCTATTGTGTCTGTAATCCTGGCAAACTAAAGATTATCCTTTCATATACATGCCGGAACGTGCGAGACACAATTGATATTCTATTGTGTCTGGAATCCCGGCATAGGAAAGGTTTATTTGCGCGGCCTGAGCTGCATAACCTCAGGTTTGGATCCTCCTAGATATCAATGAGTTCAGACTCTAGTTTGGGCGCGGGCACCACTAGTAATGCTATTTAGGCTACACCACTCATCTTTATTTGCGCGGCCTGAGCTGCATAACCTCAGGCTTGGTTCACTCCTAGCTATCGATGTGTTCGGACTCTAGTTTGGGCGCGGGCACAACTAGCAATGCTATTTAGGTAGACTATACCACTCATCTTTACTTGCGCGGCCTGAGCTGCATAACCTCATGCTTGGTTCATTCCTAGCTATCGATGTGTTCGGACTCTAGTTTGGCCGCGGGCACCACTACTTATGCTATTTAGGTAGACTATACCACTCATCTTTATTTGCGCGGCCTGAGCTGCATAATCTCAGGCTTGGTTCATTCCTAGCTATCTATGTGTTCGGACTCTAGTTTGGGCGCGGGTCGTATCATGATGAGTTTGTCTTCTGGTTCTGGTTCGTGTTGCATCGTCTCTATGGTCAGCATCATTTTATCGTCGCAGCTGTCGTCACCGGAATCTGAGTACATGTTCTGCGTTGATGTTGCCACCTCCTGGAAATAACCGTAGATTGAACTTTGCGTCGCGCAATCGGGTAAAAAACACGTTTTCACCAGCGCTCGTGGCTTAGCTTGCTTAGACGTTCTTGATTGATCGTTAAAGTTAAGCAGCGTTGTGCGCGGTCACAATTTGGTTAGGTGACCATAAGTGGTATTACGAGCTGAGCGCTTCCGTGCTTCGGAGGGCACATTAATTTTTTGGTTCCAGCTTTAAAGTCGTTAAGCCTTGTCAAAGGCCTTAAGGCGGCCTTAAAACTCCGTCACCAGAGTTGGCCACTTGCTCAAACGAACTTACTTACCACTAGTTGGCGCTGTTCTGATTCCATACAAATCCACGTTTATGGCGTCGATACCGACTAGTGAAACAAACTCGTACCTGACACTCTGATAACAAGTGATAGAAGAAAGTGGAAAAATGAAACTTGCCGACCGCACTTAGAATAAGGGCAGGTAGATGATGATTCTATAAAGTCTTGCTAAACATTTTCAAAACTGTTGTGAGTTGTACTAGACATTATTCCCTCCTTACCCAGATGAAGATTCTCCGGATGAATCGAAACATTGTCGGTATCTAAATCGACGATATTTTTACGTGAGTAATTCCCATGTGTTAAATAATGCCTTACTAAATTGAATAAAGATCTCTTTCCGCCCAGTTTTGTGGGTTTTGATGGTACATACCGTTATCCGGTTTTTGGTGTGTATCCGCACATGTTTCGCGAGATGATCGGATCGCATGAACCGCTTGCTGCATTCCGGACATTCGAACCTTTTCTCTCCGGTGTGCGTTCTGCGATGCCGTTGTAATTCGTCTGACCGCGTGAATCTGGAATAAACTTTGGATTACTTACAGCTCAGGTTGAATGTAAAAATAAGTACCAACTGATCCAAGGCTGCTGAACCCTATGCCCGTGGGCCACATTGTATCCCGCTGGTCATTTTTAAATGGCCCGCGCAAGCCTGAATATAGAGCCAGGTCATCCCCACGCAAAAAGGACCACCTTTGAGTCTAATTGCGGAAAAGAGAGTCCCCCATACATACAGTTCGGCCGACGGATCTAGGCGTACGTGAAGTCAGGCTCTTCGCTGCGCAGTAGAAAATTTTGTATGAAAAAGTTGCACTGCGCATCGAAACGGCCAACTTCACGTACGCCGAGATCCGTTGGCCGTACTGTACATACAAGCCTGAAAATACCCGTCAAGTTGAGAGTCTGTGTCCGGTGTTCGGCTTGACGCATCTAGCTTCCGTTGGCGACCTTCCGCACATCATCACTCCACCTAGCTGGAGGGCGTCTTACACTATTACATAACTTAGGCCTTTTACATCTTTACTAGAGGATTTATACAGTATCAGGAGCCAGTCTTTACCTACACTCATCGGGACACTGTAGTGCCTGGGACATTGTTGAGATGGAGTAGGCTTGCCCAGCACCTACACCATCTTCTTAACCGGCCATATCCACAGGAAAGACATAGCTGAGCTGGTAGTAGCTCTGCCTTCTGCGCTGTAGGTCGTGGGTTCGATTCCCATCCAGGACAAACATTTGTGTGATGAACACAGATGTTTGTTCTGTGTCTGGGTGTTATAAAGTAAAGTATGTATTTACAAATATATAAGTATTCTATCAGTTATCTGGTTCCCATAGTACAAGCTTTGCTTAGTTTGGGGCTAGATGGCTCTGTGTGAAATGTCCAGCAATATTTATTAAAAAAAAGTTTTTGACTTTGATATTAGCTAGCTGTCAAGTCGTGAATCGAATGGGTCAGACTAGTGCTCACCGTTTTCCACAGAACAGCCAATTGCACAAAAAGGGTCGTTCGCCCGAGTGCCATCTGAGATGGGCTCGCAAATGAGAAGTCTTGCCATACACCTTGTTGCAGCCCGCTATGTGACACACGTGCTGCTTCTTACGATCCACCAGGCGGCTGGAATAAATACATTTGTATTATAGAATGTTTGGATAAAATAAGGGACCAACAATTTAACGTGACCTCCGAAGCTTTTGGATGTTTAGAAATATTACAAGAGAATTTGTCACTTCATTGGATCCTGTTGAATTTGCTACATTAGAGACTCACTTCTCGCCTTGATCGCAGTTCGGGAAGGTGCAAGCCTCTCTTAAAGGGCAATATGTACGCTTCTATAACAAAGTCCCAGGCGAATTGCATAACTTATCAATTAACAAATTTAAAAAATCAATTAATCTAAGAAAACTGATTGGGCACGCTTTCGCGAAATAATCGAAGAATCGGTAGATACTAAAATCCCTCTCAAATCCGATAATGACATAACAGAAGCAGTTGAAAAATTCAACAATTACATACAAACTGCAGCCTGGCAAGCTACTCCTAAATCCACCGTCCGTATAGACATTATTCCGACTTACCCTCAAGTTGTAACGGATACTATTCAGCAAAAGAGACAAGCAAGGAAAAAGTGGCAAACAACGAGACACCATAGAGACAAAAATACCTTTAATAGACTAGCCAAGAAGCTCAAAAAAATGCTTGAAAATATCACAAATCAAAACATGGAAAATCGCTTAATGTCCTTGGATGCTACAGCTGCGACCGACTACTCCCTGTGGAAAACCACGAAAGAACTCAAAAGGCCTGTCCCGTTTCAGTCGCCCTTGCGCAGAAATGATGGATCTTGGGCCAAGAGCCACGCAGAAAAGGCGGCATTATTTGCTGAACACCTATGCAATGTGTTCACTCCAAACCCAGACACAGGATCGACCAAAACAGACGAAATAATGGCAAGCTTGTCTGAACCTCACCAACTAGCACCTCCTATCGAGAAATTCTCAAAAAGTGAAGTCCGTTCTGTGATCAAAGGCTTAAATACCAATAAAGCCCCCGGTTACGACCTTATCACCGCAAAAGTAATGAAAGAACTTCCGGATATAGGTATCACATTCCTGACACAAGTGTTCAATGCTGTTCTGCGACGTGTATTCGTCCCCACTCAATGGAAAGTAGCTGAAATCATCCTAATACACAAGCCTGGCAAGGATCCCGAAAATGTTGCGTCGTATCGCCCGATAAGTTTGCTTCCACTCGCTTCAAAAATAATGGAAATCCTATTGATGAAAAGACTTGCTTCTGAAATAGTCTCAGCTCAACTAATTCCTTCACATCAATTTGGCTTCCGTGCCGCCCATGGAACAATTGAGCAAGTCCACCGATTAGTGGAGAGGATAAACGAATCATTTGAACACAAAAAATACAGCTCTGCTGTCTTCTTGGATATCTCTCAGGCCTTTGATCGCGTTTGGCATGAGGGCCTGCTGCATAAGATACGGAAAGCTCTACCCATAAACCACTACTTACTGATTAAGTCATACCTTCATCAGCGGCACTTCTATGTAAAGCTTGGAGACGAAAGAACTGCACTCCATAATATAAAGGCTGGTGTCCCCCAGGGCAGCGTAATGGGCCCAACCTTATATCTCATATATACTTTCGACTTACCAACGTCAACGGAGGGTGTCCTGGTGGGCACATTTGCTGACGACACAGCGCTAATAGCAACTCACGAAAACTCAACTGTTGCCTCGATCATGCTACAAAGGAGCCTAAGCGACGTCTCTACTTGGCTCAAAGACTGGCGCATCAAGGCAAATGAAACCAAGTCAGTACACGTAACATTCGCCCTTAGACACGGCACGTGTCCCGTAGTCGAACTAAATGGAGTCCAAATACCTCAAAGTGAAAACGTGCGCTACCTGGGTATGCACTTAGATAGACGCCTCACATGGAAGAAGCATATTTTTACGAAAAGAAAGGCTCTTGGTCTTCAACTAAGGAAACTTTACTGGCTTATGGGTCGAAAATCCAAACTTACCATGGAGAACAAACTACTCCTCTACAAATGCATTCTAAAACCTATGTGGTCCTATGGAGCCGAGTTGTGGGGTACAGCTGCGAACTCAAACTTGGAAATCTTTCAACGCTTCCAATCTAAAATGCTGCGCATGATATCGAATGCACCGTGGTATATTACAAACTGTCAGCTCCATCACGACCTAGAGGTGCCGACGATTAAACAGGAGGTGGCAAACAAACTGAGATCTTATGCCAAACGAATGGAGCTACACCCAAATGAGCTTGCCAACAATCTCATGAAAAACACCAAAACCTTTAGCAGGCTAAAGAGGACAGCCCCTCAAGATCTAATATAGCACAGAAAAAAAATATGGAGATGCCACTGGGTGTACTCCATCCATGTCAAGCGTGAAGCAGGGACGAAACTCTCGCTCAATGCCCTTAAGGGCAGATTGCAAGAACAAAGGAGACATAAAAAAAAAAAAAAAAAAAAAAAAAAAAAATCAATTAAACGTCATCTCCATAAGAAACCGTATTATAAAATATCAGATTACTTGGATGACAAAAATACCTGGGACTGAACGGAACTCCGTTTATATTAAAATCGTTATAAATATTATATCAAAACTATATTAAACAATTGACGTGTCAAAGTGATCAACCTACAATGATCTTATTGAATGAATAATCTTTGACTTTTGACTTTTGACTCGCTTCAGTAGCCGCTTGTTGTTCGGCGAGGCCGCTCGTGCCTTGTCACTACTTGCCTCTACATTACTACATTAGACAGACAGCACTCACTTCTCTCCTTGGTCGCAGTTCGGGCAGGTGCAGGCCACTCGCTTCAGTAGCCGCTTGTTGTTAGGCGAGGCCGCTCGTGCCTTGTCACTACTTGCCTCTACATTACTACATTAGACAGACAGCACTCACTTCTCGCCTTGGTCGCAGTTCGGGCAGGTGCAGGCCACTCGCTTCAGTAGCCGCTTGTTGTTAGGCGAGGCCGCTCGTGCCTTGTCACTACTTGCCTCTACATTACTACATTAGACAGACAGCACTCACTTCTCGCCTTGGTCGCAGTTCGGGCAGGTGCAGGCCACTCGCTTCAGTAGCCGCTTGTTGTTAGGCGAGGCCGCTCGTGCTTTGCTCGCTTCGCACTCGGTAGCCGGCGCTGGTGTGTTAGCACCACTTGTGCTTACTGTCACCACTTGCCATTTGCCGGGCTCGTTCGGATCTTGCTGGATTTGTTGGCCTGTGGAAGACGATGTTGAATTGACACATGTTTTGCAAGGAAGCTAGACATAAATGGATATTTGAACTCTAACCTCGACTGTCATCAGACCCTTAAACCTAAAGCTCAAGTGTAACACAATAAGACCCCACAATACGACCCCTTAAACTTGATTCTATTCTTACAACTTAGCTGTAAGGCCGGACGAAAGTTTTTTTTATATACTACTAAGATAGCAGACAAGCTTACGACCCATCTGATGGTAAGCGCTTACCGTAGCCTATGGACGCCTGCGGCACCAGAGGAGTCACACTCGCGCTGCTGACCCTTTAAAAGAGGAATCACTGCGCCAACAACACAATGGACAAGACTGGTCCACCAGTTGTCACCGCAGGGCTTCCTCGCTCTGGCAACCTTACTAACCGCAGGAACATAGCACCATTCGAGAAGAATGATGTTATTTGGCTGCGATAATCTGTAAGGTGGAGATACTTCCCCAGTCGGGCTGCTCGAATATTGAGTGAGAAATACCCACTAGGTCTTACTTATAAAAGATGTTTAAAGTTGAACTCTGGTTAAACAACGTCCTGTCTTTATTTGTGGATAGTGACGAATAGAGACGGGACGTTGTTTAACCAGTGTTCAACTTTAAACATCTTTCATAAGTAAGGGGGACTATGTCCTATACCCTTCCTCCGTACCTATAACAGGCGGTTGTTGTTGCTGGGTCTGCTGCTGCTGTAACTGGGCAAGTTGTACTCCGGGCAAGCCGAGTGCTGGGACCAGTTGGACTGCGCCGCCGAGACCGCCGACACCCAGCGTGGGCATCTGCAAACGTTATACACATTATTTAACACACTATCTAAATCGGTATCTAAATCGACGATATTTTTACGTGAGTAATTTCCGTGCGTTAAATAATGTCTAGTACAACTCACCAAAGTTTTGAAAGTTATACACACAATCGATAAAATTGAGCTTATCAAGATTTTCAACCCGACGAATATTGATTCCGTGGCCGAGTTGGTAAAAGCAATCCGGCTTAAGGAGGATCGCTTGTATTATTGCGGGTTCGAATCCCGTCGGAATGGAAAATTTTGATTAGACTTTTAATTTCCAATGAAATAATACCTAAGTGTGGTTTAACACTATAAAAATTAAAAAGTTATACATACACTCTGATGATCTAACTGCATGCCAACAACAGCGGGCTGATTGTCTAACTCATCTCAAACTTCAAATTGGTCTCAAGCTGTCAAAACGATCGCGTAGGTATATTTTGTCGCGTTCGGCCGCGTTGAGATGAGAGTGACAGAGCTACTTGCGTGGTCACTGAACTGTCATATTTGAATAGAATAACATTTATTTGACACACATGTTACAGTAAGTACAACAGGAAAAGCACAGCAAAAAGTACATACATGGAGAGTTTGAAACATTAAACAAACAAAACACAGTTTGAGACCGATTTTGGCCACTATCAAAGTTAGACAATCAGAGGGCAGATGTAGCACAATAGAGTTCAAAACCAGCATCCATACATTGTGTATAGAGATATTCTGTATTTTGTTGTCTATGAATAACTAACAGTATTTTAGTTCTAAGAAACTACCTTCTACACCAGAATGTATTTTCTCTACGTAGCTTAAAAGGAGGTGAGAGTTAGTAAGTTTAGTTGTTTTATTGCATTTAAGTAAAAGGTTGATGATGACTGAAGTTTTACATCATGCGATTCATAACATGCTAGTAAGAAGATTAAATATGGTTTCGTAGATCCTTTAAATCTACAATTTTAGACTGGTCACGAACCAATTTATGCGACAAAGTAATATTCATATTTTAAGCAAGCTTCGGGAATATTCGTGTGACCGAAGATTGCCGAAGTAAGTTTAATGAGTACAATGGACAGAAATAATCTAAAAGGCTTCATTTTGAGGATTTGACGAAGGTTCGCGATATGCATCTGTCTCTGTCATACAACTTGAGAACGTCACACCCCAATAAAGGAGTCCCTATAAATAAGAGCATAGGATGGTGCATGTTAGTGGCTTCGGGAATATTCGTGTGACCGAAGATTGCCGAAGTAGCCGAAGTAACTTTAGAGACACAAATAATTTATATGTCGTGGTTTCATTATTAGAATTTGAGGACGTCCGTGTTAAGCAATTGTCATAAAATCAGAGTTTATGAAATCCTGACAAGGGAATCCTTACCCCGCGTTTTCACTAACGACAAAACATGTTGCAAACATCTAACTATCTTTATTAACTCTCAAAGAGTGAGTGCGATAGGTAGCTATTTATAACATGTTTTGTCGTTAGGGAGTGTACACATTGCGTTTTTTGCAGCGCGTTTGTATCGATACAAACGCGATTCGAACGCGATGCGAACGCGCAGCCCCCCTCCCGGTTCGCTTTTGTATGGAAAAAAACGCGTTGCGAACGCGCGTTTGTATCGATACAAACGCGCAGCTCAAAAACGCGCTGCAGAAAACGCAATGTGTACACTCCCTTAGTGAAAACGCAGGGTTATCAGGCTGGTTTTACTGTCACGCGTACCGTCGGCGCTGATAGGCGAATGATCTTTATTACAAAAATGGCTACGCTGATTGCTCTCGTCAGTGCTGAACAATCAGTATCCCTATTTCATTGTAATAAAGATCACTCGCCTATCAGCGCTGACGGTACGCGTGACAGTAAAACCAGCCTTAAGAGGCCTGAGACAGGCGAATTTCCATAAAAACATAATACCGAAATCATTTAAAATTTAAGCATATTTTTATCAGTTTATGTTGTTAGATTAAGAGAGTAGGTATTTATCTAGGTTCCTGTTACACTTTTGTTCCGAAAAACTTACCTAAAAAGAAATGTAAGCAAATTGAATTGAAATCTTTGTATGTACACCAAAAATGGCATTTTTTTCTTTTCATTTGTTCTATAGTAAGTTTTTGGAACAAAAGTGTAACATGAACCTAGATAAATACTGCCTTTATCCAAATAATAACATCAAGTGATAAAAATATGCTTAAATTTTAAATTATTTTGGTATTACGTTCCTAGCTACGTAGGTACGTTCGCCGGTCCCTTAATATGAGGATAGGATGGTGCAAGCTAGTGGCTTCGGAAATATTCGTGTAACCGAAGATTGCCGAAGTACCTGGACGATGTTAGCCGCGCGTACATTGCTGGATGGTATGACGGTGACCTGTTGGCCGGCCGGTGTTGACGTTATTATCGTTTGTTGCTGCTGTTGCTGTATACCGCTTTCTGTCTGCATCGGGTTCGATACAGCCTTGGTTTCCGAGCAGCAATGGATAGCATACAAATGTTTTAGGCAAATTATTACTACTTTATAAGTTTTTCAAGGTCCAAAATATTTCCACAACGAAATTAATGAAGAAATAAAGTCGACACAGAAATTGAATGTCTTGTAGCAGTCCTGGGCCAATATTATTAGGTTTGTTATTAAAATGTCAGTTGTTAGATAAAAGCATACAAATAAAATATAAATAAACAGTTCCAACAAAACAAAGTAGTTAAACTAATAAGTATCGTGCAACAGAAAACAATGCATTTTTGATAGCCCTTGAACTTTTTATAATGCACTGACAGTTCCACCGAGCCCAATAGATTTAAAAGATGCTGAAAGTTTGGAATATTCATTACCAACATTCATAATGCCTACCGAGTATACCCCATCCCAAAAGTTTCGTTTACCTGCAGTGTGATAGTAGCGGGCGTTGACGCACCACTTGCGCTAGTCTGCGAACCGTTGTTTTGCTGCACCAAACCAAACCCAGCATTATTGTACAGCGTATTATAAAAGCGTTATATTATGTACTTTGGGATAGCCAAGGCAAAAGGCCGTATAAAAACCGCCTCAAATTATTTAGTGGTGTTTATGGACCGGTAAATTAATATTTATTTTAAGTTTTTCGTTAAAAAAAAACATTACAAAACACACTGATGATTATTTATGCTATCAGTTGTTATGCAGTATAGCGTCGAGTCAGACGGGTGACGTCATTGTCTGAAAAAATTGGAGAGCAAGTGTTGAATCGCAAACGTGACGTCACAGTACATTATGACAATCAAAATTGTTTATCGATCATAGCGTTGCAACTTCAAACAATTATTTTGGGTTTTTTGGTGAAAATATTCAATATCTTTTGTGTTTTAGTGCAAATTGTTTTTAAAATTTGACTCTATTTCTTAAACTTGATATCGCTAAAACTATCTATGTATTTCAACATATTATTTTGATTAATTTTATTATTAGTAGTAAAAAGCCATATTTACCTGAACGTTGGCCAGTTGCGCTATTTGTATTTGCTGGATTTGACCATTCGACGTGAGCACATTTGCCATTTGAGGCTGAGCTTGCATCTGGAAAGGTACATATTGTTTGTTAGGTACTATACACCTGTAAATTATTGTAAAAGTAAAATTATTTCTATCAGTGGTCACCTTTTAACATTCCTACCCACTATTTAACCTTCTGGCCTTGTCGATTTGGATGACTCTGATTGGACGCCGTCGGACTCACGTGACTAACTCGGACGACGGCGTCCAATCAGAGTCATCCAAGTTGGACTTGGTCCAAGTGTGCTTGGATCGTGTCAACAGGCTTAAGTGTTACTCACCTGTTGTAACTGTGGTATGATCTGCAGATGTTGTGGAGCGTGCACTGGCACGTGGACTGTCTGGTAGACTGTCTGTCCGCTGGCGGTGGTCATCGGGATCTGAACCGGCACCATGCCCATATTACTCATCCCGCTCACCCCGCTCACTCCCCGCTGCACCGCTACGCCGCCGCCTATGTTTGTAACTTGGTATGATAATACGTTCATTTTGAAAAAATCTTCTAAAATACTTTTCTTTTTTGTGTTTTTTTAATACGTATTGCTTGTTGTTGTTTAAGGCCGTAAGAAATAGGTGGTGAATCTGGTGACGGAGTCTTTTTACCATTGATTCAGGGCTATTAATTTTGTACTCTTCATACTTTTGAATGAAGGAATTTGGTGAGGCCTTTGCCCAGCAGTGGGACACAAACGTCTAAAAATAAATAAACTTTGAATCTTAATGTTATAATCCAGATAAAGTATTATTCCTTCCCATTTATCTTAGGTTATAGTGACATCAAGATTCAAACCATATTTCAACTATTTCAAAGAGTGTAGCAAAAGTATTTTAGAAATATTGCAACTGTTATGATAACACAATAGTCTTGATAATAAGAAAGAAGCCGCAACCAAATGTAAAGTGCTTGCTCGATCGCGTGATTGATGGTTCTGTGACATGGTTATGGACAATCAAAGGTTTTGTGTGATGTCGAATTTATCGATGTCGACAGATATTTAAAATACAACTGAAAAAATATCTAAAGATGAACATAATCGGTCTCATGCATAAAATCTTAGTGCGCCAACAAGGCTCGCTGGAGCGCTCTTTTGTTTTTGGAAACAGCACTCTAGTGAGTTTTGCGCGCGCACTAAGTCTTATGCATAAGACAGAATGTCTTTTAAAGTAGTTTTGGACTTTTTTGTTCACTATTTTGTAAACGCAGTAAAGTTGCTTTCTGCGATGTTGTAGCACGAATTAATTATTACGTGTGTAGTTTTTATATTATTTATTGTCACCCATTAGTTAATTACTTCCTAAACAATATTATTCATCATTCTGCTGGTTGGTGCTTATCAGCGGTAGTAAAATATGTTTTGCGGCTTTTATCACTTTAGGTATAGTCTGGCAAAAACGGGTAGAAACGGCAACTAAAATTTCATTACAATGGAAACCCTTTCTCTACTAATCTATGGTAAAGTACAGGTTTCTTGTCTATGGTTCAGGTACCGAAGACATCAGTCAGAAGTAATAATTTTCTTCTAAAACAGAATTTATCTATTTTGCGTATTTAGCTTGCACAGTGGCGCCCCCATTTATGTCTATTATTTTTTGCCAGACTATAATTGTTACTTCGACCTTACTCGAATTTGGTAAAAAATCGTCTACCTATGTAAAATGATCAGAATGACATCAGAATGACAATTTCAGTAAATTTTTCCATCGACTTTGATAAATGAATGAATCTATAGCTATAACTAGTGGTCTAATGGTGATAGTGCTCTAGAAATCAAAACACCAAGCAAAGTAATCGCAAGATAATTTCAAGCTGGGAACGTGGTATAGAAAAGAGAGAGTTTTCTGAATAAAATGAAAGAGATAATGATATAAGAGGTAAGTATATGGATGTTATTTTACACTTAGATACTGTACATTTGTTAGTAAAAATTTCCAAGGGCCACTTAGCTTGCTTAAAAAATGATTGATACAGGATAAAAACACTCTTAAATACTCAGGGTACCTTTACAGTAAGTAATTTGATTTAAAATAAAAAAAGATTAAACGAAATGCTAGATGATATTGAAGAGTAAGATAAGTAGAAGAGTAAGTTCGTATGAGCTAGACTAAGATGACGGTATTTTAAAGCCTCCGTAAGTCCTAATGCCTTGATTAATGCCTTGATTTTCTAACATTGAAGTAATGTACCTAATGTAAGTAATGTACCCTACAATAAAACAGAAGCGAAACTCCATCCATTCGCATCAAAAAACTCTCTCCAACGAGACGAACCTTCTGCAGTGGAAGTCGGCGGTTTGACATCTTCCTTGTCATCCTTTTCCGAAAGGTTCACCGGCTGGTTAGTAATCGCCTGACTTGTCGGTATCTGAAGACTTTGCAGACTCTGTATGTTCTGAAGTCCGGGTATGAGACCCGAGCTGAACATTTGGCCGCCAGTGAGCGCACTCAATGGTATTGACAAGTTAGTGCCGGGTATGTTCACTGTCGCCTGATGCTCTGTTAGCGGGGGGGTGGGGGCGGAAAAACACAGATTAGTATGGAAGTAGTTAGAAGCGGACATGCGGGGGCTACTGATGCGGGTCTAATGTTTCTAATATGAAATGTAACTAGCTTTATATGTATCTGTTATATGAGACGGGTCACGTGGTTTCCCTACATGTTGATGTAAGAGGAGAGAAAAAAACGAAACTTCCATTTACGGATACTGATTTGATTTCACTATTGAAAATAATACATGTATTTAAAATAATACCTAATGGCCGGGAGAATCGACTGACGACGCGCGCTAAATATCTATAGTAAAGATGTACTTATAGACCTACTTTTTTTTATATCAGCCTTGGTGTGACGTCATGAGTTGTTTATCTATTTAATCCTAAGATGTTAATCAAAATCTTCTTGATTACCAATACTTGTTTTACTGTAAGTAAAATATGAATGAAATAACGTTTGTGCCTTTTCGTGACCTTCTTTTGTAATAATTTTCAAGTAGGTACTTAACTCTTTCAAATTTCTACCAGAGGGTGAATCGCGAGTTAACTATTCTATCCGTGACTATAGTAAAATATCTCAATTGTATGGAATTCAGTGCAGCGCCTATAGCGGTAACTTGTCTTAACTAAGTTCAGTCCCATACAATTGTCTATACTTTACTATAGTCCCGGATAGAATAGTAAACTTGCGATACACCCACCGATCATGAACTAAGACTACAATGTTTATGAATGAAAAATAATCCTAAGTCATTCAATTTTCTCTCGTGAAATAGAATGAAAATACCATGCACTTTATACCTAAATGAGAACTTGTGTCTGTGAGTCTGAAGCGAAGCGAATTAACGGAAAATGAATCCCAAAGCAATCCCAAGCTGTGGTCCGTGACACCGAAGCGATTTAATTAAAAACCATTGGTTTTAAACGTGTACAAAATACCTCAAATTGTTGCCACACACAACTCCTTACATGACTTTTGTTTTAAACTTCGCTGTTATGGACATTTTTGTAATACTAATTTTCTTATATACCAACTAACTCTTAAAAAAATTTTAAACTTTTAGGCCTCTATTAATAAACTCGTATTAACTTCTGTCAAAGTTGCGCCACGGATTTAACTATTGCCATCCTTATTTGTCACTGTCTAACAAAAAAGGATGGCAATAGTTAAATCCGTGGCGCAACTTTGACAGAAGTTAATACGAGTTTATTAATAGAGGTTTATTTATCTTTAAAATATAAGTCCAACAAGCGAAATCAAAGTATATGTAAGGACGTTATAGAAGTTCGTAGGTGACTTATTTCTTACCGGTCGGCAAATGCATCACGTTTTGCAGGAAGCCGGCGGGAAGCACCGGTGTTCTCACTAGCTGCCCGTTCACTAGGCTCACTTGACCCATGCCGGAGAAGTTCTGAAATCACAATAAATAATATTGTAGTCACAATGCAACGGTGACAATGCAATATTATGGTAACATTGAGCTGATGGGGTCAGGAGCTATTCAACAGAACTCCTTAGTAAATAGTCCGATTAAGTTGAAGCTTGAAATTCAGCATGTTCGTCAAGTTCCGACTACAGTGTAATAATATGGTGACAGCTAGCTGATCTGATGATGGAGTCAGGATCTGTGCAATAGAACTTCGCAGTGAATAACAGTGGAACCTCCATGTTTGGGATCATTTTTATCAGCTCACCCTTAGCCTTACCCAATAACAGTTTGTAATGATCGGTTTTTTTAATTTTTAATTTAACCACATGTTATCTCCGCAGGTTTACCTGTGCATGCTGAGCTGGTATGAACAATGCGTCTTGTCCGTCCACAGTGACGGCCTGCATCGGCGCCACGCCGCCCACACCGCCGACCAAACACCCTCCATACGCTTGTTGCTGCAATAACACTCATCATTAGCGGGCATGGGCTTGCAAACTGTCATGTGAAATGCTACTACTGGCAGCATAGATGTATAATAGTACTAGATTCACTGACAGCGTGCCGCCGAAAGGGACAAAAATTTAGTGGATCCATTGTTTCGTAGTACACATAAGATCCATATTGATACAGAATTTTAGAACATAGATGTGCTCTACCTACAAAGAGCCGGCACACGATGTGGGACAAAAGATGTCCGTCTCATTTTTGCACAAGAATTTTGTATATTCTTTCCTTCTTTGTTTTTGTGTGAGTGAGAAGGAACGATCCAGCAGTCTATAGTTTTCTTTGTCTTTGACTGGCAGAAACTGATGAGATTTTTTTATCGGGTGCGTAATTTTTGTTAAAGTATTGGGAAAAACAATTTGTGCATTTTTACTGTCAGAATTTAACAATTAATCTTAGCTTAACAGGGTGATAGAGGAAATGACTTACCTGTAACAGTTGTGGGTGTATTTGCAGGAGTTGTTGCTGTGGGTTTTGATAAGTGGCGCCCTCTCCCGACACGACGCCGCCGCCGAGTAGCGACTGTAGTTGCTGCATTGATATCACCTGAAAAACATGAAATCATTCTATTTACTTCGACGTTTGTTTAAGTCATTTCGTGACCACGGTGACCCTATAATAACGACGCGATTAAGACCCGACCTGAGAGGATGGTTTAGGTGCTGGGCAAGCCTAGTTCATCTCAAACAATGTCCCAGGCACTACAGAGTCCCGTTAAGTGTAGGCAAAGATTGCCTCCTGACTCTGTATAAATCATCTAGTAAAAATGTAAAGGCCTAAGTTTTTTTTTAAGACCCGATACTATTAAAACGTCGAAGAGAAAAAAGAAGTCGTGGCTCCGCAATATCCGGGAGTGAACGGGAATGACCAGCGCATCCAAACTGTTCCGCCTGGCAAAAGACAGAGAAAAATTTCAGCAGCTGATAGCTGATAGCTAACCTTCACTATTTGGAGAGGCATTTAAAGGAGAGTTTTAAAAATATTTTTTTTTAAAACTCTCCTTTGAATATTTTGCTAATGGGTAAAACTGTAGAGCGTGTTTACGAGGCCCGAAACCTTGGACTTACCATGGACGCAAATCTTAGGTTCGAAAAACATATAACTTTATCCGTTAGATCTTGTTTTTATAAACTCAAAGTTCTTTATAATATTCGACCGTATCTGAGTGAGGAGTTGCGAGTTCAACTGGTGGAATCCCTCATACTTTCTAAGCTGAACTATGTCGATATAGTCACTGGTCCTCGATTGCTTCGTCGAACTCAACGCCTCATACAAAGAGTTCAAAATGCTTGCGCTCGTTTTTGTTTTAAAATTCCGGCTAGGGAACACATAACTCCTTACTTGAACCGTAACTCTATTTTAAAAATGAGAGCTCGTCAAAAACTTCACCTAGCATGTTTGCTTTTTGGAGTTATTAAGTTTGGAGCTCCAGCTTATCTCTCTGAGAAAATAACAGTTTTTTCTAAGAGATCTGCTCGGAAGTGCTCGAAACTGCTCTCTACACCGCAGCATCACTCGGCTGCATTTAGAGGTAGTTTCAGGTACGCAGCTTCAAAGTGTTGGAACAACATACCTCCACCAATAAGAGAACTCCAGGGCATTCATAGCTTTCGACTCAGACTCAAAAAGGCAGTAGCGGACCTCAAAAATGAGGTTTCCATATTATAGTTAATTGACAACTTATCATAGCGTTTTTTGTTACGTTTCGTGCTCATGATCCTCTTTATGTAGAGTTTGTTTGTTTTTTAAAATATTATATTGTGTAAGTACGTATATAATTATTAATTAAATTTTAAATAGTAAGTATATATGTTAGGAGCCACTTATTACAGCTTGTGTATGTTTATTTCTTTAATTTGAAAATTTTTAATACCTAGTGTATTTTAGTAATCGTTTCAGCTTAGTCTAGCTAGAGCAATGTTTTGTCTCATTTTATTTTTGCGTAAGTATCTATTTTTTCTGTCAATTTTGTTTACTTGTTTAAGAATGTAGGTTGATTTATCTTTTGTATTTTGCTTTCTCTTGGACATATTGTTTTACTCATACAGTGTGGTTCTGACGGAAGATCAGCGTTGTGTTTTTACAAACACAACATAGTGCTGAGTCAGCGCCATTGTAACATGAGCTATTAGGTACTATTACTATTACTTAGGTACAGTTCGGCAGAAGGATCTAGGCGTGCGTGAGGTCAGGCTCTTCGCTGCGCAGTAGAAAATTTTGTATGAAAAAGTTGCACTGCGCATCGAAACGGCCAACTTCACGTTCGCCGGGATCCGTTGGCCCTACTGTAGTACTCGTAATCTTGTACTGTGTGTGTTTATGTTACAAATAAATCATTTCATTTCATTTCATTTCATTTCATTTCAAAAAAATAGAAAAAATATATCACTTTCAAAACTCATCATCTATCAGTGTGAGGCGCGAGTGTAAAGTATGAGATCGTTTCTTTCTTACCCAGATGAAGATTCTCGAATGGATCGGAACATTGTCGATCTCTAAATCGAAGTTACTTTGGCAATTTCATACAGTGATCCATTCCAAATTACTTGCGCGCGTAATAATTTGGTTCTAACGATTAATTAAATTATTTTACTTCTAATTCTATGACTATCATATTTTATTCACCTTGTCAATGAGAACCATCAATCAAAGAACGTGCATCAATGGATTTTTCGTTTCGAAAAATTTATGTGCGCATCAACACGAGCTCTGAACAGTGAAGGAAAACATCGTGAGGAAACCCACAGCTTAGTCAGCTCCACACGTATTGATCATGTCTTTCCTGTGGATATGGCCGGTTAAGCTAAGAGGATGGTGTAGGTGCTGGGCAAGCCTACTCCATCTCAACATTGTCCTAAGCACTACAGTGTCCCGTTAAGTATAGGCAAATGCCTCCTGACGCTGTATAAATCATCTAGTTAAAGATGTAAAGGCCTAAGTTTTGTCAATGAGATGGATGGTCTTACCTGAGGTTGTTGCTGGACTTGTATGCCACTCGGGACCTGATTCGCAGCGTTGACGATCGCAGCGGATAGCTCGTTACCCTGAAAGAATTAGGACGAAATTCGTTTAACATTTCTTTAACTTTGAAATTAGTTATCCTCCATCGATTGCTGCACACCCTCTTGTACTAAAATGCTCAGCTATTAATGCCTTCTTAAGTTGAGAGGATGGCTTTGGTGCTGGGCAAGCCTTGACTCAAAAACAGCCCCCGTGCCCTCAACTACTGCACGACAGCCGCAGGCTGATTGTCTAACTTGTCTGAAACCTCAAATTGGTCTCACACTGTCAAGACGATCGCGTTCGATCTCATTGAGATAGATAGAGTGACCGGACCGAGCTACTGGTGTGATCACTGAACTGTCATATTTGACAGTTTAGTTTTGACCGATTTTGGTCGCTATCAAAGATAGACAATCAGGGGCAGAGCTGATGACCCTCAGCTTCGGCTGCATGTAGGTACGTGCAGACCATTGATTGTCTATCTTTGATAGCGACCAAAATCGACAAAACCCTCAAATATGATAGTTTTTGACCACGCTAGAGCTCTGTCACTCTCATCTCAACGAGACCGAACACGACAAAAGATACCTACGCGATCGTTTTGACAGTTTGTGATCAATTTGATTTAATCATCAATTTGCGCCATCTTGTCTCGAGCAACTTTGAAACCGTTACATACTCTAAAATTGTAAAACGTTAATAATAAATTCATCTCTAACAATAAAATAAAACGAATCATTTAACTGGACTTCCCACGTTCCTGCCCAAACAGCCCCTGCGCCCTCAGCTGTTGCACGACAGCCGAGCTGATGACCCTCAGCTGTGGCTGTTACATGTACTGTTGGATGTCCATTGTCGCCTCGCCCTGCTTGTTGTTAGACTCACCGACAGCCCCTGCGCCCTCAGCTGTTGCACGACAGCCGAGCTGATGACCCTCAGTTGCGACTGTTGCATACTATTGGATGTCCATTGTCGCCTCGCCCTGCTTGTTGTTAGACTCACCGACAGCCCCTGCGCCCTCAGCTGTTGTACGACAGCCGAGCTGATGACCCTCAGCTGTGGCTGTAACATATACTGTTGGATGTCCATTGTCGCCTCGCCCTGCTCGTTGTTAGACTCACCGACAGCCCCTGAGCCCTCAGCTGTTGCACGACAGCCGAGCTGATGACCCTCAGCTGTGGCTGTTGTTGCATGTACTGCTGCTGGATTGCCGCCATCGTCGCCGCATCGCCTTGCACCGCTTGTATAAGCTGCGCTTGTTGCTGAGCCTATGAAAAGAACAAGTTGTGTGAGTGACATGTACCATTTTAATGTATTCAACAAATAAATTATTGGTTTATTTATTGATTGAATGAGTATTTCTCGTTTTTTACTATCACAAAGTCTAGTACAACTCATAAAAGTTTTGTGAGACTGTATGTATTTTGCAGCAGATAGTTAAAACTACTTATGTGCCGTAGAACCGTAGAAAGTGCTAAACCGACAAAATATGAGGTTAAGTCATATAGATTCTGTGGCAGAGTTGGTTAAGGCACTCCAGCTTTAGGAGGATCGCTTGTATCGACGCGGGTTCCCGTCGGAATCGAAAATTTTGATACAACTTTTCATTTTCGTAGGAGACAGAGCAAACTAAACAAATTGAGTCTACGCAGAATATTGGCCGCGCTGAGGTGAACAGTTCAAATCCCGTTTAGGACAATTTTCAGCTCGAAAACTGAAAGATAAGATTCAGCCGATTGATCTAGTTTGTTTTATTCTGATGTGTGGTGTATGTGGCAAGCTCATCGTCACCTCTTATTAATACCTACTAGCTGGTTTTCTCACGATCTTTTCCTTCACCGTTTAGAGCACGTTTGCTCCTTGGCCTTCTTTGGCTGTACGAAATAACGTGTTTAAAAGAACTCTGGGATTATAAACGTTGAAGCTACTCATAGCAAATAGCATGTCGTTGAACCACAATCAAACGCAAATACAAAAGAACAACATACGCTATATAAAAACATGTTGCCTTGTAATAAGAGATGTTATCAAAAAAATACCACTGTTATCATAATGCAAATGCATTAATTGCAGTGAAATCGTAGAGGGTACCGCTATAGCAATTACAAGTCCAACAACTCGTGGTTACTTTTATAAACAACTAGTGTTTTGTATCGTTATTATGCACGGTAATGTCATCGTGGAAGAGTGAGCTCACACGTTTAGATACCAAACGCATAAAAGATAAAATATTGTCGCAATTAATGAGGGAGAAAAAGAGAACGACATTGTTTTGTTGATCGCTGTCATACGAAAGCACAATCCAACAATATTAGACATCTTGGCATTGCTATGCTTATTATGAATGCGACCGTAATCGTGGAATGATTGTTTTGTCAGGAACTTTTGTTGTTTGTACTTTGATAACAATAAGTACCTACCTGTTGTTGTGCTTGTTGTTGGGCCTGCTGCTGCGCCTGTTGGGCCTGTTGTTGGGCTTGTTGTTGCTGGGCTTGTTGTTGTTGGGCCTGCTGCTGTTGGGCTTGTTGTTGTTGTTGCTGTTGTTGTTGTGATGGACCTGAACAAATATGTTAATTTCTTAATATCCATGATCAGACGCTCCCTACGCTACCTACTGTTCTAATGACCACATTAAAAACTTTATCTCTCAAATCTATGCTAATAGATATCTATTCATATCATTGAAATACAGCCGTTAGGGTGACAAATCTACATCGAGCTATGCTGCGCTGTACTGCGCTGTGCTATGGTTGGTCAACTCGCTCGTCTAATATTTCAATGACGTTACAAACAAACCATGCTGTGCTGCGCTGTGTGAGGCTACGCTCTGTTTACGACGTTTTGTTTGACGAGTACACAGCACAGCGCAGTATAGCGCAGCATAGCTCGATGTTGATTTGTCACCCTAAATGTCTAAAGGGAAGCTTGAGGTATGCTCAAACATTACATTAGGCACAGTCCACATTTAGAAACTTGTTCAATATGCATGCTCGAGTCGCTATGCGCCATTCAATAAGGACTGGGTCACGTGCGCTTCGTAATATCCTTCGCAGATAGTGGGGAGAGCGGCGTTTTCTAAAGGTCGTGTGTCCGCCGTTTCATTGACTCTTATCGCATTCAATGACTTTCTCAAAGCGCGTTCTGAATAAGTTGTGGCAATATCCTTAGATTACTGTAAGTATAGGATACAACCCGAGGAGATTTTTATCCTCACAAAATGCGAGACAACAGCCTTTTAGGAAGGATTAGGCTCGCTCTGGCTAGTTGGTTTCCAGAAACACTTTGCAGCCTCAGACATAGTTGACTATAAAGAAAAGTCATGATCAATAAATACGTGATAGCAAAAAGTTGCAACCAATGGTTAATTGGACGTGACTACCCTTTTAAAATCTTTAAAGATTGTGAGCGTCTGATGAGATGTGTGCCTTGAAACAGTAAGGCTGAGACTCCACCAAAGCGGAGATGTGTGAGATGTGTTTTAAACAACCAATAGAATTTCAAAAGACGAGATGACGTTTGATGATGATGTTTGAATAACGAAATTCTCTTGGTTAGTCCTTAAAATATTCTGCTAAAATTGAAAATTACTTCAGCTCTGGAACTGTCCAATGGTACTATACTAATGATGCAACGGCACCAATACGTGCCGACACGCGAACTTTACTTAATCAAGAACACGGTTACCTAACATGACCTACCCCAACAGGCGTAGTAGTCTCTACACGTAGGTGAATTCAGACATCGAACTACTATTGCCTAGAAAATAACTTAGATTTTGTTCTTCTCATTTTGTAAGATTGGAATAGTATTGAACTTAATAATATTAAAATATTCCGAATAAATAGCCTGTCTGGAATATATGTACCTAACTACTTTTAAAATAGTGGTACATTTTTTCAAATAGATGTACTGCGGGGTTAAAAGGGCCATTTTAGCAGAATATAATAAAGTATTGCAATTCCTATTGTGATTCTGCTATGCGGCCTTTTTAGCCCAGCCGGTTCTGGCGTTTTATCTCTACATAGACACAAGTTCGCACTCTCTTTAGAATACGAATAAATGATAGCATTAAGAAAGCCGATACGCGCTGATGAATAAGTTTTTATGAGTTAGAAGCCAATTCTGGTCACGGAGTTTATAACTTCTTACCAGATTACTGCATACTTTCGCTCTAAAACCCCTTATTCCCCAACGATCGGTTCTGCAATGTCTATACATCGCACTACTAACCCACACCCAAGACTGTTTATTCCAGTAAAAGCTCCCCCAGGGAGACGCCGGTACAGGCGCGAGTAACTCTATACCTATTAATTGGGTCATACATACATAGGTATAATGCCTTTCGGTCTCGGTAGCTTGATAACTAGACAAAACGACTATATATAGACTTCTACTGCTACTACTTCACAAAATGGATGAGTGACTAGCAACTGAACACTTTCGTGCTTCTGAAAGCACGATATGCTTCACGTTCCTGTCTAAAAAATCGGTCAGCCAAAAGAGACCTTCAAGCTGCCAAAGAATTCGTCACCAAAGTGGGCCACTACCGTATAGGTAGGTATAGGTACAGACTTAATTACTTTAGAGCAGTGGTTCTTAACCTATGGTCCGCGGACCACTGGTGGTCCCTGGAACCACTTGAAGTGGTGTGCGAAGCTATCCAAAAAAATTAAACAAGCGACAAAGGATCAAAGTTGAAAGAGAAAACTTACTGTTGGTGGTCCGCGGCAAGTCAGAAAGTTTATCAAACGGTCCCTCATCACTAAAAGGTTAAGAACCACTGCTTTAGAGGAAGCCAGTTTCCACCATCTACTTAGGTGATACGGCTATGAGAAGATGAGAGGACCCACCTTTGCAAGTGAATAAACTTTCTTAACTCAAAATAAATTCGGCTCACGCTTCACTTAATATAGAGGTTCAGCTTACGTTGGTGGATACCAAGATCAGACTATAACACCAACATAAGCTGAACCACGGTTTGGCATGATATATTTTTAGTAGAGGGCCGGGACTCCTCAATCTTCCTATAACCTATGTCAATGAATGAAATGAATAAGATACTTACTAAAAACTTGCTCTTCCTTAACATCCTGCTGTTCGGGCCCCATCGCGGCGGCTCCGAGGCGGCTGCAAGTAGCTGCTAGAAGCGCTAGGGGCGATTCCGAGCCCTCCTACAAACAAACACAATCAATCACATACCTTATCACTCTGATAATAAAACCGGAGTCTCAATAATAAGTTTATAACATTACAGCTATAGTACTTAATCGAATCGAGACGCTAACAACTAGTGCTAAAGTGCAATTTACGACGCAGAATGGTAGTGAAAGGCAATTTTGTTGCAGATGTTTAGTGTCGCTGATTGATTCTCAATTGGGTACTACAAACTGCTACCAGTCCCGATAGTGTAAAGCCTAGTCTCGGGCAATTCAGGTTATAGATATCGACCGTTGGAATGACCTAGGTTAGTCGGTGCGACCAAATTTCATTACCTTCCATGTTTACATACAAAAGGACAAAGCTTAAAATTTACAAAACGATTTTCGTATTGATGGGAACGGTACCTATCTAATTAATACATACATACATACAAACACCGTGATTTTCGTTACGATGTTTTCTTCACAACTTTATCTAGAACTATTAATTAGATGGAAGAAGAACAAGAAAGAAAGAGTGTGTCAAAGCCGTAGCAAATGCAGATCTGTGGTCATGCCTACCCCTATGATGGGACACAGCTATGGCGAGATTCACGCCTTTCATCGTAACGAAACCAGTTGGTTTTAATAAGCGGCGATATTCTTGCAACAGTTGCAATCAAAGGTCAGCAATGCAAATGACGGACGAAAATAAAATTTTGTCTTCTTCCCTATTGGGCCAGTGCCTATCCACCAAATATATTTAGTGACTACCCTTTTAGTCAAACCCAAAGGATCTTGGAAACCAGAAGACCCTAAGCGGATGTATGTACCTATAGTCAGTGAGTGTAGTCTACCATGCTTGAAGAGTCTTCTAAACCAAGAGCGATTCAAATAATGTGCAAAAAACAAGTCAGGGAAAATGAGAAATAAAATCTTTCATCGCCCAAACACCCACTGCTGTAACTTAATTGCTATTCGCCATTGGAAACCCCGCTTTAACAACATGACCCGAAGTTATGAAGTCAAATGGCAGCAGGCTACGGTTATACTGAGTACATTTTTGTTTGTGTACTCTATGCTTATGAGTTTAAGGTTGATAATTCGACGGTAGATTTGTATTGAAAACAAAGCAAGTCGGAGGGGTGGACGGACGGAGTGCAAGGTCACGCGGCGCTCGCCCCCACGAGATCGGTTTTCCCTCGTTTTTCTGCGGACGATATTTTGATCTCAGGGAGATTTATCCAATAATGTGTTGCGAATATATGACGACAGGGAAATACCAATAAAGTGAATTAAATGCTACTATTCTACTGTTTTAAAGCTGATAATTTCTTCGTGCTTCAATCACGCCAGTGCCAGTGGGCCGATTTGGATGAAACTTTGAATAAATGTGAGTTGTGGCCTGCAGTATTAGCATAGGTACCTACAGTACAGGCTATTTAAAAATGTTGTACTAGGCGACCGAAACCACAGGCGGAAGCTAGGATAAGTTATTTAATACTTCTTTAATGTCTTGGTCTGGCTGATGCTATTACCACAGAAGTAGGAATAAACCAGAACAGCTGTTCGCTTCTCAACTCACACCGCAAAAACTAGGCCGAATCGGCATAGTATTGGTCAGTCGCTTTGCGGGCCACGTACCGTCGTGACGTGCGTGTCAAGTGCATATTTCAAGATAATTATGCCGAGTTGTGTTGTTCCTACGTGTAACAATGCCTCTGGACTTAAGAAGAAACAGGAGGGGATCACATTTCATGTGTAAGTAACACTTTCAGCTATCATTTCACTTGATAATTGAATTTATTTTACTTATTGCAATTGTCTTAGAAACGGGCGAGTCCATTTTGTTAGTGTTGCCAATTTTTGTCGAAGTGTTTTACCAATTTTTAATAATCTCTTTAGGGTACTAATCTATAGGTAGGTAGGTACCCAAATATAAAGTGGAAAAGTTGTTTGTTTGTTTAAACGAGCGCCGCGCGGTGTCACTCGCCACCGCGACAGACAGTGGTACCTACTGCTGATGGACGGATGGTAGGTATTTGCTAAAATAAATACTTACGTTAGCCTTATTTAGTTAAAATAAACATGTAAGGTAGTAAATCGTATTTTTGTAATTAGGTACTAATGGCTTACTCCTGACTTTCAACTCAATCGGCCTATTTATTGAGGAGTTCTGTTGAACAGCTCCTGACTCCATCATCAGATCAGCTCCACAATACCAAATTATTGTAATTTTAACCGAATTACATACAAATGCAAATTTTCAAATCGATGCGACAATGGGAAGTAGGTTAAAATCGATTTCAAATATTAATAAATACAGATTAATACATACTTAGTACGTACAGAAAATTACTTCAATAGGTACCTAATCTATATTTACACTAATTATATAAAGCGGAAGGGTTTGTTTGTTTGAACGCACTAATCTCAGGAACTAAACGAACTTTTGGGTGAGTAAGTACCTGTGTGAAAAATGATAAGTTTTTATTTTTAACCGACTTCAAAAAAAAGGAGGTTCTTAGTTTGTCGAAATGTTTTTTGTGCTTTTTTTACGTAGGTAAGTATGTTCACCGATTACTCTGTGAAAAATGATAAGTTTTTATTTTTAACCGACTTCAAAAAAAAGGAGGTTCTTAGTTTGTCGAAATGTTTTTTTTTTGCTTTTTTTTATGTAGGTAAGTTTGTTCACCGATTACTCTTTGAAAAATGATAAGTTTTTATTTTTAACCGACTTCAAAAAAAAGGAGGTTCTTAGTTTGTTAAAATGTTTTTTTGTGCTTTTTTTTATGTTCACCGATTACTCTGTGAAAAATGATAAGTTTTTATTTTGAACCGACTTCAAAAAAAAGGAGGTTCTTAGTTTGTTGAAATGTTTTTTTGTGCTTTTTTTATGTAGGTAAGTATGTTCACCGATTACTCTGTGAAAAATGATAAGTTATTTTTTTACCGACTTCAAAAAAAGGAGGTTCTTAGTTTGTCGAAATGTTTTTTTGTGCTTTTTTTTATGTAGGTAAGTATGTTCACCGATTACTCTGTGAAAAATGATAAGTTTTTATTTTTAACCGACTTCAAAAAAAGGAGGTTCTTAGTTTGTCGAAATGTTTTTGTGTTTTTTTTATGTAGGTAAGTATGTTCACCAATTACTCTGTGAAAAATGATAAGTTTTTATTTTTAACCGACACACTCATCAATCAAACAAACAATCAAACTCTTCCGCTATATTTATTGGTATAGATTAGTGTTAGGATAAGATATATCTTATCTATGATGTTGCAAGTTTACCCCAAAAAGTGGGAAATTACTCCCGAACTAGCAACATTACGCGGGTGGGAAGTAGGGTGGGTGCGGGGCGTTCGCCACGATTTTGGACTCAGTGCCGTGCGTGAAAAAGAAGCGGATCGCGTATTCTGGTTTATTCCTACTTCTGTGGCTATTACTAGATAGAACAGAACCTACTTAGGTACATAATACTTATTTAAGAATTCACATTCAATTTCAACGAATAACACCAAATGAATTGAGTAAAATAAAACAATATCTAACAGCCATAAACACTAAACAGTTTAAATTTAATTTTTAAGTTAAATTATTTACCTACGTATAACAGTTACATTATTGTTGGTAGGTACGTACCTACATTAAAAAATACAAAAGAATAAAAGATTCTTAAGTTTAAGGCCTTATTCATGTTACATACTTAGTAGGTACCTACTTACAATTTTATTATGTAGGTAGGTATGACTCAATGTTGAGAGTTCTTGTGTAATTTTCACAATGCAGACAAAACAAGCATAAACCCAAACTAAGTAATTCATGTTTATAATTTTTAATGAAGCATTGTTTTATGAAATTAAGTCTGCAGGAACTTTTCTTTGTATCCTACAACTGATACTAAAGCAAAGGGTTTTGAGGAAGTTTGGATGTTTGTTTCAGATTTAAGAGCAGATCAGGATAGAGAAACATAACACAAAACTTTATTTGGGAGACTCCCAAAATATAAATAGCTATGGTTTGCAAATTGGAAAAGCATAGTGACTACTCTTTCTTTTTGCATCTCAGAATAATTAATGCCAAGGCATATTTTACAAGTCTGTCTTCTCAGCATGGTTACACCCTCTGCAGAGCCTGTGGCCAAGTTACTTATCTACAATGCTAATGCAGATAACAGAGAAAATGTAAATGTAATTCAATGATCAGTCATGTGGTCAGAAGTGTCAGAACAAAGGATTAGAGATGAGATGATAGAAAGAGATCTGCCCTTGATTGTCTATGTTTGATTGTCTATGTTTGATAGCGACCAAAATCAGTCTCAAACTCTCAAATATGACAGTTAAGTGACCACGCAAGTAGCTCTGTCACTCTCATCTCAATGAGAAAACGAGAAAAAAGATACCTGTGTGATCGTTTTGACAGTTTGAGACCAATTTGAGGTTTGAGACGAGTTAGACAATCAACCTGCTGATACAAAGCGCTTGTAATATGGCTAGGGGTGCCGGGAATAGATCTCATCTCTTTAATGCCACTCAGTCTAGTCCTGTACTATGCTTAAATTTCTCTTAAAGCATCTCATGAAATTGAATTTGGAAATGATCAAGTATCATAAAAGATGATACCGACTTGACCGAGCATAGTTTAACTCACAATACAGTCAAGTTTTGAATGACCAATGTTAAATTAAGAGTAACTTTCATCAGTAGTTCTGAGTAGAACTCATAATGAAAGTTCTCTTTTATGGAAAAGTTTACAAAAATAATTGATTGATTAAAATAACAAGAAAGTAAGCTCCTGGCCCTAAGGAAAAACTCTGGTAATTAAAGTTTAAGACCTCAAGGTCTCTACCATGGCCAGACGACTTTATAACCAGAGGCAATATTACCAAAGACAATATTTTATTGTGGCTCCCGAATCGAAGTGCTGTTGTTAATAAGTAGGTAGTACCTTAACATTTTTAAGACATTAAGACATAACTGCATTTATTTTTCTGTTAAATTAATTTTACTTTGCTCAGCTGTTATGAGCTTAGCAGCTATTAACATGAAATTAATTAATGTTCATTTTTTCAATATTAACCTTTAGTTTGTCGGGATTCCAGACACAATAGATAAAATCAATTGTGTCTCGACCTGATCTGTGCTCCGACAGATAATCGTTTGCAGCATTCAGCAGACAAATCTGGTCACATGCAATTTTAAGACCACCAAAATTTAAACAGTGAAGGAAGCCAACTTGTTTGAGTAAAATTGAACCCTACTCATTTTGAAATATTTTATTAAATGTAACTTATAGCCATCATTATATTATATTTAAACTACCTACAATTTATTCTTAAATTGAATATTAGGTAAAGTTTGTTTCTAAACTTTTTAGGGGGAAAAGAAAGTTAGGTACCTACTTACCTCATTCACAACATCAGAACAAATTTTCTTCCACCTCTGTTCCTTAGGACTATCTTTGGCTGGTGATTTTGCACATTTCATGATCAAACATTTTAAATTTAGAACGCAAAACATAAACCGAGCATGGTACTGCTAGCAGATGTGGCATTGCACTGGGTTAAAAAAAACAATGGTCCTATCGGGGGTATGGCCGAGGGTGCAGTGCGTGTGTTATACAATAGATGCAAGCGGGGGTTGAAGGGAAGCGGCACTCGCACCCCTTTTACGTTTTTTATCGGCTTCAAAGGGCGGGAGCCCGATGCTCGTGCGCTGTAGGTAGGTACAATATCGCGGAACAAGCTCTCTCGGCCGGCATTCGAATATCTCTAGAATGCACCTAGATACTATGTTACTGTAAAGTTGATGCTATTTCTGGAAACCAACAACTTCCTTCAAAGAACTTTTATTTTGGACACAATAGGCCGATAATTCGAAAAAATGGGAAAAACTTGAAATGAATTATTTTTTCAAACAAAAACTAAAATTGTGCGATAATTGACTTTGACGTTGACAATTTTTAGTTTTCTTTTTCTTTTCATAGACAAAATTATCATTCGGTCAATCCTTACTGGATTGACCGAATTATTGATTTCCGGTTTGCATTTTCAAGTTGCAGTTGCAGGAGTGCAATGACCTTGCTATTACTTCGGAAGGTTTAGTTTGAGTAAAGTAAAGTTTGGCAAATTCCAAGTCTGCAACTTCGAAGAAAGTTTTCGTGAGTACATAGGTACTCAAAGTTGTAACAGTTTATACATCCTAGTAGTTGAATATCGACACGCCTTTTCCTAACAAGTGCCGGGAGTCGTCGTCCGCAAGGCCGCTGCCGCCCTTTGATCCACCCACCTCAAATCGCGTGACTGATTTTTATGCAGTTACTAAGCGGATTCATCTACTGTAGTCGCTAATATAAACAGGTTTTATGCAGGTAAGAGAAAGTTTAATAAATAATTTGTTGACTATTAATACCTAGTTATTTAGTCGAGCAAATAACTAGGTAAATGCTTCAAGTATTTTTAGAAAAATAATGCCTGTTTAATTTTAACCTCATAGGATCTAATGGCTACCATTTTAATACCACAATTTGGCTAATTGTTTATTTTGTACATTGTTAGCTAGCTCCTTTTAATTAGTGCTATGTTCTAAGAACTGAAACAAGAGGAGGATGCTGGCTGAAGCTATTTTGGCAAGGGAGTTACTTGTGACGCGGTCACAACCTCCTGCGTGTGGCCTGGCGGGCCCCACACGGCCGCGGCCGCACTCGCCCCGCCCTCCCCCTGCGCCGACCGACTCGAGACCGCTGCCCGCTGGCGTCTGATATGTTACACAATAACACTTTTCCCGTTCACCTGGCACTCTTTACCTTGTTATCTTTGTCCTCGTTTATGTATTCCACCTGTATTTTTGCGGGCTCAGGCGACATTATCTACTGCACACTTGAAAACAAAATAAATTCTTTGTTCACGCACTAGACGCACCATCCTCACGACCGGCCGCCAAACTGCGGCGAGTGAACTGGCGAAACTTCACGAACGCGCTCGGAAATACTCGGAGATCCGCCTCCTATCGCCTTCAGATTTGTTTCGGTGATTCTCTATTTTACACTAATTATTACAGTCAAGTGAGTTCAAAACTAGTTTTTCCACTATGTTTTTAAAATGAGTTTAGCTAGCCGAGTCTCAAATGTTGAAGGATCAAATAATACATCACGAAAAATAAACTTTTCATTGAACTTGCTCTATTTCTATCTCGCTCTAGTCGAGACTGGTCTTGATTATTGGTAGGCAGCAGCTGTGCCTCTCTCCTCCTCCCCGTTCGCGGGTGCGGCGCTGCCGCCCGATAATAATAATTGAAAGTAGGAAGGACGTAATAATGGGTGTATAACCTCGCGCCCGCGGCCTCCTTGGGCGGGCAAAAAATGCACACATGTCGCGCCAGTCTGTTGACGTGCCAGCCGTACACCGCATCGCCTTACAAGAAATGGCCTGTAAACAAACGATAAGCGTTTGGTGCTGCACTCGGCCTTTGTTCACATGACTCCGATCGTATTATTATCATACGTAGATTACGTTATGCTATACTCGCTCGATGCCTGAGAATTTTATCGCTTCTGCATCAAATTCTTGCTGTAAATAGGTTACCGTATAGATATAAAGCTTAAGTTTTTTTAATGATCGTGAAATTACGCAACATGAGCTACCTACCTATTCCTTGAAACAATTTGTTGGACCTAAATAACTAAATGAAGCAAGTATTTTTATCGTTCGATTATCAAAAAAATCAAAATTCATAATTATTTTATTGATGAACAGTAATACAATATTAAACTAGGTAGGTAATTATTATTATCTGCCATTACCTAATGCAGTTTTGTACAAGTAAAAAGAACACAGACGCGGCGACCTCATTATGTACCTACCTATAGATAGAGACTGGTTTGAAGTGAGAGTGAAAGTTAAACCACGTTTTGTCAAGCATCAGTCGCGTCGCTTTGCCCCAAGTCCATTATGCACGAATGAGCAACCGCCCCGAGAGAGCGAATGTCCCTGCTTAATTATCTCATAAAAATGGATGTTATTTTTGACCTAAACATAGGGAGTTAGAGCTTAGATTTCAACGTACTATAAATATGCTTGTTTTCATATCAAAGAGCGTAACAAATTGGATAAGCTTATTTTCGATTTTGTGCCATACTATCTGAGTATTAGGGTGTTAATCACTTTGAAACAAAGTCGTTTAAATGGCATTCTCGAATTGATACAGTTCTATTATGGGTGTTCTGTACCACACTGGTGGCGACTGGCGCTGGCGAGGCGCGGCCCTTGACGCGTCACGCAGTAGTGGTGTGCCGTGTGAATGACGCGATGCTATTTGCATTTATCTATTTTAATTACACGCTGGCATTATGAGAATGATGAAGTCATCAAGACGTTTTGTATCTAATTATGAATAAAAATGTTTTCCTTAACATTGGATTATAATCGTTATTGTAATATATTTTACTACTCAAATGTGGCTTTGATAATATACACACCTACTACGCACAACAATGTATAACTCCTATACATAAGAAATTATTTAAGTAGGTACTTAAATATTTTTTTGTTGAAAAATGTTTCAACTCAAGACAAGCTTTTATTGGGTAAAGATGAGCTGATTAAAATGAGTCCAAACATGGATATTCTATGTTCACTGAGTTCCATGGAACAGGTCCTGACTTCATCATCAGATCGCTGTCACCATATTATTACCTACATTGTAGTCAGAACTTGACAGATACCTAGGTACCTATGCCGAGTTTCAACTCAATCAGCCTATTTACTGAGGAGTGCCGTTGAAGTCCTGGCTCCATCATCAGATCAGTTCAATATTAATTAATAACATTGAATTGACACCGATAATCTATAAGGGCGCCAAATTTCAGCTCAATCTGGGAAGTGGGTCTAAGGCTGAGGCCCCATTAGTGCGTTGCGCTGCGTCGCGTCGGCAAAATGTATGAGTAAAACGACGCAGCGTTGACGCTGCGTCGTTTTACTCATACCGCTGCGTCGTTTTACTCATACATTTTGCCGACGCGACGCAACGCAACGCACTAATGAGGCCTCAGCCCAACTTGCAAAGTCTGACCGTAAGTGGAATGGAGCAACAAACTAGGTAGGTACCTATTATTGTTTCTAAAACTAGAAACAACTTAGGTATGTCGTCTATTTTTCTATCAGTTCATGCTTCGTAATAAGCTCCTATAACGTACGGTATAGGTTCAGAACATAGGAGATAGGTTTAGCTATAATTAGGAATCTACCTACCTATACCTACTTCGGTAGGTAGGTACCCTACAGCGGAATAGGAAAGAAAGGATATTTTGAATCGTGGGAACTGCACAAAAATAACTAATTTGAATTAAGTTAGGTACTTGTCAAAGTAGGTTGAAAGTAGGATATCATAAGTTAAGTTTCAAGTGATGTAAAATAAAAAGTCTCTTAAACACTGTATTGCAATAGGTAAGGTACCTACCTACCTATCTACAAATAATGTAGGTATAGGATTTTAGTTACTACCTACTACGTTAGTAGTACGTAGTACGTTAGTAGTGTAACCTAACTGAAATCCTACTCCAAGTGATAGGACGAAACCGCTATTGCGCTGGTCGTTGTATAGCGCTCGGACCAGGATAATTGTGGTTTTTATCAAGCAAGACCACTGCACCATTAAAAATGGTCTAGGATCAGATGACTCAAGAGCTTATGTGCTGACAGAAGCGGAAGTTACGGTGGGCGGGCCGCAACGCCCGTGTCAACCGCCCCGCGTCCAGACACGCCCTAGCTTTCGTAAGTTATGTTGCATCTTATACTAATTATCACATCATTTACATTAAGCACTAAATTTTACGTTATTCCCAACAGTTTTAAAAACTTTTTAGAAAGACGTAAAGTGCGAAACAAAACAAGATCGCAACTGTAGCTCACGGTGAACATTTACCGGACCAAAGTTCTTGCTAACCGCTGCCGCTGGGAAAAATCAATAAAAAAATCCAAAACCACTGTATCGAAATCTAGGAACCAACCTCACACCCTCAAATTCAGAATTTCACTAAGAAACAGAGTGATCGTGTGATTGTGATCCTATAAAGGATTATTATTTTAGAATTACTTATTCTGCCTATGATGCGAAAAAGGCTTACCTACCTACCTAGTTACTAAAGTATTAGGTAAGTGGATAGGTAGGTACCTATAGGTACCTATGGTTCAAAACTGTATGAACTCATCCTCTTTGCATGTCTGAGAGACAGATAATAGGTACCTAGGTAGGTACCCCTCTTTGCACGTCTAGAAGACAGATAGGTATCTAGGTAATGTAGGTACCTGATAGTACCTAATTTTACTGGTTCCATGAAAAGCAAATTGTTATAAATAACTCGAGAATAGGTAATCATCTGTCTGCCCTTGTTTCTTACCTATGACGTGGAGTCGGCAATCTGTCTGCCCTTGTTCCTTACCTATGATGTGGAGTCGCCACAAGCCGTTTCCACGTCATAAGGAACAAGGGCTAAGATATTCCTGATTTGGACATATATGTCTAAATCGGGAATATCAACGAGTGTGAACTAAGTGCATAAAAAGAGGGTTTGACGACTGCCAGGACGCTGCGTAGGTAGTAGGTAGGTGAGGTAGGTAGGTAAGCGTAGAAAGCATAGGTAAGCTCTTTCGCCAATCTCACTCAATATCAAACTACATTTTGCTGAGTAGGTACCTATAGTTAAAAGAAAATTGAGGTAAAATTTGATTTGATATGCAGTAAAATTGGGTCACCAATTAAGGGATGATTTATATTAGACCAGGCCGTGCCGTGTTCGTGGCCCCGGACGGGGCACGGATTTGAAACGTTACATATGTACCTACATTTTGTATGAACCAGTTTATATTAAACAGTGCCTGATCCGTGCCCCCCGTCCGCGCCCGTCTACTAACAAACGACGCTCGTCTACACTAGTTGTGTAGGACACGGCCCGAGTCTAATACGTAGGTATAAGTCATCCCTAAGTTCATTTTGTAATCTGTTCCAAATAAAGTTTTTATTTATGAAAAAAAAAAAAAAAAACTAGGAGATTGTTAGAAAATCCAATGCTTACAGTGAAATGAATATTGGTGCTGGAAAATAGGATACCTAAAACTAGGAGTAGATACAAATAAAAAAGGTAGGAAGGCTACCTATACCTACCTAGGCAAGTAGGTACTTAGGTACTAATAATTTGACGTAGGTTTTGATTTTTGTTGTTACCAACTGCTCTCACATCCAAGTAAACCCAAGGTGGCCTTGTGAGTAAAATTAAGCATATCTATTAATATTGCCAGTAGGTTGGCATTGCATAGAGCACATCTGTACATAAGTAGGTACCTATACCCTTAACCTACTTACTTAGACCCAGGAACCCTTCGACCAGATTCAATTTAATGATGAACTTTTTCAAAGACAGTGTTTATCTAGTATGTAACGTCCCCTTAATATTATTGGATTTAAAAACCCATTGTTTTCCCCTTTTAAAAATGCATAAGAACGCGGAAGAGACGAGCCCACCCACCGCCCGCCCGCGACATTGGCCCGCGGGGGCGTAACCGCCGCCCTACGCCGCGCCCGAGGCCTTGTAATCACAACTTTTTCCCGCCAACTACTTTAACCTTCAAAATACCAGATCCATGAATTCGTACAGTAGGTTTTATTTTGCTTTAAAGTTTTAAATGGGTAATTTACGAATTGATCATTATTTTTCATTCGATTTTCATTAAAAAAATGATAAATACATAAGCTAATGGTGATGGCTTTTTAATTTTTAATTGACCGGAAGTACTAACTACCTATAATAGGAAGACTCATTTTTTATTTGTCTATGATTTTAGTTGTGAATGAAATGAATGAATGAACATAATAGTGTTTTTCGTGTCGAAAACGTGAATAAAATAAAAATAGATATTAGCTGCACTCTTAAATTTATCAGAATGTACTTTAACCGTTGAGGTGCCCCGCCCCCCGGACCGATTGCCTGCCTAGCCAAACCAACGCCCGCGCAACTGTTGCCAGCGGTTTAACTTTTTTTGCCAGTGATTTTATTCCTGGACTAAACCTGTTTGTGGTATCATTGGAATCGGAATTTAACAAGCTTATTAACTACTTACTTACCTGCTCAAGGGGATTACATTGTCACCACCAAATAAATTGTTTATTCCATTCCGTAAACATGTTTGGCACCTTGCAAAATAAAAACTCACAATTGTTCAAAATTGGTAGCAAATATCTGCGTCAACATGGTGCACACACTTAGTACACTACACACCTTTATTATTTAACACAAAACATATACACATCGACATTAAAAGTAATTATCTATTCGCGTTTGCAAAAGGCCAAATTACGCCATTTTGTTCCGCGCGCGACGAGCGGGAGGGCGCTCACGGCAAATAAAAATTCAATACTACTTCATTTTTCATCCTATAGCCTTGTCTGAAGTCTTTCTGATTGGTAGAAATAATGTAGTTAGCCAACAAAACGAACAAAACAAACCTCATTCACTTCAGTCCTATACATCAATCACAATAGCCAACCTTCAAAAAGAAAATTCACCCGCAACATTCAAAATGTTGATCAAATTCAATTTTTTTAATATAAAACGGGGTTTTAATGGTTCAGTAATTATCCTAAATACCTGTCAGATTTAATTAATGCAAAACATGTATAGGTCATCGCTGAAAATCTTATTTGAACCTTCTTTCAAAAATAAAGTTTTTTTCGTATTTTTCTCTTCCGGTATTTTGACACATTGTAGAAATATTATATATTATCTATGACTTTTAGTGTTACCAGTAGTGGGACAATAATGTTACCAACAAATAAAGACACTTTCCACGTATGGGGAAGCCCTAACACCATAGAAATCGTGATTTTAATCGGCGAACGACTCAAATAGAGCTCGGGCCAGTACAGTGGCCTAAGGCACTTTGGCGGTTAATCCAGGTACCATAGTAGTGTCCATTGCGGTTTCATTTTAAACGAATTTATGTAGGTAAATTACTTCCAAAAAAACTCCTTAAAAATCCTATAAACTTGGTTTTAGCTATTAAGTTTTCGTGGCATTATATTTATCGTGTCTCGCCTTCGAGCATATAGAACTGTCTCGTTGTAAAACCACTAGCAACTACTTTAACTACTGTAGTCTGATACCCATACCAGCCCATACCATAGAATAGATAATATTACTACGTACCCATAGGTAGGTACCACAAATAAGATAGTAGGTAATACTTTAACCATACTGTCCATACTTCGAGCCTATATAACTGTCCATACCATTGAATGGTCAGTGTTGCCAACTCCAAAAAATAAAAGTCGCTAGATTGAGTGCGAAAAGTCGCTAGAAAGTAGCTAAAAGAGGCAAAGGAGCTAGCGGGGGGGGGGGGGGGGGTGCACCCAATAGAAGACCCAATATCTTAGTTTTCACGTTGCCTGCATATTTTTACGTAAACTCAAAAAAAAGTTTTAATTGAAAATCTTCGTCAGCATTCATCGAGCATAGTTCGATAGAGTTTGATAGATAAAGGTTGATACGCGATACGATTGACATAGGTACTTACACCGTAGTGATCACGCACATGAATGGTGTCTGTCACTGTCACTTGGCGTCTGTCACTGTCACTTGGTGTCTGTCACCCAACCAAGCCCACCAGTAAAAATGAAATGAAATATGTTCACGACTGTATCCCCAGGCGCGGTAGACATTATCTCAGATCTATTTAGTCATCTTTAAGATCCTTTGAAGATGTCTATATCCACCAATAAAAATACTTTTAATTTCTTGGTCGAAGTCCAAAAGTCGCTAGATAAGTCGCTAAATATTTTTTGTCGCTAAAGCCGATTTTTTGTCGCTAACACAGGTCCAAAAGTCGCTATTTCTAGCGACAAAGTCGCTAAATTGGCAACACTGTGAATGGTATGGAATCGCGCAAGACTTGAGCAAGACAATCGACGAGTAGAGAAAGGTGTTTAGCGCCATCTAGTTCCGAGTTTGTATAAACTTCTCACAGATGGCGCTCTGCACAGTTTTTATGGCCCTTCAAACAAACGCCAAATAAACGCTTTAATAACTATCTATCAAACACACGATGGGCCAGCCAGCCTAAAGGCTCAACCACACGCTGGCCCAGGCTTGCCGTGTGAACGCGAGTGCCAACGTTTGGGCAGAACCACTCGCCTCGCCTTACCATCGCCCGCCTAGCTGGCCAAGTGAACACGAGCGCTAACTTACATTACAGCCAGCTGGCTTAGACTGGCCCAGCGTGTGGTTGAGCCTTAAACCATAGCGAGCGAAGGCGAGTCGATGCAAGACGAGTGCTACCGTCCACACGCTTGGCGAGTCTATGCAAACCAATGTAAGTTGGCGCTCTTATTCACTCGGCCAGCTAGGCGAGCGATAGTAAGGCGAGGCGAGTGGTGCTGCCCACACGTTGGCTCTGGCGGGCGTTCACTCGGCGAGCCTGGGCCACCGTGTGTTTGCGCCTTTTAGGTAAGGTTATTGACTTGACCAGCTGGTAAGAACTATAAAAGGTGCAAGTTCGATTCTTATCTAGGTACTATTAATATCAATGCGAAGTTTATAATGACGCAAATGTATGCGTTAAATTATTTAAAAAAGAGTTCAGTGTACTACCTAGGTAGGTAGTACTAGTATTCTGTTACTACCATGTACTACTAGATATTCTGTAGTAGGGACCTACCTATCTATAGGGCTTAGGGTAGGTAAGGTAAGGTAGGCTAACTATACCTAGGTATTTTAGGTATGTACCAGCTCACTAACAATAAAAGTCAAATCGATTTAAAACAATTTATTGCACAGTAAACACAAAGAACTTCAAAATACTTACATTCAAATTGTACGTGGTATTTCCAGTTTAAAGCATACACCTTGTTTTAAATGTCTTTGTGTGTCTTAAATTTGATATCTAGGCCAATATGAGCAACAAGTAGTGAAATAAACCATTTTCTGTTCAGAAATTTATTATTCTGAAATATGCAGTAATAATGGCTGATTTAGTCAATATTGATAAGTCTAACTTAGAAGATATTAAATATGATCTGTGCAAACTCTCCGTAAATGATTTTTACAGTTATCCATTATTTCTCTAACTACCTACTAAAATTAATTTCAAAAATGAGATGTCAAAATATACCGTATTACCACTGCCTATGTGTATCATAAGCTGTGGTTTTTTATTTTACTTATTCAAAATCACAATATCTATACAATCGATTAGAAAATTCTTCGTTAGGTAGATTTGACAGAAGTATTTAATACTAATTGAAAAATGGATAACAATATTTTTAATTGCGCTTATGAAGCTAAACAATAAATAAAGTTTTAAAATATATCCGTGATTAATAAGTTAAAGGGTTAGATATAATTATCTTGTGTGTTGATTTACAGAAAACCCTGTAGATCAATGACGATTAAGATTGAATACTAAGTGCATAGGATCTAAAATTGCGATGATGTTGAAAACTGAAACAAAAAATGAATTTATTAAGTATTTTTTTAATTATGTGTAGCCGTTATCATTCCACTGGGCAAATGCTTTCTTCTCTCTTTGCCATTTCAACGCTGGGCCTCTCTTTATATAGCTTAAAAAACTTAGGCCTTCACATCTTTTACTTGTTGATTTATACAGTGTCAGGAAGCAATCTTTACCTACACTTAACGGGACACAGTACCTAGTGCCTGGGACATTGTTTGAGATGATTACATTGAGATGGAGTAGGCTTGCCCAGCACCTGAACGATCCTCTCAGCTTAACCGGCCATATCCACAGGAAAGACCTAGTCAATACGTGTGGGGCTAACTAAGCCTCACGATATTTTCATTCACCGTTTAGAGCACGTGTTAATGCACATATAAATTTTTCGCACATAAAACTATGTTACTATAGTCACGGATAGAACAGTAAACTCGTTTTACACCCCCTGAAAGCCTACTTCGCATCTGTACAAAGCTACAAGTACATTAGCGGGCTCACCCGGAGACGCCCTGCGAAGCACAGAAGCGCTCAGCTGTTAATGCCACTTGCGATCACCTATCCAAATTGTGATTGCTCAAAACGTCGCTTAACTTCAACGATCTATCAAGGACGACTAAGCAAGCTACGCCAATTGAAACCTCTAATCATCTAAAATTATAAAAGTTCGTACCCAGTGGTACGGTGGATAATTATACCTTAATAAACAATCGTCCATCTACAAGCCACCGCCACTTCTCTCAACCGTGATCTTCTTTTGAAGGATTTCCTTCTCATGATGCTCTTCCTCCATCTCGGCCATTCGTGCGAAGCGAGAGTACGCCACGTGGCCAGATTTCACCGCAGACATCATCTGTTTCCGAAAGTATACTTTAACTATGCGCTTAGCGGTTATTATTTTTTGGCATTTTGTCACAAAATAAAAATTAACACCATGCCATCAAAACTCATTGTCGGCTATCTCTTATTCATGCTATAGGAAATTGAACTTAAATAGAAGGGATTAAAAGTGCAGATAATAAAACGAGGATGTTATTGTTTGTCTGTAGTATGCTTTGTAAACAGGTAGTCAGGATAAAGTATAAAATTTAGATTGGCTTTCCTTTGAATTGAGATAAACTTTGAGAATTCCTTGAAAGATTACCTCATCATCAGTATCATCCGCCATCTTGACTTTTTTCACTGTTGGGTGGGCAAGAATTATTTGATTTGCTTGTAGTAAGGATTACATTATTTTTAACCTATTTTGATAAGTGATTATGATTAGTAAAACAAGTTAAAATGTATGAGGGATGAACAATAATTATTACTTATACCTAAGACTTTTTATTGGGGATGAAGAGGAAAGTTAGAATAGTCATAAAAATTGCATGCAAACAAAACAAAGAAGCAAACATAAGCCACCACAGTAAAAAAAAATTCACTCAATTGCTTTTGATTGTGTTCACTTTTGTTTATTTTAAAATTGTAACCATATCTTGATATTGCTTGTAGTTAGTAAGTAGGGTACCTACTAATCATTAAATAGAAATACCCATGATATAACCAAAGCGAGGTCATATTGTTTTGATACTTATTCGATATTTTAAAGCTCGTAAAAACATTTATCAATGAAAACAGAACAGATGACAACAAATTAAGCATCGTATGAGCTCTAGGAAGCCTTTACGACCATTTTGATTAACAGGGTAATTCTGTATAGTTACAAAAATGAACACAAATCAATAGCACAAGGCACAAAAGATGCACCTGTAAATACTCGTCGAGTTCGACTTGTCCATTCATGTTCGTGTCGATCTCTTTCAGAATTTCGTGGAGCTGTTCGCCCGTCACTTCCTCACCGTAGTTCTGTGGACAACGCGGCAGACAATGACAGGGTGGGACTTGCGACATTGGGAAGACGAAATTTTACCCCTGTAGAGGTACATTTACAAATACCCCTTTTCAAGGGGTAAAGAGTTTAGGAAGGCTGTAAATGTACTTCCAGTCAGGGGTAAAGACATTTGTAACTATACCCCAAAAAAATTAAAGGGGGTAACGTTACAGAAATCTTTAATCTCGATACCTAAATGCAAGTATGGATATGGATTTTTCGTTGCACCTTACAGAAAATAATTAATATTGGAAATACTATACAAAGATTTATTGTTAAAAAATAAGAGAAAAAATTGTAAGTTAACATTTGCAGAAAATTCCATAAACAATACCGCGAACAACGAACAACCATGGCTTCATAATAACATATACCCATAAGCATCTAAACACAGACCCTTCAAGCATCCGAGTTCACCTGCAAATAGTCCTGTATTTCAAGCTGGCCGTGGTACGTCAGGTCTATTTCTGATAGAATAGACCGAATCTCATCTTCCGTCGGCTTCACACCCATTGCCTAGAATCGGCAAATTTACTTACAACATGCTTTTATCTATACAGCACGTAACATTTATATGCACTAGACCCGATTTTTCGCTTCAGTTTGAGTCATAAAACTTGTGAGCAGAGCAGAGCATATTGACTGTTTACTCGCACCGCACTTACGCGTAGTAATGTAGAGATGGTCTTGTAATAAAATTATTGAACTATGCGCTTCACACGAGCCATTTATTCTTGCAGTAAGTAGCGTATGAGAATGAGCCGTATTATCGATAGCGAGTACTTGATGGGCACATCACTACGCAAAACATGGTTTATGACCCCGTCTGCAGCATAATATTGCAACGATAATATTGAATTTCTTATCCCGTTTGTTCAGGTAGACTCACTCTGTTCAGAATCTATTGCATCCTTACATTTTATTGTAACAAGAACAAGCTGTGGAAATAAGTTTGATTAGATATACTTGTAAAAGTCAATAAATTGAAAGTATCTTTGGCTATACTCTGTAAACTATCACCGGTATCCTCGAGGAGTTATTAGATATATCCCAGATTTGTTGCTTAAAATTTCCTGCATAAATTCTTTTGTTTATTAACTTTACGAAAAGTGACTATACCAGCTCTTTTATAGTTTACTCAAAATAAATAGGTAGGTACCAAAATTTTATTAATTCATTCAACTTATCGAAAAGATAACTAACGGCCTTGGACAACAGAGCATCTAGGCACCTGTGTTTGCCAACATTCTACAAAAAGAGCTCTGACTCTTGACATTTGAATCTATGATCAAGAAAGTCATACCTTCAGACTCCTCCTAATATCGTTGATAGACACAAAGCCCTTGCGATCTTTATCGATGATCTGGAATCGTTTGATGTAGGTCTGGATCTCGTCCTTGGACAGGTTTATGGGGATCTTGTCGCGGCTGGCGCGGTTCACCATTTGTCCCATCTCATTGGCTAAGAACTCGCCGGCTAGTTTAATTTGCCTCTGGAAATTGGAACAAATATTCTAGTACTTTTCCAAAACAAATCATTATTATAAACACTCATAAAACATTGGCGCTGAGAAATACATAATCCGTACCCATATTATAAATGTGAAAGTGTGTTTATTTGTCGTGGAATCACGTCCAAACGGAGCGACCGCTTGACGTGATTTTTTGTGTGGAGCTGGAGGGCTGGAGCCTAACATAGGCTACTTTTTATCCAGGTACCACGCGAGCGAAGCTGCGGGCAGCAGCTAGTATTTAATATGTTAAAATATTATTTTTTACAAGATGCTTCAAATTCTACATAAGTATTTTATAAATCTGTAAGATTGTGATGTTTAACGACGCTGTCACGACTAAACCGATTTGAATGAAGCTCATCATGAGCAAGACCTCAAGAGACATTCGTTAATTTTTGGGCCCCGGAACTTAATGCGATCTTTTGTCAAATGCCTACGCCAATGCAATAAACTTATATGAATTTTAGTGACATTAGAAACAATTTCAAGCAGTTTAGGTTACTTTAGTGACTGTCTTTCCACTTATGAGCTCTCGGAGTGACAAAACAAGTAGGTAGATCATTAGGTACTTTAATTTTTAATTTTTATAGTGTTAAGAGGCCTGCGACAGGCGTATTTCCATAAAAACGTAATACCGAAATCATTTAAAATTTAAGCATATTTTTATCAGTTTATGTTGTTAGATTAGGAGAGTAGGTATTTATCTAGGTTCCTGTTACACTTTTGTTCCTAAAAACTTACCTAAAAATAAATGTAAGCAAATTGAATTGAAATCTTTGTAGGTACACCAAAAATGCCATTTTTTCTTTTCATTTGTTCTATAGTAAGTTTTTTGGAACAAAAGTTTAACAGGAACCTAGATAAATACTGCCTAACGAGGGACCCTGACCCTTGGAATTTTTAGAAAGAGTGACGTCAGCACAGCTGACGTCACTATTCCCATCACTAGGTTCACTCATTGCAAACAATGAAAAACACTTGTTTAAAACTCAACACTTTATTATTTAAGCCTAGTTTAAGCTATTCCTAGCACAAGGTAATATAGGTAGGTAGGTACTCACCAGAGTTATTTTAAATCACTGCACAGAACTTTACTTTAGCACGGCTCGAACAATAATGAGATGCCACACCCGCCCAACCAAAGAAAATGGTCGTCGGTTGTGACGTCGTCATCAACATTACAAATTACTAAAATTCTTTATCTTAATATTTTGTTAACAATCATTTAAAAATAACGTAAATTCATTTTAACATTTTTAGAATTATCCTGACTATTTATTTGTAATTATTTCACTAAAAACTTTCATCAGGCCTAAAACTAAAACTTCCTTCAAAAGTTTTTACGACAAACACGTTTAAATTAAGGCTTAAAAATAATAAGGAAAATTACTTTTCGTAGATTAAAAATCAAAACAATAATTTAGAAAGCGTTAGCAATTGCAAAATCATCAGTTAAAACATTCGCAGAGCAACATCCGTCGAATGCTTTAACTGAGCAGGAAGTTCAATTAGGAGTCTGAATAAAATTGAAGGAAATTACTTACTGTTGTTTAAAAATCATAACATGAATTTAGAAAGAGTTAACATTTGCAAAATCATCAGTTAAAACATTCGCAGAGCAACATCCGTCGAATGCTTTAACTGTGCAGGAAGTTCAATTATGAGTCTGAATAAAATTGAAGGAAATTACTTATCGTTGTTTAAAAATCATAACATGAATTTAGAAACATTTGGAACATGTTAAAGTTAATCCTAAAATTAATCGAGATTAATTATTTGCTTTTGGTCAACAAAACAAATAATTAATCATCTGTAATTTCAAACTTATGCCAACAATTACTTAAACCAAGATTATTCTAAAATAATCAATTACACATTAATTTTACGACACATTAGGATGCCTTAACACATGAGATTAATTTTATAATCAAATGAAAGTCTTCAACGATTAATTTTAGCGGATTTGCGCCGACACGGCCATTCTGCGAGACGGTGCGTGCCCTGCACCAGTCGCGATTCTGAAAGTAGAAACATTTTCTGAGCTAGGTATCCGTTCACAGGTACCCTAGCTGATAACTTGGTTATAGTCTTGAACATATAGCAAGTATGTAATGTAGTAGCAGGTATTTGCTTCTGCAGTAAACTTTTAGTATCAACAATTGATTTTCAAGGATTAAACCAAGTAGTCAGCTATGATAGCTTATTCATGAGTAACATAACACACAAATAGCAAAACACATAGTTCAATTTAAAGTTTGAACAAAAACAAATTTTATCTGTACATGGGAAGTGAGCGAGTTGAGTTTTGTGCCAATGCTCCACGCATTCCGCACTATTATTATTGTAGGTACTCGTAGGTATATGTCAATGCAAATGCTCCACGCATTCATGCATGATTTGTTTACTCGTAGGTATGTGTCAATGCAAATGCTCCACGCATTAATGCATGATTTATTTCTCGTAGACAAGGATGATGCTGTGGTCATGAGCGGTCTTGTACGCCGTGGTCCACAGGGGCTCTAAGGAATTTAGGAAGGGACGATGCTGGGGTCTGGGCCTTATTATTATGACCGTGGTCCCCAGGGGCTCTGAAAGAATGTTAGCTTCTCGTAGACAAGGATGATGCTGTGGTCATGAGCGGTCCTGTACGCCGTGGTCCACAGGGGTTCTAAAGGATTTAGGAAAGGACGATGCTGGGGTCTGGGCCTTATTATTATGACCGTGGTCCCCAGGGGCTCTGAAAGAATGTTAGTATAACTTTTGTTGTTGTTTATAATTGCTCAAGGGTAATTGATGCTGTGGTCATGAGCGGTCTCGTACGCCGTGGTCCACAGGGGCTCTAAAGGAATCGGGAAGGACGATGCTGGGGTCTGGGCCTTATTTTTATGACCGTGGTCCCCAGGGGCTCTGAAAATGAATAAGAAATAGGAAAGGAGTCTAGGTATGCAGGGTTTGTACAGTTATAATAATCATGTAGCAAGCTTTAGCAAAGCTGCTTACAGATGTTTATATTAGTCATTGTAATAATCGTGTAGCAAGCTTTAGCAAAGCTGCTTACAGATGTTTATATTAATCATTACAATAATCGTGTAGCAAGCTTTAGCAAAGCTGCTTACAGATGTTTTCAGTATTCATTTTTAGCAAGCTTTAGCAAAGCCGCTTTTAGATGTTTTGAATATTAATTTAGCAAGCTTTTATCAAAGCTGTAATTATAGATGTTTATAACAATCATTTAGAAAGTTTTAACAATGCTGCATCCAGATGTACATCTGTAAGCAGATTATCTACTAAGATTTAGTTAGACAAAGATTAATAAAACAGAATAGACTAACCAGTTTGCCAAGGCGTCTAACATCTGGACATGTTAGTACTAGGACGACAGCGGCTCGTTTGATGTATCACCGTCGGCAGCTGGCTGGGACGCAGCCTGCTGAGCGGAGCCTGATGACGTGTCCTCAGCAGGTGATGTTGTCTCTTCGCTCGCCGACACGGTTTCTTGATCTCCTGGTTGTGGTGCTCTACGTAGCTGGTCGTGAGCCACCTTGCGTGGACGTCCTCTGCCGTTCACACGTTTCACCGTGTACCGATCGTTATCCAATATCCTGTGAATCTCATACGGTTCGCTGTATTTGAGGTCTAGAGATGTTTGGTTCCTGGGATTGTTTTTGATGAGTACATAGTCACCCCTCTGAAAAGGACGCATCTTCGCCTTGTTCTTATCAAACCTTTGTTTGTCATATTCAGCAGCTGCAGACATTTTCCGTTGAACATGCTGTTCGAGTAAATCAAAATCAACAGACTCGTCGTCAATATTCACAAGTTGAAGGAGCTCGGGCGGTACGCAGTGTTGGCGTCGTGTGAGTAGGGAGAGCGGAGCAACACCAGTTACTCTGTGTGGAGTGCAATTAAATGCGAGCTGCAAGGCTTCCAACGCAGTTTGCCAATTTTCAGTGTCATAGTTTTTAATCATAACTAGTGCGTTTTTCAATGTGCTCATAACTCTTTCGACTTGACCGTTTGCTCGGCTTACTCCTGGCGCTATAGAATGTATGTTAACACCAAAACGATCACAATAGGCTTTGAACTCACCGAGAAATTCACGTCCACCATCCACCACGATCTGAACTGGACATCCAAATAGATGAACAAGTCGTTTGAGTGCTGCGAGACTGCTGCTTTGGCTCTTGTCATTGGAGTAGCTAAGTAGTATGTACTTGGTAAACGCGTCGATAGCTACGATGACATACTCATCTCGTCCTTCTGCGTTCCTCGTACCAAGCTTGCCTGTGATATCCATATGAACGACTTGGAATGCAGCTGTAGGTTTTTGAATCGGGTGAAGCTGTGCCTGTATCGCACCCGACGGTCCTTTAGAGGTCTTGCAGATAATGCAGTTGTCGACAAACCTTCTGACGATTGTACTCATCTTCTCAAACCAATACGATTCTCTCAGCTTCTGAAGAGTCTTCTCCCATCCCGGATGCTGTAGCGACGTATGAAAAGAGTTTATCAAACTCCACTGGAATGACTTTGGAACAACGGGTAGTTTATGCATTCCAAGCACAGGATCAGTGAACGTTCTCTTCAATAAGCCTTCCTCGAGGACGTACTCTGCTGCTGGGTTGTCAGTGGACATGCTTTCTATCACCGGGCGGAGACTATCGTCGCGTCGCTGTTCGATTTGCAGCCATTCAGTGTCTCTGGTAATGATATTCACTGACATCTCAGAACACGGGTTTCTGCTAAAGAAATCTGCGTGTTGGAGTCTCTCACCCTTTCTGTATTCGACCTCAAAATCATAATTCTGTAGGAACGCCCACCATCTATGGATCCGCGGTAGCAAATCCTTTTTATGCTTAGACGCCTTCAGGGCATTACAGTCAGTTATTACCTTAAATTTTCGACCGTAGAGGTAGTGTCTGAAGTGCTTGATGGCTCTCACCACCGCCAGAGTTTCGAGCTCGTAGGAATGGTAGCGGCTCTCGGCGTCGGTGGTGCGCTGGCTCATGTACGCGACTGGATGCTGGCGGCTCCCGACGGTCTGGACTAGCACCGCTCCGTAGCCGAGGCTGCTTGCGTCTGTGTAGAGCTCGATCGGCGAATCTTCCTGAAATAACATAAGGGTAGGCGCAGTAGACAAGTGTTGTACAATGCGATTTCGAGCCTCATCGTGTCTGTCGTTCCATTCCCATTTAGCGTCTTTTTTTGTAAGTTCGTACAGAGGTACCATTATACGCGAAAAATCGGGAATGAAGCGTCTGAAGTACCCGGCGAGGCCGTTAAATTGCCTAACTTGTTTGGCGGTTTTAGGGAGTGGTGCCTTCGTTAAAGCCTCCACTTTCCCTGGGCTGGGACTGACTTGTCCGTCTGATACGATATTGCCCAAGTACTCAATGGAGCGTTTAAAGAAGGCAGTTTTTTCAATGTTAATCGAAAAGCCAGCCTCTTGTAAAGCGATTAAGATTCGCTCGATATGAGAGAGTCCCTGAGCAAACTCTGTACATTTTGAAAGGACATCATCAACATAAACCTGACATACCTGGTCGGGAGAGTTCAATAGAGAAGCGAGGGCCCTATTTATGCACCGCTGATACACCGAAACCGCGTTACTAAGGCCAAATGGCATGGTGACGTATTCATACAAAGCATCGGGTGTGACGAAAGCTGTCTTCTCGATTGAACCCTCCGCGATGGGTATTTGATGAAACCCCGCTGCCATATCAAATGTTGAAAAATACAACCCCCCTGCTAGCTGGTCTATTTGGTCGGATATAATTGGCAGCGGATAGTGATCCCTCAAGGTGTTTCGGTTCAGTTCGCGGAAGTCTACACACATACGATCTTGGCCGTTCTTCTTTTTGACCAATATAATTGGACTTGAAAATGGCGATCGACTTTCGCGAATGATGTTATGTTCAAGCAAATCTTGTACAATTTCACGCTCAACGGGACTTAATCGGTACGGTCTACGCTCAACACACTTGCCAGGTTCTTTTAAACGTATTTCAAGTTCACCTGTATTAACACGTGTGCGCGGGTAGCCGCGGATGAATAAATGTTCATATTTGTTCAATAAGATTTTTAATTCATCTATTTGATCAGTGCAGGTTAAATCGCAATTTATCTGATCAAACTTTTCGCTCTGAGATCGTATGTGGTATACCACCGGTTGCCGAACCAATGTAGCACCCTGAGAACTCACCAATACGCTTAAGTTAGTTTTACCTAACAGATTTATGCCTATCAGCATGTCTGAACCTATTTCGTAGTCTGGCACTACGTGGAACTGGAGTTCCACACTGAGATCATCGATCATGCAAACCGTAGTTAGTGTTGATAGTGAAACTACTGTGAATTGACCTATCCCTTTCAAATAACTGACAGCATGTTTTCGCTGTCCAGGTAACCGCGCAGCCAATGATTCGCGCATTAATGAACATTCTGCCCCACTATCAAACAGTGCCTTTAACTTTAATTTACCAATCGTCACCGCCATAGAATTTAGTTTAGGCAAACCCACGCAATTAACGTTTGTTACTACCGCGCGCTCACGCTTGTAGCATGTTTCATACGTATGACCAACCTTAGAGCAGAAAGTACAAGTAGGTTTGCCTGGATTCTGTGAAGCAGGTTTAGGGTCTTGGTTACGCGTATACGAATCACCAGGTTTGACGCGGTATCTACAATCGCGAGTATCATGGCCGGGCTTTTTGCACACTTGACAAAAGAGAGAGGTCTTATCAGTGATTCGTGGTCGCTTTGGTGGACCTTGCTGTGAGTTGGGTGTACCAGGATGAGGTCGCTTGATTCGCCTGATAGATGATGCCACTGAAATTAATTCTGGTACTGAAGTGGCACGGGCATTCAATAATTCAATCCTCAAGCGCTCATCTCCGATACATCCAATCACAGCCTCCACTGCGTCATCATCGGAGAGTTTATCTCTGGTGACGCGCCGCCATAGTACCCAAGCCTGTGACAAGAACTGCGCAATGTCTTGAGTATTGTCATACACGTGTTCTCGAAAACGAATAACATCGCGAGAATATCTATTCTCGGGTTCAAAGGTTGTTATTAGAACATCACGCAATTCCTGCCACGTGGCAGTTGAAACAAGCCAATTGTCAACCCATAACCTCGCACGACCTTTTAGTAAACTACCAACTTTCATTCTAATGTCGTAATCTTTGAGGTTATAAGTTTCCATGGCAGTGGTCACATGCTGACACCACTCACGTACACCAATATTCGCGTCCGGATCGTATGACGGTAAAAATACATCACTGATTTTCATTTTAGAATCAGGTTGTTTTGCCATACGATCAGACATCTCTTTCATTGTTTGCAACATCTGCGTGAAAAATTCCGAGGGTACCCCATTAACAGAAGCGTTATTTTCATCATTGCTTGAATTTGATGGTCGAGAAGTGGGTGGAGATCCCACTTCTGATAACGAGGGACCCTGACCCTTGGAATTTTTAGAAAGAGTGACGTCAGCACAGCTGACGTCACTATTCCCATCACTAGGTTCACTCATTGCAAACAATGAAAAACACTTGTTTAAAACTCAACACTTTATTATTTAAGCCTAGTTTAAGCTATTCCTAGCACAAGGTAATATAGGTAGGTAGGTACTCACCAGAGTTATTTTAAATCACTGCACAGAACTTTACTTTAGCACGGCTCGAACAATAATGAGATGCCACACCCGCCCAACCAAAGAAAATGGTCGTCGGTTGTGACGTCGTCATCAACATTACAAATTACTAAAATTCTTTATCTTAATATTTTGTTAACAATCATTTAAAAATAACGTAAATTCATTTTAACATTTTTAGAATTATCCTGACTATTTATTTGTAATTATTTCACTAAAAACTTTCATCAGGCCTAAAACTAAAACTTCCTTCAAAAGTTTTTACGACAAACACGTTTAAATTAAGGCTTAAAAATAATAAGGAAAATTACTTTTCGTAGATTAAAAATCAAAACAATAATTTAGAAAGCGTTAGCAATTGCAAAATCATCAGTTAAAACATTCGCAGAGCAACATCCGTCGAATGCTTTAACTGTGCAGGAAGTTCAATTATGAGTCTGAATAAAATTGAAGGAAATTACTTATCGTTGTTTAAAAATCATAACATGAATTTAGAAACATTTGGAACATGTTAAAGTTAATCCTAAAATTAATCGAGATTAATTATTTGCTTTTGGTCAACAAAACAAATAATTAATCATCTGTAATTTCAAACTTATGCCAACAATTACTTAAACCAAGATTATTCTAAAATAATCAATTACACATTAATTTTACGACACATTAGGATGCCTTAACACATGAGATTAATTTTATAATCAAATGAAAGTCTTCAACGATTAATTTTAGCGGATTTGCGCCGACATGCCTTTATCCAAATAATAACATAAAGGGATAAAAATATGCTCAAATTTTAAATTATTTTGGTATTACGTTCCTAGGTACGTTCGCCGGTCCCTTAATCCCGTCGGAATCGCCAATTTTGATAAGACATTTCATTTCAATGAGATCAATTCTTACCGCCTTCTCAACATCGGACCAGTTCAACTCTTCCGCCATGATATCGACGATGGTGGGCAGCGCCTCCGCCGCGGCCTGCACGTTCAAGAAAGCAAGGCGCAGACGACGCGCGATCATGTCTACAGCGGTGCACGCGTACTCACGGACACCGTATCTGAACATACAGGATATTTTATAGACAAGATAAAGCGGCGTGGCTTGCTTAGATTTAAATCCACAGAACTAATATAGTTCTGTAAATTAGTTCTATTAGTTAAGTATAACTAATATAGTTCTGTATGTTTAAATCCACAGAACTAATATAGTTCTGTAAGTTAGTTCTATTAGTTAACTAATATAATTCTGTGTGTGTTTAAATTCACATAACTAATTATAGTTCTGTAAGTTAGTTCTATTAGTTAACTAAATATAGTTGTGTTCTATTAATTAACTAATATAGTTCTGTGTTTAAATCTATCAATTGGACAAAGGTGTACCACGGATGAAAATGTTTGCCTGTGGTGGTAGTATTATTATCTGTTTTGTGCCCATGGTACACCAGGTGGACTAAATAGATGGACCACGCGTAAGCACCGATCTTGATAGGTCGTTCTGATAGTGATCGGTCACAATTTGGATGGAGGGTTCGCAAGTGGCATTAGCAGCTGAGTACTTCCATGCTTTGGAGGGCTCGTTAAATTGACGTCTAAGCCATAACTGAGGCATTCAGGCGGGCTAAAACTCCGTCACCCGAGTTATCCACTAACTCATACAAACATACGCACAAAGTGCCTGGAACATTGTTGAAATGGAGCGAGCACATAAGTATAGCCAGCACCAAGCATCCTATCAACATATTCAATTCACATCCACATAAATGGTGAATAATGTTTGAACCGACTCCTCGTAAAAGGTACCTGATTTCAGCGTCAATGTAAGGGAACTCCGGATGGACCTTCTTGCCAATAATAGGCCACCTCTTGCCAGTCATCGCCGCAAGCTTGGCCACGGCGAATGCACGGTCGCCGTACGCCTTCGCCAGATGTTGGGCCACCTGCAATGATGCATAGGATACTTACCTGATTGCGTCGAAAAGAGGGTTATGTTTTCCGAGACTTTTATTTATTTATTTATGTCCACTTACATCTATTTTTACAGGATAGTCCTAAAACAATAGTGTGTGCTTTGCACAATCATAAACTTGATAACTGATAAAATCCATGAAGATGTTACTGCATATAATATTGGTGGATTGTGTGTCACTCCCACAATATAAAATCAAATGCTATCAAATTTTAATCAAAATAATGAGAGGGGGCTAAAACAATGTGTTTACCTCTATTAAATTATAAATGTGAATAAAAATCATACATGTAAACCATTCAGCTTTTGAATAATTTAAAGAGGGTTTAAATTCTTATTGCACATTTTTTATTAAATTCCAAGACTATAAATCAACTCACTTCCATCTCCAGTCCAAAGTCCTGCACCAGTCTGATGTACATAGTAGGCGTCCAGCCGTGCGCGCCCTCTATTAGGAACCCGTCGGTCTGGCATTCCTTGAACAAAGGCTTTAGGTTTGCGCCTGGAACACACACACAAAAATGACATTTTATATTCTTTACTAATGATTTTTACAGTGTCAGTAGGCATTTTTTGCCTACACTTTACTAGAAAGTAGTGCCTGGAACAATCTTTTGTGTAGTGGATTACCTTTTATCTCAATAGGGTAAACCAGACGTGGTTTTCGGTGTGGAGGCCGTGGGTAAGACAAAGAAATCCCAATCAAAATTCCCCGACGACAAAAAAAGCTACCTCTAAAATTATCGAACCATGCTTACAAAATTTCACGAGAATTGGTTGAGAAATGCGACCTGCAGAGGAGAACAGACAGACAGACAAACAGACAGGCCGGCAAACGAAAGCATTTTTGTCCAAGCTGAAGCAGAGACACTTTGCTCGCTCGGACAATAATCTGATTCTGAGCTAGCGACATGTTTGATTAGTTAATCACTCTATCACTACATGGTAAACATGGTACAAAGTCGCTTCCCGCTATCTGTCCCAATGTGTGCTTAGATCTTTAAAACTACGCAACTGATTTTGATGCGGTTTTTTTTATTAGATAGTGATTCAAGAGGAAGGTTTATAATAATAATAATTAATATATTATATAATACATGCATAATATAGTAGAGAAACACTGATAATTTTAGAGGTTTCTAATGTGATGTGTGATGTGACCCGTGCGAAGCCGGGGCGGCTAGTCCAGCTATATATTCTACTCACTTTCAATAGCAGCGTCGATGGTCTCAAAAGCCATGGAGCGGTAGGTGGTCCACTTCCCGCCCGCGATGGTGACCAGTCCGGACGGTGAGACGTGCACGATGTGGTTCCGAGCTAACGACTGAGTGTCGGGCTTGTTCGGATCCGATACTAGAGGCCTGATGCCCGACCACGCTGATAGGACGTCACCGCGACGGACTAAGAACAGAAAAATATAATAGTAGGGGTCAAAATCAAAATCAAATATCATTTATTCAATAGGACCGTTATGACCACTTTGAAACGTCTTAAGAGCAAGGTGATTCTACTCCTGTTCTTTCGCGACCAACACCATGAAGAATCAGGGCAACAAACACGGTATGGGGCCTAGCTTTCTTTTCGGTGATCCATCCGCTTAAAATCTAAATAGTCAAGCTCCAGTGTGAAACCAGTCGAACAATGTGAGTCTCGTCAAAGTCGTCAAAAGAAAAAATAAAAACCGGTCAAGTGCGAGTCGAACTCGTACGCCGAGGGTTCCGTAACTAGCCATGGTGCCAATTAAGCTAGTCCGCTTAATTGTATGAGCACCCATACAACTCGGAGGACAATTTTAACTGGCGTCAACTATGTATGTATGGGAACACCCTTTAATTTTTAACTTTTTTATCTTTTTGGAATTTTTCCTTTATTTGTGCTATAAGACCTTGCTTTTTGCCAAATTTCGTTATTCTAGGTCAACGGGAACTACCATTTAGGTTTTCGACCCAAAACCTCTAGGGTACTTCCGGTTGACCTAGAATTGTCAATTTTGGTTACAAGCAAGGTCTTACAGCACAAGTAAAGGAAAAATTCCGAAAATAAAAAAAGTTGATAATTAAGGTAAGTTTTGGTACTCACAAGTTTTCACGAAAACCTAAATTTGCCTCTATATCTTTTTATAGTGTTTACTCAGGATCTTGATTTTTATACTCACAATAGGGACTATAGACCTTAGTATATGGTATAAATTTCAACTTGCTAGCTCCACCCGTTCCTGAGATAATCGATGGTGACACACGGACAGACAGACAGACAGACGGACAGACAGACGGACAGACAGACAGACAGACAGACGGACAAGAAAGTGATCTTATAAGGGTTCCTTTTTTTACCTTTTAAGGTACGGAACCCTAAAAAAGAGGTTTAATACCTCAACAAAACGGTAAGGTACCTAACTGAATAAAACCATTTAAATATAATAGTCACAACGAATCTTTGTCTCAACGAATATCGTCTTATCTCGCGATAACATTTCACCAATACGAAACTGAACTATGAACAGCTGAACTACGAAAATTGGCACGATATATCGTTTTTAGTTTCCAAAGTAGGGGCCCAGAAGCCGAAGAAGAGTTTTCGGGAACCTACTCCCTTCCCGCGCCCTGATTACGTAATACTTGCAATAGTAATACAGCAATCACTACGCGATCGCTCGAAAAATATCACTAAAAATCGTATCACGGTCGCAAAATGCACTATGGCCAAAGTTCTTTTGCGCAGACGAGCAATAGACGTGCGATTGGCTTCCGTAATACGATTTTTAGTGATATTTTTCGACGACCGGTCGAAGTAACTGCTGTCGCATTGCTATTGCTTAATCAGGTCGCCGATGTAGTCTCAGCACAAAAGTTTGCTGTTTAGCTTATTATAGTCCGGCAAAAACGGGTAGAAACGGCAACTAAAATTTCAGTACTTTGGAAACCCTTTCTCTACTAATCTATGGTTAAGTACAGGTTTCTTGTTTAGGGTACAGGTACCGAAGACGTCACTCAGAAGTAATAATTTACTTCTAAGAGAGAATTTATCTATTTCGCGTATTTAGCTTGCACAGTGGCGCCCCCATTTATTTCTATTATTTTGTGTCGGACTATACCTTCAACGTCCGGGTTGAGATAGTTCTTGACTTCAGTGAGGATGAAGAGGATCTCATCCTCAGTAGGCTTGGGGCTGTGGGTGACCTTGCAAGGAAGGTCCGTGGTGCCGGCGATGGTTCCCTTCAACCAGGGCAGGAAGAAGATGACGCGTCCGTCTGAGGTTGCCGGGTCCAGAAGACCCATGTGTTCTGGACTGGAATTAGAATCATTTATTTAAGCAGTGGGCTATTATTTGAGCTGCCGATGATGATGATGATTGTACAACTGTTGTACGTATGTAGGTTTTATAGTTAAACAGATTCCCTGCTACTAATGCTCACGGTGCTCTCCGTAGGCCGCAACTGCACGCAAAATCCGCGTGTGCGTCATGGGCACTGTAGGTGTTTCACGAGTTTACTATTCTATCCGTGCCGTGACTATAGTAAAGTATCTCAATTCAGTGTAGCGCCTCTAGCGGTACCTTGACCGAACTAAGTTCAGGCCATACAGTTGTCCATACTTTTCTATAGTCACGGATAGAATAGTAAACTCGCGATACAGCCACTGAACGCGTTAAGTACCTAGATACATGTTTATGGAAGACACAATACATGATTGATGTGTGTTCCGGGAAATAATAATTGTTGCCTTTCGTACTTCAAATGGAAAGAACGGAACCAATTGTCAAATCCTTCAGGCACAATAAGAACATAGGAAGCCATCACACACAAACAACATCATAAGCTTTACGAGCTTTACTAGAGTAGTGGGGAGCGCGGTCGAAGCTTCGTAATGTCACATGTATATTAGATTTAAAGAACTAAAACGTTAACTTTAAAAACATTAAAAATCACATGTGAAAAGGACGGGGGGTGCTCCTAGAAAAGTTCAATTTTCTCAAAATAAAGGTGATGTAGGGGGCTCTAGAAAGAAGCAATGTTCCGACCAGGGTTGTTGCGAATATCAGCATCAGCATCAGCATCCGCTGATGATCAGCATCGTTTGTAACATCAGCATCAGCATCAGCATCCGCATTGATTGATGCTGATATTCAATGCTGATGTTCCAGTCGCGACAGGACATAGGGGGCGGGACTTTTTGTATATCGTTCGTTTAATAATAACGAGCAAACTAATTATGTTTATTGTTGTTTATTTATTTATTTAAATTCTTTAATGCACAAAATTACAAAAATAGTGCACAATTGGCGAACATAATGCCGAAGGCACAATATTTTGTTGATTTTAGCCTACCCTGTCCCACAGCTGGGCAAAGGCCTCCCCTCGAGTTTTCAAGGTAGTTAGGTCCAACTAGGGCAGTGGTCGTCAAAGAGCGGTCCGCGGGCCGCATGCGGCCCGCGGCCAAGCAAACAATTTTAGTAGATAATGATGCTACCACGTTAGAGAACATGTTGTGCCGACCCAAACTAGAGGGATAAGGGCAAGGAAATTATGATGATGAATGATGCTACCTACGTTGCTACAATAATAATTATATTTTATTTAAAAACTTCGAGATAATGAAGCTCGCTTTGTTTGCTTGGTTTGGAGCTCGCTTTGCTCGCATTTTAGCTTCATGAGTAGGTATAATGTGAAACACACAGTACAAAGTGAGTTATGTCTGACCACAGAATAGGAACCGACAAGCAGCGCGCCTTTCCATGAACACCATAAACAAAATCAAGTGTCACATGTTGCATTTGTCTTAAAAATTTGGTTCGCTTCGCTCGCATTTAACTTCATAAGTAAGGTAATTATATTGCGAATAAAGTGAGTTAAGCCTAACCACAGAATAAGAACCCATAAGCAGCGAGTTTTTTCTTTGATCACCGCACACAAAATCAAGTGTCACAATGTTGCATTTGTCTTAAAAAATTCAGCTCGCTTCGCTCGCATTTAACTTCATGGGTAAGGTATATTGCGAATTAAGTGAGTAAAGCCTAACCACAGAATAAGAACCGATAAGCAGTGAGTTTTTTCGTTAAACACCCCAAACAAAATCTAGTGTCACCATGTTGCATTTGTCTTAAAATATTCGGCTTGCTTCTCTCGCATTTAACTTTATGAGTAAGGTATCTTGCAAGTAAAGTCTAACCACAGAATAAGAACTGATAAGGAGCGAGTTTTTTCTTTGATAGCCGCAAACAAAATCAAGTGTCCCATGTTGTATTTGTCTTAAAAAATTCGGCTCGCTTCGCTCGCATTTAACTTCATGAGTAAGGTATATTGCAAAAAAAGTGAACAAAGTATAACCACAGAATAAGCACCGATAAGCAGCGAGTTTTTTCTTTGATCACAGCAAAAAAAAACAAGTGCCACATATTGCATTTGACTAACAAAAATCCGGCTCGCTTTGCTCGCCTGGTTTGGAGCTCTATTCGCTCGCATTGAATGTGCGGCCCGCAGTGATACCTCACATTGTCCTATGCGGCCCTTGACCAGAAAAGTGTGACGACCACTGAACTAGGGAATACAATCTCGCGAGATTGGGGCTCAGGCGAGATCTCGCGAGTTTATGAATAACAGTACCGCGAGATCTCGCCAATTTTGATATCTCGCGAGATTGGCAGTTTTGTGTGTCCTCTTTTTTGAAGTCGGTTAAAATACAATTAACTACAAATTATGCAGATTGAATTTTTTGATTGATAAAATAAATGACTCAAAAACTTTAAAAAGGTAGTATTATATTTCATTACCAAAAAAACTAGAAAGCTTTTTCATATAGATTCAATAAGGATATATTTTTTTGCCAAATTAAAATTTTAAAAGACCGACCTCAATGTTACTTATCTTAGCGATTTTTTGCACTCTCGAGGTGCATTTCTGTTCATAATTCCGAAGATCCTCATCAGATTCTCACCAATTTTTTATGGCATCAATCGGAAAGTATGCCCGTTCAAACAAAAAAAAAAAATTCCAAATCGTTTCAGGCGTCTTCGAGTAGGTACCTACTTAACCCGTGAAAATACATAAAAAAAAGCTCCGACGAATTGAAAACTACTTTTTATTGAAGTCGGCTAATAATCAGCATCAGCATCAGCATCCGCTGATGTCAAAGTCAAAAATCAGCATCAGCATCAGCATCCGCTGATGTGTAAAAAAACTGCATCAGCAACAACCCTGGTTCCGACAGGATATCTGTCTTCAAAAACATTATTTACCATCATTTAAATAAAGAAATTAAACTAATAACCTATCATCGCGCGGCATGCATAGTTTTGGCTAGTATATCGGCTCAATAGACTCGATTGAGCCCATTTGGCCGCGCCGCCAACTGCCAACGCATTATGAAAGCCAAATACCAATTGGCACACGGCACATTTCTATTGTGTGTAAACAAATGCAACTAAATCAATAGGATCGGCGTTACATTTTAGCACTGGTTTAACACGTGTAAGTCCATATTATGTAAATGTATTTTACAGCTATTATCATTGTTGCCTAGTTATTGACTCATTGTTTTGAGTAAATCATTAATATATCAAGATAGAAGCAAAGAGTATGTACCTCGCGTGCCGAAAAGAAGGGCTGAGGACTTCGTTGCTCGCCGCGAAGTTCATTCCGAATTCATTACATTGCGGCTTTAATTTGACGCGCCAGACTTGGCGAGCATTGAAAACCAGCAATGTAATCCAAACTGTCAACTGCGTTCGTCAAAGTACCTACGCAAAATGTTACACGGTCGGTTTCCTTACAAATCAACGAACTTTTTGCTTTTATCTCGATATAGTTCTGTGGTATTTACACTAGTAATTCGCAAGACACTTTTTTCTCAGGTCACTTAAGATTTTACTAAAGATGATTATGGGGTGGGCAATATAATGTGTTTCAACTTTCTTTTCACAAGAGATAAGCCTTCTAAGAGAATCTTGACTTTGAAATAATTTGAAATGTTTATGACATGGGTGACGTGACACGAAATCACATTATATTGACCCAGCCCCAATAAAGGGATTTGTGGAACTTTTGTCCAGAAATCCCCTTTGCTGCCCCTTTGAGAACCAGAAGGGTATTTCTGGACAAAATGTCTAAAAAAACCCATCGCAGGGGATCATCGCAGAGGATTTCTGGAATAAGTCCGTCCCTCCTGTGTGGCATGGCATAATTAATGGATGGATAACATGATTAAATACAACATCCTCAGACAAAACTGCAGCACAAGCAAGATGCGAGCTGTGGAAGAATAAACACCCTCCTCCACTGGATTTTATTCCTCCGGCAGAACATCTGCCTCCTGGCCACGACCTGCAGTGGCCGACTTGGAAGTCACTCTACAGACTCCGAGCCCAAGTTGATCGCTGTAGAAGTAACCTGGCCAAATGGGGGATAATTGACCCTAGTTAAGTTCAGTGTCAGTGCGGGGCCCCCACGCAGACTATGCCGCACTTGCTTTCCTGCCCGCTATGCCCTGCCACCTGCACCCGGGACCAGCTAAACCAAGCAACTGATGAAGCCGTGGAAGTTGTAAGATACTGAGCCTCGAGCATCAGTATGCACAAGTTTACTATTCGATCCGTGACTGTAGTATAGTCTCTCAAATGTATGGGATTCCGGTGCAGCGCCTCCAGTGGTAACTTGACTGAACTAAAATCCCAATACATTTGAGAGACTATACTACAGTCACGGATCGAATAGTAGACTCTGTGCATACTCGTGCTCGAGGCTCTGGTCCAAATTAATATGAGTGCCGTTGACTCGAATGAAGGAATGGATGGATGGATAGCCCCATACCTGTAATATCCAGGCAACACAATATGTACGCCGGATGAAGGGCAGCAGATGTCTTTGACCTGCTGATCGTCCATTTTCCTGATGCTGTCCGTGAAGGGGCCGGTCGCGTTGATGATGCATTTCGCTTTGATTTCCCATTCTTTACCAGTCAGCTCATCCTGAAGATATGAATAACGAAAGAATATTAATTATATACTTACTTACCTACCGGAACATTAATAATATTTTTGGGAAAAACTGCCTTAGGTATTTTTTATTTTTCCAACTACATCAAGATCAATTGTCATGTAGGTATAGTAAGTAGGTAATTATTAATTTAACCAGCTAATCTAACCCAGTGGCATGGATCAGTTGAACTGTCTATCAATCGTTTACAAGGATCCTGAGATGGTTCAACTGGTTCTAACGTATTTTGTAAAGTTATGTTACTAATTATGTAGTAGTTTAGCGTAGTATTGTAGGAACCTAAAGAAATATATAAATCTTGCAATAATGCAGCTAATATTTGATTATGCCATACTGTGAACATGGGTGCTTACTTTAAGCGATGCTCCGCTGAGTTTCCCCGCAGTTTTGTGCAGCTTGGTGACTTTGACGTGGTTAGCGATGGTGGCGCCGTGACGCGCGGCCGTCAGCGCTATCGCGAGATTCATGCGGGCGTCGTCTTGCTGCCCTGGAAACGATGTCGCATTACTATTAGTACACTTCTCACAATGGATCTAGTCATTTACAGTAAAATCAGAAAGAGAATGCCATTACAAAAACCATTGACGAAAAGTCATTTGGAAATGAAAATTACTCTATTAATAAAAGATGCCTTAGCATGCACAAATGTAATTCGTGAAAGTTAGCCGTTTCGATGCGCAGTGCAGCTTTTTCATACAAAATGTTCTACTGAGCAGCGAAAAGCCTAACTTCACGAATGCCTAGATCCATTGTGAGAAGTGTACATTCATCTTTTGAAACTATCATGGTTGCAAACATTGTAAACACTATTAACGGGATATTTACCATGATTTTTGGATTTTAGAGTTTACCGTGATCATGGCGCATGCAACTGTGCCGAAATATCGGGAAACTCTAAAATCCAAAAATCATGGTCAATATCTCGTTAATAGTGTTTACAAGTGTACATTCTTAAAAAAAAAATATCCATATCAATTTTCTGTGCCCATATCGTCCTACTGCTGGGCAAAGGCCTCCCAATATTTTTTTCTTCAACCTTCTCTGTCTACAATAAAGTATGGACAATTGTATGGACTGACCTCATTTTAGTCAAGTTACCACTAGAAGAGCTGCACTGAATGCCATACAATTGAGATACTTTACTACAGTCACGGATAGAATAGTAAACTTGTGCATACTCGTGCTCGAGGCACTGGTGGCCAATGAGTATCGTTCGTTTACGCCTATATCTACTTAGAATTCTGTGACTTGGAACAGGTCATATTTTCGAATTATTTTTGTATTTTTTCATAGTGTGGATTTAAGATTTAGGTTCAATTATATTTTGCTTCCTGACACTATTCTGAGTTACTTACCATCGTAATACACGATGCCGCCGCAAAGGTTGTCCGACTTCAACATAGGGAAGAGTTCTAACGTGTTCTTCTTGGACAAATAGTAAGAGCTCTTCACGTTCCTGTCTCCGGCGACCAAGTCGTACATTTTGATGCCGAACCAGAAATAGGGGACTTGCCACCATCTGGAAGAAGCAGTGTTGGCTTTATATTTATCTATATCTATACTAATTATATAAAGCGGAAGAGTATGTTTGTTTGAACGCGCTAATTTATACTAAGCGGAAGAGTTTGTTTGTTTGAACGCACTAATCTCAGAAACTACCAGTCGGATTTGAAAAATTATTTCTGCATTTGATAGCTAAACTTTTGAGGAAGGTTATAGGCTACTTTTCATCATCATCACCATAAACCGGGGGCGAGGGCGTCGCTAGTTTTTAATATAGCATGGCAACAAATATTTTTAAGACTATATCACTATAGTTGTCGCAATATCTCGCTGCAGGCTGGGTTATACATGTCATGTTTTGCGTAGTAATAATTCCCATCAAGCACACGCTATTGATAACATGACTCACTCTTACGCGCTAACTGCAATAACAAATGGCTCGTGTTAAGCGCATAGTGCAATTGTTTTATTTTCGATCAGTGCGATGTACATCACTACGCGTTGCCATAAGATCTGTAAGTGCAAGTGAGTGCGCAATACATTGGCTCTGCTCACACGTTGTATGACTAAAATTGCAGTGAGATAAACTCAAATTTTGTAAGTATGTTTGTTAGTTTTGTTTCCTGAATCAGTTCGCCCTTAACCACGGTTAATTGCAGCGCAGCCGAAACAAAATCCTAGTAAAATCCTGTGCAAAATATTTATAAATATGGATTTGAATGACTTTTGGAATGGAGATACCATACTGGATAGCACAGCTTTCCAAAGTTTTTCCGAGTTACCAGTGTAGAGAACGTACTTATAAACGGGCAGTAGGATAGGCAGAGGTCGTGTTAGATGCGGCGCACACTCCAACATATTCGCGCGCTCGTGTAAGGCTTCCTTCACCATCTTGTATTGGTCGTAGTCGAGGTGCATGATGGCCTTTTGTAAATACCGCACGCCGCCGTGGATCAGCTTAGTGCTGCGGCTCGACGTGCCACTGGCGAAGTCGTCTGCCTCTACAAGGGCGGTTCTGAGTCCTGGAAGGGATAAATCAGCTATAGGGCTCTTTTGTTGACTGTAAAACCGCGTGAAAAATGAGAAACAAAAAAAGGCTTATTTATTATTATTACTAGCTGCTGCCCGCGGCTTCGCTCGCGTGGTACAAATGCAATTCCTTGAACATACGCACACAAGAATTGAATATTTCAATATGGTAGGATAGCCATTCACAGCTTTTAACTCATCACCTGGATCAGATGAAAAGAGTGGGCATATGCCAAAATTGTGTTTAGAGTCTGAGATATTCTGAGTCAAAAGAAATATCAGAATGTCCTGGACATAATAAGCCATAACATGAATCCATACTATGGATTCAAAGGATCTTCAATGTCTGTACTAGGCCTTCCTTAAGCCGGCCACAGACGTCCGTTTTTTTATCGGTCCGACTGTCCGAGCCGGTCGTTTCGCGCAGATTTGGTGTGTTGGTGGGACCATAGGAGGTAGAGGGTCTGTCCGAGCCGATTATCTGAAGGCTTTGGTGGCATACAATTTGTCTGAACATGCAACACTCGTCCGATTCGACAATCGGAAGCAAATATATGGCGGGGACCAAAACCGGGCAGACAAAGGGTCTGACGTATGTGGCCGGCCTTAAGGATACAGTAATAAGCTTTAGCAGATTAAATCACCTCTAGTAGTCGCGTCAAGAGCGCATCCAGCGCCGGTGGCGCCGCCTCCAATAATAAGGATGTCATACGGATGACCAGCCTGAAGGTTCTTGATCTGGTCCGCTCTAGTCGGCAGAGGGCGCTTCTTGCGCACCGTCTTCGCTGAGACCGTGGCTGGGTTGAACCATTCCTGGAAAATGAAAACCGGCATTAAAGAGGTTCAGTGGCCAATCAAAGTTTAATGCAATAAGGTTGAGAACATTTCACAGATCGCCTTCACCCACTGCTTTGGGGGCTTATTCCATTATGCTCCCACTCTCGTGGATCCCAGTGGGATCATACAAAACGTTTGAGTTATTAATGAAAAAAAAAAGTTTTTATGATCTCACTGGGATGTGGGAGTGGGAGCATAATGGAATAAGCCGCTTTGGGGGCTGGTGAATTGAGTACCCAACACGCTGAACATCGTTTTCTGTTGATTGACACTCCATTTAGTTTTAGGCTGAGACTCCACCAAAGCGGAGATGTGTGAGTTGTGTATCAATAAAACTTCGTTATTCACACATCTCGTGATGACATTGTCTGAATAACGAAATTCTATTGGTTGTTTAAAACACATCTCACACATCTCCGCTTTGGTGGAGTCTCAGCCTAAAACTAAATAGAGTGTCAATCAACAGAAAACGTCATCATCAGCCTTAGTATAGGTAGGTATACCTCTTAAGTATAGTTTCACGGTCTCGCTAGGTCATCTTCAATACATCGTTAGGTATTTAGGTACAATCGCCACATCTAAGTGGCGATTAGGTTGCCACGAGTTCTAAATGGAGAAAATGTCTTGGATGAAATCAGTAATTTCGGCGATAGGCAAATCACGTCCAGTTTTAACTATTTGCAATATGTGATGGGGCATGTGTTAAATAATTTTTTGTACATGCCTCTGACAACCTCCATGAATATAGATTCCTTCTCGAGTCGCTAGTATATAATTCGTAAATCAATTTATGTAGTTCTGCTACCCATCACTAGATGGCGTTACCTGTATTAAACTTAACTGTACCGTTATTAGAAACCTATTTTTAACCGACTTCGAAAAAAGGAGGTTCTCAGTTCGTCGGAATCTTTTTTTTTTTTTTTTTTTTTTTTTGTGCTTTTTTTTTATGTATGTTCACCGATTACTCGAAGACGCCTTGACCGATTTCAAAAATTCTTTTTTTGTTTGAAAGGGTACACTTTCCAATTGGTCCTTTTGGTCATCAGGTCAGGATCTGATGATGGGATCTTGGAGAAATCGAGGTAACTCTTAAAATTTTATAGGCTCACTTGAAGCGATTAGGGTATTTTTTAAAAGGTTATCGGTGACAATGCAATATTATGGTAACATTGAGCTGATCTGATGATGGAGTCAGGAGCTGTTCAACAGAACTCCTCAGTAAATAGGCCGATTGAGTTGAAACTCGGCACGTCTGTCAAGTTTTAACTAGAATGTAATAATATGGTCACAACGAGCTGATCTGGGTATGGAGTCAGGAGCTGTTCAACAGAACTCCTCAGTAAATAGTCTGATTGAGTTGAAACTTGGAACTCAGCATGTCGGTCAAGTTCCGACTATAATGTAATAATATGGTGACAGCTAGCTGATCTGATGATGGAGTCAGGACCTGTCCAATGGAACTTCTCAGAGAATAACAGTGGAACATCCATGTTTGGGCTAATTTTAATTAGCTCACCCTTAGCCTTACCCAATACAGTTTGTATTGAAGTCGGTTTTTTAAAATTTTTAATTTAGCCACTTGTATGAGAGTGGCTTGCTTGGTTTTAACCTAGTACAAGTCGTGCTTAATCAATCCATCCTCTATTTCAGCTTCCCGCAAGTTATTTTAAAATGCTTTTTGTACTTACAACTGGTGAGTCATCGGCAGAAAAGGCCCATGCTGCAACGGCTGCGCCGGCGACGCCGGCCGTTCCAGCTAGTAACCTTCTACGAGACATTTTCTGAAATCCAGGCACAAAAACCATTATCGCAAATAAAATGACCTAGAAGTAAATAATAAAGAATAAATAAAACAGATAAATCTTCACCATTGCCAAGTAAAGTTTTTTTTTTTTTTTTTTATTGCTGGACATTTCACACATTTATTAGTTACTGCCCATAAAAAGTTACTTGGCAAGTAAAGGTAACCAATATCTATCACTAACCGGCAACTGCTTATTTTAACGGAAAACTTACTCGGAACCTTTCTCAGAGATGGTGAAAAAAGCGTTAGCTAAATCTAGTATGGTATGTAGAGTACGGTAGAGCTACATTCTAGGCTGATCAACAATTAGTAACGGACTCCTAAACATCGACAGTTGACAAGAAATCGAAAACAGTTCAGTGTCAACAGCAGGACATGTGTTAATAAGAAGCAGACTGGCACAACCCCATACCCTATTTAGTAGGTAATATTTCATCGACGTGACACAGTGATGTACCAATAGTCTTTATTCTAAACTTTAGAATTATATCTGTCTTTATTCTAATCTTCAGAATAAAGACAAATGAATCTTACATCAATAGAATCTAAAGGTTAGAACTAACACAATCAGTACCAGTATATTATTATCTACTGTATTGGTAAGTATCACGATATTGTATAACTGAAAGGCAGTAACCTTCAAGCGCTGGGTTGTTTGCATAAAATATCTCGGGAAATCTCAGCAAGTAAGTAAACCTCAAGCCCACTCAAGGCAATAACACTGAGCTGGGACTCGAGGGTCAAAAGAAAATACGCAAAACATTTCTTCATAAATGTTCGAAACTCATACGCTTTTTTTGTGATTTGCGTAATTTATTTAGATGTTATGATTGAATTTGAGTTTAATATTCTCGAAGGGTAAAAAGCATGCCAGCTTATATTTGAGACCAACAATGATGATAGACACAGATTGCTATTAAGATTCTACGGATGTTTATCTGTCTCACACAGATAATTTTACTACACGTGTGCGTGTCGCGTGAACTATCAGCTGTTTCGATAATTCGTCCACGAACTCAACCTTTTAACATTCAAACGTTCTATTTTTAACTGAAACCGAATCAAAATTACCCTAGTAAGGGGATAATGGATGGTCGCGAGCGCGCTATCCGTTACGAGATTGCATGCAATCACGGGAACACCTGAACCCTACCCTATTCCGATGCCGGATAATGCAATTAATCTCGCCTTTGAAGTCATTGAAACTGTACAATATCACCATTCTGTCGTCATAATGGTCGCTATTGATTTTTTTGATTGCCATTTGGTCTTAACAATGCTCCTAGGTATGACGAACTATTATCTTAGATTTTTAGTAAGTATCACATAAATAAGTGGTAATTAGGTACTGTTATAATTACTGCAATCTACACATTGGTATTATAAAGCTACATAACTGTATTAGTTATCAGCAGGTAATCAAAGTAGTTCCTTAGTTGTATCAATCAAGTAACAAGGTGACTATCACGCGTTTATGATTAATTGCAATTATTTGCGATAAGAGTTGACAGTTTCTTAGATGGTGATTGATTCGATACTTAGTAGTAGGTAGGTACTTGTATTGCATAAACAGAGTAAAGAAACGACCTTACACGGTTAATGAGAAAACCAATGCCACTGATTTAAACTTAGCACCTGACTGGATTAACAAGCCTTATACCTTCCTACCCCAATACTGAAACGGTAGGTAGGTACTTAAATATTTGAGACGTAGATACTTATCTATTTGAGACGTTCTTACTTTTCAGAATCATATACAAAAATGACAGTTAGTGACAGTTAATGTCAATGATAAGCACCACTTAAACTAAGTAGCGTTTCAGTATTATTCGGGTCATTGGAAGTCAGTGATCTACTTTAATATTTAGATTAAAAGTAACAGGAGATTTGAAATTTTTAATCAGCACATTAGTGCTAAGAATGGTTACTTTAAAGTTTTTGTCATTTTACGCTTTTGCCTAATAATATTTTTTTTATGCAATAACTGATAAATATAAATAACGAAGGATAGTTTGTTTGTATTAGATAACGGCTAATATACAGTTACCAATATATCAACTTATCTGGTATAAATGAAAGTTTCCGTTATCGCCGAAAGTTGTGATCATGTTGGTTGGAAATGCATTATTTTACCAGACGCTACGTCGCAGATCTAATCAAATGACGTAGTCGAATACGTTGTGTAGTACTGTGTAGTGGTAGTTTTATCACTTAACTAGCGGACACCGTGGCTTCGCCCGCGTGTACTGCTATTTTTATATCCCACGGGAACCGTGCATTTTTTCGGGATAAAAAGTACCCTACTTATGTCCTATTCCCGGTCATTATAATCTATATTTTAAATTTCAGGCAAATCAGTTCATAGTTGTGGAATTATAGAGGAACAAACATACATCCATCCATCCAAACTTTCGCATTTACTATACCTATTAGTGTGATTACTATCACTTCCGTCTTGGTTGTTGTCTTAGAGCTGCATCTTTTTATCCAAGGCCCTTTAACATCGCTATAATTTTCACACTTAGGAGTCTCTCTTGTTGGCATAATTGTTTTATCATTATCTTGACGACGACTCTCTCGCTAGACTTTTTGGTTTTCTCCTTTACTAAGCTCATCTAGTTTATTCTTGGCTGCCCTTTTCCTTCATTGATCTTTCCATTCAATGATGTTCTTGATGAAACTTTCATGTCGTCTATGACAAATCACCTTTCCTCTTCTTTTCTCAACAACTTTCTGTAAGTGCCCTTTCTTCCTTTACACGGAAAGACGTAACATGTTTATGTAATATCAAATGATTCGGTTTTTTGTGTGTGCATCGATTACAAAGTATGCCTCTTGGCCCTCTTGTCACAGGTAACAGAAAATACTTGGCAACGTTCAACGCTCATCGATTTGAGTTCCAATTTTACTCAAGTCGGGTCACAACGTGATTCTCACGCAGTTCGCTGTACCCACAATATTGTATAACAGAACATGCCAGTATTGTATGTAGCCAGAACATAAATAGAACCAGCTCAGAAGTGTTACGGTTAATAGACATTCAAGCGCCGTAAAGTCAGGTGACTGAATGATAAAGAACTTGCTATTTTTATTAAAAACACAGACTGCATACCGATAGAGGAAATACCATTGTAGTATTATACTAATATGATCAAGGAAATCCTTTACAATAGGTTAAAACGGCTATGTGGATGATTCAATAAGCTATTTAAAATACTGATAGTGTAGGTTTAAGATAACTGCTAAGCGTAAAACATAAAACCTTGAATCAGGTTGCTTGGATGATGTCATTTGCCGTCGGCTTTAGAAACTTGATTTGTGTTCATTATAATGCTGCAATGGCATAATGTGAGTACAATTTAGATAGAAAAAGATAAAAGGTAAATGTTATAATTCAGGAAATATAAATGCATTGTGGTAGGTATTCGCATCAGCTATAATAACGAGGATGATTAAACTATATTAGTAAGCGTGTTATATCGTTATATTTTTTTATAGTTTTCCTACTACGCCTAACTCCATGTTTTGGTTTCTAATATTTTAAACAAAATTCATCAAGCTCACTAGTTGCACTACTTTATAGATTAGTATAGATTTAGTAAGAAAAAAATATATAATTTTTAATAAATTTAACAGGTTTTACGTACACACACACGTACTAAAATATTGATACTTATTCTAATGACATTTTTTAATTACAATAATATTTTTGAAATATTAGCTCAAACAAGTGCGAATTTGTATGTTTTGTATTTTTCTGGTAAGGCAGATACAAAAATGGAATAATGTAGGGTTTAAAGATTTTTTAACGAACCATTGAAATAAGCGGAATCTTTTGCAAAATAACTTAAATAAAACACTTACCTCAAATAATCAATATCCAGAGAAAACTACGAAGAATGCATGTAGGTAATCTATTTCACTAAAACTAATTTTAGTACGCAAGGGCAACGCAACGAATTGCAATTATTTAGCTCGATTTCTGAAATGAAAATACAATCTCCGCCACAAAATACAATCCAGTTTCACATCACTAACATACCAGTTCGTAATTTAAATTAAAACTATTTCCTATTACTTAACTACAAAGGGTACATAATTATCTACTCATAACGTGTCGCGGTGTTACGCACGGCGCTTCACCGAGCGACCTACTGACTGACCTTAGTTTTCCTTCGATCCTATGAGTCATTGTTCTCTTGGCATGGGACATCACTTACTTCACTCAAAAAACCACTACAACCCGATTAAAATAAGATGTTGTTGTCATGGGGTCGCATTGCGAATTTTCGACCTTATTCCAATGGAAGAAATGCCACCAGCATTTTCCGCGATATGGCAGCCACCATTTCCAACTTTACGGGTTATGTAGAGCAGAGCCATCTTGCGTCGAGTGGATTAACCCGAACGTCAACTGCTGCGTTTATTATACAAACCTTTTCATCTAAAATAAATGAATATTGCTGTATTTCGTTCATTTTTAATGGAAACTACGCCTACGCGCTACGCTACGCTACTACAAGCAAAGTTTGTTGATTCTTAATCATCATAATTATTATTAATTTGTACAGAGGTACAAATACTATTGAACACTAGATGGCGCTGTCTCAAGGTTTTAATATTTCTAATCTCACCAGCACACATTTGAATAACAGGCAAACCTAACTTATCATGACTTGGTTCTTTCCTCATACACACTAAAATCAACTACATGAATATTTGAGAGATTATTTATTAAAACATTACAGAAATGTCAGACAGACCTTAAAGATTTCACTCATACTAGTAGAATCACTTCTCTTTCTTCTCCGAAGACAGAGAGTTGTAGAGCTTGGTGACCTCGTTGATGACCAGGTTCTGTGTAACAAGGCCGTTGACATCGATGAAGTTGGCAAAGGATTTGGTGATGGAAGCCTCGCGGTATTTCCCGTGCACATCCCGCATTGAAAGGACCAAGTTGTATTTGTCATCATGCCTGAGGAAAATAGGTAGGTTTTCAGACTGTGTTACCACATCAACCTCAGTTACTCATGTGTGCAATCCTAAGTAGATTTTACAAACGTTTTCCCTTTTAACTGACTTAAAAAAAGGAGGAAGTTCTTAATCAGTTGTAATCTTTTTTTTTTGTATTTTTTATTAGCACAGAAGTTGCCTGGACTAATTTGGAAAATTATTTTTTTGTTTGAAGTACTTATACTTTCCCATTGATTCCATAAAAATTTGGTGAGGATCTGTTGAGGATCTCCGGAGTTATGAACAGAAATGGACCTCGAGAGTGCAGAAAATTGCTCAACACAATGAAGTTAGTTTTTTAAATTTTTTAATTCTGCTGCTTTTTCTACTAAGAAAAAGCTTCTGTGAAGCATTCACGAATGTCATCCTATATTTAAATATCTGTGGGAATGTGCATGACCAACCAATAGGTGTTTTTGAACAGATGAGATTGGTATTGGTTGATCTTTTAAATAGTGGTTTTATCTAGCCAAAACTTACTTTTTCACATAGGAGCTGGCTTCCCAAACTCGAGTGTTGTTTCCCACCTTTTCTTTGGCAATTACAAAGATGCCCTTCTCTTTGAATGTGGTGTACAGAGTCAAAATACCCATTAGGATGAAGTATGACGACACACAGATGATCAGGACCAGTCTGTAAATCAAAATAAAAACTTATTTAAAAAAAACAAAAACCCGACTGCGCTAAAACTAAAAAGAATAAAACAAGCCTGCAAAGAATGACTCACAGTCGGTCCCCATTCATTTTATTAACAATCAAATCTTCCCAATGTTATGGGTCCCGACTGTGAGTAATTCTTTGCAGGCTTGTTTTATTCTTTTTAGTTTTAGCGCAGTCGGGTTTTTGTTTTTTTTAAATAAATTTTTATTTAACACTTTTTAGTTATGATAAAGTTGATTTTAAAATACCTATTCAACGATACCCCACTTGATATAGTGTGACGATTTTGATTCTTTTAATTTTGACAATATGGCGTCTGGTTGTAGCCCTAGTGAATTTTGATTACTGTCATATCTTTAGTGACACTCCCAAGGTTAAGACAAATCGATTGACGTAAGAATCATCAAAATCGGTCCACGCGTTTGGCCTCTAGAGTGCCACATAGAAACATCTGAATTATTATTAATCAACTTTAAACCGTTATTTTTCCTAAACTGTTACTTAAAATGAAAAATGGTAAAAGAAACCTAAAGTTGATTTTAAAATACCTATTCAACGATACCCCACTTGATATAGTGTGACGATTTTGATTTTTTTAATTTTGACAATATGGCGTCTGGTTGTGGCACTGGTGAATTTTGATAACTGTCATGTCTTTAGTGACACTCCCAAGGTTGAGACGAATCGATTGACGCAAGAATTATCAAAATCGGTCCACGCGTTTGGCCTCTAGAGTGCCACATAGAAACATCCAAACATACATACATACATACAAACATACAAACATAGACTGATAAACACATTACCCTTCCTTTGCTTTGCGCAGTCGGGTAATAAGTATTTAAGACGGGCCCTAGACCTACAATATCATTGCACAATAGTTCATTTTACAATATGATTGAAATACAATTTGAACCAAAACAATCAATACTTATAATAATCTTCAATATAAACCCTAAATGGTAAATAATATTGTGCAATTCATAATATTGCACAATAAAATTGATCTTTTATTTTGCACCTTACTAAACAACAGGTTTGTAGTAAACAGCAGATTAGAATCTAGCACTAGTCTGCAAAAATGAAATGCTTCAACTACTTCTGTCTACTTTTATTTTAAACAAACATTTTGAGGTGTTGTGTGAAGCTCATGATAAAGAGAGTTATGGAAAAGTCTAGGGGAGGCCTTTGCTGTACGTACAGTACACAACCCAAGTACTACTAATGTTTAATCTTAAGATTTTTAACTTTTTAAGACTTACATGACTTTTTTAAATAGTGACTATTGAAATTTAATATTTATTATTCATACCTTGATTGAGGGAAAGGGTACAGGTAGTCCCAAAGCAATGCATAGAGAGCCACACCAACAGCTAAGGCACAGAGGAAGAGCCTTCCATCCATAAGAGCAAAACTCTCTTTACATTTCAAGTCACCAGTTAGAACCTGAAAATAAACTGCAAATTCAGTGTTTGCAAATAGATCCGCTCAGCTAAAAAGGGCACTATAGCAGTATCACAAAAGGAATAGCAATCGCCGTTCTTGTCACTCTCAGTCAATGAAAAAAGACGGCATATTGTTCACTTCCTATTCTGATTCTACTTATAGTGGCATTTTTAACCCGACAGTACAAATAATGTACACTTCTCACAATGGATCTAGGCATTCGTGAAGTTAGCCGTTTCGCGGCGCAGTAGAACATTTTGTATGAAAAAGCTGCACTAGGCATCGAAACCGCTAACTTCATGAATGCATAGATCCATTGTGGGAAGTGTACACTGTTAAGTGCTTAGAAAGGACTTATAGCTGCAATGATAGCATTTTCATTTCATCATTGACATTATCTAGCAGCTACAGCATTATTGTATAAGACAATACTTCTATAGCACAGCTCGACAAGAGTTTTCTCATTTATTTTCAATATAGCGTCCTCGCTGGTTAGATTACCTAGCAACAAAAGCTGATATGAAATTAAATATTGCTAGTTTTGCCGTAGTGTGGTTTCACTGTACCAACTGTATGTCTTGACACAGGTTTGTTTAGGTTAATGATTTCGTACCTCTCTAATAGCATCGTCAATAGCATTTTTAGCAGCAGCACCATCCCATTTGTTGATCTTTACATTCTGTGAACAGAAAATAATAAATTCTCATACACCGAGAATCGTGACGTGTCCATGAAACGCCGCACGAGTTTATCCTATTTGGTCTTTTATAAGTGAGAGTTTCATGTTAAATACCTCCTGCGTGTCAGCCATCGTTTGTTATTTTAAAATGAACCAAGATTATTCCTGATAATTCACAAAACTTTGCGTAGAATCTTGTTTCTAATATTTATTTCCAATTTCGAGTATTTTCGAGTTGCTTTGCTTGCACATAGTGTTGCCAGCCCCAATAAATCATAGTTGCTAGATTCAATCTGAAAAATCGCTATAGTCGTATTGCTCATTAAACGGACTAAAATTTAAGGAAAAAATGTCATTTTTCCTTCAATTTTGATTAGTTTTGATGCGTTTTATGTCAAAATTGAAGGAAAAATGTCATTTTTTCCTTCACTTTAGTCCGTATAATGAGCAATACGACTATAGAAGTCGCTAAAAACTGATTATAACCAGCGGCCCTAGCCATATTACACGATCTATCGTCGCTGTAGAACGATCTATCGTCGCTGTAGAATAGAACACTTCAAAATGTATAGGATTTGACGTTCTGACCACGTGACTCATCTACTTGAAACGTCAAATGTCATCGCTATCGTTGCATCTATCGCGATAATAGCTGGAGATAAGTTCCTAGCCATATTACAATTTTGTGCCGATAGCTCAATCTACAGCGCCGATAGATATAGAACATAAATTGTTTATGGTCAGCGATCTTAAACGTTAAAACGTCTTGTGAATTGTGTGAATGTGTACGCGGGAGAATCGATAGTTTTGGAATAAAAAGTACCTAAGTAAATTATGGCCTTGATGATTTACATTTACATTAGAAGTCATTTTTAGTTATTATTGTAAATCTCTCTCAGTGTGTCATATGTTTATTTAATTACCTAAAGTAAATTATAATTATCGTAGTGAAATTAATACTTTTCGGGTTGCCGCGCTGCTATGTAAAAGCCTATGCCTGAAAGTGGTGCCTTTATTTGTTTCGCACGGCCATCAACCAAACATTAAAATATAAACTCAAAGGCCTTTATTAATAAACTCGGATTAACTTCTGTCCAAGTTGCACCACGCCTTACTTATTGCCATCCTTTTTTGTTAGACAGTAACAAATAAAGATGTAAATAGTAATCCGTGGTGCAACTTTGACAGAAGTTAATCCGAGTTTATTAATAAGGCCTTTATTAATAAACTCGGATTAACTTCTGTCAAAGTTGCACCACGGATTACTATTGACATCTTTATTTGTCACTGTCTAACAAAAAAGGATGGCCTAAGGCCTCTATTAATTAACTCGGATTAACTTATGTCAAAGTTGCACCACGCATTAAACTATTGCCATCCTTTTTTGTTAGACAGTGACAAATAAGGATAGCAATAGTAATCCGTGGTGCAACTTTGACAGAAGTTAATCCGAGTTTATTAATAGAGGCCTTAGGCCATCCTTTTTTTTAGACAGTGACAAATAAGGATGGCAATAGTTAAATCCGTGGCGCAACATTGACAGAAGTTAATCCGAGATTATTGATAGAGGCCTTATACCCCCTTACTTATGAAAGATGTTTAACGTTGAACACTGGTTGAACAACGTCCTGTCTCTGTTTGTCACTATCCACAAATAAAGACAGGACGTTGTTTAACCAGTGTTTCACTATAAACATCTTTCATAAGTAAGGCCCATAGAGTTTATATTTTAATGTTTGGATGGTGGCCGCGCGAAAAAAAAGGCACCAACCTCCGAAATCGGCATGGCCATTTTCGATCGAGCGAGCGAAGCGAGCGAAGATCTTAGTGGTAAGTTGGGAGATTTTGCTTTGTATGTTTGTATGTTTGTATGTTTGTATGTATGTTTCACGAATTGTTGTTCGCGCATAACTGTCGAACCGTTCATCCAATCTGCATGAAACTTGGTAGGTCAATAGGTTGTAGCAGGCCTGTCTCACTTCTCACTTTAGGTATTTATCGGACGCGCGCCGCCTCGGGGGGCGCGCGACATAGGTTGCCACTTGCCGCTCGCTCGGCTTGCGGACTAGACGCATTGTGCGTAATTATCGTGATCTCGTATACATCGTTTCTTGTGATTTTTGCACGATAACTAAACGATCTAATCCGTATAAAAGATACTGCTGTGTCTACGGGTGTCTAAACAAAAGGAAAAGCAATGAATGGACATTAACATTCCACAAAATTCCGGAAGATATTGAAAGGTTGGTAGGTACCTACTAAGCTTTTCTATAATTTGTTGTAAGTAGGTACCTATTTAAATAAATCATCAATAAATACCTAGGTAGGTACTTACTTTTACTCTGTAACTGTAGGTGCATAATGAAAACGAGATTTTATAGGTACCTATTCGATTCCTTTTTGATTGAATAGGTACCTGTTTACAAATAAACAAACATAATACACGTACAAAACTACCTACCTACAAAACTGTAGGTAGGTAGGTACCTACAGTTTTGTTTATTTACATATGTACCTAAAAGTAACTTATCCATTAAGTAGGTACCTAACCTACTTAATATAATAATTGTAAGTGTTTAGAAGTTACATTACATTCATAGAGCCATGTTGGTCGAAGTGATTAGTACCTCAACTTTCGAGACGAAGGTCGTGGGTTCGAGTCCTGGCCGTGCATTAAATTGCAAACCTAACATTAAAAGGGTGATTATCGGATAACGGCTCCCGGTCTAGTTGTGTGATGATGATGATTGTGTGTGTCTGATCGATGTCTAGGTAGGTATGAAGGTATAGATATTTTGAAATGCAATTGTTTACAAAACGAACGAGATAATAATGTATCTACCTACTTCACCTACCTACGTACAATACGTAGTACCTACTTACTACTATTTATTCTGTGGTAACGGTAGATTAAATTATATTTAGGCCTACTTATTTTAGAACTTAAGTAGGTACTGTTTTTGTGACAGATAAAATAAATTAATTTATTTGTGTTGTCGCAAGCGAAAATTCGACAACCCTTACGAGTCGCGTCACACCGCGCCAGACAGTGACACAGTTACGCATTAGAGCAGGATGGGAACGTTTAGGCAAATATCTCGATAGGTAATAGGCCCATAGGCGAGTTGAATTGCACTTTATAGCTTCGCCGCGAGAGTCTCTATTTAAACAAATTTACTCGCGAAGTGACCCTTCTGTACGTAGTACTAGTATTCTGTGGTTGTAGTAAGGAAATTTACGGTGGAGCATATGAGCTTAATCGATGAAGGGGTTGTGAAGATATTAGGTTCCCAAGGGGGTAATTTTTTTTTAAAGTTACACAAATATATTGAGTTGGGTGTCATATGAAAGGGCTTGTTTTGTACATTCCAAAATGGTTTTTATTTTTACTCTAGGATGTATAGTTTTTGAAATACGACCAAAAAACAAAAACTACGAAACCAGAGCTGCAAGAGCTCCCGTTTCACAGAGTTTCGATGTCTTCGTAGCTCATTGACTGGTCGGTCTTAGAAAGAGAGTGGCATCGTTGCGGTTTGGTTTGCAATGATTTTAGTTGCTACTTGATTTATTTTCTTGAAAAAAAAAAAATCTTGGTAATGAATGAAAATAATTGTCCGGGAACCTGAAAATAAATTACGTACGTCGGTTACGTTAGGTAAGCTAAACTTGGTAGGTCAATAGGTTGTGCTATGAAAATTTAAGGTGGAGCATAATGAGCGTAATCAATAAAGGGGTTGTCAAGATATTGGGTTCCGAAGGGGGTAAAAAAAAATTTAAACAAATATATTGAGTGGAGTGTCAAATGAAAGGTCTTTAGTTGTACATTCCAAAATAGTTATTATTTTTATTCTAGGACGTATAGGTACCTAGGTACTTTTTGAAATACGACGAGAATTCATACTTATATTAAATGAATGAAAAATTAGACACGACATTATGTATGGCATGCATGTCAGTATTTTTTACCATGACGAGCTAGCGCAATAGGCATACTGGGCAGTAATAGCACTTGAAAGTATAGGGGTAGTCAGAAGAAAGTCCAAATGTAAGCCATCTACGGTGCGCGAGATCGCAGTTCGGGGCGAACTACTAGTTATTAAGTTATTGGTAGAATAGAAAACTGATTGATGTCAAAAAACTAAGTGAGATGGAAAAAAGTAAAAATCACATGACAAGTCCGAGCAGCAGTAGCTGTTGCCATGGTTACAGCGCTTTCTATTGGGTTTGGCGATAGCTCGGCGAGCTATCACAACGATCGTTCCGCTCCGCAAGCGCTTGTCAAAAAGTGTAATATGGCTAGCATTTTGCAGCGATCAGCGGAATAGAATCGACAGTGATCTATAAAAAGTTTCTAATTAAAGAAGTTATTATTCAACATCTGAATTCATGGAAGATGATTTCACAAATTAACTGTTAAATTCTTCTTGTAAGTGCCATTATTTATTCTAGAAGTATATTATGCGACATAATTAAGCAGTTTAGTGTAGTTTTACATAAAATTGTGGTAAAAATGGTCAAAACAAAACCTACCTCAGAGCACTAACCATAAATAATTTTTACTATAAATTCTCCTTGTTGTCAACCTTTTGTCAACTGAGATGTACCTATCCAAAGATGAAACTGAGCGATTTTTACTGTAGAATAGATCGAGCGACAGCGCTGATAGAAATAGAATAGATACGGAGCGATTGTAATATGGCTAGGGGGGCTGGAGCGGGGTGGGAGGTGGGAGGGGGGATTGTATATATTTAAAACCTAACGTTTGATCAGAAGTAGCTTAACATAATTACAACGGCAGTCAATAATTCTTCTAATGAAAATAAACATCTATATATTGTTATTGTCACAAAAAGTGTGTCACCGAAAAGAGTGTTATGTTATGCCCCAAACCGTGTTTGTTGCCCTGGTTCTTCACGGCCTTGGTCGCGAAGGAACAGGAGTAGAATCACCTAGCTCTTAAGATGTTTCAATGTTGTTGTTGGTGATCTTATTGAATAAATGAATTTGACTTTTGACTTTTGACTTTTGACTTTTATCTCTTTCAAGTTGACATTTTGTCTTTTCGTCTTTTCCACCTTTCCATCACAGCATCACTTGCCTTAAAATTGTTTTGATTAGCAGGTTGAAGTTCAAAAGTATCTAAATAAGTCGCTAAATATATTTGTCAAAATAACTGATGTTAAGTCGCTATAACTACAGCAAAAGTCGCTATTTCTAGCGACAAAGTCGCTAAATTGGCAGCACTTCTATTTTATATTGTTTGATAGATGTGACATAGACTTGACATGACAACTGACAACTGACTTCTGTCTGACGTTTAATGATTGATTGTTGGGACATTGCATCAACATCAATCAAACAAAGCAAGCAAGGAGCTAGTGTTGTATAAAGATCGATTCTTGTATCGATTCCAATCCAATGTTTTACTTAACAAGTGGCTAAATTAAAAATTTTAAAAAACCGACTTCAATACAAACTGTTATTGGGTAAGGCTAAGGGTGAGCTAATTAAAATTAGCCCAAACATGGATGTTCCACTGTTATTCCCTGAGAAGTTCCATTGGACAGGTCCTGACTCCATCATCAGATCAGCTAGCTGTCACCATATTATTACATTATAGTCGGAACTTGACCGACATGCTGAGTTCCAAGTTTCAACTCAATCAGACTATTTACTGAGGAGTTCTGTTGAACAGCTCCTGACTCCATCCCCAGATCAGCTCGTTGTGACCATATTATTACATTTTAGTTGAAACTTGACAGACGTGCCGAGTTTCAACTCAATCGGCCTATTTACTGAGGAGTTCCGTTGAACAGCTCCTGACTCCATCATCAGATCAGCTCAATGTTACCATAATATTGCATTGTCACCGATAACCTATAAAGCTTTTAAAAAATACCCACAATCGCTTCAAGTGTGCCTATAAAATTTGAAGAGTTACCTCGATTTCTCCAAGATCCCATCATCAGATCCTGACTTGATGACAAAAAGGACCAATTGGAAAGTGTACCCTTTCAAACAAAAAAAGAATTTTTGAAATCGGTCGAGGCGTCTCCGAGTAATCGGTGAACATACATAAAAAAAAAAGCACAAAAAAAAAAAAAAAAAAGATTCCGACGAACTGAGAACCTCCTCCTTTTTTCGAAGTCGATTAAAAATAAATAAAAAATTGCACGAATGTATTTATTTTTCTATTCCATCTCGTAAGGTCTCAAAAACATACCCCCATACTTATGAAAGATGTTTAAAGTTGAACACTGGTTGAACAACGTCCTGTCTCTGTTTGTCACTATCCACAAATAAAGACAGGACGTTGTTTAACCAGTGTTTCACTTTAAACATCTTTCCTATGGCCCATATTGGGCCAGCCTAGGCCAACCTCTCAGGCCAACCTAGGCAAGTGCGAGTGCGATAGAGGCGAATCGATGCAAGGCGAGAGCGATAGAGAAGCAATGCTAGCCTTGGCCAACGTGTGTTTGCACCATAATATCTGTCAAAAATTAGCAATCACAATTATTTTATTTCACAAATCGAATCAATCAATCATCATGGTGGTTCCGAAAAATTGAAAAATGCAATGATAAACTGAAAATGGGAGAAATGAATTTACTTGTTTTTCGTTTTAGTTTTTAGTGCCAAAGTGTAACACGTTTGATATTCCTAGCACTTCAACAACTATTCGTAGGTGATTTTGGAAAAGTAATGGTAAGCCCAATGATAAGTTTTATTTTGTGTAGAAAAAATGTTTTTTGATGTACAACCGGTGGCGAGGTTCTTCTACACCTTGAGGTTTATTTTCTTTTGATTTGTGTATTTGTATGTAACTACAGTGTTGGATAATTAATTATCAAGAAGTACTATTCGCATTCTTCCAGCATTCTTCCCATAACAACTGAAGCAATGTGGCATAAAACGCTATTAACCATCGAAAGAGGTCATTCTCAACTCGACTATGTCGATATTACGATGTTTATGATTTTAGGTTGTTTGTTCCTACGCTGAAGTACGATGGCGAAGCGAAAGACAAAAACTACCACGAAGACCGCGGCTCCACGGCGTACGTCACGGCGCGGCAAGCAAGCTGCGAGCCAAGGCGAATCCTCCGCGCCCACCGAGCCTGCTGCCTCGGACAATACTAACCAAGAACCACCTTCTGAACCACCGCCGCTTGCCGACGACACGGACCCACAAGCATCAACCTCTGCAACTGACCCACATCAATTAGACCCACAAACAAAACCTTGTCAAGTCCCAGTTGTAGCAACACACAAGAAATTCGGCAAATACCGATGTCTGTTCAACAGTGATGATGCTTTCACAAAAAAGTATGAAATGGGCAGTGATAGTGAAACCAGCAACAGTATGGATATTAAAACGACGGATCCATGTGCTGGCTCAGAGTCAGATTCAAATGCAGCTTTGGACACACAGTCTGACACAAACAGCGGGCCATGTTACAGCCCCAGTGCTTTAGCTTTACTGGGTAGTTCAAGGGACATATCCCCGGTAGCTATAACCAGAGAATCAGGTCCTGGGATACCTTTCCTGACTGATAGTGATCAGTCTGAGTCTATTCTATCACTGTCTAACCACATGGACGGTTGTAATGAGGAACAGAAAATTGAAACTCCTGAGCCAGAGTTCAATGAACCCCTGGATGTGAACACAGATTCTATACCATTACCTGTAGAACAAGTACCAAATGAAGAGAATGAAAACATTCCATTGGAGGAGCAAATTATGTATGAAGATGCAGGTGACGATGATGATGATGAGATCATCACTGTAGTTCAGATTGTAGAAGATGATCACCCAGAACTGTACTACGATATAAAGATTGACAGTCCAAAAAATTCTGAACAGAATGATGAACAAAATGAAGACCAAAATGAGGAGCAAGATCAAGCTCTGTTGCAACAAAATGAAATTCAAAAACATTTTCAGAGCCTAAACTTAGCCACCACTTCTGATGTTCCATCTCCAATGGATTTTATAGAAGTCATTGACATCACAACTCCACCTTGTACTACACCAGACCTTTATCATAAAGAAGAAACGGTCAACCGACCTGACCCTAGCATAACACCTAGTTCTACATTATCAGATGATAGTAACTCATCTCGTGTAACAGAGCAGAATCAAAATGACTCAGCAGAGTCATCTCCATCAGGTGTGAGAAGATCCAGTCGTATTAAAACAATAAGCAACATGAAGCAAAAGACAAAAGGCTATGGACTTGTGAAGACTCCACTCAAGAAAGCACTCATCACACAAACAAAGCTAAAACTAGAAGAATTAGGGTCTGACAGCCAAGATAAATCTGTAGACTTGCCTCCCAACTCTCCGTCATTCCCTGTGCCTTCTGAGATGCCTGTGAAAGTGAAATCTCGCTGGCGCAGGTCGAGCGAGCTAGAAATGGTAGCTAATTCCCCGACATGCTCCCCATTGGCAAGCCCTAGTCTACCCCAGGCCCTTCCACCAGTTTCTGAGATAGTTGAGGAGCATCCCGTAGTACCATTATCAAAAGAAGCCTATGATAGAATAATCAAAGAAAGGCTAGATCAGTACCAGCATCTAGAGGAGAATGAATACTTATGTGATCGGATGATCAGTAAGGACACAAAGAAAATGATCTGCGATTGCTTTATGACCAAAGAAGAGTTGGAGAGAGGTGAACTGGCTTGTGGAGAAGACTGTTTGAATAGACTGCTTATGATTGAATGGTAAGAATTCTGCTATTACCTTACCATCCATTTATTTTGCAACATTTTAATTCAAGCCACTAAAAAGTAACCTTGAATTTAACAGATCCATTTTCTAAATATATTTGCGTTGAGTAACAAACATCCAAATATCTAAACTTTCAAATGTATAATATTAGTAGGATAAAGTTAACTGTAACTGCCATAGACTTGAGAAACAACTTTCACAAAGGTTTTATAAACAAAACTCTTCTTTTCAGTAATTCACGATGTCCCGTAGGTGATAGATGTACAAATAGAAGATTCCAGAAACGAGAAAATGGTCCCCTCAAAGTGTTCTATGCTGATAAGAAGGGATGTGGTGTTGAAGCTGCTAGTGACATTCCTATGTAAGTTTTAAATTGAAGTATAAATCCTGTATCTCATAAAATACTGTAGGTTAATATTAAAAAGGCTGTGGGTGAGGATTTGTCATAAACAAAGCTGTTTGTGTGTAATTAATTTTGATGCATAATGATGTTCTGCGATTGTTCTTTGTTGAATACAGGGTGTCGTATTCAACATAGAACAAACGTGAATTACTACGAACCTAGAAACATTACACTCAAACTCTACATCAACAATAATGCATAATATTTATAGCTGGGTTGTTCATTTTGAAGGAGTCGCAAAAGACCTTAGGAAACTTTGAATTTCACTTGGGTGACTGCAAGTGGCATTCACAGCTGAGCGCTTTCGTGATTCGGAGGGCACGTAAAATTATCGGTCCTTGCTTTTAAGTCATTAAGCCATGACGGAGGCCTTTAGGCGGCTTAAAAAACTCTATCACCCGAGTTAGCCACCAGCTCATATAAATGTACATCCTTGAAAGATTTCTTGAGCACCCTGTTCTAGCTAGTTTATCTAGAACATTATGCCATAGCACTTGTGTATAAACTACTAAATATTATCAAAAACAAGTAGGCAAACTACAGTGTACAACTTGGTAGCTTGCCTATTTGCTTTTGATAGAATTATGTAGTTTTGACAGCCAGCAGGTGGCTAGATGATTGTGGCAACAATCATGCTTCGGAGGGCATTTTAAAATTAAACCATGGCTGGTTTAATTTTAAACTATGCCAGAGACCATTGGCTTTGGTGATCTAAAAACACCGACAGTTGAGCACAATTTTAATTTACTATGCAATGCATTAGAAAAGCTAAGTCATGTAAGCCAAGCCATATAATTATCATGTTTCTTGTGATTACTTTTATTTTTTTTGTTGTACAATAAAGCATTATCTATCTATCTATCTATCGATCCGCAAAAGTTACATTCTAATGAAATTCTTCCAGAGGCGAGTTTCTTATGGAATACGTCGGTGAAGTACTCGACTATGATCAATTCTACAAGCGTGCGCAGACGTATTCCGAGGAGAACAATCTCCATCACTACTTCATGTCGCTCAAAGGCGAGACCGTCATCGACGCGACGCTCAAAGGAAACATATCGCGGTTCATCAACCATTCCTGCGAGCCTAACGCGGAGACGCAGAAGTGGACGGTGAATGGAGAGCTCAGAATAGGCTTCTTTTGCAAGCGGGATATCGTTGCTGGGGAGGAGATTACGTTTGATTATCAGTTCCAGCGGTTTGGGTGAGTTGAGTTTGATCTATTTCTTTTGAGATAAGAAATCGAGTGTCGATTTTGATTCCCATGACTAGGATTATGAAGAGGTAAGCATATTTTGTAAGTGCTATAACAGCTGTTTTTAATACCAGATAGCTGTGACCATTGTGGGGTGACTCGTTACTCAATCAATTTATGGACATATTGCTGGTCTTTCTAACTGAAATATCTTACGAATTTACAGTAAGGTAGCACAGCGTTGCTACTGCGGCGCTGAGAACTGTCGCGGTTGGATCGGTGCCGAGCCCGACTCCGATGACGAGGATTATGAAGAAGTAAGCTGATGAAATGACTCATGTACACTTCTTCGAACGGATCTTGGCATTCGTGAAGTTAGCCGTTTCGATGCGCAGTGCAACTTTTTCATACAAAATTTTCTACAGCACAGCGAAAGCCTAACTTCACGAATGCCTAGATCCATTGTGATAACTGTAAATATCTGTAATTCCTAATTGACTGTGCCACAGGAGGAAGAAGATGTATCTACATCCAAGTCAGGTACAACTGACGCTTTGGAGGAGTCCACGGCGACGGCCGCGGAGGTGGTGCGGCCTCGACCGAGGCGCGCTAAGAAGGAACGCAAGTACAAGCCGAAAGCATCCGACCTGGTGCAAGATGCTGATGTAAGTGGACTAGATATAAGCAAAGAAATAGGCTTGCGAATAGTTCCCAACAATTATGTTCTATAAAATGTTACTTGCTTACCATAACACTTTTAAAATATCCAAAGAAAATAATACTATTACATGTCGTAGAATTGTCTTATTGTTGACTGAAGTTTAAAAAAATAATAAAAATCACCAACTACCATGGAATCCCTTTGATTCATTGGACGGTTTGAGTCATTCAGGTTCTTGAAAATAATTCATAAACTAATAAAATAAAATAAAAAAGTATTGTAATTTTTTTTTATTTTGACTGAATTGCTCTGTATTATTTTGTTCTCAAAAATAACTGTCATATTATTTCATAGATTGAAGAAGACCTTGAAGCTCTCAGTCGCACCGGTGTCAAGAACCAAAGCCATACTCTTCGTCTGTCGCGTACAGTCGTCCGCGCGAAGTCCCGGCCCGCGCAAGTTGCTCTGTTGAGATTGCTTCGTGACGCCGACCTGCCTTGCCGCCGACTGTTCCTCGACTATCGCGGGCTGAGGCTTTTGGCCCCGTGGTGTGCTGACGCTCCTCTGGACTTCAAGTAAGGAACATTTAAATATTGAGTATGTCCTTCTAGATTAAGTATTATTATACTGGCCGGTTAAGCTGAGTGGATGGTTTAGGTGCTGGGCAAGCCTACTCCATCTAAAAATAATGTCCCAGGAAAAACAGTATCAAGTGGAGTGTAGGCAAATATTGCCTCCTGACACTGTATAAATCATCTAGTAAAGGCATAAGTAGTGTTGCCAGGTGTGTTATGCCATATTTCGGGACAGCAGGTTCCAAAAAGCGGGACTTTGTGCTATAATTCGGGACGACAAAAAAAAACAAGCTTTGTATAATCAAAGTTTAATATTTATGTAATAAGTACCTATCTGGAAAATTATAAAGGGTGTAACAAATTTTTGGGCATTTCAGGGTAGCTACCTTTTTTCTTGTAGTTAGAAAGTTTTGTTCCTAAGAAATTATTGGTTTACTAGCTGTGCCCCGCGGTGTTACCCGCAGTGGGAGCTGATTTTTTTTTGAGAAATGCAACATGCGACACTTGATTTTGATAGCGGTGCTCTAAGAAAAAGATGGATGTTTGTCGGTTCCTAACATTAAATTCTTTTTCTCGCAAAATACTCATGCAAGTAATATGCGAGCGAAGCGAGCGGAATTTTTTTAGACAAATACAACATGTTACACTTGATTTTGCTAACGGTTCTCTAAGAAAAAGATGGATGGTTGTCGGTTCCTAACAGTAAATTAATTTGCTCGTAAAATACTCATGAAAGTAATACGCGAGCGAAGCGAGCGGAATTTTTTTAGACAAATTTAACACGTGACACTTGATTTTGCTAACAGTGCTCTAAGAAAAAGATGGATGGTTGACGGTTCATAACAGTAAATTAATTTGCTCGTAAAATAGTCATTAAAGTAATATGCGAGCAAAGCGAGCGTAAACTTTTTTAGACAAATTTAACACGTGACACTTGATTTTCCTAACGGTGCTCTAAGAAAAAGATGGATGGTTGTCGGTTCCTAACAGTAAATTAATTTGCTTGTAAAATACTCATGAAAGAATTATGCCAGCGAAGCGAGCATCCCCCTGCTCATGAAAGTAATATACGAGCGAAGCGAGCGGAAATTTTTTTAGACAAATTTAACACGTGACGTGACACTTGATTTTGCTAACAGTGCTCTAAGAAAAAGATGGATGGTTATCGGTTCCTAACTTTCAATTATTTTGCTCGCAAAATACTCATTAACCTAATATGCGAGCGAAGCGAGTCACTTTGTCACACCATTTTACCCCTTTTCGAGGGTTATTTTGAAAAACCCTGAAATAAGTGTTTATTTATTTTGTATTTAAAGTATTCTAATCAAGTTTCGAGCCAACCGCACCACTTGTCTAAAAGATCCCATACAATCTTTGACACCCCATTTTACCTCTTTTTGAGAGTTATTTTGAAAAACCCTGAAACACGTATTTATTTATTTTGTATTTAAAGTATTCGAACCCAAGCTAATCGCATAACTCATTATAAAGTTTCCGCACAAAGTTTGAAACCCCGTTTTACCCCTTTTTGAGAGTTATTTTGAAAAATCCTGAAACACGTATTCAATCATTTTTGATTTTACATATCTAAACAAAGTTTCAAGTTTACTTATCAACCCCTAAAGGGGTGAAAAAGGGTAAATACTTTTGTATGAAACTTTTTAACACGTTGTCCTATAAATAGGATTTTCCAAAATTTTATTAGTCTACGAGTCTCGTATGTCCCATTACAGAACCTAATCTATCTACATTCTAAATTTCATCAAAATCGGTTCAGCAGTTACAGAGGTGGTAACAAACATTCACACACACACACACGGACTTTCACCTTTATAATATTAGTAGGATTGCATGCTCGAGAGATAACCTATTTCTTCTATCGGACCAAATAATATTCGCTTGAGAAAATATCCTCTCTGTGGCAGCATTTGATACTGGTATGGATGCCATGAAAGCAAATAGTTTTTGTAAAAACCTATGCCGGAAAGTGGTGCCTTTTTTATATCGCGCGGCCATCAACCAAACATCAAAATATAAACTCTTAGGAGTATAAAAAACAATATTTGTGATAACAGTATACATCTACACTCAGTCAGAACCGAGTTATACAGGGTGAGTTTTTCAAGAGTGCCTCTAGGGCCAAATCAGAAACTACTAGCGATAGCGAAAAACACTCAAAGGAGTCTCGTAACAGATTTTAATAAAAAGTAAAACTGCATCATTAGATTTTGAAAATAATCATTTTCGTGGCCAGGAATCGAACCTGTTGAGTAGTAAAAATAAAAAAAAACTGTTTTATTATACCATCCATATAGGGTGGATAATAAGGATCAATTTCTGAGAAGAAACTGGCATGGCAAAGCAAGTGAGCGCACGTGAAACACGACAGCTTTATAGCTCTCTCTCTATCGCCCTGTGACTTGCGACATATAGTACTCTAGAAACAAGTTGTCCTCTTAGCGAACCACGTGAAAAGGATGCTCAATACGCAATTCATAGGCCAAAGAGCGAGATAGAGCCATACCTCACGAACAACTTGTTTGTCTCGTACTCTGCGTACTGCTTGTACTGAGTTCAAACGTGTAAACTAGTGCGGTGATTTTTTGATTCCCAAAAAGCGGGACATTTGGCGTCCCGCGCAAGGGTCGCGCGGGACGCGTCCCTAGACCCCTAAAAAGCGGGACGTCCCGCGAAATTCGGGACACCTGGTAACACTAGGCATAAGCCATCTAGATTCGAGACTTTAATTAAAATTAATGAATACTGAACGGGAAGCATTGTCCATTAGGAAATTGCGAACTTAGAGTAGTTTCAAGTTACCCTTTGGTTTGTATTCGATTTTTTTATTTGCGCTCTTTTGTTAACTTGCGCATGGATACGTTTATAAGATAAACCCGTTAGTTGCGAATGTAGACGAAACATGCTATATTTGTGGACTGTTGTGGCTTCAGTATTAATTATTCCACATTTGTGTCTAGGTTGGAAATGCTGCAGACTGTGGACCGACTGCCGATACCAAACAAGAGTTTGGTGCAGGAGAGCAGATTCTTCACGATTATAGAGCGTTGGACGAGCTCCGTTGAAACTCCCGCCGAACAAGTTTTTATTGATGAAGCTACAGGTACACACAGTAATAGACATTGGCTAATTTCGTGTTTTCCAAATTATGTCCGACAGCAGTATATAATTTCACAAAACAGAACGCGACAGAAGTGCACGTCGTTAGCTGCGCAGTTCGCACGGCTTGCAACTAATTTTCTTTTCTTAAAAATAACATTGTTTGCGATAAAGTTGAAATTATGAGTGACTTTTTGTCAATCGTTTTTGTAATTTTATGCGATTGTTTCCAATGTTTTCCGAAATGCATTATTTTTCTGGTTTTACTTTAAGTTTTACATACATTATTGCTTGTTCGATTGGCGTGCCCACTCCCATAGATGACGTGAATAATTTAATACATTTTCTCTACTAGGTTTACCAACAGATATCCCAAACAGAGGATCACAAGATAGTACCACCAGCCCAGAAAAGATCAAGGACAGTGCCGCAATGTTACAGAAAGTTAAAAATCTGTCTAGTCAGCTACTGGAGAGGTGGTCTAGTTTGAAGGTAAGAATATCTTACAAAAATATCAAAACTTACACAAGAAATATATTAGGCACACATTTTATGGAGCAATCCTACTGCAAAAATATTAGTGTTCCCTAAAGCTCGCTCAAAGGTCAATGTCCGTTTTTCTTTGTGCATTTGAAATAGACTATACTATAGTCTATTCCAAATGCACAAAGACATAAATATGTCTAAACTAAAATCAAGAAACCTTAGGGTAGCGCATAGGGTTATAATCTTTTGAAAAATACATTTTTATTACTACTAATGTGGACTGCGTGTGCTTACAATAATTTAGTAAAAACGTAAACAAGTTCAAGTCTATGTTTCTCTGCTTAACAGACATTCGTTCTAATTTTCACTCGTTTAAGAGCCTTTGTCTTTGCCCATCTAGGTGTAGTCAACAATAAACCTCTAATATTTATTGCAGGAAGTATTCAAAATCCCAAAGAAAGAGCGCATACAGCAAATGAAAGAGCACGAGCGCCAAGCGAACGTGGAGCGACGAGCGGCGGATTCAAGCGGGTCACGTGACAGAGATCGGGACAGACGGGACGATCGCGACCGGCGGGACGAACGCGACAGAGAAAGAGACAGAGAGAAAGAACGGGAGCGGGATAGAGAGAGGGATAGGGAGAAAGAACGAGATAAAGATAGGTACAGAGAACGAGATAGAGAAAGAGAGAGGGAAAAGGAAAGGGAGGAACGGGATAGAAGGCGGAGGAAAAGTCCTGATGGAAGGAGAAGTATTAGGTACGTAAAAATCTAGCCTTTTGTTTATAGCAGTACGCATACACAGATATTCATTTGCTACGATTCTTGTACATCTTTTTACTTTATTTAATCTTATTCTTCATGTTTGTTGGTTTAGGCACCATTTATTTTGTTCCCAATTTAGTTAAGTCTATAATAGTCAAAACAAAATAGCTCGTTGTAAAGTATTCACTTGAAATATAGTCCAGTCAAATTAGGAATTAACCTCGGAATGAGAGATAATAAGCTGAATTTTCGTATATACCTTCATTTAGGCGCCCTAAAAGTTGTCTCAAAAGTCTCATAAAATCTCGTGTCTGCGTCTTAAGTTATTCAAGGTCAAAGGTAAAAAAAATAGTTTTTCGCGAATATCTCGGTTGCTATTGGTCCAGTGATGTTAACATCTATTATGAAGTTGTAGAGCTTAAAATTTGCGACCAATTCATAAACAAAAAAATTCCATGCGCTCAACCGTTTTTGCGATACAGGGCCGTGAGCGCAAAGCGTTCAGTATGTGTATTTCAAAAACTATACTTCCTAGAACAAAAATAAAAACTATTTCGGAATGTACAAATTAAGTCCTTTCATATGACACCCCACTCAATATATCTGTGTAACTTTTCTCTTTTTTACCCCCTTGAGATCCCAATATCTTTACAACCCCTCCATCGATTACGCTCATATGCTCCTCAGCAAATTTTCATAGCACAACCTAGTTATCTACCAAGTTTCATGCAGATTGGATTAACGGTTCGATAGTTATGCGAGAACATAAAAATTACACGTACAAAGCAAAATCGTAAGATCTTAGCTCGCTTTGCTCGCTTGGTCGATAATTAACTGATTAATAAAACAAATTATTCAAAATTCAAGGTATTCACAGATATTCACGTTTGACTTTGCGGTACAGTACCTACGCGTATGGCTGAGCGCTGCGCACTCACTCTACTCTATCGCGAAAACGGTTGAGCGCATGAAAGAATGTTTTAAACAAAATTTGTCGCAAATTGTATGCTCTACAATTTTATAATAGATGTTAACATCATTGGACCAATAGAAACCGAGATATTCGTGAAAAACAATTTTTTTTACCTTTGACCTTGAATAACTTAAGACGCAGACACGAGATTTTTTGAGACTTTTGAGACAACTTTTAGGACGTCTAAATGAAGGTATATACGAAAATTCAGCTTATTATCTCTCATTCCGAGATTAAGCCCTTTTTTATGCTAAGGTGACTGGGCTAATATCATAGTTTTCTGTTAGTCCAGGTAGATATCTGGCAAAGCAAATATACTTGCCAAATTGAAATGACAAATCTATTTGCCTTCATCCGCAATTATTCTTGATACACTTTCTCTAGGGACAATAGTTTTAATTTTTTGGTACTATGACAGTTGCAGTTTCCGATACCCACGCAACAGGGAATCCTAGTACGAAATTCTAGTAAAACCCCGTGCTGAAAACATCGAAAGTTTTCGAGAACGTGAATACAAACAAACAATTAAATATACAAATATGGCTCGTTTTATAGTACAGTGGTCACAATTCGTGAAGTTAGGCTTTTCGCTGCGCAGTAGAAAAAAATTGTACGAAAAAGTTGCATTGCGCATCGAAACGGCTAATTTCACGAATGCCACGATCCATTTAGGATTTATTGTACCTCTTTCTTTCTATCAGGTTAAGCGAGCGAGTGTTAGCAGCGGTACCACCGATGAGTAAGGAAGAGAGACGACGCGCGTTCGCAGAGGCGGCGGCCGCGGCGGACGAGTCTCGGAGACAGCGCGACGTCAATCCTATGGGATACCCCTTCTGGCCTCATCATGAGCAATTTCAACAGGTAACAAAAAAAAATTCACAGATTTCGTGCCTCACACGACTATCGAGCACATTGGAAATGGATCTACAAAATTCGAAAAAATATTCTAATAATATATTTTTCAAAAAGGTTAGGCTACAGGGCAAACCCTTAACCTGATCGTCTTTGGCTCAAATTGCAGCTGACTAAATTGTCCAGAGGAGTTTTTCTCAAGTTTTTAATATCATTCTTCATTTCAAAAAAAAAATATTCTCTTTTTCACCACTTCGGCTAAGTATAACTTTTTTCGTTTTTTACTTTCTCGAATAATTCTTTTTGCACCTTTCAGCTCTTGTGAATAAGAGTTCGCTCATAAATGTTGGTAAATGGATACCTTTTAGCCACTTCCCTACTTAAGTTTAAAATGACTTAAAATTCTTTATTTTCTGAAGGAAGTGTCTTATTTTGCCTTTGTAAAGTTCAATTTAATGTGTTTCCTGTTTAGATGTTTCCACCCGGCATGATTGGTCCAAACAACATGCCTATGATGATGCCTGGAAACAACATGATGCCCGGCAACAACATGATGCCCGGCAACAATATGATGCCCGGCAACAACATGATGCCCGGCAACAATATGATGTCAGGTAACATGCCACCTGGGAGTATGTTACCTGGCAACATGTTACCGCCCGGGAATATGATGCCACCCGGCAACATGTTACCACCTGGGAATATGTTACCACCTGGGAATATGTTACCACCTGGAACTATGATGCCCCCTGGGAACATGATGCCTGGGATGATGCAAGGGATGCCTCAGAATGAGATGCCTCCGGAGTGGATGCAAAACGCGCCGCCATTTTGTCCACCTTTCCAACCGGGACAGCCTTTTTGTATGCAACAGCCCAAGTAAGTCGGATATGATTGAATATTTAGAATTTTGGGCCAAGCTAGAGGGTAGTAACGCACAGTATAGGCGGTTTATTGAATGTTTACACAAGTGAAACTGACTTTGTATTAGAGTAGGATTCAGCACTCAAGTCCTACGGAAAAAGCAGGAACTAATTGTTTTACTTACTTTATTATGCTCTTCTAATCAAGGTCGTTCAGTTGTTGGTGTGTAGAGCTAACAGACGTACAAACTAGCATAATTATTATTGTTGAAGCCTTATTTGGACAATTAGTAATTTTTTTACATAACCTAGTTCTGCGATAGCAGCGCTGCGTCTATCAAGCTTCAGTGCTGAATCCGACTCTAATCATTACATATTTGACGGACTGATTAAAACGCTAATATTAAAAGGAAACAATTATATATCTTTTTATACATACAGTGTCGTTTTGATATGCAGCCTTTGTTCAATGCATACAAAATCAGTACTTTATTAAATTAACTTATAATTTTCAGTATGATGGGTATGGGCGGTTTCGGAATGAACGTAAGCGGTTTTATGTTCGGACAACAAATGCCGCCTGGAGCCTTCCCACCGATGCAGCAACTTAATGAACCACAACAGGTGCGGAATGAATTACTTTGATTTGTTATGATTTTAAAATTTAATAACAAATTGAATTTTAAAAATATTCTTAAAATAAATTGTTTTCACATTTGAAAACCACTCCATATCCCAATTCTAAGTTCACATTTAATTCGGCGCAGGCTCTGACAATTGACCTAAAACCCAACCGTCACACAATCTCACCTAATCGTTTATTATTATTTATTACCTGTATAATTTGTCCCACGCAGGGTAAAAGTTGCAGGACATCGTTAAATCCATATCTCTATTTTATTTTATCAAAGTTGTTTTAACACATTTGCCACCCTCTATATTCAAACTATATATTTTATATCAGTCCATAACATTGTCAAATATCGTTCACCAGCTGGCGCCGACAATAGACCCGGAGACCAAAGAGGTGGTGTTACCGTCGATGTGGCGAAGCGCGAAGGACCCGCGCGGTCGCACATATTACTACCACGTCAAGTTACGACGACCGCAATGGATGCCACCACCTTTGCAGCCTTCGCCAGGTAAACCATCTTCATCCATTGTCGTAACTAGGGCGGTGACAGCGGTGCCCAGGCACGGGCAGGGTCACCAGCACCCCTATTTTGTAATACACGGTAAGTCGCTAACTCGAATTCGTAAAAACAAATTGTTTTTTTACGAACAACATTAAAGTTATTTAGTGCAAAATTACTTCACATATTTTACACAACTTAAATAACTTTTTTCAACCATTTTCTACCATTTCAAAGTATTCATCGTAAAAAAAAAACAGTTTTTGTTTAAACGAATCCGAGTTAGCGACTTACCGTGTGTTACAAAATAGGGGTGCTGGAGGGGCGCAGAAATGACCAGACCAGGGCCCCAATTCCTCTATTTTTACAACGTCAACCATTCAAGTATCATTGCTGTTGCGTTTTGTTTCGTTCTCCAAAATGACAGTAATTTGCTAAACCTCATTAGTAATTTGTCTGAAAACGTCATCACAACAGAGTAACCTAACTCATTGGACATCCATACCCATATTATAAATGTGAAAGTGTGTTTGTTTGTTTGTTCTGCTTTCACGTCAAAACAGAGAGACGGATTGACGTGATTTTTTGTGTGGAGATAGTTGGAGGGCTGGAAAGTGACCTAGGCTACTTTTTATCTCGAAAAAAATGCATGTTCCCCGTGGGATAAAAAAGTAGTACTCCACGCGGGCGAAGCCGCGGGCGTCCGCTAGTTAGTAGATAAAGAAACAAAACGAAATAGTTGACGTCTTGCTTTGATTAGAAAAAAGTTTTTTTTAGTAAAATCGGCTTACAGGACCACAAACATTTTTCAAGGGCGCAGTTATAGAAGCTCGCACAGGGCGCATAAAAGCCTAATTACGGCACTGTCTTCATCCTGTCCTTGTCCCACATTACTTGATTTATTTTATTTGATTTGAAGTCATCATCGTCCTGCTCTTTTCCCACTTACGGTCGGCACAACAAGTATTCTTCCATTTTCCTCTATCAGCCGTCATCTCAGCATTCATCCCTTTTTTTCTAATTCGTCGTTCACATGCTCGCGAGCAAACAGACATTCAACGAGACAGAGATATTAGCGAGCACGAAGTAGCTCTGTCGCTCACATTTCAAGGAGACCGAACGCGACAGAAAATAAATGGCCTGTTGAATGTCTGTTTGCACGTGAGCTTCTGAACCCACCATAAGACTCGGCTCACGAAGGCGAGATCACATCTCTCAAGTCACAGCTGTCTGCCAGTGAGCAAAGATCCCGAGAAACTGATAAATTGACCCTTATGTTCAACGTAGGGCCTCGTTAATCCGGAGGGGCAAAAACAAGACCTTTTGCGGATTATCGAGGCGTCCGGATTATAGTATGCAATCGCCTTTGTTGCAAAAACCAAGTTAGCAAAGCATCTTCTAACACGGGGTTTTCCGATTTCTTCAGTGTTTTTCGTACACCGGGACCACGTTCTGTTAGGCTAACAATCTTTAAGATTTTGTCTGCATGATTGTTGTTAGTGAGCGCGCTAAATTGACACTGTAGAAGTGTAGACGGAAGGCGATAAACAAAAGACTGACGACGGGTTAGCTCATGGCAGCCCGTTGCCCGGCCGGATTACAGCAATCACCGAACAAGCGGGAGTCCGGATTAACGAGGCCCTACTGTATTTGTATCCATTTCAGAGGAGAGTTCGTCTGATGAGGAAGAAGAACAAGTGAACACATTTGACAGTCCGGTCGTGCGGCGGCAGATGAAGGGCAGCAGATTCGTCGAGGGCTTGAAAGGCATTTGTGAAGGTACACTATAGCTTAGTGAATTTATGCAGACACTCAACTATTCTCGTTATAGTTTAAAATTCATCGAACACCAACTCACCTTCAAGTTTTTAGGTTTTACGTTGATTTTTTGGTGGAACTATTTTGTGCATGAGTATATCTAATCACTTTTTCTGTTCGATTAGAATCGATTAGCTACGCACACTAAAGCAAAGTTACGAACAATAAACAAAGCCAAACAAACATGTAGCTGATGTCTGCAAAAAGTCCTACTGGCGGATGATATGATCTGTCCCTAAAATAGATTGTTTAAAGAGTATGTCATGTATTCTGTTTGTTATGGTAGTACCCATAATCACTTTGTTTATGACTAGCGATGTCCAATGTATTTAATATTTGTTGTGTTCCAGTGAGTAACAAGGAGGCGAATAACGGTCTGATCCCGGAACACGCGCTTTTGTCTATGAAGCCACGCAAGCGGCGACTGGGGCTCGTCTCAGAACGGCCCATCAGCGTGAGTACAAATAAATAAAAATAAATAAATAAATACAACACACATTCTCCTTCATACTCAGAAACACTGAAACTTTAAGTTAACAGCTTAACAGTATTCCTTTGGTAAGAGGTGGCAATACTTCAAATGTTGAAATAACGTACAGTTCTAAGTATCAGACGTCAGTGTTTTTTGGTCGATGTTCAGGCTCTGGTTTGTTTATTCTACTTACCGATGTCCATAGATGTTTATTTCTAAAAAAATGCTACGTTTTGACTGATACGTCAATTCGCTGTACCTTCAGAACTATAGCTATCCAATCACGTCTTAAGCCTATTTTACCTGAACATCTCAAATAGATAATTGTGGGCCGCTTTCGTTATTTTAATCATTGGTCTTCTCACAGACCAACCTGTCCCAACTGTGTTGCAACCTGTCACGTATGGTATGCTAACTTCTGCAAAATGTGGACATGTACCAAATATGTATTTGGACATACCTCTGACTACCCCCTTAGACTCGAAGGATCTTAAAACATGCCTATAAAGATCTAAGAGAATGTCTACAGCGCCTTGGGGATACAGTCGTGATAATATTTTATTTGTTTTCTTCTCGCAGCCGCGAACCGAAGAGGACAAGCTTGCTGGAAGGCTGGAAGTGAAGCGCTACAAACAGACGAAGGAGAAACTGCGCCGGCGCAAAGAGAAGATAAATCAGAAGGTGCGCGTTATTGCCAGTAGTCGCAAGCTTGGCATGAAGGTAACGTTTCTTTACGTTGTAGTTCACACCACAGAATGGATTTGGGATCATTCATAAAGTACGTCACACGTTAAGAGGGGGTCGACGATGTGTGACATTGTGTGACAAGGGGTGGGAGGGGTCCGAAGTTTCGTGACGTCACATTTCAAAATCTAATACATCTGTGTTAAACTACGAAAGGACATGGCCGATTCCTAGAACAATTTTGCCCCACAGATGCCCACAGGAAAGAATGCTTGCGTCATGACCAAATTGGGATTTTTGGGTTTGTTTTTTTATTTTATAGTGAGACTCCATTCATCTTCTTCCTTTTTAAAGTGGGATTTAAAAGATAATCTAATTTAAAGCAGCAGGCTGTGACGCCCAACATGAACGGATGAACCTAGGAAACTATATTTTTTAGGTTCGTATAGTAAAAGCTTTGCTTACTTTGGGGATAGATGGCGCTGTGTGTAATGTCCAACAATAATTATTTAGTAAGTATTATTATGGACTGGCAGAATTTTGAGTGAACTAGGGTATGGAAAATAAATAAAATAATAATAATAAATTAAAATAAAAATTCTTTATTTCAGACTTTCATCCATATATTATTTAACACACGGGAATTTTCACGTGAAAATATTATCATTCATTTATATTATGTTAGTATTAGTAGGTAGGCAAAAATCGGTGGCACATTTGAGTGGTAAGTAGGTACAACCGGACAGTCAATGGCAAGTATAGGTTGCCAAGATGGCATGCCTTGACTCCCAAGACTGAATAAGATGAAAGTCAGGCCTGTCGGCTATCGCCTGAAGGAGGCTGTTGCAGCTTGACGCACACAGCTGCTCCCAGTACCTACAATTTAAAGTAAAAAAGAAAAGTACTTAGGAAAAATTGGGAATTTCATTAATAAAATTATCTACACTCATGTGCAGTGATTCTGTACTTACCACCTAAAATAAAATATGATATAAATAAATAAAATAAAAAGCCTTTTATTTCTCTATAATTAACATTTTTTTCTTATCACTAATGCTTATAATCTAAGTAGGTACTAGAGAACCCCTAAGGTGAAGGCCTCCTCCAAAGCCAGCCATCTGTCCCTGTCTTGTGCTACTTGGAGCCAGTTTGGCCCAGCAGTTTTCTTGATGTCTTCGTCCCAGCGAGCGTATGGTCTTCCTATGCAGCGTCGACCTCTTGAACCCTCCCAATTTGTCACTCTCCTAGTCCATCTTCCATCTTGTAGACGTCCAGCCATGTCCAGCCCACTTCCATTTTAGTCTGTATGCATATCCCAAGGCGTCAGTTTTTGTAATTTTAAATAAAATATGATAAATCCTCATAAATCACATCACAACACAATCACACAACTGAAACTCAACGAAATTCCTTTTACATCTGTCAAATTCTTGTCCGTCTGTTTTGTTTACTATTTGAGTGTCATGTCAACCGCGAAAAAGAAGGTAGGTCTATCTGATAAAAATATTCTCTGTGATACCTCCAGACTCTCGGCAAGAAACCCCGACAACACCCGAGAAGCGTGAATGTGAGGAGTTTCTCGCCTTCTTGTTCTCGCGCTTCGGTGTCGGTACCTATTTTTGGCCAAGACAAAGGATTTCAAACAGATCACGAGTGAGAAAATTGAGAGTGTTGATAATTTGTTTGTTCTTCGAGAAGTCTCGGTGAAACTTCTCGCCGTGAGTCTGGAGAGGCATTACGGACTGTAGTACCGGAAGTGACTAAAGTTACTAATAAAATAACATAATTATATTCCCACACGGCACGAGATATCTAAGTATTCTGTATGTACCAGTTAATTTTGTGATATTTTATTTAAATAATATTATTCTGACGCATAGTCTAATTCGATATTCGGCTCTTCTGGGGCAGTATCCGGCCAAATCCTTTCAACTATTAACGAAAAACTTTTTTAATTTAATAATTTATAGATGTAATATATATAATATAGGATATATATTTCTAGATGTAAAGTAAGATATGTGACGTCACACTAAGTAGGCAGGGGGGCGTCTCTTCTCCGGGTCTTTTCAATCTGTACATGAACAGGCTGATTGGGGAGCTCAGTAGCACCAAAATCGGCTGTCACATTGATGGGGTATGTATCAATAACATCAGCTACGCCGATGATATGGTGTTATTGAGCCCTTCGATCGGAGCCCTACGTAAGCTATTGCAGATGTGTGAATCCTATGCGAGGGCCCATGGGCTCAGATATAACGCTAAGAAGAGCGAGTTTATGGTGTTTAGGGCGGGCTCCAAAGATTGTCAACAGGTACCACCCATCGCCCTGGACGGGACTCCTCTAAAGCGCGTTCAAAAATTTAAATATCTGGGCCACTGGGTCACCGAGGACCTAAAGGACAACGAGGACATAGAGAGGGAGCGCAGAGCGTTGGCCGTCCGGTGCAATATGGTGGCTCGCAGGTTTGCTCGCAGTTCCAGTGAAGTTAAGGTGACGATTTTCAAAGCATACTGTCAGTCACTTTACACCAGCAGCCTGTGGGTTGCCTATTCGCAGAAGGTGTACAATGCGCTGCGAGTACAGTACAATAACGGGTTCAGAGTGCTGATGGGGTTGCCACGTTTCTGCAGTGCGTCGGGAATGTTTTGTGAGGCGCAGACCGATGGCTTTCATGCTATCATAAGAAAACGATGTGCGTCGCTCTTAACACGCCTGCGTGGCAGCTCCAACAGTATTCTGAGCACGTTGTCAGATAGGTGGGACTCTCCGTTTTTAGGGCACTGGATAAGCCTGCATACAACACTTTTTAAAGGGCGCTGCCCCGGTAGCTGATTGCCCCTCCTGTCTGTGTGCTGACTCTTTCTATGTTTTCGACAATCTGTGACATTTGATTTTAGCTGATTATTGTTTTAATGTTTTATTTTTGAATTTTTTGAATGTGTGATTTGGTATTATTTTATTATTGTGTATTGCTTAAGAATTTTTATTATGTATTTAATTTAATTTTAACCTTGAATCTGTAATCTTAATTTTATGGGCTTTAAGTCTGAAATAAACAATTTTTATTTATTTATTTATTTATTTAAGTAGGGGGGGGGGTCTCACATATGTGACCAACTGTGACAAGGACGGGGGAGGGGTCAAAAAGTCACGAAATTAGTGACGTACTTTATGGATGACCCTTTTTAATTAGATCTCTGACCTCTAGACGTCTTCGATGGATCTTGAATGCCTGAAGTTCTGAGTCTACCATGCCTTGGATACTGTGAGACGGTTTCGGTTGACGTTTTTTTATTGTTTTGAAGTTATGGTCTTTGCACTTTTTATTTTATTTGATATGGATGTTCTTTGGATTATGGTTTATGTTTTGACCTTAGAAAACTATGGATCGAACACATAGTGTTGTCACATTTTTTAATGTATTTTTATGATGGTTTTCTTATAAAATATTAGAAATAATCTTGGAGTTCTTGATGTTTAATGTACTGTAGACCGCACCGCACTTCTTTTTCAACATCCAACTGTTTTGTATCATTGATTTTCAATCGCTTTGACATAAATTATGAAATCACAAACAATATCTCTCCCCAGATGATAGACCTGGTCGATTCAGACACCGACACCGAAGACTCAGCAGAGGAAGAAGTTATCGAGAAGCCTCCGATCACCCTCCCCTCTCCCATCCCCTCCCCCGAAGTGGTCGCTATCGAGACCACGCCAGTACCGATAGTAGACACGGCTGAGGTCACTCGCAAGATCAAGGAACAGTTCAGAAGCAGTATGGCTAGAGTTATGGTGGGCTTGCTAAGCCCGTATAGGCGTACCGACGCGATATCTGGCAAGATTACTTGTACGGCGGATTTCAAACATCTGGCGAGGAAGGTAAGTTGAATTATTGTATTGACTAAGCGCATTGCGAAAATATTGTGACAATTATTCATAGTTTCATAGCGAATTTTGAATGCCAATACTCTAGTTATGACTGGCCTGACAGCTGGTGGTAGCTCTGCCTTCAATATAGATTGTGAGATTGATTCAAAGCTCTGAAGAGATTTTCGTTATGTGTTCGAGACCTAAATGTGAATGTGTTTCGGATATATTCTCCCTGATATGTTATGGTTCCCATAGTTCAAGTGTGGTTCAGTATCGAGCTAAATAAATTCAATTTTTTAGCCTTGAGTCAAATGCCAAAAATACTGCCATGATTCAACTGATAGTTGCGCTATAAATAGATGTAGTATTACTTATTTTATTCTGTTAGCTCTGTTCAACAATGTTCAATGCAATACGAAATTCTCAGCAACATTTATTATTATTTATATTTTCCAGCTAACACACTTCGTGATGCTAAAAGAGCTCAAGCACTGCCGTTCGGTTGAAGAACTGGTAGTGACAGACTCCGTCAAGTCTAAAGCCAAGACTTTCACCAAGAAGTACATGACAAAGTTCGGGCCTGTCTACACGCGGCCCGCAGACGAGGCCGATTAACGAACGGCCGCGGTTGGAACAACCGCTAAAGTGAGTGAACCCGTTTCATTTCTAGGACTGTTCCCTAAGTTGAGTGCGTCAGTTTGAAATTCAATCATGCAGTGAATGATACAAATAGATTTGTTCTTCGAGTTATGTGCGTAAATACTTTGTTAGACACAGACTGGTATTCCGATTATTTGATAGGGTACAGCAAGGCAACTGTAAAAACAGTCTTTTGTTTCATGGATTGTTCCCAAGTTGAGTGCAGAAACTAAGATAGAAATTGCAATAAAGTACCACAAAGAGAGTGAAGTTCGGAATAATAGAAGTTGAGTGCATTATTACTTTGGATACAGAGCAGAGATTTCTATAATACGAGTGAGTGACCGACTGAAATGACTTTAAAAAAAGTTAATTTTGCTTATGCGAGAGTGAACAATTTTTTAGAATAAATCTCGAATTGCTTATTATTAATCGAAACCAACATAGCATCATTAAGAGTTCGATAGATTGATGGCTTGAGTCAAGCTTTTAGAACATACAATTTATTTATTAACCACGTCTAAGTAATAATGTAATAGTTATATTCTTGATGTTTAGTCTAAACTGAAAAGTACATTACTAATTTAATTCAAATAAAAATAAGCTTTTTAAACTGATTTCAAGATGAGTCATAATCTTGAAATCGGTGTAAATGTACAGGGTTTATAAGACACCTCACTAAAACGTGGAGCTCTAAACATTATTCCGGATCGATTACCACCGAAAAAACTTTCAATGTGGCATTTTTGAAAACCGCAATTTTTCAATAAAAGTCAGAATTTTATATTTGTAATAATTCACGGATCCGGACTCACATTCAAACTTAGGCTTTTACATCTTTACTAGATGATTTATACAGTATCAGGAGGCAATCTTTGCTTACACGTAACGGGACACTGTAGTGCCTGAGTCATTGTTGAGAGGTTAGGCTTGTCCAGCACCTAAACCATCCTCTCAGCAATTTCAGCAATGTTTTTCTTCACCGTGAAGAGCTCGTGTTACATTTAAACAGTCATAAACTCTCGTTATAACCTTCAGAGTCATGATTTTTTGGGAGTTGTCTTATAAGCCTAGTGTAATAGTCGTTTAGTTTGATGTCTGATGGAAACCAACGTTTTAAAATACTTCCGATACTGTGTTCTTTAAAGCAAGCTTATGTAAATATATTTGGGAAGTTTCATATTACTTAAAATGTATACTCGCTCTCGACTATGTGTTCCTTAATACTTGTACTTGCTTGTAGTTTTACTTATTGCTGATTATATTGTCTGAAATTTTAGCTCCAACTCTGTAAATATCTTGAATAGATGCTAAAGTTTTTTTATAAATCTGAAGGTATGAAGAGAAGTCACATATTTGTCACATCCTCATTATCATCACAGGAGTAAGCTCGTAACTATGGGGCACTACTAAGTAAGTTCGTATGAGCAAGTAGCCAACTCTGGTGACGGAGTTTTTAGGCCGCCTAAAGGCCTCCGTCATGGCTTACTGAGCATGGGGCACTACTGAGGACATAGTAGATCATCGGCTGTTTTAAAGAGAGTTATTCATTGACACGTAAAATCGCCAGCACGCAAAGTTTGACTCGCCGGCTTTTCGTAAATGTTTAAAATTCAAAAACTGCGTTATAAAAATCCACAAGCAATGGAGAATCTACTGCGAGTCAATGTATAAACCCCTTTACAAACGAATAGTTAGATCCAAGCTACTTCGTCGCTAGAATGATAACATGACATAGTTTGACATTTGTAATATTTTATAACTTTAAAAGGACACGATATTGTATTAATTTAATCTGTCTCTATTTCCAGTTTTCTGTCGTAATAAGGTTGGATTCGACCAGAAGTTATCTTACTCCAGAGTAACTTAGAAAGCGCAACCGAACATTATTAAGTGCATACAAATTATCCTGGTTATAAGGTGTCAACTTTGCAATGTCAAAATATTCAAGCTAACAGTAGTTTACTCTCGAGTAAAAATTTGATCCAGTTTGGTCGAATCCAGCCTAAGCCAGATTTTTCGTCAAGGTAACTTTTAACTGAGGAATTAATTTTACGAAAGCTATTTTATTCTATCTGATCCTACTGGTCCTATTGAATACTTACATGTTTTTTTTTGACGTATGAATAATATGTCAATACGCCATAGTTATTCTTCAGATTAAAGTTATTTGTCGATTGAAATATTGGTCCATAGTCAAATATTGACGATTTAAGTCAATAACGACGGGTAATTAAAAATAGCATAAGTTATAATATGCACATAAGATTCTAGACAAATATTCTAAGTACATTGACTAGCTACTTTTTTTAATAGTATAGTTTAATTTTACTTGAAAACTCACGTATTAAATTACCTTTGTGGCACTGGCACGTGGAACTGACGACCGTATTCATAAACGATGTTATACTATGTTAACAGAAAGCTTTTGGAATACGCTATACAATAGCGTATTAAACAAATGTGATTGAATATTGTGACGATTTGCGCAGTCTTTAAGGAATATAATGTGATTATTTGTGAATACGTCTGCCAGTTTTCAAATTACATACTTACAAGAACTGCGGGCTTAAAATGGCCGTTACAGCGGAATCAAAATAGGAATTGAACTATATGCCGTCTCTTTTCATAGACCGAGAGTGACAAGAACGGCATATTATTGCAATTCCTACTGTGATTCAGCTATAGCAACCATTTTAGCTGTATGTACATAATTTTAATTAAAATTCTTTTTCTACTCTTAGAGATGAAGTTTAGGTTTTTAAAATATAAACACCGCCTCTAATTAAGCTATTTTTCAAGCCAAGGATACACTAGGGAACATTTTGTCCCGCAACATGACGCGCAACACTTAATTTACGTGACGCTGCAACGTTGCATATTGTCCCGCAACATGCCCCGCAACATTGTACGTGACGCGGGGCATGTTGCTTGCTCCCGCCTCGAGAGCGAGCGCACGTGTCCCGCGTCAGTGTCGCGCCATTTGTCACCAAGTGTAGTCGCGTACGCAACGTGCCTCTTAACTATGTACGCAGCACTAATAGCCACAACCTTTCTCGGGCGACATTTCTTTAAACACTGACTAGTGTAGCCGGCAAAATGTTCCATGACAATTGTCGCGGGACACTTCACGTAGTTGTTGAGGGACATGTTCCGCAACATGTTTCTTCATTTGCCCCCAAGTGTATCCCAGGCTTCATAGAGGCGGTGTTTATTCACTGCACTATGATCTCTCCGTAAAGGACTTGATTGTGTGAACTCGAATATGAAGTATAAGACCCCCGCTGACAGTAAACTTTTCTGTCGGCCTTACAGTTTGGTCGGGCTTAAGGCCCTACCCTGAGCTAAACACTGTATTTCCCTGTCTATATCTTCGATAAATAAAGTCAGTGGAAAATAACTGAAAAGCCAACATGTATCTTTAACATTTTATCATCTAATTTTTATTTAACGTCGTATTTGCTTGATTATAAATCAACGAAAAAAACTACTAAAAATAAAATCTTCATCTTTTTCTAAAGTTGATGTTATTTATGTTTTTAGATTTTACCATTGGATAGGTAACTTAATAATTGACATAAAGCCCAATTACTTTTTCGATTGTGTAGTGATGAGAATTCTCAAAAAACTGCATTTTTGTCATGTTTCGGTGCGTACAGCTGTCGTAAGCGCTGCGGCCGCATTCGAAATTAATCTTTATTTTAACGAAGCTAAGACAAATATTTGAAGTTGCACCCATCAATGTGCTAATTTTAGGTCGGGATAGCGCCTTAATCAGTATGCAAGTGCGCACACTACAACGATTCAGTATCGGCTTGTTTGCACTAGCAGCCCAACCCGACTAAACCGATAGAAAGTGGTTTTCGAGGGGTCTAATTATTGCATACACAGTATTACAAGTACCTACATAGTATAATTGTGGTGTTTGAAGGCATGCATAATTTTATTGTAAGACACAGCTATGATATCTCTATTTTATTTCTCGTACATTCTTATAGATATTCATCTCGCTGTAAATATTTTTTTTTGGAAAACTGTAATGAAATACATAACAAGTCAAATCTTTTGTGTATAGAATAGAATTTTCAATATCATGCTGGTTCACTACAGATGCCTACATTTTTATATTCTTATGTAGATTAAAGTTAATATTTGTGAAATAACTAGGTAAGTATCTACTCTAAAAACGCTTATCTTAAAATGTAATGTGACAAGTCAATAACAGTCAATCGATGTGTTGACGTAGTTTTGTCGATTCCTAGTAGATTTTACTTTAAATGTTTCGAACATAAACAAAATATTATTTCCATGTATTTCTGTTTATGAAATTATGTTCTGAAGACAAGAGATGTTTAATCTCACTAAGATTATGTGATTTTGTAAATATTATTGTATATAATCCGAGTGGATTGTGAAAAGTTGACAGAATGGATATTTTTATTTTTAACCCAGTAATGCCTAGCGTGGCCATATAGCCACACAAATAAGGGTAAAATAAAATGACTATGATGGGAATAATTTAACCTTTTTTAACTTTCTCATTGTTCATAACGTATTGTCAAATGTCAAAGTTTTGGCAGAGGTCACTGTCATACTTTTATAAAGTTTTGTGACGGAGATGTTTTCATTTCTTTGGCGCGAATCTGAGAACTTGTGAAAAAATTGACCCTACAAGAGAGTAAGTGATATTGTTTTGTAATTATAATGTTTTTCCATCTTATTTTTGTACGAAACAACGAAAATATTATTTATTCATTTCTAAATAGTAATAAAATACCACAATGTTTTGATTTAGCATGTTTTTTCTCACACTAAACTTACCGTGTCCATATGACCACGCTAAGCTTTAGGCATAGCAATCTAAAGTAAATACATTACTTTCAAATACTTTGATTTCGACTAATTGAAGAGAAGTTGTACCGTGAATGAAGTTCATTGTGAAGACCAAGATAGCAATGGTGATCTTCTGATACATTCTACATTCTTTGCCCTTCCGGATCTAGCAATTTTTGATGGACGGGGATTCAGGTGACGAAGATAGTGGAGGGAGAGTCTAGAATTTGAATCCTCGACAGTTAGTAGCTGATGCCACAGTACGTTTCAGACACCAAACTCCTGACTCTAACTACTCGTTGTTTTGACCATCTTTGTGGTATAAGAACGAAAACATGAACCGAATGAGAACTGTAGCCGTTACAAAATTCCAGTTCGAGTTTCGCAGAAAATCGTCCTCAGCTACCTCAAAAAGTATGGGGCAGCCGCCGAAGGTGCAGGAAGACCCAGCACTTCCACTGCCAGACTGGCCAATGAAGTGCGGTTCGACGGGACGAACCACTATGTGCGGAACTGTATCAAGGAAAGGAGACGCTTCGGGCTGAACTGGAAATCTAAGAACTCCTCTGTTAGGACTGAGTGTATGAAGTGCGATGTGGGTTTGTGCGTACTCTGCTATAACTTGTACCACCAAAAACAATAAAAACTAAACAATAGTATATTTTTATTTATTTATCACCTTGTACTAGGTAGGTATCATCAAACTAGTTCCTTGACTTTTTTGCTATTGCAAGCGCTTAGCGTGTCCACTTGGACACGTGATTTTTTTCCAACTTCTAATATATTTTAATAAATAATATTTATGAGGCATATAAAAAAACCCCTTAGTAAACAATATTTAAAAAGTAAAACAATGAAAATTGAAAAAAAAAAAAATTAGGGCATTACTGGGTTAAATTTAAGATTGACTGGAGAGTGCTGGATGCGAAATTGTTGTTTTAGATTGCGCCAGATGGCAATGATAGATGCCGATGGAACAAATAAAAATATTTCTTTTAAAACACTTATTTTTATTGTATTCTCCTTGATTTAATAACGTAATAGGTACTAGTAGTGTGATAACATGTTTAGTATGCAAAAATCGCTTTATCATCAAAGCACAGAACATAATTATAATAATACTGCGTAATAAAAATTTAATTTGATCTTAATAAAAAAAACCTATCTATAGGTAGGTGTCATAACTCATAAAAGTTTATGCGGATATTATTAATCCTGATTAGGAAATGTAGGTTGTGACCTTCAAAGCGTACAAGCTACTTTCTGTCCTTGTGAGTGAATCCACGGGTGTTAGTCACTTATCTAAAACCCGCTTCTGCCTGCAGTAGATAATTCTTCATTTATTTCTTATTCTTGTTCCCACAAGAAGCTGCACGAAGCTGACAAGGCTTGGAAAATGATAGGGATTACCATTGCCCAGTAGTGCGACAATAAACTTTAAAATAAAGTGCAGATAAGAACTACGAACTACCTACGCTACGATTTACACGCACCAATGACCGAAAGGGAATTAGGTAAGTGAATTTTACATTGTTATTAGCCCCTAACCGCTTTTCTTGCTAGGTCTTCTGCAAGTAAAGTAACAGTTATAAGTTCCCGTGTACTACAGTTTAAGTTAAAGGATAGCGGAAACCAAATAGAATCACTCGGTTTTAGTCTCCTAAAACAATGGTTCTACTGCGTTTGCTGCTGTCTCCAAAACTCCTCCCTGTTCTCCAGAAATCTTATAGCTTCCTCTGCTTGCTTCATCACGATACCGTTCTTCTTGTCTGCGATGGCTAAGTCAGGGTTCTTCAACAGGTTTTCAAGATATATCTTGTCTGACATGAGCTGGCCTAGAGCTGGTTTCGAAGATTTGGAAGAAGAACGTTGAGCTGGCTTCTTCTTGGCTGGCTTGGCTGACGGCTTCGCAGATCCGATGGTGTTCTCAATTGCTTCCTGGAAGAAGATGATGGTATGTAGACTTTTGATTCTCTAAATAACTATACTGCCGTCATACGTAAAAAGGGCGTATCTTCCTTAAAGTATGTAAGGAAATTACGACCTATTTAGAATGTAGAAAGGTCGTAATTTCCTTACATACTTTAAGGAAGATACGCCCTTTTTACCCGACTGCGCAAAGCAAAGGAAGGGTAATGTGTTTATCAGTCTATGTTTGTTTGGATGTTTCTATGTGGCACTCTAGAGGCCAAACGCGTGGACCGATTTTGATAATTCTTACGTCAATCGATTCGTCTCAACCTTGGGAGTGCTACTAAAGACATAACAGTAAACAAAATTCACCAGTGCCACAACCAGACGCCATATTGTCAAAATTAAAAAAACCAAAATCGTCACACTATATCAAGTGGGGTATCGTTGAATAGGTATTTCAAAATCAACTTTAGGTTTCTTTTACCATTTTTCATTTTAAGTAATAGTTTAGGAAAAATAACGGTTTAAAGTTGATTAATAATAATTCTCGCTATGGATGTTTCTATGTGGCACTCTAGAGGCCAAACGCGTGGACCGATTTTGATGATTCTTACGTCAATCGATTTGTCTCAACCTTGGGAGTGTCACTAAAGATATGACAGTAATCAAAATTCACCAGGGCTACAACCAGACGCCATATTGTCAAAATTAAAAGAATCAAAATCGTCACACTATATCAAGTGGGGTATCGTTGAATAGGTATTTTAAAATCAACTTTATCATAACTAAAAAGTGTTAAATAAAAAAATATTTAAAAAAAACAAAAACCCGACTGCGTCAAAACTAAAAAGAAAAAAACAAGCCTGCAAAGAATTACTCACAGTCGGGACCCATAACATTGGGAAGATTTGATTGGTAATAAAATGAATGGGTACCGACTGTGAGAATTCTTTGCAGGCTTGTTTTTTTCTTTTTAGTTGACGCAGTCGGGTTTTTGTTTTTTTTAAATATTTTTTTTACGTATGAGGGCAGTATAGCAGGTACTTAGTATCTTGAATAATGTCTACTCCGCTTGAGGAACGCCTAGACTAAATCACCGAGCTTTAGGACAAAATCAAAAGAGTACCTGTGCCTTCTGAACTCCAAGTCTAAAATCACTCAGATCCGGTCGCGCGCGCAGCCCTCTATGATAATGCACGAGGCTCATCTCAAACTCTCCACAGTAGTACAGCGCCTCTGCTTTCCTCAACAAAGCCTTTGCGTCCTTGGAGTCTAACTTCAAGGCTGCTTCAGCGTCGGCCAAAGCTAAGTGAGGCTCTCCTAGAAGAAGGTAGCATTTGCTCCGAGCAACGTACGCAGCTTTTTCCTCTGGAGCTAGTTCGATGGCCTGAAATAATTTGTCAGCTTTAGGAAAATAATTTAGATTTGGGATGTATCGACGTGTACATTAGCGTGTCCCGAAAATTATTTTTTTGGATTTCCTTAACGCAATACCACTCAAAACTTGCGTAATTGATCGTAGATTACTAAACTAATTTAAAAAATACAATAACACTACATCTTGAGGGCTCTACCGGTCTTCAAAGTTTCAAAAAATTGTAATTTTTTGGTAATATTTCGCAATTTTTAATTTCGGCTCCTGAACTAAATATTCAAAAATATTTAAGTATTATTCTGTTTATGTGTAATACATACACGAAGTTTTGATTTGCATGTAACAACATGTTACCAGCGACTTCGAATTTGTCAGTTTTCAACCTGCAAATACCCTTGTTTCAACTTATTTCAAAGACTGTCTTGACTTGACTCACGAGTGTTTTCTTTGTAGCCAAAGCAATTTTTATGCTATTAAAGTACAGTTCCGATTGTTATAGATATAAAAGCGGATATTGTGATTTTAAAATAATAAGTTTTAGGCGTACTTGTGCTTTATTAGGACCATACAAAGAACTTTACGATCGGCAGCCGCCAATTATAAAGGACTTCATTAAATAAATTTTATTTTCTTAAGACCGAACTCAAATTGAAGTATAATGAAGAGGATCCATCAAATTCAGATATTTATGCGATTGTTTATGAAGATATCAGCTGACTTACCGAAAAATGTGGTCGATAAACTAAGAACCTTAGGATCAAAAATATCTCAATGAAATTTGTCAAGCTGTGTCAATTGGTTCCTGTAATCCATAGCTGGAAAACTCAGTTATCCTGGAAAACACTTGAGATTGCTTACTTCTACTAATTTTAAGCTCAAACATTACTAAATCCTTCAGTAAAATTGCAATTGCTTGGCAACTACGTGGTTAAAGTAAACGCTCCGATTTGGTTCTTAATAAAGCATAATACGTCTTTCCAAACTATTTTTTTTTATTAATTTTGTACTCCCAATTTATAAACGAGAAGCTGAGATCTGTTGTGGATTCTACCATCGAAAATAATGCTTTTTTCGTGCACTCAGAACATCTATAGTGTCAGTTTGATGTTTGATGATAGAGACCACTTTCGGGAGCTGACATTGCGAAGAATAATAAAAGCTAGAGAAGCTGAAATTAACATTGAACGCAGGATATTTAAGCCACTAAAAATTTATAGAGGTTACACCAAAATTATTGCCAGGGTTGGGTGTCAGGTTACAACACCGACGGTTCTTCGGCATATTTATAACTAGCAGCGCCCTCGCGGCGTTGCCGCCGTACTGATGGTATATCGTGATTATAATGCTGATGAAAAGTAACCTATAACCTTTCTCAAGAATTAAGCTATCAAATGCAGAAAGAATTTTTCAAATTCGACAGGTAGTTCTCGAGATTAGCGCGTTTAAACAAACCAACTCTTCCGCTTTGTAAATTGGTATAGTTAAGGTCCTTCAAATCATGAAAAAATATAAGAGCTTGGAAAATTTTGACTTTTCTTATCACACAATATGTAGAAAGATGTGTTAAACTGTTAACAGAGGCCTCACAAAGTATAACTGACGCTACTTCTAGAGATGGCTTAATTAGAACCAGGTTGCAATCTCGAGCTAAAATGCTAAGTTTTGGACCAAAAATAAGTTAAAATTCTAAGTTTCTATCTTTTATTATAAGCTCTATTTTATTTATATTGTTTTAGTGTGCTTTGTTGCAATTATTTCAATAATAAAATACCTTTTAAACTTGGTTTTTGTATTATTTTAGTCATACGGCCTGAGTCTGTAAAAACGTAAAATTTACAAAACTTCAAAGGGTGGTAGAGCCCTCAAGATGATAGACAATTCTAATTTTTTTATCTTTTCCGTAATCTGTATAAAATTACGCAAATTTTGATACCTATTGCGATAGTATAGCTCCAAAATTTTTTTTTCTCATACACGGACGGGACAGCCTAGTGTACATGGGACACGATAGAATGTAAGAAATATTTGTGTCTTTCCCATTGTACAGTCTTGGCGTTTTTTGATTCTGACCAATGTTGTAATTCTGCTGACACAAAATAATGAGTGATATTTGAATAGATTTGCTCTATAGTGTGAAAGCTTAAAATGTTTTGGATTTTAGAGAGGTAACTCTTAGCTTATGCCACTAGCACAGCCACATTCAGCATGATATTCTCAGTATGATTGATAATGTTGTACAGTTGCACTCAATTTTCGAATAAGACCTAAAGATACCTTATTGACAAACTGCACGGCAGTTCGATACCGTTCCCTCATCATCTCGGCGCGAGCGAGCGCCAGCAACGTCCCAGCGTCTGCTTCATCCGGCAACTGCAGCGCGCTGCTTCTCTCAGCCTTGTCTTTAAGCATCATCGACGCTTTGATGTCCTTAGAACCCATGACCACCGCTGCAGCTCTATCTTTATCCGTGTAAAGCTCTTCTTCACGTCGCCGTCTCTCACGTTTAGGCTTCCGATCGCGTCGTCTCCTCGGTTTATGCGATTCCTTTCTCTCCTTGACCGACTGCTGCTTGTCTTCCGTATCATCATGGCTCTTGTCTGCGGGACCTCGCTTGCTGATCGACTCTTTCGCCACTGGTTCTTCCTCTTCGTCATCATCTATACCGGCTCTCACGAAACTTTGAAGGTATCCCGCGTCAATTGTCGGTCCTAGGATGGACCGGGCCTGGGCTTTCGCGTTATCAGTGCTTTCCATTTTGACTTGCAAGTGTTATGTAATGAGGTGTGTGAAGAGGCGTCAGTATCGACGCCCCAGCTGTGGTCGTCATGGAGACTGAATGTGTTTTCGCACCCACTTTATGTTCACACTAGTGGTAGTGATGCTCCAAACGAGTTGGGGCGTGTACGTGCTAGATTTCCTCAAGACTAAATGATCGAATGATCTCGTGTAAACGGGACTGGAACACCGACCAATTTCTATGTAGAAATATCTGATATTCAGGCTGATGATGATGTGATTTCCTTTTATTTCATACCTAATCAACTTGATAACCTACCGTAAAGATACCATTTATAAGGTTACTTTTACCTTGTTCAATGCATTCAGCGCTCGATTGTAATAGCCATTCTTTAAATGGCCCGAGGACTCGTCACGGTGCTTCTTGGCCTCCACAGGGTTACTGACCGGTAGCTCCGGTTCTTTGTTTCTTCCCATTCTGAAACATAAATCGCTTTATCAGATGTAACTGCCATAGGTTACTGTTCAGTCAGGCAACTTAAAAACTCCGTCATGAGAGTTGGCCTATAGTCTATCTGTCTAGTATACCTACATCCTCCCACTGCTGAGTTGTGCGAGGATGTAGGCAGGTTTTACCCCAGCTTTTCTTACTGTTTGGTTCATACCCAAGCCATTATGGTCCTTCGAGCCGGAATTCTTAACCGGATCATTAATCCACAAGGTATGATAGATAAGGACTTTGAAGATGTCCGTGGGTATATTCAGAGCCACGTCCTTCATTTTATGCATGCCCACTTTGCTAACGTAAGCGTTTTTTTTTCTATTCAAAAAAATATGAAATCTTGTAAAAGTAGGTAGGTAGGTACTTAATACATAAAGTATAAATTTTACAAATGTCTTTGTACCTAATTCATGCATTTACATACCTAGTCTCTAAGTACATTGGTAGGTATTGGTATTGCAGGAGAGTATAGGTAGAGTTTCTACCATTGAAACTTCAGGACATAGCATAATACTTTTGATGAAATGTGTGAAATGTGATAAGATAATGTTCTATTTAAAAACATAAAATAATAAGAAAATGTTTAAAAACGCCTGGTTGGGAGCTTGTCATCAATAAATCTTGTAACCCAAACTTCGATAACTCGTTTCAGGAGTGCCATAGAAACCTACTTAAAAAGATTAACATCCGCAAATGCCGTCATATTTCCCTACAATGGATTAGGTAAACATTTGCCCCAAAAGCAATGATGAATGGTTTGCCAGCAGAGCCGGGGTCGTATGCTAATGGTAATACCGATGTGTACCTTCCGTTTGGCATGATCTGATAACGGAACGACCACAGAATAGATTTACTGCTCGAAGTACGAACGATTGTCATAAATTGCTTTGCAACTTTACTGTACAAATCAACAACAACAACACATCTAACTTATTTATACTTACATTTTTAATAGTCCTACTGCTGGGCAAAGGACACCTCTATCTCTCTCCAACTCTCTGTCCTTCAATTAAATTTCATCAATCACTCTCAAAAGGGTCGAGAGAAATTAGTTAACTTTTATTTAATGAGTTCGAAGTCCATGACAAGTGCTCCGGCAGCAGGCTGGACCTTTTCTAGACTCTTTTGAGAGAAATGGGGTAGGGAATGGGCTATACTTACATTAATAATATTGTTTAAGAACCTGGCAAATAATGCCACATGATCATAGTGACAACACTGGGACATTTTAGGTATTAGTAATGGTTGAAGTTATGTTGTTTATCTGGCAGAGTCGGGATATTTTTATTTTAAATTTCAAATCCAGAGAAGCACAAACCCTGACCTCTCCGAATCCGGACATCGAGAGCTTGATACCGGTGCTTAAGTTCTTTGCCGTTGTCTGTCGATTGAGTACATTGTATAAGTATCATTGACAATTTAGGCTGCGTAGGTATTATTGGTCTTATAGTCGCTTGGCTATTTTTGATAGCTATCATGCTTTCAAGCCTTCGTGATGTAAAACTATTTCTCTGCGGTTATCATTACGATCTTCAATGACATCATTGGGTCGGTATGGTTTAGGGTGCATAAATTAACTTCAGCAGAGGAGACATGACAATACTGATAAAGCTCTTTTATTTTATTGACTGGAAACCGAATTTAAAACGGAGATCAACAGAAGAATCAGAAGAAACTTAGGTAGTGATGTTTTTACCCTGACGCTACGTTTCAGATGATTACAGGCACCGTGATAATACCTTAAAATATCCGCGATAATATTTTTAGAATGTGTTCAAGTAGCGAATGTTTCAAATGCGTAGTTTCATAGTGAAGTAGAACGTGAATCTGATTAGTATCCATAAAAGGCATGTTAAGAAATTGTTTATTCCCACGTATACCGGAACCCGAATACCTACCTACCTATGAAAAGTTTAATCCACAAAAAATGGAAAACATTCATATTTGCTGATTGAGTGGTCCCTGTATCGAAGAGATGCTTTGTGCTGTTACTAAAAAAATCAATACGCTGGTATTGTTTGTACCTAGTAGCCACTGTAGAGTTAAGGGGCCGGTCCCTCGCGCTCGGAACTTCTCTTCCAACGTATCTATCTAAATTGTTCGTCCTTGTCACGCAAAAAACTCTATGTAGTATAGTATAGGTGTACTACTCAGTCTACTATGAGCAATCACAGCCCCGATTGGCAGTATTACCTCTACCTAATCTGTGATTGGCAGATATGAGTCTGATATGAGGCCCGCCCTTTTTAGCGCGATTCAGGACACATTACGCGCAGCTACTGTTTAATAATTTCAAATACAAATGCATCAGGACGTTTGGCTCAGTCGTTGTGAGCTCCGCTTGCAGCGCGGTAAGTACTTGCGGAATGGAGATCAATTCCTGTTGATATTGAGTTTTTGCATCTTTGGAGAGGCCAAAAATGTTATATTGTCAGTCACTAATGAATAATGTTCATTTTATTTCATGGAATCGTTAGATAAATGTATGGTAAAAATGCTTTTTTTGGAAATTTATCTACAATATCTAGGTAATTACCTACCCTTTTCTAAACTTTCGCGATCACTATTCATATTGAAAAGTTTTATGGACACGGGATTTTATCGCGTAATTTACCTTATTTATCCCGACGTTTCGGCTATGTTGCAATAGCCTATATAATAATATATATAGCAATAGTCTGCCCGCGACCACGGCTATTGCAACATAGCCGAAACGTCGCCGTCGGGATAAATAAGGTAAATTACGCGATAAAATCCCGTGTCCATAAAACTTTTAAATTACCTTCTACCTACCTTACTCTCAAGATTTTTAGGGAGGGATGAGATCGATATTATGACGCTAGACAGAATATGTGGGTTGTTACCTATATAAGTAGGTACACAATTACCTAAATTTTCAAAGGGAAGTAGGTACCTAAGTAGGTACTTACCTATGTTTTTTTCTGTCCAATGTCTATAGGTAAGTAGGTACTTACCTAACCTACCTAACTACTGAAGTCACAACGGATGTTTGTCCCTCTGAAATTAGGGGGCGTCCATTAATTAAAATTAAAGAATAAAAATTAAAGGTGATTTTTGCGATTTTTCAACCCCCGCACCCCCTCCCCCCTTGGTGAGATGTCCTGAGATTTGGCTCGATCCCCTCCCCCACCCCCTAATCTCACGTGAGAATAAAAAAAATAATCTTAAACAGGTACCTACCTAGATTTGCCGAGACCTCCCTTTCATTTTTAATCCCACATGGGATTAGGTGCGATTTGGCTCAACCCCCTCCCGCCCCCTAAAAGCCTGACGTAATTAATGGATGCCCCCATAAGTGCAACAAAGGATAACGCATATTTAGGTACTTATGACGTGGCGAATCAATTGGTGGTACCAATAGGCTGAGAAGGCTGGAGCCTAGGGCGGCAGATTTTAGGGGCGGCAAATAGGGAACAATTTTTTTTGTGTTACAGAAAAATAATATTTACCTATATTTATTGATAATGCTATGTTATTATGTACACACAAACAATTCAACATGTAAGTAATGTTTTAAAAATTGTTAGAGTGAGAGCTTTTCTTGCTTAAAACTTTTTTCCATAATTGGATTGGAAACGAGCGATAAAGGCGGTGCGTTTAGATGGGCCCGCGAATTACAGTAGTATCCCGAAAATTTCCAACAGTTTACCTGTTTATCATGTTTGTTTCTGTAGCTGTAATCAGCACGTGTAAGGTCGTCATGTACGAAAAATCCCTATGTGTACCTAAGAATTTTTATTTGAAAGAAAGAAAGAAAAAAACATTTATTTGTAACAATGCAAGTGTAGATGTACTTACACAAACCACTTAAAAAGGTAAACAGAAATATAATTTATTAGGTGTTGTTTTCCGAAATGCTTCTCCCGGTGTTGACCATCTACACATCTACATTGCCACAGAAAGGCGTCCACCTCAGCATTTGTTGTATTACGGTAACACAACGCTGATCTTCCGTTGGAGCCTAGCAATGAAGTCACGGATGTCTACTAATAAAATAGTATTTAAACATACTTAATTATAACAGTTAGAATAACATTTAAACATAACTCGAAAATACCTATATTAAATAATAAATGTAATACAAATATACCTACAATATAGGAACAATATACAATACAGGAACAATATAGGAACTATAATATAAATATACCTACAGTATAGGAACATAAATAAGACAGATATAAGAGGTTAAATAAATAGATATCATGTACACCGACATTTATACGTTCGTGGACCGACGTTATACGGACATGAAATAATACAAGAGTCCAAGATGAACTGAAAGGAACGATACTGATACTTTAATTTTATAAAATGGTGACGTAGTAGGTACCCATTAATTTATCTGTGGTGAAAAAAGATAAGAAGGACGGGTGACGACCGACGATGGCGGTTGAAATATATATATATATATATATATATATATATATATAAATTTACAGAAGCAACCAAGTCCCTGTAGGTGACAAGGCTGTGAAGCTTCTATTTTATAGCTTTAGTTTATTTTACAAAATAGAAACCTCATTTCGAAGGTGTCCCGTAGCTAGTTGATGGGAAGTTAGGTAAGATTTTTGCGCCTGAAGCCCTGAATACTTTGCAGGTCACGAATCGGTGGTGGGATGTTGTTCCAGCACTTTGACGCAGCGTACCGGAAACTGCCTCTAAAGGCTGCCGAGTGATGTATTTGAGTGGACAGCTGCTTTGAACACCTACGCAACGATCTAGTTTTTGACACCCATGAAAGCCTTTCATATAAATAACTTGGCGTCCTGTATTTAAGAACGCCAAAAAGTAGGCATGCTAGATGTAATTTCTGTCTCGCTCTCATTTTTAAGATGGAATGTTGGTTTAAGAAAGGTGTGACATGGCTCCTAGGCGGTACCTTAAAACAAAAACGGGTGCACGCATTTTGTACCCTTTGCACCAAACGTTGCGTACGGCGGAGTAATCGAGGGCCAGTAACTGTATCAAGGTAATTTAGTCTCGAAAGTACTAAAGATTCCACGAGCTGCACACGCAACTCTTCACTCAAATATTGTCTAATATTGTACAAGACTTTTAATTTGTAAAAACATGTTTTTAACCGACTTCGAAAAAAGGAGGAGGTTCTCAGTTCGTCGGAATCTTTTTTTTTTTTTGTGCTTTTTTTTTTATGTATGTTCACCGATTACTCGAAGACCCCTCGACCGATTTCAAAAATTCTTTTTTTGTTTGAAAGGGTACACTTTCCAATTGGTCCTTTTTGTCATCAGGTCAGGATCTGATGATGGGATCTTGGAGAAATCGAGGTAACTCTTCAAATTTTATAGGCACACTTGAAGCGATTAGGGTATGTTTTAAAAGGTTATCGGTGACAATGCAATATTATGGTAACATTGAGCTGATCTGATGATGGAGTCAGGAGCTGTTCAACAGAACTCCTCAGTAAATAGGCCGATTGAGTTGAAACTTGGAACTCAGCATGTCGGTCAAGTTCCGACTATAATGTAATAATATGGTGACAGCTAGCTGATCTGATGATGGAGTCAGGACCTGTCCAATGGAACTTCTCAGGGAATAACAGTGGAACATCCATGTTTGGGCTAATTTTAATTAGCTCACCCAAAGCTCACCCTTAGCCTTACCCAATAACAGTTTGTATTGAAGTCGGTTTTTTAAAATTTTTAATTTAGCCACTTGTTACTGAATTAGTAATATGTTTTTCAAAATTAAGACCCACATCCATAGTGAGACCTAAATTTCGCGCCTCGTAAACCCGCTCAACAGGCTCACCCATGACTGAGATGCCCGAAGGTAGAACTAAATCATCCAGTTTCTGTCTAGTACCAAAAATCATAAACTTAGTTTTTAGTGGATTAAGTAGGAGACTGTTTTGCTGTGACCAACTGGATATTCAGGACAAGTCATATTTTCATTAATCATTAAATTTCACATCATCAATCAATCATCATCAATCATCAACCAATCAAACATCAATAGGTATCCGTACCCCTATTATAAATGTGAAAGTGTGTTTGTTTGTTTGTTTATTTGTAGTTGAATCACGTCAAAACGGAGCGACGGATTGACGTGATTTTTTGTGTGGAGATAGTTGGAGGGCTGGAGAGTAACATAGGCTACTTTTTATCCGGGTACAACTCGAACGAAGCCGCGGGCAGCAGCTAGTTTATAATAAAACTGTAACAGGTCAAATTCTGTACATTGAAGATATTTTGAAATTTTTTTTGGAGGGCTCTCTATTGTCGATACTGAAGCCAAAACTGTAATTTTTTTCATTCATGTCTGTCTGTCCGTATCATGGCCGCGCATTACGTCGAAACTACTGGTTGGATTTAAATGAAACCTGGTATTATTTGAGTGCATACTACGAGGTCTAATATAAAATACTTTTAATCCTGAAATTCAGCACGGTTCCCTAGGGAGAGGGGATGAAAGTCAAAATAAGTATCTGGTTGTAATTCATGAGCGCGTAGTCCGATTTCATTGATTCTTTTTAGGGTTCCGTACCTTAAAAGGTAAAAAAAGGAACCCTTATAAGATCACTTTCTTGTCCGTCTGTCTGTCTGTCTGTCTATCCATCTGTCTGTCCGTCTGTCACCATCGATTATCTCAGGAACGGGTGGAGCTAGCAAGTTGAAATTCATACCATATACTGAGGTCTATAGTCCCTATTGTGAGTATAAAAATCAAGGTCCTGAGTCAACACTATAAAAAGATATAGGCAAATTTAGGTTTTCGTGAAAACTTGTAAGTACCAAAACTTACCTTAATTATCAACTTTTTTTATTTTTCGGAATTTTTCCTTTACTTGTGCTGTAACTGTAAGACCTTGCTTGTAACCAAAATTGACAATTCTAGGTCAACCGGAAGTACCCTAGAGGTTTTGGGTCGAAAACCTAAATGGTAGTTCCCGTTGACCTAGAATCACGAAATTTGGCAAAAAGCAAGGCCTTATAGCAGAAATAAAGGAAAAATTCCAAAAAATTAAAAAAGTTGAAAGTTAAAGGGTGTTCCCATACATACATACATACATAGTTGACGCCAATTAAGATTGTCTTCTGAGTTGTATGAGCGCTCATACAATTAAGCGAACTAGCTTAATTGGCACCATCCTCAAATAAGGTAAATAAATAAAATTGTGCTATTGTGTGAAAGAAAATAAAAGAAAATATTTATTGCAATATTATGCTCGTGTGCGCAGAACATTTGCGGCGCTGCTATCGCAGAACTAGGATATGTACAAAAAAATTACTAATTGTTCAATAACTTAATGGGTATAATGGGTAGGTACGGAACCCTCGGTGTACGAGTTCGACTCGCACTTGACCGGTTTTTACTTTGTTTGAAAGTAAGTACTTTATATATTGTTCCGTAAAAATTTCAAGGTCATCAGTTTTGTAGTTCCGAAATTACAAACATCCGGAATCCTTGACACCCGGAATGCACAGGAACCGTTGAATGTACGGCTCATCTTAAGCTGGTGTGCAAACAACTCCAAACGAGTTGTCGGTGCTGGTTGTTGTTGTTGGTGCTGGTTGTTGTTGGTATTTTTATATATATTTTAGTTTATGTATTAAGTAAGCACAATGTATCTAGTTTTACGTAGGTAGGTACATTTATTCTAAATGCATGCAAAACGAAAACCCTGCATAATCACAAAGGTAGATGATTATTATTGTATTTTAAACATGTTTATTTCAAAAATAAGCATGAGCAAGAAGGCAAAAAGTCGTAGATTCTGACGAAAACTTTGAATAAAATACCTACGTTGTAGCACAGAATTATGCGACAAAGTTCAATTCAGCTCGCGTAAGCGTTCTTTGCCTAGTGCAATATGCACTGACACGTGCCTACACAAATTCTCTCTTTCTAACGCATAACTCTGTCACTGTCTGGCGCGGAGTGACGCGGAAGGGTTGTCGAGTTGTCACGCGATAGGTATTAGAGCCGAGTGGCAAGTGGGAACCCTGCCAAGGCCCGCCCGGGCGGGCCCACCAATGTACTTGTAGCTTCGTACCTAAAGTGCGGAGTGCGCGTAATTAGTAATTAGGTAAATAAATCTGTTTATATTCTTATGTTTTGCTTTTTAGTGCAAGTATGTTTTAAAGTCGGTTAAGTATTTTATTTTTTATTTTTTCATTTTAGTGTTTATTTTTTATTAAGAATGATGTCATCTTACCTACTTATTGTGTTTCGCTCATCAAGCCCTTTCATTTGATATCCATGTCACTACTACTATACTACTAAAAACTAAGATACTGAAAACCAGCGCTCTAACAGCCATGGCGCTGCTGGAGCAAATGCTGAGGGGTAACCTTATTTTCTTGTCACTGTAATGTAGCATTTCTGATTTGTGTTGTATGTATCGTAGTGGCGAAAATAAAACTTATTTCTATTTTACTAAAAAGTTCCATGGAACAGGTCCTGACTCCATCATCAGATCAGATCGCTGTCACCATATTATTATATTACATTGTGTCGGAACTTCACAGATATGCTGTGTTTTTACTCATCGGCCAATTTATTGAGGAGTTCTGTTGAGCAGCTCTTGACTCCATCATCAAATCAGCTCGTTGTCACCATATTATTAAATTGTAATTGAAACTTGATAGAAATACCGAGTTTCGACTCAATCGGCCTATTCACTGAGGAGTTCTGTTGAACAGCTCTTGACTCCATCATCAGATAAGCTTGATTGATACCATAATATTTCATTGTCACCGAGAATATATAAGTGTGAAAAATTTCAGCCCGATAGTTCTACAAACACAATAAATAACCATAAAATTTGAGAGTTCCCCTCGATTTCCATGGGATCCCCTCATCAGATCCTCCACTTTTGGAGTATATCCTTTGTAACCAAAAAAAAATAATTGTCAAAATCGGTCCACAATTGACGGAGAAATGGCGTAACACACACACAAAAAACTAAAAAAAATATATACCTAAAATAAAAAAAAACACAGTCGACTTGAGAGCCTCCTCCTTTTTGAAGTCGGTTAAAAATAATATTACACAAATCATAAAAGTTACAATTTCATTAACAAAAAAAATGTAATTAATATGATTGTGATGTGGTATCGAGTGTAGGGGCGGCAAAAGTTGAATAGCCTACTGGCGGCAAATTTGGAAATCCGCCACTGTTATAGGCAGTAGAGTAGGTAGGTATCTATGGAAGCGAGATAAAACATAATACCTACCTAACAGCCAACATCAGAGAGACAAATGTAAAATATACTAGGTTCCGCCCGCGGCTTCGCTCGCGTGATACCTACCCGGATAAAAAGTAGCCTATGTTTTATTCCAGGTCATAAATTATGGTAAGTATAGGTACCTACCTACTTAAGTACCTACCTATATGTATTCCAAGTTTCATTAAAATCCGTTCAGTAGCACTGGCGGTCGCAGACTTTGATCTTGGGGGGGGGGGGGGGTCACTAGTTTTTGTAGTGCGTACCTACCTCTCTTTTTGCTGGATGTTACAGGTTTCTCAAGGATTTTGAGGGGGGGGGGGGGGTCATGACCCCCATGACCCCCCCCCTCGGACCGCGCGTGCATCAGTAGTTTTTGCTTGAAGGAGTAACAAACATACAAACATCCCTAGATAGCGGTACATCTATACATCCATACATCCTCACAAACTTTCACACTGTAAAATTATTAGTAGGATGGAAAAGCCCCTCTTGGCAGATTCAAATGGCCCGCCGTCATTTTGTGACGTCATTACAAAACTACTACTGTTCTATTTATAGACTTTGAAGTTTAAAAACATAACTTCAACTTCTTTCATAACTTCAACTTCATAACTTTAGTATGAAAATTACTTTCTTTTTAACCGACTTCAAAAACAGGAGGAGATTCTCAATTCAGAGGAATATTTTTTTATGTAGGTAGGTATGTTTTTGGAATTTTTTTGATTTGGAAAATTCTTTTTTGTTTGAAAGGGTCCCAGGTGGTGCCATGGTCATCAGATCAGGTCAGGATCTGATGATGGCGTCAGGAGCTGTTCAACAGAACACATCAGTACCTACCTAAATCTAAATAGGCCGATTGAGCTGAAACTCGTCATCATCATCACCAGCACCATTTTTAGGGTTCCGTACCTTAAAAGGTAAAAAAAGGAACCCTTATAAGATCACTTTCTTGTCCGTCTGTCCGTCTGTCCGTCTGTCCGTCTGTCCGTCTGTCTGTCTGTCTGTCCGTGTGTCACCATCGATTATCTCAGGAACGGGTAGAGCTAGCAAGTTGAAATTTATACCATATACTAAGGTCTATAGTCCCTATTGTGAGTATAAAAATCAAGGTCCTGAGTCAACACTATAAAAAGATATACGCAAATTTAGGTTTTCGTGATAACTTGTGAGTACCAAAATTTACCTTAATTATCAACTTTTTTTATTTTTCGGAATTTTTCCTTTACTTGTGCTGGAAGACCTTGCTTGTAACCAAATTTGACAATTCTAGGTCAACCGGAAGTACCCTAGAGGTTTTGGGTCGAAAACCTAAATGGTAGTTCCCGTTGACCTAGAATAACGAAATTTGGCAAAAAGCAAGGTCTTATAGCACAAATAAAGGAAAAATTCCAAAAAATTAAAAAAGTTGAAAATTAAAGGGTGTTCCCATACATACATAGTTGACGCCTATTAAAAGTCCTCCGAGTTGTATGGGCGCTCATACAATTAAGCGGACTGGCTTAATTGGCACCATGGCTAGGTACGGAACCCTCGGCGTACGAGTTTGACTCGCACTTGACCGGTTTTTTGAACAGCTTCTGATTCCATCATCAGGTCAGCTCGCAGTCACCATAGGTACGCATAGGTATTACATATTACATATTACATGACATTGTAGTCGGAACGAAACGGAACAAGACAGCTTACATTATGCCGAGTTTAAACTCAATCAGCCTATTTACTGAGGAGTTCTGTTGAACAGTTCCTGACTCCATTATCAGATCCTGACCTGATCTGATGACCATAGCTCCACCTGGTACCCTTTCAAACAAAAAAATAATTTTCCAAATCGGTCCAGGCTCACCTATTCAAGTAGATACTCGAGAAACATACCTACCTACATAAAAAAATATTCCTATCTTGAGAATCTCCTCCTTTTTTTGAAGTCGGTTAAAAAGAAAGTAATTTTCATAAAAGGGTCTATAAAACCTACCTACCTACATACCATTTAAAATTGAAATAGGTAATTGTTCAAAGTAAAAATCAATTCTAATCTACGCTAGGTACACCTACCTAGTTAGTATGTATACTACCTATACCTATACCTACATACCTACACATCGAGCGAGCTAAAAATGCTAAAAATTATGAAAAGTGGTGATCGTGGATTCGTGGAAAAAAATCGAATTGGTGCGAACTGCACGATGTGCCGTTTGCACCAATCCGAATTTTTTTGTACAAATCCGATTGGTGCAAACTGCAAATCGTGCAATCGTGCAATCGTGCAATTTTATGCACCAATCGGAATCCAGAAGTACTGTGCAGTCCATTTTTGCGTTAGTGTGAGTGTCGAAACTCCGCCTCCGGGACTATACACACACATTGAAGTCAATCGAGCAACGCGTACGGCAATACTCATGTTCAGAATTTACAAGAATTTACGATGTATTCCGTAATACCAAAAATGATGAATGAAAAGTTAATGATTTCGCAATTTTTTTTGTATGGCCTGTAACTAGACAATCTAAGCTGTGTTCCTATTAAAAGGATATTACAATCATTATTGTTTATCATACAGAACAAATGAAACGAAAACACGATATTTTTGCTGTAAAAATGTTAGAAATACAATTTGGTTACATTTTGTTTCAGGTAAGTTTTTTAGAACAAAAGTTTAACAGGAACCTAGATTAATACTTCCCTAATCTAAATAATAGCACAAAGTGGTGAAAATATGCTCAAATTTTAAATGATTTCGGTAGTACGTTTGTATGGACAATTCGCCGTTCGCCCGGGCCTTAACCTTATAAATATCATCAACAGTCCACTTTATTCCATGGTGGCCTAATGCCACTTCTCATGAGCTGAAGTTCTCTTGAAAACGACTACCTACCTACCTAATTATAATTTCTGCTTATGTCGGAGGGTGCGTTGAACGATATTAGCTGAACCAAGATAATAACAATATTGTATCGTTTCATACCTTTTTCTTTCCTATTTTAATCATCATAATATTAATCATCCTCCTTTAAGGTTATTAGCTGACCAGTCGCCTCCGCACCGCAACACCTTTTCGGTGTTCACTTGTTCCTTCACTTTTGGATTGCGAAGCGGGGTAACCGAAATTGAAGTAGCCAAGGCGATGCGGTGAGGTTCGGGTGCGGAAGCGACTGGTCAGCTATAACCTTTACTCTCAATAATTTCTTTTACTTTCGATGCTGGATAGCTTTTCATCAATACGTTTTTCATGTTGTTACACTACGTTACAGCTTTCAAAGTTAATGCTGCTAGGTAGGGTAGGTACTATGATATAATAGTACCGATACCGTGATATAAGTATTAGCTAACTAATCTAACTATGGCCTTTAATGAAAAACTCAGTCGCAAACATTTTTATACAATTTCATTTGAACATTTGCCAATTCAAAGTAATTTTCTATGTAAGGCTTGTCCAAATAATGAACTTGGCTTGTTCGAAATCATTCAAAGCGGAGTCGTCGGTCTGTCATAAGTTTGGCATCGGTAAGGCCTCATTAACGAACAGAATTATTCATGCAAAAAGTCGAAAGAACACGACATGCCGTAATGCAGGGGTGCATCGCGTGGTTATTATTAATTATGACTTACAATAAAATTCTTCTATACTTACCACTAATACTATAATCATGAAAGTTCGTGAATTTCGATCTGATTTAAAACATTTAGCATCGTAATTCTTAAATTACTTATACTTAACTAATTTCATTCATCCCTTACATTACTCAGACTAAATTGCAAACTAGCTGTACAAAATGTGAATCAGTATTCAGATCTAAAAGCTCTTAATTCATCGTTCTGCCTAGCATCATCAATTCATCACATTAACGCGTTCAGCGCCCATGATGCACATTGTGCTCTCGTAAGACGCTCTCCTGCGAATCAGGGAATTACTTGCTTAATGCTTAAAACTTTACCAAGACAGAGCAATTTAGTTTGGATCATTATAAATTATGCTTTGTGTCGTAGTTATATTAGGGTTAGGTGCTCAACTTAGCATTGATAATGTCAAAGAAATAAACTTTCGAAACAGATTTTTGACATCAAAATTCTACCCCATACCTACTCTCCCCTTATTCTACCTTGATAATTGATCAACAAAAACGTTTTAAGTTTAAACTCTGTCCCCAGTGACTAAACTAAACTCATAATCCTATTAAACTTTTATTTCTCTTCTAAAAATCATACATTTCTAAAATGATAGTCAGTTTAATGTGGTTTTCATTATAGTGTCTCGAAATTACATGGATATCTAATAACGCTGTGATCACGCGACGCCACAATACCTTTGCTTTATGATCGCGACCGCAGAAATAATGAAATTAACGATTATTTTTGCTACGCTGAAACGTTTATAAAACATCCATTTGCTGAATCGAATAACGTTAGAACAACTTACTTCTAACTCAAAATCAAATCAAAATCAAATATCATTTATTCAGTAGGACCGTTATGACCACTTTGAAACTACTTACTGTTTTAACTACTTATTGTTTTCAATTTCATTGTCAACTAAATCCCAATTTTAACTTGCGCTGGAAGATGGCAAAGATTTGCGCTTGGTAGACAAATATGAGCCATAACTTTGTACGATTCCTTCAAAGATATTTTTTATTGTTAATTACTTCTGTTGCTAATGGGTCTCAATAATAGGCTAACTGATAATGAAATAGTAATTTTAGTACTTATTCGAACAGTATAACACTTATTTTCTTAGCCAGATTGTCACAACCACTCGTAGGAACCTATATGTTACACATTCTGCATTTCTATAAACCCAGTGTTCTGAATAAATACAATGTTTAAGTTAGAACCTACTTATTATAGACAACCGTAATTATTGCCGATCAAAAAAGTTGATAAAGAACTTATCAAAGTTCACCGAACAAAACTGTAGGACTGCACCTAAGTTTATTTAAGTCTTGCTACACTATCCTCTCAGTTTAATACGAGTAGGTCCTATCCACAGGATGGAAATTCGCGATCTCGAGATACATCCCACTAGCTAGTCTTATAGATAAATATCTACCTGATAAATAAATATTTGTGTCCAGTTTAATCCATAGAATCCTTTAAAACGTGATGGTGGATTCATTTAAATTATAAAAACACATTGACACTTTGTAATTATTACAATCGTTTTGTAGATTAGCTAACGTTGGATTTCAAAAAATCAAAATCAACATAAAATGTTTCCTTCATTTTATGAACAGTAATTTGAAAGGAATGATTCGCGACCGAGGCTGATTGCAGACTGAGCTAGCAACTAGTTGGATCGAGTTACCCCTAATGAAGGGTTGGTTTATTGCACGATACCGATAAACAGTACCTAGTCCTTTACTTGGGAATCCGGCCGAAAGGTTGAAATGACATTTTGCATTTCTGCGACCTTTTAAATTTATTGTGCTTCACATTTTAACCACAAATAATCTAATTAGGTTTATGATTGAAAATTTGGAAAGTTGCGATTACTTACATACTAGACTAGAGTTTACGAAACATGTAAGATTTGGTCATTAATTAACTTACGGCTTTGCCGTGTCAGCGTTATTTAGGTATTCCTCAGTCAAAACTTTCAAAAGTACGGTTAGCAGAGACGTTAATTGACATTAATTTTAAATTATTGAAATATCTTTGATCAACATTTTGCCAGGATGATGTAGAAACTCTTCGCTATTTGAAATACCTAGTCCTACTAATATGATCGTACTGAGGCATTCACCATACAACCCCGGTTTGAGGTGACAATACATCATTCTTAAAACTTGAATCTGTTTACCTACTTTTTTTGGTGACTGTACCGTTTTTGTGTTTTTGTCAAGGCAAGAATAAAAAAAAGGTAAGTTCGTATATGTTATTAAAAGTTGCAATATGTTGTCTTCATTTCAGCATAAAGGAGTTTTCAGGAAATATTAGTCTTGACAACGAGTAAAGTCATAAAGACCCATTTTTTTGCAAAATATAAAAATCTTATTAACTCATTAAAAGAGCAAATAAGTACTTACGTGAAACCTTTCTCGAATGATGTTTTTATTCGTACTTCGCCGTTTACGTTGCGGATTGTGTACGTGTTTATTTCAATAAAGAAACTAGCATCACGCAACATCAGGCAACTCTGTAATGGGCTAATATTTGTGGAACGAATTTTCTGTGTATTTTGATTATGAAGGCACTTTTATAAGTTTTTATAGTCGGAAGTTAGGCATTTACTAATGGTTTGATATAAAGCAGAAAGTTTCAAACGTTATGTTACTCGTAGCAAGCTCGTAGCTAAGTGCTACGAGTGGCTACGAAAGCTAAAATTTACTTTTTCTTTAGACTTTTTTATGAAAGTACTTCTTCGCTTGGGCCTTCGTTGACAGTACCAACATTTGAAATAGCTTATGCTTTTCCAGGCCATGATTTACACCTAGGTATTCCAAGTTTTATTATTATCAGTCCACTTGGTAAGGCGAGACTGAAAGACAAATACAGTAAACCCACAAACTTTCTGATTCTTAATTTATGTAAGAAGATTTATTTCCGATTTAGTTCATATTTTTTAACTTTTAAGTACCTACGCTTTCTTGAGCGCAAACAAATCTAACAAAATGATTAGGTAAGTAGTAGTTATTTCAGGCACTCTAAATTGAAATTGCTTGTATCGTATAATCGTGTTTGCTAAACTTCGCCCACTTTTGTAAACAAACTACTTACTAATCAAATAACAAGGAAGTACCGCTGCAATTTTAGACATGAAACTCTTCAATGAATTAACATACTTTCTTTAGCTCGTACGTATAAACGAATAAGGTTGAATTTAGCTTGGATTTGAATTTTTGGACATAAATGTGTCACAGTTTCGATGCACGCAATCTTGTCATAATTAATGCATTTGTGGGTAATATTTTAATGAAAAATTGTATCAGTGGAACGTATTGGTACGGGCGGAACGGTAAGTTTTTAATGTAAACAAGAAAAAACTGTCAGTTGCTTTAATATTTTATTTTAAACACCCAATATACCATAATACTTGATTTATAATAATAATAATGATTAATAATAATGTACTAAGAATGTACTTGATATTCTAAAGACTAGATCAAACTTCTCACGTATAAAAATATAAGTTTTGACGTGCAAAAGTGGCACAATGTATTTTTGTACCATTCTAAATATAAATTAGTGTCTCAGTATTTCTAATAAGAAATTAATAAACTTAAATTCCTAATAGCCTAAACTTAAATTTTGACCTCAAATATTGCTGAAGATAATTTGAGCTACATTCACATACCTAAATAAATAAACATTAAGTAGTGTTTGTTTTTCGTATAACATAGGAATGGCTAGACCGATTTGATTAAAAATGAATGATGATGAAATAATTATTTTTTAAATATTTGTATAACAACATGTTGTTAGAAGAAAAAAATGAAAATTGGGGGAATCAAGGACAACATCTTTTTCTTTGAGATTTTTGTTTGAAATCAAAAGGACAGGCCAATGTCGGTTCAGCTAGGTTCTTAATAAGATTACTTTCATCCTTTTCTTAAGTTACTGATTATTGACACTCAGTAGATAGAACAATGGTAGGTACAGGCGTAGCGGTGGGTAGTGGGTTCGAGTCCTGGCTGTGTCGCACCCATTCAACGATTCTCGCTGAGTTGCTATCGGGCTGAGGCAGAGATCGGTTTGATGATCGCTGTAAAGAAAACTTTTGATTTATAAGGTGATTTATTTATATTTACGACTAATACTTTAAAAGGGTTTTTTAATGTTTTTTTTTTACTTTTGTAATAAGTATACCTAAGCCATCAGGAAAGTTTGTTTTATTTATAACACAGAACTAACATCCGTATCATCAGTGATGAATCGTCACTAGATATTGGTTCTGTGTAGGAATCGAACCCACAACCTAAACTTTAGGTTTGTAGTAACGCAGGAAGGCAAAGTTACCACAATCAGCGGGGCTAAAAAGGCTACTATAGCAGGGTTTGTGAAGGCGGGCGGATGGATGATGATGATGATCGTGTTTGACATAAAAGTAGTTCCCGTAGTCTCCACTTACTATAGGCAGAATTCATATGTTTTGAGAGCGAGTAACATTGTGAGTGCATTGTGAACAGCTTCAGTAAATTGTTGGACATTGACCCATTCTGCGATAGCATTGGTTTTCTTTCCTTTATTTAGGTACAGATGGTTTGCAACTTTCATTCGTTAATAGGTGTTTATAGTATAAAGTGTACTTTTTTTATCGATCGAGCGAGCGAAGCGAGCGAAGATCTTAGTGGTAAGTTGGGCGATTTTGCTTTGTATGTTTGTATGTTTGTATGTTTCACGAATTGTTGTTCGAGCATAACTGTCGAACCGTTCATCCAATCTGCATGAAACTTGGTAGGTCAATAGGTTGTGGTAAGGAAATTTACGGTGGAGCATATGAGCTTAATCGATGAAGGGGTTGTAAAGATATTGGGTTCCCAAGGGGGTAAAAAATTATGAAAGTTACACAAATATATTGAGTGGGGTGTCATACGAAAGGGCTTATTTTGTACATTCCAAAATGGTTTTTATTTTTAATCTAGGATGTATAGTTTTTGAAATACGACCAAAGACCAAAAACTACGAAACCAGAGCTGCAAGAGCTCCCGTTTCATAGAGTTTCGATGTCTTCGTAGCTCATTGACTGGTCGGTCTTAAAAAGAGAGTGGCATCGTTGCGGTTTGGTTTGCAATGATTTTAGATCAGTGGTCGTCAAAGTGCGGCCCGCGGGCCGCATGCGGCCCGCGGACGATATTTGTGCGGCCCGCGGCCAAGCAAACAATTTTAATAGATAATGTTGCTACCATGTTGTACGAGAACATGCCGATCCAACCTAGTGGGAAAAGGGCAAGGAAATCATGATGATGAATGATGTTACCTACGTTGCTACAATAATACTCGTAATTATAATTGATTTAAAAACTTCGAGATAAGGAAGTTTGCTTTGTTTGCTTGGTTTGATTTGATTTTGATTTGGTTTGGAGCTCGCTTTTCTCGCATTTTAGCTTCATGAGTATATAGGTATAATGTGAGCAAAGTGAGTTATGTCTGACCACAGAATAGAAACCGACAAGCAGCGAGCTTTTCTTTTCTATGAGCGTCGCAAACAAAATCATGTGTCAATATCATATCATAATAATGTGTCATTTGTCTTCAAAAATTCAGCTCGCTTCGCTCGCATTTAACTTCATGAGTAAGGTATGTTGCGAGTAAAGTCTAACCACAAAATAAGAACCGATAAGCACCGAGTTTTTCTCTTTGATCACTGCAAACAAAATCAAGTGTCACATTCTCACAACGTTGCATTTGTCTTAAAAAATTAGGCTCGCTACGCTCGCATTTAACTTCATGGATAAGATATTTTGCAAGTAAAGTGAGTAAAGTCTAACCACAGAATAAGAACCGATAAGCAGTGAGTTTTTTCTTTGATCACCGCAAACAAAATCAAGGGTCACATTCTCACAATGTTGCATTTGTCTTCAAAAATTCGGCTCGCTTCGCTCGCATTTACCTTCATGAGTAAGGTATGCTGCGAGTAAAGTCTAACCGCAAACAAAATCAAATGTCACAGTCTCACAATGTTGAATTAGTCTTAAAAAATTCGGCTCGCTTCGCTCGCATTTAACTTTATGGGTAAGGTATTTTGCAAGTCAAGTGGGTAAAGTCTAACCACAGAATATGAACCGATAAGCAGCGAGTTTTTTCTTAGATCACCGCAAACAAGATCAAGTGTCACAATGTTGCATTTGTCTTAAAAAATTCGGCTCGCTTCGCTCGCATTTAACTTCATGGGTAAGGTATTTTGCAAGTAAAGTGGGTAAAGTCTAACCACAGAATATGAACCGATAAGCAGCGAGTTTTTTCTTAGATCACCGCAAACAAGATCAAGTGTCACAATGTTGCATTTGTCTTAAAAAATTCGGCTCGCTACGCTCGCATTTAAGAGGCCTGCGATAGGCGAATTTCCATAAAAACGTAATACCGACATCATTTAAAATTTAAGCATATTTATATCAGTTTATGTTGTTAGATTAAGAGAGTAGGTGTTTATCTAGGTTCCTGTTAAACTTTTGTTCCCAAAAACTTACCTAAAAAGAAATGTAAGCAAATTGAATCGAAATCTTTGTAGGTACACCAAAAATGGCATTTTTTTCTTTTCATTTGTTTTATAGTAAGTTTTTTGGAACAAAAGTGTAACAGGAACCTAGATAAATACTGCCTTTATCCAAATAATAACATAAAGTGTTATAAATATGCTCAAATTTTAAATTATTTTGGTATTACGTTCCTAGGTACGTAGATACGTTCGCCGGTCCCTTAACTTCATGAGTAAAGGTAAAGTAAGTAAAGTCTAACCACAGAACAAGAACCGATAAACAGCGAGTTTTTTCTTTGATCACCGCAAAAAAAATCGAGTGTCACATATTGCATTTGACTTGAAAAAATTCGGCTCGCATCGCTCGCTTGGTTTGGAGCTCTATTCGCTCACGTTATAACTTCATGGGTATATTGCGAGCAAAGGGAGTTACGTCAGACCACAATAGGAGCCGATAAGCAGCGAGTCTTTGAGCACCGCAAAATTTTGCTAAGTTTCAAGTTCGTTAATAGTAGGATTTTACCCCATTTAGGAATTTCGTAAAATCGTCAACTAAATAATTCAAGAATGTGCGGCCCGCAGTGATGCCTCGCATTGTCCAATGCGGCCCTTGACCAGAAAAGTGTGACGACCACTGTTTTAGATGCTACTTGATTTATTTTCATGATAAAAAAAATTTTGATAAAAAATGAAAATAATTGGGGTAAAAAAAGTTAAGTAAACAAATATATTGAGTGCGGTGTCAAATGAAAGGTCTTTATTTGTAAATTCTAAAATAGTTATTATTTTTATTCTAGGACGTATACTTTTAAAAATACGACGAGAATTCATAAATATGAAATAAATGAAAAATTAGACACGACATTATGTATTGCATGCATGCTAGTATTTTTTACCATGAAGAGCTAGCGCAATAGGCATACCCGGCAGTAGTAGCACTTGAAATTATAGGGGTAGTCAGAAGAAAGTCCAAATGTTGGCCATCTACGGTGCGCGAGATCTCAGTTCGGGGCGAACTACTAGTTTAGTTAGATTTATGCAAGTGTTCACACGTTCAATACCTACATAACTACAATATGTCTATCAGCGAGAACCTGTAATTGGCTTTCTGAATCTAATCAAAGTGTATATTTACTTTAGCTGATGGTTTTCCATAAGATAAATAAATAATTAAAAAGTCGGTGTCAGTGGCGTAACTATATCGTCTGGGGCCCGTGGCAAATTCTTTTGATGGGGCCCTGGGCTTTGATAAGGGGGGGGGGGGGGGGGGGGGGGGGTTGAAGGGTTCCAACCAAGTAGTGGCGTATGTTAACTAACTCAGAATCCCGGGCCAGCCTGGCTTTTGCCACCCCATAGATAGGTTCAATACATTGTGACCCGCGACTTCGTACGCGTTAGGGCTACCGTACTCGCACGCAACGCGTTAACGACATCGATTCCCGGGCTTGAAACTTGGTTTACTGTCCGCTCGCAAAATACTCATGAAGGTTATATGCGAGCGAAGCGAGCCCAAATTTTTTAAAGACAAATGCAACAAATGACACGTGATTTTTAATTTTTCTTATGATGCTTTTGAGCACCATAAGCCTGGCTGCTTGTCGGTTCCTATTTTATTATGCGAGCGGAGCGAACCAATTTCCAATCTCAAATGCAACACGTACCTAACACTTGATTTTGCTTATGTGCTCAAAGAAAAGGATGGCTTTTTGTCGGTTCCTATTCTGCGGTCATACTTAACTCACTTTGCTTGCAAAATACTCATGAAACTAATATGCGAGCAAAGCGAGCTTAATTTTTTTAAGATAAACGCAACAAGTGACACATGATTTTTCTTATGGTGCTCAAAGAAATGGCTGGTAGCTTGTCAGTTCCTATTTTATTATGCGAGTGAAGCGAGCTGATTTTTTTTATTACAAATGCAACATGTGACACTTGATTTTGCTTACGTACTCATTTTCTTTGAGTACGTAAGCAAAATCAAGGATCGGTTCCTATTCTGCGGTCAGACGTAACGCACTTTGCTCGCAAAACACGCATGAAGCTGTATGCGAGCGAAGCGAGCCGAATTTTTTTTAAGACAAATGTGACACTAGGTAATGTTTGCCTGAAATCGCCTCGAGGATTTATTCCCAGAATCCCAATTATTGTAACGGATTATCCCTTCGAGTTTTAAAGAATACCTACAGTTTCCTGTAAAGTTAAAAATTGCAAGGCCAGTCTCAGAAAATGGTCTGTCAATAATAATTAGTCATTAGATTACTAATAAATTACACAATGTCTATCAAACTTACAACCAAATGAGTTTGTTTTAGTTGTTGTTAGTTAGGTAGGCTTTTCTTACACTGGTTCCAAAATGTACAAAGATTAACATTACGCCCAGGGGTATTTAATAATAGAAGTTGTGGTTTTTTATAGTTCCCAATTTTTTTATAAGTTTAAAAAATTGTTCTGGCCAAGCATGCTAAAAAAAAACATTAAAAAACATAACTCGAGAAATACAAAACATTGGGTGTACCTAGTTTAATATTTTTTTTATGGACGTCATGAACCATCTGTTTACGCACGGAAATACCTGTTCCGCCAGTTTTTTTTATGCTATTGCTAAGGAGGGGGGGGGAGGGTCTGGACCCCCTAAACCCCCCCTCCCCCTTATATACGTCCCTGGCCCTAGCTGGCATCAGTAAAAATCATCACGAGCTCGCGGCCTCTTGAGCCGGGGCCCTCTGGGGTCGGGGGCCCGTGGCATTTGGCCACCCTTGCCACCCTATAGTTACGCCACTGGCGGTGTAATGATAACCTTATCCTCGGATAGTACAGAAAGCCGTCTCCTAGACATAGAGCTGTTGGCCCTATGCTTCCTTCCGTCCATCTTCAAACTCGAGGCCGCGGAACCTCGGCGTTTTCTTGAGCCGGGCCTTTCGTCACTTCCTAGGAAAATTAATAGAACGTAGATTAGTACCTAAGGGAGTTTAATACAACAGAAAATCTCAATTCGAAATTCGAATAAAAACGACAAATGGATGACATACAAACTGCAGTGGGAAATTACTGAATAGGGGCGGCACGAGACGAAAAATGAAATACATTGGAAATAGCCTTATACCCCTAGTAATGTCTTATCAAAGATGTTTATAAATTCCAAAAAATTTTAAATAAAAAAAATTACCTACTAGAGTTGTCAAACACTAGTCTCCTACTCGAAACAATTTGTAAAAACAGGTTTACTACGTGCAATAAAAATGGTTCCATTTTATTACTTTTTCCGCTTCTTTGCTTCGAGTGGCACGTCAAATAGAATAGAATCGTCCGAGAATAGAATAGAATAGAAAAAAGTTTCGTCACTACGATACATACAACACAAATCAGAAATGTTATATTACAAGCACCTAACACCCGGCTATAAAATCGTTAAGGCATGACGGAGGCTTTTAGGTGGCTTAATAACTCCGTCAACACTAAAATTGGTTATATACTTATATCAGTTGCCTACCTGCTGAGGCTGCAATTTGTGCGGCTCGTCTTGCCTCCTTCTCAACCAGGCGTTGTTTTGTTTGCCTCGCTGCATTCTCTCTTATAATCTGATCGGCTCGCAAACGCAGTATTTTAGCAGCAGCTTTATGATGCTGCAAAGCTGAGTTGAGATCGTAACGGGACAGTGCGAAGAGATTTGAGTAACCACGAGATCTGTGAAAACGTGATTAGTAAGTTAAAAATGAAATAGGTCAACTTGCTAGGTCCACCCGTTCCTGAGAAAATCGGTGGTGACACTGAACAGACAGACGCACAAGAAAGTGAGCTTATAAGGGTTCCTTTTTTACCTGAAGTACCCTAAAAAAATGAAATTTGATCACGACTGTATCCGAAGGCGCGGTAGATATTCTCTCAGATCTTTTTAGGCATTTTAAGATCCTTTGAAGATGTCTAAGGGGGTAGTCAGGGGTATGTCCAACACATATTTGGTACATGCCCACATTTCGCAGAAGATTAATAAGTTAATCCTTTCCTAACTTGGTACAGAGCGAGATATTGTGATTGTGGCGATAATTGAATGGTACTGTAATTGTGGTAGTCATAGAGAAATATTTATTTACCTACACAGAAAGATATCATACATAGTGATAGTTATTTAATTTTGAATAATTACCATGAAAGCATTTGCACCATGTTGGGTGCCAATATATACATTGGCGCCCAACGTGGTAGTACTTCGACTTAATTTTTTTTCTTTAAGACCAAATACAAGAGTCAATTATTTAAATTAATAGTTATAATTATAATATATATCTGGCATATTCAAAATTATTATACAGGTACCTGACTGTAGCTGTGCGCCGTCTTAATCCATCGATACCCAAAAGACTAACTTCTCCAAAAACAGATCCTTCTTTCAGTGTGGCTAACACTTCTGTCTCATCCGGTGACATCACCTACGGCAAATCAAAAAAGTATTAGTTATGGTTGAAAACATTACTCAGTCTTCTTAGTTCTTGGGTGCAATTTTGTCTTTCTATCCAGCCAACTTTATAAATGTCAAACGCTATGCGTATTTAAGACAAAATTATAAACTCATCCTTTGATCAATACGTTATTTTTACCCGGCTTTTGGCAAGATTCCCTACAGTTCCATAAGTAAATTGTTGTGATGTTGTCTGTCACCATTTCACTGCGTATTCTACTGACAAGTATAGATCGTGGCTTGAAATATCACATCACCATTGTGAGTGAAGTCGCAGACGGCAGCTAGTATAATATAGTATTCTTGCATTATAGAAGTATTGTAAGATAACTTACAAAGCATTGTCCAGACTTTATGATATACATATGATGGCCCACATCACCGCGCCTCACCACCAAATCTCCGGGTAGGAAACAAACAGGCTTCAGTTGAAGCACCAAGTCTCGAAGCAGGGATTCGGAACAGTCGCGGAAGAGTTGAACCTGCAAATATGTATCAATAAGTTTGCTAAACCTCGAAAACGCATAAAAAATTCTCGAATTTCGATTTTTTTTTGAAAATTTCTTCACTAAGGACAGTAGAATCAGTAGAGTCAAATACACTATGTTAAATCGTCTACGGATGCAAACGATCTATCGCGCATTTGCGACAACAACGTGTTATCTCCTCATTGAATCAATGAGGAGATAACACGTTGTTGTCGGCAAATGCGCGATATCTTAACTGATCCAAGCCACTGCCGGGTCGGAAGCGTGCCCAAGTAGCTGGCAGAATTATCATTCTCTCTGGATACCTGGTTGAAATGATCCAAGTGCTGGAGTATATTAAGCTCAATTACCATTCATTCGGTCATTAGCATTACCATTCATTTATTGAATTTTGCATGTTGTAGGTGGTTGTAGGCAATAAATATTTAAAAATGTCATAAAATCTTTTTAAGTCTAAAACATATCGCAACTTAGATATTTTTGGTACAAAGATACGATAGAGTTTCCGACGTTATTAACTGTTAGATTTTTTTTATAAAATTTCATAAGATTACTTACACGTAAATAATTCTAATACGTTTTAAATCAGTGCATATTTAGATTTATTATTTTTAATTAAAATACAATACATTTGATTATTTTATTATCGAATGTTACGATATACATTTGTGTTATCAAAATATCTCAAGTGTTATAGCACTTGAGCAATTACTTCCGTTGGAGTTGAAATATTATATTGAGTAAACATTAAATAGTTTAAAATAGTTGATATAATATTTTGTATAAATTGATTATTAATAATAAAATATAAATGGATTTTTAAGATATAAAACTAGGGTATAATCATGAATTTGGAATAATGATGTTGCCGGTAAAAAATAAGATGGCGACTGCGCCAGTCTGGTGATAACTACGGAACAATTTGGACAAGAATCGATTGAGAGAGAAGAGCTCTTAGTCTATTTACGATCCCGATCCTAAATTGCTTATATCAGAAGGTGGGATGTAACCTAAACTCACAAGAAGAAAGCGTGTACATCAGTGAGCAGAAAAGAGTTAGATGATCTCAGTCTACCTGCAAAAAAAATGTGAAGATACCGAGCCTGGATAAAATTGTGGATGTGAAGAACCGTGATGATGTGGATGAACCGTGTGTGCCCGACCATCATCATCATCGTTGTTGATTGCTTTGAGCCACACCGACGCGAGCTCGATCCGACGAAAAATCAACGTGAAAGACCTAATGCGAAGAAAATTGATCCAGTGCTACAATCGTGGAAAATAGTGGCGTTGAACGCTACAATGTTTCGGTTGTGGAATATTAGAACTATGCTGACTTCATCAGGAACTCGAAAAAGGTCATGTAATCGTTTTATTTTCTTGGTGTTTTATTTCTTTTACAAAGCAACGACCAAACGTGCTTGGTGTTATTTGTTTCAGATATTGTGTTAGTACCTAATGTAAACAAGGCGCGTGTTGGTCATGTGATACAAGCGTTGGCAACGACAGTGGTGCATGCGGTAGCAGCGACGTTGGTGCGGCGGAAAGCGACGTCATACAGCGTCAAGTGGATCTGGTGCATCATCTGCAATCCTAACGGATAATTGATTATCTGGTGAGCGCGTTCCATTTTACTTTGACTCAGGCCGTAAATGTTGGGATAAAGGAGATTGACCATTTTTGTATGGACGTTGGACCAAGTGCTGCCCAACATTGAATCGTGCATAATGTTCCTTAGACTAATACTAGTCTGTAACCCGAAGCGTTTCAGAATCTATCCGAGGAGTAGGTATTGAAAAAAAAAAAAGAAAAGAAATTGTATAGGTTTTACATTGACGAAAAATAATAACCAACAGCTTATTTTTAAAATAAAAGACGGTATTATTATTGATGGTTAAACAAACTTACCAAGTGAAGTTTGGCCATAATTATACGAGACGGTTACATCCGAAGAGATCATAATATTTTTGACCATGTAGTTTCACTTCTCAATGTACTAGGGCATCACATAATTTTAGAGTACTGTAAAATCTGTAAAATTAAAGCATTAGTAACAAAATAATGACACTCTGGCATCCCTATCTGGCAACCCACTCGCTCGGCTCGCGCCAACTTCATTTCTTCAGAGACACTTATGTCGTTAAAGTAGCAAGGGCCTTTATGGGTTCGGGTGGGACCTTCTTGATCTCTTCGGATGTAACCGTCTCGTATAATTATGGCCAAACTTCACTTGGTAAGTTTGTTTAACCATCAATTATACTACGACGGTTACATCCTCAAGATCATAATATTTTTGACCATGTAGATGTTTAGCGACCTTTAACGACATACCTAAGCGGTTAACGCAAAAGCAGGTAGGTACATTAATACCTAATGATGTCTTACAATCAACTTACGATTGCATGTTTTGACAAAAAATGGAATCTGCAAATAAATAAATATTCAATTCAAAATATTCAATTATTTAAATATTGGTGAAACCGATAGAATACTTAAAATATTTTACAAAAACCCAAATACATCACGCTCATCATTTTGGGTCAAATGTAGAACTTCTGACCAAACGAGTCGGTTCGTTATAAGATATCTAATGGGACTCCGTTACGCATAGACGCCACTATTTGACTGGCAAAATCTGCATTATCTATCGGCTTATTGTCGAGACACTCGCATTATGTATCGTTTTGTAAGAAATATTTATCTGTTTAGGAAATAATTTCGAAAGATGATCAAGCACCTACAAGATTCAGATTTCAGATTATTTTCATTATTGGAAAAAACAAAGTTTAGTTCTATTCTATCATCTTGACTCATCCGTTTACCAAATATTGCAAGCGCTGAATGACAAGTATTCAAAGTCGAATAATTTGACCCAGATTTATATTCGCTAACTAGAAAATCGATTACAAATAGAATATAACTTCTAAAAAGTCAATTTAAAGTTTGGTGCAAAAATTGCCACCATTTTGTGGAATCACAGTTATTATTGTTTTAAAGAACTTTTAGAAAAAGATTATAAGTATATCAATTTTATAGCACTTGCTTAAAGTGCTTGTCTTGAGTAGGCTTGCTCAATAACAGCGATGACACTAGGGTGTCGCTGCCAGAGTCTGAAAGTTGAAAAGAGTACCTAATGTGGTATTATGTAAACTAGTTTGCCTTGAGATATATATATATATTTTTATGAACAATGGGTACCATGGTACCAAGGCCGCTAGGCCAATAAGGGACGACCAATTCTAGTAGCACGATTATTGCTTAGTTTACTTAAGTATATTAAAATGAATGAAAAAAGGAGGTAATGTGTAGAAACAAATAAACACTCCAGTCTAGAATAAACGCTTCGATATCGAATGCGGACGGATCTCGTTTCAAGAGACGAACTTATGACATTTACATATTTATTCTAGTGGCAAATAAATCATTTTCATAAATCATTCAAACTTGTTTGAGATAGACTCCATATTGTATCAATAATACTTTTAAAACATCTGGATCCCTGGTCCAGCTTCTTTTTTGATTTTGGATTTTTCGAATATGCTACACTATAACGCCGCTACTAGATCTTACTACTTAAATTGTTTAAATGTTTAAACTGGACACCTCCTCATCATAATTACATATCGCGTTCGTTTTATCGTTACGGATCAAAATTTATTTTGTATCGATTTGCCAGCGAAACACTAATTCTATAGAAGCGGCTTTAAGTTCTAAAAGGTTGATAGTGTATCTGGCTCGGCAGTCCTAGAAACCGTTTACATGTTCTCCGTTAAAATTAAGACGCCCCAATCCTTTAAAGGTGCATCCATAAAAACCTATTACCATAAATAGGATTATTTGAAATTAAAATATAATTTCGCCACAAAGACAAATCTGGATATAAGCTACTCGTAGGTACATGTGTGTTGTGTACCATGTAGGAGTCATAATCATTAAATCAAAGAAGCTAGAAATTTCTCAATTTCAAGCCGATTCGAAGCGTACCTATAGCCGTCCACGGGCAGCTGCAGGACAAGCTGAGCAAAGTAACACGAAAAAATTTCGTGAAATCCCTTAGGGTTAGTGAACGAGTTTTAACAAGATAAGTGTTCTATTTGTGTTAAAATTCTGCCAAATTCAGGCACCTGTTAGGTACGAGAGTCTAATTCGAACTCAAAAAGGTATTTGATTAATAATAATAAAACCCAATCTTGAAGGTTTCCTTGACTCTGTTAATTTATGCACTGAATTTCATTTTAATAAATGACTAGAATCAGTCCGTATTTCTTAGATAAGAAATGACAGGCCCTTATGGACCGGGTACTAAAAAACATATGTATCTTGCAAGTCTATCATAGCCATGAATCAGTCTTTAATAAGTAATTTAGCAGCGGTGCAAGTATCTACTACTTTAAAACATTGACTGAAAGATAAATCGACTTAACACTAAATCTAGAAGTGCCTTCACGAATAATTTGTCAAAAAAGTTTGAGATAAAAAATGTCCGGAATATGTTTTATGTAAGAATCACAGATTCTGATGACTATAACTTATGAGTGGCTGAACATAACTGCTCTACGAGTAACTCCGTATTGCTAAACTTTTGGTTAGCTTGTTCCAACATTTGTACAGGAGGCCTACTATTAAACGGGATTTTAAATCCATTCACACAGCTAGGTACAGCTAATGATATTTTTCCAACAGAGACGTTATATTAATTAAACTCATTATAAAAGCTTTCAAACGCGGCGAAATTGTTTTACAGCTAAGTAGGTAGAATATTCGCAGCTTCGTTTACATTACATCACTCAAGAAATCAAAAGATAGCAGAGAAATACAAAACCTCGTTGTCAGAACGAGATAAATATAATTTTCACAATTACGTGAGCAGCAAGTCGCAAATGATAGCCTGTGACGAGCGACCGAGTTGACTCAAGCTATCCAGCCCGTAGTTAGTTCGCCACGCGGAGCGGGGCACAACACAACACATCTACCTCAGTTTATAAGGTATAGTAGAAGATCATTGGGTACAGCAGAGTGCGCAGTAATTATGCATAAAATAGCGCAAATTGTTAGCATGAAGTAGTATTACTTACCTCTTATGCATTTTGCGGGTCCTGAACTCAGTCTTGGTGCAGGAAGAGCTCGCGGCAGGCGGTGGTCTCCGCCCTTGGAACGGGTACCCATCTTAAGACGATTACCTCAGATTTGGCATCTGTTCTTCGGTCCACCCCACCTGAATGGTCTGGGTGGTTTAGTTCTGGAATGGCCTTCCAGTTTGCCTGCTACTGCTTCGATCTAGAGAGTAAGCTAAGGTCATACCTTTTAATCTGAAGGCCTTTATATTTATAGAATATTTAAATATTAAAGTATTTTTTACAAGGTCTTATTGGTTTTCTTGGTCTCGGTCACCTTCCACCAGAATCCGACCCCAACGTTTAGAGAGCTCCTATAAAGATAGATAATAATAATAATCATAATAATTTTATATTTTTTATTCAGACACAATGCATGAACCGATTGTCATGGTCTGACTATGACAAATCAAGTAGAGCTCACGGTGATGGAGTCGGGTATTGTAATAGCCGCGCTCTGAGAGTGGTAGAAGACATACTACGCTTTCATCAAAGTTACAAAAGTCAGGTAATATAACCTGTACAATGTGCAGTCTGTAGTTGTTATTGGTTTTAAAGTCATTGGTCGTCATCATGAGACATGAGACTGAGCGACAGGAACGTGTTCACGTCACGCAATATAACGCAGGTAGTTATTTAACTCTGGTGACTTATACTTACAATAGACACAATACTTACAGGTAAACATACTTACAATCTGCAGTTTGCAGTTTTTATTATTTTAAAACCATTGATCGTCATCACGTAATAAAACAAGACTGAACGATATCAAATGTATTTGCGTCACACAATATCACGTAGGTAGGTATTTAACACCCTTAACCTGTATGGGCCGGTATACATAATAGTACTTACTATCTGCACAGTTTTTATTATTTTAAAACCATTTGTCGTCATCACGTGACGACATGAGACTAAGCGAAATCAAACGTGATCGCATCGCGCTATAATTCTGGGTAGATATATATCACCCTTGACCTTTATGCACAGATAGACATAAGCGGCATTTACACGATAGAGATTATCCCACGGATCCGGACTGTAAAGATATCTGTAAAGATATCTGTAAAGATATCTGTAAAGATATCTTTAAAGATAACTGCGGATAAAACTAGCGGCCTTTAAACGCTAAAGATTTTCCCACGGATCCGGATTGTAAAGATATCTGTAAAGATATCTTTAAAGATATCTGTACAGATAACCGCAGATTTTGGACTGGCGCGTGGAACGACAAAGTTTTTTTCTTGATTCTTGAATTTTGAACCTTGAATCTGATAGCCCCTCCAGACTCTCGAGAGAAAGCTCGGCGAGAAGTCTCGCCGAGACTTCTCGAAGAACAAACAAGCTATCCACACTCTCAATTTATCTCCGTCGTGATGTTTGAAATCCTTTGTCTCGGCCAAAAATACCGACACCGATCGGAGAACAGGCGAGCCAGAGAACGAGAAGGCGAGAAGCTCCTCACACTCACGCTTCTCGGGTGTTCTCGGGGGTTCTCGCAGAGAGTCTGGAGGCCCTATCAAATTTTGAATCTTGAATCTTTGAAGTGACAGCTGTCAAACTTCAAATGGCCATATCTCGGGAACTACTCGTCCTAGACTCCCCGTTCTCAGTTCAAATGAAAGCTATGACCAAGATCTTCATTTCAAGTGACAGCTGTCAAACTTCAAAGCACCATATCTCGGAAACTACTCGTCCTAGACTCCCCGTTCCCAGTTCAAATGAAAGCTATGACCAAGATCTTCATTTGAAGTGACAGCTGTCAAACTTCAAATGGCCATATCTCGGGAACTACTCGTCCTAGACTCCCCGTTCCCAGTTCAAATGAAAGCTATGACCAAGATCTTTATTTGAAGTGACAGCTGTCAAACTTCAAACCGCCATATCTCGGGAACTACTCGTCCTAGACTCCCCGTTCTCAGTTCAAATGAAAGCTATGACCAAGATCTACATTTTCAATAACAGCTGTCAAAATGACATCTGTCATCTGAAATGTAGATCTTGGTCATACATTTCATTTGAACTGAGAACGGGGAGTATAGGACGAGTAGTTCCCGAGATATGGCCATTTGAAGTTTGACAGCTGTCACTTCAAATGAAGATCTTGGTCATAGCTTTCATTTGAACTGGGAACGGGGAGTCTAGGACGAGTAGTTCCCGAGATATGGCCATTTGAAGTTTGACAGCTGTCACTTCAAATGAAGATCTTGGTCATAGCTTTCATTTGAACTGAGAACGGGGAGTCTAGGACGAGTAGTTCCCGCGATATGGCCATTTGAAATTTGACAGCTGTCACTTCAAATGAAGATCTTGGTCATAGCTTTCATTTGAACTGAGAACGGGGAGTCTAGGACGAGTAGTTCCCGCGATATGGCCATTTGAAGTTTGACAGCTGTCACTTCAAATGAAGATCTTGGTCATAGCTTTCATTTGAACTGAGAACGGGGAGTCTAGGACGAGTAGTTTCGGAGATATGGCCGTTTTAAGTTTGACAGCTGTCAGTTCAAATGAAGATCTTGGTCATAGCTTTCATTTGAACTGAGAACGGGGAGTCTAGGACGAGTAGTTCCCGAGATATGGTCATTTGAAGTTTGACAGCTGTCACTTCAAAGATTCAAGATTCAAAATTTCAGATTCAAGGTTCAAAATTCAAGAATCAAGGATCGAAATCCAAGATCGAAACCAAGGATCGAAATCAAGGATCGAAATCAAAATCAAGGATCAAAATCAAGGATCGAATTCAAGGATCGAAACCATGGATCGAAATCAAGCGCTGATTTTGTCGAGCGCTATAAAGTAAAAATATCCTGAAATTTAAATGACATGGGCACACTACTAATCCAACAACGAGTGTGAAAGAGACAAAGCTACCAAGAAAGCCTCTCAACAAGACCAACAATCCTTATAATAGATTTCATCCATAGATTTTATCCATAGATTTCATTTGAACTGAGAACGGGGAGTCTAGGACGAGTAGTTCCCGAGATATGGCCATTTGAAGTTTGACAGCTGTCACTTCAAATGAAGATCTTGGTCATAGCTTTCATTTGAACTGGGAACGGGGAGTCTAGGACGAGTAGTTCCCGAGATATGGCCATTTGAAGTTTGACAGCTGTCACTTCAAATGAAGATCTTGGTCATAGCTTTCATTTGAACTGAGAACGGGGAGTCTAGGACGAGTAGTTCCCGCGATATGGCCATTTGAAATTTGACAGCTGTCACTTCAAAGATTCAAGATTCAAAATTTCAGATTCAAGGTTCAAAATTCAAGAATCAAGGATCGAAATCCAAGATCGAAACCAAGGATCGAAATCAAGGATCGAAATCAAAATCAAGGATCAAAATCAAGGATCGAATTCAAGGATCGAAACCATGGATCGAAATCAAGCGCTGATTTTGTCGAGCGCGATAAACTAAAAATATCCTGAAATTTAAATGACATGGGCACACTACTAATCCAACAACGAGTGAGAAAGAGACAAAGCTACCAAGAAAGCCTCTCAACAAGACCAACAATCCTTATAACCAAGATTAAATGATAATAGATCGTTGTGTGGACTGTACAGATATCTGTAAAGATATCCGCGGATAAAACTAGCGGCCTTTAAACGGTAGAGTTTTTAGCACGGATCTGGACTGTACAGATATCTGTAAAGATATCTTTACGGATATCCGCGGATAAAACTGTCAAAGGTTGGAATGGCAGAGATCGATCCGCGGGAAAATCCGCAGGCCGATCTCTGCGTGTAAATGCTGCTATATACTTACGATCATATACTTACGATCTGCAGTTTGCAGTTTTATTGTTTTAAAGTCATTGGTCGTCATCACACGACGACACGAAACTGAGCGATATTGAATGGGATCGCGTCACCCAGTATAGGTAGATTTTCGACCACCTTGACTTGTATGCACAGGTACTTACAATCTGTAGTTTACAGTTGTTGTTATTTTAAAGTCATTACGGACTAAGCGATATCAAACATGATCGCGTCATGCAGGTAGGTTTTTCACCTCCTTGACTTGTATGCACAGGTAGACATACTTACAATCTGCAGTTTGCAGTTGTCGTTATTTTAAAGTCAATACGGACTAAGCGATATCAAACGTGATCGCGTCACGCAGTATAACGCAGGGGACCTAGGTTTTTTACACCCTTAACCTGTGTGGGCAGGTAAACATATACATCCAATCCGCAGTCTGCCGTTTTTATTGTTTTAAAGTCATTTGGGCGATATCAAACGTGATCGCGTCACGCAGTATAACGCAGGTAGGTTTTCCACCTCCTTGACTTGTATGCACAGGTAAACATACTTACAATCTGCAGTTTGCAGTTGTTGTTATTTTAAAGTCATTCCGGACTAAGCGATATCAAACGTGATCGCGTCACGCAGTATAACGCTGGGGACCTAGGTTTTTTACACCCTTGACCTGTGTTGGCAGGTAGACATATCCATCCAATCTGCAGTCTGCCCTTTTTATTGTTTTAAAGTCATTGGTCGTCATAATGTGACGACACGAGACTGAGCGATAATTATCAAACGCGAGCTCGTCGCGTAATATATCGCAGGTAGGTATTTCAACATCGTTGGTGACCTGTGTGCAAAGAAAACAAAAAAACCCGGCAGTTTTTGGCACTTTGAAATTGCAATACGACAAAATTGTTATTACTAAGACGTAATCTAGATCGTTTATCATAATGAATAAATATCACAATGCAACGATAAACAATACAACAATAAACCCGAGACAAAAATAAAATGAAGGTAGTCACATATTTTTTAATGTGAATTGTCGACATGTAAAAATTATTTGTCGTAAATATTTTACGGTATTATTTGTTGTATGCATCTATAGGTAATATTTTTTGATAATTGGGTGAAATTAAGTAAACAAAAAAACTGTTACCTCCCTTCATCTCTCGTAGACGATGATGATTTTCATAAACTCCTTTCCAAAAGTTTAATCTTCTTTCTTATTTTATAATCACCACTTCGTTTACGTTGTTTTACCAATTATAAACTTTTAATTATAACTTTCTTGCGAAAAAAATAAATTCGTAATTATTGCGATGTTGCGATGCCCGCACATAAGAAACGAATGAAGTTGGCGCGAGCCGAGCGAGTGGGTTGCCAGATAGGGATGCCAGAGTGTCATTATTTTGTTACTAATGCTTTAATTTTACAGATTTTACAGTACTCTAAAATTATGTGATGCCCTAGTACATTGAGAAGTGAAACTACATGGTCAAAAATATTATGATCTTGAGGATGTAACCGTCGTAGTATAATAAATAATGGATTATGTTTTTATAAAAACGCTTAGTTATAGAAAGTTTTTTGATCAATCAATCGTTTATTGATTACCACGTGCCGCATTAATTAGGTATACTTAATACTTGCCAAACTGAGAACTGGAGAATCCAATGAACGACTCGCCACGTTTGAACTGAATGTACTTAGATGATGTCAAATGGTAGTGGTACCATTATTCAATTATTCTTTAGTCTTACTAATCTGGATGGCAGTCTTGTTTACACAGATCAAACTTATTTAATAAATAAAATGTATTTAAATTTATTATTTTATATCTGGCTGGCAGTCTTGTTTGTGGAAACATTGACTGAACTTTATTATGAAGCATTTAGCATTTTATATCTGGCTGGCAGTCTTGTTTGTGGAAACATTGACTGAACTTTATTATGAAGTATTTAGCATTTTAAATCTGGCTGGCAGTCTTGTTTGTGGAAATGTTGACTGAACTTTATTGTGAAGTAATTAGCATTTTATAGCTGGCTGGCAGTCTTGTTTGTGGAAACATTGACTGAACTTTATTATGAAGCGTTTAGCATTTTATATCTGGCTGGCAGTCTTCTTTGTGGAAACATTGAGAGAACGTTATTATAATGGATTTATTATTTTATTTCTGGCTGGCAGTCTTCTTTGTGGAAACATTGAGAGAACGTTATTATAATGGATTTATTATTTTATTTCTGGCTGGCAGTCTTCTTTGTGGAAACATTGAGAGATCGTTATTATAATGTTTGTATGATCTGCAAATATTTGTCTCGGGTCTGGGTGTTTTCTATGTGTATTATGTGTGTTTGCAAAAAAAAAGTGTATTTGGGTAAGTATATCGGTCATGTGGTTGCCATGGCGCGGGCTTTGCTTGGCTTGAGACTGCATGATGCTGTGTGAAGTGTCCGGCAGTATTTATTTATTTATTATTTATTTATAATGGATTTATTATTTTATTTCTGGCTGGCAGTCTTCTTATGGAAAACATTGAAAGAACGTTATTATAATGGATTTATTATTTAATTTTTGGCTGGCAGAGTTGTCTAAAAGAAACAACCTGAACAAAATATGATATTTTTTTTTATTTAAATTTCGTTATTTATTTAACAATGTTTGGCTGGCACTCTAATGTTGTCATATTGGTATTCATCGACTGAATAATAATGATGGATGTTTTTATTAAAAAAAAAAAAAAGTTTATTTTAAGATAAGATATAGAAATAGGTATATAAAATTATGTAAGTCAAATATGTTTACGAAATTAATTATGGCACTAAGGTAATGAAATAAAGGTAACTGTAATAGTTTATACTAAAACTGGTACACTGTTTGTAAGTTTGAGGACAAACTTAAGGTCAGGAAAGGCCGAATGTTAGATTTTTTTTATAAAATTTCATAAGATTACTTACACGTAAATAATTCTAATACGTTTTAAATCAGTGCATATTTAGATTTATTATTTTTAATTAAAATACAATCCATTTGATTATTTTATTATCGAATGTTACGATATACATTTGTGTTATCAAAATATCTCAAGTGTTATAGCACTTGAGCAATTACTTCCGTTGGAGTTGAAATATTATATTGAGTAAACATTAAATAGTTTAAAATAGTTGATATAATATTTTGTATAAATTGATTATTAATAATAAAATATAAATGGATTTTTAAGATATAAAACTAGGGTATAATCATGAATTTGGAATAATGATGTTGCCGGTAAAAAATAAGATGGCGACTGCGCCAGTCTGGTGATAACTACGGAACAATTTGGACAAGAATCGATTGAGAGAGAAGAGCTCTTAGTCTATTTACGATCCCGATCCTAAATTGCTTATATAACTAGGTTTAACTAATTAACAAGGTTTTAAATACCTTGCTCAGGGTCGTCATGTGAACAGCCAACGCCACATCTCGTTTCATGTTAAACGGGAGAGAGTCCAGAATCTTTTCTTCATCTGAAATTAAAATTTCTATACGTACTGAATCTAATCAAAACTTTCGGAATTCATTTGCTTATGATTGCAAATAGCATTTACATATTTTATTGTTTGATAATACAAAGTATTCTTAAAAGCAGACAGAATTTGAACCCGGAATTTCGGGATTGACTTTTTCGCGCTTAGGAATTTCATATCTGTTTGATTTTTTTACTAAAATTTACCACACCCTGCCTGATGTTAAGCAAAAGTGTGGTCTAGGATGGAGCACGCTTAGACGCTTACCTAGAAGGAACCTATTGACTCTCGATTTGAAGACAACCAAATTATACTTCTGATGTTCTAAATGTTCAAGCCATCTCCAACATTGTCACAGGCAGTGTCCCGATAAGTGTAGGCAAAGATTGCTTCCTGCCTGACATTGTAGGTATAAATCATCTAGTAAAGATGTAAAGGCCTAAGTTTTTGTGGTAAAGGCTTAAGATGAAATGTTGTAAATGTTACCGAAGCAGCGTTGCTTGGTCCACGTGTAATAGAACCAGCAGGTGACTCTCCACTGCAGCCACGCCGGCATGTTCAGCTGGCGTAGATAGCGGATACAACTGTCCACTTTCTTGCGGTACTCCGTCTGTAGATATTTTACTTTTGAAGAAAGGACACAACGGTAGTAGAGCGGTAAAGGGCGGATAATTAAATTATAGCCTGCCAGCCTCAAACCAGCCCCCTACAGGCTGATTGTCTAACTTGTCTCAAACCTATTGGACAAACAAATTAGTCTCAAACTGTTAAAACGATTGCATAGCTATCTTTTGTTGCGTTCGGTCTCGTTGAGATGAGAGTGAAGCCTTGTATCCACTAGGCAACATTTGACGCGCAACACGTGACGCTCAACATGTACGGCAACGTTGCACAATAGCGCGCGACGTTGCCAGCTGGCGTGCAACATGACATATAGTCGTTATACGGACTAAAATCGGACTAAAATTGAAGGAACAAATGTCATTTTTCATATATTTTTAGTCCGTCTAATGAGCAATACGACTATAGTAGTAAATGCGGTGACAGACAACGTCCCGGTGAAACAAAAGTTCCGCGCTAACTTTCAACATGTTGTGCGAAACGCGGCCTGACAGAGCTACTTGCGTGGTCACTGAATCAGGGGGCTGATTGTCTTCTTTGACAACGACCAAAATCAATCAAATAAACTGTACGTTCAATTTAAGAGCTAATTAAAGTTAGAACGGCTGGCTATTACAAATAACAAATCGTGCTGACGCGTCAGTTTGCACGGCGCATGGTCAGTCGATTCTCCCCGCGCTCCGACCATGTACAGTACAGGTATTAATTTATCGAATCGGGGAAATAAAATCAGTATCCGAAGGCGAATACGATAATCCTGCTACTAGCTATTACCACTATTACAGCTAGATCATTATTTCAAAGGCATCTTACCTTAGCACGAGTAGCAGTCGCAATGATATCCCTAATCTGTCCAATCAGCAACGCGAACACAAACACGCCCATCAGCCAAGCAGCCGTCATGAACAAATACTCTATCGTGTTCTCTGGCTTCGGGTTCTTTCCGATACTAGTCGCAGTTTTGGTCGCGAAGTAGAAACAGCGAATGTAGGCGTTTCCTACGTTGTCGTAAACCCAGCCATTAGACCCCAGACCTATGTAGGCACTCATAGCGTAGTAGGCACAGGCGTTTAGGTGGATTAGAAAGAATATGTAGAAAAGGGTTTTGCCGATTCGTACCTGGAAGGAAAAAGATGTTTCTGTGAAAAGATTCACACGTGAAAGCTAAAAAAAAATCACAGACAAATTGCTGGATCCAGGTATCGATAAATGAATATTTGTTTGTTACTCAATTTAAACACAATTTGGCTGTTTTAGGTAGGTACTTGTATAACACACACCATGTAGCTTGAAACCTATAGAATTGTTATACCTAATTCCAACATGTAACTTAAACTCAAATGACTCGTTAATTCTAGATTCCAAAATCTTCAAAGCCATATTGCTCTGAAAAGGTTTCACTTACCACGTAAGGTGAAGATAGAACACGGTCCATAGCCTGATGGAACTCCCAGAAGGTTTGTAGTTTGAATAGTCTCGGAAACCGGAGGATTACCATTTGAGGCCCAAAGAAAACGTATAGCAGATCGAATGGTAGAAGAGATATTACGTCGAACTAGAATAAACAAAATTTACAATAATAAAACAATTGATTTTTAGTAGCAAAAACTGGTAGGTAAATACATTTTACCAGATCTCTAAAACCTACATGTAGTCAGATAGGTTTTTTTATTTTTACAATTTGGGACTACGTTTTGAATGAGGAGTAAGAAAAGCTATAATTCCTATTAAAAAAAATCTGAATCGCATTTAAGAGATAGGTTTAAATTACTTGAATGATGTTTACCTTGTACTGTGCCTTTCGTCTGTAATTCTTCCTCGTAGCAGAAGGGTCATCGACCCAGAACCCCTCATGCAGAAACATCAACTTTGGTTTTACCATCGCTACATCTATCAGGTACACCAAGTCGCAAAAGTAGTCCATAAACAGCCAGATAACGATGTTGTCTGGTGTTTGGTAGGGGAAAGTTGCGCGGAGGGGTATACACCAAGCATTGTAGCTGTAGCAGAATGTTACTAGGAGAAGCCAGCTAATATAAATATAACCTGTAATGGAAAAATTTGAAAGAATAACCAATGGTGTGACTAAGTTTTGCGATAAATAAATAAATATTGCTGGACATTTCACACACCGTCATCTAGCCCCAAACTAAGCAAAGCTTGTACTATGGGAACCAGATAACTGATAGAATACTTACATATTTGTAAATACATACTTATAATACTTTATAACACCCAGACACAGAACAAACATCTATGTTCATCACACAAATGTTTGTCCTGGATGGGAATCGAACCCACGACCTACAGCGCAGAAGGCAGAGCTACTACCAACTGAGCTAAGAGGCCAGTCAGTCGATGCTTGATTGTTTGGTGAAGAATACAATATGTATAGGTAATAAAATAAACTAAAACAACGCAACAATAATTGAGTATGGAAGTTAATTGGCGCCCAACAGGGGCAATAAATAGAACCATAATGATGGGATATCGAGGAGTAGGTATTTTGAATTACGTCAATGCAACTAAAAGAGACTTGTATTTTCTTTAACTCTTACCTTGTGGATCTATAGGCCTGACAAGTTCGCAAATATTACAAAGAGTCACTAGTCCGTTTACTTTCTGACAGCGCACTGGAGAACTTGGTACTGGACTTTGTGGTGTATCTATTTCTGGAGTGATGTCTCCTTTCGATGCAGATCTGCAAGAAATTGTAATTCCTTCAAATAATATTCTCATAATTTACTTTGGAATTGCAATTGAAAGTTGGAAATTCTTTGAATACCAAGCGTTTCCTCTTACAAATAATATTCTCAGAATTGTTCGGAATTGCAATTGAGAATTGGCAATTCTTTGAATAACAAGCGAATAAACACAGCTGCAATTTTCATACTTCCTTGAAGATGAATGACTGCTCATCGACTTCCTAAGTTCCTCCAACTCTGAAGCCGTGTGCTTGACCACTTCAGCCAGTTCCGTCGCAGCACTCTTCACCTCACGCAGGATTCGTCGTTTGATCGGTGGACTTTCGTAAACCTCTACCATTTGTAATTGAAATGACCTGCAGAAGTTGACAAAACTCAGTAAGGTGGAATTTTCTGCGAATGGGGTTGATTTAAAACTGAAGAGCTACTTACTCGTCCTTAATTTGAGGTTTCAGTTGAAGGAATGACTTTTTCCTGAAAAAAGCGAGGGATTTAATTTCTATCTATTTATCAGCCCACATCCATCCATCTACTGCATCATAAATGCAAAAACGTTATTCATGTTCTACTTTATATCTAGGTACCTACCTACTCAGTTCCATTTTGCGCAAAAAAAATCATGCAAACAAGAAACAAACTGAGAAATTTCAGGTACACTAAACACTTTAAAATTTACTTTTAAACACTCACGTTTTCTGTTCCATAAAAGGAGAAGTGTCTGGTGTGCACCAAGAGCCATAACTGCCTTTGTCTGGTGGCTTAGCGCGCACCTTCGTGCTCGGAGAACTTGGATGCACGGCGTGCTAAAACCATATCTTATTTTAAACAGCAGTAGAGTTCCTCTTTAAGGTATTAGGTACTATCCTATGTGTGTAGCAGCAATATGCTGAGACCAGACCTATTTGTCTCACACGCACGACACAGAGGGGATTAATTAGCATCACTTTACTAATTTAATCATGTTGTTTCTCTGTTTATGTTTTTATTTTTACCCCGCATCCACACGTTGGGGCCAACGTTGGCCCCAACGTCTCTCACCAACGTGTGGAGCTGAACAAAATAGCTTGGCCCCAACGTTGGGGCCAACGTTGGGAGTTGGCCGTGCCGTGTCGGTTTTATCAAAGGAAGTTGGCGCACCAACGTTGGGGATCCGTCCACACGTTGGCGCTATGCTCAGTCCCGTTTCGACGCGCATCGTGAGCGCACGTGTCGACTGACGAGCGAGAATGTCATCGTATTCCTTATTTATTGTGTTTGTAGAACTATCGGGCTGAAATTTTGCACACTTATAGATTCTCGGTGACAATGAAATATTATGGTATCAACAAGCTGATCTGATGATGGAGTCAAGAGCTGTTCAACAGAACTCCTCAGTAAATAGACCGATTGAGTTGAAACTCGGCATATTTGTCAAGTTCTGACTACAATGTAATAATATGGTAACAGCGAGCTGATCTGATGATGGAATCTACTATTTTTTTTTATGTTACGGGAACCGTGCAATTTTTTGGGATAAAAAGTAACCTATGTCCTATTTCCGGTTATTATCTATCTATATTTTAAATTTCACCCATATCGGTTATGTGGTTGTCGTGTTATAGAGGAACAAACATACATCCAAACATCCAAACTTTCGCATTTTTATTATAGTGTGTTGTGTGAAGTGTGATAGTGACATGACGTGATGTGATTGTGATAAAATTGGTATTCAGTAATGTAAAATCACTTAGAGAAATTTCAATTTCTGTATCGGACGCGCAGACATCGGACGTCTGCACGTTGGCTCTGACGGAACAAGACTGGTGTATCGCCAACGTGTGGATGGTTCACGAAATCTTGGCGCCAACGTTGGGACCAACGTTGGTCCCAACGTGTGGATGCGGGGTTACTTTATCTTTCTTTGTTGTTATTTTTACAATGTTAAGTGTTTTGTGTTCTCTGTATACCTACTGTGTGTCAAATAAATGATTTCTTTCTTTCTTTACCTAGCTTCTAAAGATTTAGGTCAAGTTTGCAGTAAATTTTATCACATAAACGTCCATTTTGATGCCTGCCTAGAATTCTGTTTTAATAGTAAGATGGGTCTGTTTTATACGTTCAATTATTATGATGCAGTCATAAATTTTATAGATCATAAACTATGGTTGTTTTCCATCCACTCTCAATATTTCTCTTCAATAAATACATATTATTTTGAGTAGGTACCTACCTATAGGACTATAATCAAAGTTTTTTATGTCAAGCGTCATAAAAATTATAAAGAAGCCACAAATAATGTAACAGATATAAATCAAAAGTGCGGTCACCGAGGCATCGACATCAGTAGGTACCTACCTAGGTACTATTGTTTACGATCGCACGAAAGCACTTATCGGTGCTTTCGTATTCAAATCACAGAACCCGAGGCTAATGGTGGCTGGCGACTGGCCTTGCATTCAGTGATCACAATCTGAGATGTGACATGATCACTTGTCAATTGAAATGGGAACTACTAAGGACATTTGTTTGTAAAACAACACAAGCAGACCATATTCCTACAGGAAGTCCTACGCAGAAATCGATAGTTTTGTATGTTTGAAGTTAATTATGCAATAACGGTTAGATAGTCTTAAATAAAAACCGGTCAAGAGCGAGTCGAACTCGTACGCCGAGGGTTCCGTACCTAGCCACCCTCTAGTTTTCAACTTTTTTAACTTTTTGGAATTTTTCCTTTATTTGTGCTATAAGACCTTGCTTTTTGCCAAATTTCGTTATTCTAATTCGTTTTACCAATGTGGTCACGTACGGTGCGATTTCAGAGGAATTTCCTCCCGCGAACAGTTGGGTTGTGGAATGATCTACCTACCTGCCGCGGTTTTCCCCAGTGACTACAGTATGGGGTTCTTCAAAAAGGGCGTTTTGAAATTCTTAAAAGGGTCAGCAGCGCGAGTGTGACTCCTCTGGTGTCACAGGCGTCCATAGGCTACGGTAACCGCTTACCATCAGGTGGGCCGTATGCTTGTCTGCTACCTTAGTAGTATTAAAAAAAAAAAAAAAAATTCTAGGTCAACGGGAACTACTATTTAGGTTTTCGACCCAAAACCTCTAGGGTACTTCCGGTTGACCTAGAATTGTCAATTTTGGTTACAAGCAAGGCCTTACAGCACAAGTAAAGGAAAAATTCCAAAAAATAAAAAAAGTTGATAATTAAGGTAAGTTTTGGTACTTACAAGTTTTCACGAAAACCTAAATTTGCCTATATCTTTTTATAGTGTTGACTCAGGACCTTGATTTTTATACTCACAATAGGGACTATAGACCTTAGTATATGGTATAAATTTCAACTTGCTAGCTCTACCCGTTCCTGAGATAATCGATGGTGACACACGGACAGACAGACGGACAGACAGACAGACAGACGGACAGACAGACAGACAGACGGACAAGAAAGTGATCTTATAAGGGTTCCTTTTTTTACCTTTTAAGGTACGGAACCCTAAAAACGCACAAAAAACGTACCGTGGAACCCCCGAACTTTGCCTACTTTTTCGAGTTTTTTTAAATTTTGCGCCAAACTGATCATAAATAATCGGTTCTGTCATGCTGAAGTCAACCAATTACTAAAGGGCTTTCAATGTGTGTGTGTGCTAGGCTCACAGCATTGAAAACCTTGACAGTAGAGGCTGTCAAAAAAGTAGGCAAAGTTAGGGCAACGAGCCTAACTTTGCCTGAGGTCCATATTTTCTGTAAAACTTGGTAAATCATATAGATTTTAATGCAGTTTAATCATATATTGAACCATTTATAGATTATATTCTCAATACTACTCCAAATAATTATATTTAACTTTATATGATGACAGGCAAAGTTAGGGCATCATTTACCGACAAAATGCGCCAAAAGTCAGGGCTGTCACAAAAAAGTAATCATCATCATCAGCCTATACAGTCCATTGCTGGACATAGCCCTCCTCCAATCTGCGCCATTTTATCCTGTCCATGGCTTGTTGCATCCACGGCGCGGCGACCTTTGGAAAATCATCACTCCACCTAGCCAGAGGGTGTCCTACACTACTTTTTTCAAGTCGTAACAATAAAAGTAGGTACATAGATGGATAGTAAAATATTGAAAAAAAGTAACGAACATCTAACCGCTTTTATTGGTGCTAAAGTAGCAATGTCTTAGTTAAAAATACCAAAAGAAAACAGACGGGAGTGGTTTGAAATTCATAACCCTCATTTTGTTCTGTTGGTTAAATCTAAAACTGACAACCCTAGGGTAGGCAAAGTTTGGAAAACTTTATTAAAAAAATTGCGCCTAACTTTGCCTTCTCAGATATTTCTGTCAATAATCATAGTATTTAGTTGAGATAATTGTGTTTCGAAAGCCGATCATATTTGCCAACTACTGTAAAGATATGAAAGACGTACCTCAAACCAGTTCCTCACAATGACATAATTTTGTGGGACAAGTCAAAAAATTGCGCGATTTCCACCGAAAACTTTTTGCAACTACTATGAAATGGCTGCCGTTATTTTAAAGTTAAATAGTGCAGTATTGGCTATTTATGATTTGGGTTTCTACCAACGAACAAAAATAAGTGTTGTCGTGATAGGAAAATAAATATCGTACTTTTTATAATTTAGGCAAAGTTACCTACACTAGGCAAAGTTCGGAGGTTCTACGGTAGGTACGAGTAAGCTAATAAATCTTGTGTGAACGTTTATAGAAAGACACGTTATAGGTAGGTAGGTACCTATCTATAAAACAGGATCAATATACGAAAAAGAGCAATAAGTATAATACTTGGTAAAAATTGATTGTTATGTAGGTAGGTACTAAGCAATAATAATAATCGACTGTTTTGAGCTAGTTGCCGAAAGAGCTTACCCTATCAAAACTATTTTCGATAATCCACCCTGAGTTTACATTTGATTATCTAAAGTGAATTGATCTGTTCGTATAACGCGGATAGTAATTAAGCCTGGGTGTGGCGAATTAGCTAAGTCATCTCATCCATCACGCCTAACTACACAAGGTAAATAAGTATAACCAGGAAAAAGCCAGGAAAGCCTACCTTTGACTAGCAAAATTCAGAAGATTTTTATTTAAAAATTTATAAAATATATTTTTAAAGTCTACTTAAACCCACCAAACATTGCAATTTATCATTCCAAGTTCAAAAGTTTGAAAGTAGCTAGAACTATTCCTTAACTGTTTAGTGCAGTGGTCGTCAAAGGGCGATATTTGTGCGGCCCGCGGACGATATTGGCCCGCGACCAAGCAAACAATTTCAGTAGATAATGATTCTACCGCGTTAGAGGAGAACATGTTGTGGCGACCCAACCTAGTGGGAAAAGGGCAAGGAAATAATGATGATGAATGATGCTACCTACGTTACTACAATAATAATTGTAATTGAATTAAAAACTTCGAGCTAAGGAAGCTTGCTTTGTTTGCTTGTTTTGGAGCTCGCTTCGCTCGCATTTTAGTTTCATGAGTTGAGTAGGTATAATGAGAGCAAAGTGATTTATGTCTGACTACAAAATAGGAACCGACAAGCAGCGAACCTTTCTATGAGCACCGCAAACAAAATCAAGTGTCAGATGTTGTAGTTGTCATTTATCTTCATAAGTAAGGTATATTGCGAACAAAGTGAGTTAAGTCTAACCACAGAATAAGAACCGATAAGCAGCGAGTTTGTTCTTTAATCATCGCAAACAAAATCGAGTGTCACAATATTGCATTTGTCTTAAAAAATTCGGCTCGCTTCGCTCGCATATAACTTTATGAGGAAGATACTTTGCGAGAAAAGTTAGTAAAGTCTAAGTAAAGTATAAGAACCTATAAGCAGTGAGTTTTTTCTTTGATCACCGCAAACAAAATCAAGTGTCACGATATGTTGCATTTGTCTTAAAAAATTCGGCTCGCTTCGCTCGCATTTAACTTCTAGTAAAGTATAAAAGCCTATAAGCAGCGAGTTTTTTCTTTGACCACCGCAAACAAAATCAGGTGTCACAAGTTGAATTTGTCCTAAAAAATTCGGCTCGCTTCGCTCTCATTTAACTTCATAGTATATATTGCGAGTAAAATGAGTAGTCTAACCACAGAATAAGAACCGAAAAACAGCGAGTTATTTCTTTGATCACCGCAAAAAAATAAGGTGTCACATATTGCATTTGACTTGCAGAAATTCGGCTCGCTTCGCTCGCTTCGCTTAGAGCTCTATTCGCTCGCATTATAACTTCATGAGTAGGTATATTGCGAGCAAAGTGAGTTATGTCAGACCATAGAATAGAAATTAACAAGCTGCGAGTATTTGAGCACCGTAAAATTATGCTAAGTTTCAAGTTCGTTAGTAGGTAGTTAAGTACCTACTAGGATTTTACCCCATATGTAAGTATAGAAATTTCGAAAAATCGTCAAATAAATAATTCAAGAATGTGCGGCCCGCAGTGATACCTCACATTGTCCTATGCGGCCCTTGGCCAGAAAAGTGTGACGACCACTGGTTTAGTGGGTCTAGTCTAGGTAGGTACATAGGATTTGAGGAGTACCTACCTAGTGGGATAGATACTGTGGTCAGTTGATAATTTTGAAACAGATAGGAATAGAATGAATTATAAAAAAAAAAAATGCTGGAAGATGACCATTAAAGCATGATCGCTGACTCTTTCATGCCGTGTCCCACTCCCAATGAACATGACTCCTTATATTAATTTACTACCAGAAAACTCATTTTAATTAGGTAGGTACCTTTCCTTTTAATAGGTACCTAATAGATTTCATACTATCAGTCTATTACCAATTCGCAATATATTTTACATAATTTAATCATAACACAACCATACATATACCTAGGTTGGTACTTAATATTATGTCTACCTAACTATTGTTAGATAAGTACTTTTATCGTCCAACAACCATCCATAAAGGTCCCTAAAACTCAGTGGATTGTACAGAGTAAACAAAGAAACCAGTAAGTAATTCTCTAATTACTAATTATCCGTCAATTGCGTCTAAGGGCTAATGATATTTTGGCGTGTGGCCTACATCCACCATCTACAGAAAAATAAACATTTGACACGTTTGACAAACTATATCACGCATTTTATAGGAGCTTCCTGGGATGCGAATATATTTTATTTAATTTATCCTATGTTTCTGATTCTTATTTTGAAAGACACAATACTATAGTCGTATTGCTCATTATACGGACTAAAGTGAAGGAAAAAATGTCATTTTTCCTTCAATTTTGACATAAAACGTATCAAAACTAATCAAAATTGAAGGAAAAATGACATTTTTTCCTTCAATTTTAGTCCGTATAATGAGCAATACGACTATAGGTATAACAAGGGTATAACAGACCGTCTTATTACCTAGACCGTAGTAACTTACCACTTCAACTGTAACTTGCATTTTAAAATCGCATTGATTTCACAAAGATTACTTTTTCATGCCAACACTCCGTCCGGAAAAACCTCGGAAAAACAGAGCGACCTCACGTGTGGTCACTTCGAAGGTGGTCAATCAACTAAGCGGAAAAACTGGCGGACAAGGCTTCTTTCCGACCGACTACAGTATCTATAGGTACCTACCTACTTTACTAGCTTTAGGTAGGTACCTAGGTACTAGTTTATAGACTTGCACCTAGCTTGTGTTTTCGTAGGTACCTATCTACTCCGTAACAAAACAACAACATAGGCGCAGCTGTTTGCGGATAGAAAATAAATTGTAACTAAGTGAACGGGAAAAAGTAATTAGAGAGAGAGCCGTGTTATTTGGGAAAGGTTTACCTATTTACAGTGAGATGTACCTACCTAAGTAAACTTAGGTAAAGGTTGAGTAAGGTAGGTACCTACCTAAACTTTTGCTGGTTGCAAAGTTGTTGGAAGACCTACCTACAAAACTGAAAACTTAGAAATTAAACTTAGTACCTACTGAATTCAGTTCCTTTTCTAAGAATTCAGAGGGTTTACCCTAAACTTCGCTTGCGCAGTCTTTCTAAAAAGGTAGGTAGGTACCTACTTACCTATTGTTTTTTGTGAAATACCTATGAATGTTTTCTTTTATTATGTGGTGTGCAATAAAGTATTTTCTATCTTCTATCTTCTATCTATCTATGCAAAATAATTGCCGTAAAGGCGGTGTATCTAAGTATTTCTATGGCAAAATTCTAAAAAATATTACCTAAGGTAGTTACAGTACCTAGGTAGGTAGGTACTAAGTGGATCTGCAGTAGGTAGGTATCTCATGATTAATCGTAAAACTTACTTACCCGTTTCAGTGGTATAAACAGCGGCATGATGAATTAGAAAAGCCATTCATCGCGATGCAACAATTCACTCGTTTATCTCTATGATGAGGAATGATACCTACTCTTCATTCATTAGATGTATTTTTTGATTGGCTAAAGTTTATCTTTGTTCAAGCATTTTGCACTGGAAAAAAAAAAAGAATTTCACTTGTTTTTCACTTTTCGACAAACTCATAGAACAAAAGAAATTGTTTTGTTTTATTTATTGCACTTCAGGTCAGATGTAGTAATGTAATGATGTAAAAAACTAAATTTGTTTTGAAAATAGAATGTGTTTATTGAACCACTAAAACAAGCTGCAAAAGCGCTTTTGATTATGTATAGAAAGCTAATTTAGATAGGTATTTACTTAATCGAAATTATGTCGATTTTTTATGTTTTGACCCCATTTATGTAGGTACCAATGATTATTTTTAATGGACCTACCCACCTCTAAATATCAATACTCCATCAGTTTCCTATCTTCTAAGAATTATATTGTATGGTTTAATTTAAAGAAATACAGCGATGCAGCAGCTTAAATACAGGGCGTGCGCGCGCATTCATTAGTTCATTACCTACCTACTTGAATTTCCCGCGCAGTAGAAATGGAATAGTTTGCGCATGTCGATTTGACAGTTAAATGACGCATTTCACTTTCGTACGTACTTCAACTACTTTATAATGTCACTGTCATTGAAGTTTTGAATTTCCAAATTATTTGACACTGACATTCGCGAAATTGTGACAATTCCCGTCATTAGACCAGACGCCATGGACTCTGTGGCATGGCAGTGATGCCAACTTAGCTACTTTATAGCTAGATCTGGCAACTTTTAGACTACCGTCAGCTACAAAATTGAAAATATGGTAGCTAAAAAACTAACAACGTTTTCTAGCACCTTTTTAACATAGTGACACAGTGTTGTTTTTACGTGATTTTTATTGAATTACATGTGGCATATCAGTCTATGAGGGGTGTAGAGCTGACTTGAAAAGTGTAGGTACAGGCATGACCATAGACATAGAACACCATTGACAGCCTATTCAATATGAAATTATGGTGCTAATTTAATTTTTCACCAGTGATCAACCAGCACCAGCGTTTGACACTTTTTTCTATTGACTTAATTTAAGATTTAGGTTGAATAAATCTTTAATATCAACACAAAACAGTAGATAACACATTTTTTTCCTTAGCTACATCTAGCTACTTTTTGAGGTAAGAAAAACTGGATATTTATCAACTTTTCGGGACAGATTTAGCTACAGCACAGATTTGATGGTAGAGTTGGCAACACTGCTCTGTGGTGGTGAACAAAGCAGCGAGCGAGTTTTTGAATTTTGTTTTGAAACAAAACAATAGGTACCTACTGTTTTGCTCTCAATTTAAGTTTTCATATTTTCTTGAATGAAAAAAGTTGGTGATTTTCCTGATATTTACGAATGGAGACAGGTTTGCTAAATAGTTCTACTGCTACAAATAAATATAAGTAGTAAACGTAGCTAAATATTATTGAATCTTAGACCAATAGCGTTTCCTACATTTTACATTGATTTTACAGATATTTTGAGAAAAAGGATGGTAACCTTAGAACAACTGAACAATCTTCTGGACTTTATGAAGGAACATCCTAATTTGGCCAAGGGCCTTAACAGAGGGAGACGAGGAAAACTAATGTCCACATTAAAAGTTTGGAACTCATGTGCTAAAAAACTAAATGCAATGCAGGGTGCTGTCAAAGATGGAAAAGGATGGTCCAAGGTACAAATACAAATTAGTTTATTTACAAGACAACAACAAACAAAACACACACACAGCAAATACAAAGAAAACACAAGGTACGGTGGATTTGCTGGTGGTCCCCGCACGAGGCTAGCCTGTATCACGGTAGGCCAAAAGTACCTACATAGCTTAGATTTTATTCTTTCTATTATACTTTGCCCATATGTTGTAGTATATTTATTGATATTTAGCTTAGCTCGTAAACTTCATGCTTACCTTTTTTATGGTTGTGGATTTGAACCAGCCTTTAGAAAATGTATTTTATCTTGGCCAAGAAATAATTTTAGCTATAGGAAGCCTCTAAGCCAATATGAAATTCTAAGGTTAAAAGTTAGTAATGAAACTAAAATGAATACTTTTGCTTTCAAAACATTATACCCATTATTACATTAATACCATTTGTTATATTGTTTAATACTAGCTTCCGCCCGCGGCTTCGCTCGCGTGATACCTGGATAAATAGTAGCCTATGTCCTATTCCCGGTCGTTATCTATCTATATTTCAAGTTTCAGCCAAATCGGTTTAGTGGTTGTTGAGTTATAGAGGAACAAACATACATCCATCCATCCAAACATCCAAACTTTCGCATTAATAATAGTGTGATTGCAGTATTGGTGTGACTGGAAGTACCGGGTTCGCAGACATGCACTAGAGTTGATAGCAGCTAAGGACAGCAATAGACCGACTCCAGATACCCTCACGCCTCTGTCTCCAATGGAAGAGACGATCATGAGCATCATTGGAGAGACGGCTCTTGATGGAATGGTGATCAAAAATGATCCACTAGCTGAAGGGGTATGTAAAACTAAAAAGAGGATCACATTCTAAGGCATGGTAGTCATTCTCTCAGATCTTAAGCCATTCATGTTCCTTAAAGATGTCTAAAGGTGGCCGCACACCTGTCCGCGCCGAACGCGCCGTATGAATCGAATTTTAGAATTATTTATATGAAATCGTATGAAACCGATGAACCATTGAGTCGTCAGATTCTACCAAATCTGGCAGCACTTCGAGAATTCGGCACGTTCCGCGAATCAGGTGTGCGGCCACTATAAGGGGGTAGTCAGAAGAATGTCCAAATACATTTTGATCATACCTCTGACTACCTAACAGGTTGCAAGCCCATCACCACTGTTAGAATGCTAACTGGTTTCCTCATGATGATTATGTTGGGTATGTTTTTAGATTTATCATCATAGCTAAGACTAGTTTCCTTGCCTTTTTTGCCTGCCCTTTTTCTTGCCCTGATTCTTCATGGTGTTGGTTGAGATTTGAGAAAGACCAGGAGTAGAATCAGCTAGCTCTATAGATGATTCAAAGTGACCCTAGTAGTGTTACAGAATAAATTATATTTGAATTTTGAATTCAGCAGATTAGTATTGCATTCTGTCTTCGTAATATAATTCCTTAATAAATTTTATTGGTTTCATTAGTTTCAACTTATTGCACTGATCTGATCCTAATTTTGTGTAACTAATGAGTTAGTTACATTATCTCTTGTGAGATGAAGTTTTCATTAGAAGCATTTTTCTAATTTCAGGAGTTACACAAAGATGTGCCAGAAAATAATGAACATGACAACGAAGGAACCAGTCAACATTATGGTAGGTATGAAGTCTTAAATTATCTTTCTAATTTTAATTCAAAATCATCCACCTGCCACCGGCGCTGATAGACGAGTGATCTTTATTACAATGAAATAAGGATACTGATTGTTTAGCAGAAATGGCTACGCTGATTGCTCTCGTCAGTGCTGAACCATCAGTACCCTTATTTCATTGTAATAAAGATCACTCGCCTATCAGCGCCGATGGTACGCGTGACAGTAAAACCAGCCTAAATCATCCAACTACAGCTGACTAAGCAAAGGCTTCTTTTTGTATATGCAATCTTGTACTTACAACAGTCTTGTACTTAGTCTTATCCTATCCATTACAGTCCAATTTAAATACCTAACAGTGTAGAATCAATACTAACATGATTAGGCTATAAAGTTAATTTGAAAGTTCAGATGCAGGAGGTAACTTTTACTAGGGAAACTACTGAACCACTAAAATGACTTGTATTGCCATATCACTGAGTGTCATTATGCTATGTTGTACCACTCGAGCAAAGGGGTAAGGTAGATTATAATTTCCAATGAAGGTTAACTACTAGGTTTTTGTTTTTGCAGGCACAAGGTCCAAGAAACGAAAGCTTGAAAGAAACCCTTCAAGGGAGTCATATTTAGATGACCATGATGCAGCATCCAGTCCACCAGACAGTAAAGACAGGCTTGGCGACATTGATTTAGGTATGTTCTCTAATAAACCTAAAATGTTCCAATTCATAACAGGGCCTCTGTGGTGTAGTAGACCAGTACCAGTGGGTATCCAAAAATGAGATTTAAATTACTTGACTGTTGAAAAAAATCTAGGTAGAGGTATTTTTTAGTTTATTTGTATTGTAAAGTTATTTTTTTGGCACTTATTATCTTTACTCATCCCACCCCCAAAGTAAAATGCCTTTGGTTTTTCAGAGGATGAAGACGAAGCTACACGCTTTCTTAATTTGGAAAAGGAGAAATTGGAGATCTCCAGAAAAAATCAAGAGTCTGTACAAATAATAGCATCAGAACTCACGAGACTGACCAATGCGATAATAGAAATAAAAGATGTTTTAATGCGTAGATTCAATACATAAAAGTCAGGCATAATAGAATATACCAAAAAGAACTATTGAAATAGTTATTTAGATTGGAAGTTCTTCCATCATCCGATAGTTAAGTTTTACAATTAAAAAAAATAACGAGGTTAAATAGGATTATTACGTACCGCGCGTGCTTGTTACACGTCATGTTTAAAGCACAAGACAGATTTTGTCCATAAAAAAATATGGTTTGCCAACAGTTAAGTGCTAAGAGAAAGAAATAAATAAGATGTTTCAGTGTAGGTAATACAAAAAGCTTAATTTTTAAAATCTCAAATCAGATACTAACTTGATTGTAAGTATTGAATGTAAGTACCTGTCAGTATGGAATGCTGACTTCTTGCAAAAACATTCATCTACGAGCTTATTCAAATCTTGAATTTTGAAAGATCTGTAAAAAATGTATAATGTACCTACCTACCGCGTGGATTTTTTTCGGAGAGCACCAGAACCAGAGAGCAGATTCGATAAAGGTTGATTCACGTTACACCGAGCCGGGCCCGTCCGGAACATTATGGTAGGTATACATTTTGTATGACATGAATACAAAATGTCATGTCATACAAAATGTTCCGGATTGGCCCGGTGTAACGTGAATCAACCTTAACACGTACCATGCCTCCGTTCTGCGGTGCTTTGCGAATTTTGTAAAATTTTTGTAATTTTTTTGCGAATTTTGTACCTTGTCAAAATTCGTAGTCTCTCTTTATTTTACAAATACGTATGTATGATTGTATAGATTTTGTTTTAACTGTTCAGCAGTGCGATTCAGACCTCGGAATGTCCTAATTCGGAAAGTGAAAAGAGAATCCCCTTTCCCAAGAATATCATCGAATCGGAAGCATTTTCGGATGATGTCTGAATCGCAATGCAGGTCGCCTGGCTAACTAATTATTTACTTAGGTACTTGCTCGTCCAAAATGGACAAACGAAACGGTATAGGTAAACCTATACTATAGGTACCTAGCTAAGTAAATCTGTAAGTTCTAATCTAAGACCTGTCTTTATACAGCAGAAACTTTATGACCCTGATACATTTGTACACCAATTACTCAATAACGTTTCAGAAGCAAAAGTTAAAAAAAAAATTACCGAGTTAACTAGTTCCCATTATTGTGATTGCGTCGCGCAAATTTCATTGAGCGTAAGTAACGTATCAAATAATAGGGTCATATGGTTCACACAGATAACTGCAGACCCAGATACCTATAGAACTAACAGTGTTTGTTAGTAGAGCCATGTAATAATACGTTATACTTTTAATTTCTTCGATATGACGCCTATTTATTTGATAGTATTGTGTTTGACAAGGTATGTGTTACAATGTGATGTAATGTTTTGTGAATGGTGCAGTGTTTGCAAGTGGTTTCATTCAAATATACAAATTATTATAAATAATTAATGACGCAATATTGTTGATTTTCAAAGTAGACTTGCCTATGTCATAAGCATTGTACCTACCTACTTTTGAAAATGTTCATGCTGTTCTCTCATAGTCAAAGGAAGGTGGCATTAAAGTCAAATTAATTTATAAACTATTGGATCTCACTTCTAAAATTTTTGTAAGTCGAAACATTATCTAAATCGTCAGTTTTTTACAGTAGATACAAGGTACCAACCTAGCCAGTTCAGTACCTATGCACGATGGATCTAGGCATTCGTGAAGTTAGTAATTTCGCTGCGCAGTAAAAAAAGTAGTATGAAAAAGCTACAATGTGCATCGAAACGGCTAACTTCACGAATGCCTAGATCCATCGAGTGGACTGTACTATAGTATAGTCTATAGGTAGGTACTTACTAATTGTATTTTAGAGGGATTTTTTTCAGTTTGTGTACCTACCTATATGAAATGGAACCACTGCACCCATTTGTATTTTTTTTTGTGATATTAAAAAAACATAATTCCCGATGAACATAAGCTAATTTCAATTTATTACCCCGGGCGAAGTCGGAGTGGGGTCGCTAGTTTTATAATAAATAAAAGGCCTTGAGCCCTAATTTGTGATTTCAAGTCCAATTTGGTTGACTTAGTTTCGATTATCAATAACTTTTAACCTACATAATCTTAATAATCAGTATAGTAACTACTAGTAACTACCTATTGCATTGATAAATTTTACAATACATACCTACCTACGTATTATGTTAGGTACATTTTTAATTAACCACTACCAAACCCTACGTTGCGAAAGCTCTATTGCAGCAATTACACACTGCATGCCGTAAAAAGGGGTAACTGTAAAGTTCGAAAATTAATGTGATTTCACTTGACACGGTTCAAGCTAGCTTTTTATTGTTGGCGTGCAATTCCACGGGATCCAATCCAAGGGATTTGATAAAGTGTAAGGATGTACTGTAACCGTTTACCGTGTGCCGTATGCTTGTAGTACCTATGTTAGCTTAGTACCTAGTATAAAAAAAGTAAGTGATATGTTTTTATGACCACTCTAATCTGTACCTACTTGCTGCAGCGTTTACGCGAGGGTTGCTGTTACTGACAACGATATATCGGACACAGATTTGAACCAAATAAACGATAATAGTAAAATTATTAAAATCAAGTTAGCGAATGAGAATGAAGTTACAGATGCACTTAACGTACTCGCGATTGTAGCTGGATCAAAGAAAACGTGCCACGCTTCTGACGTTGATAACAATATAGTAGCAAGCGATACTGAACCATGTGATGATAGCGTTAAAATTGATAATGGCACAGCGTTGATACTCACGCCACTGATAGAGCAAGGCCGGATCAAGGAAGCCAAGAATGCTAGCAGGGTGGATCCCAGTCTATTTTTTGGCATCGAGAGTTACTCTGGTTTTTTGACAGTTGATAATACTTATAAGTCACACCTATATTTCTGGTACTTCCCTTCGTTTGCTAAGCATGAGACTGATACGCCATGGATCATTTGGCTGCAAGGAGGTCCGGGTGCGTCCAGTATGACTGGATTGTTCGACGAGATTGGACCCTTTAGTGCAAATTCCGATGGAAGCTTGAGATGTAAGTGCATTATTTGTGTTAATAGTCTTTTGTGTTCATTGCAATAGGGAACTCCCACAATTTTTTTTTATAATTTTATACGATAGGTTATATCGTCAAATAACCGTCATAAAAATTCCAGCGCCGAAATACTAAAATTTTATAACAAAAATAATTTTTGAAATTTACCAACATTTTCACGCATCTGAAACACGATTATTATTGTTGTCACAGATTACTGTTGTAGTAACAATTTGTGAACTTTGACGTGTGACGTCAAATTGATACTAAGTACAACAGTAATCTGTGACAACAATAAGTTCGAGTATAGGAATTGTGAAAATTAAAAAAAAAAACTTATCTATGGATCGTCATATCTGACTCGTCCTTGACTTTTCTTATGAACTCGTGACGTCACATCCTTTCACATCCTTTTCAAGTATTTTAAAATTCCTACTATTTTTTGCAATTTTTAAAATTTATTTTCTAATCGAAAATGGTTTAATATTAAAAAATAATTACACACACATACCTCTAAAGCAACAATGTTCATAATAAAATACATTTAACCCGCTTTTGAATCAGACGCATATTGCCTATTGTGTTAATTAGTTCATGGTTTTCATTTTAATGATCTATAGTAAATATTAATGTAAGCATGTTTTATTGTAAATAACTAATTACTTACCCCATATTATTTTATGTTAGCAGACAAACAAAAAGGAATGATATTTGATATATTTTTATTTTTTGGATACTTAAATTACAATTATCTTTCAATTTCCAGTCAACCCTTACACATGGCTAAAGAACCATTCGCTAGTATTTATCGACAACCCTGTGGGCACTGGCTACAGCTTCACGGAGCATGAAGATGGCTATGTCAAGGATATGGCTACCGTGAGTACTTTTAATTCTTATCCTCATTGATGGATTTTTGTGTAATTATTTATTCTGTGACTATAACCACAGAATACTAGTACTACGTACAGAAGGGTCACTTCGCGAGTAAATTTGTTTAAATAGAGACTCTCGCGGCGAAGCTATAAAGTGCAATTCAACTCGCCTATGGGCCTATTACCTATCGAGATATTTGCCTAAACATTCCCATCCTGCTCTAATGCGTAACTGTGTCACTGTCTGGCGCGGTGTGACGCGACTCGTAAGGGTTGTCGAATTTTCGCTTGCGACAACACAAATAAATTAATTTATTTTATCTGTCACAAAAACAGTACCTACTTAAGTTCTAAAATAAGTAGGCCTAAATATAATTTAATCTACCGTTACCACAGAATAAATAATAGTAAGTAGGTACTACGTATTGTACGTAGGTAGGTGAAGTAGGTAGATACATTATTATCTCGTTCGTTTTGTAAACAATTGCATTTCAAAATATCTATACCTTCATACCTACCTAGACATCGATCAGACACACACAATCATCATCATCACACAACTAGACCGGGAGCCATTATCCGATAATCACCCTTTTAATGTTAGGTTTGCAATCACATTTGCAATTTAATGCACGGCCAGGACTCGAACCCACGACCTTCGTCTCGAAAGTTGAGGTACTAATCACTTCGACCAACATGGCTCTATGAATTTAATGTAACTTCTAAACACTTACAATTATTAATTAAGTAGGTTAGGTACCTACTTAATGGATAAGTTACAGTTAGGTACATATGTAAATAAACAAAACTGTAGGTTTTGTAGGTGTATTATGTTTGTTTATTTGTAAACAGGTACCTATTCAATCAAAAAGGAATCGAATAGGTTAGGTACCTATAAAATCTCGTTTTCATTATGCACCTACAGTTACAGAGTAAAAGTAAGTACCTACCTAGGTATTTATTGATGATTTATTTAAATAGGTACTTACAACAAATTATAGAAAAGCTTAGTAGGTAGGTACCTACCACCCTTTCAATATCTTCCGGAATTTTGTGGAATGTTAATGTCCATTCATTGCTTTTCGTTTTGTTTAGACACCCGTAGACACAGCAGTATCTTTTATACGGATTAGATCGTTTAGTCATCGTGCAAAAATCACAAGAAAAGATGTATACGAGATCACGATAATTACGCACAATGCGTCTAGTCCGCGAGCCGAGCGAGCGGCAAGTGGCAACCTATGTCGCGCGCCGCCTCAGGGGGCGCGCGTCCGATAAATACCTAAAGTGAGAAGTGAGACAGGCCTGCTATAACCTAAAATCATGTCAGTACTTTTTGACACCAAAAGGTGATGATAGATTCAGGTGAATGGCTTTTGGCCTGATAAAGTCACCGGCTATATTTTAGAGATCTTTGCATAGACTAAAGTTTTTGGACAGGGTTTATTTCTTACAATATTTTTAATTGTATTTCAACAGTATGGGAAGCATCTCCATACAGCCGTGAAGCAACTAATTCAGATATTCCCTGAGTTACGTGTCGCGCCGCTATACGTCGCGGGTGAGTCCTATGCGGGCAAATACGTCCCCGCACTGGGAATGGAGATACATAGACACAAGGACGCGCCAGGAGCTGACATTAACTTAAAGGTAAACTTCTGAAAAAGTAAAAAATGGCGTCATCATCCTCAATATTCTTTGTGTTAAGCCCTAACAGGCTATTCTACAACAATTATTACTAACCACAGTTCTATAATCAACAGCACATAACCACCCAATAAAAAATTAATGAATATCTACTGAATATCCTCTAAGGAGACGCATCTAACTCCTAACTCCATAATATTGAAAATTTGAAACATCAATATCATTGTTTTATGACTAATTGTTTATTTCACTTTCAAAATGAATTGTTTATTTTTGGGCCAATTTGGAATTATTTTTACTGTTCTTTTATGGCAGATATGCCATTGGAATATGACTAATATTCTTCCCCAGGGTCTGATCATCGGCAACGCATACGTGGAACCGGAGCTGATAACGCAGGTGGTCCGTCCTTTCTACCACTTCGGTTTGCTAGAGAAGGAGCAGATTGAAATCGCGCAGCCGCTTATCGACGCGTTCCAAGCTGACATCGCTGCTAATAGGAGTCTGGAAGCAAAAGATGTAAGAAGAAAGCTCTATCCCTCATATTTTTTGTCGGTCTCTACTTTAGTCCCTGAAAGCCGTGTTGGCGGAGGGAGATTTGGGGAACAGGGTGGAATAGTTCCCCAAAGGCAGAGTAGGTGGTTCCTCTGCAACGGGCCGGCCCATCTGGCCCACTTGCCCGTGGTCTTTCGACCGACAGTATTTGTCGGATGGTTCTACTTATGTCTAAATTCGTTGGAAACTTTGCTTGCGAGTTCTAGACATGTTGGTGCTGTGTAGCGCCATCTGTAGTGCGTAGCATGTTTCTGTAGTTCATCTAGCGACAGGTAGATGTCGCTGCAGGAGATAGTGCTTGGACTTTCGATCCGAAGGTCGTGGGCGCGAATCCTGGCCGCGCATCAATGGATTTTTCGTTTCGAATTTATATGCGCATTAACAGGAGCTCTGAACGGTGAAGGAAAACATCGTGAGGAAACCCGTGGCTTAGTCAGCCCCACACGTTTTGGCCATGTCTTTTTTGTAGCCGGTTAAGCTGAGAGGATGGTTTGGGTGCTGGGCAAGCCCACTCCATCTCAAACAAAGTCCGAAACGAACGGAAGCTAGTGAGACAAAACTCGTTCGTTCCTTTCGTAAACGGACACTTCTACCATAGAATAGATAATAATACTACGTACAGAATGCCCCCCCCCCCCTCCCCCCCCCCACCAACCGGGGCTTCCTCACCGCGCGAGCGAATTTGGGCGGCGAGGGGCTAACTTTGAGCTACGACGAGATCGAGACCACAGTGTTCAATAAATTATTCATGCGGTGACACCCTTACTTCACGCACAAAAATGACATTGTGTAGTATATGTGTAAATAGGTAGTTATACGCCGCTTTTGCATAGAAATTTCGTCAAGTGTCCGGGGTGTGCTTATACCACCATGCAATACAACAACAAAAAAAACAACAGATAAAGACCGCTCCTGAAATAGAACAATAATACCCAACTCTTCTTTCTACCAACAGAAATGGAACCACCTTATAGCATTGTTCCTGGCTCTTTCTCATCAGTCGCACGCGTACAACTTCCTCTCCGACGACATATCCGTAGGCAGATATATCAAGTTCCTGAACAAGCCAGAGGTTAAGAAGGCGATACATGTGGGAGACATCAAGTTCTCTTGGGTCAATATAACCGTGAACACCAAACTGGCCCCGGACTTCTTGAGCAGTGCCAAGCCGATTTTCGAAGAGTTGCTGGATAATTACAGGGTGTTAGCTTACTGGTGAGTATTATTACTACACATGAGCAGTCGTGCACTGAAGGAAGTCTGAAAGTGGTGCCAATAAATGAAAAGATGAGAAGCGATAGGTTAGCATGGTCCCATACCATGCTAACCTATCGCTTCTCATCTTGTCATGTCATGAGAAGGGATGAATGTCATGTTACGAGAAGAGTGCTTGATATGAAAGTGAATGGATATATGAGTAGAGGTAGACCACAGAAAAGATGGATGGATTGTGTGAAAGTTGACATGAGTAAGAAAGGGGTGAATGCTGAGATGACGGCTGATAGAGGGAAATGGAAGAAGAATACGTGTTGTGCCGACCCCACGTAAGCGGGAAAAGGGCAGGAAGATGATGATGATGAGCAGTCATGCACTGGATTTCATTTTTGACAGACTTAAAAAAAAAGGAGGTTTTCAATTCATCGGAATCTTTTTTTTATGTATGTAACCCGATTATTTGAAGACGCCTGGACCGATTTGGAAACTTCTTTTTTTTGTTTGAAAAGGTATACCTTCTAGTTGGTGCCATAAAAATTTGGTGAGCATCAGTCGAGGATCTTCGGAGTTATGAACAGAAATGCACCGCGAGAGTGCAGAAAATTGCTCAGCTCAGTGTGATTGAAGTCGGATTTTTTTTTTTTAATTTTGCTACACTTGTGACTGTGGTAAGTTGCCCTGTAGAAAAAAAAAACTGGGCCACGACAAGAATTCCAACCGGTTCCAGTCATAACTAAGAAGCCTCCAGGTGAACTATAAGTACCTACCTATAAAAAAATCGGCCAAGCCATATTAGGAGGAGAATAAACAGACGCACATCGGAATTTTATTACTATGTTTGTAAATAGTCCGATAAAGCTGCAGCGGTCATAGTGACCTACAGTATAAAGACTATCCAAAAATAAATGTGTTTGTAAAAACAGATTCTCTGATTCAACGACCTTTTATTACAAAACTAGCGGACTCCCGCGGCTTCGCCCGCGTGGACTACTATTTTTTACCGTGCATTTTTCCGGGATAAAAAGAAGCTTATTTCCTATTCCCGATCATTATATATCTATATTTTAAATTTCCGACAAATAGGTTCAGTGGTTATCGAGTTATAGAGGAACAAACATACATGCATCCATTCAAAGATACAAACTTTCGCATTTATAGTGTGACTAGTTGCCGCCCGCGGCTTCGCTCGCGTGGCACCTGGATAAAAAGTAGCCGATATCCTATTTCCGGTCATTATCTATTTTTATTTTAAATTTTCGGCAAATCGGTTCAGTGGTTGTCGAGTTATAGAGGAACAAACATAAATCCACACTTTCGCATTTATAATTTTAGTGTGATGTGATTATCACACACGGTTAGTGTGATGTAATGATTTGAAATGTGATAAGTAATAGGTAATTTCTATCTTGTAAACTGGCCTCCCGCGACACAGGCTTGCCTCGAGCGGAGACCACCAGCAAACCCTCTGTAACCTAAGTTTATCTGGTAAATTAATTAACTTGTATTGTATTTGTATTTTGTAAGTGTGATATTGTTTGTTTTCACAGCGGTCAACTAGACCAAATGCTCCCCTGTGCCTTCTCATCAGACCGGTACCGTATGTGGGAGTGGAAAGCATCCGATGAGTTTCTGGCTGCGCAACGACTGCCCTATTTGTACAAGGGTAGGGTAGCGGGGTAAGTTATCCTAAAAAATGTAAACCCGTTATTGGCTGTAAGAAACATAAATAAGTCGATTTGTTACTACTAAGAGCTGTGGATTTCGTTTGATAAATAAATAAGATGTAGGTACTAATTAAATAAATAAATAATGCTGGACATTTCACACATCATCATACAGCCTTAAGCTAAGCAACGTTTGTTTAGTTTTTTTTTGTAAATAAATTCATATTATGCATAGAAAAAGCCCAGATCCGAGACAAATATTTGCAGATCATACAAACATTTGTCCCGCAGCGGGGATTAAATTCGCAACCTCCTGCGCCACAGGCGAATTAACGAAGCGCTTGTACACCATGTCATAGAAGTCTAAATAAGGTCTCAAGTAAGCTAGCTAATGTAAATAATACTAGCTTTGGTCCGCGGCTTCGTGGTAGGTACCAACATTTTAAATGGCCCATGTGCTATTCTAGGTCACGATCTACACCTATTCCAAGTTTCATCCAAATCGGTTCACTGCGTGGTTGTATCACATACAAACAATCAAATGTATGTCTCTTCGAATGACCTAGTCAACACAATAGACACAATAGACAAGACTGGTCCACCAGTTTTCACCTCAACCTTTCTCGCAGAATATTGTAGTGTATAAAAAAAAACAATATTTTTTGCAGGTACCTCAAAAGTGGGGGAGGTCTAACTTGGGTGGTCATACGGGGCGCAGGCCACATGGTGCCGCTAGACAAACCAGCGGCCGCCCAGCAGTTAGTGGCACATTGGACCAGCAGTCGTTCCTTCGGCGGAGACAACCTTATACCCATGAAGTTCTTCAAGGATTTCGTGAAGAATAGCACGGCTCATAGTACATCGCAGTCGACGAACAGCACGGATAGTACTGCGCAGTCTACGATCTTGGTTTATCTGTGATTTGTCGATTTTTAGTAAAATTGTTTGATCTTTAGGCAACTTTAATTTTTTTGTAGACTGCAGTGCGATTTAGATTTCTGATAATGCATCCAATTTGATGATTTAGGTACTTCGATAAGTTGACGTTTTTTCAGCGAAGAAAAGTCACTTACCGAATTCGGAATACATTCCGAGGTCTGAATCGCACTGCGAGTACTTTTATATAATTTAATGTCATTTAAGCGATTATTTTTTAGAATATTTACGAACATGAAAATTAGTTTGAGAGTATAAGAGTGGCCGCGATTCTAAAAATGCCGAAAGCTTTTTAACACTAGTCCACGATTCATAAATAATAGTACCGTTTATAGTACACCGCGGTCACTCCACAAATAATGTATGAGTACCTACCTCAAAGCCAGGGGACAGACACGGTTTATCTTTATTTATGGACCGGTTAGTAAATATTTTTACCCAAATTTTTACCATTAGTAAATGATTTAGTTAATAAATCTTTGTTGTTTTTATTTTTGTTACCCCTTTAATTTCATAGGCACATAGCATAGGTCCCTAATTAGTAGATTTTTACTTTCGCAATATTCACGGTAGCGCTTAGAAATAATTATTAGGTATAATCAGCAAGTCTAATTAGATTAACTCTGCTGATAATATACAAAAGTGGAACTTTCTTGCCGCGCGTTTTTGCAAGTTGCAGGACTGTCATGTATCATAATTATTATTCGCGCAAATAACTTAATAGTTATTTCCATAGTAATAAACAAAACCTTTCTTTAAGATTCTTCAAAACCTCGTTTAGAAAGTAAATGTATTTAACAGCTGTAGTTATTGTTTTGATCTAAGCCACACAAAGCCACACATACATACCTACATAATCTGAAGTTTTCAAAAGTTTGGTTATCATTATCAGATATGTGGACCCTAGTTCCATATCTCCTGAGTGAAGAGAAAACAAATGTTTTATTTATTCAGCACAATCAATGGTCAAAAACATACAAATCAATCAAGTCTATGTGCAAACTTACCCAGTAGGTACGTATCTATCGAAATTCTTAGAACAGATGTAATTGGGTGTCCTTGTGTTCTAGGAACACGTGTTCCGCTTGCCTTTCTAGTGATCAATCAAACTCGGTGACAAGTATTGGTGACATTTTTATGGGCTTTATGTGCTCCCGGATTCGCTCACGTGACACGGATTTTAATAAAAGACCATTATTAAATTCTCTGTTTTTATAAAATATCTACTGTCTAGCCCTCGCGGCGTTACCCGCGTAGTGATAGCAAGTAGGTACTTATATTGTGATGATGATGAGACTAAAAGTAGCCTATAACCTTGGACGAACTAGATGTCCTATAACCTTTCGCAAGCAGAAAAAAAAAGTTGAATCCGACTGGTAGTTCCAGAGATTTGTGTACTATAGTATACTGGATTAGAGATTGGGTGCAGCTGCAGATTAACTTCTCTAGGTACGCTGTATAGTATAGGTACCTTTATCGCGATTTAGCTAGTTCACATCGCTAAATTAATTTTTAATTTGTTTGTAGGTAACATGATGGTGGCGACAATAAAACTTCTAAGTATTCTATTCTTTAGATGCTCTGAAGTAATAATGCCGACATTTATAAGCTGAACCACAATAATTGCTATGTTAATCATAACGCTTTCAAGAAAACACTTTTAGAATTAGTTTTCCCATTACCTAGTAAAAATTGTTGAGTTTATTTAGGGAAAATGTTTTTTCTTACAAAAGTCTTCAACGCGCTCAAGACTTTTAAAACTACCTATGTAATGTAAGTATTTTAATTCCACCCATTTCGTTTTGTTTCTTGATCCCATCGAGTACAGGTTGAATGGTCGTTTTTCCACTAGACGGCACGGCACGGCGGCGACGGCAACGGCAACGGCGACGGGCCGGTGGTGGGGATGCAAAAATGTATGACGTCATGCCGTGCCGTGCCGTGGTAAGTGGAAAGGCGAGCCGTACATTTTCATAATTTTTTGCGTGCCGTCGCCGTCGCCGCCGCCGTCGCCGTCGCCCGTCGCCGTGCCGTGTCGTCTAGTGAAAAACGCCCTATCGAGTACCTACATTAATGACGGGAATTATTTTGCCCTTGGTGACAACCTGTATCTAGGTACCTACCTACTCGGTGGGATCAAGAAACAAAACGAAATGGGTGGAATTAAAATACTTACATTACCTACATAGGTAGTTTTAAAAGTCTTGAGCGCGTTGAAGTCTTTTGTAAGAAAAAACATTTTCCTAAAATAAACTCAACAATTTTTACTAATGGGAAAACAAAGTTTAAAAGTATTTTCTTGAATGCGTTATGATTAGCATAGGTAGCAGTTATTGTGGTTCAGCTTATAAATGTCGGCATAAGCATTTAAATAGAATAGAATGGAATAGAAAAAAGTTTTATTTTCGCCACCATCATGTTACCTACAGGCTACAAACAAAGCCGTCGGCTAGCTAAGTAATAGTCTCGAGTAAAAACTTAATCCACTTTTGGTCGAATCCAGCCTAAGCCGCGTTTCTTCACGATTTTTCTTCACCGTTTTGAGCTTGTTTTGCACATAAGTAGGTAAGTAGGTACTTACTTCTAATTTTTTTTTAATCGAAAAACATATGATGTTGCTCGACTAGGATTCAAACCCATTACCTACCACAGAACACTTATGATCTCACAGTAGCGAGTTGCATTGTGTTTGCCGTATTCAGCTGATAATTGGTTCCATGTCTGATTTCACAACGCGCGAGACACCCAGTGACCAAGCAGGACCAAGCTTACGATAACGCAGTCAGACCGGACAAGTAATGCTGAAGACACGTTTGTCCCAAGCTCGTTTACACCGCGTATTTTTATAAATATTAAATAAAGAACATGTGCAAAATGAAACCATTACTAACTGGATTGCTCATTTTTGTGAAGTAAGTTTGATTGATTTGTTTACATTTTGTACCCTGTGGTTGCGCGCGTGTAAACATGTGATAATGATAAGCTATGTTTTTTTGTTCTATAGATTACCGCGAACACAACTAGAACATATTGAGTTGTTGCATAGATTTTTTTCATTATGCTTTTGAAGACATAGGTGGGTACATTCTATAAATCCTATTAGTATTAGTATGAAATCAAAAAACATCCCATAGGTAGCCCTAAAAAATATACATACTTAGGTACTTAAGGATGTATTTATGGATACCCTTGTACCTTACCTACTGATAAAAATAATCATAATTGATGGTACATGCTCTCATGGGGCAGGGAATGTGTTAAGTAGGTAGGGGAACCTGTTGAACCTCGTCCATTGATATCCCTCGGCCACCAAGGCTTATCTCGTAATCTGTGCGAGTTTTTTTGTTTTTGTTTGTGGCATTATAATCGTCATTGGTCAACACCAACATGAAGCTAGAATCGAAAAACCAGCGTGGAGTGAGTGAGGCGTGCGCATAAAAAATATAAAAAAGTGCTCAAAAAGAGGGTATTTTTAATTTTACTTTAAGTTAATTCATACATTACAGTACATACTTACGAGATAACCATTTCGTGCAATCAAATATAGGTGAAATGGACTTTAGATAGGCATAGAAATATCGACCCAAATCGAACTCAAAGTGCATTTTAAAAATTCGTTAATTTAAAATAAGGCAATGTTGTACCTTTGCCACCATATTTGCTTTGTACTTTGGACAGGGGCTTACGTACAAATTTGTATCAAGATATAAAACAGAAAAAAAAAACACCGAAGAAGGTGTAAACAAAGAGAGAAATCTATCTTGTCCTAAAAGCTGTAAAGTATTTGGACTTTTGTTGATAAATTATTATAATAGGACGCGATAATGATCTTAAGATCACAGAAATTTTAAGAACTTAATGTTTTTTTATTATTATAGCATAACTTAAGATAAAAATGTAAATTATTATTATTTTTTATCTAAAGTATACAGGGTGAATTTTTGAGATGGGGCAGTAAGGGCAGCTACCTTAACCGTTGTAGCTAGAGGAAAACGTTCTTAGGAGAACATCCTTAATTTTTGAAAATATTTCGACCTGTATTCACAGATTTTGAAAAATATCTACAGTCAGCGAGAAAATGGGCCATTTACACAAAAACTTTTTTTGATGTCAATCGATCCTATTTCATCTAAGGATAAAAAGGCTCTTTCAGACCAACTGAGGTTAGAGTACTAGAAAAGTCAGAAATCGCTAAAATGTATTTCTGAGACAAGACAGTAAGGGCTACCTTAACCGTTGTAGCTACAAGAAAACGTTTTTAGGAGACTACCCTTAACTTTTGACGATATTTCAACCTGCATTCACAGATTTTGAAAGAAATGTACAGTCAGCGAGAAAATGGGCAATTTACATAAACACTTTTTTTGATGCCAGTCGATCCTGTTTCATCTAAGGATTAAAATACTCTATCGGACCAACTGAGGCAAGAGTACTAGAAAAGTCAGAAAACGCAAATACCTTTGATTTACATTTCGTACGAAATCATTTTGTCATTTGTCATAATTTTTTATCATTTTGTCGAAATATCTTCAAAAGTAAGGGTAGTCTCCTAAGAACGTTTTCCTGTAGCTACAACGGTTAACAAACTGCCTTTACTGCTCCGTCTCAAAAATACATTTTAGCGATTTCTGACTTTTCTAGTACTCTTACCTCAGTTGGTCCGAAAGAGCCTTTTAATCCTTAGATGAAACAGAATCGACTGGCATCAAAAAAAGTTTTTGTGTAAATTGCCCATTTTCTCGCTGACTGTACATTTTTTTCAAAATCTGTGAATGCAGGTTGAAATATCGTCAAAAGTTAAGGGCAGTCTCCTAAAAACGTTTTCCTATAGCTACAACGGTTAAGGTAGCCCTTACCGTCTTGTCTCAGAAATACACTTTAGCGATTTCTGACTTTTCTAGTACTCTAACCTCAGTTGGTCTGAAAGAGCCTTTTTATCCTTAGATGAAACAGGATCGATTGGCATCAAAAAAAGTTTTTGTGTAAATGGCCCATTTTCTCGCTGACTGTACATATTTTTCAAAATCTGTGAATGCAGGTCAAAATATTTTCAAAAATTAAGGATGGTCTCCTAAGAACGTTTTCCTCTAGCTACAACGGTTAAGGTAGCTGCCCTTACTGCCCCATCTCAAAAATTCACCCTGTATACCATAAATATGTTCTTCCCATTAATTTAAAAATAAAGCGTTATTTGATTCGATAACATGGTATTTTCATGAAAAAAGACTAGTAAGGTCAAGGTACATCTTGCAGTGACCAAGGTATATCTGGTGTGTTGTACCTTCGACAATTTCCCATTTTTTGTTCAAATCTCTTTATCTTCTAAAGTATCATTAAAAATACAAAATTTATTTCATAAATATGTAGTCAAATAGTGTATCTTTACATGTGTCCATATTTGGTAAACCTAATTCCAATCTTTATAGACAAAAAAAATTAAAGAAAATCGTGTGGCCGAGGTTCAACAGGTTCCCCTACCTACCTAGATAAGTAAGCATTTTATTTAAATGATCAAAAAACACGTTTGTGAGTTTACAAAAATATGAAACGTGAATGGTATAAAAAGACGTGCGGACTAAGGCTGTGTCCCCAGTAGGCAAACTGTGAGCGGCCGACTGAGTTTGCGGCGCGTATCGGTTTAGTACGCTCTTCCATAAATTTGAAATGGAGTGTTTACAGTTTGCTAGTATTGTACTCACTGTACGCAGTTTGCAGCGTTACGCGCAAAACTAGCAAACTGTGGACACTCCATTTCAAATATATGGAAGAGCGTACTAAACCGATACGCCGCGGCGTGTCCACAGTTTGAAATGGAGTGTCCACAGTTTGCTAGTTTTGCGCGTAACAAACTCAGTCGGCCGCTCACAGTTTGCCTACTGGGGACACAGCCTAACTAAATATGTGGTTCTTACTGTAAATAATATTAATTGTCTACTAGCTTCGCCCTCACGGGGCTTTGCCCACAAGAATTAAATAGTTACAAAGCTAACAAATGCAGAAATATTTTTTCAAATCTGACTGGTAGTGCCTGAGATCAGCGCGTTCAATCAAACAAACAAACTTCCGCTTTATTGTATTGGACCTGTAATCAAAGGGAACTTGCCTTGATGTTGAAATACTGTTTAAATTAAATAAGGTGTTAAATAAGGACTTTTCCTTTTAGCCCCAGAAAGCTACCCAGTCGAAACTTCAACAAGTCGTTTTCTTACCCAACTAATTTTAATGTTGTTAATAAAAATAATTCATGCTAAATAAATAAATAACGCAGCATCGTTTAGGTATACCCAAAGCTTGTGTTATGGGAAGAAGGAACTTAGTACATGCTTACATACTTAGATACTTTTTTTGTAAGTAAATAATACTTACTTACATTATTATTTACTTACATAGAAAAAGACCCAGACCCGAGACAAATATAAGAAGATCATACAAACATTTGCCTAGCGGCGGGAATCGAACCCGTAACCTTCTGTGTTTCAGGCGGGCCGTCACCCACTGCGCCACAGAGGCCCGTCAATGTTACTTAGAGTTGGGAATTTACGGATCAGTTTATATAAACTGTTTATTTCTATGTCAATTAGGTACTAAAAATATCTAGCACAATAGCTTACCGCTTTATAAGCACACTAACTGCCTGTAAGGATAATTATTCACTATAAAATTTTGTAAAATTACGGATAATTTGGGGCTATAAATAAATCACATAAGGTAGGTATACCTATACAGGGTGTAAAAAATGAATGGGCCCCGGAGGGAAACTACTTTGAATCCTTAAGATACAGTATTTTACTTACAGGCAACATTCCTTTATTTTTAAAAAGAAACAAAACTGCATTCATAGATTTTCTAAAATTCGCTTGCCTCATCCGGAATCGAACCAGCTAAAAATTCAAAAAGCAAAAGTCAAAAGTCAAATTCATTTATTCAATAAGATCTAAGATCACAAGTGTACCACTTTGTGATTCTACTCCTGTTCCTTCGCGACAAACCTCGCTATTTAATTCTACTAACGAGCTCTTAACAGTGAAGGAAAACACCGTGAGGAAACTAGCAGCTTTGTCGGCCACACACTCATTGACGATGCTTTTTCTGCTGATAAGATAAAGCCAGAGGAGCTGGGCAAGTCTACTCAATCACAACAATGCCCCAGGTACTCTGCATACATTTGTGATGTTGGTCACAAATGTGGTTTTGTGGCACGACATCATCAACGATACGAGTAGGTATAATACCTACAAACACTTACCAATAAATTGTTATCTATCTTATCTATAAATCGATCGCCCCAATTGACACCCTTCACACAAAATCGGACAAGTCATTTATCTGTGACAGGGCTATAATGAGATCGTTAGTAGGAGATCGTTAGTAGATAAAGTATAAATTTTGAACAATGTGAACCCTAAGGTCACTACCCAAAGGACTAATTGACTTGATCGTTAGTAGATAAAGTATTAATTTTGAACAATGTGAACCATAAGGTCTATACCCCAAAAGACTAATTGACTTGAATTACTAGTTAGGTAGGTAGGTACTGAGAGAGAGAGCTTGCTTAAAAATATTTTTAGGACAAGTTTTTTACTGGTGCGGTACTTTCAAGAGTTTAGGCAAAAAATTAATATTTCTAAATCTTACCGGTATTGCATCAACTTTCATTATGGCCGTTGGTTGGACAGATTTCATCTTTTTTTTTAAAGCAACCAGATTTAAAAATACAGTTTTTGTTTCAGCGCAGGAATCTATGCCATATCACCAGCTCTGATCCTTACTCCACTTCTCAAAAGCAATCACGTGGACTTTGCAAGAAACGCTTCAGTCGTTGACCCTCACTTCTTTCTCAACGTGACCAGCTATTCCGGTTTTCTCACTGTAGACGAGCGATACAACTCGAATGTATTCTTTTGGTATTTCCCTGTCGCTGACAGATCAGTGGAAGATGCCCCTTGGATTATATGGCTTCAGGGAGGACCAGGCGCGTCAAGTTTAGCTGGACTTTTCGATGAGATTGGCCCGTTCGAGTATGTGGACAGGAAATTGAAATGTAAGCAAAAAAAACTATGATTTATTTTCATTTTTTTTCACTAATCTTCCTATGGTTATGCTTACTCTCGTAAGATACCTATTTGAAATTTTTAGAATTTTTTTTAGTGCCCTGACGTATGTTAGATTTAACAATAGCTAGCCGTTCACGCACGCATTTACCCGATAGATCTGTCTAACATAGTGCTAAGTATGGCAAGAACAGGCACAGATATGCCTGCCTGCGGATAAATCCGTACGTGTAAGTCAGTATGTTAGCTGTTTTGCCCGCCAGGTAGACAGCTATCGGGTAAATCCGTGCGCGTGAATAGCTAAGCATACACGTACGGATATGCCCGTCGGATCTGCCTGACAGATTTGCCTGGCAGGCAAAACTGCTGGTGTATAGTGAAAACAGACACGGATTTGCCTGCCAGTCCGTGTCTGTTTTCACCATACACCAGCAGTTTTGCCTGCCAGGCAAATCTGTCAGGCAGATCCGACGGGCATATCCGTACGTGTATGCTTAGCTATTGTCTAGCTAATGTAAGCAAAATCACAGATGTAGGTAAGTAGGTATAGAATACCTAACTGGCAGTAAAATATTTACTACATTATATACTACCTAGTACAAAATTAGATTACTTAGGGTAAGAACGGGTATTGCCGGTCACTTAAGCAAGAATTACTGCTATTCATTCAAAAATTGATGTTTATTAAAAAAACTTTTATTAAAGGTAACTTTAGGTATTCTTCTAACATAATCACAACCATTAAGATCAGAACTATTCAAATTTTGGCAAAAATAAACACTTTTAAAATAAAATGGCTTTGACCGCCATTGCCCGACATGGCGGGTAATACCGGTCAGTAGGTTGGCAATGCCGGTCAAGGTTTTCAGCGGCACAAATCGCACACTTTTGTGCTTTTTGGCTCCATTTCCCCTTCGAGACTTAAGTATTACTTTAATTCCCGATATCCTGTAAAAGAAAACAAGCAAAAATTATTAATTGAAACGAAAAACCTAACATAACAAAATTTGACATATTTTTATAACCTAAATAACATTATAAACATTAACATTATAACATTGTAAATAACAGCACTCCCACAACTAAGCCAAATCTAATGACACCTCAATACGTTAAAATAAATTGAACTGTAGAGCGGCACAAAGAAATAGACATTTATGTATACATACCTAAGAACATACTTACTTAAATACATACAAACACTCGAAAAACATAACCATCCTTTCTGCGTGCAGTCGGGTAATAATAATATTAGGTACAAAAGATAAAAAAGTCAAAAATATCATCTAGATACTTGCAAACTTAACTTGCGGGAAATACCGGTCAGCATGACCGGCATTAACCGCACGTATACTTTTCAGATTAAATATATTTTTAACGAAAACCTGGTGCAAAGTGCTCGAATCTTGTGATTACATGGGTAGATAAATAGCTACTCGGCTATAATCACTACTGAAAATAAATGAAACATGAAAACCAAAACACTCACCTCTTATGTTCCGCGACCAAAAAGTTACAACGATACTTCGCGAAACATACTAACGTATGGTACTCCCAAACGCGTGCTCGGAACTGAGCGGGGGCAGAAGCGTTGGCACAGGGAATACTCACGCCACCCTTTATGTATGCGTATGTGAGAATATATGCTATATTTTGGAAGATAATGAGGTGACCGGCATTGTCACCTGACCGGGGATACCCGCTTTTACCCTACCTACATTACCGATAGGTTATGTATGTAAGTAGCTACCTAACATTGTAAGCTAAACCACAGAATAGGTGAACTAAATGCAAACATAGAAAAGAGTAATTAATATCACAATCCTTACGATTTCTCAATGCGACTTCAACTCCATTGTATTCAAAGTAGGTAATGATAGAAGTTGTAACGGTATCACAACCTGCATACAAAACAAACGGCAAGAAAGGCCATAGGAAATAGAAGCTCTTTATTTCTCTACTAATCTATAAAAATCTAACCAAAATCCGAAGAAAAGACGACAAAAACCGTCTTCGGTGGAGTATCAAATACGTGTATCATTCTGCAAGAGGACAAAATGCTTGCAAATACAAGCAATGATCAACAGATTTACAAATTCGTTAAGGTTTGGGTGTTGCGTTGCGTGAAGGTAGGTACCATCATACCATGGTAGGTAATGGTACCTACACATAGATCGCAAAGGACAAACAATGGCACTTAATAATTGAGCTGTTTATTGGATTCGAATGCAATATAGCGTAACTATTATTTTCAAATCGTTTCTTCCTTCCTGCAGTGCGATTCAGATATCCGAAAATGCATCCGATTCGATGATTTTCGGAAAGTTGATGTTTTTTCAGCGAAGAAACGTTACCTACTGTCCGTATTCGGAATACATTCCGAGAAGGTCCGAATTGCATTGCTGGATAAGTTCAAATAAATACTTTGCAGTTAGGCTATAGGGAAAGTACCTAGCTCAAAAGTACAAAAAGTAAGTACCTAAGTAAGTACTTACCTACCTTTATTTCATCGAAACAAAGGAAAAAATATGAGATGAGAATAACATCAGAATAATCAACCTAGTCATAATAATTATGTTTCAATTGATCACGACTCGATGTATCAACTGAATACATACATTTGTTATTGCATAAGGTATAAATAAGTAGGTAATTATGTGAATTCTAATTCTAACGAGTAGCCTCACAAAACTGTAGTGCCCGCACCCCGTAGCCCAGCCCTGCATGTGAGCAAAAATAATCACAAAAAAAAAACAAAGTAGTAGGCAGAAAACTAACAGACACAAAAATATTGTATACCTAGCTACAGTCACCTCAACCTGTGCCTCAACTAAACAAATATTTGAGCATGTCTACCACCAAGTCAAATATCTACTTATAGAGCAATTTGGTAAAATATACTGAAAATTTTTTTCATTGTGAATAAAATGCCTAGTACTACTTTTTCAATCCTCTTCCATCCGTTTCATTGCTTGAAATAAATACATAATTATGTACAGACAGGAAAACCAGCTTTACAGCCTCTAACAGACAAAATAGAAAACATAGATGAATTTATATAAGTAATTACACGTTATAAAATATGCTTATTTCATATCATGGATGGGCACAAAGTCTTTACGCCTGAAAGAAAAAGAAACCTTCTGCAGGGCAATTCAGAGCTTCTCAAATGTATTCCGAATTCGAAAAATAACGTTTCTTCGCTGAAAAACGTCAACTTTCCGAAGAAAATCTTCGAATCTGATGCATTCCGAGAAGTGTGCATCGCACTGAGCTGGCTGGTGATTTAAAAAGTTCGTCACCAGATTGCATCCTCTAGCAATAAATGCATTTGTTATTATTCTTAGTTCGTTTAATAAACGAACTTAGATAAGTACTTACCTACTTATAAACAAAATGTATTTATTTCGAGGCAGTTATTAATGTAATATACCCCGAGGAAGGGAAACAATTTCACAAAGTAACGATGTAAATAAATTATTATGTAGGTAAATTGACTGGCTAACGTAATTTTCTAGCTATGCTATGATTTAAAATGATGCTATAATGTCGCAAACCGTTTTGCTTATTTCCCTGTACTTATTACCTATATTAATGTGTTTGACAGGTAGGTAAGTAATTATGATTGTTTATTGTGTAATAAAAAATCGATAGGGTTTCCTAGGAAATGCAAATAGAGATTTTAATGAGGCCGCTATTCTGTTGATGGTGTCATTACAAATTGTGGTACTATTAATGGTTAAAAGAACTTACCTGAAGTGAATTTCAACCATAATTATACTAGATGCTGCGTCCGAATAGATTTAAAGAAAACCATGTAGTCCGCCTTCCATGTATAGCATCGCAACACTGTTTAGCGCTATTTTTTAGGCTAATTTTGAAGATCTGAAAAATATTCAAACAGAAAAAATGAGAGTGTAACACTCGTTTCTGTTGCTGTCGGCTACCGTCGGCGCGCGCGTCATTCTTTTCAGAGCACGTTCAGCACGATCAGCATTCTGCAACATTCATTTATTTATTTGGGTTTGGCACAATAACCGCGAAGCACGCATAATTGTTGTGCCTTTCAGGGTGGGCGGGAGTTTAAATCTATTCGGACGCAGCATCTAGTATAATTATGGTTGAAATTCACTTCAGGTAAGTTCTTTTAACCATTAATTATACGTCGATGCTGCGTCCTCTAGATTTAAAGAAAACCATGTAGATGTTTAGCGTCTGTTGCAGAATGAACATACAAAAAATCACAAATATAAGTTCATATACTTACTTAAGTATATTCAATATTTATAAGCATCATACGTAAGTATACTCTTATTAGTAGGTACTTATCAGTACTTCATTGATACAGCCTTAGAAAAGGGCGTGTCTTCAGTAGAAAGAAAGAAAACAAAATTATTTAAAAATTTTTGCGAAACAGAGAAAGCGTCCTGTCCACCTGACCGTACTTTTAATAGTGTTTGTCAAGTGTCGATAGAGAACCCAGCCCGGCTGGTGGCGGAGGTGGCCAAGAAGAAACAAATAAACACGGACACGTTCACTCCGCTCTCATGCAACGTATTTGTTTGATCCATCGAATAATTATTTGAAAGGTTGCGTTGTGGACAGGTTATTTCACAGTTAATATCAAATGATTTGTGTACGGAGGAGAATTCGACAATTTCTTTCTAAATAATGATATACCTACTAAGGTAGAATAGAGAATATATATATATATAACAATACGTAGAATAAAGTCAGGGTCTAATAGTAATATTTGTAGATAAATTGATATAAAATATGGCAAATAAAGTCTGTGAGCGTTGTCTTGTTAACAACGTAGAAAAGGTACCAATTTTCTCGACAGTACATCCAGTGAGGTACCTAGAATGGTTGGATATTTCGATAATTGATTTGATATAATAAGTATATTCCAAGGCAATGCTCCTGCCAAGTCGAATGATATTTTGAAAAAAGTGGGTTTTCTTTTTTAAAAAATACCTGTAAAGAATCTACTATTGGTACATACCGTACTTTTCACTGGTGTGCACGAGTGTTCTTACCAATAACATTTATGATAACGCTGACCGTTACTAATTAAGTTCCTTCAACAGCTCCTTTTGAACTGTTCTGTCGAAAAAGTATTTCCCTAACAGCTAGATAGATGATCTGTAACAATCTAAATTATTTGATTGACAAAAGATATACCACTGCTTTAAAGTTAGATTATAATAAATTCAAAACGTTTTTTGATAAGGAATTATAAATTTTGTCAACGGAGTCACTAGGAATATGCCGTGTTTTAGATAGGTAGGTAGGTACGCCTGCTGCATAAATATGGCGCACGCCTGGACAAGGTTGCGCCAAAACGGGTGATGTTCCCTTGGTTGACTAGGAAGAATAAGTATACCAGGAGCTTCGTCTTCTACAATTTAACAAAAAACATTTCAGTACCAATGCATATCGAGGAAATGCGTAAAAGCAGTAGGTACTTTTCCTAATTTATAGCAAAAGACGTATCAATTACATTTTTCAATTTAACCTAGACGCAAATAAATTGGTATTTGGTTGACCTAACAATATAGAACATAAATAGTATTAAAAATTAAGTTATTATAACTACTCCAGATTACCTAGATGGCAAGTAAGTATTGCTTAGGATCCCGGTCTGAATCACTAATATTGCGGGATTATAATGTAAGAAGCAAAAATATAAAAATATAAAATATATTTATGGCTTGACAATTTTAAATACTAAAATAAATATTGGTGGACATTTTTCACACAGCGCCATCAATCCCCAAACTAAGCAAAGGTAGTATCAGATAACTGATAGAATACTACTTGTATATTTTTTGTAAATACATAACATACTTATTGTACTTTAATGCCAATACATTTTATTTTTGAAATTGATTGAGATGTGGAAATTATAGGTATTCCATCCATCCTATTTATATATGACAGCGGTACCTGTTATTGATTTTAAGTACCTATGAAAAAATTACTATGATAATAGTAGGTGATAATAACAACAATAATTTATTTAAAACACATTGTATGTAAAGATTACTGCAGTATAGCAGTAATTTTGACGAAATGATGTTTAAACCTAAAAAGGCGGCTATGGTAAGCCATTTCGGTTGCAGATCAGCGGTTAAACTCTAGCCATATATATCATCAATCACCACATTATGACACCCCAACCATTAACTGATGGATCAGCACTTTATAGTTTGTAAATTGTAGATGTTGAAGAAGACATCTATTTTGGGCTTTATGTGCGATACTTAATCACCAGTAAAGTCTTCGAGCAGATATTTTTTAAACACTTTCAGTGATTATAACAAAAGCTTTAATATCTAATACTTACATTATTAACAATGAAATATTTTTGACATAATTAAGTCTGATTTGTCTTTTTCTTTGTTGAAATACCTTTTATTTTTCGCGTTCAAAACGCTTTGTGTACAGTAGTTACACCGAGCCGTATGCTCTGTACAGGACAAAATTCAGTGATTGTACTTATAAATTTAGCAAAATCACGGAAGGTTTTAGAATCTTCGGTAATTGCAGTGACATAAATATATATATATATATATATATATATATCATTATGTTGTGTTGATTTGAGCCTCATTTTTAAATATTTACGCAATTGAGTGGTTATCAAATAACGCTCCTAAATGAGTTTACTTTATGTTATGTTTTTCATTCTATGTAGGTTGGTTGAGCTGATATAACATATCATCCAGATAAGCTACTAGTCTGCGACTTTGGCTCTTAGAAATGATAATTATGATGTAATTATAAGCAATTAAAAGAAAAATATGCCTTTTTAAGATCAGTAGTAGTCATGTAGGTAGATACGCCCATTATTTACCTACTAGCTTTTACAGTGTAAAAAATATCCTCCATACTAAAATGGGGCGCAATGGTAATTACCATTATCAGTATTTGTTAATGTTTTGACACAATATAAATCGCAGTATAGAAGGTGTCCTATTTTTGTTTATATAACAATCAAAACTAGTGAAACAAGCTGACCCGCCTACTCAGTACATGCTGATTTGCAACTAAAAGTCACCGTTGTAAAACTTAGGTACAAGTTTTGATACGGTGTTGCTCATTTCAACTTTAGGAAATGGTGGGTCACAATATACTGTGCTGGTTTCAATATACTGTGGTAAGTATAAAATTTTTAAAAAGAAGTTTTAAGGCCCTGCAATACAACTGGGTCATCAGTAATTGATAATCAGTTTTTGTATGGTAAAACTAAATTTTACCAGCGTGAGGTACCTCTATTGTCGTCGACGGTTGCGGGACTTGTTCGGCGGCGGCTCGCGATGTAGCGGCGGCGGCGGAAGGTCTGACGGCCGGGTTGAACTCGAACTCCTCATCGTCGACGTGGACGGCTGCTGCTCGTAGTAGATACCGGTTCTGGACTGCAGTTGTCTTCGCGGTGTTTTGACGACGTGGGAATCGCAAAATTTCCGATCCAGAAAATTTAAGTTGGGATCTGTTCTACGAGGTACTGGATTTATTAATTTGTCAGCTTGACCTTTCGATGACCTTTGTCATGGTGAGACACTAATAACATTTATGGCACTTCCGACAATTTCTTGATGATCTCAAGTTTGGCAACGTCATACCTACATACAGTGTCAGGTAGGTATTTTGTGAGGTTGACTGGACCAGGTATATATTCGTGGTCCCAGCGGCTTTTGGGAATCTCTTATCGGTTCACAATAAGTAAAAAAAATAATTAAGTAAGACAGCACTTACCTAAGGGATGCCTTTCGGAGTACGTACTAGCAACAAATCTCAGGAATCAGCAACTTTCTTTCGGGGCGTCCCTCCAGCTCCTCTTCCCGTCGAGACCGCCAGCTCCTCTTCCCGTCGAGACCGTCCAGCAGTATCTTCCCCAACGTTTGGAGATTTTAGTGGGGTTTTTTCACCCCATTTTTTAACATAACATTTCCAAGATTTCATCTGGTACTGGCACCGCATGGGAGCCAACAAACTGCCGTGCAGTTGGCACGCTCTTGCGAACTGAGACTGATGAAGCCTCACCCATCACGTGGACGTCGTACTTGGCTCTGGCTAATCTTCCTCTAGAAGGCCATCATCCGATCGGCATGTCGGAATATCGGACGAGTTTCTCTCGTCACTTAGGCACATTTTAGACGGACACCGGAATTTGTATAGAAAAAATTATAATAATATAATAATGTAGGTACATTATATTTTTCCATATTCCTTACATCGGCCTTGCGTAGATACCCGCGCGTTAAGAAAATAAAATTAATTATTCTATTGTAAATCTCGAATCGCCACGTTATGTCATCAGGTTATTACCTGTGTATATTATGTTCAGGTAGCATTTGTGAATAGTCAAATTGTGCTTAGTAGTAACCACACCGGAGTTTCTGATCTATGATTATGATCTGTAGGTATAGAAGAAATAAATCCTCTAAGCTCCTTACTTTCTGGATGGCATCGCGTACCACCACGTTAAGAAAGTAAAATGTATTATTCCAGGGTAATATCACGTATCACCACGCTAAGGAATAAAAAATGTATTATTCCAGGATAATATCACGTATTACCACGCTAAGGAATAAAAATTTTGTAACCATCAGGATAATATCTCGTATTATCACATTAAGAGGTACGTAAGTGTGGGTAGTTGTGCATTGCTAACCTTTATTTTTCTTTCTTCGAATCGTAGAATTCTTTGGACGAATATCACTATCACTCCATAACAACTTTTTTACTCTCCATAAACTCCATAATAACAACATTCACTTTGCAAAAATTATCACTTTGAATAATCGAGTCGATGTTGACGATGCGGAACACGAAAAACGAATGACGCGCGCGCCGACGGTAGCCGACAGCAACAGAAACGAGTGTTACACTCTCATTTTTTCTGTTTGAATATTTTTCAGATCTTCAAAATTAGCCTAAAAAATAGCGCTAAACAGTGTTGCGATGCTATACATGGAAGGCGGACTACATGGTTTTCTTTAAATCTAGAGGACGCAGCATCGACGTATAATTATGATGGTTATCTACTTCACTGCATATTTTTGTCGACTTTATGTAAATGGCTGCCTGACAGGTTGGCCAGATAATGTTTTTTAGATCCTTACGTTAGAACTGACAATTACTCTAGGGAGCAATATGATTTAATAAAAGGAGACATATTATTACCCCAATGTTAACGAGAAAATAACGCTAGTAAGATCTATTTAAAAAGTAATAAAGTAAGAATCAAAAATTAAAATTTTAAACTTTTTCTGTCATCATCAGTGCGAGAAGCATCCTGGACCCGGAGCCACTCCGTGCTGTTCATCGACAACCCCGTCGGAGCTGGCTTCAGCTTCACCAACAGCCAGGATGGATTCATCACGAATATGTCAACGGTAACTATAAGCAGCCCCATGACGATTACGTTAAACTTTGTATTTTAGCAATGCGACAGCGATCACTACGCGACAGGTCGAAAAATATCACTAAAAATCGGATTCGATCTAAATAAATAAATTTTCTACTGCGCATCGAAACGGTTAACTTATTGGGACACTGTAGGTAGTGCCTGGGACATTGTTGAAATAGAGAAGGCTTGTCCAGCACCTAAACCATCCACTCAGCTAAATCGGCAGGATCCGCAGGAAAGTGCGCAAATACCTCAAACTTATGAATGAATGAAAATACTTTATTGCACACCTTAAAACTATATAATACAACCAATAATAAAACTAAGAAACAATGTACAATGGGCGGCCTTATCGCTAAAAAGCGACCTCTTCCAGACAACCTACTTCAACCAACATCAAAGTTATATTCCAACTACCTACTCATCTCATTATCAACAGTATCGAAATATAACGGGTGTATCAACAACTTATTGACACATTACCTCATTATTATGAATGTACTTAATAGATAAAAATTAACTTATGTCAATGTCTACAGTGTGCCACCCATCTGTACAAAGTGATGCAGCAAGTCACGACCATATACCCTGAACTCCGCTCGGCTCCGCTCTACCTCGCCGGGGAGTCCTACGCAGGCCGGTACCTGCCAGCGCTAGCTCTGAAGATACTGCACCAGGATACTACTCTTGGGCCGTTGGATGTTAATATGCAGGTAGCCCTTACGTGAAATTGGTATAAAGATCCTGATAACCAGGTCAACTCTGGTGACGGAGTTTTTAGACCGTCTAAAGACCTCCATCATGGCTTAAAGATTTGACGTGCCCTCCAAAGCACGGAAGTGCTCAGCTCGTAATGCCACTTGCGGTCACCCATCCAAATTGTGACCGCGCACAAAACGCTGCTTAACTTCAACGATCAATCAAGAACGTCTAAGCAAGCTGCGCTACGCGCGCTTCAAAGTCAATGGTAAGTACCTACTATACTGGAAGATAATAGTTTTACGGAGGTAAGTATAGGTACTCTATTCTCTCGATAGTCAAGTCATATTATTCTATTCTTGCCCCTGCCAATTTTAACTATCAAGTTAAAGTTCGATTTCCGTCAAGGAACTTAAAAGTTCATTGATTACCGTTTTTACATAGTACCCACTCTGGTCAGGAGTCAAGACAATGGAACTGACTTGAAATTGTTGGAAAAAGAATAAAAATTGTCTTATACTTAAATGCAATAAAAAAATATTTTAAAAAAACAAAAACCCGACTGCGTCAAAACTAAAAAGAAAAAAACAAGCCTGCAAAGAATTACTCACAGTCGGTACCCATTCATTTTATTACCAATCAAATCTTCCCAATGTTATGGGTCCCGACTGTGAGTAATTCTTTGCAGGCTTGTTTTTTTCTTTTTAGTTTTGACGCAGTCGGGTTTTTGTTTTTTTAAAATATTTTTTTATTTAACACTTTTTAGTTATGATAAAGTTGATTTTAAAATACCTTGATTAACTATTACCTACCCAACAAGAAATTAATAAACCAACTAAACTAATAAACTAAGTAACTTCGTATAGAGGTGAGTGATAAATAACTTCACGGTGAAAAAATCACAGTGATCTGAAGTCAAATGATATCACTGTGACTCGTCGTAAAGGAACAACGTTCCACCAAGGAACGTCATTCATTCTTTTACGCTCCGTTCTCTACCGTTCGGAACGATTTCCAATCGCATGTATGTAGGTATCCATACCCATATTATAAATGTGAAAGTGTGTGTTTGGGGTTTTTTGTTTGTTTTTTGGTCTTGCTTTCACGCAAAAACTACTAAACTGATTGGCTGAAACTTAGAATATACATAGTTTATGACCTGGAATAACACATAGGCTACTTTTTATCCCGAAAAAATGCATATTTCCCGTGGGTAAAAAAGTAGTACCTAGGTAGTTCACGAGGGCGAAGCCGCGGGTGTCCGCTAGTATTACAATAAAGCTTTAAAATTAAATTAAAAAGTGCACACAAGAAATAATTACAAGGTTTTTTTTATTTAATAACGTAGGTAAGTATTTAGTTAGGTACCTAGTATTTACTTATAGAAATAGTTAACTCGAATAAAAAAGTAGGTACTGATACCTACTAAATTTGCGCACTGTTAATTTGGATCAAAAGACATCTCGTTTCACGATTACGCGTAAGGTAACCTATGTAGTTACATAGGAAGGAACGCCTAGTGCGACATTGTGATCGACGTGACAAAGTCACGGTGATTTTCTTGGAACCGGAACGACAGTCACCGCGATATGAAAGTAACGCTTTTCCTCACCTCTAACTTCGTATCGCCCTAATTATTTATTCAATTTTATTCATCAAATCCATCCAATCCAATTCCCCATCAGCCAATAATTCAATCCAATCCAATCCAATAGCCTTGTGTAGTTCGCGAACGAAAGATAAAAATGAACTACCTCATCAGTAACTTTTCTCTCTCTCTCTCGTTCACACGAGTTCAAAGTGTATCAGTTAAATTCACCTTAAATCTCACTCATCCGTCTCTGGCGTTCGAATCGGTGTCCCATAGTAACTAATTTTATTCTGTGTCTTCTAGTTCAATTTTCTTTTCTCTAGTTCGATCGAACGAGAACGCCCACTGAACGAAATGATGAGAGATGAGATGAGCAATTAGTTCAAATCGGTGTCCCATAGTAACTAATTTTATTCTGTGTCTTCTAGTTCAATTTTCTTTTCACTAGTTCGATCGAACGAGAACGCCCACTGAACGAAATGATGAGAGATGAGAAGAGCAATTAGTTCGAATTGTCGTCCCATAGTAACTTATATTATTCTGTGTCTTCTAGTTCAATTTTCTTTTCACTAGTTCGATCGAACGAGAACGTCACTGAACGAACTGATGAGAGATGAGAAGAGCAATTAGTTCGAATTGTCGTCCCATAGTAACTAATATTATTCTGTGTCTTCTAGTTCAATTTTCTTTTCTCTAGTTCGATCGAACGAGAGCGCTCGCTCACTGACCAGTGTTGCCAATTTAGCGACTTTGTCGCTAGAAATAGCGACTTTTGCTATGGTGTTAGTTAGCGACAAAATAAATTTAGCGACTTATCTAGCGACTTTTCGACTTCAACCGGCACACCAAAACAGTACTAAGGCAAGTAATGGAAAGGTGAAAAGGACAAAAACTCAACTTGAAAAAGTAATTATGGGACCATTTTTTTTTTTTTTTTTTATAATAACTGAACTACAAGTGAAAAGTGAACTAGAAGAAAGATACATTTCTTTTGCTTCAAAAGAAAATTATCTCTCTTTTCTTTTCAGTGAACGACTTTGCGCACTGCTACAATCCAATAATATCAAAAACTTTAGATAATGGCCCTCAAAAATTGATAGAATAGGTAAACTTTTCAAAACGCAACGATAGCGCGATCTAGGATTGGTTCAGATTTAGCAGCGACATCTAGTTGTGTTTTTGGTAATTAATGTAAATAAAAAATAATACTGAGGGTTGCGATGTTTGTAACTTCTGAACTACAAAACCGATGACCTTGAAATTTTTACAGAACATTTTAAAGTAGGTACATACCTACTTTCTAACAAAATTACCCTTCCTTTGCGTTGCGCAGTCGGGTAAAAAGAATCAATAAAATCGTACTATGTGTTAATGAATTACAACCAGATACCTACCTACTCATTTTGATTTTCATTTCCTCTCCCAAGGGAACCGTCTTGAATTTCAGTAAGTAAGTAGGTATAGTAATCAAAAGTATCCTATTTATACCTCGTAGTAGTATAGTATGTATGCACTCAAATAATACCAAGTTTCATTTAAATCCGTCCAGTAGTTTCGTTCGACCGAGACGTGATGCGCGGCCAAGATACACACAAACAGAATTTTAAACCGTTATATTTCCTAAGCTATTATTTAAAATGAAAAATAGTAAAATAAACCTAACATTGATTTTTAAATACCTATTCAACGATACCCCACTTGACATAGTTCGTCAATTTTGAGTTTTTCAATTTTGACAATATGGCGTCTGGTTGTAACACTGGTTAATTTTGATTACTTTCATGTCTTTAGTGACACTCGCAAGGTTGAGACAAATCGATTGACGTTAGAATCATCAAAATCGGTCCACGCGTTTGGCCTCTAGAGTGCCACATAGAAACATCCATAGCGAGAATAATTATTAATCAACTTTAAACCGTTATTTTTCCTAAACTATTACTTAAAATGAAAAATGGTAAAAGAAACATAAAGTTGATTTTAAAATACCTATTCAACGATACCCCACTTGACATGGTGTGACGATTTTGATTTTTTTAATTTTGACATTAAGGCGTCTGGTGGTGGCACTGGTGAATTTTGATTACTGTCATGCCTTTAACAACACTCCCAAGGTTCAGACGAATCGATTGACGTAAGAATCATCAAAATCGGTCCACGCGTTTGGCCTCTAGAATGCCACATAGAAACATCCAAACATACATACATAGACTGATAAACACATTACCCTTCCTTTGCTTTGCGCAGTCGGGTAAAAAATAGTCTAGACTCTAGCTAGAGGTTTGGAGGTCACTGAACCTAAAAACAATTTATACAAAGATCCTAGTAACGGATTATCTCCACCGATTAACATTTTATTATGATCAATTATTCCTTGGCAACGAATGACCTTTTGAAGAAATTAAATCATAAACCAATGTAAAAACCTTTTATAAAAAATTAAAAGCTATTTATAAACTGCCTTCTCTTTTTCTGCATTTAATTGAAACAACCTTCTTTTTGGGATTTTTGAAACCGGATTATTTCTTGCTAGGTTCTGTCGTAATTTACATTTCCTCTACACTAATTTAAATACTCACCGCAGGAACACAACATCATTCGAGAAGAATAATGTTATTTGACTACGAAATTCTGTAAGGCGGAGGTACTTCCCCAGTCGGGCTACTCGAATATAGAGTGAGAAAAACCCACTAAGTATGCCCTTACTCTCTGCATATACTTGGAATATCACAAATACTAAGGTCACGAGACTTTTAAGTTAGCGTTCCATTCGTAAGCCTTTGATTATTTTGTAATAAGTATCTAAGCCAGACAGCCCATCACCGTTTTTCTTGTTGCACATTTGTTTTCACATTGTAGGAGTAAAAGGCACATTATCCAATAGAGACTACCAATTAATTTCTGTACGATGTTTTTTCACACAGTTGAGGGCTCGTGTTTGAGATTATATTCAGTACATTACGTACGTTACATGCATAGGTACTTAGTACATTTTATCTGACTGTTGTAAATGAGCCAACCTTTGACTTTTATTTATAACTTGGACAATTGGTATTCCAGTTTGACGACTCGTGATTCACGTCGCAAGACCTCGTCCCATCTTCATTGGAAAGTCCCATGTCCCATGACAACACATTATCTATCCTCGCACATCTATTTGGATTTTAAATAATAACAGATCTTAGCTATGCAAAATTGTTTAAAATTTCTGATTTTCGAATCAATGAAGGTCAGGTTATAAATGCTTTGTGTTTAATTACTGTGCAGTAAAATTTTTTTTTCCGAAATTATTGGTTTTTAGCTGTTTTGTAGAATTTGTACGGGGAAGTACCTCTACTCTAAGGATGAATTATTAAATTGAATAAATCTAAAAAATCTCTTTCCTTGTAACAATATAGGTAGGTAGATACTCTTGAAGGTTGTCTTAAAAAATAGGTAATTATTGCAGATGGATAACACAGTTCTAGGTGAACCGGAAAATCTCAAAACACAAGTATGATTCAGGAAAATAATTTAGCATTCAAAGCATCTCTATATTGTTGGTTCTACATAAACCCACTTCTAATCAATTCATGAGATGACAAGCCTTACTAGAAAACCCAACGCATACCAAACGGTTTGAAGGAGACAATATGGAAAACCTTTTATAGAGGTGCCCAACGAGAAAAATATTTTCTTTTTGTTTAGAAAGATTTGAATTTGATTTTGAATCTGGATCTTAGACATTTTAGTTAGGTACTTGATGGAAATTTCACAGAGTCATTTACTGTTTGTTCTTCGGAAAATATGTAGGTAAGTATATTCAGGGGTCTCGCACGCTGCAAACTTTTCTGTCGGCCGATAGTTTTATCGGGCTCTGTATGCAAGTACGCACACTAGGATTCAGTTTCAGCCACGTCTGTATCTACTAGTAGTCCGAACCCGTCCAAACTATCGACCGATAGAAAAGTTTGAAGTGTGCAAGAGGTCTAAGCTTACTCGTCAAAACTTTATGGTGGTGAGTCCTTAGTTCCTGCCCGTTGTTTCAGGGTATAATGATGGGTAACCCGGTGCTAAACCGCGACGTCATCTCTGACTACCGCAGCTACTTCCAACAGTGGGGCCTCATCGACAGCCAGGGCGCGCAGGCCGTGAAACATCTCCAGGACGCCTTCGATAAAGCTATCATAGATAATGACGCGGAGGCTGCTGTCGATGTGAGTATTCTACCAATCATTATATTTTATTTTACTTTAACAACTTTAGAATTTACACAGCTAGGTACAAAGATAAACAGTTATATACTTAAGTACCTACTTATAACAATAAAAGGAAATACATATTTAATAAAGGCCAATTGCAAATTAACATAGTTATAATCATACCATAATTTACATTTTATAATATTACATTTTATGTTTTCCAATGAGCTGAAATATTTATTTCATAATTTATAATTTATTTATCAACTAGCAGCGCCCTTGTGGCGTTGCCCCCGTAGGTATATGGTGATGATGATGATGATGATGATGATGAAAAGTAGCCTATGACCTTCTTCAAGAGTTTAGCTATCAAATGCAGAAATAATTTTTCAAATCGGACTGGTAGTTCCTTAGATTAGCGCGTTCAAACAAAAAAAACACTTCAGCTTTATATAATTAGTATAGATATAGATATTGTTAGACGTAATAATCTTTCTGTGATGATGACGTCATAAAACTTCTTAACAAACACTAAACTAATTCTAAGCAATTAAAACAACCTATATTACCTGCAACCTCGAAGGTGATATTTGAAAAATGTTGATAATTTTAATAACTGTGGCGAAATACCACAAGTTCGCGTAAATGAGTTGATACTACTACTAGCCATAGTTAGGCACTGAGAAACAGGTATTTCATAGATACCGAGGACTAGTTCTTCTTTTTATATGTAGGTAAAACTAGGTTATAAATATTACATATTAATTATAAAATAAATAATAAGTAAGAATACTTAACAGGAACAATTCCGCAGAGGAGCGTTGTGAATGTTAGCACACGGTTTTATAAATTTTACAATTTCATCGTTTTACTTACTTGTTATTTATTTAATTAAGTACTTAATTATTATTAGTTAGGTACTTATGATTATATTTCAGGCCCCACATAGTGGTTTATGGATACTGTATGATACTACTGGTAATAGCACAACATATTTATATTATTTATTGAAGGTAGCTAATTCGAAAAATGTGTTCTTGAATGACGAAAATACCTGATTTCACCATTTTCATTTAATAACTTGATTTTTGATAGCCTTTACACCTTGACCACTAGCTTTTATGATATCTCTGATCACTTTAGTTAGCATATTAATGTTAGGCATTATAAAGTTAGGTACTGTACGAGTTGGTAAAGTTCGAGAATGTATGGTTCACGACGACGGTTCCACTGAGGCGGAGAAATAGAAATAATTTATTTGCATGAAGTTATGGTATGTAGGTACAGAAAAGTTCTTAACATAAAAATATAAGTAACACATACTTACTTAATTTTATGGAGCTGAGCGGTGCGGAGCTTAGCGGCGCATGAGTTGACCAAACAAGGTGCATTTTGCCGCATTTCGATTTCGTCGTTTGTCATAATTTCAAACATATTCATTCATCTTTTCAAATCGTTTGTTAAATTACAAAACTCCGTCATTTGTAACGTAAGAGCGTTTGTCCACCGCCGCCGTCACCGTCACGTCACCGTCAACGAGATTATTTCTGTATGAGATCATGATGACGTGACGGTCTTCTGGTGGAAAAGCGGCTATAGTAAATGTATGGTCGCTACATCGGCGCCGTCATCTCGTTCTCGTTGACGTGACGGTGACGGCGGCGGTGGACAAACGCTCTAACATAACAAACATTAAAAAAATTGCAAATCTCCTTTTATTTTAAGTTGGTTGTAAGAAAAGGACCGTGTGCTAAATCATGATTGTTCCCTTCCAGCTTCGCAAACAACTGCTCGATCGTCTGGATGACATGGCGATGCAGCAGCAGAACTTCAACCTCCTTGAAGACGATCTCCAGAGCGAAATCAAAGGTAAGCGCAAAGTTAAAGGGTCTTACTTATGAAAGATGTTTAAAGTTGAACACTGGTTAAACAACGTCCTGTCTTTATTTGTGGATAATGACGAATAGAGACAGGACGTTTTTTAACCAGTGTTCAACTTTAAACATCTTTTATAAGTAAGGGGGAAAGATGTTAATGAAGATGCCATTTAATTTGAACTACTTACATAACTCAAATCAATTCCAATCAATTTGAGCTATCTCAAATTGACCCAAATGGCCTTCAAAATCTTCATCTTTAAGTTTTTTTTACCATTTGATCAGACAAAAATTTGGTGGTTTCAATTCTGGCCGCGTATAGGTAAATGGAATTTTCGATTCCGATAATTGAAATGCGTCACTAGCTCTAAACGGTGAAGGCAATCATCACAACGAAACCCGCGGCCCCCCCGTTCACTGCCTAGCCCAGCCTGCTCAGATATTCCATGTGCATCGTCGTATAAATTAAATAATGGTTACTGTGTTATTCCATAACTTTTCCATAGCTTCCATAGCTGATTAAGCTGAAGGATGGTTAAGGTGCTGGGCGAGTAGGTATACTGCATCTCAACAATATCGTTGGCACTACAGTGTCTCCTAAGAGGTTGCCTCTTAATTCCGAATCAATCTTCTACTAAAGATCTAAGTTAAAGGCGTAAACTGTGAAATACGAGTATGTTTAAGTAACTAAGTAAATGTGTGCTATGTTTTTTGAACACGAACTAGATGAGTTGATTTGATTTGATTTGAATTTCACCTAATGTCGAATGTCCAATAGCTCTATTGGACTAGTAGAGCTACGGTTATGCTGGGATATGGGTTCAAATCCAGCATGGGTGCAATTTGTTTAAAAAAAATCTAATAAACATTCTAGACTTCTAGAGGCTTAAGTTTTCCATTTTCTATCTTAAAGGGTTCCTGGAGTACATTAGTCGGGCGGAGGTGAGACAAGCGCTGCACACCGGCAACATCAAGTTCACGTTCAGCAACGAGACAGTGCAAGAGAAGCTGAAGGGAGACTTCATCAGCGAGGTGTCGGCCGATATGGCGCAACTATTAGAGCATTATCGGATCTTGATTTATTGGTAGGTATTCGGCGGAGTATTTCTATTAGAAAACGCTAAAAGTTCATACCCATTCCCTGCACCATCTTCGGTAAGTGAACGATCAGTCTGCTGCCGGAGCACTTGTGCATTATGAGCACTAAATGCGATAGTGTAATAAACTTCTCAAAAGGCTGTTGTCATATATTTTCGTTGATAAGAGAGTGACATAAACAAGCAATTTATTCAAAAATAAAAAAACCCGGCTGAACTGAAAAGTTGGAAACAGCATTATCTTATCAATCACAAAACAAAATTAAATTACAATTTCATTATTATGTAGGTATCTAGGGTTCGATGCCGTGCGCATTTTCCTAAACGTTGTTGTCACAGTTGACACACAGATGGCTCTGTGAGTACCTAAATTAAATGCGTAAGTATTTCTTAAATATGAGATATCTCCTAAATGGCTGAACCAATTTCGATGCAGTTTGTTCTAAACGTTGCGTGTGACTAAATAGAAAGTTTTAGTATGCGTTTTGGTTAGCAGTTCTATTAAGGGCGAAAAATAGATTTTCAAACATTTTGAGACTCGATTTAGTCTTCGAAGATGTCATGTTAGATTTTTAAAAAAATTATATTTGATATCAGTCCACCAACCTCTTGATTTTGACATGGATTTTGATATGATAGCGTGATTTTCATTTTGAAAATTCACACATTGTTGCATTTTTTAGCCGCACTATTTGATTTATCGAAATAAAAAGTATCCTAGAGCATAATCGAGATGGAGACGATTCTAACGATACCTCATTCATCAAAATCCATCCAGCCGTTTAGGAGCAACGTGGTAATAAAGAATATTACATACATACCCACATAGAAACGCGCGATCTACATAACCCGGGTGACTTGACAGTCAGCCGGGTAAAAACAAACCCTCGCTAATAAAAACAGGCGAGAAGTGTGGTTAATTTTCGGACAATCAAGACGAGTGATTGCAAAAAATCAATAGTAGGTAACCTATAAAGTTATTGAGCTGGCGAACGATCTGAACTAAGCTATCACTGACATCATTTTACTAATTGCTTTCAAGAATCCTCCGTGTTTCGGAAAATAATAAATGCTTATTAGTATAAAATAGAACCAAATAGTACCAAACAGGTAGGTACTAAAATTTGAAAATTTCCAAACATAAAATATCGCACTTGGTCCGGGATTCTGACGTTGGTGTCGATTTTGCTTCTTTTGTTCTTTAGTTACTAACCCATTTTTGGATGAAAATGATAGGATATCGATAATTTTAGGATTGTAAAATTAAGCTCAGTTTTTGGAAATGCTCAATAGCTATTTAGATTGGCAAAAATGATAATTTTAACGTGAGGTCAAATCACTGAATCGTAAAGAAACGACTGCGGAACAATCACACACCTTTGTGAGGTAACCGTCAGGTCCCCTGGACCAAATGCGATATATTATGTTTTGAAACTACCAATATTTAGTACCTTTTTGGTACTATTTGGTACCTAAATCAGATATTTTAGTACCTCGATGATATGCGAAAAAACTTGAAAATAAAGTGGTCAGACATTCTGACGTCAGGTTGTCTGGACCATATTTTTTTCACATAGTTAGAGGCAATATAACTTAATTAATTCTTTCTATATATTTAGTACCTTTTTAGTACCTTAACGTACCTTAATTTTTTTAATTAAATAATGTCCCAGAAAAAAGTTATGGATGAAATAAATTTTGCTGTTTACATTCTCCTATATTTTACTATAAATATTTAGTACATTTTTGGTACTATTTGGTACCTAAATTAGATTATTTAGTACCTCGATGAACAGCGAAAAAACATGAAAATAAAATAGTCAGACATTCTGGCGTCAGTGGGGCTAGCATGGACAGCGAAGACAACGATTTTGTCTAGGGTAGACTAAACAAAAGTGACATTAGGTGTAGAGTAGAACTTTTCTTCAGTCCCGAGCATGGCGATTGAAAGAATGAGCGGAATGAAAACTTTTCTATTCTACCCTAGAGATGAGTCTACAAATGCGAGCATGGCGTCCAATGTTATTTGATTTTGACATTCGAGAATAGAAACATTTCTTCCGAAATTGTCTACACCTCCTGAGACCTAGACAAGCTTTCTTCCATGCGTTTCTTTAAGCAGTGAGCAGGTTCGATAATTTGCCCATATCTTTTTATCGTGTTGACTCAGGACCTTGATTTTTATACACCTAATAGGGACTATAGACCTCAGTATCTGGTATAAATTTCAACTTGCTAGGTTCACCCTTTCCTGAGAAAATTGGTGGTGACACACGGGCAGACAGATGGACAAGAAAGTGATATTATAAGGTTCCTTTTTTTACCTGAGGTACGGACCCTAAAAAGTATATAAACTTCTATCAACTTCCACTCATCACGCTCCAAGGCCACTATTTGCCAGATCGTCTCGCTATCTTTTCCTGGGTCTGCCGCGTCGTATCCGACTGTCTTCTGGCACCCATTGAGTGACGAGCTTTGCTCAACGTTCCGGATGCATTAGATGGATGGCCTGCCCAATCCCACTTTAAACGTGCAGTCTTCGTACCTACATCCGCTATGCCCGTTTTCGATCGGATTTCGGACCCTATCCGTTCTTTTGATCCCTAGAATATTGCGCTCCATAGCTCTTTGGCAAATCTACGAGGTACGATTTTTGTGACTTAGTCAAAGACCATGTCTGAGCACCGTAGGTTAGTACGGGTAGGATACAAGTGTCGATGACTTTACGCTTTAGAGATATTGGAAGGTTGCCCTTCATAAGCTGCTTCATGGCCCAGTAGCTCCTCCATGCGTTCTCAATGTGGCGACTTATTCCCCTGTTTTGCCTGTATTTGAAGGAGACTACTTGGCCTAAGTAGATATATTCATCGACATACTGTATTACCTGCCCATCGACAGTGACGCTACGCTTCGTGCTATTTGACATCACTTGAGTCTTTGACTGTTTCATGACCAGACCTACCTCAAGGCGTTACTAAGTAAGTTTTACTCTCTACACCTAAATATCATTTTTGTCTAGTCTACCCTAGACCAAATCGTTGTCTTCGCTGTCCATGCTAGCCCCGCTAACGTCAGAATGTCTGACTATTTTATTTTCATGTTTTTTCGCTGTTCATCGAGGTACTAAATAATCTAATTTAGGTACCAAATAGTACCAAAAATGTACTAAATATTTATAGTAAAATATAGGAGAATGTAAACAGCAAAATTTATTTCATCCATAACTTTTTTCTGGGACGTTATTTAATTAAAAAAATTAAGGTACGTTAAGGTACTAAAAAGGTACTAAATATATAGAAAGAATTAATTAAGTTATATTGCCTCTAACTATGTGAAAAAAATATGGTCCAGACAACCTGACGTCAGAATGTCTGACCACTTTATTTTCAAGTTTTTTCGCATATCATCGAGGTACTAAAATATCTGATTTTGGTACCAAATAGTACCAAAAAGGTACTAAATATTGGTAGTTTCAAAACATAATATATCGCATTTGGTCCAGGGGACCTGACGGTTACCTTTGTGAGCTGTCGAAGTTACTATTTAGTAATCTATGGTTGTGCCTTATACTTCTTTGAAGGTCGAAATTCAACAGTTCTCACTATTTGCCTTAAACTAGTAGGGAGTCAAATAAATATTTGTACTTCAAAAGGTAGTTAAGAATTAATAGCCAGTGATATAGGCAGATGGTGTGGTCATTCGTAAATGGATTAGTTGAGAGCTAACCGTGGTAAATTTGAATTTGCATATAAATAGGATGTATTTTCAACTAAAACTGATGATAAAAAATTATACATCCTTGGCCTTTTAGCTCGGGTTAACACTGCATTCGATGCTGTAAGTGTAAGTCATAGATTGAATTCTCACCCGGGACAAACATTTTTCGTGATGAATATTATTTTGATCTGTCTGGGTGATGTATTGATATTACCTACATTATTTAGAAAATGAATTTGTATCTTAATTATTTTATTTTTTTTACTAAGTCTGATGATTTTGGTACAATCCTAAGTAAATTTGAATTTATGTAGAATGATTTTAGGTCTAGTTTGTAATATGTGAGATATCCAACCAAATTGATTTATTTTGTACTTATTCCTTTTGTTCTAGTGGACAACTAGACTTGACAGCGCCGTGTGTGCCCAACGCACAAGACAGGAGGAAGAAATGGCATTGGAGTCTGCGTGACTACTTCTTGAAGGCGCCGCGAACGCCGTGGTGGTTCAATAACTCTGTTGCTGGGTAATTAATTCTGTTTCTAATATTATGTTCAATGCATTTATGGAAAATGTGTCTGATAGAATATCAATAGGTACCTAATATTCTAGTAACAGAACATTTAGTAGGTAGGTACTTAATTGGATTTTTTTTTCTTTTTATTTACATAGGTAGTTACATTATTCAATCTACATAGAGACCACACGGACAACATTTTAGAAGGTTGTTTGATATGTCATGGTGAGAGCAGAGCCGACATGTTAGGTACCTACTCTTTCCATTATCCGTGTCCGTCCGTCGGTATTATCACTAGCGAATCAAAATTATTTCGGCATTTCCCTTATTGACTTTGAGCTTTCTAGACTTAGACATTTTCACTATAAGTGTTTTTTAAAAGCGTTGGCTAAACTTTAAGGGTATATCATCCCTTTTCTTTCATTTTACAGGTACGTAAAAAGCGGGGGAAGTCTCACTGAAGTGTTAGTCCGTGACGCTGGCCACCTAGTGCCAATGGACAAGCCAGACCAACTCGTCAAACTGGTTGACTTCTTCATCCGAGGACTTGACATGCCTTACCCTCCCAACTACATAGTCGGCGTCAACAACACACCAGAATACAAAGTTCCTGATACCAAACCAGAATCTGAAGTCTTGCAAATAGAGACTGGTTCCTCAAGCACTAAAGTGATTATGATAGTCAGTATTTTCATCAACGTGATATTAGTCCTAGGTATTTTAGCAGGGGTGATTCATAGTTTGAGATTGAAACACAGGGTGCAGTTGTTTAGTTACAATAACATGGAAGAAACGTCGATCACTGACGGAGTTTTGACAATGAGCTGACCGTAGTTATTATTAGGCGTTTTCTTGCCAAACTGAGACTGAAAGATGAAGAGTTTCTAGATTTTAGGAAGATTATGATCGCCACAAAAGAGTGTTTGAAAATCTATGCTACTCAAATATATCTAAGTCTTGATTCCTTGATAGCCTCGAAGCTGGGTTTCCACCGCGAAAGGGTAATGAGCGGGAAATATGGCTGAGCGGAACGCACGCTTTTTATGAATTAGTTTTACGTTTCCACCAATAGAGTTTGACTGTTGATATCATCACTATTTCTGCTAACTCAGTCCGCTCTCGACTGTTTGTTAGTGGATATACAAGTATGCAGTTTACTCTTGCTGGATCCGCTCCGCTCGCGGTGGAAACCCAGCCTAAGGGTGTGAATGAAAGTTTTTGTATTTTAGTTTGAGTCAGAACAAAAAACGTGAAACGTGAAAGTAATTGAAATGGCACGATACTAATAATTTCGTATCTGACGAGATGTGTTCCTAAACATTTAACAAATTAAATAAATTTTCGTAAACCCAGACACGTTTTTTTCTATTCGGCCTACGATGATGTTGCAAGCCGTCCTATATTTATTGTATTTTTTTAACCAACCAATCATAGTTTTTTTTGTAGTTTGCAAGCAGAAAATACGTATCTACCCAATTATGTCCTCATGGCACGCACGGAGCTTGGGCTCAGCTTTCTCAAAGCACGCATGTAGCTTTTGCGTAGCGGTGTCATCAGCAAAACATGCATAGAGCTTTCATTCTCTTAAGTATTCCTAAAGTGCTTTACAGTAGACTATTTTACTTTAAGAGTTATTAAGAGTCAAAGTTTTCACTAAAATAATGATTCATTAGAGGTGTTTTAGTACACTTCTACCAACGGTTCTTGGCATTCGTGAAGTTAGCCGTTTTGATGTGCGTGCAGTGCAACTTTTTCATACAAAATTTTCTACTGCACCGCGAAAAGCCTAACTTCACGAATGCATCCATTGTGACAACTGTAATTTAACTGTTTGTTGCATTCACATTAGGTACTTATATAGTTAGTGTTCGAGTTCAAATCTCTTCATCATTAGCTCTTCAGAATACGCATATATATTTTTTTCTATTTTAAAAGGATTTCGTCAAACAGAACCACATAACTTTATTTAAACGTCTGTATAAAGTTGTTGATAATGGACTTGACGACCTCTGGTTGGTCCGACGGCGCGCTGTGACCGGCATCTCGGATTAATACGTCCACAAAATTACCTCCACCTTTAAAGTAACTGAAAGAAAGTAGGTACCTACTTATACAATATCTAATTAGGTAATTTGATTCTAAAAAAGGTTTGATTCTTACGGTGAAACTAAAGTTTATGAATGTTTTAATCGACTATTATTTTGTTCAACGTGGTAGTCATGGTAAGCAGCAGGTCCTTGACCATGGCCGAAAAACTACCATTTCACATTATTATTGATATTTCTATCCTAAAGATTTGCATTATCACACTATAGCACTTAGCACTAATATTATAAATGCGAAAGTTTGGATGTTTGGGTGGATGTATGTTTGTTCCTCTATAACTCGACAACCACTGAACCGATTTGGCTGAAATTAAAAATGTAGATTGATAATGACCGGGAATAGAACATGGGCTACTTTTTATTCGGATATCACGCGAGCGAAGCCGCGGGTGGAAGCTAGTGTGTAATATTTTTTTCATGAACTTACGCAACAATTTTCTCATTGCTGTCATGCACTTGTGTTCTGGGCGCGTTCAAATACTCAGACCGGCGTGACCAGTTAAGTGTCTTGAAGAAGTTGCGAGACAGACTGTATGCCACGATGATGTCTAGCTGACCACTGAAATGTGGAAACTTATAAGATAATTCAAGAACCAAATGGAAAAAATGTGCAGAGAGTAAAAGATAACATAGAGAAAGCATCATAGATCATAGAGTCCTTTGTGACTCTATCGCACGTGGTCATCGGTTGGTTGCCTATTTCAATCGCTATCGACTGAGTCACCAACTAGTCGACAGTACGTAATACCCTAATCGATCGAGCGAGCGAAGCGAGCGAAGATCTTAGTGGCAAGTTAGGCAATTTTGCTTTGTATGTTTGTATGTTTGTATGTTTGTATGTTTCATTTTTATGTTCTCGCATAACTATCGAACCGCTTATCCAATCTGTATGAAACTTGATAGGTCAATAGGTTGTGCTATGGAAATTTGCTGTGGAGCGTATGAGCGTAATCGATGAAGGGGTTGTAAAGATATGGGGTTCCCAAGGGGGTAAATTTTTTTCAAAGTCACCCAAATATATTGAGTGGGGTGTCATATGAAAGTACTCAACTTATACATTCCAAAATGGTTTTTAGTTTTCTTCTAGGTTCTATAGTTTTTGAAATACAGTCAAAAAGAAAAATTATGAAAACCAATTAACGGAAGTATGGAGAGAGCTCCCGTTTCATAGAGTTTCGATGCATTCGTAGGTCTGGTTAACAGACAAGGAGTGTGGCATCGTTGTGGTTTGGTTTGCAATGATTTTAGTTGCTACTTGATATTTTTTCTTGAGATTGAAAATAAAAGCCGTGTTGGCCGATTGGAAGAGTGCTCGACTTTCGATTCCTAGGTCGTAAGTTCGAACCCTGGCCGTGCTCATCAATGGATTTTTCGATTAGGGGAGTAGTAGGGGAGGGGTAGGGGAGGGGGAGGGGTAGGGGAGGGGTAGGGGAGGGGTAGGGGAGGGGGGAGGGGAGGGGGAGGGGGAGGGGGAGGGGGAGGGGAGGGGGAGGGGAGGGGAGGGAGGGGGGGAGGGGAGGGGGAGGGAATTGATTTTCTCATACATTTCGTATTGAACTGCTATTTTAATAATTTCTCGAACTAAGAGGCCTTCCCTGAGGCGCGGTACGAAGTTCGCGGGGTCAACTATTGAATATAAACACGACACGACTTAATGTATTGCATGCATGCCTATAATCTTTACCATACTGAGGTAGATATAATTCTGTGGTAAACACTAGAAGGAGCACTTAACGTAGGTATAGGGGTAGTCAGAAACAAGTCCAAATCTAGGCTATCAATACAACGGTGCGCGAGATCTCAGTTCGGGGCGAACTACTAGTTATAAGGCGCTTGAGAAATTATTGATCGTGTAGGAACAGGGAGTAGAATCACCTACTCTTAAGAATATTCATTGTAATGCCATTGGTCCTAATAAAATGATTTATGACTTTGATTTTATTGCTTTGCTTTAAATTTGTAGTAAGTACCTAAGTATTAAGACTGGAGTCGCCCATGTCGTGGCCAACCGGGCAAATTAAGAGTGATCATAATCAAACAAGCTCACCTGTAGCTCATTACCCCATAATGCTCCAGCAACTCTTCGACAAACGGCTTCGTACTATTCATGACATCCGGCAACATTATCTGGTAGACCTTCTGGTTATTGTAGTGGAAGGTGGAGTTTCCCACGTGGATAAGTTTCCGTGTCTTCGGCTTGTTGAGGTAGATCTCGAAGGCTGGGGCTGCGTTTGAAGGTTTGTCTTCTTGGAAGTTGTAAATATTCACACCACTGTGTTTCTGAATGAAGACTATTGTTTCGTTGAATTTCTGTAAAGAATAAGATACAGATACTTAAACTATTTTAAAAGCTTTTTTGAATTAATTAGTTACTCTTAAAGCCCGTCACAGACTTAGCTATAATATATATTAATATTTTTATAGCTAGGCATATTACTATATAATTTCTATACTAATTTTCGCGTGACCACACACTCAGCTATAATATATACGGTATAATAGTACGGTATATTCGATCGAGCGAGCGAAGCGAGCGAAGATCTTAGTGGTAAGTTGGGTGATTTTGCTTTGTATGTTTGTATGTTTGTATGTTTGTATGTTTGTATGTTTGTATGTTTGTATGTTTGTATGTTTCACGAATTGTTGTTCGCGCATAACTGTCGAACCGTTCATCCAATCTGCATGAAACTTGGTAGGTCAATAGGTTGTAGTAAGGAAATTTCCGGTGGAGCATATGAGCTTAATCGATGAAGGGGTTGTGAAGATATTAGGTTCCCAAGGGGGTAAAAAATTATGAAAGTTACACAAATATATTGAGTGGGATGTCATACGAAAGGGCTTATTTTGTACATTCCAAAATGGTTTTTATTTTTAATCTAGGATTTATAGTTTTTGAAATACGACCAAAGAACAAAAACTACGAAACCAGAGCTGCAAGAGCTCCCGTTTCATAGAGTTTCGATGTCTACGTAGCTCATTGACTGGTCGGTCTTAAAAAAAGAGTGGCATCGTTGCGGTTTGGTTTGCAATGATTTTAGATGCTACTTGATTTATTTTCGTGATAAAAAAAATTTTTGATAAAGAATGAAAATAATTGGGGTAAAAAAAGTTAAGTAAACAAATATATTGAGTGGGGTGTCAAATGAAAGGTCTTTATTTGTACATTCCAAAATAGTTATTATTTTTATTCTAGGACGTATAACTTTTAGAAATACGACGAGAATTCATAATATGAAATAAATGAAAAATTAGATAGTACGACATTATGTATTGCATGCATGCTAGTATTTTTTACCATGAAGAGCTAGCGCAATAGGCATACTCGGCAGTAGCAGCACTTGAAATTATAGGGGTAGTCAGAAGAAAGTCCAAATGTAAGCCATCTACGGTGCGCGAGATCTCAGTTCGGGGCGAACTACTAGTAATATATATTATAGCTAAGTCTGTGACGGGCTTAAAAAAAGGAAACGCGTTTATGTCTTTTCTTAGTAAAACAGATTGAAAGTTTTTAAGCCAGCGCAAGCGAAATGCGAATTGATGCAAGGCGAGAGGGAGAGAGAGGCAACGCGTTCACTCGGCGAGCCTGCGCCAGTGTGTAATAGCGGCTTTAGAGTCTCAGGTTTTCTTGAGGGATCCAGCTTAATGTAAACTAAGTACCTAAGTTCGTATGAGCAAGTGGCCAACTCCGGTGACGGAGTTTTTAGGCCGCCTAAAGGCCTCCGTCATGGCTTAACGACTTAAAAGCCGGGATCGACAATTTAACGTGCTCTCCGAAGCACGGAAGCGCTCAGCTCGTAATACCACTTGCGGTCACCCATCCTAGGAGTGACCGCGCACAACGCTGCTTAACTTCAACGATCAATCAAGAACGTCTAAGCAAGCTATACCACGAGCGCTTCCAATGTAAACTGAAAGGGCGCTAGTTTCCGGCAAATCTACTGGTCCGGTACAGTGGGAACTGGCTTCCCTCTTACATTAGCTGCATCAATCATCTTGCCAGCATCAGTGTACATCACCGCGGCTTGCTCCATTTTCCTCAGCTCGTCGATCTCATCATCATGCAGGATACCCAGCGCAGTGCATAGCTCGCTATACTTCATCATGTTTCTAGGATCTATCAAACCGTTGCCCATCGCAATACCCTGGAAGTGTAATGGAAATAATATGGAAAATCTTATAGCCATCACCATTGAGTGTCGATTGATAGTGTTAATTTTTTTAACAAATAGAGCTCGAGAAATACGTTACTAAAACTAATATTATCACTTTCTTAGTCATCAATATTACCTCTTTTGCTTACACAGCTTCATAATTCATAATTAGTTTATTGTTCTTCTTCGACCAAAATAATATTCTGCCGTTGAGGCGTGATTGTTACGTACCTAAACATACAAACTTTCAGGATAATAATTTAGCAAGTAGAGCCACTCTATGTTAATGTGTGAATCAGAACTATTAAAAAACTAAATAAAAAAATTTGGTGAGTATCTGACGAGGATCTTCGGAGTGATGAACAGAAATACATATTCTACTTAGATAAAAAATTATATACTTACGAGTTCTTAGGTACCTATGTGCGAATGCAAGACACTAACCCGTAAATTAATAGAATTCGTCAACCGCTGTCTGTGAATTTGTATGGCAAGGGCTGGCACGTATTTGCCCGCGTAGGATTGGCCGGTAATAAAGAGCGGTGCTTGCACGAGCTCAGGGAATACTTGGAGGAACTGGTTCAGGAATGTCAGCATTTGGGCACCAACCTGTAGCCGTACCATGAACTCTTAGAGCAATGTTGAAACAAGCTTAAAACATGACAACGAATGTCATTTCTAAAGCAGTACCTAGAACTGTTTTAAGCTTGTTTTAATATTGCTCTATGAGTTCATGGTATGGCCTCTGGAAAACACGAAATGTAAAAATAGGTAGGTAAGTATCACTAACTTACAGTAATTTCATTTGAAACGAATTTCCGGTAATTAGGTAGGTATGTTAGTTGTTAGCTCGGGGGCATGCATAAAGCAGTTTCCCAACGGAAAAAAGGTAAAAATACTTTGCATCTTTCTATCTAGTTGTCTGATAATAATATCTAAACCCGGAATAAAGCGATAGTTGATATCTTTGAGCAGTTGACTTTCGTGGTAAGGTCCTGCATGGTCCCCGTGCGTGTGCATCTATTTTTCATGTCTTTTTGGCCATGAGCTCAAAATTTCTTTAAGAAACCCATTCGCACCTGATAATCAAGTATTTTTCTTGTGGAAAATGTTAATTTCTTATTCCTACGCAGGAAAGAAGTCATCGAGTTTTGAAGGCGTGAAGAGTAATTTTATTTTCTAAATATACCTACTCACTTTATATAGAAACTTACATCATCTTGGTTATTTGGATATCCTTCTTCAGATTCAGTAAAGCTGAAGCCTGCCCCCACCGGCACGTCCAGGAACAGCAGTGAATAGTCACTGGCCCAAGTTACTTCTCGCAGCTTCACTGGAATACGTTTTTTTTTTACATTAAAATAATAAGAATTTAGTGAGCTGATTAGCAAATATAACTAATCAATCAATTCCAGCAATTCCAGTAAAAAGTTTCGTTCAACAGCATCTGACTCCATCATCAAACCAGTTCAATGTCACCATAATTGCATTCTCTTAATGGAACTTGTTGGGAAGAAATCCAAGCTGGTGATTTGAGCTTCCTGGTTTTTTGTGCTTATACATTCTCTAAAAAATGTTTTTACATAGGGGTCTGTCTACCTACAACATTCTTAAGACTTTCATATCCCCAGCACAGCACAGATAAAACACAGACAAAACGAACGTTGCCAACACTGTACCTGTAGGTACCACAAAATACTTGGAGAGCTGGAGATATCTACCTACATATAGAGGGTGTATTTTTTCCAGGGCCACTTAGGGGAAGTCTGAAATCGTGAGTTATCGAAAAGCCATTTTAGGAGTTACGGGCTCGATTTTAGAGAATATTCGTTAGAAAAATTTTAGTATTGTGTCAAATGCATCACAATATCGCAGAAAAGGCCAATAGAACCGACCTCAAGTGGCAGAACAAATTAAAGATACAATAGTTATTTGTGCAACAAGAGAGGAAAGTTGATGTTTTCCTCGAGTGCTGATTTTGAATCCCGAGCGAACGAGGGATTCTAAGAATTGAATCACGAGCGTAGCGAGTGATTCTACGTTAGAATCCCGAGTCTAGCGAGGAATTCAAAGGCACGAGATGTAAAAAACTTTGGTCTCGTGTTGCACACAAAATTTTTCACCTCAGCAGCGAGAACATTACTACCTACAAATAAAAGATACAACTTTGTACATAATGAAGCAACTAATCCATAATAGGTATTCATTTATATCTATTTAAAAATAAAGCATTTTTTTTAGAAATGAAAAGAACAAATAACAGTTATTGTAATTTTGATAATTAAAAGTTTCTGTTTTGTTCAGAACTTACATACGTGCTTTTATACAATCACTTTTTGTCTCAACTCTTCTCTCTGGAGATAAATTAGTGTATTCGTCACTGGTTTCACTCATCTTTATTGTTTTATGAATTTTCAACAAATAACTAGCGTAACAGAAACAAATTCCCGCTATTTTATTTTTAAAAGGTGCGTTATTGTTTTTTTTCATAGACAGGCTAGCCAATGACCGCCATGCACTATCACGTGTCAATCTACGACATTCGAATTTCAAATCACTTTTCCTCACTGAAACCAGTGTGCAAAATGCGATTTTGCACACTGGTTTCTCGCAGCAAAGGATGCCATTTCGAGCTGCTGAGGTGAAAAATATATTATATTAACATACCTTCACCATTCTCGATTCTCAGCGGTCCCACTACCTCAAACAGGCCTTTTAAAGCAGTGATTCCCGGGCCACCTCCCAGCCATATTACCCAAGGAGTTTTATCCAGATTTTCAGCAGGAAAAAACCAGAAATATTGCTGCGAGTTATATTTCTCATTCACATTTATAAACCCAGCGTGACTTTTGAAACCGAAGAAAGATGTAGAGTCAACTGAAGAAAGGTTTCGCGCTAGCGTTGCCTGTCCTTGTTTGATGTATGATGATAGAAGAAGACATTCTCCACAAGAGTTCTGATCGGTGTAACTGGAACCTAATCTGAAAAAGAAAACACTTCGATGAGAAAGTGATCAGACATTCAAAATCTTTTAAGGATGACAAAGGGGTAGTCAGAGTAACATTCAAATATCTTATCACACTGAAAATAATAATAAATGATGCCTACCAAATAAACTTAGTAGCCACAGTTTTTCAGCATAATTTTGTTTAACTTACCCACCTTATCCACTGAAACTTTTTTTTCTATAGGTACTAAGGTAACTTTTTTAAGATTATCAACATATTTAAGGTTTTTGATGGCTGCCCTAAATAAAGTTAAACTTACAGTGAAATCAGCAACACAAGAAGCCTCATGACTGCAGAATGGAATCAGATCTGTACCAATGCCACCGGCACCGCAGGTATCGACGTCAATTTGTTACACACGTGACTTTGTAATGTCAATATTTAGATTTAAACACTTTTCTTCTTAAACCTATCAGATATACTTACCATGATGTATAAGTAATATGCATAAAAATATTCTTTTGCGTTTCAGCTACATGAATATTTCAATGTGAATCAGGTGTACCTCAGGGTTCACATTTGGGACCTGTATTCTTCATGTATTTATAAATGACATAGCATCTGTTTTCATAAGTTTTATTTATCTGCTGACGATTTGGAGCTGTTTAAAGAGTATGTCTGACGTGTAAGCTTCTACGATGGCCACATTTCCACGAATCTCTCAAAGCTAGGGGCGACTCGACTACTCATAATTTCTTTAATACAACTATTGAAACGCAACAAAAATTCGAACCCGCAACTTTAGGTCCAAGGCTCGAAAATCAAGTACCTACCTACAACTAAATAAATCATGTCACGAAGAATCAGTCCGCCAATAAATCTTCGGATCTTCCCACAGCACATTACATTCAGATCGCGAGCAAAATTAATTAGATCACAAACATACTCGCCTACTCATCGAAAAAACCAGGTAGGACGGGACGACCATTGATAGAAATCACAAGATACGCCCCTAGCTAGTGACGTTGGAAATGTTGTCATCGTGAAAGAGTGAGCTCGCTCACAAGCAAAATTTTCGGATCAAAGTAATGTTGCAATTGACGAGAGATAAAAAGAGAATAACACTGTTTTGTTAACTGTCTCATGCGAAAAAACAGTGCCACGGATTTTGTATATACATAAAGTGGCCATTTTTGATGAAACATCGGATTTTTCATATTATGAAACATTTGATGAAACATCTGATGAAACATAAAATCAAATGTAAATGAAGCATTTATGAAAAATTAGATGTTTCATAATATGAAAATTCTGATGTTTCATCAAAAGTGGCCACTTTTGACCACCAGGGCGTATCTATGATGTATATCAATGGATACAACCTTTTTTACGAGCGTGGGAAAATCGGCTTCGAAGCAGGATAACCTGAGACACAAATACAAGATACAATAAAATTATGATGTTCTACAAGACAGAGGAATTATTTTACAAAAGAGGCTCTTAACTGTTTACCCGGGTACGGTAGACATTTATAATAGGTATACTTACCTACTTTAGATCCTTTGAAAAGTTTACGAAGATATTCAGAGAAAAATTAAACTTAAAGAAAAAGTACCTTTGCCCTTATTTTGCAAGAGTGGCAAACATCGTTATGTGTGTACCTAGGTATGCGGCAGATAAGCTCATTACTAAATCAATTCAAGCCAAAGAATAGGTAAGTACCTACTTAATAAATTTACAAGATCGAGTTATGATTGGCAAAATACCGGGGAAGCGTAAGGTTAGAAGACGTAAGATGTCATGGCTCCGTAGCATCAGGGAGTGGACAGGGATAAAGACGGTGGAACAACTGTTCAGACTTGCGCTGGACAAGGAGAATTTTAAGAAGCTGACTGCCGTGGAGAGGCTCTAAGAGAAGAAGAAGAAAGGTCAAGTCAAGATCCGATTGCAAACAATATGACTTGATTTAACTGTTGATAGCCAAACGTAGGAGACCATGGAATATATTGGATACCTTTGCATGGTTAATAAAAACAATGCTACGAGAAGTTCACTTAACAGCAACAATGTAATGATTATATCACATCGCGCAATAAAAAGTATTAGGCAAGCCGTCCACGTAGTAAATGTATCACATCGAAGTTGTTTTACTACGAAGATCCTAAATATAGAGCAAGTCCCATCTGGGAGCGTGCAAGAATCTATCGCGAATGGGCCGTGGGAGCTATTTTATGCTAATCAGGTCATTGGTACCCTAGACCTGTTCGCCGGGTCCATAGGGTGTTCCGGTTTATTAAAAACACCTGACGATTTATTTTATTTTTAACTGACATTAAAAAAAGAGCTTCTTTAAAATAAAATAAAATACCCCAAGTACCTATGTTTATTTCTAGCTCAATAAAATGTACATGTAATACGCTACAGCCTTTGTAATATGTTTTTTTTGTTATTAAGTAAGTATAATGATGATAAGTAGGTATAACAGATTTCTAAATATTTACGGTTTGAAAGGTATAACTCCCGAGATTGACCCGTAATCACCAACTCAGGATCTGATGATGGAATCCCAGGTAGGTATCCCAAACCTATATATCCAGGAATAAATTTTGTAGTAGATTTAGCTTTTTTGAAAAAAAAAAAATATGTTACAAATTGGCAACATCAGTTGTCTAGAAAATATAATAGCAGTTCTAAATCAAAATGCACTGACTTTTTCTGAAAAAAAAAAGACTAATGAGGAAAATCAATCGCACAGTAAACGGGTTGAAAAATATTTTTTTAATGCAAATTTTAATAAGCTCTATCGTGTTTATTAGATGAATTTTGATTAAATACTACTTAATTGAGCTATTTTATCATGGTAATAACTGCAACAACAATTCAATTAGTTCACGTTTCTGTGAGCCAGGGTGTTTGTTTACCTAAATATATACTTACTTACTTAAATTAAAGCACTACTTTTGTTTTTTTTGTAATAATAAAAATATTTTAAACTATTTATTCACAAAAATGAACAAAGCCAGGAGGGCTTTTATTAAGGTAGGTATTATCAAAATTATGAGTTACATTATATTATGTAGGTACTTATAGATCTCAGCTAGGGGCTTTAGCTGAAATAAGTAGCTGCTAAATCTATTGCCGATTCTTTTCATTGTCACACGAGTGACAAGAAAAAAACATTCTTAGTTAAAAATTAAATGGTATCATTAATTGTTTTTCAATATTATAATTTAAAGCATAATGCATACTGTTTAATTTAATATTTTAAAGCTATATTTAAGTAATTAAAATTTATAATTTAAAAATTTTTTTCGAGCACCCTGTGCAACCGATCGAGATAAATCCAAGTTCAAGGCACAAGTGCAGAGTAGGTATAGATACAGGCCCGGGCCGCTAGGACGAGGGCCAGTCGCCAGCGGTGGACCACTCGGGCAGGACCTCACTATGACTCTCTTACGGACCATTGTGATATTAACGTGAGTATTCTGAGGGAAATATAATAATTTGTCATCTTAGCAAGGCTTTAGAGAACGCTTTTTTTTGACACTCGACAATGAAAAGAGACGGCAACAGATTTAGCAGACATCTGAGCTCTAGGAAGCCTTTAAGTCCAATATGAATAACGGGGTTATAGTTTCAAGCTTTTGTAAGCTGCGTTTAAATGCAATGAGGAACTCCGTTGAATAGCTCTTGACTCCATCAGATCAGCTCGCTACGTAATACGACGTTGTCATGCAGAATCAATAAGTGTACTCAATTTCAGCTCAAGCGGAAACAGTGGTTCAAATCTTGCTTGAAAATTTTGAAACGGGAAACTTAATCAACATTGCAAGTAAAAGAAAAGCTCCACCATGAAATATAGATAAAAAAACGAAATAAAAGCTTGTATAATACATCATCATAATGCATAATCCAAAGCTTTTATCAACAGATGCGTAAACTGCGCTCTAAGCGGGGAAAGGCCGTCCCTCCCCCTCCCGGAACTCCCTCCCGGCGAGGCTCCAGAACCCATCCTCACCTTCATGGAGCGAACATACGTGGCAGGTCGAGGCAGAGCTACCTATGACGCTGGCTCTCCTCTCCTACTAACCCCGTATATAGAGCAGAAGAAACTGAAAGAAGCGAGAGAGGCAGCGTACGTTGACCCCGCTTATTTGCTGCCGGGGATGGACAGCTACGCTGGTTATTTGACGGTAAGTTTAAGTCGCAGGCAGAAGCTAGTACCGTCATTCAGGGTGACTTTAGCCCTGGGGGAGGACTTTGGCCCAAACCGGGAAAACGATTTGAATTCCCGCCACGTTAATATGGCTTCAGTGAGTTATTGTCATAGTTCTAACCGTACAGTTTGCACAATGGATCTAGGCATTCGTGACCCTTATTTTGCCCAGCAAAAGTCATTGTGACTGTCTGTTATATCTCTGAGCTACAGCTACTAATCGAAGTAATTACAACCCATAAGCAAGCCCATTACATCGACTACCTACAAAAAAAGTTTATACCTACTTACTTAAAACTTTTAGTAAAAACTTTACAAAATTTAGGCTAAAGTCACCATGAATTACCGGTAGGTATTGTATGAAGTAATTTTATGAGCTAGCTAATATTTTGAAATATTTTTTCCAAGTTCTCCCAACACTAGGTTGACTTCGCTCTGCCTTCCTCAGTCCAAAATGAAGCTTAGTGAGAATTGAAAACTTAGATCTGGAAGATAATGTAATTTTTTGTAGAAGAGAGGTCGGGCGCCGGGCGCCAGCCGACGCATGACTTTCCGATTTGTTTTTAAAAGCTGGGGAACAGGTTTTCTGGTGTTAGTGGAATGTGGATACTACTGTGCTAATTTAAAAGTCAATAAACTCAAACAGGAGATGTTTATTTTTCTCGATATGCCTCACTCCTAGAAATTTCTCGAAATCCCTGACGTTAAACCAGCTGTTTGTAAGAGTACAAGAGAAATAATCTTATATTTGCATCTATGTATTCTCTTAGCAGAAGATATTGAAAAGCTTACAATACTTTCCATCGTTGTTTTGAGCACAAGTCAAAGTATTTTAACATAACTTACCATAAGTGTGTTAATTTTACCATTTACATAGGCTTTCCTTTCTTCAGGTAAACAAAGAATACAACGCGAACCTCTGGTTCTGGTACTTCCCGGTATCAGGCAAGGCGGTAGAAGACACGCCCTGGATCATCTGGTTGCAGGGAGGGCCGGGCGCCTCCTCTCTGTATGGCCTTTTCACTGAGATTGGACCTTTCTTTGTCACTGATGATAATAACTTGGAAGGTAAGCTATACTTTTTTGCATAAATCAGAGCTACAATCATGCCCGGTTTGACGATCATCTGAATTTTTTTTTCGATTTTTTACGACAACATTGAACATTAGTCATAAGCTAACTTCTGTTATAGTCCATTCCTCATCAAATTGTCTCGGCCACCTCGTTTGCTTTATAAAACTCATGGGGTATATAAATTCACTATATTAGCATTTGTTAGTAGCAATCTCTACTTCTAACAAAAGCCTTCTGAAATTTTTCGGAAAGCTTATACTTAGCAAAAATCATAAATTATGATCAAAGTTTATTTGGTGGCCACAAAACAGTGTAAAATGAAATTTATTTCATGCTGTATAAGATCGGAATCAATAAACGGACTTGAATGAACAATTCTTATATGTGTTTTTGTCAACAGAAATAAAACACTCATGGGGCAAGAATCACTCTCTGCTGTTCATCGACAACCCTGTAGGTACAGGGTTCAGTTTCACTGATGATGATCGCGGTTATGCTACTAATCAGACTACGGTAAGACTTAACTAATACTTACCTTTTGTTTCCTAATTTGTTTACACTTTATGAGTATTTCTTTAATGAAAAAAGTCTAAGTTTAAGCTGTTATATATGTACGTATGTGTATGAATAAGCTCTAAAAATGATGAAGGGAAACATCGTAAAGAAACCAGTAAGAAAATAAGGTGAAAAAGAGCTGGCAACACTTCACATGTCAGCCCCGTTTCTGTGATTCAGATGTGATCCTGCTGTTTAATATTATGTAGTGTCCCACTGCAGGGCAAAAGCCAAACTTTCTCACTCTCCAATCATCTCCAATTTGGGCCACTGCATGTGGACTAATCCTTTAGTCATCTAACTCGTCTCTCCATCTACGACGTGAGCCTAAATAACTTATTTAATTCATAACAGATTGGAGAAAACCTGTACACAGCACTCCAACAGTTCTTGACAATCTTCCCTGAGCTACGGAAGGCTCCACTGACCATCGCTGGAGAGTCCTACGCTGGCAAGCACATCCCTTCCATCGGCGTCCAAATTCTATGGCATAGGCAAGAGGACGAACCAATAAACCTTCAGGTTTGAACAATTTGTGAAGAAAGACAATCTCGTAGCAGATTGCTACGTCGTAGAGCAGTCGTAGCAGTTTGCCTCTTAGTTATGAGTACGGGATCCTGGATTTGAAACAAACGATTTATCAATTTTAATACATATTCTTGTTATGAGCTAGGTGTGCAATTTGTGACGCTCTATGCGTATAATAATTCATGGATCTTTTATTCCAACATGTGCCCATGTCGCACATTTGTTCCGGGAGCACCGCGGGAATATGGCAGGGAATGGGTTAACTAACATTTACGTATAATTCATCATCATCATCATCATCCTGACTTCGCCCACTGCTGGGTTAGGCCTCCGCTTTTGTGTGCCACTCCTCTCGGTCCTGTGCTAGCCTCAGCCAAGTTCGTCCCACGACACTCGTTATATCGTCTGCCCATCATACTTACATTAATTAAAGTATTTTACACAAAGAAAAGAGAGGTGAATTGAAAGTTTCACTCACATTTTGTACATTCCCAGGGTCTGGCCATCGGCAACGGGTTCATCGACCCGTGCCACTTACAGCGCTACAGCCACTTCGTGCGGGAGGTTGGATTAGTGGATGACAGTGTGGCTGACACCATGAGCCATCTGGAAACTGCTGTGATCCAGTTCATCAAGGAAGGAGAGATGCTGAAGGCTTATGCGGTAAGATTAATGTATTTTTTTGATAGAGTTTTGAATCTTTACAAAAGGAGGAATTCTACAAACCGAATTTTGTATAGTTTGACCAAGTTCTGGGTTGGTTCCGGTTTACATTAACTACGTCCACATGTCAGTTAAAAATGATAAGAACGGACAGTACCAAATACTTAGTTGTGCGAAAAAAACCGCTCAGATTTGTTACACACAATTGTTCTAATAAGACTTTGCAGGTTTCTTACTGGATGCCCTAACAAAAACTCTTATTTTTTCAGTATTACAACTATCTGCTCCAGTTCTTCCTAACAAAGTCCAAACTGTCCAATCTCTACAACTACCTACAAGACGACATCCAACTTGATGGTGCTTACTTGAACTACATCCAGCGCGATGACGTCAGACGCGCGCTTCACGTCGGCAACACCAACTTCACGTCGATCGGAGTGGTGTATAGGAAGCTGGTGCCTGACTTTATGGGGAGTGCTAAGATGTGGCTGGAGGAGTTACTGGAGAATTATCGGGTGATGTTGTACAAGTGAGTAGTAATGTAGATTTTTTTTAAATCTAGCTGGTGGTAAAGGAGGCTTTTGGCCAGCATGCTGGCCAAAAGCCTAGGAAAGCCTAGGGATTGCTAGGCTACTAATTTAGTTTTAACATCTAGGTAGGTAGGGACTACTTACTACCTACTTAGAAGCATTATCATAGTTAGGTAGGTACAATTTGTTTTAATCACTGTAAAGTTACAAAAAACCTCAATTTCATTTGCTTTTGGGGTGAAAATCGAAGCACGTTATGAAGTTCTCGTTAGAGTTTTCGGAAAGAAAGTAGTCATAATAAACCCTGTAGATATAAGTAGGTACCTACCTACCAAGTACCTACCTACCTACTACCTACCAAGTGATTCTCTTTTCGCTAAAAATCTAATTTCCTTCTTCCAGTGGTCACTTGGACATCATAGTGGCATACCATCCATCAGTCAACATATACAACGCACTGGATTTCTCAGGGTCATCGGAATTCAAGACTGCCCAGAGAATGCCCTGGTACCACAACAAAGGTTTAGCTGGGTAAGTTAAACCTCGTGTGAAACAAAACAATCTGTTTACGAAGTAAAAAAAATTCATAAAGCTCTGCTCTGATTGCTCTACAGTACCTAGGTAATTTTGTTTCTCAAACTAAGATAGGTCAATCAGCTTAGACACCACGGATTGTCGTGCACCAGGGCTGCCTCAACTTATTTAGCATTGCCATCCAGCGCAGCGTGGTAATGCTGCCAGTCAGTGTCTTGGGCACGCTTCCAACTGGCAACGGCTTGGATCAGTTGAGCTACCTATAGATCTCTTCCAATCCAACGATCCTAAGGTGGCTCAACTGGATCTTATTGAATTTTATAAAGCTATGTAGGCAGAGGCGTATTTTAAGATTCAGCGCCCTAGGCCAGTAAGGTTTGCCGCCCCCTGCAAATATTTGTCTCGGGCTTGAAACTTGGTTTGCACTCTGCTCGCAAAATAGTCATGAAGCTTATAATAAGCGAGCGAAGCGAGCCGATTTTTTTTTAAGACAACAACAGACACTTGATTTTGCTCACGGTTCTCAAAGAAAAGGTTGGCTGCTTGTAGGTTCCTATTCTATATGCGAGCGAAGCTAGCCGAATTTTTTTATGACAAATGCAACATGTGAAACTTGATTTTGCTTACGGTTCTCAAAGAAAAAGTTGGCTGCTTGTCGGTTCCTATTCTATATGCGAGCGAAGCGAGCCAAATTTTTTTATGAAAAATTCAACATGTGACACTTGATTTTGCTTACGGTTCTCAAAGAAAAGGTTAGCTCCTTGTCGGTTCCTATTCTATATGCGAGCGAAGCGAGCCGAATTTTTTTATGACAACTTCAACATGTGACACTTGATTTTGCTTACGGTTCTCAAAGAAAAGGTTAACTGCTTGTCGGCTCCTATTCTATATGCGAGCGAAGCGAGCCGATTTTTTTTATGACAAATGCAACATGTGACACTTGATTTTGCTTACGGTTCTCAAAGAAAAGGTTGGCTGCGTGTCGGTTCCTATTCTATATGCGAGCGAAGCGAGCCGAATTTTTTTATGACAAATTCAACATGTGACCCTTGATTTTGCTTACGGTTCTCAAAGAAAAGGTTGACTGCTTGTCGGTTCCTATTCTATATGCAAGCGAAGCGAGCCGAATTTTTTTATGACAAATGCAACATGTGACACTTGATTTTGCTTACGGTTTTTAAAGAAAAGGTTGGCTGCTTGTCGGTTCCTATTCTATATGCGAGCAAAGCGAGCCGAATTTTTTTAAGACAAATGCAACACGTGACACTTGATTTTGCTTACGTGCTCAAAGAAAAGGCTGGCTATTTGTCGGTTCCTATTTCGCTTTCAGACATAACTCAATTTGCTCGTAAAACACTGATGAAGCTAAAATGCGAGCGAAGCGAACCGAATTTTTTGAAGTAAAATGCAACATGTGACACCCAAAGATACGTTTTCCTAAAATCGTCTCGAGGATTTATTCCCAGAATACCAATTTATTGTAACGAATTATCCCTTCGAGCTTAAAAGAAAACCTACGTTTCCTGTCAAATGAAAATCTCTGAAAATGGCCAGTCAGATAGTCTTGATGTCTAAAACGTTACCACCAAATAAGTTTTTGTTTTTGTTCCTCGCTCTCAACCAAATAAGTTTTATCTTTTGTTAATTAGGTACCTAGGCTTTTTTTTATTTTTTTCGGGCATATAAGGATTAAGAAAAAAGCGCATGAAACTAAAAGCGCGGGGCGGCGGCAGCCGCCCCTCGCTCCGAGCCAAATAAGTTTTAGATTTTGTTAGTTAGGTAAACTTTTTTTACTTTCTTCAGGCGTATAAGGACAAAAAGAAAGGCGCATGGAACTGTAAGCACGAGGCGGCGCAAGCCCCCCTCTCTCTTAACCAAATAAGTTTCACCTTTTTTTTTAGTTCGGTAGGCTTTTTTTTAATTTCTTCTAGCATGTAAGGACAAAAAGAAAGGCTCATGAAGCTGAGAGCGAGGGCGGCGCAAACCGCCCCTCGCCAACCAAATTTTAGTTTGTGTTAATTAGGTAAGCTTTTTACCCGGCTGACTGTCAAGTCACCGGGTTATGTAGATAGCGCGTTTCTATGTATGTGGGTAATTAAGTAATATTCTTTATTACCACGTTTCTCCTAAACGGCTGGATGGATTTTGATGAATGAGGTATCGTTAGAATCGTCTCTATCTCGATTGTGCTCTAGGATACTTTTTATTTCGATAAATCAAATAGTGCGGCTAGAAAATGCAACAATGTGTGAATTATGAAAATAAAAATCACGCCATCATATCAAAATCCATGTCAAAATCAAGAGTCTAAAATCTAACTAAAATCAAAAATCTAACATGACATCTTCTAAGACTAAATCGAGTCTCAAAATTTTTGAAAATTTATTTTTCGCCCTAAATGAATAATCGGCTTGCGCCGCCCCTCGTAGCCTGCCGCCCCGGGCCATGGCCCTCTTGGCCTAAGGGTAAATACGCCCCTGTATGTAGGTAAAATATGTTAGTAAGTAGGTAGTTAAGTTTGTAGTTTAGTTTCTGTAGGTAAATAAAACTTAAATACATGTTAGGTACTATCTACTTATTTCTCTAACTTACCTAGTTCACAAATAGGTACCTAGGTACCCACTCTACTATCAAAAATAGCTACTCGCCAATAGATGTCGCTGTTTAATTCCTCTTTAGTTTTGCGACATTTTTATATCACCATCTCTCATGTTTTATAATTTATAAGCTTCATTGACTTGTTTGTATTTTGAAAATTATGCATAGGTACTTATACTTACCTTTATTATCATAATAATACTTACTCCGCTCTCTTTGTTTTCATAACACTATATTTTTTTAATTCAGTGTTTTAAGATAGATGGCGCTTAAAGTTTTCCTGCAATAATAAATTTTTGTACCTACTTTAGATACTACAAAGTGGCGGGAAACCTAACCGAAGTCATGATACGCGGAGCTGGCCACATGGTTCCTGCGGACAAGCCAGCAGCATCCCTCGGCCTCATCTCAGCCTTTGCTCGTGGCATTTCCCTTGAAGACGACACCGGCAGCCTTGTAGATGTAGAAAAAAACTTGGTTCGAAGACATCAGCTGCCCCTGCAATAAAATTGTTATCAATAAAGACTTATTTCGGATTACTTACCTACTTTTATGGTTATTTTGATTAATTAAATTAATTTACCTACCGTAGCTTTTTTATTTTTCATTTGACATCCCAAATAATGCCCTTCCTGGCCCTACAAAGCTGAAATAAATAAAAATATTTTAGAGACTGGCTTTCATAATCATAAATCTTGTTGTGTTATTAGCAGTGATCGGAATGAGGCGGGCTAAAATACCTAAAGTTCGAAAAATAACAGAGACAAATGGAGACGCCGTAGGACTAAATATTTTTCGACCCAATTATTTCCGTTTCCGGGACATTAATAAAGAACATCTAACATTATGGTGAATCAATTTTTTACCTGAGTTAATAACAAAAACTAAAATGTAAATTATAAGGATAAAAAACTTTTTTCCGTCGGTCAAATAGAAAAATTATTTGAATTAGTTCACAATATTATTAACATTAATTTTAAATGTACTTACTCACTGTGAAAATTGTGCCAACTTTCAATAAAATTCTTACTTACTACAAGAATAAAATTCTTATAGTAAGGAAGTCTCCCCTTTTTTGCCTCTGTTCTTTGAACTTTAGGTATTTAAGCCCGCCTAATTCCGATCACTGGTTATTAGGTTGGTTTATGATTATGATGTTTTTTTTATGAATACGATGGTAAATTATAACTACATAGGTAAAATAGATAATGTAAAATAGAATCACATACTTACCTACCTACTTAATAATAAATATTATGGTGGATCCACGCTCCACACGGGTAGCCCACGAAATACTTTTCTACCCGTGTCTTCGAGCTTATAGAACACCCGTATGGATCCACCTTAATTATTGTGATCAAGGGCGGATCCAGGATTTTTTTCTGGGAGAGGCACAAGGTGCCGACGGGAAAAAAAGTCAAATTCAAATCAAAATCACACCATTTATTCTGTTAGAAGTTGGTTAATGGGCGCTACTCACACACCTGCCGCAGGGGCAATCTAGGTGGCAATCTAGGTGCGTGGCGGTTGTCGCGATATCGGGAGTAGAGATAGGGCGCTACTCACACACCTGCCGCATGGGCAATCTAGGTGGCAATCTAAGTGCGTGGCGGTTGTCGGGATATCGGGATTATCTCTACTCCCGATATCGCGACAACCGCCACGCACCTAGATTGCCACCTAGATTGCCCCTGCGGCAGGTGTGTGAGTAGCGCCCTTAAAAGCTAAGCAAAGATTTTACCAAAGAAATTGTATACATAGTAGAATGCTGACTGACATTTAATGTACAAAGGATTTTGAACCTTATCACGACCACACAACGATCTATTATCATTTAATCTTGGTTATAAGGATTGTTGGTCTTGTTGAGAGGCTTTCTTGGGTGCTTTGTCTCTTTCACACAGTAGCAAAAAGAAAGAGACACACCGCCCAAGTTTTATTTCTCAAGCGGACCTTGTTTTCTGTCTCAGTCAGCGTTCCAGGTACGTAGTATAGAAATTCCTTGGATTTTACTTATAATCAGTGATCGGAATTAGGCGGGCTTAAATACCTAAAGTTCAAAGAACAGAGGCAAAAAAGGGGAGACTTCCTTACTACAAGAATTTTATTCTTGTAGTAAGTAAGAATTTTATTGAAAGTTGGCACAATTTTCACAGTGAGTAAGTACCTACATTTAAAATTAATGTTAATAATATTGTTAATAATATTGTGAACTAATTCAAATAATTTTTCTATTTGACCGACGGAAAAAAGTTTTTTATCCTTATAATTTACATTTTAGTTTTTGTTATTAACTCAGGTAAAAAATTGATTCACCTTAATGTTAGATGTTCTTTATTAATGTCCCGGAAACGGAAATAATTGGGTCGAAAAATATTTAGTCCTAAGGCGTCTCCATTTGTCTCTGTTATTTTTCGAACTTTAGGTATTTTAGCCCGCCTCATTCCGATCACTGCTTATAATACAGAGCCAAAAATGTTTGACTGATCATTTGCTTTAGCCCTTATTTTTACGTTTGACACATACTTGACTCATCATCAATTCATGCACACCAAATTTGACACTTTTTTCAAACTGGCAGCACCGCCCCATGGTGACGTTTTCATGGAGCAAGGCGATCGAATCATCGAATTATTACAGAAAAAAAACTAAATAAACTTTCTTGAATTGATTAAATCCAGTAAATAGTGCTCGATTATGTGTATTACCTCATATTGTGCATACAAATTCGGCTAGCTCTTGCTTTATTGACCCAACGGAAGTGAAGTAACACAACATCATGTCGTGTACATCGTTTGTAGTTTTCGCATTGCTGCTTATAACGCCTATTAGAGCGTTTTATCTGCCGGGTTTGGCTCCTGTTAACTACTGCAAAGCCGGTGAAGACAATGGGAAGTCATGCAAAGTAAGTGAATGTGTTTTTGTCATTTCCCTGCTACGCTACTGCGTAAGCCATTTGAGTTGTATGCATGTGTCATTTTGATCTTTGTGCAGCTGTAAACACATGTAGTGCAAAAAGTAAATACACATATCGTTACAAAGATTATCCACGCATGTATCACAGGACAGAAATACATAAAGCTTGCTGAAATGAATTAGCTTTGTTGTTAATAATACCTATCATTTTTAATATGTACTTACCTACTAAAAATTCGATACATAAGTACCTATAATGCCTATCTAATGCTTCACAGAATGTGATCCCGCTATACGTAAATCGATTGAACACAGAAGAGTCTGTTATTCCATTTGAATATCACCACTTTGATTTCTGTACCTCTGACGAGAGTCAGTCTCCAGTCGAAAACCTTGGCCAAGTGGTTTTCGGTGAGAGAATACGTCCGAGTCCTTACAAGCTCAACTTCTTGGAGAATATCGACTGTAAAGCTGTGTGCACAAAGACATACAAAGGGTCTGATACAGATTCAATTAAAAAGTTGAACCTTCTGAAGATGGGCATGGCTCTATACTACCAGCATCACTGGATCTTGGATAATATGCCTGTGACTTGGTGCTACCTGGTCAATGAAGGCGGGAAGATGTATTGCAGTACTGGATTCCCTATGGGCTGTCAAGTCAGAAGGGACATGGTGAGTACCCTATTAGTAAAAACATACTTTTATATTATGAAGATAATTTATTTAATTTGAGGTCTATATAAATTTAAAAAATATTTGTGATTAGCAGTTTCATTATTGACTTAATGACTCTGAGAAATTAATCTGTTAATTTAATAACCCTAGGTACCTATATTTGTTTCTTGAATTCACAATATCCAAAAATTGACACCGATGATTCATGGTAGGTAGATAATGTTACACATAATCACTATCTGTGTAGTTACTGGGACAATGTCTTCAAGTTATATTGATAAGAAATAATTTCCTAGAGTACCTAGAATTTAATCCAATAGAATAAGAACTCGTTGTTTCACCCTCTTTTAGTATTACTTTTAAACCGACTTTAAAAAAGGAGGAGGTTCTCAATTTGTCACAATCTTTCTTCTTTTTATATATGTTCATCGATTACTCGAAGACACCTGGACCGATTAAAAAAATTCTTTTTTTTGTTTGAAAGAGTATACTTTCTTAATGGTGCCACAAAAATTTTGTGAGGATTTGTCGAGGATCTTCAGAGTTATGAACAGAAATGCACCTCGCACCTACTTTCTCGAAATGGTTTCAGGAATTTTGACATTAAAATAGGAAATTATTAATACACACAATCTTAAGAGGGGTGGGGAGTGGAATCTTGAGTGATGCTGAATCTCATAGAAAATCACTATCGTAACTGAGTATGAGTTAAGCCTATTTTCGTTTTTTAATATATTTAATGAAATATTTTCTAGAACCCCCAGACCTAGCTTAATAATACCAGCCACTGAATTTAATGTGTGGCTGACATGCAATTATAAACTTCATGATTTATCACTTCTACAAAGCTGAACAAATAGTTATTGTTCATCTATTAAATTACTAGCTTCATCGCGTGGCACCTACCTAAAGTAGAAGTAGCCTATGTTCCAGGTTATAAACTATGTATATTACAAGTTTTATTAAAATCCGTTCAGTACTTTTTGCGTGAAAGAGTAACAAACCTCCATAATCTATACATCCAGACATCCACACATCCTCACAAACTTTCTTAGTAGGATTTAGTGATTAATGATTATATTCCTTTAATATTCTAGGACACATGCACACCAATCGTCAATGTCTCACCAGGGCAAGTTGGTTCATACTATCTGTTCAACCATGTGGACATCGAGATCACTTATCATAGCGGAGGGGAAGAGGAGTGGGGAGTCGGCTTTGGAGACAATGGTGGAAGGATCATATCAGCCAAGGTGAGTTCTAAACATTTTTATTATCGCATTGAAAGAATAAATTTGTTAAAAATATAGTCACATTTCATGTAAAAAAAGTTATAAGTGTTAGTGTTCGCCTTGTCAAGTCATTATTTCCTAATGTTAATTTCACTAAAAAAATAGCACATTTTCCAATACACAAAAATTGTGTAAATGCGTAGATAGATAAGGTTCCTTAAGTTTCTTTTAAAAAATAACACAGTAACATACTGATTACAATAGAATAGAAAACACTTTATTGTAAGTACACAAAAAAAAATACATTACTTACAGATATAAAATAAAAATAACAAGTACAATGGACGGCCTTATCGCTAAAAGCGATCTCTTCCAGGCAACCTTTGGATAGACTGGAATATTAGAAATAGAGAAATAGACTAGAGAATAGAATAGAAGAGGGATTACAATTTATGCATCCAAATCTAGACAAACAAAAATGGATAATGGAATAAAACGTGTCTTTTCCTGCTTTAATTGAATTATCTAAACTAAAAAATCCTAGGTACTAATATTATCCATCACTTTGTAGATACATTAACTAACTATTGGTTTTGAAATTTGAGAAGCTTCAGGCCTGGCTACTTTTCATCCCGGTATCATACGCCATTTAAAGTTGCTAATAGATTTATTAATGTTGATCTACATTATTTTAGGTACTAAATAATAATAAAGAAATAATGGAAATATTTTAATCTATCCTAATATTATAAAGAGAAAAGATTTGTTTGTTTGCATTGAAAGGCTCCGAAACTACTGAACTGATTTGAAAATTTCTTTCACCTTTAGAATCCTACATTATCCGTGATGAACATAGGGTAGGTATAGTTTGCGCCCCGACTTCGCACGGGTAATTTATAAATTAAACCCATGCGAAGCTGGAGCGAACCGCTAGTGTTAAATAAAATAAATTGTATTTTAAGCGCTCAGTTTAAAATGTGTGAGTTTCTAATTTTAAAAGCATAGGTAGGTACTATATAGTTTTATGACAAAACCTGCCCGTGGTTATAAACTCATAATAAAAACGCTATAAAAGCTGATAATAGGTTCCTAACTGTAAATTACGAAAAACGTAACTAATTAACACTGTAGATAATACTTACTTGCTCCTACTATACTGTATTCGCTAATAGTTAATGTTATCGCTGAATAGTTTATTTTTGCTGATAGTAGGATACACTTTTGAGATATTTCTTAGGTATTTAAAATGCGAGCGTACCTATCTTAGGTAGTTCTTGTATTAAAATCCTTCTTTATTGAAACACGACGACCGACGTCGGTCAGCATTCGATAATGCCGGTTACATACATTCGAATGGCCAACCATACAAGTTTAGGACCTATTTACGTGCATTTTTACTTAGCGCGGCTCAGGCACGGCAAGGCTCGCCCTAGTAACAAACACAACTTTAAGAACGCAAAAATTGAGTCTAAGTTGAGACATCAATCACAACTCTCACTGAAAATTACTTTACTTCTTATCAGTTAAGTAGTCAACTGTAGTCTGATCTAGTTCAATAATTAACAGCTAAGTTGTCAACTCGACTAATCTGTACGAGTATTAATATAAATAAATAAATATAAAATATTGGTAGACATTTTACACACAGAGCGCCATGTAGCCCCAAACTAAGCAAAGCTTGAACTATGGGAACCAGCCCTCTGATTGTCTATCTGTGATATCGATCAAAATCGGTCTCCAAACTCTCAAAATCTCAAATAAGACAGTTCAGTGACCACGCAAGTAGCTTCGTCACTCTCATCTCAACGAGACCGAACGCAGGAAGATATACTACGGGATCGTTTCGACAGTTTGAGACCAATTTGAGGTTTGAGACAATCAATAGACGATCAGCCATAACTGATAGAATCCGTACCCATATTACTGCTTTCACGTCAAAACAGAGCGACGGATTGACGTGATTTTTTTTTGTGGAGATAGTTTGAGGACTGGAGAGTAACATAGGCTACTTTTTACCCAGGTACCACGCGAACGAAGCCGCGGGCAGCAGCTAGTACCTTTATATATTTTTTGATTTATTAAATACATATCTTATCTTCTGCAGATCAAACCAGCCAGCATCAAGCACCCAAGTCCAGACAACCTGAACTGTTACGCACGAGGCAGCCCTCTTGAAATCCCCACCAACCTCGACTCAGACAAGACATTCAGCGTGACCTATTCCTACCGCGTCACCTTCATCAAAAACAACACCATCAAGTGGTCGTCACGATGGGACTATATCCTTGAATCGATGCCGCAGACGAATATTCAGTGGTTCTCGATTCTGAACTCTCTGGTTATTGTGCTGTTCTTGAGTGGCATGGTAGCTATGATACTGCTGCGGACTCTGCATAAGGATATCGCGAGATATAATCAAATGGAATGCGGTGAAGATGCTCAGGTATTTACTTATCCTATTCTAAAACGAGCAATATTTGTTTGTTTGAAGTTTGTTTGTACTGATGTTCTCGAAAACGGCTCTAACAATTTCGATGAAATTTGCAGTACTGGTGTTTACGGGGGCGAAAAATCGATCTAGCTAGGTCTCATATATGGGAAAAGCCGTTTTCTCGGCATTTTCACGCAAGAAGATTTACAAGTGCAATGTAATTCGTAATTGAACCACTAGATGGCGTTATGCACCCGAGCAGAGCTCGGTCGCCCAGATATTATATCTTAAGTTCGTATGAGGAAGTGGCCAACTCTAGTGACGGTGTTTCTAGGCCGCCTAAAGGCTTCCGTCATGGCTTAATAATAGTAATAATAATAATAATAATTTTTTTATTTGCACCTTATAACATTTACAATAACTTAACTTAACGACTTTAAAAGCCGGGACCGACAATATAACGCGCCCTCCGAAGCACGGAAGCGCTCAGCTCGTAATACCACTTGCGGTCACTCATCCAAATTGTGACCGCCCACAACGCTGCTTAACTTCAACGATTAATCAAGAACGTCTAAGCAAGCTACGCCACGAGCACTTCACTCATTACATCTTGATTTAGGCAGACGTCAAGTAGAACTGGAGAGTAGATTTTTCCAGGTTTATTACTATGATTGAGTTACGAATAACTCAAAAAGTGCACACATTTTCTATCAATATTCTATTAGAATTTTAAATAATCTACTTACTACTCTCAATTTTATATTATAAGAAGTAGATGCTACCAGCTAAACTTCTATAATTCTTCGTTTCAGATCGTTGACGGCAAGCTATTAATCCAATCCTATTTCGATGATATCTATGTAATTTGACATTTTTTTTTATTTTCGCTTTTTTTAAAAGGCTTAGTGAAAACCTATATTTAAAATGAGAATTGTTAACGTAGGTACTAACCTAACTCGTTTTCGGGTTTCAATATTTATTAGATGGTTTTAGTATTTATTTAGTTATCAGTCTGCATTAATTTTCCAAACTGTACCAAAGTTCCATAATACCATAATATCTGTGAGGCTAAAATGGTCGGTAAACATTTTATTGCCTTTATATCACATTACATATTAATATTATGACAATTATTATATACATTTCAGAATTATAAAGATGAACGCACATATTACCGAAGCCGAACGCGCCGAAAAAATCGACCGAAACGAATTTTATTTATATGAAATCGTATGAAATCTTCTCGAAATTCGTTTGAATCTGGTAAGTGTGGGTTGCATACGATTTCATATAAAGAATTATAAAATTCGATTCGTTCGGCTCCGATAGCTATGCGTTCACCTTCAATCTGATTTAAAAAAGCCGCCATTTTTGCCCTCCTGAACTGAACAAAAATTTGACTGACATGCAGATATTTCTGCAGGAGGAGTTTGGTTGGAAGTTGGTGCATGGTGATGTGTTCCGACCACCAAGACGCGGCATGTTGCTCGCTGTTTACCTCGGATCGGGAGCTCAGGTGAGAAATAATTCTCGAAAATATTACAACGCAGTTAAAAACTAGAACGACTTACTATTACAGATGAGGAACAGCGTATGGGCGTAGGGGAGTATGGGCGTCGCGCCCAAAAAGCGGTCTAACCCCCCGCATTAGTTTCACATCAAAAGTGTTTTCTTTCCAGCAAACCTTTGAGGCCAAAGAGATGATAGATAGATAGATAGATAGATAGATAACTCTTTATTGTATCTAACTTAATACTAACACAAGAAATATTACAAAGTGAAAAACTAAAATAATGATAAGATGATGATAAGAAGCGCAGGGTCGTGTACACAAGAAAATTTGATTCTATATTTCAAGCTTCAGCTAAATCGATTCAGTGGTTGTCAAGTTATAGAGGAACAAACATCCATCCATCCAAACTTTCGCATTTATAATATTAGTGAGATTAGTTGACCGCGCTACGGCCGACGCTCGGCTCGGACCCGACACGGTCTAGCGCAGTGGTTCCGAACCTGGGTTAAAATAGGGTTAATAAAATAGGGTTTTTTGGGGGGTAATGGAACGAAACGAGATTTTAATGACAAATTTGTTAAACCTAACGAATAAATTGAAAGAAAATAAGTCATTTAACACTTTTCAGAGTTTTCAGCTTCATCAACTAAGTAAAACACTCGAAAACATTATGTGCTATCGCTAAAATACTCGTGATCAAAAGGAGAGGAATTTTAAGCTCTTTACATGAAATTTTAAATGACAGCGGGAAGTTGAAAAATCAGTTTCATTGAAATGTTAAGGTGCGTACGGATAGCGCGTACCCTGGGTATGCGTAGTCAATTTACGCGTGTCCAGAACGTCAAGTCCACCTGTAGCTACGCGTAAACTGTACGCACCTTTATAGGGGTAACAAGGTTGAAAAGGTTAGGAACCACTGGTCTAGCGTGAGTCATCTTTAAAATGGGGTTAGTTTTTTATAAATCCTCATGTCCCCAGGTGTTCGGAATGACGCTGGTTACCCTAGCCTTCGCTTGCCTCGGTTTCCTATCCCCCGCGAACAAAATACATTATGTAATAATTAGTTGACCGTGCTACGGCCGACGCTCGGCTCACGACACGGTCTAGCGTGAGTCATCTTTAAAATGGGGTTAGTTTTTATAAATCCTCATGTCCCCAGGTGTTCGGAATGACGCTGGTTACCCTAGCCTTCGCTTGCCTCGGTTTCCTGTCGCCCGCGAACCGCGGCGCGCTGATGACTTGCGCGCTGGTGGCGTGGGTGTTGCTCGGCGCGGCGGCCGGATACGTCAGCGCAAGGATATACAAGAGCTTCGGCGGACGACGGTGGAAGAGCAATATACTCTTGACCTCTATGGTCTGCCCTGGGTGAGATTGTAGCTTACACCATAGACAACATTAATTGAATAAAAGATATTAGCAGCATTTACACGCAGAGATCGGCCCGCGGGAAATAGCACGCGCCATTCCAACCTTTGACAGTTTTATCCGCGGTTATCTGTACAGATATCTGTACAGTCCAGATGCATGGTAAAAACTCTACCGTGTAAAGGCCGCGATTATCTTTTATTCAAATAAAGGTTCTTACACACTAGCGTAGTATAACTAGTAAGGTCTCTGCACACTAGATTATTTTGCTATTTATAACAGAGATTCTGATTATTTTGTGATTGATATTATTAGTAAATCGTCTCAAAATTCGTTATAGGTTTGGTGGACTTTGGTAGAAGAGAAAGTCTCCTTAGCTCTATTATAGTGTCTGAAAAGAGATCCTCATATATTTTGTTGATATATTCCAAACGTCTTTGATTCTGTAAAACGTTATTTTTTACATCTGCTAGAATTGAAATAAAAAAAATTGAATTGAAATTGCTATGTATAGTCTGGCAGAAAATAATAGACATAAATGGGGGCGCCACTGTGCAAGATAAATACGCGAAATAGATAAATTCTCTTTTAGAAGGAAATTATTACTTCTGACTGACGTCTTCGGTACCTCTACCATAGATAAGAAACCTGTACTTTGCCATAGATCAGTAGAGAAAGGGTTTCCTTTGGAATGAAATTTTAGTTGCCGTTTCTACCCGTTTTTGCCAGACGATAAGTACATCTTCAAGAACTGAATATGCCATGTATTTTTTTTCTTGGATTTAATATTCGATGACAATTGATTTCGAAGTGTCATTAATCGGCATTGTTGTTTCAGCGTGGTGTTCTCCCTCTTCTTCATAATGAACCTGGTTCTGTGGGGCAAGGGTTCGTCGGCCGCCATTCCCTTCTCGACGCTCGTGGCGCTGCTGGCGCTCTGGTTCGGAGTGTCCGTGCCTCTCACGTTCATCGGCGCTTACTTCGGCTTTAGGAAGCGGGTAAGTTATTTCCGGGTCACACCATCTATACTATCTATACTATTATAATAAAGCGGAAGAGTTTGTTTGTTTGTTTGTTTGTTTGTTTGAACGCGCTAATCTCTGAAAGTACCAGTCGGATTTGAAAAATTCTTTCTGTATTGGATAGCTAATTTATTGAGGAAGGCTATAGGCTATTCAACATCACGAAAAGACCCTCAGAAGCCATGCAAAATGAAAGAAAGCCTGAATCGTGCTGACGAAAACATGCGGTTGACAGATGATCACAGAAAACTATTACCATAGAATATAACAAGCGGAGACGATCTCCATCTCCATACAAAAGAAAGCGTAAACCGGTTTTTTTTGTATGGAACTTACCATCTGATGTGTTCTATGGTTGACAAAATTATGTTTTTTTTTTTTTTTCTTCTTTATTTTGGCTTCGCAAAAATTATGTTCTCTTCATATTCTTCTGATTCATGTTTTTTTCTAAATGACAATATACAATATTTGACACTGACATTTGGAAAGAATTGATACATTCAGAAATCAGCAAGGAATTTATAAACTAAAGTAGGTAACTGGAAGGTTCACTGATACAGAAAACGCGTTCCGCTTGAGACATAAAACTTGGGCGGTGTGTCTCTTTCTAAAGGGTGACCATAATTTATGAACTAAACATTCCTAGACCTTTTACATCATTTTCTGATTTACGTGATGTTTCATTTTACGGCATGATTTTTCAATCAAAATACTGATACAATTTTGATCCTTGATTTTGATTTCGATCCTTGGTTTCGATCCTTGAATTCGATCCTTGATTTCGATCCGTGGTTTCGATCCTGGATTTCGATCCTTGATTTCGATCGTTGATTTCGATCCTTGAATCTTGAATCTGAAATCTTGAATCTTTGAAGTGACAACTGTCAATCTTCAAACTGCCATATCTCGGAAACTACTCATCCTAGACTCCCCGTTCTCAGTTCAAATGAAAGCTATGACCAAGATCTACATCTTAGATGACAGATGTCATTTTGACAGCTGTCACTTCAAATGAAGATCTTGGTCATAGCTTTCATTTGAACTGAGAACGGGGAGTCTACAGTCCGTTCACAGTTATTTTACCTCTAGCCGTCATGTTGGCCAACCTGGGCGTAGGAACAAATTTGCTATGACCTTGTAAAGTTTGTTCCTACACCCAGGTTGGCCAACATGACGGCTAGAGGTAAAATAACTGTGAACGGACTGTAGGACGAGTAGTTTCCGAGATATGGCTGTTTGAAGATTGACAGCTGTCACTTCAAATAAGGATCTTGGTCATAGCTTTCATTTGAACTGAGAACGGGGAGTCTAGGACGAGTAGTTTCCGAGATATGACGGTTTGAAGTTTGACAGCTGTCACTTCAAAGATTCAAGATTTCAGATGGAATGGAACTTTTTAGTGATAATTATGGGTATCAAATGAAAGAGCTTGATGAGTGAAACACAATGCTGTTATGATGATGGAGTCAGGACCTTCATGGAACTTTTTGGTGATATTATGGGTATGGGTTTTCTCTCTTCAATGCTTCCCTGCTTCTCTCCTTCCATGCTTCTCTGCTTCTCTTTATACATGCTTCTCTCCATTTATGCTTAAAGCAATACGAAGTTTGCCGGGTCAGCTAGTAGATGTATAATAGTACTAGATTCACTGACAGCGTGCCGCCGAAAGGGACAAAAATTAAGTGGATCCATTGTTTCGTAGTACACATAAGGTCCATATTAGTACAGAATTTTAGAACATAAATGTTCCTACAAAGTTCCTACAAAGAGCCGGCACACGATGAGGGACAAAAGATATTATGCTCAGTCTCAGTTTTTCACAAGAATTTTGTATATATCCTTCTTTGTTTTATGTGTGAGTGAGAAGGGACAATCCAGCCAGTCTATAGTTTTCTTTGTCTTTGGTTTACTTCACACATTATTCTCTTCTCGCCATACCTTATTTTTTTTTCTTTATTTTGGCTTCGCACGGCTTGTGCATTTAGACAGTGTCAAGTAATTAATATATTTCGAGTTTATAGATAAACAAGATGGTATACATATAAAAATACATATTGCAATACATAAATACAATATCTCACCCCTCCCCTTGTGCCTCAGTAAAGATGTAGGGCTTTACTGAAATATCAACACGGACTTTTTGGGAGAACTCGAAAAGCAATACAATCCAATTTTATTTCATTTGCCGAAACTTATGCACGTTCACGAACACAAGTTTTGGAAAATAAAACAAAAACGAAAACATGACTTCTCAAATTCCCGCCAAAAAGCCTACCTTCTCTCTATTTATAATATCGTTAATTTCCAGATTCTAGACCACCCGGTGCGCACGAACCAGATCCCGCGTCAGATCCCGGAGCAGTCCCTCTACACGCAGCCCATCCCCGGCATCGTGATGGGCGGCGTGTTGCCGTTCGGTTGCATCTTCATTCAGCTATTCTTCATCCTCAACTCGCTTTGGTCCAGTCAGGTGAGGATATGACCGCAACATCGCTGGATACACATGCTACAAAAAGCAGGCTTGTTTGTACTACTACGTAGCGTGCTTATTCATAAGCATACTCTTATCTTTTCTCCGCCGAAACGAGAGGCGTCTTCCGTCAAATAGAAACTAACCTAGCTTAGGCTGGATTTGACCAATCTGAATTAAGTTTTTAATCGAGAGTAAACTACTGTTTGTTTGAATATTTTGACATTAAGATAGTTAATAATTCGTTAATATTTTGAGATTTCAAAAAAGTCTATTTTGACGTTGTAAAGTTGCCACCTTATAACCAAGATAATTTGAATGCACCTAATAATGTTCGGTTGCGCTTTCTAAACAATTGTATTTCGAATTAAGTCGGCTAGTTACTCTGGAGTAAGATGACTTTTGATCGAATCTAGCCTTAATAGTTTAGATTCAACCTGCAGTCCATATTATTCTAACTAATATATTTCTTTCCAGATGTACTACATGTTCGGATTCCTCTTCCTCGTTTTCGTGATTCTGGTAATCACCTGCTCGGAGACCACCATCCTCCTATGCTACTTCCACCTCTGCGCAGAAGACTATCACTGGTGGTGGCGAGCGTTCCTCAGCTCCGGATCCACCGCTGGTTATCTCTTCATCTACTGTTGTCATTACTTCGTCACTAAATTGAACATCGAGGACGCAGCATCAACTTTCCTCTACTTCGGCTATACCATCATCATGGTGTTCTTATTCTTTTTGCTCACGGGAACTATAGGCTTCATGGCGTGCTTCTGGTTTGTAAGGAAGATCTATAGCGTAGTGAAGGTAGATTAGATTTGTATGCTTGTAATGAACTATTGAAGTAGCGTCCTGTAAGGGTAATGCGATGGTTATGAAAGTTACGTTAGACACGCATCAACCAATATCATGCAACTATTGAGCGTTTTCGCTTTTTAGCGCATAAATGGACACCATAGATTGGTCCATCTATTTACATTATGATGTGAATCTACAAGATAATAACTGAAATAAAAAATAGTCACTTTTGTAGACGTTTTAACTAATTAACGTCAGTTTACGTAGGGTAAAACAACTGGGGTATTATTAATAACGATATAAGTAGCGATAATGACGCTGCCTTTCACCTTGTCGCTTTAGTCTGTACATTTAAAAGTTCAATATCCGCTTTGACCTATTTAGCTAACATACCAAGCATTTGTCCCAAAAAGATAACAATTTAAAAAAACTTACATCTTTACATTTACCAGGGGCCTGATTCTGTAAGTCCAAACAAAACGTAACGCGGCGAAACGTGGCTCGTCGGCCAATCAAAAACCAGAACGAGCAACGTTATGCCGCGTTACGTTTGGTTTGGACTTACAGAATCAGGCCCAAGAACAGCTTCGCTGGTCCCACGGGTGTTATGAGCATAGTTCAGCTAATTTTCATTGAACTTAAATCCGGAGATTCAGTGTCGATATAAAGTATTTTTATAAGACAGGCAGTGTTGTAGTAGGTATACAGATAAACCTACAAATGCTTGGTTCATAAATTCTACTGCAGCAGGTGGAAATAACGTATGAATGGAAAATCTGCCTTTTGAGAATGCTATGTGATTTAGGATGGTTACAGATTTTTACGAGTCTTGATATGATATACATCTTTTTATAATTTATGTCTTGTTTCAACTTTGGAAATAAATACCTAAGTAGCAAAATAAAAAATTTAGAAAACCGACTTCAATGTCTAGCTAAGCAATTTGCTGCACCCTCGAAGTGCATTGCTGTTCATCATACCGAATATCCTCGTCAGATCCTCACCAATTTTTTTTTATCCTGACCACATTGGGAGAACTTACATACATTCGAACATAGGCTCTCTTTCTATTTTGAAGTCGGTTAAAAAATCGTGAAAAGCGAATCGAAGTAAACAATGTATAAAATGTGAATTTCTTGTGGATGTTCAATGAAAGATGATAAATAGACTAATGGCTTAGGATTTATTAAACGGTTTCAACACGAATCGTCCAGTGGTTGTACTGAATATAAACATTGCTGTATGTTTGAAGTCAAAATAGCTTACACGCATTTCATTTGCGAATGTAACCGTATTACGGATTCATTCTGTGATAATTTGAATTGATTCGGTCGGTAATCTTATTTTCAGAATGTAAATTAAGCTCGCGCGACTACCATTGTATGCACTGTACATTGTGAATTCATGTATGTCGCTTTTTTATTATAATTTTAATCTTTAGTCGATAGTTGTAATGTAAATAAGTCTTTGTGAAAGAGCTAATCGGTTTATTTATTATATCAAATGCTGCACTGTTTAGACAAGTAATAATGGAGTACCTACTAATATTATGATAACGCATGATAGCAATAGTACTTAAATGTCATTTGGTGTCAGTTAATAGTTAGATTAGTAATGTTAAACTTCAAATTATGAATCAGTCTTACTTTTCTTCATAAATTGTTTGAATAGTAGGTAGTTTTTAACGAAAATAGTGCAAGATTCACTTCAGTTTTTCAAAATTAAGTCAGTTATAAGAATTTTAAGTTTCTAGCATTACAATACGCTGTTATTTTCACATTTTAAGCTAGTGAATAGTTAGGCATACTAATTCATATACGTTTGTGTGCAAAATTTGTTTATTGTATCCTTTGTTTATCCTAGATTTTATCTATTTGTAAAATTATTAGTTTATAACAAAATGTAAACAATAAATTGACTATTTTATGATCGCATTTTATTTTTACTAAAACACTAATAAATTAAGTACACAAGAAGTTTAAGATTAGTTCAGTTCTAAGTTAGTTACTATCACTGCTTTCAGAAAGCTCAGCTTTCTCTTTAGGTAAGATTGCTTTGCGTTTCATGACTTTCTTCTTCTTATCAATATTAGTTTTCCTAAACAACTCTATGGCTTTCATTTTGTTTTGCAGTAGACTTTGTTTATCCTTCTCCCTCTGTGGAATAATTTCCTGATATCTGTCTGTTTTGTTTATTTTTATATCAATCTCTGACTTGTCTTCCTTTTCTTCTGATACAACTCTAACGCTAAGGTTTTTAAGAACATTTTCATCTGATTTTTTCTTTTTGGCTTTAGAAGGTCCTGCAACTGATTCTTTCGTTTTTTTGCTTTTTCTTTTAGCAACAGTCTTTGTTTCGCTTTCAACATTCTCTTCATCTACGATAGACATTTCTGGACCTATTCTTTGTACTGCAGCTTTCACTCTTTTACTCATTTGATCTTCCAATGATTGAACACCTATTTTCGTTTTGAAGTAATCTTTCACACTTTTCTGACTCTTTCTTTCTACCATCCGTTTCAACACTGGCTTGATTATTTCATCTAGTTTGTGCTGAGACCAACCGAATTTTGCTTTTGTATAATCTCTCAGTATTGTGATGTCTAATTCGCCCCACGAGAATTTATCTTCACTTTTTTCTACATTTGGTTCTAAATAAGCTTGCACGACCTATAACAATTTCAAAACGTTTTTTACGACAATGTTATTGAACTGAAATTGTGTTTTGGCCTTTACTAGTTTTACGAAAAATTAATTTAATAAAATTAATACTTACGCGAACACTCGGAAAATCATCATTCAAGCTAACATTTCTTAGTTTCTTTTTGAGGCTTGTATTGTCCGTTCTTTTTCCGCTTCTGACCCACTGTTTGAACTTCTGAAGTCCTGTGATCATTTCCATGTACCTTGCTTGTTCAGACGTCTCGTTTAGTTTACGCTTATTGAACGGGAATGATGCCAGGATTTCTAAGGCGGTGACTGGTCCAACACCATCAATACCAGTTGTGTAATCACTACCTACTAGGAGCGCTAGTAATATTAATTGCTCTCTGCTTAAATCTGAAAGTAGTGAAATTCAATTTGTGGACTTAATAAACGATAATAAAACCTACCAAGCAGAATGTTAATGCATAAAGAGGGAAAATTGACCACAATGTTATAACGAATTTAGAATGGCAAAAACTCGGGATCCTTTCTTAGTCTAAAAAGTAATCCTACATAGTACTGTACCATTATTATGACCTAGCCTATTGGAATTAACATTACCTAAGCATAGCATGTTTTCATTTAAAAGCTCAAAATACGTACTAAACGATTTTTCAATTCTTTCACCCAAGAACTGAAGAACATGTTTCTTCTGATTGAAGAAATTCTTGTATACAGTTTTACCGCCAAACAGCCAGATGTCGCTATCATCTGTGATGGTACCATCTGTCAGATTTACGCTCTCCAAAAAGGCACATTGGGCTTCAGCCTCCATTGGAGCTACGATGTATGGAATGCCAAATATCTGAAGTAATTCTTGAGCTTCTTTCGTCATTTGCTCTGTAATATTTCTACCTATGCGATCCAATCGGCCTTTCTCTTGCTCTAAATTTTCTTCCTCAATTTGTATCTCTTCAACCATATTATTTAGTTGTTCATTTGATAAGGGAGTTTTATCTTTTATTTCAGATGTCTTAGCATGTTTTTCAATATTTTCATTAACTTTTGATGACTGTGCTGATAGAACTTCGTTCAAACTTTCTAAAGTTTTTGAAGTTTTAGGTTTTTCTTTACTTGGCAGCTTTGAATCTGTATTAGGTTCATTAATCACCTCTTTCACAACTTCTTTTTCCTTATCGGCTATTTTAGCACTATCATCGTGAACGGACATAATATTGTCATCTGTTACACATTCTAATGACATCATTATTGCTTTTTGGAGTTCATCATCTTCATTCACAATTTCAACTGCCGTTTGTTGATTTTCTATAACCTTTGGAACTTTACTCTCTATGTCAACATTAGCTTTTTTATCTGCGAAGATATCTGCAAATATATCATCTACTGGAGCCTCATTCATATTTAAAGTAAGCTGTACCACTGGTTTGCTTTCTATTTCTGGAACATCTTCGAAATCATTATCACTTGAATCAGTTTCAACAGTCTTATCAGTTATTTGTAAACTGGTTGTAGCTACTGGCGGTTCTATTTGAGCAACCTCTTCGAAATCATTATCACTAGATTCGTCTTGGTTTTCAATATTCTCAACAGCTTCTGGACTTTCCTCTATAGTTGAATCTAACATGATTACTTCATCATTTTGATCATCCAAAACAACTATGGATGCTTCATTTAAATCTACTGTTTTAGCTGTAGAATCTTCTTCACTACTCTTGGTGTTCACTTCAACAACATCCGAATCGGCAATAAGTTCACATTCATCGTCGCTAGAAGACAGATTAGCGCCATCATTGATAATTAGAGGTTTTTTAAAGTTAATGTCTTCTAAAATTTCATCTACTTTAGATTTTTTACTTTTACTTTTAGCTGATTTGTTTCTACTTGATACAATGTCATCTATTGCTTTATTGGTAAAATCGCAGTATTGCATTATGTATGCTTTAGCTGATGTCATATCTGGAGCTTCACAACCATCTTCTTCTTCAGAATCAGTCTGAGAAAGTTCTGCATCTGAGTCACTCAAGTATGACGTCCATGAGTCATCAGTCTTAGATGTACCCCCCTCTTTATCACACTCAAGTGACATTTTGATAGCCTTTTCTAAATCTTCTTCAAGTTCATCTTTCTTAGTTTCCTTTCCTTCCACACTGTCAGCATTACTAGTGCTTGCTTGATCAGCTTCTTGTTTCTTTTTGGCATCAGCTAGTGCTTGTTTCACATCATTGATGAGTATGTATCTTGTAGAGTTGTTTGAAGCAATGCGCCTAGTTGGAAGAGTTTCTATTTTAGTGTCAATGCCTTCCTCGTTGAGTAAAGATTCTAACTCATTGAGGGACATTCCAGTATCACCTATTTCTTTTTCTGTCTCTTCCAAACATTCTTGCACTTTTCTTCTTTTTAATAGCCTTTGCATCTGTAAACAAGACAACTGAGAATTAGTCTTTCCAAAAACATAGGTAGGCACCAAAGTATTTATACTTCTATAGTTTAAGTACCTGAAAATCAGAAAAGTTATCACTTTTCTTTGGTAGCTCATGGAGCTTGCCCCATGAGTTCATTTTCCGTGTTTCTTTTAGCTCCAAGAGTAAATCATACTTCTCTTTGGATGGTAACTCTTTGAACTTTGGTGATTCCAAGTCAATGGAATGTAAATCTACTGTTGAACTGTTACTGGAACTTGCTTCATCATCAGATCTGTAAAAATAGAAAATGTTGAAAAGCTCTATCTGCTGTGTCTAAAGATGATTTTATGTTGAAGTTATATAAACAGAATTTTTTATTTCTATATCCTAGGTATTTTATACTTGTGAATAAACTTAGGATGATCTCAAGTTAATATTTTGTTGAGTAATCATACTTCTAATTTGAGGTTGTGTAGGTATATTAGCCCAGTCTCACATAGTAGATGGAGCTATTCAACATTTTCTAGTCCTCAGAAATAAATAAGGTAGGAATATTTGTAAATACATACTTATAATACTTTGTAACACCCAGACACAAAACAAACATCTATGTTCATCACACAATTATTTGTCTTGGATGGGAATCGAACCCACAACCTTCAGTGCAGAAAGCAGAGCTACTACCAACTGAGCTAAGAGGTCCTAAATACAACCCATAGCTTACTCGGACTCTTCATCTTCAAGTTGTGGTATAGCAGGGAGTGCCGGTAACTTAAACAAATCTTCATCAGTCTGTGGCCGACTGACTTTCTTAGTGGGGGACACCTGCTTCCCCAACAAGCTACCTATTGCAGTCTTCTTTGTCAGCAGTATCGCAAGTTCCCGTTTTATTCTTTCAGATTCTGAATTGTATTTTTGTTTGTTGTCTTGGCGCTTGTTCTGGAAGATATACAGATGTTAAACGAGTCTGTTAAGTACTTACATTAAAAAATATATAGGTACATACCTATTCTATGGAAACTGTAGGTATAGTACTTACTATGGTTTCCCTTTTCAAAGCTGGAAAAGCACCATCAAAGACAAAGACAGGCTTTATTCTAAAGTACAACAGCTTACACAATCGTTGAAATAGACCTATTAGGTGAGCATTGGGTAATGGAGCTCCTTTTGCATCCTGGTAGCCTTTCACCACCTGATGCAACCATATTGAAATATCTGTAAAAATACAATAGGTATATACTTAACTAGTTTTAACTCATTGAGTTATGTACCTGAGATATGCTTCGTTTTCTTTGTTGGATAGGTACCTACCTTCAATCAAAGGTTAAGTACCTTTAACCCTAAGTACATTTACCTAACTAATTTACAACCCTCAAGAACTGACTTACCAACAGATAATACTTTGTTTTCCAAAGTTTCGACAGGCACTGGTTTGCCGGCCGGCTCAATAAGTCTCCACAGTCCAGTGACTCCCATCGCGTGCAATTATATTCATCCAGAACAGATTTTTTGTTTATATTGTACACATTAGTGTAGGTACATAACAAAGGTCGTTTCCCACGAGATCTCCGGTCAATCGTCGATCTCTTCCTCACACATCGCAACCTTTTCGCTCCATGAACTCATTATATTTATCACACACACAACTACAAAACTAAATATCTGTGTCTGGCGTTTGCTACTGGCGCGCCGCAATGCGATGTAAATATGTGTTCGTAACTACAACATATCAATGTTTTACTACGCCGCAAACGCCGCCCACTCTTTCCCACACTTTATTTTCCCACGCCCCATGCGTAACCCCACATCCGACCGGCTGTTTGTGTTTGCTGTCAGTCGATGACTCGCAGTCGCGCTCCGCAGCAAATCCGCTGCTGCAGCCTACGACACCAAACAATTTTCAAATAAATAAATACGCGTCGGTCGGTCGCTCGTCGTCGGTTCATCACATAACTCTATCGATTTATTTATCGATATAAAATCATCGATTAATCAGAAATTCGCGTTACAATCTACATCACAGAACAACGCTTCTTGCTTGTTTGCTTCGCGTCTAGTCTATGGTTTAATTTGACAGTTCGTTTTGTCTGGCGTTGTCGTACGTATTTACTGAAGTAAACACAGGTTTTATCAACTCTTGCTCAAAATTTTAAATAAAAATCAACAAACAAAAGCTCATCAGCGAGGCCGACCACTCCTCCGAAGCATATTCGAAAAGAAGAACGGAGATAACCCTCCCCGAACATCTGAAAATATCGACGGCGAACAGGTGTTTTTGGATGAAATGTGTGCTGGTTCCCATCGTTATTAATTTACAGCCGTGAATATCGGGGACCCGGATCGATAAGGGTGATAATAGAGGGCACCCCACCGTCCGGTTCGCGATCGCCGTGCGTAGGGACGCCGCACGGTCGTCGTAGAGATAAGGTAAAATGTGCAAAGGATCCCGGAGATAGTGCACGGTCCGGCAGGATAGAGGCGAGCATGGTGTCGTCCCGGAGGTGAGGCTGTCAGCGTGGCGAGCATGCCGCACCAGTACGGCGCGGGCGCGGGCGAGGGCGCGTCACCGCCCGCTCAGCACGGCGCGCTGTTCGGGCGCTACGGCGGCGCGGCGGGCCCGGGCGCCGGCGCCTACCGTCCCGAGGAGCGGCGTCTCACGCGCGAGGCCATGGAGCGCTACCTGCGCGACCGCGCCGACATGATCGTGGTGATCCTGCACGCGAAGGTGGCGCAGAAATCGTACGGGAACGAGAAGCGGTTCTTCTGTCCGCCGCCGTGCATCTACCTGTTCGGGGACGGCTGGCGGCTGCGGCGCGAGCGCATGCTGCGCGAGGGCGAGACGGAGCAGGCGGCGCAGCTCTGCGCCTTCATCGGAATAGGCAACTCTGATCAGGACATGCAGCAGCTCGACCTCAACAATGGCAAGCAATACTGCGCTGCCAAAACCCTCTACATCTCTGACTCTGACAAGAGAAAGCACTTCATGCTCTCTGTCAAGATGTTCTATGGAAATGGACATGATATTGGTATTTTTAATAGTAAAAGGATAAAAGTAATATCGAAGCCCTCAAAGAAAAAACAGTCCTTGAAGAATGCGGATTTATGTATAGCTAGTGGTACAAAAGTGGCCCTATTCAACCGTCTAAGATCTCAAACTGTGTCTACGAGATACCTACATGTGGAAAATGGAAACTTCCATGCATCATCCACTCAGTGGGGAGCGTTCACAATACATTTATTGGATGACAATGAGAGTGAGTCAGAGGAGTTTGCAGTGAGAGATGGATATGTGCACTATGGCTCCACTGTGAAACTGGTCTGCTCGGTGACCGGAATGGCCCTTCCAAGACTGATTATACGAAAGGTAATTAGTAATAAATTATTTTGAAGTTGCTTATTTTAGTTAATGCATAATTAGATAAATGAGCAGTTTTTAAATAAATAATCTCTAAAACAGGTTTAGGCTTAGGGATAAACTTCTGAATATTCAATTGAGCTAATAGATAAATTACTGTGATGATTAATTTCACTTACTGAAAGCAATTATCTAACTGTATTTAGTTTGATTTCAATCTTAGTAAAATATTCATCATTTGTAATTTACTTGGTCCCAGATAAACAAGTGTATTGATTGCGAGTAATCTTGATCACAAAATCTCATTTGAAAGATGATTTCAGATACTCCATGATAATATAAAACCAAAATAAGATGTTGAAAATGCCTTATTTGCCTTTGAGCCCAATGAGTCAAAAAACAAAAGTTTTCAAATTGCATTCAGTAAAACAAACAATTATCAGAAACTTGTCTCCTATTGGCTGGTTGCATTCAAAAGATTAGCAATCCATGTTATATTTTAGGCAACTGGGCAACTAAGTTGTCCACTACCTAACAAACTTATTTATAAAGGTGGACAAACAAATGGCGCTACTAGAAGCAGACGACCCTGTCTCCCAGCTTCACAAATGTGCATTCTTCATGAAAGATACTGAACGGATGTATCTCTGCCTGTCACAAGAGAGAATCATCCAGTTCCAAGCGACTCCTTGCCCGAAGGAACCTAACAAGGAGATGATCAATGATGGGGCCTGCTGGACAATCATATCAACGGATAAGGCGGAGTACCAGTTTTATGAAGGCATGGGTCCTGTCAGGTTAGTTGGTTTAAGCTATATTTAACTACTGGACGCCCGCGGCTTCGCCCCCGTTTACTACAATTTTTTATCCCACGGGAACCATGCATTTTTTCGGGATAAAGAGTAGCCTATGTCCTATTCTGGGTCATTATCCATCTCTATTTAAAATTTCTGGCAAATCGGTTCAGCCGTTCTTGAGTTATAAATAGTGTAACTAACACCACTTTGTTTTAGATAGAAGATTTGTAAATTATGAGTATTCTACCACTGAAATTATAAAATAGACTAGCTGTGCACTCGCGGCGTTACCCGCGCCCGCGTATTGATGATGATGATGATGAAAAGTACCCTAAAATCTTTCTCAAAAATTAAGCTTTCAAGTGCAGAAAGAAATTTTCAAATTTCACTGGTAGTTCCAGAGTTAAGCTCATTCAAACAAACAAACTCTTCTGCTTTATATATTGGCATAGATATGAACTTAACTAAAGAACCAGTTATGGTAGCTTGCATAATCATTCTTAGATCAAGCAATATTTAGCAGGTTTTAGCAGAAATGTATGCATTAAAATGGCTTTAATAGAATAGGTAGTCTTTGAACTGAAACACATTCAATTTGATCTCAAAATTTTGTATACGACCTACTCTTAATCACAAAAAAGGTTTTCAATCTTGCTTTTCTATATTTTTCGCATAATAAACAAAATCAAAGCTTTCACGTTATAAGATAATTTTGTTAGCCAGTATACAACAGATCACCACCATTATGCTTAGTAAAAAAAAAAATAAGTCGAACTCATTCGTTAATGAGTACTCTACACATCCATGTAAATGTAAGTACATATATGAAAATAGAACTATTCGTTCGCATGAATTTGCGGTTTTTTTTTGCTCTTCGCAGACCGAGAATTAAACTCGAATCACACAAATTGCTCTCTAACAACACGCAACTTCATTGAAATTAATATTTGCTTATTGTGCGTTAATAATTTCTTTATTTTATGTTCGAAATCGGGTTGCGTGTAGCGTGTCTGACTTGAGAAAATCACCTAACACGTTGAGAAATAAATGATAATTTCGAAGTGTGAGTTACAAGAGTTATCAATTACAAACAAAATAATCATTTATTCGGTAGATTCTCTGGGATCACATTGAGAAGTCTTAAGAGCTAGGTGATTCTACTCCTATTCTTTCGCGACCAACACCATGAAAACTCAGGGCAGCAACCACGGTTTGGGGCCTAGCTTTCTTTTCGATGTTCCACCCTCTTACATCGAAATAGTCAAGCCAGTCCAGTGGGGTGCCAGTCGAACAAAGTGAGGCTCGTCAAAGTAAGAAAAAGTGCTTGTGGAATTTAGATATGTTAGATCTCACCTAAAGTTCGCCTGGCATCACACGCTAAACTAGGCTAACTTAGGTGGTACAGTAGGGCCAATAGATCTAGGCATTCGTAAAGTTAGGCTTTTCACTGCGCAGTACAAAATTTTGTATGAAAAAGTTGCACTGCGCATCGAAACGGCCAACTTCACGAATGCCGAGATCCGTTAGCCCAAGTGTACCTAGCTGTTGTTAAAAATGTATGCATAATACAAAACTAAGCAAGATAGTAAAGACATTGAGTCATTATCAGCTGTCGAGTTTTGACACGTACGATTCATCCAATTACCAAGGATAATAAAGTGATCAAAAGCTTGTAAATTACATATCAGGATGTAATAAATTGTTTTACAGTAGCCATAAAAATCATTCTTATCTAACAACATTCCCACATATTTTGTTTTCTGCCATTGTAATCTGTAATTCTTACAAAACGTGGGCTTGTCTCAAAAGCCACTTTACAACGTGCGTTATAGATTGTTTCGTTTTTTGCCGGATTGCAAAGGAGGGCTAAAAGCTAAAGATACGTTATTCAAGCGTATGCTTATTTTATGTGTTTTAAGTAGGTACCTAAATTGTAGAACTTAGCTGACTTTTGATAAATAAGATTAAAATTGACAAGACCAAAAAATATTTTCACTTAAAATTCTAGTAGGTAAGTCGAAAGTGCTATTTTTAAAGAAATGCTACAGGACATGCGATCTAAATGGAGAACCGAAACATTGATATGAAACCTGTACTAATGTTTGACAAGGGGCTCGCAACTTAGAAACCTACTTTAAAATATTAGGCCTGTACTAAATGTATTTATTTAGCTCTTTCCTTTAAACATCTATTAAACTTCAAACCCTGAACATCTGTGTAGATGCCTTAGCCTGATGTGTGATGTTTAGAGCCTATCTAAGGCTTGTAACTGTGTCTCAAAAATATTATAGACATTCTCTTAGATCTGCGGGGTTAAAAAGGCCGTTATAGCATCAAAATCTGAATTGCACTATATGCCGTCTCTTTTCATAGACAGGAGAGTGACAAGAACAAAAACATAATTTACGAATCAAATCATGATTCTACTATACTGCCTTTTTAGCGCCGCAGGCAGTTAAGAAGATATTTAGAAGGAGCTATTTAAATAATTGCACGCCCATAAAGGGTAGATTACATTGAACCTATACATTCTGTAACACCTCTTTAGACATGTAATTATGCAATAAATATACTTTGACTTTGACTTTATTAGCATGTCTTGCTTAGAAGTACATTTTAACCGAAACATATTCATATTAATTTATTGTTTCAAGTTGGTAGGTACAGCAGGTCTTAGGCTAAGTGTTTGAACGCAACAAGAGCCCCGTTGGGGCACTACAATATTAATTAGGTAGTTATTACTTCTGAAGTAGGTATGGTACCTATCTAAAACTAGCTTATTTTCTAGGTATCACAATGGAGTACTAAATTAAAATGACATCTCTGCAGGTCACCAGTAACACCGGTCCCTCTCGTCCACTCCTTAAACCTGAACGGCGGCGGCGACGTGGCCATGTTGGAGCTAGCCGGAGACAACTTCACGCCGTCCTTACAAGTGTGGTTCGGCGACGTCGAAGCGGAGACCATGTACCGATGCGCAGAGTCCATGCTATGCGTAGTGCCCGATATATCGCAGTTCCGGGGACAATGGCTGTGGATGCGGCAGCCGACACAGGTACGAAAAGTGAGGACAAACCTTTTTATTTCTACTTTTTGTGACTAGTGTTGCGCTCGTGGCATAGCTGTATAGTTCGCGACACGTAAAAAGAACGCTGGTAGAAAGTGGAGGGGGTGTGTTTTGTCTCTTGTTTACGCATGAGATAAAACACACCCCTCCACTTTCTTCTAGCGTTCTTTTACATGTCGCGGACTATACTTCATCGTCGAATTTAAAGACGTTATGACGAATTGGTGACCGTTAGTGGCATAAACGACTGGATGCTTCCGTGCTTCGGAGGGCATGTTAAGGCTGATCGCATACCTATCCGTTCCGGATTCTCGAAGGAATGCCAGATTCGGTCGAATCGTGTGCGAGGTTTCATACGATTTCATATAAAGAATTCTAAAATTCAATTCGTTCTTCACGGATAGGTGTGCGGCCACCATAAATTTTAGGTTCTGGTACGTAGTACACGTTAAATGTCGGTCCCGTCTTTTCAGTCGTTAGGCCATGACGAAAACCTTTAGGCGGCCTAAAAACTCCGTCACTAGAGTTGGCCTTTTGCTCATACGAACTTACTTACTTTAATAAAATGATTAGGCTATCTGTGAGAAAGACCAGTGTCGCAGTGATATTTTGATAAGTGACATCCTCTAACACCAACCGATACAATACGATCTATTTACACTCGTCATTACGTTTGACGCCCAGAGCTGTTGCTCCGTAATTTTCTCACGGCGACAATTTAATACTTCTTCGGTCACTGATATACGGGGGTGACCCTAAAAACTATTGCAAATATAAATATTGTTGAATATCGTATCGAATTAATGGGATACAAAAGTTTTCTTCAATCAAAAAAAGATTAAAATAAGTAAGTATCTAAGTATTAGTTTTCATTTTCTAAAAGTAATGAAAATTGTAATTCTTATGAAAAGTATGAATCAATTCAAACAAAGTTATTAATAAAAGCTTGACTAACTAGGTACTACACAATAAAATAATTCATGTAGGTAATTTTTTTTTCTAATTTTTTTACTTTTTTACTAAAACCGTGTTTAATGTCGTCAATTCCGACCTCGGTACAAATTATAGAGCTCGGTAAAACTTCACAATTGAAACGGTCATTCATTTTATAATGCAACTATAATGGACATGCGGCAGCAATTACAGTATGTAGGGCTTTCAAGTGCTGAGGGAAAGACCTCGATTTCTTCATGCTATTAAGAAATGAGAGTCGTTTTGTCTTTGGATCCTCATAATTTCACTTCTCAAGAGGAAACGCGGGCTAGAAAAAGTTAGATGTTGTCTGTATCGCCCCAATAGAGGACGATAGAGACAGACTGATTGGAGACAGACAGCCATCATAGCAACGAAAAGAGAAGGCAATATATTTAACTGTTAATTCTGCTACAGAGAACCTATTTCATTATGAGTAATATAGCTAGATTAACTAATCGAATGGACAGCACTGATTTAAAAAAAAACAGTTAAGTAGGTACTATTATTTATCCGTAGTAATTAATCTACGCATGTCTTTTTTTACACAACTATAATTACTAAAACAGCAGCCGTGACGCTTATTAAGAGTTAATAAGGTATTAGAACGAATCAACGAAGTTAACGAATGGTATATTTAGGCCTTGGAATTAAGGGGCCTGCCACAGAAGAATGTCCATACAAACGTAATACCAAAATAATTTAAAATGTAAGCATATTTTTATCAGTTTATGTTATTATTTAGATTAAAGCAGTATTTATCTAGGTTCCTGTTACACTTTTGTTCCAAAAAATTTACTTAAAACGAAATTTAAGCAAATTTAATACCTTTGTAGGTAAGTAGGTACAGCAAAAATGTCATGTTTTCTTTTCATTTGTTCTGTAGTAAATTTTTTGGTAGAATAGTGTAACAGGAACCTAGATAAATACTGCCTTAATCCAAATAATAACATGAAGTGGTAAAAATATGCTCAAATTTTAAATTATTTTGGTATTACGTTTGTATGGACAATTCTGTCTGTCGCCGGCCCTTTTCACGATAATTCCTCGTCTGCACTACCTTTTCAATCGAAAATCATAAAACGACCATTTTACTACTTTTTTAATTAGCTAAATAAGTACCTATTCTCATGTACGAGTTGAGAAAACATTATTTAAAAGTCAAAAGTCAAATTCATTTATTCAATAAGATCACTAGTGTACCACTTTGAAACGTCTTAAGAGCTAGGTGATTCTACTCCTGTTCCTTCGCGACCAAATCTAAACCTAACCATAGTAACCATAGACTGTAATTCACGATCAGCATTTGATCTTCAGGTGCCCGTCTCTCTCGTCTGTAATTCACGATCAGCATTTGATCTTCAGGTGCCCGTCTCTCTCGTCTGTAATTCACGATCAGCATTTGATCTTCAGGTGCCCGTCTCTCGTCTGTAATTCACGATCAGCATTTGATCTTCAGGTGCCGGTCTCTCTCGTGCGCAACGACGGCATCATATACGCGACCGGGCTCACATTCACATACACGCCGGAGCCTGGCCCCCGGCCGGCTATCCCGCCGGTGAATGACGTCATGCGGCCCGCCGACGCCGCGCCCAGCTGGCACGACTCGCACCGACTACCCGACAACACGCTGCAATAGCGACTCCAAAGAAACTAATGCTCCGGTGAGTTCTGACGTTCAAGTAGAGTAGATGCTTCGTTCAGAGATTTGGTATAGTTCGCGTCATGTAAAAAGAACGCTGGAAGAAAGTGGAGGGGTTTGTTTTGTCTCATGTTTGCGAATGGGGAACCCATGCGCAAACATGAGACAAAACACACCCCCGTTCCAGTTTGTATGGAAACAAACAAGCAGCTCAAAAACGCGCTTCAGAAAATGCCGTGTTACACAACAGCCGTGTAAACGCTCTCTAATGCCCGGGTTACACGAGGCTAGTTTTTCAAGCTAGGATAGCAAGCTAGTGTTAGTAAGCTAGCAAGCTAGTACTTCTAGCTTCGTGTACTAGCTTAGAAATGAAGCTAGTTGTGTCTACACGAAGCTAGAAGTACTAGCTTGCTAGCTTACTAACACTAGCTTGCTATCCTAGCTTGAAAAACTAGCCTCGTGTAACCCGGGCATTAGATTTCATCTTCTTTTTCTAAAGATTTTATAAAACAAACGATTTTTTTTCAAAATCTAAGTAAAGTACCTAGGTAACCTATTTTGTGCTGATTATATCAATTGTGAATGAAAGCATGCTGTACTAATTACTTTGAGCGAAGTATAACATCGAAAAGTGAGTTTAAAAGACATTTCGTATAGTGCCTGTAGATTTCTAGCATATTGAGTAAACGAAGTGGGACTTGGTCAGTGCTAACGTGATTACGGTGTATACGTCTTTTTGTTCGTGTAAAATCACATTGACAGCAGATAGGCTATATCGCTATTTCGTCCTTTGACTTTCTGCACTCAGAAAGAGATAGATGAGTGTTTCCTGCTCTCACGTTCTGTTTGGCCATACAATTTACAAGCTTCAGAAATTTATTCTTTGGTCACATAAAGGTAAAGTTTACTTTATTCTAGCAAGGCAAATTATTTTCATTTCTCTTGTGAGAGTCTGTTGTAATAGTCCGTTCTTTATCTATCCTGTCATTAGATAAAGACAAGGCTACTTAAAACTTATTCCTTGCTTCACAGAATATATTATCCCCTTTTATCAGTCATTGTTTTATATTCCACATTCAATTTAGATAATAATAATACAAGGTGTAATAAGACAACTTCTGTTAACTGTAACTTGCTGGCGGCGTTCAGATCCAGATTCTTAATTCGTGTACAGATAATATCACTTTATTCTGGAGTTATCTCAGTTAATTGATTTTTTTTTTGCCGACAATAGAACTGGCCCAACCCTGTTGTCGGCAAAACGGTCGGGCCAGTTCTGTTGTCGGCAAAAAAAGGTAAATGTTGTTTATAAAAGAGCTCTTGTTACACCCTGTATTATAAAATACGGTACATTGTGTATCACTTTGCTTTGATCTATAAATTGACGCTTAGCGATTCGTAAAGTGCATTACGTACGGTACATTTTTAGTAATAAAATAAAGTATGAAATAAAATAATGTCTAAGAGATTATGACACCAAAATACTGTAATAATTATGAATAAGATAACAAATACAGCAATAAATAGTTGTGAAAACGGGACTGATAAGAATGTCAAGTACATGCTTAATGTATCGACTGTCCTATAAATACGTAGACTAAGCATATAAAGTCGAATTTTCTAAAACATTTAAGTAAGCTGTAAAAATGCCCAATGAATCCTTTAGAGTTAGTTCCTAAGGCATTTAATGTACATTTAATGACATTCGTGCGTTGTTCACATTTCAAGGAAATAAGTCGCGTTTAGATTTGTTTCTTGGGGCCAAATAGGTATATTATCCATGACAAGTCATTGTGTTTTAAAATATAATAGTTATAAGAATTCGGGCCAAATGTAGGTCCGTTTCGAGATTGCCGAATGATAGTTTTAAAATTGATTTATAATTTTAATTAGATTTACGAATAGGGCCTCTTCCACGGCAAACACGTCCTTAGGGAGTGTACACATTGCGTTTTCTGCAGCGCGTTTTTGAGCTGCGCGTTTGTATCGATACAAACGCGCGTTCGCAACGCGTTTTTTTCCATACAAAAGCGAACCGGGAGGGGCTGCGCAGGGGGCTGCGCGTTCGCATCGCGTTCGAATCGCGTTTGTATCGATACAAACGCGCTGCAAAGAACGCAATATGTACACTCCCTTAAACTCGTCATCAATAACATTGATTGACTCAAAATCTGTCACTAAACTCCGAACTTTAAATATTGTATTATTATTGTATCACAAAAGAGTTCCTTTTCTATAGCTTCGCTTCTAGTAAATGAATGACGGCGATGGTGGAAGGGACCCTAAATATCTTATTATTCAACTGTAAGACGAAACACCAAATTAGAATAGTTATGTCGCTATTTGTTTGAATTATTTCTTACCCATTTCTATCCCTAATGAAGTGCAATATATAGCTTGTTTGCTTCAATTCAAAGACAACTCAGTCAATGTGCACAAATTATCTCTTGTTTTTGAGAGTAATGGAGTAAGTTCGTACACCCATTAGTATCGCTGATTGTAAATATTTATTTACTTTTTTTTAATGAAAAATAATTATGTAGCTTTAGTTTATAAATTAGTTTTAATAATGATCAACTATATGAATGCCTTCTATTTATTTTATCCGAAACTAATTTTTAGACAAATTATAATCATGGATTTGAGATGTAAACAAAAGTGTGATTTTGAACATTCCATTCGGAAATGTAATGATAAGTACAAAAGAATATCAAATATTTTTGTAGCTAAACATTGGACGTTATTCTTGTGGATTAAAAGTTGCAGTATTACAAGGAAATTAGTATTAACTGGACGAATGCATAGCCTCTTATGTCAATTTGTATAAATGATACAGTGAGATCATTTTAGAAAGTTTAATGTACTCGTACATTTTTATCATTTTACATTATTACGGCACCAATTTCTATATTGGAAAATGGTTTAAGGTAACTGCTCCGAGAATACCGTCAATACATCGTACAAGTTGTACATATACGTTTAGGGGCAGTGAATTTGAGATACGGATATTTTTTAATAAAACTGAATTTAAATATTTGGGCATTTTCATTGTAAGAAACTTAACAGACTTGTTTTGTAAATGTTGTTTAGGTAATTAAAGAGTTCCCACAGTCGCGGATTAGCAAAACAATATTTTTGCCGCGATCATTGTTTAATTAAAACGGAGGGTCAAGTGTAATTAGCTGTTTATGAATCAGAGTTAATCAAGGAATCAGTGCTCCGTCGACTTCTGTGGGAACGTCTTCAAAAAGTCTTCACATGATAATAACAAGTGTCTTCCCCCACATACCGTTCCGAGCCGCTGGCTGCGACCTCAGATAATTATCAACTTTATACCCATCTTCCATTGTTCCGTGCACAGATTCAGTGTACAGGTTATATTTATGACATGGATGATTTAGAACACAAAGTAAATTGGCGCTCAATTGAGGCAATTGGTCTTCGAACCCGGGTCGGTCGTAGATCTCTATATCAGAGGGCCTAGCCAACCGGCATTCGCTATGAAGCGATTCGATTTCTATAATCGCTAACACTCGAACGTGACGTTTCATTGATGATAGTCAATGAAACATCGGCGATAGTAAGCTAAGCGAAGCGAATTGTAGAAATAGAATCGATTGATGCCACTTGGCTAGAGGCCCAGGTGCCCATTGCCTACTTATGCATAGCTATAAATTCAACACTCGTTTCTAGCCGCCACGTGACCACTGTCTCCACACATATTTAGTTCGTACTTTCATAGTAGCTCTTTACTTAGACCACTTTAGTAGTAGTTGGTAATTTAGACGTGCTTAGAACAAGTACTGTAGATATAGTAGTATTTAATTGAGATACCGATTTGTCCAAACATTTTTGTGTTTCACTATCGCATTTTTTTATAAGCTTGATATTATAATTATGTAAAACACCCGCAGCTTTACTCGCGTGGTACAAACAAAGCCTGGATTTATTGCTTTCCAACCGTCATACATTTTTTGAAAAGATTACCTTCTACATTGGAACGTACACTTACCTATTGATAGTATAAGTTTAGATTGTAGTCCTTAGGAACTCACGTACAATAACCTAGCTATCTCTTCCTAAACTAAAACTAAACATGTTCCCGTGTCATTCCATGATAGTAGACCCGTGCGATAATGCTTCATTGATTGTACGAAACTAAATACATTGCACTCATTGAGATCGCACCGTGTGAATCAGTTGACATAAGCCCTCTTCCCCGTACCCAGACTACAATTTGCTCACGCAATAAGTGACGCCTCTCGTCGTAAAAGATGAACTCGTAATTGCGCTCCCATTCAGTCGAGGAAAATCGCGTGAAAAACGACAATAATCTTAGATCTAATGATAATCACCGTTTAAGCAAATGACCGGGTTTGCCCGTGTCCTGTTTCTGTTTCCGCGTTCTAATGATGATGGGAAAGTAAATGATCTAAACTAAAGTTACTTAGTATTTACTTAGTATAAAGATGTTGACATATCGTACACAGAACAACAAAGCAACACTGACGATTTAGATTCGATCACGATAAGCATGAATCTTTAGGCGAATACAACCTAATGTAGTTTTCTGGAATATACTCGCAAACAAGAATAATTTTATTTTTTTGCTTGTGAACTTATGTTTTTTTAACTATAATTGTGCGTACCTATTTTTTTTTATCTTCATGTTATTGCTGGAAAGTTTTTAAGTTTGTAGACTATTTTCTATTATAGGCTTACATCTGTAAGAGTTTTATAATCTAATTATAAGTGAATATTATTGTACCTACTTATATCTTTTCCTGGTAAGTACATAAGTACGTATCTAATTACACACTGTGAGTAATAGCTATCATAAAAACTTTGCAATAAAAAGGAGCAATCGAGGCGCATCCTATATTTTCTTTGGTTGGCAACTCGCGTGACTGCGCCTATTATTTATCGGTGACGTGAAGAAGTCATGACGTGATTAAAGACGTAATCATTCATTCATAAAAAAATGTCATTGTTGGAACTTTCAGGATCTACTGCATCCTGGTTGGTAATTGGTGGAATTCCAGAGTTTTCTTTCGTATTACACAATCAGAAGACTTAACTAACTGTGAATTTCCTTTGAGTAGGTATATTCAGGCTGTGTGATTACAGCGTAATAAAACTCAATGACGACATCGAGTGGAACAAGGCTTTAAAGATTAGTGACCAAAGCTTTGCAAAAAGCGCCCATCTATAGCACAGTTTTGGATCAACACAGGTGGTTGGTCATTTACCCCATATAATTAAAACCTATGACGATTAAATCTGTACTGGGACTGTGAGAAAGCTATGTGCACACAATTGAATCATTGTGTACTTTTTTACATTGCCAGGTTGATCTATGGGGCCAAGATATGCAGAGTGTGGGAATGTTCAGCGGTGGCCGTGTTTCCCGACATGTCATCTTCTACCGTGGGAATGACGCCACCTGAATTAACATGAGCAATTATTTTATTTTATTTCCAATTGTTTTTAAAACAGATTCACAAAGATTGTGAGATAATTAGGGGTTCTAGCAGATTCGGCGGTTGGTAGAGAAGTCTTTGATTAAAAGTTTATTCACCGGCCGCTCTCGACGACCTTATTGCGATGTTTTCATTTTTCGCGATAGTTACTGTAATTCGTCCTCAACAGTTTATATCTTCGAATGCATGGTGAAAGGAGTGTCAAAAAAAAATCTTTCAAAGCGTTTCTCGTCGGTAACAACAATAGTAAACGTACAATTACGTCCTTGTAGAGTCGGGAGACTCAACGGAACGTCCTCAAGGGATTGAGGACGTTTTGAAATGATCATTTAATTCCTATTTAACCATTTTATTTTTCGTTCTTTTAAATATTAAAATAACGTATTTAATGTTCAGTTTGGGAATCTGGTATTTTTATTATCAAATTGTATACGGTTCATGCATATTAAACATTTTAAATTGCTATACTTAAGTAAAGCAAAATCTTCAATTCAAAGAGCTAAGATGCAAATTAAAGGATTAGGTACAAGCAGAAACTCAATTAACAATATCTGCAATATATTCATTCATAAAACTAATTACTTCTCTAGAACTGCTGGACAGTAATTGTATGCGTCCGCGCATCCGTCTTAGCAGTTTTACTGTCAACAGATTATATCCCACTAGAATTAACTGATTTCCTCTTCAGAATAAGAGATCATTATTGTGTGATTACATCTCTTTTGTATCTAAAGCTAACATTGCTATAAGGAAGTGATGCTAGGCACTAAACACCTACCTATCTAAACTATAAAATTAGCTTCTTGATTTGTGTGGATGACGTGTGTCGATTCTTGCCATTAGAGGAGCTAGATAGACATTGGAGCATTTTCTAGCAAACTAGACATGCATAGTACCTATGAGTAGCTCCAGAATATTTACAAAACGAGGATGCGATTGTAATAGAGATAGGTAGGTACCTACTATAAAGCTGAGCGGTTCGCATGAAAGAGCTATCCGATCGATGCGAGGAAAATTAAGTGACCGAATAAGTCAAGTCAAAAATCATATAACCAGCGGGCTTAAAAGGTCGCTATTGCAGAATCGCATTAAAGGAATTGAACTATTGCCATCTCTTTTCACTCTCAGTCAATGAAAAGAGATGGCAATAGTTCAATTCCTTTAATGAGATTCTGCAATAGCGATTTTTTTAAGCTCGCAGTATGACGGTCCTACTGATTACATTGAAACATCTTATGAGCTAGGTGATTCTACTCGCGTCCAAAACAAACACGGTTTAGGGCCTAGCCTAAAGCTAATTAATAATCAAGCTCCAGTCGGCTGATTAGATGATTAGTGTGATTAGACCATAGGATCACTTTAAGTAAGTAAGTACCTATATCGTTTTAAAAGTTAAGATGACTCAAATCTTGTTCTCTCGCGACCAATTTCTTGAAGAATCAGCTGCAACTTAGTCACTTAGATTTGGTGCCTAACTTTATTTTAGTTGATCCATTTCTTATACATCATCTTGTCCTACACTTCAGCCGTAAACGTCAAGGACCGGCTTACGATATGAACTAGAAGAAAGATTCGCTGGTGTCGACTCGTGCTGGCAGATTTATTTCAAGCAAGGTCCTGCGGAGCTAAAAAGGTCGCTATTGCAGAATCGCACTATTGGAATTGAACTATTGCCATCTCTTTTCATTGACTAAGAGTGAAAAGAGACGGCAATATAGTTCATTTCAAATTGTGATTCAGTTTTAGCGACCTTTTTAGGTCTGCTGAAAGGTTCTTTCTGTGGTCACAAAGAAAAGTGGTTTTGGTATTTAAGTTTACGTTAAAAGCGATTTGAATCGGTTTGGATGGCGATAACTTGTCGTGAGCAGTAGTCTGATAGGTAGGTACTTGGTGTTCGGTGGAGGCAAGTCCAATCACGTCAGGTTCTAAAATGGACTATTGGTTAGAGAAGGATGTTCAATCAAAGATTCATCTAAAGTTGACTAGATCACAAAGTTATTGGACGTACCTTTTGTAACTTTTGAAACTACAGGTACCTACACTTATTTTATGGATGCCTTCAGCCACAATAGCTAATTATTATATTTCATCATTTTAAAATTTAAATAACTTAGAACTGGCTAGTTTTTATTGTTGTTGCATGGTAGTTTAATTAAAGTATTGCATTTACTCTTCGCTAATAGGCAATATGCATCAATTTTTTTTATGGTTTTAATCGATAGGTTATATCGTCAAATAACCGTCATAAAAATTCCAGCGCCGAAATACTAAAATTTTATAACAAAAATAATTTTTGAAATTTACCAACATTTTCACGCATCTGAAACACGATTATTATTGTTGTCACAGATTACTGTTGTAGTAACAATTTGTGAACTTTGACGTGTGACGTCAAATTGATACTAAGTACAACAGTAATCTGTGACAACAATAAGTTCGAGTATAGGAATTGTGAAAATTAAAAAAAAAACTTATCTATGGATCGTCATATCTGACTCGTCCTTGACTTTTCTTATGAACTCGTGTCGTCACATCCTTTCACATCCTTTTCAAGTATTTTGAAATTCCTACTATTTTTTGCAATTTTTAAAATTTATTTTCTAATCGAAAATGGTTTAATATTAAAAAATAATTACACACACATACCTCTAAAGCAACAATGTTCATAATAAAATACATTTAACCCGCTTTTGAATCAGACGCATATTGCCAATTGTAAATAAAAACAATTGTCTTATCAGACTCATTAGCTTTAACAAGTGGCTAAATTAAAAATTTAAAAAAACCGACTTCAATACAAGCTGTTATTGGGTAAGGCTAAGGGTGAGCTGATTAAAATGAGCCCAAACATGGATGTTCTACTGTTATTCACTGAGAAGTTCCATTGATCAGGTCCTGACTCCATCATCAGATCAGCCAGCCGTCACCATATTATTACATTGTAGTCGAAACTTGACCGACATGCTGAGTTCCAAGTTTCAGCTCAATCGGCCAATTTACTAAGGAGTTCTGTTGAACAGCTCCTGACTCCATCATCAGATCAGTTCAATGTTACCATAATATTGAATTGTCATCGGTAACCTAAAAAGCTTTTAAAAAATACCCTAATCGCTTCAAGTGTGCCTATAAAATTTGAAGAGTTACCTCGATTTCTCCAAGATCCCATCATCAGATCCTGACCTGATGACCAAAAGGACCAATTGGAAAGTGTACCCTTTCAAACAAAAAAAGAATTTTTGAAATCGGTCGAGGCGTCTTCGAGTAATCGGTGAACATACATTAAAAAAAAAAAAAAAATATTCCGACGAACTGAGAACCTCCTCCTTTTTTCGAAGTCGGTTAAAAATGTAAAACTGTGAATCTTCATTATTGTTGGTGTCTGTACTGATACTGACCGTGGGTACCTTACCTACATATCTACTCGAGAAATAAAATTTCTTCTACATTGCGCGCGAGAATTTACACTATTTGCAAAGTGTTATCTTATATAGCTTATAATATGACTAGGTACATTTAATATCTTTGCGAGAAATCAATTTCTTTAATAATAGGTTCACTGATTAGTCGAAGGTATTCCTATTGTTTCTTAACAAGATAATCAGGAAAGACTACAATCGACGCATGGTGACGCTGCAACGTTGGCTGGATACAGGAAAATCAACCTGCTTCCGTAATGTAAGTATAGCCTAGGCTAGGAGAAAAGAAATTACGACCTGAATCATCATCGTCATCCGCCTGTAGATGTCCACTGCTGGATATTTGCCTCTCCTATTCACGGCACTGAGCAGGATCCTCAGCTTCACTTATCCAGCTTTGCGTAAATCGTCGCTCCACCTTGTCAGACGGAGTCTCTACATAATACGTTTACCCCAACAGTTGCCAGGTCTGCGGCCAATATGGCGGCCAGCCCGTTGCCACAGCTTGCTAATCTGATGCGCTCTGTCGATGACTTTGGTTCTCCGTGCTACGATCTGATTCATCTGTATTTACCTAATCGTGAATGTGAATGTGGTTTAGAACAAGATTTCAATTCTTATTACCTACTTAAGTAATTTTTTGAAATAATTTTAGATCATGATAATTTCGAACATTTAGGTAGGTACTAAACTCTGTACGCTGTAGGTAAGTACCTAGACGAAGCGTATTGAACTATATCGAAACATCTATTTACCATCAGCATCATCAGCTTGCAGCCCACTGCTGGACATTAATAAACCTCCTTCCCTTACCGCCAAACAGCTCTACTACGGGCCTTTTGCATCCAGCTCTTATCATTTACGCCTTACGGCAACTAAATCGTCCATCCATCTGCCAACGAAATCAGGGTCTAGTGAATTCCCGGGAATCTCTAACTAAAAGGAAATTCTACGATGATGTAGGTATTTTACATTGGTTTTCCATCTTGGCTCTGTATTTTGACGCTGTTGTTGTTGGCCAGACAGCGGATGTTTCTAGAATCAAACGGTACACGAGTTGCTTGACTCCGTCACCCGAAATTGCACACTTTAGGATGAGAAATCAGACACGAAATTGCTCTAAACACTCATATTCTTGATGTTAGATAAATGACTTCCTGCTGGTACAATGGAGCCATCATTATTCCCCGTGAATGGGCCCGCGTGAGAGACTCCCACGACTTTATTACGGATATTTTTTTTTGTTTGTTCTAATTAAAAGTTTTTCTATTAGCCCGCTTTTACTTTAATTGTTCGCTCAAAATTGTAGTTTTGTGCAATTTTTGAGGAAATTGGGCGGATGTAGCGGTTACACTAGCGGTTGATAATAGCGACTGCTGACGCTCGTCCGGAGATAATTCAATCAGATAAAGCAATACCGATTACAGTACTTCAAGCATTAGAATGGACATCGGTTATTTCTGTGTTTTCCGAATATGTCTGACAGCAATGTATGATTCCACAAAACAGAATGCGACAGAAGCGCACGTCATTATCAGCGCAGCTCGCAAGGCTTGCAGAAACTAATTTGCTTATCTTAAAAATGACATTGATATTTATTTGTTTGCGATAAAGTTAAAATTATGAGTACCTAGGTAATTTTCATTTCCAAATGACTTTTCGTCAATCGTGTTTGTAATTTTATACGATTGTTTCCGATGTTTAATGAAAAACATTCTTTTTCTGGTTTTACTGTAGGTACGTACCTTACCTACCAGGATAATTTATAATACATATTCGTTTTTCCAGCTCCTATTTAAATCACTTAGGTAGGTACTTCTCAAAATTATTAAGTAACAGTTTTTATATCTTGAGATGAGATGTAGGGTAAAAAAATGAAATAAAACACTTTGTTAATTGTGACTCATGTTTACAACCACTCACAAAATGCACTTTGACTTTAAAGCAAAAATAAACAACTCAACACTATTGTCACCTTACTCATGGCATAACATATTTTACATAGACACATCCTTTACCTATTTAATAAATACAATTGTTATTTATCAACATAATTACCGGGGCTTAAGGAGGCGAAGTAACTATATTGTTACAAATAACGGTTATTTATGTGTAACGTTTAATGTTAAAACGTTTATTAGAAACTAATAATATAAGCACTTCAATAAATGAAAAAAATAATTAAAACTTAGAAACCATGCAAAATAGTATAACTTTTGAAGATTACGTAGCTTTAACATCTTAAATTATATTAAGGTAAAGCCGTGTTGGTTTGGACCGACACACGTTCGCTCAAACCGAATTTATTTAAGTGGTTATACAACTTCTATAAAAGTGCTAGTTTTTAGGCGATTATATAATTAAAGTGACCGATACCCTAAAATAATAACGGTACCTGACACGTTGCAATGTTGCTAATAAAATTGCCCAATAATTAACACTACACTTTAGGCGGCCTAAAAACTCCGTCACCAGAATTGGCCACTTGTTCATACGAACTTACTTTTGAACACCTATGCGTTGAATAGGGTACTTGACATAGGAATTTGTTATTATTACTTAAAATTTCCCAAATATTGCTTGTACGAGTTACAATATTGCTTCTACGAGTATTAATGATTGATGACGTCATTTTTCACTTTTTTCACTTCGATTTATAATTTTAGTTTTCTGAGAAAGGGCTATCGATATCGCTCTATAAACGAATATTATGTATTACTTCGTCATTCACACCGTTTTTTATGTAGGTATAAACATTTTTTCAGGAAACATTAAACATTTACTTATTTTAACATTAGTCAACTACCCTATTACTTTCACACTTATAACCATTTTCAATCAAACAGGGTACACAGATAAATGTTTAACAAAGTACGCTTATAAGACGCCGATCACCTTAACTAAGTTAGTAACAGATCTTCGATTAATAACTATGTAAATCAATAGTAAACAATTAAACAACTGCTAAAAATCATTTGACCTTTTAATATGTTATATAGTATCTAGATATATTATTGTTTTGTTATACATACTTACCTGCTACATTATCCTACATGTCGTAAAATAATTATAAAAAGGTTAATTACCAAGACACTTACAAAATGTACCCAAATAAAGGTTAGATTGGACGGATTTGACTAATATTTAATAATTTACGTTCGATTTCAATTAGTTGTGCATTTAAATTTCTTCACGACTTACATACCTAATATAATGTTGGCTTTTGTGATTCTGGCTTTTGTGCCTATCAAATTATATTCCAAGCTGAAGAAAAATTCAGACTGAAAAAAGTTACAAATTATCTCCTATCCCTTTAAATATGCGAATGAAATATGATTCCAACTTCTCCAAATAAGTATCTAAAACATTGAATCAGTTAAAATATAACTTGTATGTTTATTTTTATACGATGAAAGGTATACTTATACTTAGTAAATACAAAAAAACACCAATGTAATTTGTGATAAATCTACCTTTCATTAATTGATTTGTAAAAAACCTTAATTATTTTTGTTTTATAATTCGTACTGAATAAATACGATAAAAACATAAGCTGTTAGGAGCTTACAACAAAAAGCATAATATAATTTTCCGCGCTATAAAACCAAAATCATCTGATCCTAACTCTAGTCAGACTACTTGAGATACGTTCACATCTGAAGATTCTAAAAAACCCCATGACCTTATTTGACCCTTACCGACCGCTGCTTATTCATATTTGTGAGCATAAGCGAGATGTATGATGTGAGAAGATCGTCCATTTTGTACCCCAGTGAGGTTTCACACAGGAGTTTCGACCCGCGCACGAGGTTGCCTATTGTCATGTGGAAGTATGTGTTGCCTGATGACCAGTTGGATATCCTCGTGAACGGATGGGTGACCAGGATGTCCTGAAAGAAAGACCATTTTATTGCAGTCGTGATATTTGTGCTCAGACTCATTCTGTCTGACGCAGATGGATGGCGCTCTTCGTAAATTAATGTTAATTTTCGAAAATAATTACTACCTAAATGCTAGATAATATTAATTGAGTGTGATAAAATCATCTAACTTTTAGATCTATATTCAGAGTCCGAATTTAAACCTGAATCTAAACACAAATATCGATTGGTATGGAAATTAAGTAATGCCGTCATCATCGAAGCCGAATTACGGACTCCAAAAGCTAGTCAGTCAGTATGTTAGGCATAAGTATAAGTATTATTTCACAAAAAACTAATAGTTTCTGATAGTTTCCACATTTCCACTTTTTTTTTTCAAAATTACCTTCGACTGCGGATGAATCAAGCTAACGCCATGCTTATTGATGGCAATCAGCAGCAGCTCAGGATAGTTTGGTTCCGTCGTCTGTTTCACCTCGAAGAAGGCAGATCCGAACGTTGGCCACCGATAGATGACCTTCAAGAAGGTTATTTTCGCATCCTCAGGTGTCATGCCAGCGTCTTGGTTGTAGGAGGCCACGATTGCTCGCTTCCAATCCGCTGAGCTTTGCATTTTGACGAGGTCGGCTGGTATTAGCTCTCGGAGCATTTGGCTGGAAGGGTTTTTATCAATTTAAGTTAATATGAAAAATCAATCTCACGTAAACGAAAAACCGAAAAACCAAATTCCAATAGGTAATTATTCTATAACACCCAACCAATAGGTAATTAATTCTCTAAGATCCAAAGGATCACTCTGCGTAACTTTAGGAACTAAGTGATTTCTGATTCTCATCGAAATACTGAGAAAATTAGACAAGCACACTGTATTGAAGGATTTTGTCGGTGATATTAAAAGAATCTTTCAAAAGAACATCATAACCTTGTAGGATGTGATGTGAAGATGTAGATTATTAGCACTTGGTAAATGATTAAAGCAATCGATAGGTATGTGGGTGCGCGTTGAAATCTTTTGTATAGTGATAGTGTAGGTTTCCTAACGTTTCGCAGAACTTAAGTACATCGGCATGGATTAAGGATTAATTCTATTGAATTACTACTATTTCTTTATCTTAATCGCATATTATTTCAAGTATAGCTTATATCTTGGCTTTAAAGTAAGATAAAGTTTTTCCAAAATCACATTTCACATGAAACTACAAGTGGCTAATTTTTTTTTCCTAACCTATTTCGTCCCACTGCTGGGCAAAGGTCTTCCCAAACTCAAGTGGCTAAATTATAAATTTAAAAAAAACCGATTTCAATGTTATAAGCAGAGCAATTTTCTGCACTCTCGAGGTGCATTTCTGCTCTTAACTCTGAAGATCCTCGACAGATCCGCACCAAATTTTAATGGAACCACACACAACCTTTCTAAACGAGTATTTTCCATACCGGTCCAGGCTTCTTCGAGTAATCGGGGACATACCTACCTACCTACTACATACCTACATAAAAAAAGATTCAGACGAATTGAGAACCTCCTCTTTTTTTGAAGTCGGTTAAAACTTAAAACTCATTGGTATTGTACTAGGTACACATTTTAAACTTTCGCGACTTGAGCTCATTTTTGTCTACTCGAGACTACGGTGACGGTAATGTCATCCGAAAAAAAGTCATTGGTAGAAACTCACGGTATAGCTTGCAATTCCTGCTTGTTGTCACCAAACCTGGCTCTATAGGCCAGTGCCGCAAGCCTTGCGGCTTCTTCTCTCCCGCAGCGGTGGTACCCTCGCAGCAACTTGGGCAGCTCTTGGTGGAAGTGGAAGATCACATCAGCCGCACGGTCTTTCCCTGGCACCGTATTTGTCCATAGTTTCTTCATGAAGAACACCTGAACGAAAAAAAATTATTTAGAACATCAATATTAAATGAGTATCAGTTTTTGGAATTCAATAGGTTTTAGAATTTTACCTGATAAGTGAACTGTGGAGTAATACCGTCCCTCGTAGGTCTAGCTTTCTTGATCCAGTCAGTCAGATGCCGCACGAAATCGAAGAAGAAATCACCCTCCGGCACCGATATGACCTTATCAGCTATCTTTACGAACAAACTAAAACCTTCACTAGATCTGAGATTCAGCCGCTGAGCGATGTTCTGGCAGAAGTCTTTAGCTCTCGTCGACGAGTCAACTTCAAAAGCCTCGTCTGTATCATCGGGGAAGTAAACCTTGTGGAAGATCTGAGTTGTTTTGTGTTGGATAGCTTCAACTTCCACTTGATGTGGCGGGTACTTCCTCTGGCCGTTTCGCAGCGTTTTCTGGAGTCTTTGGAGCGAGTCTTGAGCAATTGGATATCTTCTAGTTCTAAGGAATAACGTTAATTCTCTAAGCAGTCCTTGGCTACACGCAAATAGACCCGTTGCCAGCCACATCAGTTCCCATCCTCTTTCTTCGGACATTCTATTGCGATTGTCAGTCAGTTGTTTCATAACTTGGCAGTATATTTCGTCGCGTAGAATTTCATGTTTTAGAGGTCCGTCAAATATGTGATCTGTGTATTCATTTCCTATGCGTGGGCGCTTGGACGGCAGATCTCCCATGTATTTAAGAATGGCAGTGTATGCAAAGCAAGCCTCTTCAGCTAGTTCTTCTTTAGCTTGAAGTTTTTTCAGAAGTGGCAATTTTATTGGTTCTCTTGAGTGCCGCCATAACTCCTCCGATCCACCTCTTTTTGCTGTAGATAATGTGAGTGCTTTCGATACCGTGCGTTTTGGTGGTAATCTGAAGTGATCTAAAGCATATTCCAATAACGTGTGTGGTTTGTCCCGAGTTTCTGTACCGTTTAATGTGCTGGTAGGTGCCCTGCGACCATGGCTCGCTCCTTCTTGACAGAACAAAGTTAGTATATCGGGCGGTGGCTTTGTCAATGCTGGTAGTACATAAACGGTCTCCGCTGGAAAATCACCTCTCTCCATAGTCCTTTCACAGCGACCGATACACCAACCGTTGTTCAGTACAGACTCTCCAGTGCTGTCTTCTTCTAAAATAATCAGGTCCCCCTTCGAGAAAGTCAAGAAACTGGAACCTTCACCTGGCGCTTTGTAGTCTTGCAATGCAATCACGAATTTTGACCTCTTCTTTAATCCTTCTAAGAAATAAACCACTAGATCTCGTATGTCTTCTGCATTCGGGCTTTGAAACGTAAACTCTTCCCCGCGAACAGTTGAGAGACTAAAGGTTTGAGTGAACACTTTATTGGTTTTCTGACTCGATACTGTTGTGATTTCGGGGAAGGAAAGTTCTAGCAACACTTGTTCTTGATCATCCACAACATAAACACCAGTCCAGTTCACAGCTATAATCACATCATTCTTAGGCAGATTTGGTCCTGAATTCCTATACGCTTCATAGAACCTTGAGAATAGTAAAGGCCACTTAAACTTAGCGTAACTGACAACATCTTCTTTCACTCTGTAAGCGGCCACTTTTTCTTTCACGTAATAACTTTTTTTATAAGCTTGCACCACTAGAGTACCCCAACGATCAACTGCTTTTTCAACACCAGTTAGACAATAATCTGGTATATAGTTGGGCAATAATGTGTAAAGACGTTCATTGTTCATATCTTGACCATACTCAATGTAATATTGCTGGGCTGCTATCATTGCCAAATCTTCTTCCTTATCACATCTGTATTCACCAAATTTCACTCCTCTTACAACCTGCTGGTATATTAGATTCGTCGCTACTTGATCTTCTGTTGGGTCATGCCATGGTGCGAATATTTCCTTTCTGAAGAACAGTCTCCAAGGCGCATTCCTCTCTTGAGCACCCTGTTCTTTTGCGTATTGCTCGCATTGTGATATAGCATCCATAACATGGTCCCCACCGCTGCCTAGTGAACTGACTTTATCAAATAGCGCAATGTATAGTGAGAAGCCGAACTGATCTCTGAGAGCAATTTTGTCGGACAACTGGTTGCACAGTTCTCTGGCAGTTGTTGCAGAGTCAGCTAGTAATGTTTTCGTATTACCGTCCATGAATGTGATGGGTAACATTATCGGCTTTTTAGATTTAGTTGCCTGCAGTTCTAACCAAGATGGTGGTTGGTTTCTGGTGCCATTGTTAAAAGTCCTCTTGAGTCGGTCTTCGCAGTAAGGGGCATAACCAGGTGGGCCTTCTCTGATGAAGGCCCTAAGATAATTGACAAACTTCTCACTTGGCGCAAAGCATCCTACGCACAGAGACAGTAGAATCCACCCCCTGGCATGTGAAGATTTTGAAGGATTAGTGGTCAGTTGCTTGCAAATCTGGCAGTATATTTCATCACGCAATTCTGCGCGTAAGATTCCGTGGCCGATGATAAAGTGCAGCTTCTCAAGGTTGGATGTGGGTCGTGACTCCAACCACGTTTGGTAGCTATCTGCGGTGTACTCTTCATCCTGAAATCGGTAAGATAAAGTTAAACATATAATGTTATTGCTAGGCGATTAAACCTTAACTAATAATCAAACAAACCTGAAGCTTCCTCCGAATATCTTCGCCCATCTTATTCTTCCTCTTCAATGTGAGTGAAACCAGCTTGTGTCTGATAGACCTTGGTTTCTGTTTGTTGGTGTACGCTTCAGGGTCGACGCCCATCATTTGTGCTTCTTGGAACTCCTTGGACCTGATGAAGTTTCTCCCGAGAGTAGCCGTGACTTTGGACATGACAGATGTATTATCTCGATCCATCGTATGATATCGCGGCTCAGGCAGGTCACCCGTGAAGCGCAGGATAGTGATCCATAGCGCTTGTGCGGCCTGTGAAGCAATCAGAACATTACATTTAGATGTAATGTTAGGTTAGCCTAATCAATAAACGTAAGCGGATAGAAACCTTGATAAATATAATGTTTTGGTTCCTTCATACGTAAGCAAAATGCAATTATCTGATTAACTTTGTGCATTGTTAATTACTTTTTGTTTCTAGAAAAACTTCTATGCATAACTGTGTAGAATCACTCACTATTGCATGCATTTAGTCGATCACAATTTCCATCTCAGTATTTACTTATAAGGGCAAAAACGCGCAAAACTGTACACTTTCTTAAAATTGTGATTTGTTTTTTTTTGTGGAATTTCATTGAAATGTTTATTTATATGCTATCTATAGTTATTCTTCTATCTACAAACGAAAAAGTTTTCTCGTAAAATTGATATTTTAGGAGAAATTAGCAAGTTTATTACTGTAAGGAGAAATTTTAATCCAATTCGTTACCGCTGGTTTTTGGTTTTCTAAGATAGTAAAACTCAAAATTATTTTATTAATTTATTTGTTAAAGAAAGAGAACATGTTTTTAAATAATAAATGTATAAAATCAGTTTGATATCTTAGAAATACACGAGTTTTATCAACTTTTCCTTTCCAGTTCGTTACCTATGCTCTAAAATGGCCTTTAAAGTTTTAATAAAATTCCCAAAATTGACTATTTTCTTAATTAACTATTTAAATATTGAGTATTTTGAGAAACCACATCATTTTGCTAAACAATATCTACACTTATTTTAAACTTTTTAATACAAACTTAACATTTTTGTAACTTGGATTTGGGGGACAGACATCTAAGGTTAGGTTTACATAGCGCCTAATTCTAAATCTTTTTGAATTTTTATTTACTAGCTATAAAATCGTTGAAATTAATGATTTTAGAAGTAAACTAGAACTTGTGAAAATTAGTCTTAACTAAGTAAAGGAACTAAGCATAATAATTTGTTTCGTCACAAAAAAAAATATTTTCAAATAGTGGTACCTACTGATATTTAACCACTTTTTCTTCGGAACATAGGTCAAAACGAATAATTTTGATACCTATGGTGGCCGTAGGTTTACCAAAATAATGGGTAAATAATAATAGATGAAATAAAGTGTACGCTATGTAAACCTTGCTTAACGTGATTATCAGCTCTATGGTATCGAATCGGAAGTAACGAACTTGGGTACCTGTTCACAAAAATATGAATTATCTCAAATTGCTGATATTTATCACACGATTTTTCACACTAAGTTAATCTTGGATAGTTTATTTCAGTTTTGAAATAAAAATATGCATTAGAAATACGTTTTAAACATGAAAAAAAAAATTGAATACTCACCGGACAGTGCCCGAAAAAACACAACCTCTCACTGACGCCGAATATCAAACAATTGTTTTGAATATTTTGGCTTAAAAACTATGGACATCTCCTTTACTTTTACGTCTGTCTCGTTGCAATGTTGTTATATAAGTAAAAAAATAACTACCCCTCGGAACAAAAAAACTGTAAAATCATTCGAAAACGCGGTAACGGAATCCGGACATGTCCAGTTGGCCCAAATCCCGGGGACAGGCTTAAATATTACTTATTTAGTAGAAATTCTGGCTTTTGCAGCAAATTGTACATTTAGAACCCTAGGTAACCCACTAAACTTCAAATATATAGCTAAAAGTTTGCCAGTCTAGTGGAATTATTTTTAACCAAACGCTGCTAAAGGTCGGATTTTGTTTAGGGGACAGTACTACAGGCTAAAATTGCGATTTTTTAAAATTAATTTTCGATATCATAATGTTGTTTTAAGCGTTACATTTTAATAAATATGGCATGCCAATTTCACCATGAATCAGATAATGTGGTTACAACTCCTGTAAAACTTATAAAGAGCTGCGTAGCAGTCAATTTTACCCGGGGACACCTCGAAAATGCCAATGTACAGATTCTCGCGTTTTTGCCCATAAATAAAGTTTCGGATTCGAAATAAAAATATTTCTTGATTCTAATTGCTCTGGCATTGCAAAGTTCTATTGATGTCGTAGGTAATCTCTAAAAATTTGTGAGCGGATATTTACTGTCCCTGTGAATCTAGCTATGATCATATTGATCATGTTTACGTTAATTACCAATAATCTCAGGATCATTTCCGTTAATAAATTCCGTAAATCAATTTAAGCAAGTTCGTATCGTATTGGTGAATTTACAAACTCTTACTCACCAGCTGATCGCCCTGTGTGTGCAGCGGCAACAACGGATGCTTGAGGGGTTTTCTAGAGTATTGATGAGTGACGTTTCCTTGGAAGTACGTTGCTGCGAACTTCTGGAACTTAAACTCTGAGAGGTCTTCTTCGTCCTCTGATGTGGTCTGCATCGGTGTCACCATCTGTTTGTGAAGTAATATTTTATTGGTTATTTTATTGGTCGTTAGGTAAAGTAGTTATGCGCAATAATTCATTTACAATAGGTTTCGAGTTCCATCCACGACTTTCGAATTTAGGGCCCATTTTTATTTATCGGTTGGTCAAGAAGCACGCGGAATAAAACAAAGGAATGCCTTCCACAGGCATTTAATTAATGAGACAACTTAGATCACTTTACACCTTATAAGCTAGCTAGATGATACTACTCCTGTATCGTGAACAGTAGGTACCTTGAAGAATCAGGGAAACAAAACACGTAAAGGTCCATCTTCTTAAACCTAAACGATGAAATCTTACCTCTTGCTGATCAGCCCTCTGCTGCGGCAAGTCGCTGAACACCGAAGTGTCTTTAGGCGCGGGCGCCTCGCTGCTCGAGTCCGGCAGGAAGTCGAACATGGCTTCCACCAGCTTGCTATCGTCCACCGGCTCGTCTTGTTTACGAGCCGCTTCCTGCAGGAGAGTCCTCTTCGCTTCCAGCTGACGCTTCTCTTCCAGGGCTAGCTCGGCGTCGCGCCTTTCGAGCTCATACATGCGCTCCTGAAAAGTGAATATTGTTTATTTTAAACCGTCCGAAATATATGAAAATTTGTTTAACAGACATTTTCTTTTGTTGAATTGATAAATTGGTAACATTGGGAAAGCAGATGACCTACTATCCATAGTAAAAATTGATCTAATAATTCCCAAAATTGGGATGGCGTTATGTAGTCATTGTAAACTGCCATATTGATTTGTATGTTCTATAATCTACGTTTTTAGACTAACAGACTTTCTTTAGTTACACGTTATGCGGATTGGTAATCCAAGTCTTACACAAATTGTGAAAAACTTACTGGATAACCATTGCGTAAATATAAGATAACTACGTGACTAAATTTCCACAATAGAATCCACAATTTCCATAATAGTACATATTATTTTATTTACTGTTAAAGTGTAAATTAGTATGAGCTAGCTAGCTTATTTATATTCCTAATGAAAATACTTCTAAAAGAGGGGAAAGACCTTTCCGATTTAAGGAAATGATGATTATAAATAATAAATAGCAGAAACATAACCGCCAATAGGTGCGTGTTATCACTAAATTTGATAAAAATAATAAAAAAAAGCAGTGAAAAACCGAGTGCAAAGAAAATCAAAACCCGAACCCTACGCGCCGGCAACGGATACTTCACAAACAAAATGAAAATATAACACAAAACACTAACAAAACGGAAATCAAACACCATATCATTACAGAGACACTGGACCCACATGTTGACCCTTGCAGATTTTCACTGAAAATGACTTCCCCACCGCACATTATTTCATGTTTGACTACTTATTACGAAGAATACTAATCGGTAAGGTTAAGTACTGGAACTAAGCAACTGCGTTATGGAAGCTAGAAATGCAACTGTTTCGATACCTAAATCATATTGCATAATATCTCCGCTTGATCGGGTATGTATGACGGGACTTGCTGACGCGGAACCAAGGTACGTTGAAGCTCTAATTAATGTATGAAATATTAGCTTTTATTGTTCAGTGTTCATATATCTATAAAGTCTTACATTCTCCACTATCATTATGTATTTCAATAACAGAATTAATCGATTACAATTTTTATATTTGCGATTTATTTCATTGCTGGTTAATACAAACGTAACCTAATGACACTCAGAGAAACATATTGTAGCTTTCCTGATGATTTTAATCTGATGAAGACTAATATATTATGGAGATTACCTCCTACATCTAAACTTACAAACTTATCTACTCCAACTCGTTTTTTTTAATTCGGTTCTCAAAACTGGGCGTAACACTTATTCATGTTTGTTTAACAAATTAACCAGATAGGTAACATAGGCTAGTGTACGACCTCTCGATGAGAACACAGCAATATTAGTTGCGTATTCGTATCGTATTCGTTGTAATGTTAGTTTGAACCAATTTATTGATTTGCATTTGATTTGAATTTTAGGACTTCTCTTACACAATCTACCTACACAACACGAAAGTCTAAAAGATGGAAAACATTGGTGTAGTAGGGGTTCAATGCCTGTGGTAGTAGGGGTTCAATGTTCACCCTGGAAAAACAATTGTGAAGAAAATATAGATCTTTGTTCTGTATCTAGGAAACTTTACCAAAAAACATATCATTTAAATTGTTCACTGCACTTTACGTCACAACTGACCCGACCGTCACGAGTATTCGAAAGCACATCCAAATTATAATTCAATGTTCTTTATCCAATAATAATAATCTGGGTCCAATTAAGATAATTATAAGATAAGAGATATAAAAGATTAGCGGCATTTTCAGTGGCATTTAGGTAACTCAATGATGTAGGTACCTAATTGCTTTATCAAGTAAATCACAGCTGATAACTTTGATTTAATTCTTTTTCTATCTGCTAACAACGTTTGTAAAGTATGATACCTTATCAAAATAAAATATTCTAAATAATATGAGTGCCACTTTTGTTGAAAAAATAACAACATCACACTGTGCATCACACCAATCCAATCAAACTATGCAAAATTAGTCTAGCAAATGTTAGTTAACTCTTTTTTTGTGAAAATGCCACCTTTTAATTAAACTGATAGAATGCTATATTTTTAAATTTATGTAGGTAAGTAGGTACCTAAATAAAAATATAATATTGAAAATATAACGTTGACCTTAATTTTTTTAGTTTAAAAAAATATGAATCGATAGGATTTCAATTCAGTCACAATGCTTGGTAGCCCTTTTATTTACATGCTTAAGGTCATAGCTGTTTAGATCAACTCGACACCAGCACCGCACCGCATTGCCTTGTGCTGTTAGGTAATTCTATGAACCTATACACGTTGCACATCTTTTGCTGTCGCTATTTATAAGCATGCCTATCATTAGATAGTGTTTGTTTTAATGTCTAAAATTATAATTATCTGTACTGAAATCTATTAATTGTGTCCTTGGTGCGAAGTCTTCCTTAACACTGATAAACGTTAGGTAGGTTTTTTTTTCATTTATGTAATCAAAAACGAAGTAGGTACTCAAGCACTGTAGAACTGTAGAAATATTTCAAAACTAGCGGACGCCCGCGGTTTTGCCTGCGTGGACTACTACTTTTTTACCCCACGGGAAACATGCATTTTTTGGGATAAAAAGTAGCCTATGTCACTCTTCAGCCCCCCAACTATCTCCACACAAGAAATCACGTCATTCCGTCTCTCTGTTTTGACGTGAAAGCAGGACAAACAAACAAACACACTTTTACATTTATAAATGGTGGATTAGTAATCTTAAAATTATCGGTCTGAACCACAAACATTCAAACACTTAAACATGTTCTCTAACTTATTGACCAGTAAGACGGATAGGGGTAACTCTGACTGTGACTGTGATTGCGGATGAAAGATAAGTTAATATAAGTACCTACATACGAGGGAACAGTAGCGTCTATGATGACTAATAGCGTCGATGGGCTTGCAACCTGTCACGTATGAAATGTTAACTTCTGCAAAATGAGGGAATGTACCAAATGTGTTTGGACATACCTCTGACTACCCCCTTGGACATCTTCGAAGGATCTAAAAATGCCTAAAGATCTGAAAGAATATCTACTTCTCCTTGGTAATATAGTTGTGATTTTTTTTAATACTTTTTATACAGGTGGCATAACTGCATAACACTCACCCTATAGTTCTGTTCGGCGATCTCCTTGGCGCGCGTGTTGCCCTGGTGTTGTAAACGTTGCTCCTCCTGTCTCCGCAGGCGCAGGGCCTCATTGTGAGCGAGCGCATCTTGACGCATCCGCTTGTAGCGACGCATTGCGATAAGCCGACGCGCGTGACTTTGGATCTTGAGAATCGCCCACATCTTGTGACCGTACGAACGACGGACCAGGTATCCACGTGCTGCAGCCTAGAAGCAGTCATAATGAATCTAATGTTCTGAAATCGCGTGTATGCTAAAGAGTGAAACTCGGGTCGCAACCTCGAGACGTGCGTGTGCAAACCCGTTACAAAGTTGGCTGCAGTTAGCTGCATTTTGCCCAGAATTATAACATTGCACCACTTAACTGCCATTGAACTTGTTCGAGAATTGCATGTTTTACAAAACAGCTGATGAATTCATTGACTACCTATCATAATGATCAGCCTATAAAAATCTACTAAAGGGCTATACAACCCAAACCCTACTTCAACCTAATTCTGCTAGATTTTGGCAGGCCACATGCAACGTAGCTGATACATACCTGTAAAGAAACGATGTGACCTCGCAGATGCCTGAACCGATGGGCGAGCACTCTCGCGCGAATCAAAGCCTGAAGTCGAGCGTAGCCCACTTTCATCTTATTGTATCTGATCCGTTGCAGCTTCCCTCGCCAGTGTCGTTGGATCAAAATCGCAGCTGCTCGCATCTTCAAGAAACGCCTTCGGTAAACCCAACCACGAATCGACCTCTGAAGAATCAAAATCTTTCTAGTTAGCACCCGGTCTCTTTCTTGCTCGAGGAATAGGTCGTGAGCGTCCTTCAGAAAAACTTTGGTATGACCCAGCTGATAGTCTGACTTGCCTAGCACTTGTGCGCAGATTTTCGCAGTTGCGTTGCGGCAATCTGTCTTATGTGCCGGTGGAATTCCCGATATCAAAAATCGATAACGTTCAACAAACTCTTTGAAACTGTGCCTTATGGGATACCCAGCTCGTCGAATACGAATGGTTTCCATCATTCCGGAATATCTTAGTTGCCGGCAGCAAAGTCCTCGGTCGAACAGCTTAGGTTTCTTGAATTCGTTTGGTTTAATGCATCGAATGAAGAACGGTTGGCATGTTCCTAACGTCCTCATCAACAGATCCAATGACTTCTTGAATTGTGTTGAAAGTGTTGGAGTCCGTTTTCGTGTTTCTGAACCCATTGTAATGTCTTCGTGGAATATCTGCTGCAAGAACTTGTTTGTCGAAACGTGGATCAGCTGTAACAAGTCGGCGCTAAACGTATCTCTGTTCTTCTCGAGGAAACCTCTCGTGTCGTAGAAGACGATTCCGGCAAAATGGTTCAGGCCAAAACTAGTGTTTATGTCGGACTTTGGTTTGAGATAATTTCTATGCAGACCATGAGTTTTATGTAATTTGGCTAACATAGTTTGGTCGGTGCCTTTTGGGAACTTAGATTCTTCATCGATGAGAGCCATAATATTCAGTTGTTTTAGAGCAATCAAGTCTAAGGCATCTTGGTTATCAACGAATTCAATATGTTGCCAATTGATACCCTCATGATTATACTCTTCCTGTTCTAGTTTAAAGATGTGTCTTACGAAGAACTGCTGAAGGTTCTCGTTAGCAAAGTTTATGCAAAATTGTTCGAAGCTGTTTTGATCGAAGTTCTCGAACCCAAATATATCCAAAACGCCGATCGCTGTTCTCATTGTGGACTTTGGTTTATAAATGGCAGCGTTGATTTTCTTCACAATGGTTACAAAGAGGCGTCCATATATGCCTTTTACGAAAGCGTCTCTGATATCTACTGATTGGTCTCTACTTAGCGTGGAAATTACGGTTTCTCCGTGAGCGAACAACGTTTTTCTTGTTAGAGCGTTTATAAGCGACTGTACAGGAACTCCTAACAAATTGGCGACGCGTCGGACGTTGGCTTGCTCTGTTATTTCAGTGGCATCGAGATTATCCACAACAGTAGCTTCGTACTTGATGTTTCCGCAATGTAACACAGATGCAAGGAGTTTCAATATGTCCCAGATCTCGGATTCACTGAATAAGAGTACTTTCATAGCGGATCGTATGTCTGCGAATTCTGCTGCGTCATCTCGGCCCTCGCATGAGAATTGTCCTCCCTGAAAAATAGAAAACTTATTTCAGCAAACTATTTATTTTTCCTAGTTCTTCAGGATTATAAAATACGTGAAAATACTTACTGCTGATAAATATCGGTAATCTGCAGCCTCTCCTAACTCCAATTTCTTCTTTTCTTCCTTTGATAGACCAGCCAGCAAGCAATAGAAGACATGGTAGTTCCTTTCTTCGGGCCCCTGGGAAACTATTCTAGATTTTTCTAGAAGATATTGTTCGATTTTGGCTCCTTCTATGACTCCGTTGTTGCTGAAATGGATGTCGATGTATTTTCCAAACCGTGAAGAGTTGTCGTTCCTCACAGTTTTTGCGTTTCCGAATGCTTCAAGAATAGGATTTGCTTCCAGGATCTGAAACCAATTTAATTTGATTATTTTCTTTGCAATAACGTATTTTTTTTTAGTAAGCTATAAAAGTATCTGAATACTAAGCTCAATTATCTACCCGTGATAAGTATTTCTCGGTAATTCAATGACTGGCAAAAAATATAAGGTTATACTTTTTTAGGTTGATAAACTCTACTAACTTAATAACGAGCTTCGCAGACCGCTTTACTTCTATAAAATAGTTGTTGAATTGTTTTGTTTATCTTCCAGATATTGAAACAGAAATTGAGGCACGTTACCTGTTGTTCAATCCAGGAATGCTTTCCACTGATCGCAGCTAGATACTGCAGAATAAGCTTCGTGGATTCCGTCTTCCCCGCACCCGACTCCCCACTGATCACGATACATTGGTCCTGGCCATATCTCCGCATGTGCGCGTACGCATTGTCCCCTATCGCGAAAATGTGCGGGGGCAGTTCTCCTATTTTACGCTCTTTGTATAATTTGATTTGATCTGCTGTGTATATTGGTAGTATCTGGTACGGGTTCACTGCTACTAATATAGAGCCGGTGTATGTCTGAAATAATAAAATTAATGTTCAACAAACTGTTTCGATAAACTAATGATAATTTCGAGCGCAAATAAATTTATTAAAGTAAAAAATGGGACAAAAAATAACAGAGTTGGATACAAATGTGATGAGCTGTAACAGATAAATAAAGATGTAGCTGTAACTATTCAAGCGACGCAAAATAATTCAGAACGAAGATAGTTGTTAGACATCGCTAGGGCGTTCATTTCATACGATACGTATAGACGATACTACAGAGTAGAAAAAGCTGATCAAAACATCCTCCTTTTCTTCATAACAGTTAGTTCACTTTTTGTTAGATGTTTTTAAAACATTGTAGGATGTTAGGTATAGTCTGTCGTATGAGAAAAGTAAAGTTCTCATAATATTTATACAGGCTGTGGCAAATTTTTGGGCACTTCAGGGTAGCTACCTTTTTTTTTATAGTAAGAAAGTTTTGTTCTTAGGAAACTATAGGTTTATTTTGAAGAAAAAAATTATGGCATTTTTAGATTTTTGAAAAATAAGAACAGTTAGCCTAAAAAACTATATTTGTCAAAAAATACAAGTTGGTCTTAATCGACTCTATTTCCCACCAGGAACACTTTTTCCAAAGTAACTTACTGAATTAAATCGTAAGTTTTTGCAATAAATAAAAAAAACACATATTATACCCAACATTTTCTACGCCAAAACCTTTTTGTCTTGAAGACTGTGCAAAGGTTACTTTGTCGTCAAAGAGTAGGCACCTAGGTACTTTAAACAAATCCGACCTCAATTTTTGTTAAAGGCATTAAAACTTACATAGATGAGATTCTCGCTGTATCTGATGAGCAGATTTCTGAGTATTCCCGCCTCGTGCAGATCGCCGAGTGAGATCATATCCTCGACACCATGCACGGAGGTGGCGTGCATGGCTTTGATGCGGCGCTCGGGCGGCAGCCATTGCTCCTGGCCGTCGTCGTCCCGGACCCGGATCCGGCGGCCCTCGGCGGCTAGCACCCGCGCGCCGATGGCCACGTCGAACTCCCGTCCGGACACCGGCTCGATCCATATGTAATCGCCCTGGAAGTACAGAATTATCCGATTCAAAGACGTATAATAGCAATCAGATCCATATTATGAGATAGCGGCGGTAAAAACTTAATGCTCTTAGGCACTTTCGGCGTCGTAGAGCATCGTCTCTCTCGCATATAAAATAATCGCCTTAGAATTAAGGAAATAACCGAGTTAAAGACCAAATCATCGGTCTCTTTCAAGCGAAAGGAGACTGTTTCCTTTTTATTTACAACTGTTTTTTTCGTTGGGGATTTTCGATTGGGGACTTCCTCCAAAAAAAGGCAAAAAGGGGGCTAAAGGATATCTCCGACTTAAGAAATCCGTTTTCGATGGTTTTTTTTTATTTGAAAGGTTGTAACTTTAAGTTAGTTTTATAAAAAAATTGGGGAGGATCTGATGAGAAACTTCAGCATGATGAGCAGAATAGTTCCTCAAAATTAAGTAAATTCCTCACTTTTAGATTTCTACTAGCGGAAGTGGAATCGGCCCTTTAACTAGGTAGGTACTAGGTAGGAATTGATGGAGCACCTGGGACCACCTTCTCATCACAAAACTAGAGAATTGTGAATATTTATTCAGTTTTAAATTTAAGACTCGCGAGGTCTACAGCTCACAGAGCCACTAGTTCTAATATCTTTACAAACTAGGTTAGCCTACCTATCATATAAATAAATGCTTGGTTTTTTCAGTCATGCATAACGTTTTGTTTTGATGCCGTACAAAAGAAAAGGTTGGTGACCTATGAATAGTTTTGTCACATTCGTTACACGTGGCGACCTTTCTGTACTTAGTTATTTCAAATTACACAGTTAGGTATACTATTCTTTAGCTCTAGTCAGAAAGTATAGAATCGACAACGATTTAATACTTACCCAACAGCTAAGCATTTTCAACTCGACGCAAATATTACCAACTTTACAAACTACCACTTACGCACGTTTGACTGTAAATGGAATATTAGCGATGTGCAAGAGGATGTTTTAGGTGCCGTAGAGTCGGTGTCAGCACTGAAGTCTGATAGACGCAGCGCTGCTATCGCAGAACTAGGTTAGGTAAAAAAATACTAATTGTCCAAATAAGGCTTGAACAATAATACTTATGCAAGTTTGTATGTTCTTCTTTAATTCTACACACCAGAACAACTGAACGACCGTGACTAAAAGAGCATAATATCCGTAGGTACCCATATTATAAATGTGAAAGTGTGTTTATTTGTTCGTTTATTTGTACTGCTTTCACGTCAAAACAGAGCGACGGATTTACGTGATTGTTTGTGTGGAGATAGTCGGAGCGCTGGAGAGTATCATAGGCTACTTCTTATCGGGTACCACGCGAGCAAAGCAGCTAGTAGTAAATAAAATAATTAGTTCCCGCTTTTGCCGTAGGACTTGGGTGCTGACGCCGACTCTACTTGAAATCTAGACGTAATGTGCAATCGAATAAAATTTACACCGGATTGTTACGTTACGCAATTAAAAGCAATGCAATGAGCCGATTTGTTATAAATGCGATAGCAGTCTCACGCAACACATCTGACATTGATAAATTTACGCAAATTATTTTTCAATCAAGCACCAAATTTGGTAAATGATTGTTGTTTAATTCAATAAGTAGGTACAATCAATCGATAATAAAGTATACACCATGCATATTAGTCTTAAGTAGGCAAATTTAAATTAATGCAGTACCTAATCAATTTAAATTTGCGTGGAACTTTTCATTACAAGACCTAAAATTTTCATAAATTGCAAGAATCTCTGATAGATAACTTTCTCAGGTATTAGAAAACAGTAATTTAGCCTCACCTCAAAGAACAGACAGGTTTCCATGACATCACTAAAATCACACTACATTATTCAATCAATAGTAGATACTTGAATGAAGCTAAGTTTATATCAAAGTTTATCACAAATGCTGACCGTGAGCTCTAGAGAGGTCGTGCTACTCACATTTCAATAGATTTTTTTGTTGATTGATTTGTTTGGCCATTTGATTTGCGTGTATTTTCCTATTTTTTACCCGACTGAGACGAAGCCCAAAAGGAGGGTTATGTGTTTGACCTGTATGTAATGTACCGTTCGTCCGCCCCTAATGTGCGGGCAAAAAATATATATTTCAAGACCCTCGATATATCAAAATAAAGGGCTTTAAAAGGCGAAAACGAAAATACATGCCATCTATAAGTTTGAAAACAGTTTTACAAGGGTTTTTTAGTTTTTTTATAAACTGCCCTCGGACGAAAGAACGGGACGCGCCTTTATGATCCTACCAATCTTACCCCTCTAGCCAACGGCTAGGATTACTTTGACAAATCAAAATCAGGTACCGTCAATAAAAACTACCCTAATAATCGATTCTTATCAGTCTCCGTATCGTTATCACCGAGGAAGGTGCTCCATGAAAATGCCAATTTATGATGCTATACCAGTGCAATAAAAATCCACTACACCTCAAATCTTTAAAATATGGTGTAACATTTCATTATGTAAATGTTTTTTTGTGTTTTAGCTGATTTTCTACTTCAATAAACATTATTTTATTTTAACTGAGGTTAAAACATCGATTCAAAAAATATACGACTAAAATGAAAAAGATCGCATCGCCTGCCGTCACATCTCTGTTTAATTTTCAATCGTAACGGATACGGTGGATACGGTCTATAATTGCCTAGCAATGTCTATTAATTACTATATTTTGGACATCACTCATGCACTACTGTCTAATGTCAACTGTCTTGAGAGACAGTACCACGATACTAATGCGGTTTTTAAAATTATGTTTAGCCTTATTGCGATTAGCAATAGTTCGAATTTTGAATAATTTAGGTTTACGAAGGTACAAAATTGACGTGGCGAGTCTATGCATTACGATGAGGTAATGTACAATTATTACTCCTTATCGATATCGATAAAACCATTTACATTAAGTTTCTTGAAGTTACATAATATACTAAATTATGTTGTATTGTACCTAGGTAGTTGTGTAGTTGTGCAAATTGGCACATAACAACATAATTATAATTTTTATAGTATTAAATCACACCTAAGTATCTTATTAAGATTTTCAACGTTTTCGTGTGCCTACCTACTTTTTCTATAATTTATTTGTTGTAATTATATTGTAAGTAAAATGCGCCCGACAATGTCGTGCTGGTGCACGCAGTGGATGAGCCTAGCACAAAGCCGAGAACAAACACAGTGGCACGACCAAAAAGAGGCCTATATCCTGCAATGGGGGAAGTCGAGTTGTGCTGCGGATGATTATGATGAGGTACCTATAAACTTTTTGTTGACTTATTTCTAACCCCCCCCCCCCTCCCCCCGCCCCTCGGCGCAAAAAGAGGTGTCTAAGTTTGACCGCTGTGTGTGTTTATGTTTGTATGTGTGCACCGTAGTTCTTAAAAGGGTGAACCAATTTGAATGCGGTTTTTATTTATTTGAAAGCAGGTTTTTTATTAGTAATGGTTCATAGACATGCTTAATCAAAATCGGTTCAGCCGTTTGAACATTATAACAATAGGTAGAGTGCGCGCCCCCACTGAGGGAGTGTCCACATTGCGTTTTTTGCAGCGCGTTTGTATCGATACAAACGCGATTCGAACGCGATGCGAACGCGCAGCCCCCCGCGCAGCCCCTCCCGGTTCGCTTTTGTATGGAAAAATACGCGTTGCGAACGCGCGTTTGTATCGATACAAACGCGCGTTCGCAACGCGTAGCAAAAACGCGCTTCAGAAAACGCAATGTGGACACTCCCTGAAGTCCGATAGACGCGGCGCTGCTATCACAGAGCTAGGTTAGGTTAAAAATTACTAACTGTCCAAATGCGGCTTGAACAATCATAATTATGCAAGTTTGTACGTTAGTTAATTCTACACATCAGAACAACTGAACGACCGTGACTAAAAGAGCTTATTAAAGTAAATACAACTATTAGTTCCCGCTTTTGCCGTAGCACTTAGTGCTGACGCGGACTCTAGGTACAATTTGACTGGCCTCTTAGCTCAGTTGGTAGTAGCTCTGCCTTCTGCGCTGTAGGTCGTGGGTTCGATTCCCACTCAGGACAAACATTTGTGTGATGAACATAGATGTTTGTTCTGTGTCTGGGTGTTATAAAGTATTCTATGTAGGTATGTATTTACAAAAGATATATAAGTATTCTATCAGTTATCTGGTTCCCATTGTACAAGCCTTGGTTAGTTTGGGGCTAGATGGCGCTGTGTGAAATGTTCAGCAATATTTTTTTTATTTAATTTTATAATCAACAATTATAAGCTTTACAAGACATTAGATCAACTGGATTTTACCTAGTCTTTTATTACAAGTATTTTTTTGGATAGAAATGGTAAAAAACTTGTAACCTAATATAGGTACCTACACATTTTCTACTGTTAGTGTAAAAAACATCGATATCTCCAATATCGATATTTATCAATCCCTATGAAAGTCATGTCAAAAGTAAATTTGGTAGTAGTGATACCAGTATATTTTCTCGCAATATTTTATGGTAGGTACAGATTTTTAGAGTAAGTAGATAGAGCTTTATTTTAAGATTAACTAAAAGTTTATAATGTAAAAATTGTGACAACCTACATCATTTTTCTCTTTTTCTCACACAAAAACTAAGCCGCCGCGAGGACGCTGCTAGTAAAATATATTAGGTAGGTAGGTATATTTCTATAAATGTAAGAACATGTTGAGAAATCTAAAGATGTAGGTCCCTACTTTGTAAAGTTAACTACTTACTTAACTAATTAGCAGGGTGTCAATTCTAGTACCAAACTTTTTATCAACCTCAAGCAAAACCTCAACTAAACTTTAGATTTTCGACTGTTTCCTATTCTACTAATGACAAACGACTCAGTTGTGGTGAGGTTTTAGCTAAGGTTTGGACTTTGGCAGAACACATTTTTGAAAAGCTATTCTACTATTCACCAAATGGCTGACATTTATGAGATCGAACCAAAACGCAGCGGAATGATTGGCGTTGTCATCTAGTAGAATTGGGGGGAGATCACTTTCTGTAAATAAAATCGTTACAATTTTAAGATTTATTGATTACCTAAAGACAAAGGGCCTTACTTATGAAAGATGTTTAAAGTGAAACACTGGTTAAACAACGTCCTGTCTTTATTTTTGGATAGTGACAAACAGAGACAGGACGTTGTTCAACCATTGTTCAACTTTAAACATCTTTCATAAGTAAGGGGGAAAGTGTGCTACACGTCTCAACAAAATATTTTCAAATCGGGGAACATAAAATTATGATAGTGGTATCACTATAAGTTTTCATGTATGACAGAAATATATCATCATTATGTCAAAAATATGTCATGTGTGACAGTTGGCTCCCTTCCCCCCCAGCAAGTGGGACATATGGCAATTCGCGTCCCGTGGTTACTTCGTCCGAGTAAACTGCCTCTTGTTTATTGTCTATGCTCACTCACTCAGCAAAAGGAAAAACTGTAAGTGCGGAAATGTTTCGTTTAAAATTAAATTCCAATATTTTAGTAATATCGACGTAGGTATATTTCCACTAATTTGAATAAATTACACATATCAAATTGCTAATAACAAAAGTTTCAACTTAGACGTTAGTATAGGCCAGAACAAAGTAATACCTTCCTATTATTTTCATTTCATGTACCTATGAGGTATTAAGTTAATACCTACTTATAATTATTAAAATATTTCGCTTAACAAAAAAACAAATTGCCTATAAGTACAGAAGTGAATGTTTCAAGCCGATAAGACCACATTAATAATAATAGATCTTTCAAGAACGCTATATTCATGCTTTTGGGGTATTTTGATACCAGTTTTCCGGAGCCCAGCTGTTTCTTTATTATTTAAAGCTTTCCAAATGTCTCTTTGCGTAATGAATTCGGGCAAAACATAGAAAGTGTAGGTATTTGAAATGTTAATTAGAAAAATAACTCGTCGAACAAGTAATAAAATTACTGATGACATTCATGCTAATTCACGAAAAAGAAACTTGATTTCTTAAGAAAAATAAAGACAACCAACCCTTATACTTACGTTATTTTAAGGTTTACTTTTGTAATCTCGGTATAAATGAGACACATCTATAGGCCGAACTAAACTAAGTAAATTCAAACCAGCAGATTTTGTAATATCTTAATATTGGCATTATTGAGAAACTGGTCCACTCCAAGCGCGCCTCCTACTGAAGCCTACAACAGCTTACAGCTCTTTGTCTAGTCTTTGTCATTTTGGCTATCCGATTTCCATGGTCATTTTGCTCTAACATTAGCATTATAAAGGACAAGGTACCTATTTATATTGAAAGTAGCCTATCTCTGCTATTCTGTTACGATCTATAACTATTTCAGGTTGGTGTCAAATATGTCCATGACACGGACATATTTGACTCAAACCTAAAATAGAGACTTTGTGTTTCACAACATGGACTTCGCGTTGAGATACACAAACGTCCAAACTTTTTAATACGCATTAGGTACCTAGATATTAGTAAAAATCGATCGTTTAAGTACCTACCTATTTGTAAATTATCAGTCAATTTAAGAATCTATTGAACATCCATAAATTTAAACAAGGATGGTGTATGAGAAGGGGAACCAATATCCTGCTAGAGCTGATTTTTTTCTATAATAATTTATTTAAAGAAACTAGGTAAGCTACTAAGTAGGTACATAACTTTACAAAACAGAATTAGAACCAGTTAAGGATCGTTGTAAACGATCTTTATGTAGCTCAACTGATCCTTTCTATAAATAATTAAAGGTTTACACTACACTGTAGGTACTACACAACAATACTGATTATGGTACTAGAGAACTACGCTACAACATACATTGTCTAAGAAGAGTTTAAAGGCTCGTTGTAATTCAAAATTGGCTTATTTAAAAAATGCGAAACTAGATGTTTATGGTTAAACCAAAAATGTGTATCCATTTTAGCTATTTTTACATAACTTTCATCTTTATCTTGTAAAAGAGATGTCTAACGGCAAAGAATTATTAAGAAACAGGAAATGCGCTTAAAAAAGCCCCGAAAATGAATTAATAAAGTAATAAGTAAGTAAGTACTTACTTGTATCAAAAACAGACAGGCTATAAAATCTTGACACAATCGAATCTTTAGTTTGCAGAATAAAGCTATTACCAAGGTCATATGCACTCTGAAGAAATAAAATTTGCGCCGTGATCGTTTCTTAATTTCATATGTTCAAAACAGGTAGGTACCTACAGTAAAACAAGAAAAATACTGAGTTTCGGAAAACATCGGAAACAATCGCATAAAATTACAAAAACGATTGACGAAAAGTCAAATCCTACTAAATCATACTAATATACTAATCCTACTAATATTATAAAGGCGAAAGTCCGTGTGTGTGTGAATGTTTGTTGCGACGTATCTCCATAACTACTGAACCGATTTTGATGAAATTTGGAATGTAGATAGATAATAACCGGGAATAGGACATAGGCTACTTTTTATCCCGAAAAATTCCACGGTTCTCATGGGATAAAAAGAATAGTAGTCCACGCGGGCGAAGCCGCGGGCGTCCGCTAGTTACTCATAATTTCAACTTTATCGCAAACAAATAAATATCAATGTAATTTTTAAGAAAAGCAAATTAGTTGCAAGCCGTGCGAGCTGCGCTGCTAACGACGTGCACTTCTGTCGCATTCTGTTTTGTGGAATCATACACTGTCGGACTTATTCGGAAAACACGAAAATAACCGATGTCCATTATAAAGCTTGAAGTAATGTAGTACTGTGTGTACAGTATAAGACAAGTATAGTGTTGAGGTGAACGCCCTCGGTATTGCTGGATTCTGAGGCCGACTGACGGAATGTGTTGCCAAACGCACTGATCGGAACTCGCCGAGAAAACATACGCTTTGGGTTTATGTAGGCTCGTCGGCGTCGCACAAATTTTTTAATTGACCTCTTTCGTGTTCCTATATAAACTGTGGGAAAGAGGCGTGATTTTATGTATGTAGCAGCTTCGCCCGCGTAGTATGTTGATAAAAAGGTGCCGTCCCTCTCCGTGGGATGCAATCTATTATCCATAATATCCATACTAAATTCTATCAAAATCTGTTCGGCGGTTTTGGCGAGTAATAACATACCGACAGACAGAGTTTTACTTTCACATTTACGTACACTAGTATGGATGGGATTATGGATATAGCATCACGATTGTATCCCCGAAGCTAATTGACAATATATCCACTTAAAGGGGGCATACATATCGGTAATTATAAATCTTTGTCACTCAATATCTCAGTTTGGTTTTAGGTAGGTACCTACATCTAAAACAATTCTATATTTATTCTGATCTGTTTCTTGTTGTTCATTCTGATTTTTTTTAAACACTTTATTATCACCCATTATTATACTTATTAACTTTTAGGTAGGTAGGTACTTACCTAATGTTATTACCTACGTTTTTAACATTCTGCTCTAAGCGCGTGAAGTGTGTTGCTTGATTGACAGATCTTTAAAATTTCCAAAATTAAAATTTCCAAAACATTGTGTAGGTACGGGAATTCCTTTTGAAAAGAAGTGACTGACAACATAAATGTTGTGCCATAATTTATAGTCGAGTTACTAGCAGATGGTTGTTGTACAATATTTTCACATAAACCTAAATGTTATTTTCTAAGTTTCCACCGCACCAATAACCACCAAACAATAATTCAAATTAATTTAATTTCAAAATAAATGTTCCAAATTTATCAATTTCTTTTTCCTTATGTATTTGTGGCTAGTGTATTCGTTTAGAATCTAAAGAGGTTCATCGTAATTTATCTAAACTTTAAATAAGTTACAACGAACCTCTTTAAATTAAACAAACTTTTACAAACAGCATGTCATGAGACATTTGCCTCAGTGCGGACAAGATTAATAGTAGGTATTCTGTGTTTTAGCCATTCTTTTTTACGAATTTATATTCGCCGAGGTTTAAAAACTTATAAGTGAGATTCTATTTTACTTACCCTGGTAACAATCACCATGATGAAGGCGGCATGTGGTCACCGGTCCGATCTGAAAAGAAGGAATAATTTCAGTAAGTAAAAGCCTACTTTAGGGACGGTAGGTACCTAAATCAAAAGTTTTTTTCACTCCTCTTGCTCTAAAAGTCCGTCTTTGTAGTGTACCAGAGCGGGGATAAAATAGCATATTAAAATATATATTAAGTATTTTTAATTTCTTCTTTTTTTAAATCTGTTCAACGACCCTTCAAAAAAGTTTTTATTCGTGAGTAGAATAATCATGAATAAAGATTCGACTTATTACATAATACTGTTTCATAAAAAAAGAAAAAAGTCTTATTTTCAAATTTTATAAAATTAAAATAAACTAGGTAAGTAAATATTTAATATTGTATTGGATTAATTTTATTTTCTCCCAATCGTAGTGGGTACCGGTGGTTACCGGTGGGCGAGTGATCGCAGTCGGTATTTTGAAATCGCTATCCATTGTTCGAACCTTGATGTTCTTATTGAAAACCATTGTTTCATGCGATGGGCTCATTACGGGAAGGTCGGACGATCGTTCGTTTTCTATGTAAAGAGCATTCTTATGTTTGGTATAATGTCTGATTTAGCAATCATCTTTTTAGGTAGGTACCTCTCCATTATGATAACGAAGAGAAACTCTTTATGAAAAACCTCATTTCATAAACCCCCAGATTTTATGACAAAATATGTTGTAAATAATAGGTAAGTACGTAAGTACTTAGTATTCAAATATTTAACAACTATTTTGATGCAATTAGCGAAGACATAAATCATTGGCTCACTGTTTCTATTAAGTATAGTTATTACTTATTAAGAACTCGTTTAATTAAGGAAGTACATGCTGTTGGTTTTCCAAAAAGATATAAAGAAAAACTTAAATTTCAATATTGACAGAGTAAGTACTCTGACTTCTAGAACCTTAAATCTCCCACTTCCGTAACTCAAAATTGTATCAACCAAACTTGCACATCACACTTGAACGAATATTCGTCCAATTTTAAACTTTATCGACAAAATCAACTTGCGCCGGAGTTACTATGCTAATCCTGTCAAGAAACAAGTATTTCTAAAACAAGAATAACTCCATTGTTTCATTTTCTGTTTACATACAGAAGTGCGCAAACGCAGAACAAAGTCGTTGGAAGGGTGCGCTCAGCTGGCCAAAGCAATCAGGTGTGAAGTCTATTGTTTTCCATGTGTGCTGCAAATGGCTCTGCATTTTGGCTTTTAAATTGTTTGCAAAACAGTCTCACTTAAACCTTAAATATAATAAAAGAATTAAATTATGCTCAAGCATGCCTCAAGTTTCTAATTTTTAACAGACAGAGAGGCTAGAGAGGCGAAATTTTCTTAGCAGTTAGTATTATTTGAATACAACCTATAGCATTTTAAAAGTAAAGATAGTCCGCTTATAGGATTGTTCTTAGTTTTTTACAATTGCTTCATTATTTTCTCGTTTGTGGAACTAGTTACTCTTTTCCTAGCTAGAGCATCCTTGACTCTTCACACATAGTAGGTACTTATATAACTGCATTATAACTGGACCAGTCGTTTCTAAGCAGTTACACGCATGTTTGATCTCATGGCTCATGAAGATTACATTATAATACAGAAGTCGTGATTCAACCTCTTCTACATAACCTGTCCTATAAATGTTTCCTCGATTATGGCTCCTGTTGCGTAGAGTTTAGGGTTAGTATTCCCTTGTAGAGTTAATGTTTTGGAGACATTCCGTACGATGCGTGCGTGAACATCACAGCAGCGTGGTGTAATAGCGCACGTGTAAGTGAGCAGCGGAACTAATCGGGCCGGAAGTCCTTTATCTGCAGGCCATTCATCTCCAGAGTACCAAAAGTGCCTAACATTCGCGGAAAATAATAGTTTGTTTGTTTATGAACTAGTAGATTCGAGGTTTCGAAATTGCACATCCTGTATTACCTGCTTATTACCAGGGGCGTATTTACCCTTAGGCCAAGAGGGCCATGGCCCGGGGCGGCAGGCTACGAGGGGCGGCGCAAGCCGCCCCTCGCTCTCAGCTTGCGCCTTTCTTTTTGGCCTTTGGCCTTATAATACCAAAGGAAATTTTAAAAATAGCTTACTAGGTACCTAATTAACAAAAAGTAAAATTTGGTTGGCGAGGGGCAGCGCAAGCCGCTCTCAGCTTCATGAGCCTTTCTTTTTGTCCTTACATGCTAGAAGAAATAAAAAAAAAGCCTACAGAACTAAAAAAAAGGTAAAACTTATTTGGTTGAGAGAGAGGGGAGCTTGCGCCGCCCCGTGCTTTCAGTTTCATGCGCCTTTCTTTTTGCCCTTATACGCCTGAAGAAAGTAAAAAAAAGTTTACCTAACTAACAAAACCTAAAATTTATTTGGCTCGGAGTGAGGGGCGGCTTGCGCCGCCCCGCGCTTTCAGTTTCATGCGCCTTTCTTTTTGCCCTTATACGCCTGAAGAAAGTAAAAAAAAGTTTACCTAACTAACAAAACCTAAAATTTATTTGGCTCGGAGTGAGAGGCGGCTTGCGCCGCCCCGCGCTTTCAGTTTCATGCGCCTTTCTCTTAGTCCTTATATGCCTGAAGAAATTAAAAAAAAGCCTAGGCACATAATTAACAAAAGCTAAAACTTATTTGGTTGAGAGCGAGGAACAAAAACAAAAACTTATTTGGTGGTAACGTTTTAGACTGGCCATTTTCAGAGATTTTCATTTAACAGGAAACGTAGGTTTTCTTTTAAGCTCGAAGGGATAATTCGTTACAATAAATTGGTATTATGGGAATAAATCCTCGAGACGATTTTAGGAAAACATTTCTTTGGGTGTCACATGTTGCATTTTACTTCAAAAAATTCGGCTCGCTTCGCTCGCATATAGAATAGGAACCGACAAGGAGCCAACCTTTTCTTTGAGAACCGTAAGCAAAATCAAGTGTCACATGTTGAATTTTTCATAAAAAAATTAGGCTCGCTTCGCTCGCATATAGAATAGGAACCGACAAGCAGCCAACTTTTTCTTCGAGAGCCGTAAGCAAAATCAAGTGTCACATGTTGCATTTGACATAAAAAAATTCGGCTCGCTTCGCTCGCATATAGAATAGGAACCGACAAGCAGCCAACTTTTTCTTCGAGAGCCGTAAGCAAAATCAAGTGTCACATGTTGCATTTGACATAAAAAAATTCGGCTCGCTTCGCTCGCATATAGAATAGGAACCGACAAGCAGCCAACTTTTTCTTCGAGAACCGTAAGCAAAATCAAGTGTCACATGTTGCATTTGACATAAAAAAATTCGGCTCGCTTCGCTCGCATATACAATAGGAACCGACAAGCAGCCAACTTTTTCTTCGAGAGCCGTAAGCAAAATCAAGTGTCACATGTTGCATTGGACATAAAAAAATTCGGCTCGCTTCGCTCGCATATAGAATAGGAACCGACAAGCTGCCAACTTTTTCTTCGAGAACCGTAAGCAAAATCAAGTGTCACATGTTGCATTTGTCATAAAAAAATTCGGCTAGCTTCGCTCGCATATAGAATAGGAACCGACAAGCAGCCAACCTTTTCTTTGAGAACCGTAAGCGAAATCAAGTGTCACATGTTGAATTTGTCATAAAAAAATTCGGCTCGCTTTGCTCGCATATAGAATAGGAACCGACAAGCAGCCAACTTTTTCTTCGAGAACCGTAAGCAAAATCAAGTGTCACATGTTGCATTTGTCATAAAAAAATTCGGCTAGCTTGCTCGCATATAGAATAGGAACCGACAAGGAGCCAACCTTTTCTTTGAGAACCGTAAGCAAAATCAAGTGTCTGTTGTTGTCTTAAAAAAAATCGGCTCGCTTCGCTCGCTTATTATAAGCTTCATGACTATTTTGCGAGCAGAGTGCAAACCAAGTTTCAAGCCCGAGACAAATATTTGCAGGGGGCGGCAAACCTTACTGGCCTGGGGCGCTGAATCTTAAAATACGCCTCTGCTTATTACTGTCACTAAGTCAGTAAGTTCAGACGAGATAATGATAAAAGCAGTTTTTGGTCGTCCGGAAGACCTCTATAAAGATGAGACTGACCACAAACTTGAAAGTAGGTACTCAGTTGTCTATCGCAGTGTTCCACAAACTTTTTGTGTTCAAGGTATGTATCTAGGAAATCTGAAAATTTTCACCATACTTAAATTAAAAATAAATATTGTTATGCGAAACATGAGCTGGTTTAGTTGAGCTTATGCGGCCTAAACCTTATTTTTTCAATGCACACCAACTAATGACCACGGTACACCAGTGTGCCGCGGCCCTTCCTTTGCGGAATACTAGTCTAGCGGTCGCCTGTCCATTTTACGAACACGCAGATCGGCGCTTACCTTCGTCAATCGACTTATCAGAACTAGTCACTCACCATGTTGCTCAAAGAAAACTGTGGTGAAATCTCATCTACTTGAATTCATATAGAAGCGCATAGGTGCTACGAAAAAAAATAGATTTTCGTTATAAGACATTACAGACATCAGTCTGCCAGTTGATCATTATGTGACGAGAAGAATGTTTGATTTAAGTGTAGATGGGTACTGGGTGGCAATGGCAACACACCCATTAAAATATGGATATACTGCGTTAAAGATGACACGAGTAAGAAGTGAATGTTGAGATGATAGCCTAATAGAGCTGAGTGGTGGTAAGTAAAACCTATTATGCCGACCACACCAAAAAGTGGAGTAAGGGCATAGAAGAATGACGAGGATCTCAAAAAAATGTTTTCGTAGAAAGTTAAAAAGTTTCATCTTCCACAATAACGAGGTAAGTACCTATATGAAGACTGTGAAATTGTGATGGAGTGTTTACTCTTGTAGAGAAAAGCCAGTATGAGGTGAAAAGTAAAGAAACCGTACAAAATTATCCGCTCAAGAACTCGTACCTAATATTATGCGAGAGGCAGTCCGTGTCTGTCACAACACAAACTATGAGCCGCTATGTAACGGGTGGTTCTACGTCGACAGCTGGTTTCGACTTTATTTAGATAACGAGGACTAGACGCACTTACATGGTTATACATATACAACCAAGTTTCTCCCTTACTTAGTTCGAATAGCACTTTGATTCCCACTGGAAATTCACATAATGGTCAAGTTTATAATATCCTAATAGCTAATATATCCCATATAACTTATCCTAATAGCTATTAGCACAGAATAAATGTGCTATTAGGTAAGAGTGCACCAACAGCCCCCTTATTCCCTAACTCAGTTGAAATCAATTTGATAGGCACTAAAAAGTCCATTGCTGCTTTGATGTAACGTGGTAATCACCATTATTTTAGAAAAACAACAATGTAGGTACTATACATATAGTGCCTATCATATTGATGTCAACTGAGTTAGGGAATTAGGGAGGCTGGCACCGATAAAATCCGAGCAGGATGGTTTTTCTATTACGAGAAAGGGACAGCGCGATAGACTCATGAATTCTTCACAGCAAAAAACAGTTTTATGCCCTTTACCATATTTATTTAAAACCTATCGGAAAAGTAGTAAAGACAACAAAATTATGAATGAAATACTTTTAAGCATACGGTCCCGGAATCGGCGGCGCGAGCGGAAATCACAAATTTTCAAAACTCTTGAATTTTTTTCCAAGAAGGTGACTCATGTTTTGAGCACCAAATGACTGGATTAATACAGAATATACAACCAAAAACCTTTTTACTCTACGTGGCATGCCGGGTACAATAATAGTGTACCTACTGTACCCGTACCTTCAGCTAGTTTGTTAAACAAAAGCTTTGATTTTCCGTGCGTTTATTATTCCACGTAGGTAGATGGTATAAAAGCCTATTGGTTTTGACTTTCCATGCGTTTATTATTTCACGTAGATCATATAGCAATGCATATATGCATTGCTATATATAATATGATGTATATATCATTAACACACACGCTATGTGCATAAGCTTGAGGAGTCATTGAGCTTACACACGCATAAACCATATCTAATGCACTACAAACATACTCGTAGCTAAACAGGCTTCTTGAATTTCAACAAATAGGTATAAGTAGGTGAAGAAAGTATTTTAGCGATTTATTTACCTACTGTACTTACGAGATCTTCATATTTGATTACTTAAACAGTTCAATTCGATCATCTTTCATTTTGTTTTCTCATTGTATTCATAGTAAGAGTTGTAGGTATCTGGTAAACAATGGTAGAGCAACAAAAAACAAACCTGATTATCTTAATTGTCTATCTGGTAGTGTGTCAAGGCTAGCATAGTTTCGTGATTTCTGATTACGGGGAAAATGAAGGACAATTCTACTGTCAGATAGTATGATTGTGTATATCATAAAAGAGTATTACTGATTAGAGTGAAACGATGTACAGTACTTCAAGCTTTAATGGACATCGGTTATTTTCGTGTTTTCCGAATATGCCCGACAGCAGTGTATGATTCCACAAAACAAAATGCGACAGAAGTGCACGTCATTATCAGCGCAGCTCGCACGGCTTGCAACTGATTTGCTTTTCTTAAAAATGACATTGATATTTATTTGTTTGCGATAAAGTTGAAATTATGAGTAATTTTCATTTCCAAATGACATTTCGTCAATCGTTTTTGTAATTTTAAGCGATTGTTTCCGATGTTTTCCGAAAAGCATTATTTTTCTGGTTGTACTGTATGTGTACTGTATGTGTACCTTGCAGACTCGTATAAAGTACTTACTACGTTTATAAACAAAACATAATATGAAAATAATGTATAGGTACCTACCTACCTCAAACTAACCTATTGAGGTAGAGCAAGATTGCAACTCTACATGTTGAAAATCGATTATCTAACCATACGCATAGCATACTACTACAAGTAGGTATCTATTCAATGCATATTATGTGCATAAACATCATGCCAAGCAGTTATGACTATCGAAGCAATCTTTACTGTGCGACAATACTCCGATGTGAAACACCATTGTTATCAAACACTTTCTCGACTGTCGCTAGAAATCGCTTTCATCTTCTAATATTGATCACACTTCTTTCTAGATGAGCTCAGACTAAATTGGACTCTATTTTGTTCTAGATTTATTTAATGAGAGATTTTGTATTTCTGTATTCAGGTGCGTAATTGGAACAAACATAGTAAGATACCGTAATTAAAAAAACATAAAGTACGATCCAAAGTTTTAAAGACAACTTTCATTGACGAAGTAGATGCAACCTACTATATGTATTATAGAAATAGAAGTGTAGGTATGTATAATAAAGATACCTGTAGACTAGAATAGGTACAGTGTGTGTGTGTATACAGGGTGGAAAAAATGAATGAGCCCTGGGGGGAAACTACTTGAAATCTTTAAGATACAGTATTTTACTGAAAGAAAACATCCCTTAATTAATAAAAAGAAACATAACTGGATTGAAAGATTTTCTAAAATTCGCAAAAATAGTTTCCTACTCCGTTGCTAACTTAATTATTATAATAGACAGTAGATGTAAGTAAAGTCATGTGACGTTGTTTACAGCAGTTTGAACCAGTAGGTAGGTAGTTGGGCACGATTGCGGTTAGACCGTGACCTGCCACCTGCCGGTCACGGGTGAATGAAACGCTACGTGTATTACCAGCCCGTTTTGTAATTTACTCAGTAGGTTTTAGCGACGATGTGTTTTATCATAGACTAAGCTGACCCGGCGAACTTCGTAGCGCTTCAGAATTTGAAAATAACCATCAAAAAGCGGTTTAGACATAATCAAATCCGACTGGTAGTTCCTGAGATTAGCGCGTTCAAACAAACAAACTCTTCCACTTTATTACAGGTAAGTAAGTATTGGAATAGATGTAGGAGAAAATGATTTTTTTTGAATACGAAAATAATAATCAGTCCAGCTGTTCTTGAGTTACAAATGGTGTAACTAACCCGACTTTGTTTTTAAATATTGATCAATTAAAAAAAATAAGTTAAGTATGAAATAATTTCCTAACTTATTTTAAAAATTAGGTATTTAAGAAAAAATTAAAACTAAGATTAGATTTTTTAATTTATTTCACCAATAGGTACTTATTGATTTACTACATTATTTCTGGCTGCTATATACAAATTGTAATATAAATAAGAAGGCGTGATCCTAGCATATCAGATTCTGAGTTTTCCACTCAATTAAAACTGTGAGAATTAACGAATCTTTAAAACTTGATTGAAAATATCTAATTATTCAATTAATGTCTGATCTACTAGATCTAATCAATGTATCTATTCATTTGTAAATAATTTGATGACATTCACAGGCGGAGGCGTTACATTATGGAGCCGACCATGGAATCGCCAGTGGCTTCCTGCCTCTGCCTCCAGGAAGTATGTCCATTCAGCCGTGCTAGTCGCCCCTTCATGAATGTGACATACTGGTATGTCACATTCATGAATTCTGCTGGTGCTATTTAAAACGGGAATTTAAACAATATCGTCTTGAAATCTAGATGATACGGCTCTATGGAATTTATTTTTTAAAACGTATAACCAAACTTTTGGTGAAAATACTTAAAAAAAAAACAGTGGAGAAAGTGGATTTGGTCGGTAGATTTTGATCATGACAAAACAGAATACATCCAAACGACAAGCTTCAAAAGCGACCTACATCAACTGTAACCTGTTAAGAAAGGTGTTAACATAGCCAGCGGGGAAACCATATGACTATAATAGATAATGCTATAATCGATAACTCTACGTGGCTTGCATTACAACTTTTATATCAGAATTTGTTTGCAATGCGAGTATTGAAAATCTGTCCATTGCAATCAACGTGCTATTTTAGCTGTGAAGATAGATTCAAAGTTTAGATTGAAATAATACATAGTTGGGCTACTTGAATATATTATCCGTACCTACTTACAAGATAAAAATTAATTTACCTTGTAAAAGATAGACCAGGGCCTGTATTCTATTAAATGACAACCGCTTTGGTTTTGGTTCGAACTCTTAAATGTCAGCCATTTGGTGAAATAGTAGAATAGCTTTTCAAAAATTTGTACTGCCAAAGTTCAAAACCTCACCACAACTGAGTCGTTTGTTATTAGTAGTCATGGAAACAGTCGCTTTAGTTGAGGTTTTGGTTGAGGTTGATAAAAAGTTCGGTACCGGAATCGAGCCCCGTCTATCTGTACACCTTGCAAATACTAAATAGACAAACAACGAGGCATAGGTACATTGAATTCAAACATAAACATAAACCTAGAGAATGTTTACTAAATATTGAACGAAGGAAAACCGCTCCAATATAACCAGTTGTGAGTCTTACCGGCACAAGGGAATCTTCATAATTAAATTCTTAATATCCTTACAAGAAATTTAAAAGATGTCTACCAGTAATGCAATCATACACTTAGTTGCAATCAATTTAGCTACATTTCAACATCACGATAATCCCTTTAGAAGTAGACTGGTGACATTCTTCGATTTTAATTACTCGTCTCGCCTGCAACCTCTCTCTCCAGACCCATAATGTGAAGAGTTATCATCTTTATCAGGGCTCTTGTATTTATGGTGGTTTCATAGGAAACAGTGACGAACAAAGGTAAGTAAAGTTACACAGTTTGTTTACGGAGACGAGATAACAAAATAATGCTAACATTGACGTCAATGTAAATTGTCATGATCATCGTTATGATTCTTTACCTATTTTTGAAAAACTATTATTACCTGCACTTATTACCTGCTACTGAAATGGAATGGTTTGACGTTGTAAGTTTAACGTTTTCGAGTCTTCATTTTGCGCGCACTAGTCTATAGTCGGATTGCTCATTATACGCACTAAAATTGAAGGATAAAATGTAATTTTTCATATATTTTTAGTTCGTATAATGAGCAATTCGACTATAAGTATTAATTTTAAATGTCATTGCCTACAGGACACTGATGATTCAATACTGGGTCAGGAAGGCAAACTATGCCTTCATAAGCTGGTAAGTAAGTAAATAAATCACACATTTACATTTAGTGCTGTTGAGATCATAATTACAGTGTGGTTGATTAAAAACGAGTGGTATTTAAAAGAATGCAAAGGCACTTAGACATGCAAACGTTCATATTATGACGTTAATTTATAATTTAACCGTTACCTAGTTTGCAAACATTGTAAGTAATTGCCAGTTTTAGCCACGTCACCTGCAAATACTTCGATAAACATATAGGTAAGTAAGTAAATAAGTTCCTACTATTCTGTAGAAAGCGAGGTTCTATAAATAGTAATAAGATAAAAAGGATTTTTATGTAAAGGTTTATTTCGAAGGTACCTAGGTATATTGAGTTTAGAAGTTACTACTTTGTTAAGGTGATAAATCATGGCAACTATTCTACTAACTTATTCATGGCTGTCAGCTTGCTGTCAGCAATGATATTTGGTAGAGTCCACGTAGAGTCCGTGAAATTGCATGAATCTTGTCTGATTTTAAAATAATTAGGTAGGTACTATAAATATACTGCCAAGTTGCGAGTGGTGGCCAAGAGAGAGTAACAGAAGCAGGGGCAGACCATCAGCCAGGTGGGTGGACGATATTGAGGCCATAGAGGGAAAGACATGGCGACAAAGAACGGCACAGAGTCGACTAGAATGGCGTTTGAGGGAGGAGGCTTATACCCAGCAGTAGGCTATTATTTGAGCTGCCACTGATGATGATGATGCTGCCAATCAATAGTATTGGTTGCGGTTGCCACTTGTAAGTTGGTAAATTATCAAAATCGGTCCACGCGTTTGGCCTCTAGAGTGCCACATAGAAACATCCAAACAAACATAGACTGATAAACACATTACCCTTCCTTTGCTTTGCGCAGTCGGGTAAAAAGAGTGAGCACACGGGGTTAGTAATAATATTAATAGCCCCTCCAGACTCTCGAGAGAAGGCTCGGCGAGAAGTCTCGCCGAGACTTCTCAAAGAACAAACAAGCTATCCACACTCTCAATTTTTTTCAGTCGTGATGTTTGAAATCCTTTGGCTCGGCCAAAAATACCGACACCGATCGGAGAACAGGCGAGCCAGAGAACGAGAAGGCGAGAAGCTCCTCACACTCACGCTTCTCGGGTGTTCTCGGGGGTTCTCGCAGAGAGTCTGGAGGCCCTATTACAGGCACTACATAATTGGAAGGTCGCCTCAGTTAAGTTAGCTAAAACAATAAAGTACTCGTAAGTACAGAAATACTTTCTCAATCATGTCACGTGCGCGACGCGACGCCAAACTAAACCAAATCTCGACCTCGCATGCTCATCGCGACTTCTAGTGAAAGTCGATGTTAAATAAAAACTACTTTACTTCTCTCATCACGTCCGATTGTAAATGCTGATTTATACAAAAGGCAGGTTGCCAGCACATTCTGGGGGTCTAAAGTGGCCACTTTTTATGAAACATCAGACTTTTCATCTAAAAAACATCTGATAAAACATCTAATTTTTAATCAAATGTTTCATATATGAAGCAAGTATAGTGAAGCATGTATGAAACATCTGATAAAACATCTAATTTTTCATCAAATGTTTCATGGATGTTTCATAGATATGCTTCACATATGAAGCATCTATAAAACATTTGATGAAAAATTAGATGTTTTATCAGATATTTTATTTAGATGAAAAATCTGATGTTTCATCAAAAGTGGCCACTCAAGCTCCGCTGGTACCGGTTTGCACATCTTTTAAATTAATTAGAAAACGAAGTTAGCGTAACAAAATTGTAGTCTCAAAAAATTTAAGGACTTATCGATCGACACAAATAAAAATAAACTTTTTAGACATAGTTCCAAATCACATTGCAGTCCGACTATGCATGTTATTCATCAAAAGTCAAAAGTCAAATTAGTTTATTCAATAAGATCACAAGTGTACCACTTTGAAACGTCTTAAGAGCTAGGTGATTCTACTCCTGTTCCTTCGCGACCAAGACCGTGAAGAACCAGGGCAACAAACACGGTTTGGGGCCTAACACTCTTTTCGGTGACACACTTTTTGTTTGTAATTTTTTTTTTTTATATATTTTTTTTATGTAAGCAATTATTACAAATGTTATCTAATTTTTACAAGTACCTATTCTTTATGTATATAATTATAATAATAACTGAATTGGAGCATATTCTTGATCACTTTGACACGTCAATGATAGTTATGATTATTATTTGTTACAATATTTTTATGATTTAATAATAACGGAGTTGGAGCATATTCAGTCCCAGGCGTTTTTGTCATCCAAGTAATCTGATATTTTATAATACGCTTTTTTTATAGAGATGACGTTTAATTGATTTCTTAAATTTGTTGATTGATAAGTTTTGCAATTCGCCTGGGACTTTGTTGTAGAAGCGTACACATTGCCCTATAAATGATTTACTAACTTTCTCAAGCCTAATTGTGGGAACAGCGAGTTTATCTTTGTTTCTGGTATTTACATTGTAATTATCACTTTTTTTTTTAAATAGTTTAATATTTTTTGGAACATACATTAGATTTTCATAGATAAACTGACAAGGCATAGTCATTATAAATATTTCTTTAAACTTATTTCTAAGTGACTCCCTGGGACCCATACAATAAACTGCTCGAACAGCCCTCTTCTGCAGCACAAACACGGTGTTAATATCTGCAGCACTCCCCCACAACAGAATGCCATAAGACATGATGCTGTGAAAGTAGCTGAAGTAGACTAGCCTAGCAGTATCTACGTCCGTGTACATCAGGTACTATAGCTGCAACTAATTTTCATACGTCAATCAAACTCATACTTATGTGTTTTTTATGGCACAGAAATCATTATTGTACGGTGCTTAACGAGCGATTTTCTTAAAAAATGTCAAAACTCCCAGAGGCCAAATTCTTCAATCCTAACAGAAGTAGGTACTAATACCTATGTATGTAACTTATACTTCGCTTGTACTCGTACCAGCTAAACCTAAAAAATAAGATGTTACTTCGACCTATTGTACTGAAAAGACCTGCTTTCTGTATAAATGCGTCCAATATTAGGACATTTCGTCCGACATTCCTCCAATCCAAACAATGGGCTTCCTGTAGCCTTTTTTAATTCTTCGGCTATCGATGCATCGAAATTCATCTGTGGTTTTGAAAAGATGCAAAAAGAAAGTCTTCATTCACATGCTGGTCGTGATCCATTGTTGTACGAGTATTACTTGACTGTTAGAGTAGTATTTTATCCCTATGTATTAGTGCATACCTACTATCTTACCTACTGTTTATCTGTCTTTCATAAGTAAGTATCTACGCTATCATTTTACACTCCATCGCTAAGTACACCTTAGTACCTTTCTGGTAGGATTTTTTTACCACTTTAGACAAAATATCCCATCTTCATGCATTAAGGATGACATAGGTAATAGTCTCAGAAACGTTGTAACACTAGTTAGTATTCAAAGTAGAAAGAATTTCTCAAATCCCAGGGGGGCGATTCTACCAACAAACATTTTATCAACCAAATAAAAGCAAAACCTCGATTTTTCGTTCAATTTTCCTAATCTTTTGTTGTGGTGGCGTTTTCAAACTAAATTGCTGTAATTTTAGAGAACAAAACATAACACAGTGGTAATGATAACGGAATGGTTCAGGTTGGCCCAGAAAAAGTTTGTTTATCAAGCGAACATAAAATAAAATGTCGTCGGTTAGTCTAAGAAAGAAATTCATAGTTCAAGTTCAATGTTGGTCACGGTCTCGATCGAAATCGAGTTTCGGTGAAAACGTGATGCTACATAATTGATTCGAAACAGATATTTTATACCTTAATCCAGCGTATTACTGCTTAGTTTACCATGATTGCTTTTAAGTCTCCAGAAAGCTTTAAAGAATATAATTATTGTTCAAATACAGCAATACATGAGTGGTGAGCAGAAATGATGTCCAATTTTTTTCTTCGATTCATACTTGTCATGGTCTCGGAATTACGCTAAACAACCATTCAATTCTTTCACTGCAAATTTAACTGTAACCTATGTGGATAGAGATTAATTTTGCTTGGTGTTTACGACGGTCAAGTATCGGCGAAGTGCAAGTAAAAAGAAACACCCGCTTTATCAATCGCAGGTGTATTCGTAACGAGTTCCAGGCGGGATCTTCCAAAACTTTATTCATCTTCCAATAAATTCGTTTTTTTGTAATAAACCTTGGAATTGCAGCAGTTTTTTTGAACGAAATGAAAATATCATCATGAAATAAAAAAGGAGAAGAATAGTTTTCGAAAAATGTGGCCAAAATGTCATAAGTAATGGGAACGCGTTGAAGTCTTTTATAGGGAAGACGTCGATTTTATCAATCTATTTATTAGATACCTTTTTTACTGCAACTGGAGATTGAAACAAAATCTAATAAATATTTATTATTTTATTATAAATATTATGTACTTATGACCTACTTCAATTGATTTTAGCTGTATAAGTATAGGTATCTATGTTTGAACTAAGTCAATACATTCCTATTGTTTACAATGACATAGAGTGGTTATTGTCGTATACAATGCATCGTCTAATCTAAACTATTAGAGACGTATATCGCACTGCTTTTTTTGAGTTAGTGTGTGAACACATCCTTACTCAAACTAACCAACAATCATTGCAAATAGCAACGTTATGGTAATCAGTAGGTCACTAACCTCAGCAAGACATAAATGTTGTAGTAAATAAACAAAGAGACCTTAAGAGATAAAATTCCTAATCATCAGAACGCGATGACTATCTATCCACGATCTTGGATTGATCTTATACCCTGCTTTGTCCTGCCAGATTGAACTGGAAGATTAGATCACATTCCTGGATTAGAGCCAGATTATGTGGGCAAAGTTATGTATTTTGCAAGACGTATAAATTTTTGAATTTGTTAGGTATACAAAGAACTGAAGATACAGTAAAACCAGAAAAAGAATGTGTTTACAAAAACCATTGACGAAAAGTCATTTGGAAATGAAAAATTACTCATAATTTCAACTTTATCCCAAACAAATAAATATCAATGTCATTTTTAAGAAAAGCAAATTAGAGCTGCTGTCGCATTCTGTTTTGTGGAATCATACACTGCTGTCGGACGTATTCGGAAAATACAAGAATAACCGAGATCCAATCTAGAGCTTGAAAAAGATGAAAAAGGCAGTAATCATTCAGATAATAGGTGAGAGTGAAATAAAGTCGTAACTTATAAACGTGAAAATGGATCATGATGACAAAAGTTTTTTATGAATCGAAACGGCCTACAGATGTTCTTAAAAGATTAACCACAGAAAGACCAGAAATACTTCTCCAAGAAGTTTGTATTAGCTGTGCTCAGTTTTGAAACGAGCTTAGGAAACAAGCGTTATAGTAAGACTTCCGGCCTGATATCTGAATTTGTCCTCCGGCGTTTTCACATTGGACGATAACTGTAACTATACAATAACTGCACGATATCGTCGGACTGGTAGTTTGATACATTTTCTACTAAATGCTTTCACACTGTGTCGTAGTCAACGTTATCGTCGCCGACAGATTGTCGTGCCGATATCGGGTGACGTGACGACACAGTTTTTTTCACCGTAACGCAAATGTAACTTGTTCACGTCGGATTGCTCATTATACGGACTAAAATTGAAGGAAAAAATGACATTTTTCATATGTTTTTAGTCCGTATAATGAGCAATACGACTATAGTTCACTGCTGCCTCGAATATTTTATTAGGTACCTACACTTTTGGAGTCGCGCGGTTACTTTAGCCGTCGCAATGCGATTAACCGCATAACAAGCTGTTGGTTATATCGTGTCACATAGGTACCGATATCATTCCGATATCGTCGGACGATATCGTTGTCGTCCGAGCTGCTATCGTGCAGTTATCGTATAGTTGCAGTTATCCAATGTGAAAACGCCCAAAGCAAGGCAGCATGCTGTTATCAGATTTATCAAGAAAAACTAACAACGCACGAGGAGGACTTCGTTCGTATTTGTCTCTGTTATTTTAAAATGAAATAAAGTATTTTCTTTATACTCGTACTCGGAAGAGAATGAAGGACAACCTCTATAAATATATTTTTCTGCTAAAATGAATGTAAAAATAAAGTCATTATGCATTGATGACGTAACTTCCACCCACAATTTTATTATTGTTGTTTCACCAAAATCACTTCATTTCTATAAAATCATAAAATACACTTCGTAATCGTCATTGTAAAGTGTTATATAAGTTATATAAGTGCCATATACTTATATAGTTAGGTATATCGTGTCGTGAAAGATCATTATGATGACGCGTTCGTAACAATTAGTGATCAGTTCCGGTGATGGAGTTCTTGGCCCCCCTCCTAGATGGAGGGGGGCCAAGAACTCCAGGGGCCAAGAACTTATCGATTTTACAGCAGGGACTGATTCTTCAACGTTCCCTTTAAAGTATCGAAACATATGCTGTTAATTAGTTGTTGTCAATAAAGGTCGCCCATACAATTTTTGTAAGCGTGTTGATAGCTCAAGAAAAAGAATGAAGAATTACTAAAGCCACATTCTTACTAGCGATGTCAGTGTTTCATTATTATCATCTGCAGCTCAACTTCGCCCACCACTAGACACAATCATCTCTTATTTGTATTTTGTAGAACATTAATTTCATTACGTTTTATACCACTCAATACAACCTCCGACATCACGATTCACGATGACAAGTGTCCAACCGTATCGTGACGTAGTCATGCGTTTTGATCCTGTGACTTTGGGCCTTACTTATGAAAGATATTTAAAGTTAAACACAGGTTAAACAACGTCCTGTCTTTATTTGTGGATAGTGACAAACAGAGACAGGACGTTGTTTAACCAGAGTTCAAGTTTAAACATCTTTCTTATGGAAGGGGGTTTGTGTTAATCAGTGAGAACTGAGAACTAGACAACGATAGATCATTCGTCACTGCATTCTTTGCAGATGGCACCGTAACCGTGACACCACGTCACAATAGCGGTTCCCATAGAAAGTTGTAAACAAAATACACGGGCCTCGCCTATTGATAAGAATGACATGGGATATTGTGAACTCGCTATGCATTTTCGAACATAATTGAGAGCGACTGGCATCTTTATTAATGATTGATTTTAGCCTTAAAAGTTACGGTTTTTAGAAAATTAACTACCTACCATTTATTGTTTTAACAATTTCTTATTTTTTCTCTCAGAGAGAGAGAGAGAGAGAGAGAGAAGTTAATCTGGTATTAGTTTACTTTAAGCTTTAGTTGTTAATAGGTGTTATCATGTCACTGAGAAAAACCATTTAAATCTTTAAAAAGTAACGGTTAAACTTTAGTTTTAATCATGGTGGGAAATCCTTAATGGAACTTTTAAGACTGACTAAGTTTAATAAAGCTGTTTATTTTCCTTATAAGTGATTCAAAAAAGATTGTTCCGTCTGATTGCATCATTGCTGTCTGTCCAAAGGATATCTTAACGAAGTTGTTACCTACTACAGGTAATTTGAGTAGGTACCTACTTAATATTGCCGATTGGTTTTAAGTTAGCAGTCTTTAATTGGAAACAGCATGAAATAACCATCAGTTAAAGTAGTCAATTAAGAAACAATGCTGTATTAATGCCAATTAAAAACCAATAGGAATCTTTCTAACGTATAATCAATCATACAGTTTTACCTACACACTAACTGTTCCTCACTTTCTTCTGCAACGGTAAAGTCTAAGTTTCAGTTAAGTTAACATTAGCACGACTTTCTTGTAGTAAATAGTATTTGAGAGATTTGCGGGGTCTTTAGTGTCGGTGGCACGAAGGCATCGGAAATAGGTGTCATAATTCACGTGTAAACACCGCTACGGGCTACGTGGAACAGACGGCGGCGGCCGGTTGGATGTGGGACATGCGATCGTAATTTCATCACGACCCAAAACCCAACACGTATCGTAACTTCATGCATGCCGAGAAATTCGTATTCCGCATCACCTGACGTGACGGGTAAACAGAGGCAGGTCACCGTCTGCTGAAATTTACCGTTAAGATCCGCTGCTGCTGGGTCAGAATCCGCAGCCGCCCCTCATATCACAGGCACAGACACTAGTTATTGGGTTATCACTGAGTAGCACTTCACACGGTCACCGATGCTGCGCGTACATTTCGTCGGTTGTCGCGGGGGCCAAGAGCTGATCGCATAGGACGACCAAATGCGGCGGAGCGTGAATGTTAACCTACCTGTGGCGCTTGCGTGTCGCCACTCGCGGCCCACCGACCGCGCACCCGACCGAGAAAGCTGCTGCTCCGACAGAGCCGGCCGCCATCTTTAAAACAACCTCCAATCTGCAATAAAGTTTACTCAGTAAATAAGCTAACAGCTCATAGTAAAACTAAAATTCTAAATCTATTATTACATCACATTTTAATTTAGTAAATTCTACTATAGTTATCCATGGAAACGATAGTTACACATCCTTAGAAGCCTTATTCTGCTTTACCGACTTAGTGCTGCCATCTTTTGAGTTTTTCACGAAATATGGGAGTTAAGTTAGCGTTAAGTGATGTTAATTCGATTAATGAAATTTTAATTCCAGGTTTACTTAAATGGCTGAAAAACTGACTACAATTAGGTACTTACTTTCAAGTCAGTCTTTTCTTTAAGTTTAAAGTCAAAATAATTGCAGAATTCTGGATGTCGAGAAAAAGTAGGCACCTAAACTAAACAGAAAATGTGTAGTGATTAAACAACAGGCTCCGCTATCGGAAGGTTCTATTGGCATTGATGAGAAACGAGTTAGTTAGGACGCATATTCACAGATGGAGTTAGTATGCTGAAATTGACTTTCTGAAGAACTAATTTGGATACTTACAGTAGTAGCGTAACTATAGCTAGGTTTGGAGGTAGGGCTGAAGATGAATATGTCCAAGACGAAAGTAATGGGACGAAAGTAAACCTCTCCAGCACCATAGACGAGACGAGACGTGGTGATGACAGGTGGTGCAAAACGGTGACAGAATGTTAGCCAAGGACTGGAAAAAGAAGCGCCAGGCGTCCAGCAGCACGATGGGTTGACGATATTGTTGGCGTCACGGGCCAGCAGTGGACCAGGCGAGCACAGGACCGGGAAAAATGCCAAGAGCAAAGAGAGGCCTTTGTCCAGCAGAGCTCCGAAAAACGAAAAAAATCAGATAAAGGAACTTGGTCACCTACATTTTAAGATTGCAAAGATGACAACAGCTAAGCGAGATTCAAATCAAGTACACTTCTTACAATGGATCTAGGCATTCGTAAAGTTAGCCGTTTCGCTGCGCAGTAGAAAATTTTGTATGAAAAAGTTGCACTACGCATCGAAACGGCTAACTTCACGAACGCCAAGTTCCATTAGAAGTGTAGGTAATGGTTTTATTTGCATTTCGCGTTCATGACTTGTGAGATTATTACATCTAGGTACAGTCAGCGTCAAATTGATATGAGCGTCTAGAGTAGGTAGTCAAAATTATCTGAAAACATGAAAGCAATTTGATACTTTCATGTTTTTCAGATAATTTTGACTAGTACTCTAGACGCTCATATCAATTTGACGCTGACTGTACTACACCTCTACTACTATGCTAGTAGTTATGCTAACTATACTAGTTGCGTTCTCTCCGTCTGTATTGTGGGAAGTCAGACAAATACCCAAATACAAGATCGTCCGACACTATACTATATTATCAGATACTTTAACCCATAGTAAATATAAATACCATGGTTTATAGCGATGATCTATGGAGATCTTATTAATTGATAACAAGCAAGTACTTATTTAAACGAGTAGCTTTGAAAAGTCAAGTTCATGTTGACAAACAAACGACCCACATTCAGGTTTTGCATAAGTAACTCGTGATCGGAACTACCTCTCGTTACCTGGGATATAAATTGTATTTTGTAATGATAAATATTTATGATTTAGCGCGACCTCATTCAATGTCGACATCATTCTAAGTCGTTTATCTGCATGCCATTAATTTATCTTTTACCGTTACTTTTTTACTTAGTTTCAGTACTTGGCTATCTAATTCTAAAGTTATTCAACCCTAGACGTTAAAATGTGTGTTTTTGAGTGCCGCGCGTTGAGATCGTTCGTATGAGCCATATAGAGCCCCATACAAAAGATTTCAACGCGCGATCTCTAAAAGTAAATTGATTGCAGAAATCTGCAGTTTGAAAAGCAACGGTATATTTTCTATATTTAGGCGGATTTGGTAAAGAAAAAAATTTAAAATTCAATTTGCAAGCATTCTGAAAGTTATTGTGTTGTACACTCGTACAACACTTACAAGATTTTCTTACAGCTAAGGTAGGTAAGTATAAGTTTTTCATACATAAGTACTTAGTCGAATGGGATAGTCATTTCAAGTATGAGAGAGCACCTATAGCATCTTGGGAAATCAGTACCTACCTAGTAGTACCGTTTTGAAGTTACCTCTTACCTATTTAAAAACAATCTACTTAAGTAAGTACCCACCTAGTTTAGAGCACTAATTTACTTTAGATCCTATTTGGAAGCGGTTTTGCTACTTAGGTAAGTAGGTATATAATTTGTTTTCATAACAAATTTTACCAATTTAATTAAGTAGATACCTAATAATAATTATATAAAATGAGCGAACACGTACAATTATCTGACTAGTAATAATCAGAAAAATACTTTATATATAAGTATAGGTTCTTAAATAAAAATTAAAAAAAGCAAGACCGGCTCTTATAAAGAGATACATTGATCTCAACCAGGATCCAGATGGTGGATTTGGTAGACAATTAGGTACCAGTTTTCATGTAAACATCGATGATTTAGCTATATAATACGGAGCATATAAATTATTATTAATTATAATTTTATGCTCTGTGTGGACATATTATGCAACCTACCTAAGATAATTGCGCGTTAGTCTGTTATTTTAAAACCTCTATTAATATTGATGCTTATACCTAATTTGAAATTACATAATGGATCGACTCTGCGCACGAACTTCTGTGTATCTTCTTAAATATTTTTTATCCCACCTTTGTAAAAAAATCCAGGATTAATAAAGTAGAGTCGCAAAGTTTCATTTATGCCTACATAACATTTTAGTCATCAAAATAGAAAAAATGTGCAGAATAATGTTTTTAATTTGCCAAAATAGAATCTACGATAAAAAAGTAAGTACCTAAGTTCGTTTAAGCTAGTGCTAGTGGTCAACTCTGGTAATACTATAAGCAAGGATAGGTACCTACACCTAACTCACAAAATTTATATTATTGTGATGTTAAAAATAAAATAGATCCGAAATCGGTTCGCATCCTTGTGAAGCAGTCGTAAATCAAACCAAACGATCGTGTAAAACCACAAGCTGTTGTTAATTTTAGTGAGTTGATGTTTTAGAAAAAGGCAATAAAATGTAAATCAGCTTCCAACCTCAGGTGCAGTGATCAGTCGTAAAACCGAAAAATAAAAATATTATGTAAATCAGTGCAGCATTTTGCGATGAGGTGCTGCGGGGGGCGTTCTGAGGCCACACGAGACTGTGTCAAGAACAAACATGTGTTGAACACTAGATCATTCGCAATGCTGTGGATAACCCGCCCATTGTTTCAAGATAATATCATATTACAATGTTGATACGAGTACCTATACGAAGTGTTGTGAGTGTCAAGGAATGCTGGTTTCAAGACTCTAAGTAACAAAACAAGGAAAAGCAATATTTATGCTGATTTCACCAGTGTGCTGGATTTTTTTTTTTGGTAGATAGATAAGTACTTAGATATTTTATTCTTCAACACAATACATTTGTCTGTTAAATAGTGTCTTAAAGCCTATGTTAGGTTTGACTAGAGACTAGGGTTCTCTTAACACATAATCTGGATTGTAAGAATAGGAGCAGACACACGGGGCACCAGGTCAGACAACCTTCTCGTGAGCCCAAAGCTGCTTGTCCCTTTTGAATCTCTCCCTCCCCATTGAGCTGCCTACTCTGTGAGGGATTCGGGGGGAACGGCAGCTGAGGGACGGTGTGCCCTGTTAAGTCCGACAATAACTTCTCTCGTCCCGGGATCTTATTGTTGGATAACCAATGGTCTGACAGGGGGGGGTAGCTTCTCCGCGCGTCCCTCTGAATAGCAGAGGGCGCAGTGGATGAAGCTGGGACGTGCTTGGCGTGCTTCCTCACGGCCGCCGAGTAGGCATCGGGAGTGGGTTCTTCCGTGCCAGCGTCCCGAGCTCGGAACTCCGAAGGGTCCCTAGGGCCTTGAGGAACTGAGGGCTAGGCTGGCCTTATGGCCACCCGGGCTGCGAGGAAGACAACCTCTCTAAAAAATTACCCTGGCGGACGTCCTCCGATGGTTTTGGGATGTGGGTGGCTTGGTGACTCGGTCGTGGTGGACCTCAGGGCTAGGTCAAGGTCGACTGACTTGCCTTGCCACCAGTCTCTTAACTGTCTGGGGGAAGAAGCTGCTGAGGGGGAACGGAGCGAGGCCGGTCCCCTTCTAGCGGCCCAATGAAAGGCGAGTCATGCGGCGCACCCGCAAGGGTTGTGCTGCTAGAACGAGCCTGTGGGCTGCATGAGGAAGAAAACCTCTTTAAAAAATTACTTCTGGTGGCGAAAACCTCCGACGTTGGGACTGGGTATCTTGGTGGCGGTCGGTTGGTGGTCGGTCATGCCCATCGGCAGGCCGGCCAAGCCTTGTGCCCGTCCCGTTTGTCTGGAGGAAGAAGCTGCTGAGTGGGGTCGGTGCGAGCCGGTCCCGCTCAACGCAGCCGAGTGGAAGGGCAAGTTGCAGAGCACACCTGTGTGATGCGACGAGCCCTTAGCTGGGTTGTAGGAGGAAGAAAACCTCTTTAAAAAATTACACCAGGCGGCAGGACACCGGCCGCTGAGTGGGTTTGGAGCGAGGCCAAACCCGCTCGGGATGGGGGCGGCAACGGGTTGGTGGCAACATCAGCCCTATCCGCCTGCCCCGTGAGGGGGCGAGTGGTACCCCCTGCCATACAGGGGGCTTTTCGGGTCTGCGGGTGGTCGAGGCGAGGGCTCCGGCTGCTCATTATGCAGATCCCGGGAGGGCGGCGACACCGGGTTGGCCAGTGTCGTCGTGAGCTCCGCGCATGTGGTGTCAAAGCCATGTGCGCGGGTGCCGGGCGTGGCTGTGGGTGCCATTACCGGGACTGTGCTCGAGGCAAGCTGCAGGAGGGTCACCGGTGCGTTCCGTATGGAGATCCCGGAGTCCCTCATCTTGCAGAGAGGCCGGCCACCAGCTTAGTTTTTAGTGAGTCGGCCAGTGTTGGTCAACCTCACACACAATTGCGTCCCTCGGCGTAGTTGGAAGTCTGGTTGCAGATTTTCTAAGCTGTAAATAAAAAAAAATTAAAAAAAGGAGCAGACACACGTTCTTTTCTTTCGTTCTTTCCACCTTTTGATAGATATGCCTAGATTTATTACAAAACTCTACTTCAAATCTTGCCTAAATCTAAAGACAACAAAGTATCTCGATAAGAATAAATCTTTATGACTCGAATCACAAGTTCCTAATTATAAAACGATCAAAATATTATTTATCCTCACGCTACCGCTGATATTTTCCGCCATTTAACCTTTTTATTGGTACTTGTAGGCTTTGACGTCGCCGTGTCCGGCTCTGCACATTCAGTACCTCGGAAATGGAAAATGGGTGACTCAACATCAATACCTATATGAGGTACAAAAGGACGCGCATCGGTGTGTTTAAAAATAGCTCGATATTAAAATACGGTGAAGAATAGTTGAGAGAAACTTCTTGAAGGTATGGTACTTAGTTGCACAGATTTATAGATCTAGTTACTACTATTGCAACCAATAGTAGGACGGGTAATATTTTTGCCAATAATGTCATAAAAAACTACATTTTGTACTTAGCATGCTTTGAATAATAATAGGTCAAGAATATTAATCACTTATTCATCACTTTGGTTATTATAATTTACCTAACATTATTAATTTGCAAGATCGTATCTCTATAATAATTTCCATCATGTTTAGAATCACGTTTCACGTTAGATCAGGAGCTACCTAAACAAATGCCACGATATTTGGTAGACCTTGAAGGCTTTTACTTGAGTTTAACCCGGATGGAACATAACATGGCAACAACACACGGAGCGTATGTAGGTATCATCTTGACAAGATGGTACTGTGAACTAGCCATCACAATTTCATGACTCAAGGGTCAATATGAGGTTTGTTTCTAGCAGAACAGCTTTGTTATGCGTTTAAATAAATTTTCCGTCTACTATTGGCATGAGCACTTGATCTTAACATTATTCAAAACTCATAGGTACTTACCTACTTACTTAAAAGTTTTTTTTTATTAAGTAATGTTCTTATTGACCGAGCGAACGAAGTGTCTCTGCTTCACAGCTTGGACAAAAATGCTTTCGTTTGTCCGCCGGATGTCAGTCTGTCTGTATGTTCTCCTCTTTGATAACATATATTTTATCAAAATCATCAAAAAATTGGTGAAGATCTGTTGAGGATTTTCAGCGTGATGAGCAGAAAACTCCTCAAATTCAGTAAATTTAGATTTCTACCAGTAGAATCGGCCCTTTACCTACTAGTTAGGGATTGATGGAGCACCTGGGACCACCTTCTCATCATAAAACTAGATAATTGCGAACATATTCGGTTTTAAGCAAAGACAGACTCGCGAGGTCTACAGCTCACAGAGCCACTGTTAGGTACTTATTTCCACCAGAGCCAATATTATGTCCGTCCTATGATGCAAGTTGCAAAATCCCACATTTTCTTCTACTCATAAACGGTTTAGGTGTAGGCCCCTAGGATCTTGGTGTAAAACCGCTCTAGAGTAGAGCTGTAGAATGTGCAAAAATCGTGATGTCTGTAATATGCCAAGCATCTTTACTAATCGCACGCAAAGCATGCTCTTTGCGATTAACAACCGGATATTCATATGCCTAGTACAATGAGTACTTCTATCGACAAAACTAGTAGATAATATTGTATTCTGATGCAGTTCTCAGTCAACGCAAATAGAATATGGAAGCATCTCTATTGCTAGATGACTCAACTCAATCTTAGCCGGGGAAGACGGGACTTACTAACTGAGCCGCGAGTGCGGAACCCAAAAAAACTTACCACCGCCTTTACATCTTTTACCTAATAGAATCGAGGGGCTGAAGCACGGAAGCACTCAATTGCTAATACCAGTAGCGGTCACCCATCTATTTTGGGACCGCGCCGTCCGTCAGTCGGTCGCTTATCTTCAACGACCAGCAACGAGCATTAATTAACCATAAAAGTTAGTTACTTACCTAATTAATATTAGGTACAGTTAGAGGTTATATATTATTTCTATTCATTTTTGTGAAGCTATAAATTTTCTTCCTAGGAGGCAGGTACTTGAAACAGGATCTTTGAACAATTAATTGAATATTAATACCTATCATAGAATGTTAAAATTTGAATAAACGAAGAATTAAAACCCCATATCCGCCATGATCTAAAAAAATACGTTAAAAGTTTTATTTAAACAATAAAACCAGTTTATTGTATTTTTTAAAGGTTAACGTATGGAGTTTTACATAAATTCGCAGTCAAGCTGTCTGCTGTTGAGAAACCGCGGAATAGATATATTAAGACTATTAATATACTTACGAGGCAAAATTCAGCAAAATCCCTATCGATAAAATTATTTTTTTTGAAAAATAAGTAAGTACCTATATCTACTTACTTACCTACATAGTTTAAAATTAAATACCTACCTACAATAAAAGATAAATGGTGCTTTCAGTTAGGAACTGAGATTTCTGAATTGTTAGAAAGAAGCAAATGAGTTTTTTATTAGTTCCGTACCTTAAAAGGTAAACAAGCAATTTATTCAAAAATAAAAAAACCCGGCTGAACTGAAAAGTTGGAAACAGCATTATCTTATCAATCACAAAACAAAATTAAATTACAATTTTATTATTATATAGCTATCTAGGGTTCGATGCCGTGCGCATTTTCCTAAACGTTGTTGTCACAGTTGACACACAGATGGCTCTGTGAGTACCTAAATTAAATGCGTAAGTTATTTCTTAAATATGAGATATCTCCTAAATGGCTAAACCAATTTCGATGCAGTTTGTTCTAAACGTTGCGTGTGACTAAATAGAAAGTTTTAGTATGCGTTTTGGTTAGCAATTCTATTTAGGGCGAAAGATAGATTTTCAAAAATTTTGAGACTCGATTTAGTCTTCGAAGATGTCATGTTAGATTTTTAAAAAAATTATATTTGATATCAGTCCACCAACCTCTTGATTTTGACATGAATTTTGATATGATAGCGTGATTTTAATTTTGAAAATTCACACATTGTTGTATTTTCTAGCCGCACTATTAGATTTATCGAAATAAAAAGTATCCTAGAGCACAATCGAGATGGAGACGATTCTAACGATACCTCATTCATCAAAATCCATCCAGCCGTTTAGGAGCAACGTGGTAATAAAGAATATTACATACATACCCACATAGAAACGCGCGATCTACATAACCCGGGTGACTTGACAGTCAGCCGGGTAAAAAAGGAACCCTTATAAGATCACTTTCTTGTCTGTCTGTCTGTCTGTCTGTCTGTCTGTCCGTCTGTCCGTGTGTCACCATCGATTATCTCAGGAACGGGTAGAGCTAGCAAATTGAAATTTATACCATATACTAAGGTCTATAGTCCCTATTGTGACTATAAAAATCAAGGTCCTGAGTCAACACTATAAAAAGATATAGGCAAATTTAGGTTTTCGTGAAAACTTGTGAGTACCAAAACTTACCTTAATTATCAACTTTTTTTATTTTTCGGAATTTTTCCTTTACTTGTGCTGGAATACCTTGCTTGTAACCAAAATTGACAATTCTAGGTCAACCGGAAGTGCCCTAGAGGTTTTGGGTCGAAAACCTAAATGGTAGTTCCCGTTGACCTAGAATAACGAAATTTGGTAAAAAGCAAGGTCTTATAGCACAAATAAAGGAAAAATTCCAAAAAGTTAAAGAAGTTGAAAATTATAGGGTGTTCCCATACATACATAGTTGACGCCAATTAAAATTGTCCTCCGAGTTGTATGGGCGCTCATACAATTAAGCGGACTAGCTTAATTGGCACCATGGCTAGGTACGGAACCCTCGGCGTACGAGTTCGACTCGCACTTGACCGGTTTATTTTTTTGATGGAAATCAAGAAGTCGCAGGCGTTTGCCTTTTCAAAAGTTCCTAGCCTATTATACCCAGTAGTTATATTAAGTCGTAGCCTTATTTAATTACACGCTGATTACATACCGGCTTACCTGATTACTAAACGGCGACTTCGTCAGTTTTGTAAAACATCTAACTCGTGTTCACTGGTGTTAAATCCCCCTGAACACGCAAAGCAGTTACAAATTTATGTTTTAAATAATATATATCTATTCATAGTTCATGGTTACCTTTACAATAAATAAATTTAAATATAAATAAATATTGCTGGACACTTCACACAGCGCCATCAAGCCCCAAGCTAGTCAAAGCTTGTACCATGGAAACCAGATAACTGATAGAACAAACATTTATGTTTATCACACAAATGTTATATAGGAGGCTTATACCCAGCAGTAGGCTTTTATTTGAGCTACCTATGATGATGATGATGATGATGACACAAATGTTTATCCTGGGTGGGCATCGAAACCACGACCTATAGCGCAGAAGACATAGCTACTACCAACTGAGCTGAGGGGCCAGTCAAACAATTAAAAATTGGGCGTTGGGCGCCACTTTGTAAAATGAATCGTGACTACAATCCGCCTGTTACAAAACGTCACCGTTTCATTATCGGAATATCCACAATGTAAATGGCCGTTTTATAAAATACAGCTACGACATATCATGTACCTCTATCAACACAACACCTTATTAAATTATTAGTATTTACCTGCAAATAAATACTTAATAAATAAATAAATAATGCTGGACATTTCACACAGAATCATCTAGCTAGCTCCAACTTGTGTTATGGGAACTACATGACCTTTTGATTATATACCTGTAGGTATAAGTACCTACTATAATCAAATTACTGTACACCTACGTACCTACTACTTTTAAACTTTTTTTATACTTAAATAGGTACATAGGTAGGTTAGGTAGGTACTTATTATACTTACCCGAGACAAATATTTTCAGATCATACCAAAATAAAAATAATTGCATAAGTACAATTACATCTACATACAAGTACACAAACATTATACAAAAATCTTATAAGTAGGTACCTAAGTACTTACCTAACTAAAAAGTCAATAAGTTTAAACGGTCTTATAAGGTAGGTAACAGCGGTATTTCAAACAAGGCTGGTGTCACAACCTAAGTCTAAACTTTTACTAAGATGGAATTGTATTTATGAAGTGTAAGTGGCTAGATGCCCTTGATATTATAAATTGCAAAAGCAAACGAACTAATTAGGTTTTTCCAATGTTGAAAATCATGAAACTTGAGTAAATATAAGTATCATTAAGTAGATACTTATATGGGATTTTGTTTAGCAAGTTAATAGTATTTTCATAACGTTCGAAGTCGTAAATTTTTATAACTTTTTATAAATTTATACTTATAGGTAAGTACCTACCTACTTACTCAAAACAGTTCAAGAGGTCGATAGAGCGACTTACCTACTATACAAATCCGATGAGATGAGCATAGCTGCAGGTATAAGCTAGTAATAAATAATTGTTTTTTAAAACATATTAAAAAAAAACTCCTCACATTAAAAGATGATCAAATCAAAGGAGCACTTTTTCATTGTCAAAACAGATTTAGATATTTTTTTAACAAATTATTAGTAGGTTAGGTAGGTACAACATCATATTAGGACCTAGCCAATGAGATTTTACCAATAGAGACGTTAGACTAATTGAAAAAAGCTCTAAATCGCGGCGAAATTCTGCTATAGTTACTTAAGTAGGTAGAATAGAAGCAGCTTGTTTAATATCAATCAAGAAAACTAAAAAATTGCAGAGATAATAAAACCCCATTGTCAGAATGAGATAAATTATGTGCGTGCTGCACTGCATGTCACATCGGAGCAAGACAAAGTGCGACTTGAGTTGACTCAAGCTAATTAGCTTGACTTTTGTTCGCCTTGCAGAGCGGGGTACAACACATCCACTAATCTGTGCCTCAGTTTAAATAGAAGATCATTTGAGCCATTTATGCGAACAAAACAGCATTTATTATTACAGCCTTTATAGGTGTAATAATAAATACCTACAATGTTAACTTTTACATGTATACGTACCAGACTCATGGCTTACATTAATAAATACAATACAACAAATAGGTACTTATTTGTTGTTATAATAGACTTCGAGATACATATCATCACATGTTTCAGCAGAATAAGCAAATCGTGATTTGTCTGACAGGGATTTAAAATTAAATATCAAAGCCATTATTCTTATTCAACTATCAAATTAGTACGGCTTATTTTGTCCATGCTCTTACTTACCTACCTTTCTTATTCATGTCACTTTTGACACAATCCATTGGGTAGGTAAGTATCTTTTCTTTCGCCTATCTCTACTCGTATCGTGTCCAAGGAATTTTTATACTAACGTAACGTTGAGAAACTATGGTATAGTATAGATCAGGGGTGCCCAAACTTAATATAGTGTCGCCGATCGACCAGAAAATATTTTAAAAGCAAAGGATCGACTAAACTACTACGTAGGTAGGTTAGGTAGGTACTGAAAAACATTTTTTTAAACATGGTTTTACTGCACTTTTAAATTTAATATAGGAACATCAAAATGAAGGTATCATACCTACCTACCTATAATGTTAGGAATGAGTAGGTACTAATAATTGGTATATTGCTGGCGATCGACTCGAAAAGCTTCGCGATCGACCGGTCGATCGCGATCGACTGTTTGGGCATCTCTGGTATAGATCATAGTTTTTTCAACCTTATTTCACCCAGCGCCCATTTTGAGAATATATTTTCCCCCCCATATCTTAGTGCGCTATCTCAATGCCCCCTAATTTTCTCCGGGTCTTCTACTGCCCCCCTAAAAGTCTCAAACGCCCACAAGCGGGCGTTATCGCCCACGTTGATAACCTATGGCAGGCGTGCCCAAACAGTCGATCGCGATCGACCGGTCGATCGCCAGCAATACCATCAATATGAAAATTACGCGGATAATTATAGTGTTATCCTCATCATCAAGACAAAATTTGTGATTCGAAAGTTACGATTCCTCCATTTTGATGTACTTACCTATATTCGATTTAAAAGTGCAGTTAAATGATAGGTATTTAAAAATGTTTTTCAGTAGTACCTACCTACATAGTAGGTATGTAGTTTAGTCGATCCTTTGCATTCAAAATATTTTCTGGTCGATCGCCGACACTATAAGTATGGGCACCCCTGGTATAGATCATAGTATCTCCACCTTATTTCACCCAGAGCCCACTTTGAGAATATATTTCCCCCCCCCCCCCCCAAATCTTAGTGCGCTATCTCAATGCCCCCTACTTTTCTCTGGGTCTTCTACTGCCCCCGTGAAAGTCTCAAACGCCCACAAGGGGGCGTTATCGCCCACGTTGAGAACCTATGGTATAAGTACATAAAGGGGTTTTTCATTAAATTTTTAATAAAAGTAATTAAAGGCACTTCTTTCAGATTTCTTATGAATGTAATAAATGGGTTCGCCAATGTCTTTGATAAGAATTAGGTACAGTCTTTGTGAGAATCGCATTTCGTAACTAACGCTGTCCATCAAAGAGTTGAAAGACGAAGACTTTGCGGAACTGTTCTCGAGGCTAAGTATTGTAATTGTTGACGCGATAATGATCAAAAGGAATTGATTACAATACAGTTCACACAATGCAAGCTTTTCTTGTGTACTGTCGCTATCAGAATAATATGTTTTACCATAGGTACCTATAGACTCTTAATAAATGCCCTAAATTCACGAAAAACTTCAAATAGGTAACATAAGTAGGTGTGTAGGTAGGTACCTACTTATCTAGAAATATTAGTACGAGTACCTAATAATATTATCTACCTATAGGTACTTAGATAATAGATTCTTTTTGGTACCTACCTACTAAAATAAGTAGATAAGTCTCAGGATTTTTTTTATTCCGGAATTCCGGAATAATCAGTAGGTATCTTCGTGCGGGAAGAAATGCGGGACATAAGAATCATTAAGGAATCATCACACAGTTCAGTTCCTTTTTAGGGTTCCGTACCTCAAAAGGTAAAAAAAGGAACCCTTATTAAGATCACTTTCTTGTCTGTCTGCAATTCACCACCGATTTTCTCAGGTACTACGCTACGGGTGGAATAAGCAAGTGAAATTTATACCAAATACTGAGGTCTATAGTCCCTATTAGGTGTACAAATCAAGGTCCTGAGTCAAAACGATAAAAAGATATGGGTAAATTTAGATTTTCGCGAACACTTGTGAGTACCAAAATCTACCTTAATTTTCAACTTTATTTATTTTTCAGAATTTTTCCTTTACCTACTTGTGCTATAAGACCTTGCTTTTAACCAAAATTGACAATTCTAGGTCAACCGGAAGTAGGTACCCTATAACTTTTGGGTCGAATACCTTTATGGTAGTTCCCGTTGACCTAGAACCACAAAATAAAGGAAAAATTAAAAAAAAAAAAGCAAAAATGCATGCAAAAATCTAAATTAGCCCATATCACTTAGCCACCAATAAAAATGATATCAATTTTATTATGGCGGTATAATGGGTAGGTACGGAACCCTCGGCGCACGAGTTCAACTCGCACTTGACCGGTTTTTTTTTCTTGGCTTGAAGCAAATACCTACCTACATCACACAAATGAATTTAAGGTAGGTATTATTGCGCATAGATATAGCAGACAGCGTTACTGTATAGCATGTTTACAGACCCTTAAAGCTCAATTATTTTCATGGCCTTTTGTCGCTGAGTTATTAGATTATCCGTTCACATGCGGATGTGTCCATTATTAGATTTGCTATCAGTTATTAAACCTATAAGTAGATACCTACTGAGATATTTATACTTTAGCACGTGATTTTTCTTAAAGTACCTGTGGTGCAAGATAAGTCAATAGACGCTAGTAGTGAGTACGCGGATTCTCAGAGATTCCGGCCCAGTACCGAGTATTTTATTTATTGCGTTTCAACACGACTTGTTTGTTTATTTTGTTTCCCACGACTTCTACAACTCCGTTGGAGTTTATCCATTCATTTATTACCCAACAAATAAAACATCGCTAGGTTTGTATCTAACGAGTAAAGAAATATTGTTCGTGTATTGTGTCGTAGTTAGTAATTTTGGTTCTGTTCTCGAGTTCCTTCTGTTATTCTGAATCATATAAAGTCCGGATTCCGTCCGTGTCATGTCAGAATCTACGTGTAGGTAGGTACTAGGTACATGGTACTACACACCCGGACGACGGAACAAAAATAACCTACTTACCTAGCTAGATTACTTACTACTTACCAAGCGAGAATCAAACTGGCACTTTTTGCAAGTTTCAGCCCGGCACGCCGCCATCGCGCCACCGAGGTCGGTAAAGTTCTCACGGATGTGAATAGAAACCGTAACATAAAGCGCAAACAAGCATCTGCGCTAATTAAATAGAAGAGGACTGCCTCGATTTAGTTGATTCATCGAATATTCTTCACCGTCGTTACGTAAGACGGCAAAGTTCACGGCCGGAGAGCGACTCGGCGGTCATTTTCACTCGAGCGGCGGGCGCTCGGCAAACAAGGCGTGTCTAGATTCCTAACTCGGAGGCTGCATCCGGGCCGCTGCTGCCGGGGATCAGGTTACGCGGGGACGAGCGAATGTCAAGGAACCCTCGCGGGCCGCGCGCAGCCTCAGTCGCAGCCGACATGTCTGCGCGCGCGCCCGCCTTCGGCCTCGCGCTGGCGCCCATCGCTCTCGCGCTAATATTCCGTGAGTACCTACTGACATTTTTTCTAATGTTATTCAAACCGATCGCGTCCTCCAAAATATATAATCGCTAACTTCCGGCGAAGCGAACGTCCACGGACGCGAACCAGTTTTCGCACACTCGGATCGACACCGCTCATCGAACCGCTGCATTTTCCAGCCGGAGCCGGCGGAGCGATCTCCTGCCACCGCGACGGGCTGTACGCGGACTACGACAGCGGATGCCGAGACTACGTCAGGTGCGCGGCCGGCGGAGTGCGCGGCCGCTACAGCTGCCCCGGCGGGCGCGCCTTCAGCGAGGCGCAGGGCGCCTGCGTGCCGGCGCGCCGCCTGCCCTGCGTGCGCCGAGAGTGCGCGCCCGGCGACACGCTCGCCTACGCCACGCCCGGCTCCGCCTGCCGCCACCACTACCGCTGCGACAACGGCACCGGCCCCGACCGCGCCTGCCCCTCCGGCTCGTGGTTCGACCTCGAGCTGCAGGCGTGCGCGCGCGGCGCCGGCACCTGCTACGAGCCGGTATGCGCCGGCCTGCCGGACGGCGAGCACCCGGACCCCTCGCACGAGTGTCGGCGCGCGCTGCACTGCCGCGGGGGCGAGCTGGTCGGCGTGGGACCGTGCCGCGCGCCCGCCTGCGCCGCGCCCTGCCCGCCGCCGCGCAGCGCCGCCGTCGCGCTGCCGGCGGGCGACGCCGACTTCTGCTCCGACGAGGCGTGCTCCTCGCTGTGCCAGGGGGCGGCGGACGGCGCGTACGCGGACCGCTCGACCGGCTGCCGCGAGTACTTCGCGTGCGAGGCGCGCCGCGTGACCCGCCGCGGCGTGTGCGACGCGGGCACGGTGTTCCACCGCGGGGCGTGCGAGCCGGCGGAGAGCGCGCCGTGCCCGCCGCCCGCGCGCTCGCCGTGCTTCAACCGCGCGGACGGGCGGCACCGCGACTGGCGCGCGTGCGGCGCGTGGCTGGAATGCCGGCGCGAGCGGGTCGTCGCGCGCGGCGCGTGCCCGCCCGGCCTCACGTTCGAGGGCGCGCGTTGCGTGGCGCTGCCGTGCGCGGGCCCCGAGCGCGCGCGCGCCTGCGAGGGTCTGCCGAGCGGCACCTACCAGGACCTGGAGTCGAACTGCACGCGCTACTTCCACTGCGAGGGCGCGCTGCGCACGACGCAGGCGTGCCCGGCGGGCGAGGTGTACGACGGCGCGCGCTGCTCGCCGACCGCCGCCTACCTGTGCCCGAGCCTGCAGCTCGACTCGTGCGTGGGTCGCGCGGACGGACGTTACCGCGCGCCGGACGCGGGCTGCCGCGGGTACTACGCGTGCGCGGCCGGCGAGCGCGCCGTGTACGCGTGCGCCGCGGGGCAAGTTTTCGACGGCGAGCGCTGCGTGCGCGCCGCGCCCGACCTCTGCCCCGAGGAGGACCGCTCCTGCGACGGCCTGGCGGATGGATACCACGCGGAGATCGATTCCGGATGTAAAAGGTAGGGAGATCTTGATTTCGGTCCGATCTGTCGATTCACTCTTATGAGTGGTCTTTTGTGCTTGTCGACCTGGAAATCCAGAAGAGCTCGAGATTGGATCGGATGGCATTATTCATCGCTGCCGTTTCCGTCAAATTATGACCCTTAATTAGGTCGTCCTCTGAACTGTTTATTAATAATTTCAGATACTTCTACTGCGAGGGCGGCGACCGGCTGGCCACGCTGTCCTGCCTCGGCGGTAAGATATTCGACGGACAAGCGTGCGTGGAGACGAGTCAGCACGATTGTGGCTCCACGCGCAGGTCCATAGTGGAGCACGGCGGCAAGCGCTGCGAGAGAGACGGGTTCTTTGTTCAAGAGGGTACCGAATGCACGCGCTATTACTTCTGCGTGTCGGGAGTCAGGACTATGCTGAAGTGCAGTCCAGGGCAAGTGTTCAATGGACAGGTTTGCGTGCCGGTCCACCAGTATGAATGCCCGGGCTGAGGCGGTCTCGACTGGGGACTCCTGTATGAAAACTGTGAGTGATGTTACCTGTCTGTACTGCCCATGGAAAAGAGGGGATCATGTGCGGATCTTTCAGGAAATTAAATCATTAGGTACAACATCGTTTAAGATTTGTGACTTGGACAATGGCCAGTGGTCAATTATTTTCGTATCGTATCATGTAGGTACCATCAAATGAAATGAAAAATACTGTGATTGAAATTGATGGGAACAACTAATCAAACTGTTTGTTTGAGCACTTTAATTTAACTTCGTTCTTTTATCTATTGCCAATACTTTATGGATTTGATAGTAGGTATGCCTAAATAAAGTGTAGTTCATGATGAATACAAAAGAAAGCCTCAGAATGATAAAAGAATAGTTAATTTATTTATTACATAGACATTACACTCCAATATAAATTAATAGTTATATACTTAAAGTAGATAATTTTAATGATCTTCAATGCTTTGATTAAAAGAGACCATACAACGAATATTTCGATCGAATGAAGTTATGCTATAAAATTATACTGATGTACAAAACCGCGCTTATATTTATATTACTTTTAATGCTATACTATGTTAGGCAAAAATAATCGAGCACAATGCCTCCTCGTAGTAACCGTCTAATATTTATCAAAAGGGTTTTTGACTGAACAAACTTTCAGCTTTCAAATTATACAACTTACAATCAGTTTTTTCTATTGACAAAAAACAGATTATTAAATAACAAGGTAACAATATCAATGCATATCGTAGTAGGCACCATATTTTCTTAATCAATTGTTATTCAGCTTGTTACTATATTTTTTGGTTTCCAAAAAGTACTTAATTGAATTGAAAGTAATTGATATACTGTTTTATTACTTTATTTAACCAAAAACCCTTTCTGATACATGGTTATACATACTACACTAAATATAATTCGTTTGGCAATACTCACAATCTAGTCTTAAGTAACTTAGATCATTTTAAGAGTCAGTAGTTCAAATAAGCTGATTTTTTGTATTTTTGTGGATATTTTGATATTATTTGTAAATATTATTTGTTAAGCTAGATTAATATTTATTGTTAGATCAATTAGAATTTGGACCACTTTAAGATTCGTATCTACTAAAGTGGAGATTTTTTTTCTATGGCATTACTCTTTTTACTTTAGTAGACAGTGGGTCTCATAATGCCAATCTTAAATATTTAAAAAGTTGAGCAGAGTATACTAATAATAAGCCAATATTATTGACATTTGACTGACTCCATACAGTATATCTATCTTTGTCTACAATTTAAAAATAGAAAGGGACAGAAATACTGTGAGGTGTCTGTTACAATAGGCATGATGACAGTAATCAAGTATCGCCAAAATATTTATCTGATCTAATGAAATAGGATTCAAAGATTTTGAAAAATGTATTTATTCTCTTATTAATGTCGAGATTACTAATTTATTTGCTAAAATAAATCTACAAAATACAACAATCCGCCATGATAGCCAAAACGCTCGCCGGTGTCATGGCGTCTGTCATTGCGTCTCGTCTCGGTAAACATCCTTTTGTTTCTATAGTAACTATGTAGGCATCACTGGTTGATATACCGATCCATGACGTAAAAACAGACGCCATGACACCGGCGAGCGTTTTGGCGTGAATTTGAAAATTTAAATTTAAATGTACTTTTATTGCACAAAAACCTTAATTTTCTACAGAAATATGATATATTTTAGACATAATAGATACTTCTGAATATCATAGAAGAGATTTTGAAAATTAGGATTCATGCCTATTATGTCCGCCTAAAATAAAATGCTAATCGCTAGTGAATCTAATACAGTTAAAACTGTTTGTATAATGTATGTTCAAATAACCAAAATAAAGTGCTGACACAGACTGATATACGCCTTTTTCTTGTATTAAGGTTTAATTTTAAATGTCTTACCTTCTTTCAGCATTCCATGGATCTAGACAAAGATGAATTCGCTGAATGAAGTAGTTTTTTTTTATACATACTTACTTATAATTAATTAGTGATGATGGTTTTTGAAAAATATTGGACCGTATTGAACCTCAAACAAACAAAATAAATAACCAGTGCATGTACAGTCAGCTGAAAGGCATGTACGGTATGTATGAGTAATATGAACCTAGTTTATTGTCCCATACAATTTATTTATACAAATAGTAATATTTATATATAACGATACTTACATATAACGATAATTTAGCTACGAATACAGCAGACAGTTACAATACTAGTAAACAATTTCATATCATAAAACGTGAACGTTATTTTGATGCTACTACAGATTAGGCGTATTTTTCAAGCGCCATCTATCAAACTACCTTTTTCACAGTGAAAGGTGTGATATATTGAAGTGTAAAGGTGGTCGCAAACCTATCCGCGCCGATCGCATAGACCGAAACGAATTTTAGAATCCTTTATACGAAATCGTATGAAATCTCGCACACCTGCCCGCGTCGAATCGTCCGATTCGACCAAATCTGGCAGTACTTCGAGCATTCGGCGCGAATAGGTGTGCGCTCAGCCTAAAACTGCTGGTACACTAGCGGACAGGAAAACCAAGGCAAAATATTGCTAATGGAGCAGTGTAATGTTTAAAGTACGAAAGTATACAGGGTGTGGCAAATTCTTGGTCACTGAAGGGTAGCTACCTTTTCTCTTGTAGATAGAAAGTTTTGTTCTTAGGAAACTTCGGTTTTATTTTGAAGAAAAAAATAATTGCATTTTTAGATTTTTGAAAAAAAGTACAGTTAGCCTAAAAAATTACATTTGTCAAAAAAAACAAGTTGGTCTTAATCGACTCTATATATATATATAAGTGGCACTATAATGTTTACAACTACTAATTTCATAGAAAATGTATGGGATGTGTTTTTTTGAATTATTGCAAAAACTTACGATTTGAATTGCTATGTTACTTTGGGAGAAGTATTCCTGGTGGGAAATAGAGTCGATTAAGACCAACTTGTTTTTTATGACAAATGTAATTTTTTAGGCTAACTGTACTTTTTTTCAAAAATCTAAAAATGCAATTATTTTTTTCTTCAAAATAAAACCGAAGTTTCCTAAGAACAAAACTTTCTAACTACAAGAGAAAAGGTAGCTACCCTTCAGTGACCAAGAATTTGCCACACCCTGTATATGAAATCTTAATAAAACATCGGCATAAAATTATGTCGGCGCTAGATAATCGAGTTGTTTGGGCCGTCAATGAATCACGAGCCGGTGAGCCGATGAGTAAAGGTTTAAATCGCCAATAGATCACCCCTTTAAGGTGGCACCTGGCACCTCATATAATTCCATTAAAACCACATTACCAATTTTCCAAAGGTGTAAAGCGGCACTTGTGCCTGATTTTTAGCCTTTTAGAAACCAACTACGTTCATTTTACAATGGATAGCGAGCGATAGCAAACTAATATTGTTCGACCGACAGCTTATGCCGCGAAAAACACGCCTAATTTATTAATAGCACTTACCTTATCTAATGAAAATAACGTTAAACAGCATTTTCTGATAATAAAACAACGTGCTACAGCTATGTAATAAACAATTGCAAAATAATGAATGTGCTACGAAAAAAATAATTTTAGTTACACTAAATATATCTCTATTATAAATTAACAAAAGTGACTCTGCGAGCTCTGTACGTTGAGCTACTGACAAAATTACTTTTAGCCGTAACTAGAACATCCCTTGGGTACTGTGCCTCGATCGCCAGTATGCACAAGTTTACTATTCGATCCGTGACTGTAGTATAGTCTCTCAAATGTATGGGATTCCGGTGCAGCGCCTCCAGTGGTAACTTGACTGAACTAAAATCCCAATACATTTGAGAGACTATACTACAGTCACGGATCGAATAGTAGACTCTGTGCATACTCGCGATCGGGGTACTGCTGTCCTTTTCTTTCTTACTATACATGCAAAGAGAGAAAGAGGCAGCAATATTCAAATGAACACCTCACTACAACCTTTAAATATACATATTTGGTGACCAGATAGGGCTATTTCACACTATTTACGATGAACACAATTCGAATCTAATCTAGCGCAAAATAACTATGAATATACTTGAAGCCACTGTGATTTTGTAGGAATCCTAAATTTAGTTTATATTGATAATAGCCAGAAATAGTCACCATCCACACCGAGTGATAGTCCTACACTTTTTTTTTATCCAACCGATCTCGTCCCACGGCTGGGCAAAGGTCTCTTTCAACTCTCTCCATCTATCCTTATCCCTCGCCGTCTCCCACCAGTAACTCAAAGGCATCGATATCGTCGCGACAACGTTTCCACGGTATCATATAAAAATTCGATAGAGCGTGATGAAGTTCTTACTTTTTACATTGAATAAACATACTTTATCATGTCCCATCGATAAGTTTGCCCTAAGTATTTGGAAGAACAAATTTTCTTTAAAAATTCTGAGGAGCCATTCAAGTATTACGTAAGCACCACATGGCGATGGGGTCTTTTCTTTGCTTATTTCATGAATATAATGACCAAATCATCATTTTAACTGACATTCAGAACTGCGGACTTAAAAAAGTCGCTAAAGCTGAATCACAATATGAAATGAACTATAATGCCGTCTCTTTTCACTCTCAGACAATGAAAAGAGATGGCAATAGTTCAATTCCTATATTGCGATTCTGCACTAGCGACCTTTATAGGCCCGCTGAACAATTCGTGATCACCAATTCTGTAGTTTTTAAAACGAAATTTTCAGCTTCATAGAAATGATGGTGTGTGGCCGTAACCAAGTTACAAATACTCTTATCAGTCATAATAAGTAAATACGTTAACATTACAATTTTTTTAGTAACTCGTAAAGAGAAATCGTTGCTTTCACCGACTTACCTTAATTAGTAATTTAGACTTATTTATACAATAAAGACTAAGGAAAATCAACAATTTCAATTCACTAGTAAATTTTAAATAGTCGAGATCCAGATCTCAAAATATTTTGATTTATACATTTGACTTTTTTTACATTCCTTGCCGTTTATGAGACACCGTAGAAAAGACTAGGTATAATAAGCTATCCATTACCTGAAAGAGAAACAACCAAATTTAGTCCTTACTGATGGATTCGTGAAGTTAGTCGTTTCGCTGCGTAGTAGAAAATTTTGTAAGAAAAAAAAGTTACACTGCGCATTGAAAGGGCTAACTTCACGAATGCCTAGATCCATCGTGCGTACCGTAATGTTCCATTCATGTGTAAGTAAGCCAGTGGATCAAATGACAAGCTTTTAGTAGATAATCGCAAGCTTATTCAAATTCCTCCTACTTCTATGTCAGAAGTCACTCAATAAATGTCATTTACTCTCATTAGAAAACTGCATAATTTTTATGAATAAAAATGTTTTAAAGATAAGTTAAATAGCTCACATTACTGTGCCGAACTGCCGCCGGCGCCAGACGATGAAGTTTCGGCGCGCGGCGCAGGCGCAAGCAATTGTCCAATATCCCACACCTGAAATACAACACAAATCATTTACGTAGTCAAAAACTATAATGACTCACGTAAAAATTATTTATTTCAGTATTGAAAGTGAAATAGAAAAATAATGTTAAGGACGTAACAACAAATATCAACGGTTTTTAGGTACCATTTAAAGAACCAGGAATCGCATTTGTAAGAATGTTATGGTATAAAATTAAAGGTAATATATTCATCTCTAAAAATTTCAAATAAAAACTGGGCAGTTCTATACAAAATTTTCATAAAAACACGTATTTACCATTGCAAGAATCGCTGAAAATACCGAAAAATGGGGTCTGATTAGGTACATAAATAGCCAATCCCGCTGCATATTTGAACAAAATTATAATACCATATTGTAGCTTTTAGAGTCCTCTATAATAATTTCTGATTATTTTGTTGCCAAATAAATTACTTATTTATATATGAGAAAGAATAGACGGCAGAAAATGCACTAGAATTTCTCCATACATTTTTCAAAAGAAAACTGACGGAACGCAGACAGATTTCATTTCGGTTCGTCATTCCGCGTCAAGACGCGGCAGTGAAAGCACGGATGTATCGCAATTTTGAAAATTTATTTGGAACGACAAGGTTCTAAAGTAATTGTATCGTGTGTGTTTTATAGTGCGAGTGAATTATATTGATACTTTTTTGGACAGAACATAAAAGTAAGTGCTTAGCCAGAATTAGATTTGAAAAAGTACCTAGGTACCTGTGTGGTAGGTTACTACAATCATCATCATCACCATGACTCCCATTAAAGATGGCGGATGTTACATTTTTATGGAAAACCAATATCTAAAATTATCATTATTAGTGATTACGAAAATGACACTCATTTTGGAATTAAGGAGGATCGCTTGTATTAGCTTGTTTTTTTTTTGCTTGTGGCAACCCTGTGACAAACAGCTGTTGAAAATTGTCCCGTTCTTTATTTACGATTTTAATTATTTTTACGTGTTATTATTAGCCTATTTCTATTTCATCGCTAAATTACAAAAGTGTACAATTGATAATTATTCGTGAAAACTTATTGTTCAAGTGATTTGGCCATAAATAAACTTGCTCGTTTTCGGTTAGAAAATTTGAATGTTAACCTTGTTTTCTCGGTTTGGAAGTGTTTGCTGCCTTGTGATGTGATTTAAATACATTGGAATACAAGTTTTACTGGATAAAAGTATAGATACAATCACGTAAGTACAAACATTCCAAACTTATAACCTCAACTTGTGTTTGCAGTTCCTTGGTTGTTACTCGGGGTATTCTTCGTATTTATTTGAAGAATACACGTTTTTCTTTCACTATGATGACTCGCAGAGCCTTGTCTCGCCAGGAGGAGTGCAAGCTCCAAAGGGCCTTACAAGAATTAAAGACTTCTAAGGATCTGTGCAACCAGTTGACTTTAGAGAGAGAGGACAATGAAAAGATTTTACTAGATACATTAGACAGTAATAAGAAGTTAAAAAATGAGTTATCTATGTTATACTCTCAATTCTCTTGTGCTATTGAAGAACGGGATAGGTTACAAATAATAATTGATGGGTTCGACCAGTGTGGCACAGAGTATGAACAGGCTCTGAAGCGTACATCTGTCCTAGAGAAGGAGTTGTGTGATGCCCACCAACAAATCACACAGCTGGAAGAGGCGGCCCAATGCTCTGCCACACTGAAAACCCAAAACTTATTTGATGAGTTAATATCAGCTGATAGGGTTCATGGCCAAATCTCTGGTTCATGCTGTGCTACCCCGGCTGAAAAAATTGACTTGACAAATGATGACTCAGTAAGGGTTGCTACAGCATGCACTAGAAATACACTGAGCAAGAAAAAACTTAAAAAATATGTTAGCATAAACAAATACATAAATAAAACTAAAAAACTGTTAAAAAATCAAAAAGGTGCAGTTCACAAGATTAGAAATAAGATACAAAAACTAGAATTATTTGATAAATTAGAAGTATGTACACTGCAACTGCAAAATAGAAAATTAGAGTATGAATCTGACATTCAGCGGCTTCAGACTGAACTAGCCGGTGTTGAAGCATCATTGAGATCAATCACATCTCGCTATGAGAAGTCTCAGGAGGCTATAAAAGAGTACTCACTGGCCATGGATGAGCTACTCAAATTGTCTTATAACAACAAAGAGCGCTATGACTCTTTTGTGGCCAATCACTCATGTGATTGCCAGCGCTCTGAAACTCCAGAGCCGGTGAGTGCTACCAAGTCAGCCTCCCCGCTGAATGTCAGTGTCAGTTCACATAAATTATGTGAAAAAGTACAAAAAACATTTATGTACAGCGATGAAATAGGAATAAATATGGGCCAACTATTAAATACAAGATTGGGACACTCCGTTATAAATAATTGTTTGCCTGGATCAAACCTGCATGATATTATGCGCTTATTAACAAAATGTAAATTCAACAATAATTCAAATATAGTAATCTGGCTTGGAAATAGGGCCAATGTAAACAAATCTGAACTGATTAAATATTTTGAAACTCTTTGCACATTACAAGTAAATAAAATTGTAATGTTTACATTCCCCTACAGTAACAGCTTGTCGCAAGCAGAAAATGAAATTAGATATAAGTTAAATATGACATTGCATACAATATCATGCAATAATAATTTAATACATGTAATTGACTCTAACAATATTGTTGGTAAAAAATATTATTTGACAAAAGGTAGCTATTATCTATCGAATTTTGACAAACGACAGGTAGCTGTTTCGCTATCTTATTATTTTAGTATAACAGCCAAAAACTTGGCTACTAAAACAACTGCTTCTATTGAGCAGCAAAATGACATTCCAAACATGACTCTGGAACTTTATCCAAGTCATTTAAATTAAATTTTAAGACAACAGAGAGAAAATTCTCTAGCATTCAAATGAATGATAATAATAACAACACAAAAAACAGTCAAACTAATACAAAAATAATAAAATCAAATTTAAAATCCTCTAGCTTTCAAAAGTCAAATAATAGTGATAATACAAAAAAGAGTCAAACTAAGAAAAAAATAATAAAATCAAATGTAAATCATACTAATCTGGTGCACCAGAATTTCGAAGGTTTACGCGGTAAAGAATTACAGCTGGACTTATACATGACCTCGAATAATATAGACATTGTATGTATTACTGAACACTGGCTGCAAAGCCATGAGGTTATGTGTTCGACGCATCGAACACCTTAGCAAGCAATTTCGGCTAAGTAGGTCGCACGAGTCGCATCGCGCGGTTTACCTAACCAGTGCACATTCGGACAGCGATCGGTCCGCACTCATATCAGCATTTATCATAATCATTAGCGTAAAGTAAAGTTCTTGAATACATCGTTTTATCTTTCAAGTTCGTATCAATTCAGCATCCCACCCCTATCGCGTACGGTTCCGTACATTCTGGTCCTCCGAGCCGGATCGAAGTTTTCGCGTGGTGAGAACTATTGCCAAAGAAAGTTCTTCGGTCAAGCCAGCAGCCGTGGATTGCAGTGTCCTTTAGCTTACCAGTGAGCCAAGGGGGTGAATTAGCAACGATCTGTGCTGGGGAGCTACCCGCATCAGATCATCATCAGTGAGCAAGCCGCTCGCGACTTCAGCAACAGCCAGCAATACTGTCGTGGGAAGCTACCCGCGCCACATCATCAGCAGTGAGCGAATCGCTCACGCCTCAGCATCATCAGCCGTAGTCGTGGGGAGCTACCCGCGACTCAACAGCAGCAGCGAGCCTCAGCTCGCGACCTCAGCAGCGAGCCTCAGCTCGCGCCTCCAGCAGCATCAGCCAGCACTGCGGTGGGGAGCAACCCACGCAGACTCCAGCATCAGCCGTAGGCCAAGCGGCTCTCAAGTAAGAGCGTTCTATTGTCAATAAAACTAGCATCAGCATAATGGAATCTCTTTATCAACGTCAATCTGAGCTAGGAGAGATCATCGATAAACTTCTGATTAATTTTAAAAAGGAAGGTAAAGAGCGTAGGACCATTGAGTCTTGTCAGAAGAAGTTAGACCTTTTAGAAGCGTATTGGAGAGAGTATGAAAATAACCATGAAAAACTTCGTCCGTATGAAACTACAAATCATGCGTACTTTGTAAATTCTGAGTTTGAGCGTGTTAAAGAGATTTATTTATCAGCGGATAGGTTGATTGGGGAAAGCTATGAAGAATTACGACTAAGAGGTAAACAGCAGCCATTCTCCAAGCTTAGAGAAACTCGTCAACAAGATGAAGCAGGACCGTCGGCCGGAGAGCGTCTGCCGCGGCCCAGAGCTCCAGCAACCCCCTCCGCAGTGGCGAGAGGAACAAATAGCAAGCTAGACGACATGCTACGTAAGCAGTCCGTCAATTTTAAAGCCTTCGTTAGAGCAGTTGAAAGCATCGACATCGAGTCATTCCGTGAGAAGTGGGAGTTCGAAGACGCCCTGCGACTCTTACAAACTCGCTGGACGTTGGTAGATAATTCCCATTGGGAAATCATGGTTGAGTTGGATGAAGATGAAGCGTACGAATCTAACTACAATAAGCACGAACGTACGTACAGCAGCATGAGAAAGGCCCTTAGCTCAAAGATGTGGTCTACATCGTATCGCGACAAGTCGACTCCTCAAATGGACCTACCAGTCTTCACAGGAAACTTTAATCACTGGGTTTCATTTAAAGATCTGTTCGACGAAGCGATCCACAACAATCCAGCCCTATCAAACGCTCAGAAAATGCAGTTCTTGAAGAGCAAAGTAAAAGGTGAAGCGGAGCGTTTGATTCAGCATCTCCCGATTAGCGCCGAGAACTATAGCATCTGTTGGGAAATCTTAAATCATCGATTCAACAATAAAAAACAAATCTTCACGTCACACGTTAGCATGTTTCTCAACCTTCCTAACATACAGCAGCAGTCGTACATAGCCATCAAACGACTACATGATGTCACGCTAGAGAGTCTCTACGCCATCAAGAAACTCGGCGTCAATACAGATACTTGGGACCCTCTACTCGTGCACCTTTTAGCACAAAAATTGGATAATGATTCTTATTCAGAATACATAGAGTCGCTGAAGAATTCACGGGAGCTACCGATTTTACAGGACTTTATAAACTTTCTAGAGAACAAGTTCACGACTCTAGAATCAGCGCGTCGACGTCAAGATCTGACTTCAAAATCTCAGTCGTCTCAGCAGCCGTCCCAACAGCAAGCAACATCATTTCATCAAAATAAAAGAAATAATTTCAGAACAAACATCGATTGGAAAAATAGCACGAAAAATGAAATGACGAAATCCATGCACGTGTCAGCAGCGTCAGCAAGTAGGTGTCCTCATTGTTTCGGCGAGCATAACTTACTTTATTGCAAAAAATTCAACGATTCTCCGAATGATATTAAATTAAAAATTGTTAAACAATTGAATTTGTGCATAAATTGCATTTACGATCACAATGGATTTAAATGCTACTCAACAAAAAGATGTCGTAAATGTTTTGAAAATCACCATACTGTATTGCATGATTGTTTTAATTATCAGCAGAAATCAAATAACACGTCCGGCGGTATTACGAAACGGAGGAATGTGAATGCCAATCATCATCAGCAGCAACGGGAGGATGTCGCAAATAGCATCGGCGTGCATGCATCCCAGCATGAAAGAGCAACAACATCGGAAATTTTATTACAAACAGCATTAGTTAAAGTAACAGCAGCGGATAACACACAGCATGTCTTGCGAGCCCTAATCGACCAGGGCTCTCAAGTCTCAGTAATTAGCAAAAGAGCAGCACAGCAATTGGGATTGAAGCGTGAGCAATGCAAGGGAGTTATTGTTGGAGTAGGAGAGCAGGAAAATAATTGTAAAGGAAAGCTGAAAATCACTTGTCAATCGACTTACGTCGATTATAAGTTCAACACGGAGGTTTTAATTATGAAGAACGTCATCAAAAACTTGCCTAACAAAACTTTCGATAAACCATCTTGGCAACATATAGCGCTACTCTACTTAGCAGATCCGGATTATAACATCAGCCGCCCTGTGGATCTTCTACTAGGGGCGGATGTCTATTCTATCATCATATTAGAGGGATTAATCCGAGGTGAATGTCAAACGGAGCCTCTAGCTCAGCATACCAAGCTAGGATGGTTACTATGCGGAAGTGTCCAGACGTCATTTCATTGCAACGTAATTTTGAACGACGTCGAGAATCTACAACAATTTTGGCAAATAGAGGACATACAAGAGCAAAACGAGATGTCCATTGAAGATCAAGAGTGTGTAGATTTTTATAAAGCAACTACGAAGCGTTTAGAAAGCGGTCGTTATGAAGTGAGATTACCCATGAAGCAGCAATTGAAAGAAAAGTTGGGTTCCTCGAAAGAGATAGCTATAGCACAATTTAAAAATCTAGAGCGAAAATTTAGCAGGCAAGAAAATCTAGCAAAGCAATACAAGCAATTTATTTCCGAGTACGAGCAAATGAAGCATATGAAAGAAGCAATACCTAGCAGCAAGCAGAGGCCTGAAATCGAATGTTTTCTACCTCATCATGCGGTTCAAAGAGCCGAATCAAGCACAACGAAGCTACGTGTAGTGTTTAACGCGTCCGCCAAAACCACTTCTGGCTACAGTCTAAATGACCTCATGTATAAAGGTCCCAACCTGCAACAAGATCTACAGGGAATCATACTGAAGTGGAGGCAGTATTGTTACGCATACACGGCCGATATTGAGAAATGTTATCGTATGATTTTAGTTAATGAAATAGACCAATACTTACAGCAAATCGTATGGAGAGAAAGTCCAGACATGGCCATCAAAACGTACCTACTATCAACAATTTCATACGGATCAAAATCGGCACCATTTTTAGCATTAATGACTCTTCATCAGTTAGCAGAAGACGAGCAGCATAATTTCCCTTACGCAGCACAAAGCATCCGAGAGCAATTTTACATGGACGATTGGGTATCAGGATCCCATAGCATAGAAGAGGGAAAGAAACGTATAGCAGAAGTAAACGCATGTCTTAGCAGCGGAGGATTCACTTTACGAAAGTGGTCCTCGAATGATAAACAATTATTAAAAACTCTCGAGCAATCTAAAGAAAAAACATTGTTTACATTCAAAACAGAAAACTCATCAAAAACGTTGGGAATTCAATGGAACTGCAACGAGGACGAATTCACCTTTCAAAGCAATCTAACAAGCTCAGAGACTACAAAACTAACCAAAAGAATACTTTTATCCGAAATTTCAAAAATATTTGACCCTTTAGGTTGGTTAGCGCCCTTAACAACAAAAATGAAATTGTTATTTCAAAAACTCTGGCAAATTTCGGAAATGCAGTGGAATGATGAAGTTCCGACAAACATCAAAGAAGAGTGGATTCTTCTAAAGCAAGATCTGGAGTGTATCAGCCAGGTCAAAATACCTCGGTGGTTGCAAAGCAAGCTGGGAGACGTCATTGAACTACACGGGTTCTGTGACGCATCCATCAAAGCGTATGCGTGTGTAGTATACGCGAGAATAAAAAATAGTAACGCAACTTCAGTAGTGCTAGTCGCAGCAAAAACCCGCCTAGTACCCAACAGCAAGGTCGTATCGTTACCGAGACTGGAGTTATGCGCAGCCGATCTTTTAGCGAAATTAATGACAAAGATTGTCAACAGCATTAAAAACTTTGAAATCGAAGTTTACGGTTGGAGTGATTCGAAAGTAGCTCTCAGCTGGATACAAGGCTCTCCCGAGCGATGGAAGCCGTTTGTAGCCAATCGTGTCAAGAAAATAATCAGCTCAATGCCATCAGCTGTGTGGCATTACGTAAACACGAAGGAAAATCCAGCCGATTCAGCGAGCAGAGGATTGACAACAAGCCAGCTTATGGAATTTTCACTGTGGTGGAAAGGGCCCACATGGCTATCGTCCAACGAATTCAATCCTAAAAAGATAGAAGCAGAGTATAAAACTGACGAGGAAGTGAAAAAACAAGTGAACGTGGTTCAAACCAGCGTCACCGATTGCAGCATAATAGACAATTTATTAAATCGTTATAGCTCATTCATAAAAATAACACGAATATTAGCATGGATACGACGGGCATTGACTCCGAGCCGTAAACCGAGATATCTCACATTGCAAAAGCTTAGAACAGCGAAATTAATCATAATAAAACACATTCAGCGCAAGGAATTTCACGAAGATATTGAAAATTTATTACATCACGACAAGTTAAAAGCAAATAGCAAGATATTAAGCCTGAATCCAAAAGTAGATCAAGGTGGAATTTTAAGGGTTGGAGGGCGTCTAAAGAACGCTAATATCAGCTCCGATATGAAGTATCCGATCATCATTCCATACAACAGCCGGTTAACAGAACTTCTTATCGATCAAGCACACGAACTTTCGTTCCATGGTGGAGCCCGACTTACCTTATCCTTACTGAGGCAACAGTACTGGATAGTCAAAGGTAATCGAGCAGTGAAAAAGCAGCTTCAGCGATGTGTGACATGCAAAAAACAAGAACCGAGGAAACTAGATCAGATCATGGGCGACCTACCTGATTACAGAATAAACCCAGCTCCAGCATTTTATCACACTGGAGTAGATTTCACGGGATTTATTCGAGTGAAAGCCAATAAAGGTAGGGGCATAAAAACATCAAAAGGGTATATAGCGCTATTTATTTGCATGGTCACAAAGGCAGTTCATCTAGAGCTAGTCTCCGACTTGAGTAGTGCCTCATTTCTAGCAGCGTTAAGAAGAATGGCGGCACGCAGAGGAGCGCCAAAGCATATCTACTCGGACAATGGAACTAACTTTGTAGGGGCGAATAAAATCCTGCAGGAAGAGTTTCAACAGCTAGAAAGAGTTTTCGGTGATTCATTCTACAAGGAGATCGCAGAAATGAATATAGAATGGCACTGGAACTGTCCTTCTTGGCCAAGCGCAGGAGGGATTTGGGAACGATCAATTAGAAGTTTGAAACAGCATCTCAAGAGGGTGGTAGGTGATCAAGCCCTGACCTTCGAAGAGTACAGCACCGTGTTAGCCCAAATAGAAGCAAATCTCAACTCGAGGCCATTGTGTCCAATATCAGACGACATCGATGATATAGATTTCCTAACTCCAGCACACTTCCTAACTAGCAGAGCAGGTCTGTCGGTCATAGAAACTCCAGATGACGGCAGAACCAGGTGGCACTTGGCAAATAAAATTGTCCAAGATATATGGAAAAGGTGGAAAACCGAATATCTTAGCCAATTATCAGTGCGCAGCAAATGGTTAAAAGCTAAAAGAAATATCGAGATCGGGGATATGGTTACTATTCACGACGACAACCATTTGGCGGGAAAGTTTCCGGTCGGAAGAGTTGTAGAAGTTCATAAAGGAAACGACGGACTAATAAGGGTAGTAACCTTAAAAACTAAAAATGGGTATATTAAGCGTCCGATAATAAAATTATCTATTTTACCTGTAGAGCAAGCAAAGCAAGATGAAAAGGAAGTTCAACAAAGCAAGAAAGCGGAAGAGGAGAATAGCAAGCAATCAACAGCGACAGCAAGAAAGCAAGTAAGCAAAAGAAGATGTCCGAAGTTCGTCAATATAGCGTTAGCATTAATCTTCTTTATGAGCGTCATATGGTCCAGCGAAGCATCTTACAACTTTACACAATTTTCCAGCAATCAATCGGTACACTTTGACCCAATTGGCAAAATGCATTTAATTCGGGATCAATGGAAAATCGTCGTTTACTACAATATGCAACCTTATTGGCAAGCAAATAAAGCAGTAAATACGTTCACAAAGCACTTAGAGCAAACATGTGATAAGGTGAAGGAACCGAGTCATTGTCATATGATTTTATTGCAAATACAGCATGAATATAGCGAGCTAGAGTACGGCAATCAGCTGTTACTGAATCAGCATTTCAGCGCGAGGTCAAGAACACGACGTGGCCTTATCAATGCAGTCGGCTCCGTGGCAAATACATTGTTCGGAGTATTAGACGAAAGCTTCGCAGAAAAATATAAACGTGACATTGAACTTGTAAACAGCAATCAACGACATTTATTACAGCTATGGAAAAATCAGACCTCAGTGGTGGAGGCTGAATATAACATATTAAAGCGAACAGAGAAGATCATTGAAACCCAGCATAAATTATTAAATAAGCATCTGAATTACATAGATCAAGCTACCAAGAATATACAGAGGGAACTTGAAAGTATATCCATTCTACAAGAATTTTCATTAGCAGCGATAGCTACAACAAATATGCTACAGAATTTAAAGCGTGTCCAGGATACATTAATGGACACCATGACAGATATTTATCATGGAAAGATAAACTTGCATCTTTTGACTCCGAAACAACTTAGCGAAGAACTACAAATCGTTTCGAGTCAAATATCAAATGAGCTTACGTTACCTATCGACAGCATACAGTCCACTTTATATCAAATCTACAAGCTATTGAAGATAAAAGCAAGAATGACAACAGATTATTTTATATTTGAGATCACACTACCATTAATTAGCAGAGACAATTTCCAGTTGTATCATTTATTACCTATACCAACTCAACTCAATAACAACATGATCAGCGTCAGAACTGTGGCAGAGTACGTGGCAATCAACTTGAGAAGAGACTCCTACTTAACAGCGAGCAACGATGACCTTAAGAGCTGCGAGTACCAAGATGAAATTTACCTTTGTCAGCTGCAAGGTCCCATCAATCATCTAGATACTGAAGAAAGGTTTTGTGAAACAAAAAATATGGGAGCCTGTGATTTTAATAAGCAAAGCTGCAAAAATAGGTGGATTCAACTGCATGACCCATCTGTTTATTTTTATTACGTATGTGATTCATACTCTTTGAGAATCATATGTGACGAAGAAATCCGAGACTACCGAGTCAGCAAAGCCGGGCTCATTCAACTCTCTAAAGAATGCATAGCTAAGGGACGTGACCTAACTCTATATTCGTATCAGCAAAAAAATACGCTCAATCTCAAATCAGATGTAGTACCTTATAGCATAGCTCCATTACGTCATCCTTTGGTCAATATTACGCTTCCTCCTTTTAACTTTGATGACGACAGCGCTCAGCTCAACAACTCACTAAAGCATCTCGGTGAAGAAATCACCGCAATGAAGGAAGCAGCTCAACAGGATCAGCTCGTCAATCTTAGTACACATGATATCCACCACTACGTGATCTCATATGTGCTACTAGCAGCAGCCGTCGCAGCGTTCCTGTTCCTCCTGTGGAGGCGAGGCAGACGAGCAGCCAGCTCGTCCGTTCCCGCCCCGCCAGGCGAAACGCCAATCAGCAGCGTGAGTGTGAGTGTAAGTGCCGGTAATTTGCCCGGGCCCGAGCCAGAGCAACGTGTGAGTGCGCGAGAGCAATCTTTGCCCGAGCAAGGGGAAGACGGAGAGGTGACCAAACGGTGGTCTAGTTTGCGTAATTGGCGTCCCAAAAAAGACAGTTCGACTTCGCCCATCAGCAAAAGACAATCGGTTTTTACCATAGATAACGAATAGCGTTTTTACTATTTAGCAACTCGATTTAACGTACGAGTATAATTTTAAGTTCATCTAGCATTGTTCTAACAAGCATTTAAGATAAGCAAAATACTGGTTCATCTATGTACTTACTAACCCCTATAACTGTAGCATCTCATTTCATCTCATCTCCTCCCCTCGGGAGCATGTTCGACGCATCGAACACCTTAGCAAGCAATTTCGGCTAAGTAGGTCGCACGAGTCGCATCGCGCGGTTTACCTAACCAGTGCACATTCGGACAGCGATCGGTCCGCACTCATATCAGCATTTATCATAATCATTAGCGTAAAGTAAAGTTCTTGAATACATCGTTTTATCTTTCAAGTTCGTATCAATTCAGCATCCCACCCCTATCGCGTACGGTTCCGTACATTATGTTTAACTTCAGTGGTCACCAGGTTGGTAGTGCTTTCTGCAGAGTTAATTGTATCCGAGGTGGCTCACTAATTTTAATAAACAAGAAAATTAAATTTAAAGAACGCAAAGATATTGTCCACCACTCTGTACAAAGACACATTGAAATTGCATGCGTAGAGTTGGAGCAGTTCATCGTTGTAAGCGTTTATAGCCCGCCTTCTGCCACATTTAATATTTTTGAAAAAGCTATGGAAGAAGTTTTGTATAAAATATGTAAATCTAAGAAACAAATTATAGTATGTGGCGATTTTAATGTAAATCTGTTAGAAAGAGACTCCTCAAGTACCAGATTAATTAGTTTATTTAAATCATTTAATCTAGAACCATCTTTTATGGAACCGACAAGAATCACAGCTACTACTGCCACTTGTATAGATAACATTTTTACAAATGTAAATGTAATATATAAAAGTACCATAAGTTTTGTTCAATCAGACCATCTTGGTCAGTTAATTAAAATTAAAACAAAACCAAGACAAAATGTAAGAAGAAAAATTACTTATGTACCAATGACCATTGATCGATTGGAGAAATTTAAATCAAAACTCATAAATACTTTACCAAACCTTATTTATAATAATGATAATCTAAATTCCTTATACAATACATTTTTCAATGAATTTAACAAGCAATTTAATGCAATATATACATCCAAATCGATTATGGTTACAGAAGGTTTAACTTTTTGTGAGTGGGCAACAGCAGGAATTCATAAAAGCAGACAAACTTTATATGAACTTTATGATGAAAAACAATATAATTTTAGTGAAGAGTTTAAAGATAAAGTTAAGAAATATTCAAAAGTTTTTAAAAATGTTTGCCGCACAGCAAAATCATTGTTTATAAGTAATAAAATAAAAAACAGCCAAGATAAAATAAAGGCAACTTGGAGTGTGATTAATAGTGAGACTGGAAAAGTCAAAGATCACTGTAATACATACCATCTTAAAATTGGTGATTCCATCATTAACCAAGATGATGAGGTAGCCAAAGCATTTGAAGCATTTTTCACTGACATTCCAGTCTCTACTACTAAATCCTTGAAGTCATCCCACATAATCGCGGAGTCCTTGTTAAAAGATAATTTACCAGAATGTAACATTCAATTCACTTTCGATTATGTGGATAAACAAGATATCATAAAAGCCTTTAAATTAATCAATGTCAAAAAAACCAAAGACCTCTGGGGGATTTCCGTTAGCGTTGTAAAACCATTGATTGACATCATTGCACCTGACCTAGCTTTAATATTCAACCAATGCATTGATAGTGGTATGTTTCCGGATTTAATGAAACATAGTAAAATATCACCCCTTTTCAAATCAGGTAGTCATTCTGACCCCAGCAATTTTAGACCTATATCAGTCTTACCAACGTTTAGTAAAATATTCGAAAAGCTAATCCTCATACAACTTCAAAGACATTTTGATCAAAATAACCTACTTGACAACAAACAATTTGGGTTCACAAGAGGTCGCTCAACCACTGATGCCGGTGTTGAGCTAATATCACATATTTTTAATTCTTGGGAAAAATCTCATGATGCGCTTGGTATTTTTTGTGATCTATCAAAAGCATTTGATTGCGTTCATCATGAAACATTAATAAGGAAACTCCACCACTATGGTGTTAAGGGTGTTGCTCTTAACCTTCTCACTTCTTACTTAAGTGACAGAATACAAAGAGTTGACGTAAATGGAAAATGTTCTCCGGGGTCGTTGGTAACAATGGGTGTGCCACAGGGATCAATACTAGGTCCATTTCTCTTTTTAATTTATATAAATGATTTACCGAAAATAGTTAAAAATGACCATGAGATTGTACTGTTTGCAGATGACACTTCACTTTTATTCAAGTTGAAAAGACAACAGGTTAACCTTGATGAAGTAAACAATGCTATCTCTATGGTTGTAGAATGGTTCAATGTGAACAATTTATTACTTAACGAGAAAAAAACTAAATGTATACGATTTATTTTACCAAATGTTAAAGAAGTAAAATGCAAAGTCACAATAAAAGACGAACAAATAAATCTCGTGGACACCACTACATTTTTAGGCATAACCTTAGATAATAAGCTTCAATGGGGTCCGCACATAGATGGATTGTCGAAGAGACTTAGTTCTGCAGCATACGCAGTCAAAAAAATACGTCTATACACGGACGTAGATACTGCTAGGCTAGTCTACTTCAGCTACTTTCACAGCATCATGTCTTATGGCATTCTGTTGTGGGGGAGTGCTGCAGATATTAACACCGTGTTTGTGCTGCAGAAGAGGGCTGTTCGAGCAATTTATTGTATGGGTCCCAGGGAGTCACTTAAAAATAAGTTTAAAGAAATATTTATAATGACTATGCCTTGCCAGTTTATCTATGAAAATCTAATGTATGTTCAAAAAAATATTAAACTATTTAAGAAAAAAAGTGATAATCACAATGTAAATACCAGAAACAAAGATAAACTCGCTGTTCCCACAATTAGGCTTAAGAAAGTTAGTAAATCATTTATAGGGCAATGTGTACGCTTCTACAACAAAGTCCCAGGCGAATTGCAAAACTTATCAATCAACAAATTTAAGAAATCAATTAAACGTCATCTCTATAAAAAAGCGTATTATAAAATATCAGATTACTTGGATGACAAAAACGCCTGGGACTGAATATGCTCCAACTCCGTTATTATTAAATCATAAAAATATTGTAACAAATAATAATCATAACTATCATTGACGTGTCAAAGTGATCAAGAATATGCTCCAATTCAGTTATTATTATATACATAAAGAATACTTGTAAAAATTAGATAACATTTGTAATAATTGCTTAGGTACATAAAAAAAAATATATAAAAAAAAAATTACAAACAAAAAGTGTGTCACCGAAAAGAGTGTTAGGCCCCAAACCGTGTTTGTTGCCCTGGTTCTTCACGGTCTTGGTCGCGAAGGAACAGGAGTAGAATCACCTAGCTCTTAAGACGTTTCAAAGTGGTACACTTGTGATCTTATTGAATAAACGAATTTGACTTTTGACTTTTGACTTTTGACTTTTAGTGCGGGTTTGAATTCCGTTGGAATCGCAAATGTTGATAAGAATTTTAATTTTCAATTTCTTCTACCATCTAGTATTGTAGTTGTATCGGCATAATTATCGTAACCGATACGAACGAAACTAATAACTTTACAGTTTTTAATAAGGTTTTATATCAAATTCTTTACTTTCAGAAATTACCCAAAAAGAGAATCGATGGTGTACTCGTATGTAAATCAACTGTTATAAAATATCGATGAAGACAAAGTAAGCAGTTATTTACATTGACGAAGTAAACAGTGCTACCTCAAAGGTCGTGGAATGGTTTAATGTGGACAATTTATTATTAAACGAGAAAAAAACTAAATGTAAAATAATTTATATTATGCTGCCAAATGTAAGGCCAGAAAAGTGCAACGTATTTACATAATCTTATTGAATTTGATTTTTTATTTTGATAATACATACTAACACTTTTTTAAAATAATTACATAAAAAGTACTTTTATAAAAGTAATTACACATTATTGTTTTATTTGAGTAATTTTTTATTTATTCTTAATCTGGGGGTCTAAAGTGGCCACTTTTGATGAAAAATCAGATGTTTCATAGATGCTTCATCTATGAAACATCTGAAGAAATATCAAATGCTTCATAAATTCTTCATATAATGCTTCATATATGAAGCATATATGAAGCATTTATGAATTCAGATGTTTCAGAGATGAAGCATCTATGAAACATCTGATTTTTCTTCAAAAGTGGCCACTTTAGACCCCCTGTTTTAGCTTATAGAACGTTTAATAGGCTACCCTCAAATAAAATAGCTTCAACCTTCTGCAGTTTTATTATTTATTAGTAGAATAATATAAATAGAATAGGCAGATAGAAGATACATTACACCAAATGCTATTGCAAACACCTAATTTAATTTAATTACTTTACCTACCCATACTAAACTTTCAAGTATCAAAATTAGTTAGTCAATAAAAAATCGAGCGAAAAGCGGCTTCAATTGTTTTGGTCTCAAATACCCAAATTCGAATGCATCAAAAATGTAATTACGTCCTTAACCGTTTTTGTTTTCGAAATGAATGTCAGATTTTTGTCTGTTTGGAAAATATACAAACGTGTGCGCCTAGTTGAATAATTTGTATGTAAGTCAAGCATTCAGGTCTGCAAATCTGAATTCCTGATCAGGAATCCGTACGTATGCGGCCAGCCTTAAGAGCCCTACGACAAGCGAATTTCCATAAAAACGTAATACCGAAATCGTTTAAAATGTAAGCATATTTTCATCAGTTTATGTTGGTAGATTAAGAGAGTAGGTATTTATCTAGGTTCCTGTTACACTTTTGTTCCGAAAAACTTACCTAAAAAGAAATGTAAGCAAATTGAATTGAAATCTTTGTAGGTACACCAAAAATGGCATTTTTTCTTTTCATTTGTTCTATAGTAAGTTTTTTGAAACAAAAGTGTAACAGGAACCTAGATAAATACTGTCTTTATCCAAATAATAACATAAAGTGATAAAACTATGCTCAAATTTTAAATTATTTTGGTATTACGTTCCTAGGTACGTAGGTACGTTCGCCGGTCCCTTAAGGTGTGCAATGAAGCATTTTCATTCATTAATTCAAAGATAATGTACCTTGATAACACGGTCTCGTCCCGCCGTACACATGCGACCCGTCGCCTCGTCTACGAAGAGAGATGACACTGCGTGCTTCATATCGTGGAATGATGCCAGGGACTCACGACTGGAAATAATGTAAAAAGTTACTTACCTATTTGTACTTTTTTGTTTTGAAGATTTTTTTATATTTTATGCTAATTTAAAGAAGATTTAATGGTAGACGAAACACAGGATCACGACTTTATTTTCAAGGTGTGATCGACACTTCCTCAGATTTTTAAGTAGGTGAGTAAGTATTCAAAATCTTTTGAACGATTGACGAAAAGTCATTTGGAAATGAAAATTACTCATAATTTCAACTTTATCGCAAACAAATAAATATCAATGTCATTTTTAAGAAAAGCAAATTAGTTGCAAGCCGTGCGAGCTGCGCTGCTGACGACGTGCACTTCTGTCGCATTCTCACTGCTGTCGGACATAATTCGGAAAACACGAAAATAACCGATGTCTATTATAAAGCTTGAAGTACTGTCACACACCGGACACTCGACGAAATCTCTATGCAAAAGCGGCGTCTAACTACCTATTTACACAGACACTACAGTCGTCACCGCATGAATAATTATTGTACACTGTGGTATTAGTCTCGTCATCGCGTTCCTAGCTCAAAGTCAGCCCCTCGCCAGCCCAAATTCGGTAGCGCGGTGAGGAAGCCCCGATTTGGGGGGGGGGGGGGGGGCAGTGGCCATTCTATTCGTAATATTATTATCTATTCTATGAATAAGGTAAGTTGTATAATATGTTTGTTTTGTGTGAAAATGTACATGTTTAACAGTGTATAGGTTGTTGTGTTCTGTGTGTACTGACGGTTCGTGACGCAGCTGTTCGTAGCAGGCGGTGCAGACGCGCTGCGGGAACTCGAACCCCATCACGGGCAGCGGCAGCCGGTGCGGGGAGCACGCCGCGCACACCGCCGCGCCGCACCACCGGCAGTGGTGCTGACGGAGACCTGAATTAATGAACACTTTAATGTACACAATTTTTAAATTATTATTAACGGGACTTAATAATATACACCGTTTATTTTTGGTCAGTTTAAAGCCGGCGCACAATGGACGAAAATCCGAGCCTGCCTTTCGTAGGATTTTTGAAAAATTAAATCCTTTTTTTTTATGTTTAAAGTATGCAGTTTGGTTGTAAATGTCATAAAATGTAATAATCTAGTAGTCCCGTGGTTTTATTTTGAATAAACACCGTAAAATATGAGTTTGTATATTTAAAATGTATGGAAATGGAATTGGTTTTCCCCATATCTTATTCTGGTCTTGCATTGTAAAGCTGAAACTTTTAGGTATTGTTGCCGAGCCCCTAAGGAAGCCATACAACCTTTGACCTTGATCCAGAGTTGTCCGATAAAAGAGATATGAATTAATTAAAAATGTACGTTTGGCCGATATTGTTATACGAGGCAAAGTATCGTAACAATGAGATTAAAATTTTATTTTTGTCTAGTTTTGTTACCTGATGGATAATGAATGACTCTAAATAAATTTTGACCCTTACCAAAAACGTCCTTATTCATAACTTACGAGTTTATTGAAAATTAAGTATTTTGAAAATATAGTCATGCTATTAATAGTTATAACAAAGCTGGAACTGTTAGGTATTGTTACTGAGCACATAAAAAAGCCATATAAACTTTAAACTTGAACCAGAGTGGTCCTGTTTAGGAGATATGAATTTATTTAAAATGCACCTTTGGCCGATATTTGTCCTAGGTACGAGGTGAAGTACCGCAAATAATGAAATTGAAATTTTATTTTTGTCTAGTTTTGTTACCTGAGACTTTAAATAACTTTTGACCTTTACCAAAAACGTCCCTATTCAGAAAGCATGAATTTATTGCAAATAAGTATTTTGAAAATAATTAGCCATGTTAATAATAAGCTGGAACTGTCAGGTATTGTTACCGCACCCATAAGGAAGCCATTATGACCTTTCAACTTGATCCAGATTGGTCAAGAGATATTAATTAATTAAAAATGCATGTTTGGCCGATATTTGTCATAGGTACGAGGTAAAATACCGCAAATAATAAGATTAACTTTTTAATTTTTGCCTAGTTTTGTTACCTGATGGATAAGGAATGACTCTAAATAACACTTGACCTTTACCAAAAATGTCCTTATTCAGAACGTATAAATATAAAATAAATATTTTAAAATAATAGTCATATTAATAATAGTTTCAACAAAACCTGAACATTGCATTGAATCACTATGCAGTTGTCAATTACCTACCTACCTATTTTTATAGTTTGCCTAGTTTGAATGCAGGTAGGTAACGTGCCTACAAAAATAATAAAATTCGCAGAATAAATGGTAACTGCTCTCAGGTAGGTACCTAGGTACCCATTTTCTGACAAACAAAGAACCTCATCAGCAAAAACAAAATATTTGGCCACATCTGTGGAAGAACAATGGACATTGAGGGCAGGCAGTGACTAGGCTAGTCCACAGGCTTCCACAGATGTGGCCAAATATTTTGTTTTTACTAATTAGGTTCTTTGTTTGTCATAAAATGGGTATTTACCTAACTACCTGAGATCAAATATCGTTTGTACTGCGAATTTTATTGTTAATGTCACCAGAGTTGGCCACTTGCTCATATGAAATTACTTATTGTTAATGTAGATAGGTTACTAATTCTCATGATAAGTCTCCTTGAATAAGGTTACAGTTCTATTCTAAATGTAAAGCTGGAACTTTCAGGTATTACTACCGAGCCCACAAGGAAGCCATATGGCCTTTGATCTTGACCCTGAGTGGTCCTGTTTAGGAGATATGAATTAATTAAAAATGCGCGTTTGGCGATATTAAACCTCAATACTGGCAAATATTATTTATTCTGTGATACTATTAACTATGTGCGTATGAACTAATGGAAAACTGTAGTAATTTTACCGTCTATCATTGTCATATGTAATTTATGTCTCACATTTGCATCTTCGACTACAGTTGGCTGAAGAGCAGCAATTTCCGACTCCATTGACGCCATTTCTTTTTTTAGGTATATTTTAATCATTTTCCTTAACAAATTTGAAATAGATCGGCCGGCAGTAAAATGTTGCAGAGGCTTTGGGATTATCCCAAATCACTTCATCAGAATCATCTCTCACCAGTTTTAACGGTACAAATGAACACATGAAGATGCTGGAATCATCACCTTCTATTTTTTGGTTGTAGTTACTGTGCCCAGATGCACCGTCAAATCCCTATTTGCTGATAAGGGTCAAATTATTGCCAATGACATCGGTTTCTAATGTTTTAAATAGTCTCTTGGTTGTGATATCTAAAATTGATTGTAATTTAAGTTTTACTTCAGTGTCGGTTATCACCATGCCTTCTTTTTCTACGTAGCACTCCTTCTTCTCATTCTGTATAGCATCATATATTATGTTGGGAAAATATCACACCCCATATCTTTTGTCGTCTTTCTCAATGTTACATATTGACATTTTGATAGTTTCAGCGATGTTGACATACACAGTGCCTTATCAGCAGGACAAGTTCGCTTTGTCGATTTCAGGCAGGCTCGAAGCATTGGTGCATCTTCAGGATGATGAATTAAATGCTTCAGTAATTCAGCAAAGTCCGTTTGGTTTTCATTTTCACCAGCTTTCTTCACCCGAGCATAAGCTAGCGTATCAAAATCATTTTCGGCAAAAAGATTTTCAGTTCTTCTTGTTTTTTGAAGCGGACGTAGGTCTTCAAACTCCTTCCGAGGTGAGAATTTCGTGGTTGTCGAACTTGTCGAGGCATACTGTAAAAATAGGTTACCTACCTATTTTTACAGTATGCCTCGACAAGTGTTTCAACAGTAACATCAGTTGAGTGCACTGTGCCCCATAGCGTATCTGTGTCAACGTCAACCACGAAATTCTCACCTCGGAAGGAGTTTGAAGACATAAGTCCGGTAATTGACAACTGCATAGTGATTCAATGCAATGTTCAGGTTTTGTTGAAACTATTATTAATATGACTATATTTTAAAATATTTATTTTATATTTATACGTTCTGAATAAGGACGTTTTTGGTAAAGGTCAAGTGTTATTTAGAGTCATTCCTTATCCATCAGGTAACAAAACTAGGCAAAAATTAAAAATTTAATCTTATTATTTGCGGTATTTTACCTCGTACATAGGACAAATATCGGCCAAACATGCATTTTTAATTAATTCATATCTCTTGACCAATCTGGATCAAGTTGAGAGGTCATAATGGCTTCCTTATGGGCGCGGTAACAATACCTGACAGTTCCAGCTTATTATTAACATGACTAATTATTTTCAAAATACTTATTTTCAATAAATTCATGCTTTCTGAATAGGGACGTTTTTGGTAAAGGTCAAAAGTTATTTAGAGTCTCAGGTAACAAAACTAGACAAAAATAAAATTTCAATCTCATTATTTGCGGTACTTTACCTCGTACCTAGGACAAATATCGGCCAAACGTGCATTTTAAATAAATTCATATCTCCTAAACAGGACCACTCTGGTTCAAGTTCAAAGTTTATATGGCTTCTTTATGTGCTCAGTAACAATACCTAACAGTTCCAGCTGTGTTATAACTATTAATAGCATGACTATATTTTCAAAATACTTAATTTTCAATAAACTCGTAAGTTATGAATAAGGACGTTTTTGGTAAGGGTCAAAATTTATTTAGAGTCATTCATTATCCATCAGGTAACAAAACTAGACAAAAATAAAATTTTAATCTCATTGTTACGATACTTTGCCTCGTATAACAATATCGGCCAAACGTACATTTTTAATTAATTCATATCTCTTTTATCGGACAACTCTGGATCAAGGTCAAAGGTTGTATGGCTTCCTTAGGGGCTCGGCAACAATACCTGAAAGTTTCAGCTTTACAATGCAAGACCAGAATAAGATATGGGGAAAACCAATTCCATTTCCATACATTTTAAATATACAAACTCATATTTTACGGTGTTTATTCAAAATAAAACCACGGGACTACTAGATTATTACATTTTATGACATTTACAACCAAACTGCATACTTTAAACATCAAAAAAAAGGATTTAATTTTTCAAAAATCCTACGAAAGGCAGGCTCGGAATTTCGTCCACTGTGCGGCGCCTACGTAATCTATATCGATAACCTTACTCAAAAATAATAATAAATATGAGATCTATTGTCGGCGCCACATCCAGTCGCCGAACGTGCCTCCAAAAACAACTACGAAGCTAGCACACCGAACGCGTCTGAGCTGTCAAACTGACAGTTCACATGACATGAGAAGATTTTCCCTCGCTCTCTTTGGGCTCGGCCGCCGCCATTACAACTTGCCAACGCACTCTAAAAATTATATAAATTCGAGTCAAATCCCCAAATTCCAAATGTAATAGCCTATCTTTTATACCTAATTAAACCTATTGTAAATCTATCTCCTTTGTTTGCAATCTTATCAAACATTTTTGGCGACCGTGAACAGGACCGGACTCGACTTGCACGATAATCTCGGTAATCGAATTCGACAGGTCTACAACAATTTCACCAGCGCCAGCTCCTACGCAGGCACGTTGGCAGAAGAGGAGACGCAAGGAAGAGGACAGTCGCGGGAGGCCACAACTCCCTGTGACGCGAAGATCGAGGCCTCACACTAAACACGTGGCGGCGCATGCGAGGCGTTTTGTTCTGGACCCGCCTAATCCTCCAAGGGAGCCTATGGGAGCCAGGACGCCTATTTCCTGCTTTGCATTGTTTGCCGTCATAAAGTGAGCCCGTTCCTAGCATTTTTTCCTTTCTTTTTCCCCTTTTATTTGTGTTCTTGCCACATGTCAGTGCCTCATATTGTCTGGTGAATTCTCTTTTCAAATGAAAGTGCGCCTATTTACCTATGTGCCGAGCCTAAACTAAGCTAAATTCAATCAATAATTTCCCTAAATTTTGCATATGTGGCGTTTTTAAATTAAATTCCCGGTAACATCAGTTATTCCTACCTACATTTTTGCATTGCACATTTTAATACAAAATACGGTACCGTACCTAGCCACGTGTTGAGTCTAAACTTACTCAAGTCAATTATCAATTCAATTTCCCTATTTTTGCCCAACTTTCTTTGCATTTTGTGTTCAATTTCCAGTAAATTCTAACCTCACATACTCACATACGCATACGAAAATACCAAGCCCTCCTCCACCCAGCGCTGCACGCTATCGCAAATCAGCTGCTTTAGATTTGCCGACGTTGATTTCAGAGTGATTGCCAGCTGCACGGGTCAACGCCCTCGTGCACTTACCTACTGCTACTTGGCTGCGCTCAGCTGATCGGCCCGCGTTTCGCCGATACGACGCCGAGCCTCACTGCCCTGCGCGCCGGCTACGAAACGAGGAGCGTATCGTAACTATTTCTCTTTTTACGATTGTTTGATACTTTATCGCAATGGCTGAACCAAACTATAAAGAATTAATTGCAAAACGTGGTTCCATTAAGGGACGTGTTACTAAATTTAAAATGTATCTAGATTCTCTTTCTACTTTTGAAACTATTTCTTCTATCGAAGTCAGTAAGCTTGCGATGAAGTTATCAAGGATTGAGGCTATATTCATTGAGTTCGACGGGTTGCAGAGTCAAATCGAGGTTCTAAATGATTCTAATTTAGACATTGAATTAACTACGCGTGACTTAGTGGAACAAGAATTCGATTCTTGCATTTCTATTGCTCAAGATTTAATTCAAGCTCACAGCTCGCCCCCCAAGCAGACAGAAAACAATGTGTCAACTTGTTCTCATTCCAATGGGTGCCACCACCATGGAAGTGATGGGTGCAACCCATTGGGGTTCAAACTACCAACAATAAACATACCTAAATTTGATGGCACATACTACCGCTGGTTGGAGTTTAAAGAAATTTATTCATCGCTAATTCATGACAATCCTAAGATTAAAAATGTTCATAAATTTCACTACCTAAATTCCTACTTGGAAGGCGAAGCTGCTCGAGTGCTTACCAACTTAGAAGTATCAGATAGCAACTACCTAGAAGCTTGGTCACTTCTCTGCAACCGGTATGACAATAAACGGCAATTGATCAACAATCATTTAAAATCTTTGCTTAGTATCGAATCAATGCGGGAAACCGAAAAATCTCTTAGATTTATTATCGATCATGTAACAAAGAATCTACGTGCCCTCAGCACATTAGGTTTACCCACTGATAAATGGGATATTCTCATTATTCACATTTTATCAGCAAAGCTAGACCACAGTACCACTTTCAAATGGGAGGAACATCGAACCAACCTACCTGAGATTCCTACATTAGATGACTTCTTCTCATTTCTAAAAAATCGTGCGAACGTTTCGCCGATACGACGCCGAGCCTCACTGCCCTGCGCGCCGGCTACGAAACGAGGAGCGTATCGTAACTATTTCTCTTTTTACGATTGTTTGATACTTTATCGCAATGGCTGAACCAAACTATAAAGAATTAATTGCAAAACGTGGTTCCATTAAGGGACGTGTTACTAAATTTAAAATGTATCTAGATTCTCTTTCTACTTTTGAAACTATTTCTTCTATCGAAGTCAGTAAGCTTGCGATGAAGTTATCAAGGATTGAGGCTATATTCATTGAGTTCGACGGGTTGCAGAGTCAAATCGAGGTTCTAAATGATTCTAATTTAGACATTGAATTAACTACGCGTGACTTAGTGGAACAAGAATTCGATTCTTGCATTTCTATTGCTCAAGATTTAATTCAAGCTCACAGCTCGCCCCCCAAGCAGACAGAAAACAATGTGTCAACTTGTTCTCATTCCAATGGGTGCCACCACCATGGAAGTGATGGGTGCAACCCATTGGGGTTCAAACTACCAACAATAAACATACCTAAATTTGATGGCACATACTACCGCTGGTTGGAGTTTAAAGAAATTTATTCATCGCTAATTCATGACAATCCTAAGATTAAAAATGTTCATAAATTTCACTACCTAAATTCCTACTTGGAAGGCGAAGCTGCTCGAGTGCTTACCAACTTAGAAGTATCAGATAGCAACTACCTAGAAGCTTGGTCACTTCTCTGCAACCGGTATGACAATAAACGGCAATTGATCAACAATCATTTAAAATCTTTGCTTAGTATCGAATCAATGCGGGAAACCGAAAAATCTCTTAGATTTATTATCGATCATGTAACAAAGAATCTACGTGCCCTCAGCACATTAGGTTTACCCACTGATAAATGGGATATTCTCATTATTCACATTTTATCAGCAAAGCTAGACCACAGTACCACTTTCAAATGGGAGGAACATCGAACCAACCTACCTGAGATTCCTACATTAGATGACTTCTTCTCATTTCTAAAAAATCGTGCGAACGTTTTGGAAACTGTGAATCGAAACAAATCTGACAAACAAACAACAAACAAACAAGTTTCACAGAATCCACCCCCACCTAAGGCACAGACTAGAGCATTTGTTTCTACCTCCAAGGAAGCTAACTCTGTTCCTCGTTCACATCTAGAGTGTTCCGTTTGTTCGGGTAATCACCGTGTGTTTGAGTGCACCAAGTTCAAATCTAAGAATCCAAAGGATAGGAACTCTACCGTGTTGTCACTAAACTTGTGCCCAAATTGTCTGAGACCTGGTCATGATGTCAAGACTTGCCGACTACCTGGCTCTTGCAGATCTTGTAAACAAAAACACAATTCCCTACTGCACATTTCTGAAACTGAGTCTTCCAACTTGGACTCGTCAAGTCCATCCCCACAGGCAGTTGTCATGACTTCTTTGTCCACGTCTGAAATAATTCTTTGCACCGCTAAGGTGCGCCTATCTAACCCTACCACTGGAGAAGCCATTAGCGTTCGGGCTCTACTTGATAGCGGGAGTCAATCGTCCTTCATTTCTGAGAAAGTGAAGCAAAGACTCAATCTGACTCCTCAGCCGACCAATGTCAGTATTGTTGCTATAGGAAACAATACTCTAAACCTAACCCCTGATCGCTGCTTCTTGAAGCTACACTCCAGCTCTACTTCATTTGAAACTACCATGCACTGTCTAGTGTTGAATGCCATATCTGATGATCTACCAAAGCAACCATTCAATATTAGTGCACTAAATCTAAAGGACTTTGTCCTCGCAGACCCCTGCTTCAATGAACCATCACCCATTGACATGCTCATTGGGTCCGATCTATTTTGGGATTTAATAGGAAATGAGCGTCATTCCCTAGGGTCGGGTAACCCTAATCTTTGTAGTTCCAAACTCGGGTGGCTCATTGCAGGTCCTATGCCTAAGCCTATTGAAACTTCGTCATCTAAGTCACTAGCTTGCAACTTTTTAAAGAGTGAGTGTCATGACGACATACAAAGTGAACTGAGTAAATTCTGGGAACTTGAGAGCGTCCCTCAAAAACAGCCTTTATCTGAGGAACAAAGTCTTTGCGAAACGCTCTTCCTCTCCAATACTACTCGTGAAAATGATGGACGCTTCTGTGTAGGTATTCCATTAAAGGACGATGTAGACTGCCTAGGTGAATCTCAGTTCATAGCCAAGAAACGATTCTATAGTCTAGAAGCTCGCTTCCGAAAAAATCCCAAGCTCAAAGAAATGTATTCTGATTTCATCCATGAGTATGCAGATCTGGGACATCTCTCAGAATCTAAGGAGTTTAAGCCTCCTAATTCCTACTTTCTTCCTCACCATCCTGTCTTGAAGGAAAAGAGTGAATCTACTAAGCTCAGAGTAGTCTTTAATGCTTCAGAACCCACTACATCTGGCTTGTCGATCAATGATCTCCAAATGGTAGGCCCTACGGTGCAAGACTCTTTGTTTAACATTCTTATTCGCTTTCGACAATATCGCTATGTTGTTTCGGGTGATATAGAAAAGATGTATCGTCAAATCAAGGTGAGAGAATCCGATCGCAATCTCCAGCTCATCTTGTGGCGCGATAGTGAAGCAGAAAGCTTGCGCACGCTTAGGCTCAACACTGTAACTTACGGATTTGCTAGTTCTAGCTTCCTTAGCACAAGATGCATCTGGCAGCTCGGTGAGGAGTGTGACGACTATAATACTAAAACTATTATAAAAAATGATTTCTATTGTGATGACTTGCTAACTGGGGCAGATAGTGAAGGGGAAATACGTCACATCCAGCAGACTGTTTCCAATGAACTGGCTAAGGGCGGGTTTCCTCTACGAAAGTATCGCTCCAATCTACCCAACTTAATATCTGAGAATGCAACTAATTCTGAAGAGTCAAATCTAATTATTAGCAATGCTTCTAGCACTCTTGGTATTGGGTGGACACCGAATCTTGATGAAATTCATTTTCCTATAGATTTCTCTTCAGACAAAGCTTCTACCAAAAGAAATATCTTGTCATCAACATGCAAAATATTTGACCCCCTTGGTCTACTGACCTTGTGCACTATAAGCGCAAAAATTCTACTCCAAAGGTTGTGGCTAGAAAAACTGGGCTGGGATGAACCGGTCCCCCACTCCATCCTAACCTCATGGCAAGTCTTAAGTCAACAGCTTAGCACTCTATCGTCTCTACGGATACCTAGGTGGGTTCTAATAGATAATGCAATTAATATCGAACTTCATTGTTTCTGTGATGCATCTCAGCTAGCCTATGGTTGCTGTATCTATCTGAGATCTGAAAATAGCCATGGCCTCGTCCAAGTCAACTTGTTGTGCGCGAAGGCCCGTGTGTCCCCTATCAAATCTTGTACCATTCCTCGCCTAGAACTTTGTGGTGCTTTGCTGGGTGCAGAGTTAAGTTCTGCGGTCACTAAAGCACTAAGACTCAAACTGACTCGCTGTGTCTTTTGGACAGATTCTAGTGTGGTTCTAGGATGGCTGCGAACGCCTAATAAAACTAAAACTTTTGTAGCCAACAGAATTGCCACCATTATTGAACTTACTGATTCCAGAGACTGGCGCCATGTACCCACAGCGGACAATCCCGCAGACCTCGCTTCACGAGGTGTAAATGCCCAGCAGGTCCTTGACGCATCCCTTTGGTGGCATGGACCGTCGTTTCTTACGCAACCAGAATCTACTTGGCCAACACTTTCACCCAATGTGGTATTAGATCTACCTGAATTGAAAGCGATGCCCGCTTTGGTGGCGGAAGATGTGCCTTCAGCACCAGTCATAAACTTTGAAAAATATTCTAAAGTAATCACTCTACAAAGAGTATATGCTAGAGTTCTAAGATTTATACACAATTGTAAATTCCCTAACAACAAGAGAACAGGAGTACTACAAGTCCCTGAACTCAGAGAGACTATGACCACTCTCATTAAAACAGCTCAAAATGAATCCTTTTCTAAGGAAATTAAATCTCTATATAATAAGAAACCTCTCAAGCCTAACACTCATCTCTGTTCTTTGAATCCTTTTCTCGATGATGCAGGTCTACTTCGAGTGGGAGGCCGCCTTGCCTCCTCTGCTCATCCCTATGAGAAAAGACATCCTATTGTCCTCAAATCAGATCACTACCTAACCAAGCTCATTTTTGAATCTGAACACAAACGTCTTCTACATGCTGGACCTCAACAGCTACTCGCTGCCATACGAGAGAGCTACTGGCCTATTGGAGGCCGTAAATTAGCTAGGCAAGTCGCACGCTGTTGTTTTGTCTGTCGTCGCTTTAAAGGCGAAACTATGTCTAATATAATGGGAAACTTGCCTAGTGAAAGGGTGGAACTCGACTTTCCTTTCAGTACTGTAGGAACTGACTTTGCTGGTCCCTTTTTGATAACAGATCGCAAAGGTAGAGGTTGCAAGATAACAAAATGCTACCTATGTATATTTATATGCCTAAGATATAAATGCCTACATCTAGAACTAGTGAGCGAACTAAGCAAAGATGCCTTTTTACTAACTTTAAATCGATTTATATCTCGCAGAGGTATGCCTAACATAATATATTGTGATAATGGGCGCAATTTTGTAGCTGCAGCTAAGGACATTGGCAATTTTCTAGAATCAAATCAGGATGCAGTTTGCGAATTTGCCGCCCGTCGAAACATAGAATTTCGCTTCTCTCCCGTATACGCTCCTCATTTCAACGGCATGGCAGAGGCCGGCGTCAAGTCGGCTAAATTTCATCTTAATCGAACCCTAGGTCAATCTCACCTAACATTTGAGGAGCTGACTTCGGTGTTTGCACAAATAGAAGCTATCCTCAATAGCCGACCCCTGTGTCCTATGAGCCCCTCGCCTAACGATTTCCAAATCCTCACCCCGTCTCACTTTTTGATCGGTAGACAAATGACGGCGCTCCCCTCAGCGAGCTACCTGGACGTCGCCACGCATCGCCTCCAACGGTTCCAGCTTCTAGAGCAAGCCAAACAACACTTCTGGAGAAGATGGTCCACCGAATACGTCGCCGAGCTACAGCAAAGGACTAAATGGCGGGTGAAATGCAGAGATCTTCAGCTCAATGATCTGGTCCTGATAAAGGATCCTAGCGCACCTCCCTTATGCTGGCGCCTTGGAAGAGTCAGTCGCTTGCATGTCGGATCAGACCAAACTCCAAGAGTAGCTGATATAGACACAGCCAACGGAACCATCAGACGAGCGCTCAATCGTCTCGTTCTACTGCCTACTAGTGATGCCAAAGAATGTTAAAGCTTCCCTCCAGCTTTAACGGCCGGGATGATGTCGGCGCCACATCCAGTCGCCGAACGTGCCTCCAAAAACAACTACGAAGCTAGCACACCGAACGCGTCTGAGCTGTCAAACTGACAGTTCACATGACATGAGAAGATTTTCCCTCGCTCTCTTTGGGCTCGGCCGCCGCCATTACAACTTGCCAACGCACTCTAAAAATTATATAAATTCGAGTCAAATCCCCAAATTCCAAATGTAATAGCCTATCTTTTATACCTAATTAAACCTATTGTAAATCTATCTCCCTTGTTTGAATTTGCATCAAACATCTATTTTTTTGCAATTAATAATATCACGAAACATAGGCAGGATAAATCACGGAGATACGTGCTCTGTGCTCAGCTGTTGCTACGGCGTAGAGTCTACGCTATGTCGTAGTCATACATACATACCCAGGTCATTAGCTCTGCGCGCCTACGACACCTTACCATGTGTTTTCCTCACTTTTGTTAATCTTTTCAACTATTTAGTTTCGTATGAAATACTTATCAAATTCAAAAATTAAACCAACGACACGAATACGATTAAGCAATACAAGCAGAGGGTGCTGGCTTTAAACTGACCCAAAATTAACGGTGTATAATATAATATAAACTTTATTTCAGGCAACTTAAGAATAGTACAGATGGTAAAAACTAATTCTAAGGCCCATAGAAATAAATACCTTAAACCTAAAAATATATATTAATAAACTTAATCTAGGTCTGTGTGTCACGGCGTAATGAAATCGCCGGACATTGTCAGTGTGGTGTGTCGCAACCCTAATCGATCGAGCGAGCGAAGCGAGCGAAGATCTTAGTGGTAAGTTGGGCGATTTTGCTTTGTATGTTTGTATGTATGTTTCACGAATTGTTGTTCGCGCATAACTGTCGAACCGTTCATCCAATCTGCATGAAACTTGGTAGGTCAATAGGTTGTAGTAAGGAAATTTACGGTGGAGCATATGAGCTTAATCGATGAAGGGGTTGTGAAGATATTAGGTTCCCAAGGGGGTAATTTTTTTTTAAAGTTACACAAATATATTGAGTGGGGTGTCATATGAAAGGGCTTATTTTGTACATTCCAAAATGGTTTTTATTTTTACTCTAGGATGTATAGTTTTTGAAATACGACCAATAAACAAAAACTACGAAACCAGAGCTGCAAGAGCTCCCGTTTCATAGAGTTTCGATGTCTTCGTAGCTCATTGACTGGTCGGTCTTAAAAAGAGAGTGACATCGTTGCGGTTTGGTTTGCAATGATTTTAGATGCTACTTGATTTATTTTCGTGATAAAAAAAAAATTTGATAAAGAATTAAAATAATTGGGGTAAAAAAAGTTAAGTAAACAAATATATTGAGTGGGGTGTCAAATGAAAGGTCTTTATTTGTACATTCCAAAATAGTTATTATTTTTATTCTAGGACGTATACTTTTAGAAATACGACGAGAATTCATAAATATGAAATAAATGAAAAATTAGACACGAAATTATGTATTGCATGCATGCTAGTATTTTTTACCATGAAGAGCTAGCGCAATAGGCATACTCGGCAGTAGTAGCACTTGAAATTATAGGGGTAGTCAGAAGAAAGTCCAAATGTAAGCCATCTACGGTGCGCGAGATCTCAGTTCGGGGCGAACTACTAGTAGTGATTTGTGTTAACTGAATGAGGGTAGTTCCAACTTCATCAGTCAAAGGTGCGAGCGAACAACGGCCGCCAGTCTACTCGTGACCACGGCGACTGTAATGTCGCCGAAACGTCGAAGTTAATAAAATAATTGCATTACGCGATTAAGTCCCATTAATAATAATTTAAAAATGTGTTCAAGTCGCGAAAGTTTAAAATATGTATTAATGTACACAACTTAGGCCTTTACATCTTTACTAGATGATTTATACAGTGTCTGGAGGCAATCTTTGCCTACACTTATCGAGACACTGTAGTGCCGGGACATTGTTGAGATGGAGTAGGCTTGCCTAGTACCTACACCATTCTCTCAGCTTAACCGGCCATATCCACAGGAAAGACATGGTCAATACGTGTGGGGCTGACTAAGCCGCGGTTTCCTCACGATGTTTTCCTTTACCGTTTAGAGCTCGTGTTAATGCGCATATAAAAATCCATTGATGCACGGCCAGGATTTGAACCCACGACCCTCGGATCGAAAGTCGAGGTACTATACCCCTCAGCCGACACGATATTGTACACAAAGAAAAGTAAAATATAACAACTGAATAAAATCTTAATTAGTACAATGGGCGGCCTTATCGCTGAGAGCGATTTCTTCCAGGCAACCTGAATACATACTCTACCTTAAGAACGCTCCAGAGCCTAATCTAAGAGCAGAATAGTTTTTAGGGAAAACAACAGCCCGTCAGTACAGTTGTCACAATGGATCTAGGCATTCGTAAAGTTAGGCTCTTCCCTGCGCAGTAGGAAATTTTATTTGAAAAAGGTGCACTGCACATCGAAACGGATAACTTCACGAACAAGATCCGTTGGAAGAAGACATGCGAGATCTTTACAACTTTTCGATAGATTCTTTTGTAATAGGGTAAAAACCGTCATAAATTATAAGGACCATAACCTGTTCTGTCTTTCAAGCTTGTTTAACACATTCCCTGTCCAGGTACCCTCAATGTGGGGCCATTAAGCTTGTTTTCAGGAGTCCGTGCTTCCACTATGGGTTCACAACTTCAATGGCCAATAAACCAATGAACCACACTTGGACGTATGAAGTTGTCAAATCATTTTGTATGGGAACGTTAACACGTTCCCTGTCCCCATACAAAATGTTTTGCTGGAATCAACATACCAAAAACATCATCACGCTTACCTAGTTGTTTCTTCTCCATCATAGCCCGTACGTTCCATATGAAGGGCGCGCGGCAGATCTGGCACAAGTCGGACTCCTTCCAAGCGGGTGTTTCCCGCCGCTTCACTCCCATCTCCCAGACGCCGAGCGCTCCGTCTTCGCCCGCAGAGATCAGACGCTCGCAACCACCCACGTACCAGAGACCGGTCACTTTGTTACTGGGAAATAAAGCATTAAGCTGTTGAGGTTTACTTAGGTAGCCCCTCCAGACTCTCGAGAGAAGGCTCGGCGAGAAGTCTCGCCGAGACTTCGCAAAGAACAAACAAGCTATCCACACTCTCAAATTTTCTCAGTCGTGATGTTTGAAATCCTTTGTCTCGGCCAAAAATACCGACACCGATCGGAGAACAGGCGAGCCAGAGAACGAGAAGGCGAGAAGCTCCTCACACTCACGCTTCTCGGGTGTTCTCGGGGGTTCTCGCAGAGAGTCTGGAGGCCCTAAGGTGAATTCCAGCATTTTATACAGGTATCTGTATGGTGCACAAGATTGATTTTTGCACTATCTATAGGCTATAGGTATGAATTTGGCTTATGGGGCCAAACAAAAATAAAACAAATAATCGTAAATTCAGATTTTGAGCAAACGTGCGTGCATGTGTGTAGCTGTTTGAGTGTATGCGTATGTGTGTGTGCGTATGCTTGTGTGTGTATATGTATTGTGTGTGTGTGTGTGTGTGTGTGTGCGTGTTACACAAATTCATCTTATTAGGAGCTTTTGTATTAGCATAGTTTTGTTATTAAAGTTGTGAATCATAATACACTCTCTATCTAATCGGTCTCTCTATCTAATATCGCATCTCTTAACGTCCACTTAAATTCCAGTTAAGCATTAAAAATATATTGCGAAAGTTTGGATGGATGGATGGATGTTTGTTCCTCTATAACTCCACAACCACTGAACCGATTTGCATGAAATTTAGATAGATAATCGGGAATAGAACATAGGCTACTTTTTATCAATGAAAAATGCACGGTTCCCGTGTGGAATAATAAAAATAGTAGTCCACGCGGGCGAAGCCGCGGGCGTTCGCTAGTTTGAAATAAATCTCAATTAATATTTACCTATGCCCTTGCAGTTCATAAGCTGTGCCTTTCTGCCCGCCTATATCCCAAACTATGATAGTTTGATCGAATGACCCGCTGAATAACAGTTGAGGTATAGCTGCCCAGTTCAAAACTCGAACAGAACTGAAAGATAAAATATTTTATTAGAATCATATTAGAAAACCAACAATCTACTAGTTAAATGCAGGCATGTATGTAAACTACATGTGGGTAGAGAGTTTTCACGATCATTTCATAATTTTTTAATAATAAATTAATCTACAAGTGACATAGCCACTACTACAGGTATTCCTTTGAACCTATAAGCTATTACTAGACTTAATTGTTATCATTGGCCAGTAAAATTGTTTTAAAATTAAATTACTTTTTAGTTCTTCTTTCGTATGAGCAAGTGGCCAACTCTGGTGACGGAGTTTTTAGGCCGCCTAAAGGCCTCCGTCATGGCTTAACGACTTAAAAGCCGGGACCGACAATTAACTAATAAAATAAAATTTAATTTACAAAATTAAATTTTAAATAATTTTGTAAATTAAAATTATTTTTGAAACCAATAAGTAATCGAAAATGTGATGATGTTAAAGTTTTATACATACCCAGTATGCCCCTTCAGAGTTGTGACTAGGGTCGCTCCATTGTTATCTAACTTCAGCATGGTTATCTGTCCACTGTAGTCACCCACGAATGCATATTTGGACTGGGAGTCAAACCTGATACAGGCTCAGGAAACCATCGGCTTATCATAAACGCTCTATCTTACTTTAGATTTGTACAGGAAATAATATTTAGATACATTTTTGAATTTAGTAAAAATTTAAACACATATTTAGATTGTTTGTGGGCTTATAAAATATCACTGTGTTATTTTAGTCAGGTATAATTTTGGAATAAATACTTGACTCACTGCTCTTACCCCTGGGTTGGCTCTCAGTTTCTTGAAGTGCATAGCTAAGGTCTCTTTTGGCTGTGCATTTCAAGAAACTTCGGCTGTATGGGATCTATTGTACTCTAAGGCTCAACTCACACTGACGCAGAGTCGCGCGTCATGTTTTTAAACTTCAAAGTAAATTAAACTCTATTTCCATTAAGTAAGGTACAAAAGCCTATGCCGGAAAGTATGCCTTTTTTGTTTCGCGCGGCCATCAACCAAACATTAAAATATAAACTCTTAGGAGTATAACAAACAATATTTGTGAGAGCAGTATACAGCTTCACTCAGCCAGGACCGAGTTATACAGGGTGAGTTGTTCAAGAGTGCCTCTAGGGCCAAATCTGAAACTATTAGCAATAGCGAAAAACACTCAAAGGAGTCTCATAAGCGATTTTGATAAAAAGTAAAACTGCATCATTACATTTTAAAAATAATCATTTTCCTGGCCAGGAGTCGAACCTGTTGATTACAAAAAAAAACTTTTTGTATTATTATACCATCCGATAGTGTAGATAATAAGGATCAATTTCTGAAAAGAAACTACATGCGTCAAACTAACGGAAAGTGTTGATTTTTAATAAACTGATTTACACTTTTAGTATTTCGTAGATTACCCATAACTTTTTTTTATTAGTTTGCCGTATATAGTTTTTTCTCAGAAATTGATCCTTATCATCTACACTATCGGATGGTATATTAATACAAAAAGTTGTTTTTTTTTTTGAACCAACTGGTTCGATTCCTGGCCAGGAAAATGATTATTTTTAAAATGTAATGATGCAGTTTTACTTCTTATCAAAATCGCTTATGACACTCCTTTGAGTGTTTTTCGCTATTGCTAATAGTTTCAGATTTGGCCATAGAGGCACTCTTTAAAAACTCACCCTGTATAACTCTGTCCTGGCTGAGTGAAGCTGTATACTGTGCTCACAATATTGTTTTTTTATACTCCTAAGAGTTTATATTTTAATGGTTGGTTGATGGCCGCGCGAAAAAAAAAAGGCATAAACGTCCCATACAAAATCGGCATGGCCCTTTGTGTTATGCAAATTATGAAAAAACGCGGCGTCGCGCGTCGTTAACCGAATTCGCGCATCGTGTTATCGAGCGATTTGCATAATACAAATTTGAACCACATCTAATGGTAATAGAGTTGAAACATGACGCTTCGCTTCGCTTCAACTCTGCGTCAGTCAGTATAAGTTGAGCCTTACAGTAAAATAGATCCCATAGGGCCGAAGTGCATCCAAATAAATGGTATATGACATCTATTATGTTAGTTCAGCAAAATTCCTTTACAAAGTTGCCCATGTATTTCTAGGCTGTATAAAAAAAGGATACTGCAATGCCGTGCACCACGCTTCAAAGGAATACCCGCCGATCCGACGGCCAGTCTCGCTGCAGTGGTATGCAAAAAACTTGTCTCTGCTTACAGACAGAACCCACTCACATGCCAGAGAAAATACAACAGCAGTGACTCGCGCAGTGTGTGACAGGTACTCACGTGACTGGAAAATAAATAAAATAAATAAATAATGCTGGACATTTCACACAGCATCATGTAGCCCCAAGCTAAGCAGAGCTTGTGTTATGGGAACCACATGACTGATATACTACTTAAATACATTTTTTTTTGTAAATACATACATAATATACATAGAAAACACCCAGACCCGAGACAAATATTTGCAGATCATACAAACATTTGTCCCGCGGCGGGGATCGAACCCGCAACCTCCTGCGTCACAGGCGAGCCTTCGCCCACTGCGCCACAGAGGTCGAAAAGGAAAAACAGTGTGAAGAAAGGTTCTAGGTTTTAGTATATCTAGCTAGACATTGCTTCTTTCATAATAAAAAGATAACGCCGAATATTAGTCCAAAAATTATTTAAAAAAAAAGTTAAAGTTAAGTTAGCTTAAATATTTCTGTTTCTCTGGGATCATATCTGAAAACGCCTTTGGTTTTTTATAAAGACTTCATGCCACAGACACATTAAAAAAATATATCATTGAGCAGCGCTTGGACCAACTTCGAAGGCCACATTTACTTTTTGTTCAAAGTCAAACATGGTATTGTTAGAATTAATGTACTATCCTAAATTTTATTTGATTGTAACCTTAACAAATTATTTGAACTTCAGTTTTAAAACCTAAGGCGAACTGGATTGATAATGTTTTGTTTACTGGATTGTAATGTTTCTATTTATTTCATAAATTACTGGAAAAAGTCACATTTTATTACCTTGTAAAAATATTAAAAGATTCAATATTTGCTTAATGCACTTCTCAAATACAAAACATTAACCTGCTTCTGCTTAATTAGTCTGAATATTCATGTTTTGCTCATTAATATTTATCACTTAGTATTTAAGGAGAGCAATAATAGGTTTTTTTATTAAGACACGAGTTTCTCAACCTTGTTTTACATTGTAAGCTTATCAAAACGAAGGACAAGGCATTTCAATGTCATCATGGCATCAATGTACACTAAAATCACTAAACACATTTTCCAACAATTATTTAAAAATTCAAATTATTACATTTTCGATCATATCACACTAACATTATAAATGCGAAAGTTTGGATATTTGGATGGATGGATATACTATGTTTGTTCCTCTTTAACTCTAGTCCATTTAAATTAAATATTTAAATAAACTCCACAACCACTGAACCGATTTGACTGAAATTTAAAATACATATAGATGGATAATACCGGTAATAGGACATAGGCTACCTTTTAACCGGGTACCACGCGAGCGAAGCCGCGGGCGTAAACTAGTCATTAATAAATTTATTGGATACGTTATAAAATATTTTTTTTCAGTAAAATATCTCAAAAGAGAAAAAGGAACCTTCATGGGATCACTTTGTGATCCATTTGCATTATACACAAAATAACAAGTACTTACTTAAACTTTTCTTACCAAAACACATTTTAATTGAACTTACTGGGTTGATCCTGTTGCAGTCCGGAGCCAAAGTGAATTCAGACACTGTGCCATTTTCCTGTCCGATGAAGAGCTGTCTCGTCTCAGGAGTATAGAACATAGAAGTACAACCCGATGGCATGTACTGACATATACTGGGCCAGTATTGACCTGAATCACGCTTCAGCCATACTCGTACTGTCCTACAACATGTAAACCAAATAAAATGTTGCACAACACTTTTGTCTAACATTATTGTAATAATAAAATACCTTCGATGTCGCATCATAATCTTGTTATTATTAGAACTTGGTACAAGAGTCTAATGTTAAAGAAATAAAGCAATACAGATGTTTTAGGGACCTTTGATGGGTATTTGAGGGTACTTTGCACAGCTATTTCTAAAGCATAGCCGGTTATGTTTACATGAATTATCCAAACAATACGCTAGGTATGAGTCAGATCTCTTACTTATCATCACAAACGCTAATTACACCGTCCTCGCCAGGGATAACGACGGCGGCGTTAACATCGTCGGTGCAGCCCTCTAGTTTATTCAGGAGGCCTGGTTTCATAACTGTAGAGAATCTATCGTTTGGAGTCCTTGGTGCAGGTTTGATTTCAGCAGCCATAATTACTTCCTCGCGTGAAATTCGCAAATAAACACAGTAAATTAAAGTAAATACAACGGATCAGGCACTTGATTTCTTTTCAAGAAAAACGTCATTGACAATTTTGACACCTTGAGCTGAAAATTGTAAAATTGGCAGTTGTCAATATTGTCATATGTCAACTGAATGACGTTGACAATCAACATGGCTTGTGACTCGTACTTTGACAGTGGATAAATGCACAAACTGTGCGAAGCCAAAATAAAGAAAAAAAAATGACCTTTTTTTTTTTTTTTTTTTTCTTCTTTATTTTGGCAAAATGACCTTTGTTGACCTTGTTTGATTTTGACAGAATACGTCATGCGTCAATTAATGCGTCAAGTTGACATCAATTTTAGAAAAATGTTACCACTTTTTTAACATTCCGTAAATTAGGGGGAAAAGATTAATGAACGCTACGGATGCACCCTTGTATTTCTAGTAATTTTGACATTAAAATGCATACAAGAAATAAATAATAATCAAGTTTATATTTAATTCGGTGGTTATATTTATTAAATTTATTTGCCGTCGGTGGAGTAAGGTTAACAAACCTCCGCTTCGCTGACGACATAGTCCTCTTCTCCTCCTCGGCCTCGGAGCTACAAACGATGCTTCAAGAGCTCAGCGTCGCAAGCCTTGAGATTGGGTTAAGGATGAACAGGACAAAGACCAAGGTCATGACTAACAGCGTTGAGACCAGTGTAACGGTGGATGGAGAACGGTTAGCATACGTCCAGGAGTACATCTACCTGGGCCAAATAGTCTCCTTCGAGTCCAGGCAAGAAAAGGAAATCGCTCGGCGAACCGAAAATGCCTGGAGGAGCTATTGGTCCATGGGCGACTTGATGAAAGGAGATCTTCCTCTATCTCTCAAGCGGAAATTGATGGACGTGTGCATCCTCCCCGTTCTCACTTATGGTGCGCAGACCTGGTCTTTGACCAACATCCAAAAGTATAAACTCAAGGTTTGTCAACGTGCGATGGAACGCAGCATCCTCGGAGTAAAGCGAATTGACCGCATTCGCAACACTGAGCTGCGTTCAAGAACACAGATCGCCGATGTAGCCAAGAAAGCCGCCAAGCTCAAATGGGACTGGGCTGGTCACGTTTGCCGCATGTCGGGAGACCAGTGGGCCAAACTAACCACGGAGTGGTGCCCTAATACGTTGCGACGACGTCGCGGCAGACCGCGAACGAGATGGAGAGACGAGCTTGCCAAATTCCGTGCCGACTGGACATTACTAGCACAGGAGAGGGATGAATGGAAAGAGTGGGGGGAGGCCTTTGCCCAGCAGTGGGATATTGATAGCTGACAATAATAATAATAATAATAATATTTAATTCAAGATAACTACAATAGCAACTTCCTCTTAGTAAGTAAAATAGTGTAGGTACCTTTAAAACATAATACAATAGTTATGCTATTTCGTCAAGGAGTACTAGCAACCCCTACACCGGCCGGTAGTCATGCTTGACCCAGTCTCTTCCTTTCCTTTCCTTCCTCTTCATTTCATTCAGTTTGGTTGGGCTGGGAGAATTTTACTTCGCGCACGTGCCCGGTTTCCGCTAATCAAAACAATTATTTTTAATTTGTTTTATATTAGTGTCGCGTAGGATCAAAAACATGGCTCAGGCATTAAAAAAGTTGACCACTCAAGTGCTAAAAAACAACAATATGGACACTATCATCGGCTGCACTGCAATCCGGCCAAGCAGGTAGAGTTACTTACCGTACCGGCTCCATCTGAAATTTTACGTAACATGACCCCTGTTATCCGCATTTTGTTATTTTGCGCATACTCCTTCAAGTACTTACCTACCTGCTTATAAGGTCAAGGGCAAGATACTGCAGAATAACGGTTCGTTATCAAAACCAAGGGATAGGTACTAACTATGTACCCAATTTAATTGTTGAACTGACCACGTTTTTCGATGTAAAACTGACGTAAAGAAACTTTCGGCAGGTTGATTGATAGGATTTTCTAGGCATAATGAAAGAACTAGCTTCCACCTTCGGCTTTGCTCACGTAGTACCTACCCGGATAAAAAATACAATGTTATTCCAGGTCAGAACATACACTATAGTTTAAGTATTCCAAGTTTCACTAAAATCCGTTCAGCATCCCTCCATCCTCACAAACTTCAAATTTATAATATCAGGAGGATAGGATATGATGTTAAAATCGATTGGAAACAAACAATCAATTGAATTTAATTGTACCTGCATACTTTACTTACCTACTTATTTTATTTATTTATTTTTTTAATCATGATTTTTGTTAGCAGAAAACTATACTGCCCGTCAGCAGGTGGCCAGTAACATAACTATGACTAGTGGGTTGAATACACCTAACGAGTACAGTGGCGAGACAGTGTCTTCGGCCAAGTGCTCGGTTTGTATAAACACTCTTAACGAGTGCTCGGCCGAGGAATAAGAGGCGAGACAGTCACTAGAATCACAATTTGTTTACTAGGCCGAGTACCTCCCTCCTTGCCCCACCTCTGTCTCGCCACTGTACTCGTTAGGTGTAATCAATCAAATCAAATCATTTATTTTATTTCTCTCACAAACAATATAAATAGTAAAATAAATATACAGAATAATTAATATTAAAAACGTTGTAGGTAGCTATTATAAAAACCTGTTTTGTGAGAGACTGGTGCCTGAAATAGGTATAGAAAAACCTGTGCTACAGGTCACCAGTGCCCTACTCCACTGATTTATGTAGGTAAATACCTAAACTATAAAATAAAACTCTTAGTTTAAAATTTTAATAATGAACATTCTTTTTGTGAAATTTATTTATTTTCAAGAAAAAATAACTTTTACCTAAGCGCATACTGTAGGTTGTAGGTAAATACTCCTAGTGTTTTATTTGAATCAATATTTTTAAGCACTTGGTGGAGCAATGTACAAATGGGACCACCTGATGTGATCCTGGGCATCACAGAGGCCTACAAGAAAGATCCCAGCCCCAACAAAGTCAACCTTGGTGTCGGAGCATACAGAGATGACGAGGGCAAACCATTTGTCCTGCCATCTGTCAAAAAGGTTGGTTGTATCTCTCACAAACTCTTTAAAAAAAAAATATTATTCTCTTTTTAATTTTAATAATGGAATCATTTAAAATTACTGTTTTGAATACCTACCTATTCTGTAAATCGTAAAGGCGATTGCGCGGGGCTCGCGCGAGATAGGTATCATACCTATCCTCGTAATGTCGATACACGCCTTTAGATTGAAATAGCGTCAAGTGTAGAAATGTAATAAGTTGATTAACACTGCCACTGGTTACTTAAACAATGCTCTGTGTTATCTACTTCTTGTTTATCTATACTAATATAATAAAGCTGAAGAGTTTGTTTGTTTGTTTGAACACGCTAATCTCAGGAACTAACTGTCAGATTTAAAAAATATTTCAGCATGTGATAGCTATACTCTTGAGGAAGGTTATAGGCTACTTTCATCTTCATTTAGAATTCTTGTGAATAATCATAAATAAGTTTTGTTTATTTTATAGGCGGAAGATAGCTTGCACAAGAAAGGTTTGAACCACGAATATGCCCCTATTGGGGGTGAGGCTTCCTACACCGATCTTGTTGCGAAACTCGCCTTTGGAGATGATGCTGCTGTTCTCAAGGACAAAACTAACTGCACAGTACAGGTATAGTGTGATTATAGAATTACCTACATGCAAGACGAACTCAAGTATTGAAGAAATTAAATTGAATCTATTGTTTTCCTGCGTGTATGTATGGGGGACTCCCTTTTCCGTAATTGGACTCAAAGTTGATCCTTTTTGCGTGCCTGTCGAAAGGTGCAGAATATGGACCCATATTTTTTTAAAAAAAGCCTTTAAACCACATCATATTCCCTAGTTGTCTAATCTCTACCAGTAAAAATGACAACTTAGGTCTTTACATCTTCACTAGATGATTTATACAGTGTCAGGAGGCAATCTTTGCCAACACTTAACGGGACACTGTAGTGCCTGAGACATTTATTTTGAGATGGAGTAGGCTTGCCCAGCACCTAAACCATCCTCTCAGCTTAACCGGCCATACCCACGGCAAAGACATGATCAATACGTGTGGGGCTGACTAAGCCGCGGGTTTCCTCACGATGTTTTCCTTCACCGTTTAGAGCTTGTGTTAATGCGCATATACATTTTTCGAAACGAAAAATCCATTGATGCAAGGACAGGTTTCGAACCCACGAGCTTCGGATCGAAAGTCGAGGTACTAATCCCCTCGGCCAACACGGTAAAAATGACAATAAATGCTCTTATGACACTCTTAGCTTGCTAAGTTAACAGCTACAATTCAAGTACTTACTTTCATATCAAAGTGTGAAGTGTACACTTCTAATAGGTGTCTATACTCGAGCCATTTTGGATGTACAATGTTTACTAACACTGCACTGACAGATCAATCAGCTGATATCAGGAGTAGACCAATCACAGAAAACTGAGATTAAAATATGATTGGCACTGATTCAATATGGCCAATGGTAATTAATCTCAGTTTTCTGTGATTGGTCTATTCCTGCTATCAGCTCATTAATCTGTTAATGCAATGTTAGTAAACATTGTACATCCAAAATGGCTAGAGTATAGGTGTAAATCTAGCTTCATTTTTCAGACTCTGTCCGGCACTGGCGCCCTTCGCCTAGGGATGGAGTTCATTGTAAAGCACTACGCTAAGACCAAGGAGATCTGGCTGCCCACCCCCACATGGGGTAACCACCCCCAAATCTGCAACATGCTTAACATACCCCACAAGCAATACCGCTACTTTGACAAGAACACCAACGGATTCGACCTGCAGGGAGCTATTGAAGATATCAACGTAAGTAAAACCCCTAAAAGGGGGTCACTAAAATATTTTTTTAATGTAATTTTTCTGAAGTCAATTTTAGACCTGGGATTTATTCCCAAAGCTAAAAACGACACAAATCGAAACGAACGAAATAAGAAAACTGAATCCAGAATATTTAAGCAACATAAGCTAAACTACGATAGTTGACACGATATATCGTTTTCGGAGTATCCTGATACGAAACTATCATTCCCTTTGCAAATGCTACACTCAGGCCCGCATGCAATGTCACTTAAAATATTCTTCCTCAATATATTAGAAAAGATACAATAATTTGAACTACTCCTTAAAAATGCAGTAGTTGCACTATTCATTAGCGATTGAACTTATCTGAAGTTTATGATAGGTACCTATGATAGGGTAAAAGAAAGTGAAGTTTTGACAATCCCTAAAAATTGGCTGTGTATGTTTGTGTGTACTGTAGCTAGTACCTAGTGGATAACAAAAATAGGCTAATTTGTAATGAAATAAAAATTTGTGAAATTATGTTAGAGAATCTAACCTTGAGCACTATGTGCTTTATGAATCTAAAATTAGAATATCATTGACATGACTTTCACGCAGCTATTTTATTCAAACAATTTGCGTGAACGTCATTTTAGTCAATCAACTAACAACTAATGTAATGTGCTAAAGGTAACTAGGACAAGACTGAAGGTTACAATGCACGGAGTATGCACTAAGCACTTACAATCATTAACCAATATGAAAACCTTATTGTAGTGAATCTAATTTTGATTTTTTTTTTTTTTTTTTTTTTTTTCCTAACCTATCTCGTCCCACTGCTGGGCAAAGGTCTCCCCCAAACTCTTCCAACCGTCCCTATCCTTCGCCGAGTCCCACCATCCATCGGCGAAGGTGACAAGGTCGTCCCGCCAACGCTTTCTCGGCCGACCCCGACGCCGCCTTCCGTCTATTGGAACCCAAGAGGTAGATATATGGGCCCACCTATCTGTCTGCATCCGGCTCACGTGGCCAGCCCAATCCCACTTCAGCCTGGCAGATTTATTGCCGACATCCACTATGCCGGTAAGGGAACGCAGCATGGTGTTGCGTACTCGGTCGATGCGTTTGAACCCGAGAATGCTGCGTTCCATTGCCCTCTGGCAGATCTTGAGTTTGGACTTCTGATTCTCGGTCAAGGACCATGTCTGCGCACCGTAGGTTAGGACGGGCAGGATACACATGTCAACGAGTTTACGCTTCAGTGTCAAAGGAAGGTCACCCTTCATGTGCGCCTTCATGGACCAGTAGCTCTTCCAGGCATTCTCGATCCTACGACCGATCTCCTTGTCCTGCCTGTTTTCGAAGCTTGCTAACTGGCCCAAGTAAATATACTCGTCAACATATTGTATATCCTGTCCATCTACCACAACCCTACGTCTCGTGCTATTCGACATGACCTTAGTCTTCGATCGGTTCATCAGAAGTCCAACCTCAAGACTCGCCAAGCTCAGTTCCTGAAGCATCTCCTGTAGTTCGTATGCTGTTGGGGCAAAAAGGACAATGTCGTCCGCAAAACGCAAGTTAGTTAGGCGCTTGCCATCAACGTCGATGCCCTTTGTTGTCCAAGTTGGGGAGAGAGTCTTGAAGACTTCTTGGAGAACTGAAGTGAACAAAATGGGAGAGAGTGGGTCGCCCTGTTTTACCCCTTTCTCTATGTTAAATGTTGGACCTGTTGAATTTAATTTAATATCAGCTGTGCTATTTTTATATATTGTTTTAAGAATTTTAATGTAGGTTTGATCAATGTTTTGGTTTTCTAAAGCTTTAAATATTGCGGAATGTTTTACACTGTCGAACGCTTTTGCGTAGTCCACAAAGGCAATGTAGAGAGGTTTGTGGTATTCTGTAAACTTTTCAATTATTTGGTTAAGAGTGTGTAAATGGTCTGAAGTTGAAAATCCGGGGCGAAAGCCCGCTTGTTCTGGGGGTTGGTGATCATCGAGCTTGCCTGCAATACGATTCTGTATAGTCTTTATAAATGCCTTGTACAAATGCGAAACTAAGCTAATAGGTCGATAGTTGGTGATGTTGGTTTTTTCACCTTTCTTATACAAAAGAACTATATTTGAGTGACAGAATAGGCAATATGCGTCTGATTCAAAAGCGGGTTAAACGTATTTTTCTATGAACATTATGGCTTTAGAATTATGTGTGTGTAATTATTTTTTAATATTATTTCATTTTCGCTTAGAAATTAATAATTAAAAAGTGCAAAAATATAGTGGGAATTTCATAAGACTTGAAACGCAACGCTATTTGTCACGTATGCTGTGACGTCACACTCCTTCAAACTCGACAGAAAGTTTTTTTTTCTACCTACAAGCGCGTGTAATTTTGGTGACTTGTGACGTCACGTCCGTTTCAAGTGCATGAAAATGTTGATAAATTTTAAAAATTATTTTTGTTATAAAATTTTAGTTTTTCGGCGCTGGAATTTTTGTTACGGTTATTTGACGATATAACCTATCGTATAAAATCATAAAAAAAAATTGTGGGAGTTCCCTATTGTTTTGGTAGCTGGCCGGTGTCTAAAATGGAATCACAGAATACTAGTACTACGTACAGAAGGGTCACTTCGCGAGTAAATTTGTTTAAATAGAGACTCTCGCGGCGAAGCTATAAAGTGCAATTCAACTCGCCTATGGGCCTATTACCTATCGAGATATTTGCCTAAACATTCCCATCCTGCTCTAATGCGTAACTGTGTCACTGTCTGGCGCGGTGTGACGCGACTCGTAAGGGTTGTCGAATTTTCGCTTGCGACAACACAAATAAATTAATTTATTTTATCTGTCACAAAAACAGTATCTACTTAAGTTCTAAAATAAGTAGGCCTAAATATAATTTAATCTACCGTTACCACAGAATAAATAGTAGTAAGTAGGTACTACGTAGGTATTGTACGTAGGTAGGTGAAGTAGGTACCTAGATACATTATTATCTCGTTCGTTTTGTAAACAATTGCATTTCAAAATATCTATACCTTCATACCTACCTAGACATCGATCAGACACACACAATCATCATCATCACACAACTAGACCGGGAGCCGTTATCCGATAATCACCCTTTTAATGTTAGGTTTGCAATCACATTTGCAATTTAATGCACGGCCAGGACTCGAACCCACGACCTTCGTCTCGAAAGTTGAGGTACTAATCACTTCGACCAACATGGCTCTATGAATGTAATGTAACTTCTAAACACTTACAATTATTATATTAAGTAGGTTAGGTACCTACTTAATGGATAAGTTACTTTTAGGTACATATGTAAATAAACAAAACTGTAGGTAACCTACCTACCTACAGTTTTGTAGGTAGGTAGTTTTGTAGGTGTATTATGTTTGTTTATTTGTAAACAGGTACCTATTCAATCAAAAAGGAATCGAATAGGTACCTATAAAATCTCGTTTTCATTATGCACCTACAGTTACAGAGTAAAAGTAAGTACCTACCTAGGTATTTATTGATGATTTATTTAAATAGGTACTTACAACAAATTATAGAAAAGCTTATTAGGTACCTACCAACCTTTCAATATCTTCCGGAATTTTGTGGAATGTTAATGTCCATTCATTGCTTTTCCTTTTGTTTAGACACCCGTAGACACAGCAGTATCTTTTGTACGGATTAGATCGTTTAGTTATCGTGCAAAAATCACAAGAAACGATGTAGGTATACGAGATCACGATAATTACGCACAATGCGTCTAGTCCGCAAGCCGAGCGAGCGGCAAGTGGCAACCTATGTCGCGCGCCGCCCGAGGCGGCGCGCGTCCGATAAATACCTAAAGTGAGAAGTGAGACAGGCCTGATGGAATTAAATAAATTGGTAATATGGGGGAGGAGTGTTGGTGAGCCGATTTTTAGCGCTTCCGTCGTAACACCATCCTTTCCTGGGCTCCTATCGTATTTCATAGTTTTAAGGACTTCGTTGACTTCTTTCCCAGTAAAGAAAGGTATAGTATCGGAACGTTGGTATTCTTCCTCTTCGTCACATTTTAGAGCGTCTGAGTATAAAGATTTATAAAAGTTTGTACAAATGCTCATTATTTTGTCTCGACTGTTTTGTTTCTTACCATCAACATCTTGAAGACAGTTGATCCAATGTTTGGTTCTGCAAAATCCCTGTTTTGCTGATCTTAGTGACGTGTGCTTTTCAATAGCTATTTTTATTAATTGTGAATTAAAAGATCTAATGTCTTTTCTGATACTACGTTTTACTTGTCTGTCTATAATACTATACTCTTTTGTGCAAATTTTAGTTTTATCCCTGTCTGAAATTAGTTTTTTTGTATGTTGTGAAAGTTTAGCTTTAGTTTTGTTTACGCTTTTGATTTTTTTACTGCTGGTGTCAATTGACTTTAATATTATTTTATATTGTTCATCCGCCTCTTCGACTTCATTGATCCTAAGACTTGCGAATTGGTTGGAAAGCTCTGTATTGAAAATCTCAGAGTTTTTCAAAAGTGTTAGTTTGGAGTGACGTTTTAATGTGTTGCTGTACTGCTTGTATCGATGTATTTTGAAATTGAATCGTACTTTAGCTCGTACAGGTCTATGATCTGAACTATATTTGATTTGATTAATGACGCTGATGTCTTTAATAATTTGTTGGTCGGACGATAGTACAAAATCTATTTCATTCTTTATGCTGCCATTGGGCGTGATCCAAGTCCATCTTCTTTTAGGATTTTTCTCGAAGAAGCTGTTTGCGATGGTCATTTGCTGTCCAAAAGCGAATTGGATCAATCTGGTACCACGCTCGTTGCGTAATCCTAAGCCAAATTGACCAATCGTACAGCAAGTGTCCGAAGCTTGCCTATTTCCAAGTTTCGCGTTGAAGTCACCGAGGACCATATTCCATGTGCCTCGATTTTCTTCGCAGGCTCTATTGAGAAGGTCGTAGAATATTTCAACTTCTTCATCACAGTACGCGGATGTTGGTGCGTAGACTTGGATCAGCGACAGGGTAGTGTTGTGTGTTAAGCGAAGTCTAAGTACGGCAATGCGCTCTGAGTAGCCTTTAAATTCAATAATGTTATCCTTCCACTTCTTAGCCACCAGAAACCCCACACCGTGTTGTCCGCTGGTTTCTCCGAAGTGGTAGAATACATTATTGTTTCGCTCTTCTGTAGTTTCCCCATCCCTTCTTACTTCGCCAAGACCAACAATGTCCCACTTTATGTGTTCAAGTGCGTTCTCTAGTTCTATAAGACGTTCGTCTTTTAGTAAGGTTCTGACATTGTAGGTTAAAACGTTGAGCGTATCGGTGTCCTTTATAAATGTAGCCGGGGTCGTCTGACGGTAGGATCTCGTCCGGGGATTCTTAGCACCCCTGACCCCAGGGCTGGTTTGGTGCCCGTCAACACCAGCACAGCCACTGGAGTCGCCGGACACTTGGGGCCTTGGTTGGTTGTGTCTATTCATGATTGGGGGGGTTTGGACCTTGGCCCACCACGCTGGTCCAGTGCGGGTTGGTGGGAGGAGCGCCAGAGCCTCGTTCGTTGATCGGCAGGGTGTACCACGGGCCGGTGAGGTTGGCTTGGGTTCCGAAAGATGTTATTTGGATCCCCTTACACCCCATTTTGATTACAACTGTAAATTAAGAGCCATTAAAATTCACTATGCATAAGAAAGAAAGTCTTATTTATGAATAAGAGGACGAATTAATGGACTGCAAAATGTGCGAAATATGTATTTATATCTTCAAAAAATCTTGACATGTCTTACGAGTGAAATGAAATTTAATCCCCGATTACTCTTCTCAAGTGGAACTTCGTTGATTTAACACATTCCTTTCTCCTCCCTTTTATTTTCTCATAGATTGTAATGAAAAGTAGAGTGTATCACTCGGGCGCAAAATATATTTTTGGCTCGGGCGACGTACTTTAAATCCCTCGCTTCGTTCAGGATTCTACTCTAGAATCCTTCACTTCACTCTGGATTCAAAAAAGCGCCCTCGCCGTAAAAATATTATTTTCCCCCCATATAATACAATCTACTATTAAATACCTTTCTATTAAAATCAAAGAAAACAGATTTCTTCAATGGATCCAAGAAGGAATTTGCTCTCAATCTATCTCTAAGGGGCAGAACTTAATATCAATATCATTTAGCGAGTTATTGAAGAAATACAAATACTATAAGCCCCGATAAAATTGTATGACGTACGAAGATCACGCAATTCTGCCGTGTATTGTGCTAGTGATAAACAACATCTTTTGATTGACAATCCAGCTGTTCTTTGGCTTATCTCATATTATGGACAAGGGGTTCATTGATATCTACAAGCTTAAGGACAAATAGATAGTTTACGTAGAAGTGTAATAACATTTTATGCCGACGATATTCGGAAGGGATGAATCGAAATAGGATACTAATATACTTTTGACTCATGCATCTTTTGCAACTGCAAAAGTAACATTTTCAAAGAAACTGAAAGAAATCAGTAATAATTTACTCATTCTGATTTTATTTTTCAAATCATATTATTGATATAACATTTATGTCATAAATATGTTATACATATATGATGTCAATAAAATCATTAAAAAAATATCAGGATTTTTTACTATTTTTTTCATTATCTCAGTCTCAATTTATTATACTTACCTGAGAGAATTTTATTTTTTCGAGAAGTCTAAAAGTATGTCTTCGCTTTGTTCGTTTTAACTTTTCGATAGGTTGTTAAGTAACTTGTAATTGGATAACAACTTTCTGTTGTAAAGACCTCTTGCAAACATCGTGGTCTCAAGAGAAAGACATTCACCATCTTTAATATTTGATTTGTTTCCAGAAAATCCCAGAAGGAGCCATCATCCTGCTTCACGCATGCGCACACAATCCCACCGGCGTGGACCCTAAGCCCAGTGACTGGGAGAAACTTTCACAGGTAACAAAACAATCTTTCTCCCGTAGACAACGGTCAAACCACTTCAAACACTCCTGCCATACTAGATTCAAAGTACAAGTGCAACCTTATGTCTACAACCATACGTTCTATATCCCACAGGTGATCAAGGCCAGGAAGCTTTTCCCGTTCTTCGATATGGCTTACCAAGGTTTCGCTACCGGCAATGTGGATAACGACGCCTTCGCCGTGCGTCTCTTCGTCAAGGATGGACACCAGGTGACGCTGGCTCAAAGCTTTGCTAAAAACATGGGTAAAAACTTCAATCTTTACATTATTTTATACTCGACTAGTATCTGCCCGCGGCTTCGCTCGCGTGGTACTTAGGTATCTGGATAAAATGTAGCCTATGTGTTTATTCCAGCCCCCTGTTAACTATCTTTGATAACGACCAAAATCGGTCTCACGCAATACGTATGGAACTAAGCCGTGGGTTTCCTTACGATGTTTTCCTTCAACCATTAGGAGGCCTACCCAGCAGTGAGTGGATGTAGTAGGATGTTATGATTGTACGATATTTACGAGATAGAAATTCATAGAAGTGTAAATTTTTTCTACATTCAACAAAAAAGAACTTGTTTTCATAAGAAAACATCTGTTTGTTATTTTGACCTACATTATCTTATCATTGTTTTGACGTCAACACTTGAGATTCTGTAGCTGGGTGACATTTCTATAAATACCTATTGCACCATGAAACTCTTCTTTTTGTTATGTAAGTACCAAAAATAAAAATAAAATAACAAATTAAATTAGTTAATTTGTCTATTTCCCACAGGAGTAGCCAGAGACCACGGATTTCACTTGTGTTTTTATCTATACCAAAGCGGAAGAGTTTGTTAGTTTGAACGCGGTAATCTCAGGATTCAGGATCTACCAGTCGGATTTGAAAAATTATTTCTGCATTTAACAGCTAAACTCTTGTGGAAGTTATAGGCTACTTTTGATCATCATCATCAAAAGAGTAAGAAGAATACATAAGTAATTTACATTTTACATCATCACCATAGGTACCCTCACTACGGGGGCAACGCCGCCAGGGCGCTGCTAGTATTTAAAGTAAAAGGTATGCTCAAATTGCTTGACATTGTTTCTCCAAATTCCAGGATTGTACGGCGAGCGTACCGGCGCCCTGACTTTCCTCTGCGGCGACGCCGACTCAGCTGCCAAGGTCATGTCCCAGGTCAAGATTATGATTCGCACAATGTACTCCAACCCGCCGCTATATGGCGCTAGACTGGTGCAGGAAATCCTGTCTAGCCCTGAGCTCAAGAAACAATGGTAGGTTTTTTTTTGTAAGTAAGTACTACTAAGGTAGCAGACATACGGCTCACATGATGGTAAGCGGTTACCGTAGCCTATGGACGCCTGTGACACCAGTCACACTCGCGCTGCTGACCCTTTAAAAGAGGAATCACTGCGCCGACAACACAATGGACAAGACTGGTCCACCAGTTGTCACCGCAGCGCTTCCTTGCAAAGCTCTGATAACCTTACTCACCGCAGAAACAACACCATTCGAGAAGAATGATGTTATTTGGCTGCGAAATTCTGTAAGGCCGGAGGTACAGAGAGGGGTTTAATCGCGTTTCTGGATGTTTTTTTTTTATTTCTGTCTAAGTTAAGTCTGGAGGTGGCAGGACTACGTCTACCTGCGGGCTTAAAAAGGTCGCAACAGGAATTTAACTATATGCCGTCTCTTCTCATTGACTGAGAGTGAAAAGAGACGGCATAAAGTTCAATTCCTATTGTGAATCTGCTATAGCGACCTTTTTAAGCCCGCAGATCCGATGCTATTTTGTTATATTTTAAAACAAAATAGCAAAATACGTACTTTGCTATTTTGTTTTGTTTTTCGTATGAAACGTTAGTTTATTTGTAAATGTTCTAGGCTCGCAGACGTAAAGCTGATGGCCGATCGTATCATCTCTATGAGGACTCAGCTGCGCGCTGGAATCGAGGGCGCCGGCAACCCGCGCACCTGGCAACACATCACCGACCAGATCGGAATGTTCTGCTACACTGGTCTCAAGCCAGATCAGGTAATCTAATACTAAACCCTACTCAAATATTTGAGACGTTCTTATTCTTCAGAATCGTATACAAAAATGACAGTTAATGGCACTTAAACTAAACATTTCATTATTCGGGTGTAACACACACAGAAACGAATGTGTCATAACTAGCTTCCGCTAACGAGATTCTTAGGGCAGGCCAGATAGAAGAGACGGGGCGCAGACATTTGTCTCTTCCGCGTCCCTTTCATACAATATGTGACGGCGCCCCGTCTCTTCTGTATGTTTTGCGGCGCGACGCTTCTATACATTTTCTATGAAAGGGACGCGGAAGAGACATAATGTCTGCGACGCGTCCTCGTCTTACGTCTTTTCTGTATGTCCCGCGCCTTACATAAGTAGCGCAGCCTATGATTTTCAGAGAGCTAAATTTCCACCAGCATTGAAATCGCATTGGGAAGAGATAAGTAGATGATTCTTCTTCAATTTCCCTCTATCAGCCGTCATCTCAGTACTCACCCCTTATTCACTCATGTCATCTTTCACACACACATCCCGCGAATATTATTTGCAATCAGATGAGAGTGGTACTACTTACATCCAAACTTTCTATAATTTTAAGTGTAGTATTGAATCTAACTTTTCAATTTGCCCACATCCACCCACTGAAATAGGCTTCATTATCACGCCACTTTTTCCGTTTTTGTGTGAAAAGTGCGTGTTCAGTACCCAGACATTTTTATAGGTTAGTAAACTCTTTTTTTCTGTGCGTAATGGCGAGCCATTTCGCATTGGTTGTTGCTTGCGGAAGGTTACGAAGTTGGCGCGGATCATCATATCCTTTTATATTCGTAATGAAATACGAAATAATTACACGTTTATATTTTAAAATACATTTTCTCAGGTGGAGCGTATCACAAAGGAATTTCATATCTACTTGACCAAAGACGGACGCATCTCCGTCGCCGGCATTTCATCCAAGAACGTGAACTATATCGCCGATGCTATCCACAAGGTTACCGCTTAGGCATTGTCTAATATATTACTGCAATAGCAAATCTTTAAGTACTTCTAACACGCCATAATCTAGTACCGAAAGAGCACAGTATTTAATCGAGAGTTATTTTATGTATTAGCTGTGTAAGTGTTGATCAAGATTGTGATTTATTTCCCTTTCTTTTTATTATTTGATTATTATTTGTATCGTATACGAATCATGTATCGTTTTTATATCTAGTGAATATGATATAAAATATCCGTTGTTTTAAATGTCCGGTGTTTTCATTCCATGTATGCAAGATGTAGGACGTATGGTGAGTATCGAAATAAATAAAGTTATGATTAAACCTTTATTTAAAATAAGTAGATAAAATAAACTTGATGCCAAAAACACAGCAAATTGTATTAACATGTTTGTGGTGATTCAACTATTGTACTAAAAACTACGCAGATTATGTACAGCTGACAAACGAAATGAACATCTTAACTCTACTTTGCAAAAAAACTGATGCAGGTCAATCGTTAACATTGCTTAAAATTCAAACAATATTTTTAATAAAATGTACAAAAATTGAGTCCTCATAGGATACTTATAAATAATGGGAACACATCTTCCACAATTGTATTGCATTGTGGTAACAATCTTAAACATATTCACCTGCATCTTCTTACACCAACAATAGTAACAATTCACTAAACTAATGTATGATGTACAAAGACACCCACAAAATGCTCTTTTCGCACATTTTATTATGATACAAAATATACTAAATACATTCTAAAAAAACGACAGTCATCAATGATATTTTATTAAAAATACTATGTACAATTTTTGTCATACAATGAACTCTCATGGCACTATTTCTTTAGAATGTATATAATTTTACTTACAAAGAAATATGTACCATTTTACAAATTACTCTATGTTCCGCTATTGATACTTATTGCATTGTGTACCAGCTACAGGTATCATGTTCCTTGACAAGCCCATTAGATTTACTTATTTTAACCAAAACTCATCATCTTATCAAAAAGTAAATACAACAAATCTTGCAACTAACTTGAGAAGTAACATGTTACATTTTGTTACAACGACCATAACAAACTTGAGAATGGGAACATCTCAAGCAAACTCTTCTCTTATTTAGCTATGCTGCTGGCTGACCTACACAACATCGATCTCAATAATAATGTTAACGTAAATAAATTAATTCAATAAATACATATTCATTGCACTACAATGAAATATTGTAAATACTATGTTACCATGAAGACAATCGAAATTAATGAATGGGTAAATAAATACATTTTTAATCACTATCTATAAAAATATTTGTGCGATAAAAAGAAAATTTAACAACAATAATAACACCGCCCTCTTGACAAACTCCTATGAAAGCATTGGCGACGATAGTCTATTTGATAAAACTGCTTCTATAAGCACTAGTCCAGTCAAGCAGGATGAATTAAGGAAGCAGGCCCGCCCTGACTTCGTTAATGTTCATACTAATATTATAAATGCGAAAGTTTGTGAGGATGTATGAATGTTTGTTACTCTTTCAAGCAAAAACTGATGAACGGATTTAGCTGAAACCAGCGTTAATTAGCGTTGATTTTACTAATGCGAAAATTTTCATTTTATGTTGCGATTAAATCTTTCTTTTCTACCAACTTATTGACATATTTTTAAAAGTTTTGAGAAATATTTTAGTTAGAAGCATGCCATGGGATGCAAAAAGGGTCCATATTGAACCATAGAGAATTAAATGTGTATTATATAAAGACTTACTTGTGAAGAAAGCTGAAACTCAATGACTGTAAACTTAAACAATTACAGATTCAACATGAGTAAATTTTACTAAGTGTAAATATTAAAGTTTCTGTCATTATCATTACATAAAGTAGTAAATAAAATGTTTAAAGTGTAAGCTTATAAAACCACATTATTCTACAAGAATCTACATCTATACCAATTATAAAGATGAAGAGTTTGTTTGTTTGAACGCGCTAATCTCGGGAGTCACCAGTCGGATTTGAAATATTCTTACTGCATTTGATAGCTTAACTCTGGTTATAGGCTACTTTTCATCATCATCACCACTCCGGGGGCAACACAGCGAGGGCGCTGCTAGTAGCTTTATATTACTAAGAATTTTACAAGAAATGTTCCCAAATCATTGATTCTGCACTTAGCCTCTTTAATTTCGAAAAATTAACGGGATACAAATAGTATACAAAAACCTTTTGAAACAAGTGTATAATTTTATTTATAGGTACGCTACTTAAAAGTAGCACAAATCCACCTACGTTCTATCGTACAAGTTCATTGTATCGAGGATACTTTACTCACATTCACATCACGTCTAAACTAAGAAGAGTTATTGCTCACTATTTACTTAAAGGCATATGTTCACTTACTGGCTGCGAATCGTTAGAGTTGGCGGAGTCTTCGCCGAGAAGACGGCTCAGTTGGTCGTCTATCGTGTCGGCGCGTCGCTCGCGCTTGCCCTCATCCGTCGCGAACACGTCGTCTCCGACCAGCATGCCTTCCTCCAGGTAGGCGAACGAGTCCAGGTTGATATCGGAGGGCGTGATCGCCGTACTATAGATGTCTATTCTCTTCTGCTGCGAGCGCGCATCTCGCACTTTCTCGGATAGCTTCTCTTTAGCCTTAGTGAGTTCGTCGCACTCGACGCGGTCGAGTTTAGGGTCGTCCCGGCGACGCGAGATCTTGGCTCGCAGCGCGAAGGACGAGTCGTTGCTGGAGGAGCCGTCGTCCTGCAGCTGGCTGAGGAGCGTCCGCGTCGCGACCGACATCGCGCTCGAACTGCTGTATACCTCTGCGCTCTCCCCTAAAACCGATAGTCAGAATTTTAATAAAAAAAAATAAAAATAAAAAGCCAAAAAGCGTCGCAGGTTAGGTCTTACCGCTGGTGGTCGCCCGCTGGCGGCCCTGCGCGTGCTTGCTTTTGGTGTTGCGGCCGGTGGCCATGTACTCGTTGTCGCTGTCGCTCGACATGCCCAAGTCTAGATGCAGCGAGTTGAGTTTGTCATCGTCGTCGTCCTTGTCCTTGCTCTCGACGACGGTGTCGAGCTCCATCTCCCAGTCGGTGACGCTCGACGAGTCTTTCGCGTTATCGGAATCTTTGCTGTAGTTAGATTTAGCCTCGTCCTTTATGATGGTCATTCCGGCGTCTACGACTATGCCCCCTATGCTCTCTGTCGTGGAGTCTAAGCTGCTCGCGTTGCAGGTCTCGTCCGTCATTCGGTTATCGAAAAGCACTGGAGTTTCAGGAGTGATGGGCGTGAGTTTCTTCTCAGCCGAGAGGCGCGCGCCGCCGCCGCTGCGACTGTCCAGAATCTCGGACATGGTGGTGGGTCGGCCGGACTGCTCGTTGTTCAGTTCGAGCACGATAACATTTCCTGCTGATTTCGACGCGTCCGCATGTTCAGTCTTCGAGGCTTGCAACAGTTGAGTTACGTTCTTACCCATTATTATTTTGGACATCTCGTTTCCGTTTTTGGCGAACGCCAAGGCCTTGCCTATGTGCGTTCCCTTTTGTACAACGATGACGTTGCCTTTCGTGCTCGAAGGCCGCACGATGGGATTCGATATTTTGGGAGTGGAGGGCGTCATTCCTTTGACGGGAACGATGTCGGCTAGATTCGCGGTCTTGATCGGAATCGAGTCCATTCCCATAACTTTAGTTTGAACGGGAGGTTTCGGTACGACCTGAATCGCCGCCGACTTCGCCACTTGTGTGACCTGAGGCTGTGAGCCGACCGGCAATAGTTTCATAGCGGTTGAGATCCCCTTGAAATGTATAAGCGGTATCTTTCCTTCAGGCTTCGACCGCGCTTTCGACGCAGGGACTACCACCATCTTTTGTCCAGACTTTGGGTTTAAAACTAAAGCTTTCGCAGATACTTTCAGATCAGTGGCCGGTAAGCCTTTTGGTGTGAGAGTTTCAGTCGGTCTGTGAATAGGGATGTTTGCACTGAAGGTCCGTTCTCTGTTGGGAGTGTGAGTGTTGGCTGATGATGTGACTATAACTTTCGCACTCGGCGGGTTTTTGTGTTCCGGTGTTGGTTTCGACACTACTATCATTTTTTCTGATGTGACAGGTGTGTTAGTGGTCCTGGTTTTTGGTATCGATCCTATCACTTTAGTAGTGACAAGTTTCTCGGGCGTATTGACTGGAGGTTTAGCTGCGCTGTATGCGACGACCATTTGTCGATTCGACAGAAGCTTTACGTCCGAAGGTCTCTGTACAATCTTAACATCGCTCTTCTGTTTATCCGGCGTGCTATCGCCTCGATGCTTAATGATGACATGGGGCGGCTTGGAGGGTGCGGTTTGTTTGATAGGCGTGCTCTGTGCGTGGAGGGAAGCATGGTCGTCGGGGTGTGAGTTCTCGGAGATTTCAAGCTCATGGGGCAACGTGGCGGGCTGTGTGAGCAACTGCATCGTAGGGGAGTCGCTTATTCCGCCTTTGGCTTTCAACTCATCCAAGAAGTCAGGTTTCGTTTTCCCTCCCAACACGGCCTGGGCGTAGCTAGCTTGGAAGGTGTTGGGAGGTCCTGCATATTCTAACGGCGACGCATTGTACTTGCCAGGTGATGTGTGGATCTCTTGTGCTTGGGCCTGTGCTTTTTTCTGAGCTTTCGTAAGTTTGGGAGTCTTTCGCGCTCTAGGCTTTTGAGGCGTCGAGCGCGGCTTGTGAGGCGTCGAGCGCGGCGCGTGAGGCTGACTTGTTTTACTAGTTGATACTTTGCTTACTTGGTTGTATGAATGCTTTGATTGGCCTGCCGGTTTACCTAGGAAGAAACATACAAATACAATATTTACTAAAAATAATCTAAACTAGAATTAAAATGGTATGAAGAGTAATGTACCTACCTAATAGAGTATTTAAAGAGCTGAGAATATTATCTAACTAATGAAATGACTGTCATTACTCGTAACGATTTTAGACGAGAATTTATACACTGTAATTATGTGGAATGAAAATAATTAAATCTACGCACATGATTATGATTGAACCACAAATAACTCAAGAGTTTGAATCTTTTTAAAAATTATTATGTCTGAAAGTATGTACTTTTTACCCGACTGCGCGACGCAAAGGAAGATGATGTGTTTATTTAAACACGCTTTTATTTCTTCACCTGTATCCTATCTATGGAATGAAATCTTTGGACCAGATTTTTTTTATATTTAGAAGTAAAGAATGTCTGTGATCCGTTAGTTAAATAATTTTGAACCGATTTAAATCAATCTTGTTACACAGTATTGTGACCTGAATAAAAGCACTAGGATAGGATTTTTTATTCGGATTCACTGAAAGTTGTAGATTAATTTAAATACATATACAGGCCTCATATACAGGGTGTGGCAAATTCTTGGTCACTGAAGGGTAGCTACCTTTTCTCTTGTAGTTAGAAAGTTTTGTTCTTAGGAAACTTCGGTTTTATTTTGAAGAAAAAAATAATTGCATTTTTAGATTTTTTAAAAAAAGTACAGTTAGCCTAAAAAATTACATTTGTCAAAAAAACCAAGTTGGTCTTAATCGACTCTATTTCCCATCAGGAACACTTCTCCCAAAGTAACTTTTCAAATCAAATCGTAAGTTTTTGCAATACTTCAAAAAAACTCATCCCATACATTTTCTATGAAATTTGTAGTTGTAAACATTATAGTGCCACTTATTCGATGGTTATTAATTTAAATTCGTAACTGCTTTGGCATGCTGGGAGGCTATTGTAAAGCCTTAAGCGCCTCAGACAGAGCCACAAGAGAGAATGGTATGCACGGAGCATACCATTTGTACATCTGCAGGCAAGCACTTTGTTCTAAATTTAAATACGCGCTTTACAATAGCCTCCCAGCTTGCCAGAGCAGTTACGAAATTAAATTACGAACGATAGAATAAGTGGCACTGTAATGTTTACAACTCCTAATTTCATAGAAAATGTATGGGATCTGTTTTTTTGAATTATTGCAAAAACTTACGATTTGATTTGATAAGTTACTTTGGGAGAAGTGTTCCTGGTGGGAAATAGAGTCGATTAAGACCAATTTGTTTTTTTTTTTGACAAATGTAATTTTTAGGCTAACTGTACTTTTTTAAAAAATCTAAAAATGCAATTATTTTTTTCTTCAAAATAAAACTGAAGTTTCCTAAGAACAAAACTTTCTAACTACAAGAGAAAAGGTAGCTACCCTTCAATGACCAAGAATTTGCCACACCCTGTATATGGCGCCACTGAAATCAAACGCTCTAACAGCCATTGTGCTGCTGGAGTAAATGCTGAGAGGTACCAACATTTTAAAGTTCCTTGATTTGTGTTTTGTAGCAAAAAAAAACTTTATTCTATTCTGTATCCAGTCCACTTACTTGTAGAAGGCTGTGAGAACTTTGAATATAGCTGTGAGAGGTTGAGATGCTTCTGATTACTGTTGACGGGTATGTTCCTCATGTTTTTGACACGCGGCGGCGCGTCGTCGGACATTCCACCGCCTTCCGGTTTCCGTTTACGAGTTATTAGCTCTGTCTCCCATAGCTAGAACAACATGAATTTCTATAACTTGTACAAAAGACAGCTTTGAGTAAACACAGCAACATTCTGATGTCACTTCTTCATCTTTGGTACTTCTAGTTTATGACAAATTAATACTAATATATAAATTAGAGACCTTTGCCCAAACAAAATTAGTTAGATAAAAAACCTTTTTTTTTGTGGTTATTCATAAAATATAAAATGTTAAATTTTTATACAAAAAAAAAAGATTCACAAAAAATAGATATCAAAAAGTAATCAAAGTAATGTTTCAATTTGAGACTAATTTAAGAATTCATGTTGTTTTGATAATGTCTACATCTAAAATAATTTACCTTGGTAGTCTGATCTTCCATGGCAATAGGATACACAGCTTCATCGCCAGTTTCATTTGCATTTTGTGCTTCCTGATTGTACCCTTCTACATCTGTCATTTCCTCTTCATTAATCTTTGAAGCATTGAGTTTCTCAGCTGCAAGTCTTTTTTGGATCTCTTTGTTTTCGGCCGCGGCGGCTTCGGCTGCCTTATCCGCTATCTCTGTGTATGCTGTCTGGGGGATGCCTCGGGGAAGAAGGGGCACCCGTCTCCGACCTTCGCAGATCCATGCTATTCCAGTGTTGGGTCCTGATAACCTTTACAAACATTGTTAAAGATAATTACTACTTTCAATCACAAAAAGTTATGAAACAAAACTTATCTACTGAAAACTTCCAATTAGAATAATTAGATAGTATTATTTTTAACAGTCTCAGTGAACGCTTTCAAAAACAGACTGGACAAATATTTAAAGCGCACTGACAATAAATAGGATATACATGCATCAGCTCTAAAGCGTACTACACACACAGCAGATAATATATCTTTTGAAATATAAATCTTGACAGATCGCACCAAATATATTTTGTAATTTATATTTGCTGTGTGTGGTCCTCCATAGAATTTGTATGGCTGCGATCTCAAGATTTATATTTCATAAGATATATTATCTGCTGTGTGTGTGATGGGCTTAAGAGCTGCCTGTGTATTATAAATAATAATAATATTTTCTATCTGATACAAAAAACCTGATTTTTATCAGATATTTTTTGACATTTTAACTTATATAGGTTACCTGTCATGTCACTAGAAAAGTATTGTGGATTTGTTGATAAATAATTACACTAGAACTATTCAACTAGTACCCACAAGCAAGATGAAAAATTTGTAATAATTATGCATAATTAGACACGAGGAATACCTACATTAGTACTCTAATATAAAGGAATTAGCTATTAAGTATAAATATTTGCTTCTTGATAAAAAAAATCATAAAGCCTGTAAGATTGTTTTCATAGAAACGTATTTCTGAAATTGTATTTCTGAGATAGACTTGCAATCAGCCACAGCCATCTTTGACTTTGTGTAACAGTTTATAAATAAATCTACAAGCCTACATTGAAATAATATTTTATAACTTACTGTTCAGCTATTGTTGCTAGTAATTGGTCATTTGACACGCGGCGTGCCTCGGCGCTATGCCGATCTTGGCTTATGTGTAAAACAGCGCGCAATTCTTCTAGTAGCTTTTTTCTGTTGTCTTCCAATGCCCCTTGTGCTCTAAACACATTGACCATATTCGAGTAGGCTTCAAGTTCTACAAACAAATGAATAAACCACATTAATACTTGTCATAATAGGAATATCTTTAGCAACAAATTAGCTCCGACCTATAGAATATACGGCAAGAAAACCATAGGAGGGAAAATGTAAGCCATTTCACAAACTAAATTTATACCAAGTCTACGAAGCGTAAGGCGACATTCGTCGCGTGTCATGTTCAGGAGCACGGGCCACATTTTTATTGCTTTGATTTGAACACATAAAAGTGACTCCAGTTATATGATTTTATCCATATTTTCATAAATAAAACTTCTATTGGCAAATATCCATACTGTTTACTTCAAACGACAATTCGTTCATTTTGACACTTGAAAAGAGTCGGTGTTCAGAAATTGTCTATGACAGAAGTGATTGCCAGAAAATAATTTAAATTACCCAAAAACAAAGAAATCGTAGCCAATGGGACAACTGACCTAGTAAAATAAACAATTTAATATTGTATTCGATTATTTTATTTTCTCGCAATCATAGTGAAAACTAGAATAATAATACTTATTCTATTGATGCAAGAAATACGAATACTTATTCGTATGCGACGAATATTAGCATTTTTAAGAATATTCGTATTCGTCAATTATCGTGACGATATTCGATATTCAATAAGTAAACGGTATTCAATAAGTAAAATGGAACGCAACCATAAGCAGTGTCGTCCTATCGGCTACAAACCGTGTAGGTATCCGAACTGATTTTGTTTATGTACACTTAAAAATTTTGGAGCTTATTCTAGTTGATGTTGAGCTCAAATTGCCAAATCTATTAGGTACCATCTGAAGTTCCCTGAGATCCCCTGGAAGTCTGGCGCAATGATTTACATTTTCCTACATTGAAAATAGCTACTCAATAGGCGGGTCCACACAGAGCGAGCAGCCCCGCGAGGCATTTGCCGCGCGAAGCAGCTCGGTTAGTGTGGACGTGTGGCTCGGGCGCGCGCTACCGCGGGCGAGCGTCCGAGCGCCCGAGCCACATGTCCACACTAATCGAGCTGCTTCGCGCGGCAAATGCCTCGCGAGGCTGCTCGCTCTGTGTGGACCCGGCTAATAGATAATTGTGCAACAAGAGAGCAAAGTTGATCTTTGCTTTGAGTGCTGATTTTGAATCCCGAGCAAACGAGGGATTTATGATCGTAGAAATAACTTTTATGCTAACGCTACTTGAGAACTGTCATTTTCGATTTACTTTGACAAGGTTCCATCCCATTCTCAACGCGCGGATAATCTAGCAATCTACCATTAATTAGTGATTGGCCGTTTTTCCACTAGACGGCACGGCACGGCAACGGCAACGGCGACGGCGACGGGCCGGTGGTGGGGATGCAAAAATGTATGAAACCGTGCCGGTGCCGGCGTCGGTAAGTGGAAAGGCGAGCCGTACATTTTCATACATTTTTGCGCCCATGATTGCCGTGCCGTCACCGTCGCCGTTGCCGTTGCCGTGCCGTGCCATGCCAGTGGAAAAACGCTCAATCAAGTTTGTAGAGTAAGCGCCACTGAAGTCCGATAGACGTGGTGCTGCTATCGCAGAACTAGGATATGTAAAAAAATTACTAATCGTATTTATGAAAATAAGGTTTGAACAATAATAATTATGCAAGTTTGTACGTTCTCTAATTCTACACACAAGAACAACTGAACCACCTTGACTTTAGAAGCTTAATAAATTATAATTATATACACGTGTATATGGATTTTTATCACGTGAATTAGCTTAATAGAGTAAATAAAACAAGCATCTAGTTCCCGCTTTTGCCGTAGGACTTAAGTGGTGGCGCGGACTTTAACAAAACATATCAAGAAATATTTCCCCACAACTGGATTCCCTGAAACTCGGGAATTGTCTACTCCAACGTCAATTTAACCAAAGACAAGTATGCGTGATAGAGTTTTGAGCATTTACAAAACGCGTTTTGTTTATTGTTTGAAGTTTGACATTTGCCTGAGTTTCGGAGTAAGTTTTAGTTAGGGTCGGATTCAGCACTGAAGTCCGATAGACGCGGCGCGGCGCTGCTAGGTATCGCAGAACTAGGTTATGTAAAAAAATACTAATTGTCCAAATAAGGCTTGAACAATATAAATTATGCTAGTTTGTACGTTCGTTAGCTATAAACACCGGAACAACTGAACGATCTTGACTAAAAGAGCATTATAGTAAATAAAACAATTAGTTCCCGCTTTTGCCGTAGGACTTGAGTGCTGAATCCTACTTCTAAGGTGTCCGCTCCGCACTAAGGATGTTCGATATTTCGTATCGCAATGTAATATCGTAATGCATTGTTTCGATACAGGTATCGATATAGGGCATTTGATACGATATTTTGTATCGATACAGTATCGAATCAATTCAGGTACTTAGGTAGGTACTTCGATATTTAAATAAATAAAAAAATGTACCTACCTATTTAGTAAACCGCAACCTTTATTATTCTACACTATTTTAATAAATACCTACTGGTTAAAACATTGTAGGTAGGTACCTATTATCGAACCCTGCTATAATACTAATTTTAAACAAATTGTCAATTTTGCACTTAGCGTGAAGAAAAAGTGACTTGAAAAACTCAAAATGTTCATCGATTTACCTAATAAAAATAAAATAACTAGGTTGGCATTGGCAGGTATTTAATTTAGACTTTTGGGGCCTTACCTATGAAAGATGTTTAACGTGAAACACTGGTTAAACAAAGTCCTGTCTTTATTTGTGGATAGTGACAAACAGAGACAGGACGTTGTTCAACCAGTGTTCAACTTTAAACATCTTTCATAAGTAAGGGGGTTGGTGTGTTTCATCTTGAAGTCAAAACAATTTGATACGATACTTTCGATCTGATACACCTTGCATGGTGTTGTATCGATACGCTGGCTGTATCGTATGCCATTGTATCGATACACGCAAGTATCGAATCGTATCGAACATCCCTAGAGAGCGTGTTTTAATTTTTATTTCAAGATTTGAATTTTAACGAAAAAAAGAGAGTTGAAATGAAAAGATTGTTTTGTATTTTGTTTTGTTGTGTGATGTGATAAAAAATAAATCGAAATGACGGACGTGGATGAGATTATATACTTCATAAAATCCTTGAAAAAGGGATTCGACAAAGACTTATTTCAAAGCAAACTCGATGAATTGGCTTACGCTGTTGATACAAATGGCTTGGTGTATGAAGATTTCCACACATTGTTCAAAGTTTGGCTGAATTTATCAATACGTAAGTACTAGTTAGTGTAGCTGTAGCTGTTCCATGGTCTGGCCTGTTTCCCTGCGCTTCTAGAACGTTCATAAGTAAGGGGGTCTATAATCAACTTTTTACAGCCATATCGAAATGGGTGAACCTTGGGTCCTGTTTGGTGCCGACCGATTCTGTGGAAGACCGGACTGTAGAGTACGCTCTACGTTGGATCCTGGCTAACATGGACAACCAGTCTAATTATTCCAGAGTTGGATTTCTTCTTGACTGGCTGACTGGTAAACAATGCAATTTTACTTTATCTGTCTTGTTGATTTCAATAAAATTACATGAGACAGAAAGATACAGTTGTCCCAATGGATCTAGGCATTCGTGAAGTTAGCTGTTTCCATGCACAGTAGAAAATGTTGTATGAAAAAGCTGCATTGCCCATCGAAACGCCTAACTTCACGTACGCCTCGATCCAGTGTGAATAATGTGTGATTATAATCTTTTCATATACTTTCAGCTGCTATGGTATGTGAATCAATCGACATGACTGCCTTAGATGCAGGCTATGAAGTGTTCTTCTCAATGCTAACATTTGAAATACTGGTAAGTAAAGTACCTACTAAAATTAGGACAAAAGAATTTAAGCTAGGTACTTAAAATGAATGATGATTTCAGACGGTCCATGCTTTGAAGCTAGTGTACACATTGACTAAGCCTGTGGATGTGACGAGGAGACGAGTTCGGGAATTACAAGAATATGCCAAAATCAGAGAGGCTAAGAAGGTAAAAGAATATTATGTATTCTATCTGGTAATATACTCCTCAAAACAAAATAGCCCACTTAGAAAAACTTGACTTTGAAATAGTAATGAAAATTGAATTAGGTACCTACAATTTATTTCAATTTTGATTTGAGGAATATGTTACTACTGAAGTTAGGAATTTAGAAGAATATTTAAAAAAAAAATAAAGGACTCATTCAGAAATGTGTTGTGGATAATATCAAAATATTTCAAGTGAGCCCTATTTTGTTTTGAGGAGTATATTTGGTTCCCATAGTACAAGCTTTGCTTAGTTTGGGTTAAGTATGTATTAAAGTTAAAGTGGTTAAGTTTTGCTTATATTTTATACTATTATGTTTGTTAATTTCAGAACATGTTCCGCCAACTGCAAGTACTGTTGGGTCTCTTTAAGGCTTACAAACCAGAATGTGTCCCTGAGGATGTCCCTGCCATATCAATACATGCAGCCTTCAAGAAGTTAAATGTTCAATTGCTTGCTCGGTTCAAGAAAAATCAGGTAATCATTAGCAGTCCCAAGCAAATTCAAAACTTACTAATTTTAAAGATTAAACTAAACATCATGGCTATAAAAAAGTTAATGCTTTAATAATACTAATGAATCTTGACAGAAATGCACCTATCTCCAGTTTGAATAGTAAACATGTAAAATTTTATAAAAAGACAATTTAAAGTAATTCTGAGTGATTTTGTTGAATGAACTACCTACATAATTATTAAACTATGACGAACAATACCACACCATTATTAAAAGTGTGAGAATACTAAGATTCCTTGTTTTGCATTGGAACTTGATTCTTATAGCAATATAACACATTACCTATACCAAACCATGCTGTAATGTTGTTTGTTTAAGCAAGTTTTATAACCCTAGTATATTGCAGGAAAAACGGAACAGACTCAGTAAGGAGAGTCACCACTTACTCTGGATTAATCCATTAAATTCTGTAAGTATTTATTGCAATAAAATATATTTATCATTATTTCTGTTTTTGGATTATTTGAATAATTTATGTCTCGTTCAATTTGTTCTGCCAGGATCGTAGCAGGAACAAGAAAGCAGACCCATTAGTGCCCAACATGCATTTCCATGATGACTGCTGCAGGGACACAACTAAGACTCTTCTGGATTTCTCAGAGTAAGAAAATTTATTTAGCTATAAAAAGAGAAAAAACTACAAAACGGTATCTCTAAGTATAGCACAGAATAATAGTACTACGTACAGAAGACTCACTTCGCGAAAAAAATTGTATAAATAGCGACGCTTGCTGCGACGCAACAAAGTGCAATTCATCTCGCATAAGCGCGTAGTGCCCACCGCTTTAAACACCTAAACATTGCCTCTGTCTCTAACGCATAACTCTCACAACTCACTGTATGTGACGCGGAAGGGTTGTTGCCTTGTCGCATTAATATGTAATCGACGCGAGCGACTGAAAGTGGGAACCCACTGCCATACGCCTACCGGAAGAGACGCGCGGCCAAACGTACCTAAATTGCGGAGTGAGACCCCCCTGGTATTGGTGGTGGACATTTCACACAACGCCACCTAGCTCGAAACTAAGCAATGCTTGTACTATGGAAACCAGCAGTGCGATTCAGACCTCGGAATGTATTCAAAATGTGGAAATACTAAAGAAAATCATCGAATTATAATGGTTGTAATGTAAATACATAAATGGACTAAAAAAACTTTATAACATCCAGACACTAATGCCACAGTATGGTGCCATTCAATGGCAAGGCGACTGAAAACAAACCCGAACAAGAACAGATTGATTATGGCTACACAACTGATCGCATATGAAAAAGGGGAGAAAAAAATATAAAAAAAACACCCAGACACAGAACAAACATCTATGTGAATGAAACATGGATGAATATTGATCATCTGGAGTAGGACTTCAAAAGGCGAGATGACACTGTGATATTAAGCTTGTGTTATTTAATTTCAGCCCAGTATCACTAGTTCAGTACAGTCTGCATCACACTGTGTCTCGACCGGCGCGTCTTCGCTCGCTGCTTTGCAACTCGACCGGCGTCACTCTGCTAGCAGTGTTGGACCACCATCAACAAGCCTTCCTTTCACACGATCTGCACCATTTACTGCACAGCTGTGAGTCCTATTATAATGAGATACAGTTCAATATTGCTCGTAGCTTTATCTTTTTATCTTTGTTGAAAACTAATGCAATCCTTACCCATATCATAAATGTTAAAGTGTGTTTATTTGTTTGTTTATTTGTCCTGCTTTCACGTCAAAAGAGAGCGACGGCTTGACGTGATTTTTTGTGTGGAGATAGTGAGAGGGCTGGAGAGTAACATAGGCTACTTTTTATCTGGGTACCACGCGAGCGAAGCCGCCGGCATCAGCTAGTAGGTAATAAAGTCTAGTACGACCTGCACCATCTGCTGCAAACCTGCAAAACTGTTGCACCATTCGGTTCGAATCCCGTCGGAATTCAAAATTTTGATGATTTCATTTTCAATGAAATACTTTTTTGTTTAGCCCTATGATGTCACAGCACAGATTATAATCAATAAACAAACCTGGCTGACAGCGTTTTTACCTGTTTGCCGTATTCTAGGTCCCATTTATATATTTTTTGTCTTACAGAACCATTGATAATTAATAATTTAAGACTTAAGTACTTTAAAATAGAGTCAACCATCCTTTTATTTCGTTGTACAGGTTTCCTCGACGGGTCTCCCCACAGCTATGCAGAGAAGCAAGACTTGTTGCAACGTCTCGCCGCTTTGCAGCGCACCGTTCTTCAAGGCATCCCGGTTATAACGCGCTTCCTGGCGCAATATCTACCATTTTGGAATGAGAGAGACTACTTTTATGAGGTAATGTCTATAAATAAGGCTTATTTGTATTAAAGATCAAAGTGTTTTCAATTCAAATGTGTTTATTTGAAACAAATTAAAAGGTAGTAGAGTACAAAAAAGAAACGTTGACTACCGTAAAAGTTAAAAACTGAATAGCGGAATCAGCGCTCTCCAAACAAAACGAGGATGGGGTTCCAGCAACTATGTTAAAGATTTGAGAGATCGTCTACCGCGCCTTGGAGATATTCATGATAATGTTTCGATTAGATCGTGAAACAAGAACTTCAGGCAACACTAAGTCAATACAAGGTGTGAAACACTTAAAACTACGGCCCATCTATGAAACTAGCAGCACCGTCGCGGCGTTGCCACCGCAGTGATGGTAATGGTGATGTTGATGATGAAAATATACCTAAAACCTTCTTTTACCCAATTTTTTTTAAAACCAACTGGTAGTTCCTTAGATTAGCGCGATCAAACAAACAAACCCTTCTGCTTTATGTATTGGTATAGAAGAAATAGTTAAAGAAGAAATATAACATTACTCATTAATTTAGCACCTTGATAGTGCAGAACTCAGCTTATAACATTGAAGTCTGTTTTTTAAACTTTTTAATTTACTTGTTTACCACAGATCCTAGCACTAGTTGAGTGGGTGAGCGTGTTCTGCCGGGAACACATCGAGTGCATAGTATCGACAATGACGAGAATCTACCGCCGCGCTAAACCAATGGAACAGTGCGCCGTGCTTAGGGCACTCACTACTATGTATACCAACCTGGTAAGTACCTTGGAACCATGGACCTAGTATAGATATGGACTGCTACACGTTCCTTCTCACCCACACAAAACAAAGAAGGGTATATACAAAATTCTTGTGATAAAAAGAGACAGAGATATCTTTTGTCCCTCATCGCGTGCCGGCTTTTTGTAGGTAGAGAACTTATAAGTTGCGAATTTTGTACTAATATGGACCTTATGTGTACTACGAAACAATGGATTCACTTCATTTTCTGTCCCTTTCGGTGGCACGCTAACTGGTAGTCCATAATCTATACTAGGTCCATGCTTGAAACAAACTACATTTTTGGTCGTAACACTAAGTGCTAGTTCACTGTAAAGTTGTGAGATGGCGGTGTACGACATGAAAAATCCAAAGAGTAGAAAAAGGAGATGTGGGCCTGGATTGCGCAGTACAGTAGCAGTTACGAGATTGTAAGCGTAGTTCCGCTTAATTTGAGCTCATGACATGTTGCAAAGGAACATTTCAATACCATCTTAACAAAAAATATAACTTACAAACATGTTTGAATTTATAAAGTTTTTTGGAAATAGGGTAATAAGTTTTGGGAAATTTAAACCTTATGTTGTCATGTGTTAAGTGAGGCAATGTTTCACATACTAAAAACATACATACTATTTCTACTTTGTCTGTTATGTGCTTATATTGATGTGATTGTTTCAGGTATATGCGAGCACAAAGAGCCGTTACCACTTCTTAAATGTAACGCCTTCTCAGACCAGCTACCAGTTGGTGATACCTGAAGTCGCGGCCGCGCTCAGCGATCTCTGTAACAAGGAACTACAAATCAACCCAGGTATCAGTCATAACATTAAGCCGGACTTACACTACTGAGTTTTTACGGAAGTTTTACTCACGCAAGTGACAATGCAAAGGAAAGAAAATAGCTTTTCCTTTGCATTGTCACTTGCATGAGTAAAACTTACGTGAAAACTCGCTAGTGTAAGTCCGGCCTTATAATTACTTCAAAAACCTCGTAAGCGTCCGCTGAGGGTCGATTGCTAAGCTATTTGTCGCGTCGGAAACAACGGGACGACGACGACGACAGTTACCATTCTATACGTAGTATTATCTATTCCATGCCAAAGCGTTCCAACCCTTGTCCCAACGCTCTCGTCACGCATTCACCAGCTTACTCCTCCAGCGTGCGTAAAGAAGTTTTACTTAATTTTTTTATACGAAATAGATCTATGTTTGGCCACAAACTCGCCTGATGTTAAGCGACGGTGCGGTCGAGGATGGATCACATGGATCTATAAGAAATCTATTCACTCTAGCCTTGAAAGCACCTAAACTATAATCTATAATCTAGAAACTATAATCAACACGTAGGGAGGCAGGGAGTTCCATTCATGGGCAGTATGATGAATGTGGAGCCAAACCTTTGTGTACGAATTTTTGGTATGTCCACGAGGAATGGGTGGTAGTGTGCCGTTCTTCTACTTGTCCTGTAGTGGAAGGGGTAGGGTGGGATAAGGTGATATAGCACTTGCGCACACTCGCCGTAATGTATCCGATAGAAAATTGACAAACATGTTACTCTGCGCCGATGCTCGAGGCTTAAATACAGGGATGAATTTGTTTCAGATGAGCTCCACGTCCTCTTCTCGTCGATCTGGTCGTGCTCGCGGCGCGCAAGTGCTGAGTTGTCCTGCGGCGTGCCCATCGGCGCGCTGCCCGGACAACTCACGCTGGCCTTGCCTCTGATATCCGTGTCAGCTGGTCTCATTGATAGCATGGCCGGACTTATGATACTGTGAGTATTACTACAATAAAGAAGGCTCGCGAAAAAAATTATATATACAGTGACTCTTGCTGCGACGCAACAAAGTGCAATTCAGCTCGCATAAGTGCTTTAGTGCCTAGCGCTATATTCACCTAAACATTGCCTCTCTAACGCATAACTCTGGCGCTGCCTGGCGCGGAGTGAAGGGTTGTCGACTTGTCGCATAAATAGGTAATCGACGCGGGCGGCTAACATGAGAGCCGAGCGAAAAGTGGGAACCCATTGCCATACGCTTGCCCGAAGAGGCGCGCGGACGAACGTACCTAAACTGCGGAGTGAAACCCCCTGGTTTACGAGATTATTATAGATGTAAGAACTCGAAGAGTCTCGAAGTTCTATTCCGAAGAGACAAAGCGTCGGGCGATTGAGCTCCTCGCGAGATTGCTCTAGTGTAAATCAAGTACATCGGATTTCGGGTATTCTTATGAATCTGATGATGATATTGATAACTCGAGTTCCGAAGTTTTAACACGAAGCGTCGGCGATAGAGCTTTCCGCGAGTTTGAATAAATATAGTCACGTACTGCGGAGTTCGGTCAGTTTCGATCAGTACTTCGTTTTAGCAACTACGCGAGTAGTGTGGTATAGGTTATTTATATACTTAGGCTGATTTTAGTCTCACGCTCACCGTCAGCGCTGATAGGCGAGTGATCTTTATTACAATGGAATAAGGATACTGATTGTCCAGCACTGACGAGAGCATTCAGCGTAGCAATTTCTGCTAAACAATCAGTATCCTTATTTCATTGTAATAAAGATCACTCGCCTATCAGCGCTGACGGTGAGCGTGAGACTAAAAACCAGCCGAAAATCAGCCGATAAGATCATGGAGGACGCGCTGATGGGACTTGCAGCTGAGCGCTTGACTAAGAAGGCACGTTAAATTGTCAGTCACTAAAATTGTTTATAACGATCGTTTTAAGTGGCCTAAAATATCCATCACTAGAGTTGGTTAGTAACTCATAAACTTGGTTTTTTCTTTTTTAATCATAAGTTTGGTCTAGCGTTAGCAAACTTTTAGCATCTTTTTATGGTTTACTTGATGAAAAGTATTGCTAAACGGTGCTAGCAATCAATGTATTGTCATGTTTTTATATTAGATCAATGTATCTTTACTTCTACTAGTGATTATAAACAGAAATTACTAGTAAGAATGTACATCTAAAGCATAGATTTACCTATTATTTTAAGCCATGACGGAGGCCTTTAGGCGGCCTAAAAACTCCGTCACCAGAGTTGGCCACTTGCTCATACGAACTTTTACTTTCCAGATACAAGAAGATCATATCAGCGCGCAAAGAGCAAAACGAAAAACAGATCCTCATTCTAAGCCAGTACATGTCAGATATGCTCAACTGTCTATATAGCGAGGAAGCTCTCAGCGGTCGCAAAAACGGCCTCATATTCGAGAGGTTGCACCCACAGCTTGTGTCCAAACTCGGCTCTCTAATCCCCGATGTGGACGCTAAGTTCAGTATAAGAAACCATCTGGCATTCGCGCCGTATACCTACATACAACTATCGGCTATTGACCACAGAGATGCTGATAACAAGATATGGTTCAACGCGGTTGTCGATCAAGAGTTCGGCAGCTTGGGCAAGTTTCTGAAGAAAGCCTTGCCTGAATTGCGAAACCAGTAAATTAAAAATCGTGACGTATAAATTACTAAGTTAGTACGTACGTTGACCAATTTTGTTGTAACTTTAGATTGTAAAATGAACAATATGATGTTGATTGTTGGTGCGATTAATGAGTGTGCCTGAAATGTTAAGCTTTACTTAATACATTATTTGTAATGTTAGTGTAATCCCACCAATTAATGATGACAATAATTTTGTAATACACATTATATCTTGACGCATTTTTGTTTCATTTTTAACACCGACGATTCTATTGTCACACGGTTGTCGTCGACGGTTTTTTATACCGCGATCAGGATTTCAAACATGTACGAAGCCCAATAAAACATTACCATATTTTAAAACCGCGGCTTTGTAGGTGTTCTATTGTTGTTATAAGCCTTTGGCTTGTCGTGCCGATTCGTTAACCAGCGGATTTACTCGCCAATAAATAATCCTCTTTAGATCTACATACTTGTATGCATTTTAATGTCATGGCAAAAGCTTGAAATAAGCGGAATTACGCAACCTAGCGATAGGCAGGCCACACCCTAATGATACTTTTTGCTCTGTCAAGTGTAAAGCGAATAAGGTGAAATGGACAGTACAAAGTCTTTGGTTACACCATATTTATTTTACTGTTGAGTATCGCAGAAGACTACACGATCCTTATGCAGTCAGAAACGAAACAAATACAGAACAAATTCAAGTGACAAACAAAACGTCCATCCGCAGGTATACACAATACCCTTACGGTTGGTTTGGACTGAATGTCAAAATGTACTGATCTGCATAATGTATTTATTCCAAAAAGAACTTTTCCCAAAATGACTGATTTTCTATAGGTCTTCATTATAAAATGTCGGAAATGAAACTGTCAAATGTATGTACAGTCGGCATTAGTCACTCTCTTTATTTTTAAAATAAGTAATAAAATAAAATGACATTCTATAGATAATAGGCAAAAATGGAAAACGCGGTCCGCTTGAGAGATAAAACTTGGGCGGTGTGTCTCTTTCTAAAGGGTGACCATAATTTATAAACTAAACATTCCTAGTCCATAGGGGGTCTTTAACATCATTTTCTGATTTACATGACACGTGATTTCAGGGCATGATATTTCAATTAAAATACTGATGCAATTTTGATCCTTGATTTTGATCCTTGGTTTCGATCCTTGAATTCGATCCTTGATTTCGATCCTTGATTTCGATCCTCGGTTTCGATCCTTGATTTCGATCCTTGATTCTTGAATCTTGAATCTGAAAACTAAAGTCTTGAATATTTGAAGTGACAGCTGTCAAACTTCAAACAGCCATATCTCGGAAACTACTCGTCCTAGACTCCCCGTTCTCAGTTCAAATGAAAGCTATGACCAAGATCTTCATTTGAAGTGACAGCTGTCAAACTTCAAACAGCCATATCTCGGAAACTACTCGTCCTAGACTCCCCGTTCTCAGTTCAAATGAAAGCTATGACCAAGATCTACATTTCAGATGACAGATGTCATTTTGACAGCTGTCACTTTAAATGTAGATCTTAGTCATAGCTTTCATTTGAGCTACAAAGGAAGAGTCTAGGACGAGTAGTTCCCGAGATATGGCCGTTTGAAGTTTGACAGCTGTCACTTCAAATGAAGATCTTGGCCATAGCTTTCATTTGAACTGGGAACGGGGAGTCTAGGACGAGTAGTTCCCGAGATATGGCCGTTTGAAGTTTAACAGCTGTCACTTCAAATGAAGATCTTGGCCATAGCTTTCATTTGAACTGGGAACGGGGAGTCTAGGACGAGTAGTTTCCGAGATATGGCCGTTTGAAGTTTGACAGCTGTCACTTCAAATGAAGATCTTGGCCATAGCTTTCATTTGAACTGAGAACGGGGAGTCTAGGACGAGTAGTTCCCGAGATATGGCGTGGCGGTTTTAAGTTTGACAGCTGTCACTTTAAATGTCAATTTGACATAATCTGTCATTTTGACATGATCTGTCAATTTGACAGCTGCTTTTATTTATTATTTATTTATTTATTTATTTATACAGAAATTTTGATTGTAGGTATAATTTTTTTTTATTTTGTACTTAATTGCACTAAGGTCACGGTAGGAGCATAAGGACATATTGGTCCTCGTGCTCCTACCAGTAGGAGAACCAAGTAGGAGTAAGAGGAAACGTATGATCGTTGTAATGTAGCTGAATGTACCTTTTGTGTCAGACTTTACGGATTTCTGACATTTCAAAATGAAGGCATAGAGAAAATCAGTCATTTTGGGAAAAGTTCTTTTTGGAATAAATACATTATGCAGATCAGTACATTTTGACATTCAGTCCAAACCAACCGTAAGGCACAATACATAGCGGATACGATTGGACAATAAATAAAATAAAAATGCCTCGCACTGGCGAGAGGAAGACAATGCTTCGTTTCACAGTCTAGCGAGGATGCAAACTCGTAATTGCGAATTAATATCATTGTGTATCGTCTGGTACGTGCATGTGTAACAGCCCTTGTTTTATTTTATAGGGTGACTACCATTTTTTATTTCATATCAAACATTTATTTTACCTAATTTTAAACCTTGATCTTTTCCTTCTAAAGTTTACTTTTTAACTAATTAAGAATATTTAAGCTTTAATAATAAATAAGTAGGTACCTACTTATCGGATTTTGTGACATGCAAAATGCGGTAAAATTTCTGTCACATTGCTTCGACATGCACTTGTATGGAATACTTATGTACTGCTCTAGAAATTCACTATTCCTCTACTAAATAAACTCTCATCTACTTAAAATTGATAATTTTTAGAAAAGAAAGCAAATTCGTACTTACAGTTCAAGATCGGTGAAAACTAGCTGATAAGACAGAGGTATTCTCATTGATATATTTTTGTCGCCTAAATACTTCATTAATAAATAAATAATAAATGTTCTTTCCAATCTATCAACTTGTACGTCTTTCGTAAGCAAAGTACTAACTTAAACTTCGCATAAATACTCCCACGTAAGTTCCTTTTCCATTTCCTCTTGTTACTTGCGCTCATTTATTTTTCGTGGTCCGCTCGAAAGCATAAATTATGGACACTCTGTTTGGAGACGGGCACGTAGAGGGGGGCGGCCCACCCCCTCAGTGAGAAATGTTTCCCCCCTGTGTCCCCTATGCCCCTTTTTGCGAGATATCCTCAAGGATACTGTGTTAATCGGACCCTGCTATACTTTTTTGCGAATTACGTCCTTGGTAGTGGACTGGAAAAAAACTGTTTTTTCTTCGTATTATCATCATTTCGTTTTAGATTTTTGTTTATACAACGGAAGAGAATGCTTGTTCTATTGTGCTTTGTAAACATTATTGTAATTTCTGTAGGGTCTATACTCCATTTCGGAAAGATCAAACGACGTTGTTAGATTAATAGGTTAGCGTGGTATGGACATGTGATGAGGAGGGATGAAAGTCATTAGTGTTAGATATTGGATGGATAATGTAGAGGAAGGAAAATATTATTACATAACGAAGATAGGGTAGGAAAATGATGATTAAAAAATGTCTTCATTGTTTGAAAATCAACATTGATGATTGTCAACCTAGTAAATACATGTCGTTGTATCGTTTACATTAAACTATAAATGGTTAGAGGTTTTTAAACACATCGTAATTTTTTTCAGACGGTATCTGAATTCGCGATCTTAGCTATACAGTGGCCTCTCTCTACTAACTGAGCTACCAGGCAATCGACGTCATGGTTAGCCAGCATGATCATTTTTCACAATAGTTTGTGGTTTTGCAGTCTTGTATATGTTTTCGTGTAGTATTTTAAAAATCTAGTCATTATTAACACAGACATTTATAAGAAACATGTTGGATATTATTTGGTTTTGGCGTTAGACCTGGCTAGTATAATAACTTTATAACAAAGGCATACTTACGTATTTTTTACGTTAGACTAGGATTTTTTAAAGTAAAAATGGGACAGACGACCCCATCTCAAAATCAAGATTCATAGACACATAAACTTTTATAATAAGCAGTGATAAAGGAAATATTATGGAAATTATTATTGTGCCATAAAAATAATAAAACCGTGACCATTCCAAAACGGGGGTACATTTGCGGGATAAAAAATATGCGCAACTAGTAACAATTGATAGGGGAAGTAGACAAGGGGTGCGTTCTTAGAGGGATGATATCTGCTATTGAACGCCTGCATCTATGAACTTTTGTTTATGGTACAAACTTATTATACCTTTTGGGCTTTTATAAATCTGTAATCAGGCAATTTATAGTGATTAGGCTGAAAAGGAGTGTGGGCAAAAATGTATGGGCACTTCACCCACGGCCGCCACAGCTCAGACTACTTTTGTTTAGAAGGTATCACATTCATGTATCTCTGTGCCAATGCGCATCAAATTCTGTCCCAGGGTTCTCTATTTATTTTAAGTTGAATAGGTTTAACTTACAGACAGGCTAAAATGGCCGTTACCACATTTTTGGTCATAAATGTATGGACCCACCACGGCCGCCACAGCTTAGAATACTTTTGTTTAAAAGGTATCACTGCCATGTTTATCTGTGCCAATGCGCATCAAATTCTGTCCAAGGGTTCTCTATTTATTTTAAGTCGGATAGGTTCAACTTACAGAGGTGCTAAAATGGCCGTTACCGCAATACCTTTTATGAATCATAATAATGATTCGTAATTATGTTTATGGGATCAGGATTACGCAGGATTACTGGATCAGAATCACAGGATCAGGATCACTGGATCAAGATTACACAGGATCACTGGATCAGGATGACAGGATCAGGTTCACGGGATTAGGATCACGGGATCTGGATCACGGGATAAGGATCACGGAATCAGGATCATGGGATTAGGATTACGGAATCAGAATCACGAGATCTGGATCACGGGATCGGGATCCTGACCGTAGCCAAGTGAGTTATCTGCCATACATTTCAATACGAACTGTTTGGCCACTTGGCCGGCGAATTACTTTCCTCATATTCGAAATGAAAAGCAGTGTTTACTTCGGGTGAAAGATCTATTTATGCACTCGAACTATTGGTGCCCTCGCTATGCTCGTGCGCCAAACCATCTCATGCCTGAATAGATTACTTTCAACCAACTTGTAACAATCTACTAATTGCTCCCTTGTCATAAAATCTGGTACTAGTACTACTCAGGTTAGGTACAAACATGGATTTATCTAGTGACCCCTGGGATAGATTTTAATGCGTCGATAATAAAAAATGCTTAATTTTGTTAGGTCTTTCGAGTCATATTAGTTACATTGCTGGCGGAGCTGGGTGAAGTTTGCCCACTATCGTTTGCTTGCAGCTTGATAAAAAGTAGCTCAAAACATTTTACCAACATAGCAGAACTACGAAAATTGGCTTGCTATGTTTGGTTTCAAGATTAAGAGTGCTATTATAAATAAGTACCGCGTAGAAACTCATATCGTAGCATCATTAAAATAAGTTTACCAATGTGCTACGAGACGTAGCCAGCCTACGCTGCGTAGGCATCAATATCCAAGAACAAGTACCTAATATTTCTTACCGCTACGATTACAAGGAAAACATAAATGAGTAGGTAATCTTTTATATATATGTATGAAAGACTACCACTTGAGACAAGGTTATATTTTTGTCAAGTTCGGACAAGGTTTGTATGAAATAAAGATAGCCCGGGCGGAGTCGGGGCGAGCCGCTAGATTGACTTTAAATAATAATTGTGGAAACGAAAGAGGGATTTTAATTTATTTATTCAAAATGGAAATTGTTTACTTAACAAGTGGCTAAATTAAAAATTTTAAAAAACCGACTTCAATACAAGCTGTTAGGGAGTGTCCACATTGCGTTTTTTGTAGCGCGTTTGTATCGATACAAACGCGTTGCGAACGCGATGCGAACGCGCAGCTCAAAAACGCGCTGCAGAAAACGCAATGTGTACACTCCCGGTTTGCGTTTGTATCGATAAAAACGCGATGCGAACGCGCGTTTGTATCGATACAAACGCGGTTCGAACGCGCGTTTGTATCGATACAAACGCGCGTTCGCATCGCGTTTTTATGGATACAAACGTGTTTAAGCAGGGTGTGCTTTTGTACTTTGCTTTTTTGTATGCTCGTTTGTCTGCTAGTTTGTATGCTAGTTTGTTTGCTAATTTGCTTATTTGCTCTAAGTTTTTCATTTGTTTCGGGTCACTTTCTTCGGGACACTTTTACTTTTGCTTCGGGACAATTGCTAAGGGACACTTTTGCTTGGGGACACTTGCTTCGGGACACTTTTGCTTGGGGACACTTTTTCTTCGGGACACTTTTCCTTCGGGACACTTTTGCTTGGGGACACTTTTGCTTCGGGACACTTTTGCTTCGGGACACTTTTGCTTCGGGACACTTTTTCTTCGGGACACTTTTGCTTCGGGACACTTTTGCTTGGGGACACTTTTGCTTCGGGACACTTTTGCTTCGGGACACTTTTGCTTCGGGACACTTTTTCTTCGGGACACTTTTGCTTCGGGACACTTTTGCTTGGGGACACTTTTGCTTCGGGACACTTTTGCTTGGGGACACTTTTGCTTCGGGACACTTTTGCTTCGGGACACTTTTTCTTCGGGACACTTTGGCTTCGGGACACTTTTGCTTGGGGACACTTTTGCTTCGGGACAATTTTGCTTCGGGACACTTTTGCTTCGGGACACTTTTGCTTGGGGACACTTTTTCTTCGGGACACTTTTGCTTCGGGACACTTTTTCTTCGGGACACTTTTGCTTCGGGACACTTTTGCTTGGGGACACTTGCTTTGGGACACTTTTGCTTCGGGACACTTTTGCTTCGGGACACTTTTGCTTCGCGACACTTTTTCTTCGGGACACTTTTGCTTCGGGACACTTTTGCTTGGGGACACTTTTGCTTCGGGACACTTTTGCTTGGGGACACTTTTGCTTCGGGACACTTTTTCTTCGGGACACTTATGCTTCGGGACACTTTTGCTTGGGGACACTTTTGCTTCGGGACACTTTTGCTTCCGGACACTTTTGCTTCGGGACACTTTTGCTTCGGAACACTTTTTCTTCGGGACACTTTTGCTTCGGGACACTTTTGCTAGGGGACACTTTTGCTTCGGGACACTTTTGCTAAGGGACACTTTTGCTTGGGGACACTTTTGCTTCGGGACACTTTTGCTTCGGGACACTTTTGCTTCGGGACACTTTTTCTTCGGGACACTTTTGCTTCGGGACACTTTTGCTTCGGGACACTTTTGCTTCGGGACACTTTTTCTTCGGGACACTTTTGCTTCGGGACACTTTTGCTTGGGGACACTTTTGCTTCGGGACACTTTTGCTTCGGGACACTTTTGCTTCGGGACACTTTTGCTTCGGGACACTTTTGCTTCGGGACACTTTTTCTTCGGGACACTTTGGCTTCGGGACACTTTTGCTTGGGGACACTTTTGCTTCGGGACACTTTTGCTTCGGGACACTTTTGCTTCGGGACACTTTTGCTTGGGGACACTTTTTCTTCGGGACACTTTTGCTTCGGGACACTTTTTCTTCGGGACACTTTTGCTTCGGGACACTTTTTCTTCGGGACACTTTTGCTTCGGGACACTTTTGCTTGGGGACACTTGCTTTGGGACACTTTTGCTTCGGGACACTTTTGCTTCGGGACACTTTTGCTTCGCGACACTTTTTCTTCGGGACACTTTTGCTTCGGGACACTTTTGCTTGGGGACACTTTTGCTTCGGGACACTTTTGCTTGGGGACACTTTTGCTTCGGGACACTTTTTCTTCGGGACACTTATGCTTCGGGACACTTTTGCTTGGGGACACTTTTGCTTCGGGACACTTTTGCTTCCGGACACTTTTGCTTCGGGACACTTTTGCTTCGGAACACTTTTTCTTCGGGACACTTATGCTTCGGGACACTTTTGCTAGGGGACACTTTTGCTTCGGGACACTTTTGCTAAGGGACACTTTTGCTTGGGGACACTTTTGCTTCGGGACACTTTTGCTTCGGGACACTTTTGCTTCGGGACACTTTTGCTTCGGGACACTTTTTCTTCGGGACACTTTTGCTTCGGGACACTTTTGCTTCGGGACACTTTTGCTTCGGGACACTTTTTCTTCGGGACACTTTTGCTTCGGGACACTTTTGCTTGGGGACACTTTTGCTTCGGGACACTTTTGCTTCGGGACACTTTTGCTTCGGGACACTTTTGCTTCGGGACACTTTTGCTTCGGGACACTTTTGCTTCGGGACACTTTTTCTTCGGGACGCTTTGGCTTCGGGACACTTTTGCTTGGGGACACTTTTGCTTCGGGACACTTTTGCTTCGGGACACTTTTGCTTCGGGACACTTTTGCTTGGGGACACTTTTTCTTCGGGACACTTTTGCTTCGGGACACTTTTGCTTCGGGACACTTTTGCTTGGGGACACTTGCTTTGGGACACTTTTGCTTCGGGACACTTTTGCTTCGGGACACTTTTGCTTCGGGACACTTTTTCTTCGGGACACTTTTGCTTCGGGACACTTTTGCTTGGGGACACTTTTGCTTCGGGACACTTTTGCTTGGGGACACTTTTGCTTCGGGACACTTTTTCTTCGGGACACTTTTGCTTAGGGACACTTTTGCTTCGGGACACTTTTGCTTCGGGACACTTTTGCTTCGGGACACTTTTTCTTCGGGACACTTTTGCTTCGGGACACTTTTGCTAGGGGACACTTTTGCTTCGGGACACTTTTGCTAAGGGACACTTTTGCTTCGGGTCACTTTTGCTTCGGGACACTTTTTCTTCGGGACACTTTTGCTTCGGGACACTTTTGCTTGGGGACACTTTTGCTTCGGGACACTTTTGATAAGGGACACTTTTGCTAAGGGACACTTTTGCTTGGGGACACTTATGCTTCGGGACAATTGCTAAGGGACACTTTTGCTTGGGGACACTTTTGCTTCGGGACACTTTTGCTTCGGGACACTTTTGCTTCGGGACACTTTTGCTTCGGGACACTTTTTGCTTCGGGACACTTTTGCTTCGGGACACTTTTGCTTCGGGACACTTTTGCTTCGGGACACTTTTTCTTCGGGACACTTTTGCTTGGGGACACTTTTGCTAAGGGACACTTTAGCTTGGGGACACTTTTGCTTCGGGACACTTTGCTAAGGGACACTTTTGCTTCGAGAAACTTTTGCTTCGGGACACTTTTACGAAGGGACACGTTAACTTCTGGACACTTTTGATAAGGGACAAACTAGCATACAAACTAGCACACAAACTAGCAGACAAACATCAGACAAACTAGCAGGCAAACTAGCAATCAAACTAGTAAACTACAAACGCGATGCGAACGCGCGTTTGTATCGATACAAACGCAATGCGAACGCGCGTTTGTATCGATACAAACGCGATGCGAACGCGCGTTTGTATCGATACAAACGCGCGTTTTTATCGATACAAACGCGGATACGCGCTGCGAACGCGCGTTTGTATCGATACAAACGCGCGTTTGTATCGATACAAACGCGCGTTCGCAACGCGTAGCAAAAACGCGCTTCAGAAAACGCAATGTGGACACTCCCTTATTGGGTAAGGCTAAGGGTGAGCTGATTAAAATGAGCCCAAACATGGATGTTCTACTGTTATTCACTGAGAAGTTCCATTGATCAGGTCCTGACTCCATCATCAGATCAGCCAGCCGTCACCATATTATTACATAGTAGTCGAAACTTGACCGACATGCTGAGTTCCAAGTTTCAGCTCAGTCGGCCAATTTACTGAGGAGTTCTGTTGAACAGCTCCTGACTCCAGCATCAGATCAGTTCAATGTTACCATAATATTGAATTGTCATCGATAACCTACAAAGCTTTTAAAAAATACCCTAATCGCTTCAAGTGTGCCTATAAAATTTGAAGAGTTACCTCGATTTCTCCAAGATCCCAACCTCAGATCCTGACCTGATGACCAAAAGGACCAATTTTAAAGTGTACCCTTTCAAACAAAAAAAGAATTTTTGAAATCAGTCGAGGCGTCTTCGAGTAATCGGTGAACATACATAAAAAAAAAAAAAAAAAAAAAAGATTCCGACGAACTGAGAACCTCCTCCTTTTTTCGAAGTCGGTTAAAAAAAGAATTGCTCGCATATTAGTTCATTTTCGCTCTGCGATCAGCTCTTCATATTGCTTCATATCTGGACCCTTGCACACTTTATCCCTTCTCAAAAATCGCTCCCGATGTCGTGTTTACGTTGCTGAGTAACTATTGCTCCCATTCCTGGCTATTGTTAGGGGTGGATGGGATTATTGAACTTTGCGAGTGCTTTGCATGTGTGGATGGGATTTTGAATTCTTGTAAGTAGTTCTAATAAATATTTACGATAGATTAGATTTTTAGTACTTACCTACCTAATATATATTTTTTTAAGTTTGTTAAAATAAATGCTGAGGATCGTCTTTTATTTCAGAGCTTGTAATACAATTCCATATTTTTTCGCTCTTGTTGTAACATAATTCATTATTTTTAATACCGTATCAGGATATTTGTTCTATTTTCTAATAGAACATTATACTCATCCGGTATTCCTTTCGAACAAACACGTACAAGCAATCCGTACCGGATGGCGTCTGCTTATAGCGTCTACTTAGGTTGATAGCTATTTGCAGACGTGTTTCCTAACGTCAAAGCTCTTATAAACCTCTAAATTCTGCAAACACGGTATCGTGTTAGTGCGGAGCTCGGCTGCTGTCTGTATCCGAATCGATAAAATTCGGGTCCGTACGGGGGCGCGTCGCCATGGCAACGCTCTGCCCGCCCCGCCCGCCGCATCCATAGTACACCGATGTTGACTGAGACGGATAGGGTAAGAGGCTTATTAATGGTTTTATGTTACCGACTCACCTTCAATTTTGCATGGATTCGTCTTGACTGTCTTTGATGAAGCAGCTTTCGCAACTACCCTGCAAAATCTTGCTATACCTACCCTTGTCACTAACCTGTGGTTTTGCTTCCACATTTGAAATATTAATTCTTGCAGTACAGAAAGAAAGTTGCAAGTTTTATACAGAGTACGTGAGTAAAAGTTGATGGAAAGTGGAGAATGTGGGCCTGCAAATAACGGGGGTGCGCGGCCATCTTGGCAGCGCCAGACCGCGTGACGCCATTACGGGTGCGTTTACATCTGCTCCCGTGGCACACAGACATTATTCTCAGCCGCTATTATATGAAAATTGGGATCTGTTTTTGCTTTTTGGTGGTATATCCTAGATATAAAAATACTGTCATTTATAAGCAGTGAGCAGTCTTTGTTAGTCTGTCATACATATTTTATTACTTAAGTAAGTATATTATTATTTTGGTTTCTTCTGGAACGTTTCCGAACCTTTGATCCGTTAAAATAGCAGAATAATGTTATCAGCCGCTATTATTTGAGTATTGAGATCCGTTTTTCGCATTTTGTGTAATATTTTACTTCTGTTTTTTTTAATTTGCTTCCTGTCTTGAACGTTTTAAAACTGTCTTTTTGATCATTTTGCGTTTACTCACTTGAGATACCTAATGTAAAATTGGACACGTAGGCTATCTACTCGTAATATTATATACTTAGGTACATATAATCCGTACCTCCGTACCTATATTATAAATGTGAAAGTGTGTTTATTTGTCCTGCTTTCACGTCAAAACAGAGCGACGGATTATCGTGATTTTTTGTGTGGAGATAGTTCGAGGGCTGGAGAGTAACATAGGCTACTTTTTATCCGGGTACCACGCGAGCGAAGCCGCTGGCAGCAACTAGTATTGTCATAAATGTGAAATATTGTCACTTTGATGAAACAATAACACATGTTTGGTTAAAGGTAGATACTATTATAATATTATGTAGGTAAGTAGGTTAAAAATTATTTCTATGAAGTTAATTGATATTTCACTGGCTTTCACGAACTTTTTCGTTTGCTACAGCCTAACTGTGATGCAAATGCACAAAAAACGCTGTGCTTTATAATACGATACGATGCAAAGTCACGACTCTCAAACAAAGGCCGTGCACAGCGCTTCAAAGTGGTATTAAAGCGAATAATGAAAAACCTTGTTAGTCTTAGCTGCGAGCAATAACAGCGCTCGCAAAGGAACGTGGAGCAAAATAAAGCAAGCGTCCCGTGCCGGCGTCTGAGCCTGTATAAACCTGTATAAATGCAGCACATTTCCAGCCGTCTACCTCTTTATTGCCCGCGCTGGAAGACAAAAGAACTAAAATGCGCCTCGGAATTATTAATAAGAATTTATCTCGAGCCATAACTGCACCAGCTGTTTAAAATTCATGAGATTCTTTAATAAATCAGGCTAAGAATTAAATGTAATATCTCGGAATGATCTAAACCGGGAAAGGACTGTTTGAACTGGCAGTGTAAACAGTTGAGGGAAAGTTTGCGCCCTCGCCGGAGCGCTGTGCCGGAACCGGCCGCTGCCGACGGCTCCCGGGACCCGCGCCCCACATTTACTTTGACACTCGCCTACAACTCGCCTACTTGAAATGTATAGTGCTAGTTTACTTACTGAACATAACGAACCTACATTGTGTAAAACCTCGTGTTCTCTTGAAGAGAATATAAAATTGATTTGTACGTGTAAGATTAAATAAAAACAAGTCCAAAAGCCGCCAATCCTAAAAAAACTTACGACACCGAAAAATTACGAATTCTTTAAAAGTTTTTACGCAGCTTCTCTCTTAACATTTCAGTGACCCGGTAACCTAACTCAAATATTAGGTGTAGGTATAGCGAATAAAAAAGTTTTAAAAGTTTTTATGGAACGGGAACAAAAAATTATCAACACCACTTTAGTGGAGATGTTTAATTATTTCTTGTGATTTGAATCACTGAAAAAAAATACAAGAAAGATGATTTTATTGAAATCTCTCCCGATCGAATTACTCTCCCATTTGGTCAACATAGTAGGTTTACATAAAAAATATTTATTGTTTTTAACTTGGGGCGACTCAGAAAATTTTAAGAAACATTTTTTGTCTACATTAAGTATGTAATCAGTGTAAAGCATTTGTTCACCTTATTTATAAACTTAAGTATAAATAAATTACATTTACGTATTTTATGTTATATACGTCACCAAGGTGATGGCGGTATAAGCTAAATGTACATCTACTAAAACGCCCTATTATAACTAGGGGCTGGAAAAATAACGAGAGAGGCCTTTACTCTGCACTAAAACTATGTAGGTACTTAGACTAGGTAATATTAAAAAAATTACGTTGCGTTGTTTGCCAAAATGAAAAAGCATTCACCAGCAACGCCAAGTCGCCGTCAAGATAACACACGCAGCATAAACAGCTCTGCGCTATCTCACGTCGGAGACAATAATAGAAATATGTATGTTAGCTGTAAGGTATTTATTGCTATGGGCCGTAGACTAAGTAAAATAACATCTTGTAACTTATTCTAATGTTGCCTGAAATAAAGTTTATTATTATTATTATTATTTACCCAATTTTTCCTAATTTTCGCGATACATAAAAGCTTTCATCTGCGGCCGTGTAAAAAGGGCCGTAAAAAGTCGTTGGTTGACGCAATAAGGGGCCATGAATCTTATTGGTGATTTATAGCAGGCCCGGCTAGCTACTTAATAATAAGCTGTGGCTGCCTATTCTCTTGTCTATTCCTTGCTAGGGTTGCTGCATATTTTATGGTATTTATGAATTTCTCGCGATATTTAGTAGAGATGGTACCTCTCAAGAAGATCATTCGTTTGATACAGCTAGTAGATGTAACAAATTTGTCTGATTGATAAGTACGCATAAATGTGAGCACTATGTTGAATGAATCTGTGTTTTCCGTCAAGACAACCCTCAGTCGGGTTCTAGTTTACAGACTTGTCTTGTTTAAGCTCTCCAAAAGAGCTCCTCACCTGTCTCACTTAGAAGCCTAATGTAACTTAATCCTACTTCTTGTAAACTAGCTGGGAAGTTTAAGAAGATTCGTTTGTCATCACATGCTGGCATAATCCAGGAGCTTAAACCCTCGAGATAAGGTAACAAGGGGTAGGTTTTCCCTCAGTACAACCCTTCTCTAATCGTTTTCTTTAAACATGAAAATACTTTATCTGTTTTATTCTTTCATTTGTTCCGCTCAACGGATCGCAATCATTTTGTGCAAAGTTTGGCACTCAGCCAGGGGATTATAGTCTTCGGAATAAAGAAAGGCAGGTGTGCTTATGGTTTTAATTAATTTGAAATAAGTATGCCTTTGAAATAAGTATTTCTTAACTTTAAATTGAAATTAAATAGGTACCTACTTTAGTGTCCTGACTTTTAATTCAGATAGTGTCCATAATAATTGTATGGTGCGCGATATTGTTGTGCTATGAACTATAAGTTACATGCTATCATAATTATAGCGTAGTCTGAAATGCGCTTGACTGAAATAATTTATAATTATATTTTTTTTCCAAGACATTCTTTATCTCATAGGTACAACATAAAACACACAGAAAACAATAAAGGGTTATTTTCACATGAATCTGAATGGTATTCTAAGACTACATTCTGAAGTGGTCCTAAAACAATGTTTTTTTAAAATCATATGCTCAAAAATATGTCAATCAGAGTTGTATTTATCAAACTCAGTACTAGCAAGCACGATTATAAGTACAAATTGCACTGACAGCCAGGAATAATCTGTAGAGCACGTAATTTCGTAGCACTTGCTACGAGACTGCTACGAAAAATCCAATATGAAAGCAAAGCAAAAGACCTTAGAAACTTCCAACAGCCGGACAGGGATAAAGCCGGGTTCAGCACAAAATGGCAGCAGTGTAAGTAATGTGCGCAAGAAAATATTCAATCAAGTTTATAGCGTCGATTCTTCCTGCGACACGGCGCGGGGATCAGGGCTGCCTCGCTCGGTTTTTCCTTTACTATCTTTATTAAACGCTAAAGGACCGGTATAGAAAGAATGGGACGGTCGTGGGTCAATAGATGTTTCGTTTCGGAAAATCGAGTATTGAACGGCAAAGGAGAACATGGTGACAAACCCAACTGATAAACGGCGAAGAACTTCCAATAAATCAAGTAGAATACTAAAAAAAATGAGGCGTTTATACATCTTTTACTAGATATTTATACAGTGTCAAGAGGCAATCTTTGCCTACACTTAACGGGACACTGTAGTGTCTGGGACAATGTTGAGGACACGTTGTTTTTTTTGTTGTTTTTTAGTATTTTAAACTCTTAATTATTTGATTAAAACTCTACCATAACAGTCCACGAACAAATATCAACTTTTACCCAAATTTAAATTGTAACAATACAGCCATTTTTCTTTAAGTAGAATAAAAGGTTTTCCTTTTAGATGAAAGTACCTGAAAGGTGGCAATCCTATTTTATCTCGTCCGTTCAAGGCTCATTTGGCTCAGCGTAATGGCGAGCGCGCATTCGGGTAACCAACGACGGCTTATGCCATCATCTTGGCTTGCACGTGATGTAAAAGTATTTAATATCCTTTGTTCGCAGTATAAATAAGATTTTGATAGGAGAATTTTATTTTTATTCACTGGAAGTTCAGTCAAATAGCTTCATTAGATCAACTCTCAGAGCGATGCCACACGGGCGCGGCCGATCCGTTGCGTCGTCGTAGCCGACGACGTGATCGCTGGTCGCTTCGTTGTTTTTCCATATAAGTCAGAACGACATGCCACACGGTGCGATAATACGACGCGCTTTGACACAATACTATGTCAAATCGCTGCTGCGACGACGCGAGCGACGCAACGGATCGGTTATCTTGCGGTGACTTGGCAGTCAACTTTCGGTATTCGACCATTTTCTACTCAGTTTCGTTGATCAACTCCTGATTTCAACATTAGATCACACGGTGCGTTAAAACGTCGCGTTTAGACAGAATACTCTGTCATAGCGCTGCGACGGACGATGCAACCAACGGATCGGCAACGCCCGTGTGGCAACGCCCGTGTGGCATCGCTAATTTTTTCGTCACGTCACAATGTTTTCTTGTGGTGACTTGGCAGGGATGATAAGTTTCGGTATTCGACCATTTTCTACTCCGTTTCGTTGATCAACTCCTGATTTCAACATCAGATCAGCTCTCTGTCACCATAATATTGAATTGTCGCCGAGAAACAATAAGTGCGATAAATTAGGTGATTAACTTAGGCTGACCAAACTTAGGATTCGACCTAACTGGATTAAGTTTTTACTCGAGAGTATGCACATAATAATGTTCGGTTGCGCTTTCTAAACAATTGTATTTCGAATTATGTCGGCTAGTTACTCTGGAGTAAGATGACTTTTGGTCAAATCCAGCCTTAATCGGACACCGAAAAGTGATTTATTAAAGTAACTTTTGATTTTTTGTATAACTTAACGTAGGTACATACAAAAGTGAATAAAACTTGTAATATACTGAAGCCTATAGGTACATACATACATCTCTTCTAGATGGCATAAACATCATCTGTATCTAAGCAACCTACAGTTAAGGGGATGCTGAAGTGCCTGTGTCCTAAACTTCAATTAAAAAACCTATTACTAATTTAATTAACTATTAAGTTTGAGATGAAATCTCTTGAAACTATTTTACGAATAGAAACTACGTTAATGTTAAAATATACAGAATTCCTAAGAACGGCAGGCCACTCAGATTAGACAATGTCCCCGAATGTTGATTATAAACACATCAACAACGTCTAGGGATATTTCGGATTTTCTCATTTTACTCAAAATTTGTTAAAGACAACGTGCAACATATTTATATTTTTAAAAAGCCCATTTAGCAGAGTAGACTTTGAAATTAAATAGAAATATTTTTTTTGCATAAATAAAATTTTATTCAAATAAAAACAAAAAATGAAAAAATGGTAGAACTAAGGATGAATGTGTTTTTTAAGAAAAAGTGAAAAATTGAGTGAAATGATTCCGATTTTTGCAATTATGCGAAAAATCAGTAGTCAGTTAAACCACCCATGGCGTTAACAATGGTCCTGCAACGGTTTTTCATGCTTTGAATCAAGTTATCAAAGTCTTGCTGCGGGATATTGTCCAAGTCCTGCTAAGATGCAAAAAAAGCTGCTCTTTAGTCGCAATGTTTGCAGAAAAAATATTCATATCCCTTCTTTGGAGCATGCCCCACGCGTGCTCTATGAGGTTTAGGTCTGGTGATTGCGTGGACCGGTTTAAGACCGACACGTCGTGCTCCTGAAGCCAGCTGGTCACCACTCGCGCTGTGTGCGGACGGGCGTTGTCGTGCAAGAGCGTGAAATCTTGGCCCATTTGTAGTCGATGGGGGTAGACTATTGGTACTAGCACTCGGTTACGGTATTTTTGAGCTGTCTTGGTGTTTCTGATCCAAACGAGGTCTGTTCTTCCACCAACACGAATTCCCGTCCAAACCATAATTGTTCCGCCGTGATATGGATGGACTTCCTGGGGTTTTGCAGACGGCTCTCACGACCAGGAACTCGCCATACACGTACTCTTCGTGAATCGGGATGGAAACCGAATCGGGACTCATCGGTGAACAGCACTACAGACCACTTTTTATCTTCCCAGAGCAAATGTTCACGAGCCCACTCTAATCTTCGTCCACGATTTCCTCGGCGGAGTGCTGGAGTACGAAGTGGTCTGCGAGCATGAAGATTAGCTTCATGCAACCTTCTCCTCACAGTTTGGTCACTCACAAGCAACTGGTGCTCTGACTGGAGCCTTTGAACCAACTGCACGGCCGTAACATTTGGTTGTCTTCTAGCGGCAACTTGCAAAAATCGGTTTTGTCGTTGGGTGGTTATGCGCCTCCCGCCTGGGTGTCTTTCGGCCACTTCACCGGTAGCACGATAACGTGACCATAATCTTGATATCACGTTTTGTTTTGTTCCAATCTCCTCAGCAATACTCCGCTGAGTAGCCCCAGCTTGGAGCATGCCTACTGCCCTTCACATTTCATCTCTAGTTAAATGGCGCCGCTGCATGATTCATTTAGCGGCATAAATTCGAAATTAATCGTTAACTTTTTTTAAAACATCAATTTGGCACAAAAAATTACCAAAAACTATGGTAGGTAAATTGAAAACTTCGACCTTTGCTATTGTAATACCGCGCAAATCTTTTGTTTTTAATTTATTTTTTCAAATTCATATTTGGAATCATTCAAATAGGCCTTTAGAATAAGGTTTCTTCAAAAGATCTTAAAACCGGCCAGTATTTTTAGAATTTAAGAACTTTATACAAAATATCCCTAGACGGTGTTGATGTGTGTATTTTACCCTAGTAAATGTTTCTGAGAGAATCTTTAGGTGGAAATGCAAGCCACCTCTGTTTGTCACACAAACACATTTGTTAATTAAATTCAAGCACTATAGTAGATATAAAAAATATTTAAATTGGTTTCTGGTGTTACGAATTACTATGTTTAACCGACTTCAAAAAAAGGAGGAGGTTCTCAATTCATCAGAATATTTTTTTCATTCGGAGCTGTTCCCCAAACACCACGATTACCTACTCGAAGAGGCCTGGACCGATTTAGAAAATTATTTTTTTGTTTGAAACCTTTACTTGGTGCCACAAAAATTTGGTGAGGGAGGATCTGTCGAGGATCTTCGGAGTTATGAACATAAATGTACCTCGAGAGTGCAGAAAATTGCTCAGTTTAATTGAACTTTGAAGTAGATTTTTTAAAATTTTTAATTTAGCCACTGGTTTTTATTCAAATAACATACTTACTTAGTTTTTTAATACATAGAACATTTCACTGGGTAGATAATTACTTTACATGTTATTAAATGTCTCTCATACATACTAGACTAGACAGTGGCAATGATATATTTATTGAGTGGTCATATATTTAGCACTAAAACATTTCGAAATAAAACGGACATGTTTTCTTCGAAATTAACGACTTGGTGTTTCCGTGTTTTTTACTAGACTATTTGCAAGTTAAAAGAAAAAAATATTATCGTAGCTCGTGTTTGTGTTGATTACTTTCCTTTCATATTATTTTCGTATATAACTACCGTTGATTAGAAAATGTTCAAAGGCTTAGTTATGTTAGGCTGGATTCAGCCAAAAGTTACTCCAGAGTAACTAGCCGACAATTCAAAATACAATTTTTTAGAAAGCGCAACCAAACATTATTATGTGCAAACGAATTATCCTGGTTATAAGGTGTCAACTTTACAATGTCAAAATATTCAAAGAAACAGTAGTTTATTCTCGAGTAAAAACTTAATCCAGATTGGTCGAATCCAGCCTAACTTATCCTTCAGGCAGCCGAGACGTCGACGTTCGTGTTCCGGGATCATGAATAATTCGTATTCTGATGATGTTCATCAGATCCTGGAAATGTAAGCATTCTCAATTAGATGCAATGTTATCTTCCCGTAAATGAACTTACCTGAAAATACAAGGAATATTATCTAGCTAAAACACGGGAAATCTAATTTCCAGCCAGTATAATATTCCGGTCTTGTATTATTCCGGTCTTGTGTTTACAGCGCACATTAGATACTAGGCTTGTTTTAACGTTTCATTGAAAATGAAAAGTCTTTTCAAAATGTTCGATTCCGACGGGATTCGAATCCGCATTGATTGAAGTCATTTCCGTTAAAGGTTCCAAATATGCAGCTGTCGTTTAAAGTGACGAGCACCTCGCTCACGGATTTCACCATCGCTGATTAGCACTAACCAGCTGTTATTTGTAGGTTATTTTTACTTGCTGTGTAACATTATACAACTACTAATCAAAGCTTTATTAGGAAATCGAGAAATGAGCATTAATTTTCACATAATAGTATATTATGCTACTAGTGAATAAAGGACGGATTTAAAACGAGGGCCATAGATGAGTCACGAGCAAGTGAAGGATTCTAACTTGATTGAATCACGAGCGTAGCGAGTGTTAGAATCCTGAACGACGCGAGTGATTCATGGCTCTCGATATAAATCCGTTTTATTCAAGAGTTGCATACTATACTTTATACCATGACTACGAGAAAAAGAAAGTAAGTAGGTACCTACCTAGTTGACGTAAACCAGCCGTGATTTGATGGGTAGCAAGTTCGGCCCTCTCTTTCATAAACTCAGATGTTAACACATCTTCTTCATCACTTGAATGCATTTTCAATCGATTAAGTCACAAAAACTAATCTTTGTGTTCGTACAAAATAGCGCCAATTTACTAATGACAGCAAAGAACACAAAACAGTTTATAATCTATGCTAAACTCCTTCTCATAAATTTCGACCAATCAAAACACGCGAAGTTAATAACTACTCGCGATTTGATTGGTCAATATTACGAGCGAAGAAAATGTCGACCAAACACATCTCACTAGTAACTCATTATTCCACTAGTTGAATAATGAAGCTCATTATTCAACTAGTGGAATAATGAGCTTTTTATTCACTGTTTTCAGGGACTAAAGTAAGCTTTTTAGAGGGGGAATGGTATAAACTGTTTTTATTCCTACATTTATCCAATCTCACTTATACAACTTTTTTGCATTTAAAAAAGATACACCAGAAACAACAATTTAAAATTCACATAGAGAGCTGCTCTTCACCATATTCGCATTTTCATGTCATGTCCAAAAAAATTACAAGGGAAACGTAATAAAATCTCGCGGAAAATTAATTTCGATGTCCTCTCTGGATTTATTACCCCCGGCTAAGGTACACGCATGTATTAAATTTTCCACCCCAAACGGGGCTGTCAGAATTAACCTCGCTTCATGGACCACCTCGGGCTCACTGCATTCGTGGAATTCTTCACATAATGCAAGGGTTGTTAAACGAGAGTAAGGGACTTGTATTTTGCTTTTGAATAATTTTATTGTATTTGCCGAAACTACATCAAAATGTACCACAAAGCAACACGTACATACCTAACCAAAACAAATTAAGTTTGGAGTTTCTATTATGAAGCGAGTTCTTTGTTCAGCATCAGAGTAGTGGTGACCCGCCCATTAGAGTAAATAAAAGCTTGCACCTGCGTACTATCAAATTCAGCTCCATCGATTTCCATGCATCTCCCGGGGATTCTCGGAAACTGTCCATGCTATATAAATATTCGTAGAACATCCCTCGTCAAATATTAACTGTGTATAACGCATGTAGTACCTCCCGCCTCCCAGCGGCCGATGCGATGTAACCATTGGCAACGGCTGCTGGAATGGCGGAGGATAGCGTTTGCAATTGCACACAGAGATACGTCTCGTGCTGCTACCGTGAACCACTATACATCTAAACGATTGCTAGATAAGGTCGTGAATAGCGCGCTGATGGAGTTATAGATGTGTTGCATCAGCTCGCTGGCACCTGATTCCCGGTAGCGGGCTGGTGGCAGGCGCTGGGTGTTTGCCGGCCGTCGCTTTGTGCTCGCTTAATAAGTACATGGTGGATGCACACGACAGCGTTGACGTGGCGTAATTACGTGGAGAGTGGACCCTGCCCCGCGCCCCGCGCCGACCGCCACTCGCCCGGGACCTTGCATCAAACGAATTCGATATTGGATTCGTTAATTAATTCTACCTTTGTGATAGGCATTTCGCATTCGATGAGCGAGCATTGACGGACGCAGGGACTGAGCACTAATTAAGGGACTGCGATTGGTCTGTTTTGTTTGAAAGGAGAGACAAGAGACTCGGGTTCTAGGGGTTCAGTCGATTTGTCAAGGGTTACTGGAAGTTCCAAATTAAATCTGATATGATAGTCTCGTGGCATAGCATGAATGAAATCCAATCCTTCTTATTTGCAGCATATTGCAAGGTACAAAACATGCGAATTTTGTTAAACACTTTTCTCTGCCCAACAAAAGCATGTACCTACGAGTACATCAGTTACCTATTAAACTCATAACGAGTCGTCATCTTTGTAGTAGTTATGACTAGAATCTTCGTATCAAAATTCTGTATAATATTTCACGTCTGCCTCGTAGGCATGTTTTACGGCTGACGATATTTCAGCCGACATGACACATCGCGCATCCAACTAGCATAACAGATGACTCTTGTGGTCGGATAATATACACCATGTATTATATTAATTGTCATATTAAGTTTCAGCATAGGATTTCTGGATGAGGCGGGTGGAGGAAATCTTGAGTCTTGGGAATCTCTTGCCCGACATATCGAAGAAGCTACATGATTATAGATTTGAGGTGGATGTTCTTATGAGTGAGCAATCTTTAATTATAATTTAATAACAAAATAAAAATGAAATTTTCTAATTTCCTTATAAATACAAGAACTTTACAAACATAGAAAATATTCTTACAAATACTATAATACCAAAGCAGAAAGAAACACTGAACATTACACTGTCGTAACTGTTTAGCATCATATAATTTTGCTAAATCTTTAAACGTTATTTTTATGTAGTACTTAGGTACTTAATTCTAAACTAATAGTTTGGTCAAGTTAGCTCAAAAAGTACGGGTAATAATCGGGCTGGGGGATCCTGGTGGATAAACCCAACCTTACAATAATTCAGATAGAGCTGAAAATTGTATAATAAAGGTCAAAGTTCGCAAATAGGTTTTTTTTTAATTTTTCAGTCAAGCGGTAAGTTTTGACCAAGGAAGTTAGTTTATAAATTCCTTGGTTTTGACATAAAAATAGGTGAAACAAAAATTTAGATTATGCAAATAACTATAAAATTGTTCATACTCTTTTTTTTTCATAAGAATCACCATTTCTAAGAATTAGCGATACAAAAAGTTGTGTAACACAACTGTTTCAACTAAATCAAAAAAGTTGAAAAAGTTGTGTTACACAACTTGTGTTCTCCGTAACATGCATACGTTTCCACGTCACCTGTGAGGTGGTTTACTTGAGGCGTATTTTAACGTAGTTTCCCCGGTAGGCCTACGATCTAATATCGGCTTGTTTAATTATAAAATACTAGCTTCTGCCCTTGGCTTCGCTCGCGTGGTATCCGGATGAAAAGTAGCCCATGTCCTATTCGCGGTCATTATCTAATATTTTAAAGGAGACTGTTTTTAAGTGGTCTATGAACCAATAGCCATACTGCTATGGTATTTCTGTGGGGATACCTCAACTACATCCTTGTGCAAGGGGGCATCAAAATCCAACCCGGCAGTTTTGAGAAAAATAATACTTCAGAATTCACATTTCTTGCAAAAATGTTTTTATTTTAGAAACGTTTTGAACGGTTATTGTGGTTAGTGTCTGTAAAGTTCAGACTACAATGTAATAATATGGTGACAGCGACCTGATCTGATGATGGAGTCAGGAGCTGTTCAACAGAACTCCTCAATAAATAAGCCAATTGAGTTGAAACTCGGCATGCCTGTCAAGTTTCAACTACAATGTAATAATATGGTGACAACGAGCTGATCTGATGATGGAGTCAGGAGCTGTTCAACAGAACTCCTCAATAAATAAGCCGATTGAGTTGAAACTCGGCATGCCTGTCAAGTTTCAACTACAATGTAATAATATGGTGACAACGAGCTGATTTGATGATGGAGTCAGGAGCTGTTCAACAGAACTCCTCAATAAATAAGCCGATTGAGTTGAAACTCGGCGTGCCTGTCAAGTTTCAACTACAATGTAATAATATGGTGACAACGCGAAACTGCAACTAATAGGGACTGCAAACTCGAAAACTATAAAAATAATAATGCTAGTGTACTTAAATGAGTAGACAACTACAGAGAAACAGTCGTCTAACATAGACTTTTATAATAGCCTAACTTTTATGATGATCAGAAAACGAGAGCAAAATTGATAATGACAATTGATAGTGATCAGTCATTGTACATGCATGTAAAAAATGTAACAACTGCGAAAGAATTGTGGGAAAAACTACAGCAATTATTTGATGACAACGGCTTTTCGAGAAGAATTCTGCTATGGAATTTAACAAATTAATATTTTTATTATTATTTATTTTATTTTATTTACCTATTGTGTAGAATTATACATTGTCTTAGAAAACGCAACATTCTAGTTACAAACACTGATAAACAAAATCATGCCAATAAATGAGGTTACTAGCTTACTAGTAAAATAAGGATTATTATAAAGATATAATTCAGCACCTCCAATATTTCAAATAATCACAAACATCCATCTATGCAATACAATAATTCTACACAATAGGTAAATAAAATAAAATAAATAATAATAAAAATATTAATTTGTTAAATTCCATAGCAGACTTATTCTTCTCGAAAAGCCGTTGTCATCAAATAATTGCTGTAGTTTTTCCCACAATTCTTTCGCAGTTGTTACATTTTATACATGCATGTACAACGACTGATCACTAACTATCAATTGTCATTATCAATTTTGCTCTCGTTTTCTGATCATCATAAAAGTTAGGCTATTATAAAAGTCTATGTTAGACGACTGTTTCTCTGTAGTTGTCTACTCATTTAAGTACACTAGCATTATTATTTTTATAGTTTTCGAGTTTGCAGTCCCTATTAGTTGCAGTTTCGCGTTGTCACCATATTATTACATTGTAGTTGAAACCTGACAGGCATGCCGAGTTTCAACTCAATCGGCTTATTTATTGAGGAGTTCTGTTGAACAGCTCCTGACTCCATCATCAGATCAGCTCGTTGTCACCATATTATTACATTGTAGTTGAAATTTGACAAGCATGCCGAGTTTCAACTCAATCGGCTTATTTATTGAGGAGTTCTGTTGAACAGCTCCTGACTCCATGATCAGATCAGCTCGTTGTCACCATATTATTACATTGTAGTTGAAACTTAACAGGCAAGCCGAGTTTCAACTCAATCGGCTTATTTATTGAGGAGTTCTATTGAACAGCTCCTGACTCCATCATCAGATCAGGTCGCTGTCACCATATTATTACATTGTAGTCCGAACTTCACAGACACTAACCACAATGACCGTTCAAAACGTTTCTAAAATAAAAACATTTTTGCAAGAAATGTGAATTCTAAAGTATTATTTTTCTCAAAACTGCCGGGTTGGATTTTGATGCCCCCTTGCACAAGGATGTAGTTGAGGTATCCCCACAGAAATACCAGTACAGTATCGCTATTGGTTCATAGACTACTCCCCATATAAAAAAAAACAGTCTCCTTTCAACCAAATCGGTTCGGTGTTTGTCGAGTTATAGAGGAACAAACATTATCCATCCATCCAAACATCCAAACTTACGTATTTATAACATTATTAGTGTGATTGTGCTCAATAAAAAATGATACTATTGGATATGATGAATGCGGTTCGAATTATGAGTAGGTACCTAATTGGTGGGGTCTGATCGATAATTCTTAATTATAAGTCATATTTTTTCATTCAGTCAACAATTTAAATTAGAATATTAGATACCTACCTACTTATTGAAATTAAGTAATTTCTTGCAAATGAGTAAGTTACAAATTAAAAATAAAGTAGATAAAATTAGATAAAATAATTAGATAAAATCCCGTTTCCATAAAACTTTTCAATAAGTTACAAATTGTTTTTGAGTAAGTCAAAAACAAATGTTAAGCGTTGGGCATACATTATTTATTTCTTTGGCACTGTGTACTGTTTATGAGAACTTATGCTGGCTACACGCCGACTAAAGAAAGTTTCAAAATTATTTTCAATCCTACTAATATTATAAAGGCGAAAGTCCGTGTGTGTGTGTGTGTGAATGTTTGTTGCCACGTATCTTCATAACTACTAAACTGATTTTAATGAAATCTGGAATGTAGATAGATAATAACCGGGAATAGGACACAGGCTACTTTTTATCCCGAAAAATTGCACGGTTCCCGTGGGATAAAAAAAATAGTAGTCCACGCGGGCGAAGCCGCGAGCGTCCGCTAGTATTTGTATAAAATTCTCAGGTACCATTTTAAACCATTTACTCAAATGAACTTATTATGTACCTACTCCTTTTTTACAATTGAAGACAGATGTACTCGTAATACAAGTTACACGTAATTACTGTATACTTACACACCATTATTTAAAACCTTTTTGGCATCTTTTTGTTTGGACTTGAGTAACAAAAAAATATATAAACAATATAGCAACTGGTGTAGTGTGTAGGTAGGTACATCAAGCAACGCATACGCATCTGATGTATACCGGCTCTAAAGTAAAAATTATCATTAAGATTCCGAAATAAATGAACATTATTATTATTAAATAATAGGACATAGGCCTCCCTGAAAGATTTCCATGTATTGCGGTTGTAAGCGGCCTGCATACAACGCCGACCTGCAGGTTTTGCAAGGTTTTCTGTCCATCTTATCGGACAAAACTAATTTAGTTTAAGCTTCATGTAGAAAACAGAATACAAAAATCTGCAAAATTAATTCAATTTTTATGGAATGAATCAGGATTTTCTTATCGATTGTACAAATTAAGAAATGTAAGAACTGCCCAGGAACGAGATTTTTGAAACTATCGCTCAAGTTAACACTATTTCATTTATTTTATTCTCAAACATTCATGAAGTTAGTACGATGCAAAAACCTCTCAATGAAGTTCACTTTACTTTCTGAAATTGCATTATGAGTGCCTACGAATAAGTTTGTGTTTTCACTTCGTCATGAGTTTTTTCAAGCGGGCGCTACGCCGTAGCTACTGCTACGAAAACTAAAACTTACTTTTTATTTTTCGTGATTATGTTGAGAAACAGATCATTTATTAGTTTATTACTGATATTTATTACATTTTCATTATAAATTTTATTATCTTTTGCTAAAATGGTCAGCTTTTAATTAATCATTCCGGTGTGTTCGTGTGTTCGTAATTCTTCTCTTAAACGGTTTGATCGTTTTATAAATTATAGGGTCACTTAATAGAATAGTCGGACCTGGCAGGAGACTCTGTTGACAAAATCTAGTCTTTTTAATTTGACTATGGCAGGAAAACGCCTGCCTACCGGTGTCCACTAGGTGATAATGTAGATGAGACTTTACCCAACTTTACCTACTTACCTACCTAAATTAAGTACGTTTTTACAGAAAAATCATACCAAAAACTCCATTCACTGCGTCGTACCTTTAAAAATGTTATTTCTAAGAACCTTTTTCAACATCCGATCTCATTCTTTTGCGCTTCCATTGCTCTTTAGTGTCGAATGTGTCAAAGAAATGTAGGACGCATTTTCAGTGCAATGTTCCCGGAAAGAAGGCGGGAAGGGGTGTGGGGGAGGGGGTTCGCACGACTCAACATTATTACATTTTACTTGGACGATGGTATTCAGAAAATATGTACCGCTATAAAATCTGATGTGAGCAGAGCGTTGCATTTACGAAAACTGCTGCAGAAATTATATAATGCAAAAGCCTTTTGCTTAAAGGATGCTCATTATTTTTATCTCTCTTTGGAAGGCGACATCAGCGATACGATAGAAGACATTTTAATAAGCAGAATTTTCCTTTCAGAAAATATGCATATCTCATTCGGTGAAATATTCTCCTCAAAGAAAATTGCTCAAAGGAACTTCCTGTTATTCGAAATTACATGCTTTTGACGAAATAGAAACGTTCTCTAGATGAATGGGCGTTTTCTCATTATCAGACTTTAATACGCTGAAGCTTTAATTAGGATTTATTTATACAGTCCATACTAATTACGATATAATGAATGAAAGCAAAGACTCTCTTCGTGGAACACACACTGCGTAGGTGTCATATTAATATAATTATGTTTCTAGAATAGGATAACATAGTCATGTGTGACTGAATGGATTGTGTGCTGTGCTTTGGTGGAAATGTTCATTGGTCGGTCTTATGTAAAAAGTCGTAAAGCCATGACCCCCCGTCATGGCTTTACGGTCGTTTCAGGTGGCTTTAAAACGTGTTACCAGAACTTATACTAACTCCATTTTATCTAACAAACTACGTCTATTCTGAATTTCACGCAAATCGCATCTATAATGAATTCGTAGAGATGTGATTGATGCACAAATATCTCAAACCATAATGTATCATTTGTCCGATCTGATCACAGTACCCGTATCGCCGACATGTATCATGATATACGTGGACAGGTGATGATACTTAATCACGATACATAGTGTCGATACGCCGTTTGATACAAAATGCGAAATTTTCCATGTCGATTGCAGCATTAACAGCGGATTGCTTCCGTGCTTCGGAGATCATGTTAAATTGTCGGTCCTGGCTTTTAAGTCGTTAAGCCATAACGAAGACCGGGAGGCCTACAGGCGGCCTAAAAACACCGACAACAGAGTTAGCCACTAGCTCATACGAACATACATACGAGTACATGTCGATTGTCGAGTCAGTTTTTGTGCGATCATCAATGGAGATTTGGATTTATTCTGAAGAATAGTTACAAATATTACGGAGTTTGATACGGAATAAGGAATGATAAGGCTTCTAGCAGCACTTCTGATGCTCTGATTTCAAGTTCGGGGGAACATGGTACTACATGATACATAGGTACTTGGAAAAAAATGGAATATGATCACAAATATATTCCCAAGGTGCGGTAGACATATTCTTTTAGATCTTTATGCATTTTAGATCGTTTGAAGATGTCCAAGGGGATAGTCAGAGGTATATAAGGGGGTAGATACTTGGTAATGCACACGAATATATTATTTTCGTTATTAAATGAATACCACTATACTGGCATTATTTTCTTAAACAAACAATAGAGGTTCGTTCGAAAAGTACATATATATTAGGTACATTCGTGCCCTGCGGCGGCCGTTCCGGATCAGCCGAGATAATGTCCAAATAAACATCCTCCATAAATACATTCATAATTATGTGTGCACAGTTCTGCCCTCGGGGCTGCTGCGTAGCTCGCTGTTCGGATTTAATGGCTAGCAAAAGCCTATTTTAAACTGACAGGATAAAATGAACTGTTTGATCAAACAAAATACGCTTATCTAGTATACTAATGTTGTAATAGTGTACTACCAAAAAAATAAGTTAGGTTCATATGAGTAAAAACTGAGCAGATTTTTTAAACTCTTCCACTTCTAAAAAGCTTCATGAGTTCATGAGTCAGTCTATTAGTGTATTTAATTTCTGAAGAAGCGCTGGTGGTGCTTGCTCAGCCGTTCCAGATAGATCATGGAATTTAAGCAACGTTCTGCGCGGTCACAAATGGTTACGTATTGATGTCACGAAAAATACAAGACAGATTTTTGAAATCCATAGGAACGTTTGACAGATTTTCGATTTCTTTTTTTTCATAATACAGGAATTCGAATTCCATAAATTCTTAAGCCAGATTTTCATTTGGTTTTTTTTTACAAGGCAGAAATACAAAATACATCTAAACATTTTCCAGAAATTTTAACATCCAGATAATTCACTTTACCGCATGTTTGTTTTCCATATATTTCGTGATCCCGAAAAATCATGGTTCAGGAAAGACCTATTACAAAATTATGTATTCAATCTTTCTAAACGCCTACTAATTGTGCCATCTAGTAATAATTCAGAGCGTTATAAATACTAGGTACCATAAAATTAAATGACCGATGTCCATTATGTAGCTTGAAGTACTGTAGGTAGATATCTAATAAATATTGTACCTAGTTACTTTTTTTTATTACCTTTAACATTTCCTAACTAATTTCGTGCTAGATGGTTAAGTAACCTCACCAAACACTTTTGGCAAATTATCAAAATTTAACCTAAATCTTCTATCCATTTCGAATTTGTGACGGCTCCGGCGCTTCGGGAAGTGCAGCCCCTCCGCCCTTGCGTAACAAAACGCAGCATCAGCACGGTGCCGCGTTTTGTCACAGCGGGCGGGGGCTGCATCTCCCTTCGCGCCTCCGAGTTCATAAAAACACTCTAGGGTAGGACAGACAAGACTACGTGGAAGTCGGGGTGGGCAGATTCGGTTCTGAGACCGATAATAACCTAAAAACGTTTCGTTTTAAGGTAAGACAGACGCAACATAAAAAGTAACACAAATTACGTAAATAATATAATTGGTTTTACCTATATGGCTGGAAATTTTCTGGTAAGCGTTACTTCTGTCTTTTAAAATAAGGTATAAGGATATTGTTGTCAAATGAAAAAAAAACGAACTGATAATCTGGCATTAGTGTTTCTGTCAAATGAGACTTCTGTGAAACGTTTTATCGGAGTAATAAAATTATGTAAAACAAAGTATCTGGATTTCGAGTTTCTATCAAACGTTTTATGGATTTCAAAATTCGGTGTATCGTTTTTCGAAAGATTGATAGGTTACCGTCACAAATGTATTGGCTTCCATGCTTCGGAGGGCACGATAAAATTGTAGGAATCCTAACATAGATAAACCAAGAGACCAAGGAACCAGGAGACAAATAAATTACTTATTAAAATGTATGTAAAATCAGAATACCAAACAAAGCTAATGCCGCGTAAAAAGTTGTCTGTCTGTTGTGAAATTTGGCACCTACCTACTTCCAAAACTATAAAATATATATCGCGCCAATTTTCTTGGTCAAATGTTCCGAATTTAATTTCCACCAACATACTCTGAACTACGAAAATTGCCACGATATATCGCATTTCGTTTTTGGGAATAAGGCGCCTGCGGGTACTTGTCTCTGTCATTATACATTTATCTAAAAAGTCTTTTATCTTCGAACTCTAGACCTCTTTATTGAGGTGATAACACATGTACGATCTATTGTGTCTTGTTGTGACCATCCTACTTAGTATGTAGGCTTATTTTTATAAGAGACTCACAAGCCTGCGGACAAACCGTCACACGGTTTTTGCAGAGCTTTTAAGTTAAAACTTTATTTTCTGTATAATTATAAATAAATAAAAAAAAAAAAAAAAAAAAAAAATCCATGTCTGTATCTGTAGGCTATGTTACAATCGAGAACCTGTTTACGTTTAAAACATCACACAATAAAACTTAATCTATTTGTTTTGAAGTAATTTGTCATAGAGCGGACTTTACTCATCAACTTCGCTCGGTGATACCGCTGACGATGTCTGGGGGACGCCAACTAATCTGTCCCCATGGATCGGACTCACCAGCTCGAGGCAGATTGATGCCTCCATTTGCTGATTTACTTCATTGCCCCAAATAGATCAGCATCACTTGAAATTAGATCTTAAAAAACATGTTACATGTTCATCAAGTTAAAATACAGTAATCCTGTGCAAAACACTTCGAGCAAAATACTTAATTACATTTCCCGTGAAAAGATTATGTAAGTATATCGATCTCATTCTGCCCTCTACATCTTTGCAAGACAGCGTAATAATCCCTAGTTGAATAGGTGCGAGCAAAGAACGAATCGAATTGAATCATCTCCAAGGAGATTACATCAAAACGGTCTCACCTAGAGCGGGCTCCGACGGGCTCGAACAAAAAACTTGTTCCCGGTGAGCAAGAGCGCCATCTCGCACGTTGCTAGGCGACGCGGCGATCAATACAGCCTCCGCCGGCCCGCCTAATTACCCCCCCCACCCCCTGCCCCCTGAACCCCCTTACCCCTCCACCCGTCATGGAAACTTCGCCCGCCCAACCGCACCGCTCTCGGATTTAAATATCGAATGATAGAATTCAAATTCAAAATATTTTTCGCTTTGTGCGAATGTTTGCTTTGACAGCGGTACTTTTTATTATTAATTCTCTTTCGTCTGTTGTCGAAGTTTGCTGGTACATATTATTTTTTAGAGATTTCTACATATTTAACTTTATGTTTATGGTAAAAGTAGTTATGTATGTACTTATATGTGTTCGTATGAGCTAGTGGCCAACTCTCAACAAACGTGCTCTCCGAAGCACGGAAGCGCTCAGCTGTTAATGCCACGTTTTTAAAAGTAGTTAGTGATAAGCCTGGGATACACTAGGGGACATGTTGCGGAACATGTCCCTCAACAACTACGTGAAGTGTTCCGCGACAATTGTCATGGAACATTTTGCCGAACATTTTGGAGCAAGCAACATGCCCCGCGTCACGTACAATGTTGCGGGGCATGTTGCGGGACAATATGCAACGTTGCAGCGTCACGTAAATTACGTGTTGCGCGTCATGTTGCGGGACAAAATGTCCCCTAGTGTATCCGACGCTTTAGTGCACGTATGTTATTCAAAGATTTAAAAAAAGACCGTGTCAGACTAACATTTTTTCAGCATAATGCCCTACTTTGGCGGCCCTCATGAATATTTTGTTATAAAATGTAAAATAGAGTTTTTGCTAGACAGACGCGTAATCCCTCGGGCACGTACTTACAATGATGTATCGGAATATGATGGGGCACGCATCTGCGCGAGATGACTAGGTAACAGCTTTCTTGTTGTTGAAATTATTCTGTATTGTATTCAAATAACTTTATTTATTTATTTAAGTAGGTGCATTTTCAAAGAATTTTGTTGAAAGTTATCAATTTGAATATTAATTAAGTAATTACCTACTAATACTTATAAAATTAATATTTGATGACATTTATTTTAAGAAAGTTCAAAGAAAAGGAATATATAAAAAGAGGCATTAAGGCATTAAAAAACTCTTTGAATATTTTTCTTAGCTTCGTTGACTTTCTTTGTGTAACTTGAATCATAATAAAATGGTCCCTTATAGATCACAAGATTCGCGATCGCTTCACCGGAAATAAGATTTTATTTTATATAAAGTGGAAACAGCGAGTGCAGTGCCTAAGTGGTTGTCACAGCGTAGTTCCTGTCGGATGCAGTTTTCTGTTAAAATCGTGTCGCCTCGTTCGCTCCGACACTTCGCTCCATCACTGACGCGGTTAGTAATGGGAATGTTCTTAATTTTCTGGAAAACCATAAAATATCGTCACTATATTTACTTTTTACCATTGCAAAGCAAGCAGTCAGCATCAGCAAGCTAGCATTGCAAAATCATACAATTTACTTATCGAATACTTACACAAATAAACTTTATTCTGTCATTATTGTACGAGGGCAGTATGATAAGTACTTGGCCTAAGTTAGATAAAACACTGCTAATATTAAAAATGTGTTATTTTTCGCTAACTTAACTTTTTTTAGTAATACTGTCAAATTCTGAACTTTCTAGATGGTTTAGTTTTTATATGACAGCCATTTAAACAAACCAACTTTTGTGATTTTACAAAAATGGTAAAAATCGAACACCGATTGGTGATAAACTATTTGTTTTTGAAATAGAAAAAGAGTGATATGAATAAAATTTAGTTTTCCAAAGTATACTTAGGACTCTGTTCCATCGTTAAAAACCATAAAATATTGGACAGCTGAATAAAAATGTGACCTTATAAGCATTATTGATGAAGACCGTCCTGGTCGTTCAAATTATGCCCCCGATCCAGAAATTAATTAAAAAATCTATGATTTAGTAATAACCGACCGGAGAGTAAAAGTGCGTTAGATTACTGAGTCTATGGACATCTTAATTAAATGGGAGTTAAATATTTTAACAACCCATTTAGACATTAAAATGCTTTCCGAAATATGGCTGCCGCGTTTGCTCACAATTGACAATAAACACAAATACGCACTTGCGTACCCGCCATAGCAAAATTTCATAAATTAAGGTACGAATTGCCTCTTTCTCTATTTTATTCGTAAGATTTAGTATCAAGCAACGATTTAATGTAAACAAACATCAATACTTAGATTTTAATAAAATTGCTCTCACGATGAGTTTACTACTGAAAATAAGGCTTATTTTTAAGGGTTGGAGCAATCGAATTTTTAGAAAGGTTTTAAAAGGTAGAAAACAATGGGGCTTGGTATGTAGCCCTGAAAAATGATTATGTTGAAATATAAAATAATTCATAGATTAAAAAACCATTTTTTCTTGTCAAGGCCAAGAACTTATCAAACGACCCTCGTATTTTGCTTATTCTAAGGTGTGCAATAAAGAATTTTCATTCATTCATTCATTCATAAACATTTGTTATCATGGTAAGGTTTATAGATGAAATAAAGTTTTGGTAATCAATCGGAAAATTCACCTGAACGACACCGGGCACGAACAGTTAGTAACACAGGGTAATACAGGTAATACAGGGTGGAAAAAATGAATGGGCCCCCGAGGGAAACTACTTTAAATCCTTAAGATACAGTATTTTACTTCAAGGAAACATTCCTTTATTTTTAAAAAGAAATATAACTGCATGCATAGATTTTCTAAAATTCACTTGCTTCACCCCAGAATCAACAACTAGCTAAAAATTAAAAAATTAAACACTCCCTATTTTATTCCACTTGTCGATACATTCAATGCTAAAGATAAAATTTCTTAAAGAAACATGAGATCTTACACTCGTCTGTCGTACAAGATATCCATGAAATCTATTATTTAGTACACAAGGGCTTTAATTGCAATTTCTCATCATCATCTTAAGGATTTACAGTAGTTTCCCTCCAGGGCCCATTCATTTTTTCCACCCTGTATTATCTTTCCTACGTAGGCTATGTGTACCTTCTTGTATTTAACCGCTAATTATCTGTCAAATTTCGACCATCTCTACTACCACTTGTGGTATAGCAAGCAAGCAAGCATTTACGTATTGAACTGTTCGCAGACTTCAAGTTTCTACTCTTTCAAATAAAAATGATATGTCGTGGCAAAATTCATGTTTCAGTTTATAGTGGTTAACTGCTTTGAGCTCAGCTTTCACCAACATAAGCTGAACCATGCAAATTGTGTGTTGAGCTGTGCGCACGCGATTCACATCCCACACGCTAATTTGTTGCGCTATCTCAGTCGTCAGTCGAGCTTTACCTTTCAAACCAAGCACTTGCGTGGTTACTCACGTCTTCGATTTGGTTTTCAGTCACACAACTTTTAGCTTTTTGTATACTTACCTTTAGATAAAGATAATTATTTATAAACTTGCCATACTTGCAAAACAAATGATTTCAAAAACTGAGTCACTTAAAGTACAGTAAGAGATCTTAGATAGATAGTTATGGTTTTATAGAAATAAACCTCGACTAATAATTCTCGTCTTGTTTGGTAAATCAACTTGAGCACTTACAAGGTATTAAACCTTAGTCCGGTGGAGAGTACCTATAGGTACGCCATAACACAGGTATTTACCTAGCTTGGGTACCTATGTTTTCTAGCATGTATTGTCTATAATATTATATCATAAACCCTAGACCTAAGTTGTGATGACTTGTACCGTTTGTTGAAGAAATAAATTACTATACTATTACTATTACATGTGCATTGGTAGCTACCAAATAACAGGCCGAAAATTATCATCAATAAATCAATCAATCAAACAATAAATTTCAAAAACTAGAACGGGTTTTTCTCGCATAAAAATATGTGTAGAGAGGAGTGACCGTAAAGCGAGTCCTTCTCTTATACCCAGATAAAGATTCTCCGGCTAATTCGAAACATTGTCAGTGTAATGTAAATCGACCCCGTGTGTTATGATATGATAATAAAACTGTTTTATTAGTTTGAAAGTTTTCATATCATTGGGTATTTTTAATATAAAAAGCTTTTGGGACACGAAATTGGCGCATATCGTAGTAGGTAGGCACTGGAAGTTTGTTAGAGCCGCGAGACGAGAATGTGAAGAGCGCTTTGTGCAGGAATACCTCGTGCCCACTCGCGTGTGCGAATTACGAATTGTTCCATCGGTGCGTCTCCCGCCTGTTAGGTACTTCTCAGACTAATTTCATAGACAATAATTTTAGAATTTTGGCCACATATTCAGTACAAGCCATTTTATACAGCTCCAAAGAAGGTTAAAGAAACCTTAAAAATTATCGCTGTGCATCACAAAGTTCAGATTTTACATTAAGTATTTATACAACCATCATACTTTAAATTATTATTCTTTTATGTTGGAAAAAATAAAGAAAAAGCTACAAAATACTAAGTTTCTGATGCTGTTCTGGATATTTTAATTTATTTAAAGTAGCACCACTTGTACAAAAATGATCTATTTTTAGAAAGTTTTCTGGAACAATGCGATATTTTTTGCAAATTTACACCAAAATGCAAATTGTTTGCAGCCACGTTGAATTAAATTGTTTTTTAAACTTTGCTGGGCAGCCGCCAAATGTAAACTTTGTGGATAAGATGAAGCTATGCATTTTATCAGCCAATTCAATTGTTCATTCTATGCCAACTGAAAAAGGGCCACATTTCCACAATACATTGAATTTTCTTTACACAATTCGTTAAACAAGCCGTTTTCATAAATTCAGTAAGTAAACTTGGATCAAAATGTGTCTCTCAATATTCCCATCACGTCATTCGCTTAAGCAACACACCAACGTCCAAATAAAATAAACAGGAATGCTTTTTGCGACGTCTATTTGCGATTTCATTTCATTGCCTTTGCGGGGAGTGAAGTTTGCCTTTCAGTTCCAGTTCTGTAGTCATAATAGAGTGTAGCACAAATATAAGCTGAGAGGTCCTTAGGAGTTCCAGGGGGCGGGATTGGAAAGGTTGGCAGGAGTCTTGACTTCTGTATAGTTAAATAAACAAAAATGACATAAACTGTACACTTTATTTCCTTTGATTTGACATTTTAACTTATCTTTTTTGATTTGTGCTTTTCCCAAGATTATTCATAAGCACTTTTAGATGTTTTTACTAATTGTAAATGTACTGATTCGCACACAGGCTGTTTTTAAAATTATTGCTTGCTTTTAACGCTACAATTGCAATAAAGCATGAGGTGGACATTTAACTCTAGTAAGATTTTGTTCTTCGTAGTTAATCTTCACAGCTCTCTCACATGTTTGCTGACGAATGTTCCTTTTATAAATAAATACGAGGAACTGCTGCACACTACTTACCTACTCAGGGTATTACGGTATATAGAAATAAGGAGACAGTTTTTGTACTGTCCCCCTGCTTACACCCACTTCTTGTTAGTCGCTCTCAGCAGGGGAAGTCGATGCTTTCAGCGTCTTTGAGAGCCAGCCCTGATATAATTGGATTGCCTCGGCATTTCTAAGCAAACAACACAACCAAGGGCCCTACTACGACATTCTTTCATAATCCATTCAGCACAAAATTTCTCTCGACGAAAAGGATCAGGAAAAAAACTGAAATCGTTCAGTTTTTTAAAAACTTTAAGTTATCGTCGCGTCGGTGATGCGGGGCGGAACATGGGCGGAACGGAATGGTTATTTATTAGAAGAGGCAGTCCCGTTTTAAATTCACTTGTTTGTATGTTGTTGCTAAACTATTGGTAGTATCCGTATTCACCATTCAGAACTCTGATGTAGTTAAGTAGATAAGTCGAAGTAGGGGGTTCAGTTTTCAGTAACTACTCAGTACTTACTTCTGAAATACTGTTGGTAGGGGTCTTAACTTTGCGATTTTTGCAGTGTAAGTATACCTTATTTACCCAAGTACAAACTTTTATTTTAATATATGGTTTATTGAATTGGCTGAGATTGAAAACTGAATGCTAGCTCGGAAAACATCAACTTCAGTTTCCTAATTAAATATTTAAACGAATACTGAATTTTGTGAACAAAGACCTGAACTAAACTATGTAGGTATTACATATTTTAAACTTTCGCGACTTGAACATATTTTTAATAATAAATTAAACTATGTATTATCGAGATAGATCATCAAACTTACCAATTCAACGTGCACAGGTTAAAACGACTCTTATATTTAGCAAAGTTAGTATAACGTACTAAAACTGTTGGAAAGACGTAAGTTAGTGTTCCCAAAGGACGTGCTACGAAAGCCATGAGTTGGTCCGTTATCGCTGCATCGCTCCGTGCCAAAACTTTTCTATCGGTAGAACTTCGGCCATGCCAAAACTTGCTCTCCTATCGATGTAGTGGAAAATACTGGTATCGGAACGACTTTGGCACCAAACCTGGGGTTCGAAACATTCTCTATGCATTTCAAATAAACTGTAATGGAAAATTGTTAACAGGATTTGTAGACTTTTGCAATACGAAGTTGTATAATACTTTGCCAGTCTTAGATTAGAGGTCAGAGGTGAGCTTCTTTCTTACTTTGTAATCCCTCGGGCTTATGTACTTGAGAACTCAAGTTGGTAATTATTTACTCATTAAGTACATCTAATTAATAAATTGAAGCTCAATCCTAATTAAACAGTAAAAAGTAAGGTACCTGGGGGTATTAAGGCCTAGCTAAGGGAGATTTGTGATAAAATGAAAAATATCCAACATAATCAACTAGTTTTATTATTAATCAGTCATTTACTTCAATTACTACAAAGTTTTAACAAAAACTAGCATCTTCTGCATAGAACTAAAACAATATTAACCTTTTTTAAAAACACGGTCTGTAGGCCTTATTATAATAAGGGGGGGTAAAAAGGCCTATAGTTTAAACTATCGAAAAATCAACTTATAAACTTTAAATTGGTATTTTTGAGATCAATAATCATACAAATAAAGTAATAGGAAAATAAATCGTCTTAGAAAATTAAATAAATTGCCTCTATTCGCATCCACCAGGACACTGAAAGTCATCAGTATCTTCTACCGACAAACCGACACACTGTTCATGATATCCGTCCACTTGAAGCATCGCGAGCATTGCTTCATTGCATCATCCATCCTGTCTTTTTCGCAGGCATGACTGTACCAACTCCCTTGCTTTTGTGAAGTACCTTTGATGGTGGTAGACTTTTTTGCCCATACAATTTGAGCTTTCTTTAGATTTGAAGTCTTTTTAGATGTCCTCTTTTCTGTACTGCTCGAACAGCTGCGATCAGATCATCTTCTGACCATAATGCCCGTTTGGAAGGCATCGTGACTGTAAGAACTAAAAAAAAATTATAAATAAATTAGACATATATACATACCTAGACACATACATACATTCCAAAAATACACCCCTTATATACCCCTTATATAGCAGTTTAAAAAGTAGGAGTTTAATAAGGCCTACAGTAAAATTTTATAGGCCTTAATATCCGCCGACCACGGGCGTACAAAAAAACAAAATAAATACAATTTTGAACACGTCACATCCTTTAATATGGTAAGGTAGGGACAAGCATACATTTATTAATGAACAGACAGTCAATACAGGTATGTAACTATGATATTCCAAAAATTACTTACGTTTTACTGAAGCCAGTTTTTATAATTCCGGCCGCGCGACCACTCCCCAGAATGTTTTCGGCGACACTGGCACCGTGGGTAGTGAAAGTGCGCGTCCGTCGCTTCGCAGGGACGTGTATACGCACTATGCATTGTGTGAGTGTAACCTTGAGTGTCAACTGTTATATTTCGTACGATTTTTGTCACTTAGGCCTTATTAACCGACAGGCCTTAATACCCACGGGTACCTTACAAAAATATTTTGCTGGCTTCCCTCCCCTGATAGCGTCAGGGAAGGATATTATGGAAAGCCTTTGCGATGTTGTTTTCGCTCCTCCCGCATCACCGCCTCTCGTAAATTAGCTTTAGAACTACAAACCAAATAATAAAACACGCCGCTAGAGAAAATGTTGCCTCAAAGTGTTCTCATTCTGCGCAAGTTCTGGAAATGCGACTTTGAAAGTTGAGCCGCGTTGCCAATTGCAAAAGGAATAAGCGTGCTTTGAATAAAGAGCCCGGCGTTGGAGAAACCATTTTTCATTCCGTCGTTTTCTCACGATGTTTTTATGTAGGCTATTGAGAATTTATTGATATTTTACTTGTATTTTTACTGGAATTGTTTGTTAGGTACTTACTTTGGTTTTTTGAGTAAACGCATTTTTAAAGTGTAAGGTACCTAGCAGTTTTTCAACAAGCTTCGTAATTATTTGATAGCATGTACTATATTATATTTAAGGTGATCACATACACAGCAGATAATATATCTTATGAAATATAAATCTTGAGATCGCGCCCATACAAATTCTATGGAGGACCACACACAGCGAATAAAATTACAAAATACCTATTTTTGGTGCGATCTGTCAAGATTTATATTGCATAAGATATTATCTGCTGTGTGTGTGATGCGCCTTAGGTTCTAACGAGGATTCTAATAGTTTTTATCAAACCTCTGCTGTCATGCTGCCACGTGGTTGTTGAGGAATGTAGCAAAGCTGTCCTATTATTATAATATTTTTGTATGGTAATGAAAAACAACGATACACCATAATTATATTTATTAAATAAGTACACACTTAGTAACTTTAATCAAATTAAATCTCAGGTAGAAATAACATAGTTTGGCATGGGCATTTAACTAATTACTTTCGTCGCTAAAATTTCTTCAAATCCAACAATATACATATTTCGAGTTTTTAATAAATAACGTTATTTTCAACTATAAATAAGAGATCAAACTTCAATCAGGTAACGATTACACAAAGATCCGAATGTTCGGTTCGTTCTACGACAGTAGAAAAGTAGAAACACGTTTTAGTAAAGGTTTAAACCAATTAACAAACTAACTACTGGTAACCGTAAGTATAAAATTTTCCTTCCCACTAATATCACCATTCACCACAATTATCACAATATGTACTTTAAGATTTGGTTAGCCTATGGGACTATTCTAATGCTAGCACTTTACATAGTTTTCAAACAATGGTTTCAATTTAGCTTCAATTTATATAATTATGCAAAGTGCCAGCTTAAACTTTATAATTTAAAACAAGAATAATTAAAATTACAAAGCACTCAAAGTGCCGTAAAATTAGGTTGATATTTTCAAAAGTTAAATAATTAAATAGTACTAGAGAGGAGCCCTTGGCTACAGTTGTAGATTTCGAAATATTAAATTAACATAAAATAGACAACTATTTTATAAATTACTCGTTTTTGGCTGCTATTATTTAACATTTACATAACAATATTTATTTGAATGTAGTGTATTCATCTTTTATGCGTTCCTATATCGCATCTTCGGTGAGACAAAAGCACAATAAAATTATTATCAAAAAATGAAAAAATTAGTTAAGTAGGTTATGCCAAATTAAACTTAAGTCATTTTTGCAATTTTTGACAATGGTGCCCTTGTCTCGCCGTATAAGTGCGATATCATGATTTGATCACAATGACATATCGGCGAGATTGATCGAACTATGCGATCGAACCACGTGGCCACAGGGGCCACTGGTGGCCACTAGGGTGACAAATCTACATCGAGCTATGCTGCGCTGTACTGCGCTGTGCTATGGTTACGTCAAACAAAACGTCGTAAACAGAGCGTAGCCTCACACAGCGCAGCACAGCATGGTTTGTTTGTAACGTCATTGAAATATTAGACGAGCGAGTTGACCAAACATAGCACAGCGCAGTACAGCGCAGCATAGCTCGATGTTGATTTGTCACCCTTACTGCATTTTTTTTCTTAAATCAAAACCAAAAAGATCAATTTAAAAGCTTATCGGGTATAGCAAATGTAGACAATGTATAATTATGTAATATTTTAGTAAAAATTAATAGTGTTATCATAATTTGCGATAAGACTTTCATTTTTAATAAAATAATACCTAAGTGTGGTTTAACACTATAAAAATTAAAATTGAATATTTCAGTAGCCGAGAGACTGTCCTAAATAAGTATAAATAAGACCTTAAAACCCTATCCAAACTCTATACACCATGCTACTGCAGCACGATATGTTCAAAAGTACACCATGCTTTATCACAGCCCTTATTTTTTACCACATACTTATCTTTTGAAACTAAACGAACACCACCTTCAAAGATAAACAAGTTTTCACTATGCGTCGAGTCTTTTTCGAATCAAATGTTGTTGTGGCATCTGGATAAAAAAAATGTTTTAAACTTATAAACAGCTGTTTATAAACAACCATTGTCTGAACTACAGCTGTAGTTCTGTAGTAAGACAATGGTTGTCTTTTCTTTTACTCTCTGCAATGTGAAAACTTGTAGCGTCATCTTTGAATTTATCTCTGGACCGCAAGGAGACAGTTGTTTTATGTTACAAAAAAGAGGAATCTGTAATTGTGACTATCAAAACTTGAAACTTTAAGTTAAAACATTACTTGTAGTTGTAGTAATTGAGGCACTTTTTCACAATAATGATGATAAGCATTATAAGCATTACGTACCTACCTATATTATTATTTTTAAAATTACTCTCAAATATTTTTTATTTTTAAGTCCTTGTTTTTGTTAGCCTTTTCATAAGTAATCATAAGTAAGACTTAAAAATGTACGTAAAAATACTCTTAAAATTTACATTTGATACGAAAGCCATAAAACTTTGTGTTCTTTAGTTTGAAGTCTCAGAAGGAAGATTCATCGATAGTTTTGTGAACAAATGGCTCAAAAAATATGTAAACCGAGGTTTTTATTCAAATGTTGAGTTCAGTAACTTCGTTTTTAAAAATTAACAATATACTTATAGATGAGAACACTTGCGATCGTGCGAGAGCACGGGTCGGACACAAATACATACATAAACCATGAGGCTCTCTCGGGTGCGTCCCTCGAATTTGACCTTTTTACTTACGACTAGCTTGAACTAAAACTATGCAACGAAATATCATGAGAACTGGCACATAAAATGATAGAACTGGTCAAAGTTCACCGGCTCCAGTCCCATATCGCTGTCAGATTTGTCGAGGAGTTCAGGGTTCCTCTTGAGGAAGTTCCTGACCCAGTCTTCGCCGGCCATCCTGCTGTTGACATCGAACGGGTGGTTGAGCTGGTTGTCCTCGGCGTATTGGAAGGCGAGCTCCCTGATGTCGCGCCTGGAGACGCCCATGAAGTACTTCTCCATACTCTTGATATACCCGACGAGGTCTTTCTCCTGGTCGACGGTAAAGACGCGCCGGTACTGGCCCATGAGCGGCTTGGCGTCGTCGGGCAGCTGGTAGCGCACCTTGCTGGCGCGCCGCTGCAGCGTGGAGCGCGGGATGTGGAATGTCCGGGCAGCCAGCTTGTACCCCATCTTACCTGACACGACGGCGGCGACCGCTTTGGCCATGTCTTCCTCGCTCCACGACTGGCGACCGCTCAGTCTTTCGTATTTTCGCACCATTTCTGAAAAACAACGAAAACCAATTTATATAATTGTTGAAATTTGAAATTACCTCGAGTTGTATTTTCTTCCTAAGATAATATTTTGAAGAGTTACTGAGATGTTGATCGAGGGCTCGAATAATAAATAAGTATTAATTGTTACTACGTAGTTGTTGGGTTAATTTGAATAGATGCCGTGGATACAACCGAGTGTTCGGCGAAGGGTAACCGCAGCCTTACCGGTTCTACCACGATCATCAATGCCAACTCGAGGTGAAAAAAATACAACTACAGACGTTCTAGAATAAAAATATTGAAAAGTATTTGCTATTGAATTGGGCAAAACCTTTGAACAATTTCATTTACTTACTAAAATGTTTGGTTGGATACTTAATTGCTTTTTCGATAACGTAGTACTAACCAACTTTAAGTCAATGTTTTATTATAACGATGTACTTATATCTACAAATAAAATACCGATACTTAAGCAATTGTTTGTAAGCGCAGGTAACGAACCTTGGTAAGGATCAAGGACAATTTGGGGAAAATCCACAGACAACTCGGTGATGAAATCGAAATCCCATGTCCTTTTTCACAGACATTACCGTTTTTCTACGTAAGTAGGTACATAATTGCTTAAAAAAAATAAAAATACCTTCAGATGGCACCATGCTATGACGTATTTTATATAGAGTCAAGTCAGTAAACAAGTATTCCAAATACGTTGTGGCTGCCTTGGCTTTATCTGATTAAGGTCGTATTTACCATAATACGAGTACTTGCTTCAGATGTTGTTCAAACCGAAATACGTCGGTTTAAATAAGTGTGAAAATTGTGTAGGTACCTAATGGTAGTCGTGTATGAGCGCGGAACAAGTTTGTCATTGACGGGAGCCTCTAACGTGCGCACGGTGTACCGCCGGCCGCCGCAATCGTGGCTAGCATAGCATGCCTACTGATAGCGCACACAACGAGCGATAAACGTATGGCGTGTTTTTCCAACGTGATAAACTCTGGAAACGAGGCCCCTCGTCCGCCTGCGCGTGCATTGTTGCCAACACTGCACCGACCCATTTCGAAATGCAGCAATCTTGCGCGGCCGCAAATATAACGCGTAACTTTAATCGGCAAACACATTTGATATGTAACAGTTTGTGATGCATTTATCAACGTCAAAACGGGAAATCATCTCGATGTTAAATTGTCCTTGAATGACCGCGTCATATTTTTTATCAGTCAAAAAAAGAAGTTCGTCGTCGTCAGCAGTCAGCTGTTTGTGTTAATTCCATAACGCGTCTATCAACAGGCCTGCGTATCATGAAAAGCCTTACTATGCGACTGAACCTACAAACACTAGTACCATTGCGCGTTTATGCAAAACGCCTTTTTGTGAAGTCTACGATGAACAGCAATGGCTCGCGAACAACAATGAAGTGATGCCTGTGGTTCTGAGATAAAATACGTAGTAGCGGTGCGAGTACGGCGTGAGTCGAGGTTACTCTGACGCGTGACTTGCAAGGTCCCCGCTGCATTGCACGATGCGCCAAGGTTGATTCGCTTCTCTTAGTCCCGATATAACGCCAACGTCAATCCTATTAATTAGAAAATTGTCGGAAACAATTTCTCTAAGAAAGCGCGCGTAAATGTGCGAAGGCAGCCAATAAACGGATGGCCCGCGCTGCAGAAGTGAAATCTGCATCGGACGTTATCGTAGTGCATCGTTGCAATTAGACACAATAGCTTTCGTCACGTCAGAATGTAGAAATATTAGAATAGATGGATGTACTCACTGTGGTGTGTGTTCGGGAGTTGTAGGCAGCAGGCAGCAGGAGGGGGCGGAGCAGACGGCGGCGGCTGCGGCAGGTGGAGGGCAGGTCTGTGCTCGGCGCGGAGGCGGCTAGCGCTGGGATGGTGGCGATGCAGGCTCGTTCGCTACGTGCGGCCCGGCTGACGGCGCGCGCGGCACTGGCGCGGGGCCCGTCTTGCCCCGCCGCCGGCTCTGGCGCGTGACGTCACCTGGCCCAGGGCCCGATGTCGACGACTATTTTTGTCCTCAACTAATTATCTAGATCCTGTCTTTGTCTGTCCGCTCGTCACCGATGAGGAAACCTGGGTTTTATCTATAGATACGATAGCGTAAATACTATACTCGTTCGCCAATTAATTGCATATTAATTATAATTAATGATCGCACGTCACCAGTTTTGTCGTGTGTTTGTCGTCATGTGTCGACGTAGCGAGTGCTTCTATCCTATGAGTCATTGCACTCGAAACTGAATTCATGACTATGTGATGAGGTGCATCGTTTGCTGTTTGTAAACATTTTGATATTTGGTAAAGTAGAGCGGCCATTGCTGCGACACACACGACGCAAAAGGTCATCTCTTGCTTAACCTTTAGACTAGGCGTTGATGCCCTAGTAAACACACCTAGTACACACAGTAGGTAAATATTTTTATTTTTCACTCGCTCTTATTTCATCTATATACTTACTTCTCTTCATTTCAACTCTAAGTCAATTTTTTTAGCCTGCTAGAGTTGCTAAAACTCTTGTTAGTCAATGTTCAATGTTATACTTATTAGATGTACCTATAGAATATTACAATCCGAAACTTAAATAAATATCACACACACACAACACACATACATATGGGTATCTACCTACACATATATTTATGCTATATTACAAAGTTATGACTTACCTACACAAAACATTCAACAGTTTCTCATAAATAAAAAAAAGAAAGACATCAACTTAAAAATTACTTATCAAAGTAAGTCAGTATATATTGCTTTTTTTATTGCTTTTGTTCGCAATCATCATCAAGTATGTCATGTGTTTCCTTTGTATACAATAAAGTGTTTTCTCAATTATATTATATTATCATAAGTATAGGCGCCAGAAGTATAGGCGTCATATATTATCATATAGGCGCTCAATACGTAAAGTCCGTTCATCATTTAATTTTCATTTTGTAACTAACTTATTTTCTACTGATTCTCAGAAATCAGGCAGTATTTTGAATAATAGTCAGATTCTTTTTACCATTCTGACAATGACATACAAAATATTGAGGTCAAAGTGTTGCTGTATCGGCATTTCCACAGCTACATCAGTCAATACTTGGGTCATATTCGATCGATATCTCTTAAAAAAAATTAAGGCAGTATTTTGAATAATAGTCAGATTCTGTACCTACCATTCCGACAATGACATACAAAACATTAAGGTCAAATTGCTGTTTCGGCATTGCTACAGCTACCACATCAATTCCTGAGTCATATTCGATCAATATATGGAATATGAAATAGCGATTTCATAATGTTTTTCATATTTTTTCATATTTTTCCTATTTCATATTCCCCTGTTTTCTCCTCCAAAACTGGATCGATTTTGATATTTTTTTCAAGAATGATATTAAAAAGGGCCTTGGCTTTGCCTGTATGTTTTCCTTTTATTTTTTACTAGTGAACGCTCGCGGCTTCGCCCGCGTGGACTACTATTTTTGTATCCCACGGGAACCATACATTTTTAACGAGATAAAAATTAGCCTATGTGTTATTCCAGAACCTAAACTATCAACATTTAAAATTTCATCAAAATCAGTTGAGTAGTTATAGAGATACGTGGTAACAAATATTTACACACACACACACGGATTTTCGCCTTTATAATATTATAGTAGGATACTTATTCGTCAAATTTGTTTACTGAACGTCTGTTAAAGGCGCTAAAACTGGTATTTTTTTGTGATTTTAGTAGGTTCCTCGTTCTTAGAATAATTAGTTAATGGATAAAAACATAACATAGGGGCATACAGTGGTAGATACTTATAGATTGTATGGTAAAATAATATTTGCTTTATCCAGAGTTTTGCCATTATCCAGAGAGGAAACACAGGAGTACATTTGCGTGGTCTCTATATTACTCTCTTTCTCTCTATAGTACTCTATATTATAGGTAATTATTTATATAAATGTTTAAAATAATAAAACAACATCCTGTATATTAAGATTTATTTTATTTGTTTTAGGTTCACAATCAAACAAAGAGGCAAAATTTTATGACTTGAGTTCTATAATTATCCACATTCCTCTTTGTCCACCTGAAAATGTTCCGGTACCCTAACTAATTTCCTAACAGATTTGAGATTGAAATCTTACGTGTAAAAGGTCTTCCAAAATAATCTCAATATAATATACGTTTGTATGTATGTATTGCTGTAGCAAAACTCACAATTAGTAAATTAATTCTTCGAATGTACAAATTATGCAGATTCAAGTACAAAGGCCCAATGGACGGCGCGACGCAATAATTGTCTTCCTATACCTACCGAATTATATTTTGCCTTTTAGTAGAACAGTTAACATTTTTCTCGGGATAGTTGAATCGTCGCCAAAAGCCGACAAAAGCGTAAGTCTCCCGCAAGATAAAACTGGGCATTGAGAATAAATGAGTCATCTCGCTTTGCCCTCACTAGTCTCCGGGATAACTGTGTACTAATCTGTGACTAGCGCCAATGCTCTACTGATTCTTCTACGTTTTACTCCCATTAATTTTCTATTATCTCCGTGTTTCTAACTTAGTTCCACTGCACTATTCAGCTAGATTATGCGAAAGTGATTCATCAATTAGTTGAAAATGACACATGCGGTTTTATGTGTAAAAACATAGTTTTAAGAGTAGTAAAAATATGGTGATAAATAATAAACTTGAATAAAGAGAATAAGCAAGATTTAGCTCACTAAAAATGCAGTATAAACTCGAAAAAACATTTCTACGTATATGCGCGCTCTGAGCACAGATTCTGGGAACTCAAAAGATGGTGACCTATGCCTGGTCAGGTCGAATTTAGGGGAAACCCTAAATGGAGGACCGTAGCCATAGTGTACAAAATAAGTAATTTGATAGATCAAACCTATTATCATTTTGGTTTTAAAAATAAAACAGCTCAATCCTTTCTCAACTATTGACATAAATGTTGGGGACAGATTTAGCTTGAAGTCACACAAAGAACTTTTAAATAGATTTATAGGTTTAATGAATATGTTATTTTATAAATAACAAAGACTTGCATAGGTTACCTATACCTACTAAATTTTATAATACTTATTATAGAATAACATAATCGAACATAATCATTAAAAACTGAACATAGAATATTCACTACACTATTGGATGGAATGCGTCACGGTCCAAAGTAATCGCATAGTATCAACAACCAAGTAACAAGTCATCTGAGTGCGTATACGTACAGGGGCGGATTAAGCTTCAAGAGCGCCCTAGGCAAGCTCCTCTTAGGCGCCCCTCTGGTAACAAACCATCAAATACCGTATTTGGACAAGCCTCTGACTACCCAAGGGGGTAGCTCTGCTCTGACCATCTAAGAAGACATTTGCAATGGATCTGGAATCCTACTAATATTATAAAGGCGAAAGTCCGTGTGTGTGTGTGTGTGTGTGTGAATGTTTGTTGCCACGTATCTCCATAACTACTAAACCGATTTTGATGAAATTTGGAATTTAGATAGATAATAACCGGGAATAGGACAAGGCTACTTTTTATCCCGAAAAATTGCAGGGTTCCCGTGGGATAAGGAAAATAGTAATCCACGCGGGCGAAGCCGTGGGCGTTCGCTAGTGTCTAATAAGTGCTGAGAAAATGTCAATCTAATCTAAGTAGTATCGAATTTTTGTAAGAAAAGTGCAACATGTTTCACTTGATTTTGTTTTCGATGGTCAAAGAAAAAGCTCGCTGCTTACTTATAATATGAAGTTAAATGCGAGCGAAGCGAGCAGATTTTTTTTAAGAGCAACGTGGCACTTTTTTGTTTTTAATGATAAAAAAAAGCTCGCTGCTTGTCGGTTCTTATTCTGTGGTCAGACATAACTCACTTTACTCGCAATATCCCTACTTATAATATAACATGAAGTTAAATGCGAGCGAAGCGAGCTAAGATAAATGCAACATGTGGCACTTGATTTTGTTTGCGCTGATCAAAGATAAGGCTCGATGCTTGTCGGTTCTCATTCTGTGGTCACACATAACTCACTTTATTCGCAACACACCTCCCTATGAAGTTAAATGCGAGCGAAGCGAGCAGATTTTTTTTAAGACAATTGCAACATGTGACACTTGATTTTGTTTGCGATGCTCAAAGTCGGTTTATTTCTATCCGGCTATATCTAATTAAATTCAATCGATCCGCTCGAAAAACTAATGACTTTCGATCGATCCAAAAAATCGCCAGATCGTACGTCTATGATCGCGACGCGATTATCATCCCTGTCGCACGGCTCACGACCGACCCGCGCCCTCCGCGCCGGCGCCGCCCCGACCGCCGCCAGACGGGGCGCCCCCGCGGCCCGCCGCACCTCCAACATCGTAAATTTTCTGTCTTATTTGAATCGATTCGGGTGACGTAGGGCGCTGGACACACAGAAAAGACGTAAGACGCAGACGGCGCGCGGACATTTGTCTCTTCCGCGTCCCTTTCATACAAAATGTATAGAAGCGTCGCGACGCAAAACATACGGAAGAGACGGGGCGCGGGCGCGACGCTGTTTGCTGGCGCCACAGATATCTCTGTGCTGGCGCCCTGTCCGCAACGCATCCTCGTCTTACGTCTCTTCTGTCTGGCCTGCGCCCGGAGTAATCAAGAAGACGGGACGCACTTCGGAAGCGCTATGGAAGTACCTAGCGCTTTGTAACTATACCTAGGTACTTTTAATTTTTTTTTCTTAAAACTTCTTTGCGCGCCCCTCTGCAACCTCGCGCCCCTAGGCAGTTGCCTAGTTTGCCTTAAGGATAATCCGCCACTGTATACGTACATGCACACAATGTGATAAATAAAATCAGGGCTGTAAACAAGATGATGGTCTAGCTAGACGACGCCATTACATACCATAAGTACACCCTCATCTAAGTACCTAAGTATGTGTTTATGTAAACTTGGTAGACGACATTATTTGAGAGTGGCATTTTCTCACCTCAACGATGTTGGTTTAGCTCGCGTCTTGTAAAAAGAACGCTGGCTGTCAAGCTGCGCAGTAAGCTATTTATCAAAATTAGGCAAATTAATACCATCGCGCACAAAAGTTTTTAATTACGAAATGGTTTTCCATTGAAAAAAACAATAGGCCTAGTACTTTCGTGTGCAAGTATAGCCATGCGCAAACATACCCCCTCCACTGTCTTCCAGCGTTCTTTTTACGTGACGCGACTTACACATGGTCTTCACTGGCATTTGGCAGCAACCTGGAATCCTGTATCTAGATAGGTTTCTAATTTATAAAATTATTCTTTGTTGTCACAAATACAGAAGTGCCTACCAACAGAACTACACTGTGACCCTTTGTGGCCAGGAGCTTAAAACTTTCAGTTCTGATCTAGATGCTGAGTAAGAACTTTTAATCAGGTCTTGGTTGAGCATTAACTACTGATCTTCTTTATTTCAATTGACTATGCTCACTATAATTAGCATTGTAGCAATATTCTAACTTACCTGCCTACACTAAGGCTGTGTCCCCAGTAGGCAAACTGTGAGCGGCCGACTGAGTTTGCGGCGCCGGCGTATCGGTTTAGTACGCTCTTCCATATTTGAAATGGAGTGTTCACAGTTTGCTAGTTTGCAGCGTTACGCTGCAAACTGCGTACAGTGAGCGCAAAACTAGCAAACTGTGGAACTCCATTTCAAATATATGGAATGGTATACTAAACCGATACTTCGCAAACTCAGTCGGCCGCTCACAGTTTGCCTCTTGGGGACACAGCCTAAAAGATGCAATCCATACCACAAAGTAGGAAATAGTACCTTGTAAAACCAGTTCTGATGTGTTTTATAATTTCTAATCGGTGTATAATTTCCTAATCAGTATCGAAAAACTGGATAAATGTTTTCTTTGTTGTTTCTCTTGTAAAGATAAACGATTAGATTAGATAACATAGGATAACATCCATCATCGATTTATTCCAATGATTATTGTTAGGTTTGCTGCATTGTTTTGGCATGCTTAGCTTAGTAATGGCAATGCTCGCCATCGGCAGGGGATCCATCCTCACACCTTGAAGCCAATGTTCCAGAGGAAGTTCCTCCCGCGAACAGTTGGGTTGTGGAATGATCTACCTGCCGCGGTTTTCCCCAGTGACTACAGTATGGGGTTCTTCAAAAAGGGCGTTTTGAAATTTTTAAAGGGTCAGCAGCGCGAGTGTGACTCCTCAAGTGTTACAGGCGTCCATAGGCTACGGTAACCGCTTACCATCAGGTGGGCAGTATGCTTGTCTGCTACCTTAGTAGTATAAAAAAAGTAACATACACTCTTTGACACAATTTGATGATTGTAGAGTGTCAAACTCTCTGAGGTAGAAAAACTTCTGAAAATATTTTCGCACTAAATTTTTTTAAGAACAACATGGAGTGACCTTACGTATCAACCTGGATGAGTTCATTAATCATTCAAAGAAGTATAATATGCGTTAATAGATTTAAGAGAAGAATAGTCCATGGACCTACAATATTGGACCTGGAGTTTTATTTTGAAACTAGTGGAAAGCCCTGTGATCTTGTTCCCCTTGAGTTTTTTTTATACAAACTTCTACTGCTCTATTACATTCGTTTTTTCTCACTGCACTTCACATGATCCTCCAAGTTTTATGGGTTTCTTACTTATAGTTTTGAGACCGTGAGTTTGATATAAAAGTTGACTACTCTCAAAAACTGAGATACCTAGTCCGAATGCACTGATTCAGTTTTTGCATAAGCTACTACTACTACAGGGTAGGTATGAAATTAATAATGTTAGGTACCTACGAAATAAATTACAAGTAATATTTAATCTGTGGTAGGTACCTACTGCTATGACTCGCATGTACCCACCTATCGGGTTTTTTGTTTGACTGATTGGTAATTCAGGCGCGAGTGTTTTTTTGAGTTCTTCTCACGATTCGTCATAAGGTAAGAATATTTTAAAGGATTCGTATGGCTCTACCAAACGAAACTTCAAAACATTCTTAACTTTTTGATGTAGGTACTTTACATGGAAGTAGTATTTGAGACTAAGGAAATATGTTTCATTATGGGCTGATTTTTCAATCGATAAATAACTTTTATCTGAAGAATAAATATGGCGTTATGACATATTTTTAATACAATATCTGTCAAATCGCATATTTATTTCCTGAGATAAAAGTTATCTAGGTATTGAAAAATCAGCTATAAGAATAATACCTAAATGTACATCTTAATGCTCTTATTTGTACCTGTAAAATTATCGAAAGATACCGACATAAATAAATAAATAATAACTTTATTGAGGACACAATTTCACAATATACTTAGTAATCTAAACTATTTTTTCGAATTACAATGTCCTACAATCGGCGGTCTTATCGCTCGTGGCGATTTCTTCCAGACAACCAAAAGTCTAATAGGAAAATAGATTTATCCAAATAATCCAAAGACTTTAGGACCATGGGGCTCAGAAGCGTGGCTCCTTTACAGGGAAATATCCAAGAGGTTGGTGGATGAGACCAATGACCAAAGGGCTGGTGCTTACCTCGGACAGAGGATAAGTCTAGCAATCCAACGACGTAACGCTGCCAGCCTTTTGGGCACTTTACCTGCGGTCGGTGATCTGAACTCTGTCTTCTATCTTTTAGTCACTTAAAGATAGAAAACAGAGTTCCTTTTATTTAGTTGTAATTTAGTTACGGAGTGTATTAATATGTTTTTGAATGTGTTTCTTTGAAACTTGTTTTTTATCCAAATTGAAATAGAATAAACAAGTACTTATAGCCATTAAAATGTTGTTGTAGGTAGAGCCATAATGTGCCATGTGAAAGATTTAGGAATTGCAAATGACAATCAAATTATTTTACAACATAATTTTCTTGTTACCTACCTGACAACTTACACTTAGTTTCAGAAAAAAATACAATGAGGTCATATAGGTAGGTACAAAATTACGAATACCTACTTATATTAAATATACCCACTCAAACAATTCAATACCTATAGGTACTACTGAACTGGATTTGCAGAAAATGAAGTTTGCTATTTTAACATTTTATCATTATTTTCGTAGTTTTTTTTTTATAAATGACAATTGCTGAAACGTTTATTACAAAGATAAATGTTTAAGTGTTTTTAAGTTCAAGTTCAAATCCTCAATTTGCACTAAACGAAACAGTTAAAGCTACAAGTAACAAATAACATACTACATTTTTTATATTTTAGTATTTTTTTACCTTTAAGTACTTACATATTTTAATTGGGAGTTGTGCAGCTGTGGGTAAAAAATATAGATTGTACATTCAAGTTAGATCACGTATGGAACGTGACTGAAAATGTTGAGTAGCCAAAAAGCAATCTAGTTGCCTACCTACTTATTTATCTGTATCTTTTTTATGCACGAGTTACCTTTAAAATTCAGAACATTGTTATAAGTATATAATGCGTGGACTAGATTCTTTGTCTATAAGTAACACAAATTGGAAAATAAAATACTAATTCGCCCTATAAAGAAGGGAAAACATATGTTACATAATACCGTGCAAAGAAATCTGATTAGGCGCACTATCAATAAATACATAAATAATGCTGGACATTTCACACAGCATCATCTAGCCCCAAAGTAAGCAGAGCTTGTGTTATGGGAACTACATTACAGCAGATACACTACTTATAGGTAGGTATATATTTTTTTTAAATTAAATATAAATAAATACTTATTTAAGTACATTATTTTAAACTTTTTCTCGCGGCGGGAATCGAACCCGTGTGTATTTCGGGCGGACCTTCGCCCACTGCGCCACAGAGGTCGTCCATCAATAACATCTACTATAATAGCGTTTTATTTCACCAAATTGTAATGATACTACGGCGAAAATCATTCATATCAGTACCTACTGAAATAATACAAAACATGTGTACAAATACAAATAGAACAACACGTATTAGCTGAAGTACTAGATGACAGCGATCCGCTTATCCGTTTTATAATAATAATAATAATAATAATAAATTTCTTGATTCAGACACAAGATCCATAGTATTTTTTTAAAAACAATAGAACATATTAAACACATAAAATACACAAAAAACACAGTCAAAAATTAGAATATAAAATTAGGTATCTATTGTACCAATTAGGATGCAATATGCACCCATTGTCTATACATATTAGTCAAGACAATCCTGTCAGCCAGACTCGCAATAATGGTGTTTTTACACCTGTCGACCCTGGACATGAATTTGGCAACTCGACTCCTCTGGATGGCGTTAAATGAATCTATTCGCGCCTCCAGGTACATACCCGAGGCGCTGCAATAACGATCTAAGCCCATAAGTTGCCTATAGATATTGTTATAGGCAACACGAATGCCATCATGTGCCTTTTTAGTGTATTCTGTCCAGAGTTGACAGGTATAAAAAGTCTGACAGAATGATCTAAATAAAGTCAGCTTGACATCGCGAGACGATTTGGTAAACTTCCGAATTATCATGTTACCGACAACACAGAGGGCTCTGCGCTGCCGTTCAATGTCTTTGTCATCACTTCCATTAGAAGACACAATGTGGCCAAGATACCTGAAAGATTCAGCACATTTGACGGGTTGTCCATTAAGAAAAAGACAGGGCACATGGTCTGGTCCCTTGCCGGATCTGAATATTACCATCTCAGTTTTATTAACGTTATTATATTAGGTCATGCTCTTTAGCATACCTCTCACAAATATTTATTAGTTGTTTCAATCCTTTGATTGAGGGGCTGAGCAGCACCATATCATCAGCATAGCTCAAATTATTGACATACCTGCCATCTAACTTGAGCCCTACAGGGGTGCTGCTCAGCTCCACAATCAAATCATTCACGTAGCAATTAAATAGATCCGGCGAAGTCAACCCACCCTGTCTTACCCCACAAGGTAGCCTGTAGGTTTCAGATAGTTCCTGGCACCATCTAACGCTATTGGTCTGATTACGATACCAGTATGTAAGCAGACCAACAGCGTCATCCGGGGCAGGGGTACCTTTTAACTTCTTCCATAACTGATCATGGTTTATAGTGTCAAATGCTCTGCTCAAGTCAAGAAAACAAGCGTATACGCTTTATGGGATCCATCCAGTAAAATGATTCAAATCGGTTTTGACAAAAAACGGACTGCTTTATGAACATGCAGTCTGACATATGATTTAAAAGAGGAAGATATTACAAATACAAAAAAATACATCATACAAAATACAAAATAAAATTTTCAGCAAACAATAGTTTGACACAATACAGAGATTATAAATGCTGACAGGTAATTTTGCTGTGGTTAGGGTTTACAACGGACCTCACACAAGCCTGTATTGTGAGGACCAAGATAACGATTTACTAATAGATTTGCGTCTCGGTAGGACTATTTTATTTACATAGAATTTTAGAATTAAGTCTACATTTTCTTAAGTACCTAAAGTAAATTATTGTGTTGTTACATTTTTGTTATCATACAGAGTTTGGGGGAGGCGAATATATTCGACTCTTCTAAATGCTTCAGTGTAGATGTTGGAACTGTAGGCTTAGTCCGCTCTTGGCATTCACCGCGTGCCTTATGGTGTTTGGGACATAAAAGCAACGGGATGAACGCGAGGAGTAAGACGTTTGATTTTCTTCATCTTCATAGGTTTTCGTTCTTCTTTGTGTGTAGTGACAATGTTCGTTTGCACTATATTTAACTCTGTAATATTTATTGCTATTTCAAACTTTGCCTAAAAAAGTAATCATTCAAAACACATTTTTTTCTACTTATCTAAATAATAAAAAAAGTAGTATGTACTCACTCATCATTTAATTACTCCGAAGTATATCCGCTTCCAAATTAATTATCTTCGTTTTTTGAAGCATGATTTCATTTTCATTTACGTAAGTATATAAATAAGTACTTAGGTATATAAATTAATCACAATAGATTTGTGATCAATATTTGGCGATCAATTGTGTTTTAAATCAAACGACGAAAGACTGAAATAAATTGCATTATACCTAGTACCTATGCATTTATCGGTCATGCTGTTATTTGCTTCACCTAACACAAAAAAACTAAGGTCTTTACATCTTTTACTATTTTAAACAGTGTCTAAATCTTTGCGGGACACTATAGTGCCTAAGACAATGTTGAGATGGAGGAGGCTTGCCCAGAACCTAAACCATCCTCTCAGCTTAACCGGCCATATCCACAGGAAAAATAATGGTCAATACCTACATGTGGGGCTGACTAAGCTGCGGGTTTCCCACACGATGTTTTAATTCGTGTTAATGCGCATATAAATTTATTGAATCGAAAAATCCATTAATGCACGGCAAGGATTCGAACCCACGACCTTCGGATCGAAAGTCGAGGTACTAATCCGCTCGGCCAACACGGCTCTCGCACCTAGCACAAAGACTCTACAAATCCACAAAGAGTTTGCTCTGTAATAATAAAAGGCGTTACGGTGCAAACTTGTAAAGTTAGAAAAATGCTTAAAATTAATTTTACTTTAACTAATTTATTGGAAAGTGTTTTGTGTTTACAATTATTAAATGCGAAAAAAAATGTATCAAATCAATTACCTAAGTATTAAATTTTGACAGATAAGGTCAATGCGGGGAAGTCCGTCTGCGGGGTAAGACCGTACACTGAGCTTTTTGACGAAACTATGCACCCTACGCATGTTTTACCTATATTGGCAAATCAATCATATCCATCTGGTTTCAGCTAGCTCTAATAGATGTTTCTATGTCGCAACAGTTCGCGAAAAAACGTTCACAAACTTTTCGTGTAATTTTAACTCGAATATCGAGATAGACATGTGGTGACAAAAACGAATATTTTAAATATAAAGAGTGAAGTTGTCGGATTTAATTATGATAAGAGTTTTTTAATAATATTGCCCCTCCTATTTCTCTTATCGAATTTCAAAAGAACGCCATATCTTCTGAGATAATCGCATCCAAAAATATCTACCTTCCAAAAGTTCAAGTTGGGAAGTCCGTCTACTTTACGCGGGGCAAGACCGGCATATGCCGGATTTGCCTCAAATCAGAAATCGTAAACCTTTTTATTCCAAATATATTGGATATGACCTCTTGATGACCTTTTGACCTCACATGACCCCTTGACCTGTCATGACCCCTTGACCGTGTCTTTTATTTCTTTAAAATTAGTAATAACTGTTCCTTATTTTCTTTCTATTATCTTTTATGGTTTGGCCCTGCAATAAATTATGATATAGTAGAGTAGAGGGTTGACTATCATAATGGGTGTTAAACTACATAACCAGAAAGTCTTTACTTACTTACTTATAATTTTTTTTCTGTGTTTAGATAAGTACCTAGTCCCTACTATTAGATAGATATACACATAAAAATCACAAACCTAGTAAAATACTTTAAAATTGGCGATTGCTTGCTCTAGTAGATTGTTATTGTGCTGCTTAGATTTTTAAATTTACTAAAAATTTTTTTTTTATTTACTCTGGTACCTACTCTACCTACCTACTTTAATAATTTTAATAAGTTGAAATTAGAATAAAGTGATATCCCACGGGAACCGTGCATTTTTCTTACAATAATAACATTATTTTTAAAAATAATGTTTCTTTAGAATGTTTAATAAGAAACATAATGGTTCTTAGTTTGAAAGTAAGTCCCTACCAAAGGATTGGATGCTTTGGTAGGGGCTTACTTTCAAGAAAATGTTGAAAAAATGTTCACCACCCCTGAATCCTAAAATGTGACGGACTTACCCCGTTTTACACATTTTTGACAATATCTTTGGATTGGGACCTTATTTCGAATCGTTGAAGACATAACATTCATTGTTAAGATGTAATACATGCTGTGAGTTACTTTAGACTCTTCTAAACATCTCCTGTCGCCTACAATAACTCCTAGACGGACTTCCCTCATTTAGCCGGGGAAGACCGTCTACTGCCCGAGTTTTAAAAAACCTCCGATTTTATTGTTAATTTTATATAGTTTTAAAGGTTTAATAGCTTTTTCTGATTCTTGGATAAATTTGCTAACGATGAATAGCTTTAACTTTACAGAAAAATGCATAGTGACTGAGATATGATCTATCAAACCGAACTTTGAAAAAAGTATGCCGGTCTTCCCCGCATTGACCTTACCCCTTACTTATGAAAGATGTTTAAAGTTGAACACTGGTTAAACAACGTCCTGTCCCTGTTTATCAATAGCCACAAATAAACACAGGACTTTTACTAGTGTTTAACTTTAAACATCTTTCATAATAAGGCCCCTTGCCTATACTCACGTTAATAAATTGAAAAAAAAATTGTGCATGAAAATGATAAAAAAACAAGAAAATTACTTAAGTATATTAAAACCCGTAATATCATTTACTGTAAGACTAGGAAAAGCTAGCTTGCCTCCAAAATATTTAGGTACGTAAGCGTTGTTCTGTTTTACCACGAGTTTATGTACCTACTCACTACTTCCTAATATTAAGCATTTGACCTGTATATTTCTGTCAGCGTAACCTTGACCTACTGATTACCGACCTCCGAAGTTTAGTGAGACACGCAGAACCATTTCGTATTTAGCTTAGCAACCACTCCAGTGTATTACGAGAACGAGCTAGGCTGCACTGACTAATAAACAACAAAAAAGGCGTGAATTTTAACCTGCGATTTATTCTCTCTAATCATTTTTCAAAGCTTGTTTTTATATAATTTAATTTCCATCTAATAGGGTTTAACTGTTTCGGGTTGTTGCACTCACTCACAGGCATTTTCAGAGCGTTGAATTAAAACTTGAAAATAGTAATTCTGAATGAGAACAAATAATACTAAGTATCATTAATAATCCACACTTTTAACCAATTTTTTAATCTCAACTGTGTTATCTTCAACTAAAATTGTGTTTCATTTCCCTTTGGTTGAGAATAAAAAACACTTTTTCATTCCATCTATTCGAAAAGGACGACTTTGTTCGCCTTTAAGTGCGCCCAAAGTAGATGATTCCTCTTCAAGGAACTTTTAGCGGGCAGTAATGAGTTTTTAATCCTCTTTATAAGTTTAGCGGGCAGTAATGAGTTTTTAGTCCCCATTAAGTGCGCCGGAATTATCTTTGCCGCGCACCTATGAGGTACAACTACTTTGCAGTGCAAAGTAGTTGTACCTCATAGGTGCAAAGATTCCACATTCAAGTCTCGAATCTAGCTAGATGAATGAGGACTCTTCCAAAAACACCACAATAATTGTAATCACATTTAGAGATTTATTACTCTGCGGTTTTAGCATAGCTATAGATAGCTTGCTATCCATACAAAAATTGTAAGTCCAAGCTCATAAAATCCTGTGCGTTTTCGTCAGCGCGATCTAGAAAACCGCCATCTAGTTTGTTTTCGTGGAACTATTGATGGCTGTTCTAGAGTTTTTTTGTTAAATCTCAGGAACTACCAGTCCGATTTGAAAAATTATTTCTGTATTTGATAGCTAAACTCTTGAGGAAGGTTATATGCTACTTTTCATCATCATCATCATCACCATAAACCATCAGATAAACATACCGCCCACCATTCAGCCGGCGCGCGGCCGCCGTATGAATAAAAAAAATTTAATCCCCGATTACTCTCCTCAAGTGGAACTTCGTCGATTTAACACATTCTTTTCTCTTCCCTTTTATTTTCTCATAGATTGTAATGAAAAGTAGAGTGTATCACTCGGGCCCAAAATATATTTTTGGCTCGGGCGACGTACTTTAAATCCCTCGCTACGTTCAGGATTCTACTAAAGAATCCCTCGCTACGCTCGGGATTCTACTCTAGAATCCTTCACTTCGCTCTGGATTCAAAAAAGCGCCCTCGCCGTCAAAATATTATTTTGCCCCCTTATAATACAATCTACTATTTAATGCTAAGTACACTCTGTGTAAAAATTTAGCATTTACATTTAACATTTAAAAAAACATACCTACGCAACCATTTAAATTATAATTTTGTTAAAACAAAACAAAAACTCACAGTTTTGGAATGTAATAATATTCGAAAAAAGAACCAAACATTTTTCTTAAATTCAAACATAGAGCATTATAGACCACTTGAATCTATTGTTTTAAATATTTTTTTACTAATGCCTGTTTTCTAAGTGTATGCGTGTTGCACTGACAACATAGGCTAGGGGGGGGTGTATTGTCCGCACATCGTGCACAATAGACAGGGTTGCAGCTGTCTCTACGAAGGGTATGCAACTACATACGCATGCTAGTTACGTCTATTACTATAATAACGCTGTATTTTGGGCGAAGACCCATAGTTTTAAGTTGTATAGCAAGGCTTCGTTTGTCAGTCAGATGTAGGTGTACCTACCTATGTCCTTTTCGAGTCAAAGACCTGTTTTAGTGTGTAGGTACTACCTATATTATTTTACTTTTGAGAAAGTTAACTCACAGTTTTTAGCGTTAATAATATTTTATTAGTAAATAATATTTTACTAAATTTATTTTAAGTTACTCTATTTTAATAAGATTTACTACTTTGTCAAAAACTTTAATTCAAAGTATCATGGAAACAAAACAAGCTTAATGCTAATTTTGTACTGTGAATCACATATTATCGATCAGAATGATAACATCTAGGAGGGTCGTTCACTTCGTAGTAAAAATGGTGAAACGTGCGCCCTAAACTAATCTAGACAACCATTACGAACTATTTTTATTTATACGAGTAGGTACTTACATAAACTCTATCTCTAAATAAAGTACTTACAAATTAATTATTAATTTTCATCTTGTACGGTAAATTTTTAGTTAGATAACATTTTAGCCATAGTTGCTCTTCCATGTTGAACTTGTGTTAATCTTAATGAAACGAATAATCCATTGATGCACGATGGATTCGTAACGAAAAACCTTCGGATCGTACGATTATGAAGGGTGAGAACGTCTCAAAAAGATAAGTAAGTTTCAAATATTTAAGTAGCGTTGCAGTATTCGGGCATTATTCAGCTAATCAGCTAAGGGTGGATTTTACCAAACTGTCATCTTACTCCCAGAGTAGTTATTCCATTAGCCGACAGAATTCGAAATACATTTGTTTAGAAAGCGCAACCGAACATTATTAGGTGCATTAAAATTATCCTGGTTATAAGGTGTCAACTTTACAATGTCAAAATATTCATACTAACAACAGTTTATCTGTGGTTTAATCTCCAGACAAAACTTATTCCAGTTTGGTAAAATCTAGCCTAAATAACATTACTATTTACAAATTACGAATTCAGAATGAAATTCTAATTATGGACCTAGCGTGCTATTTTCGTGTTTACGTACACAACATGTTTCATTGATGAAAGGACCGAAAGAGGATTACCCTTCGCGCCCTAGTGATCAGCTAATGCGCTCTATAAAGGTCAAGTTTGTAAGCCGAGGTAATGTGACGTAAAGAGAATTGAAGGAGGAACAAAGACTGCAACAAACTGTAAAGTTGCGATTTGTAATACGTTTTCTGTAGTTTTATGTAGTATCGAATGATACAACTTTAATACAAGCAAATTCACTCGAGTTTTATACAAATTATAATTCTGAAGTTCATCTGGTAGTAGGTACAAATGATACACCCTTTAAGACCATTATGTTGATTTCCCAAAATGTTGAATTCACATATTTGCACGAGGTAAACTCCAAAACTGGAGATTCGAGATTAAAAATGGGTTTACGATTTAAAAGGTAGGTACTTACACTACTTATTCTAAATAGACGTAGGCTACTTATTAACCCGGGCAAAGTCTACTCAAATCTCTAGTAGGTATAGGCTATTAAGGGCCACTTAGAGAAATTCTGAAACCGTGAGAGTTTTCGAAAGGTCATGTGAAGAGTTACGGGCTCGATTTAAAAAAAAATAAGTTCGGCATTTGAAAAAGCTATTATTGGTCCTGAAAAAAAACTCAGCCTGTAGAATAACAGAAGTATTTTTTTTCTTTATAAGAAGGACAGTATTTCTGGAGACATATTCTGAGTCAATTTTGCGACTTATAATTCAATTTACAAGAAACACTTTAGGTCAAGGTAGAGTTAGGTCATGATAGGTTTGGTTTTAGCAAATCAATGTTCCGAAATTAGAAACACGCGGTGCCATCGCGTACGCGCTGACGGGCCACGATATAAATCCCTCGAGCAGAGCCTTGAACTAAAGAATACTAAATTAGGCTTCAATTGGATACGTGTACGCATTTAAATTTATTTTTGTGATAATTTATAAACATTTGTTTGTTTGCATCATTCGTCGAGTATTATGATTATTGTGAGTATTTTCACATTTAAAGTCAAGCTTTTAAAAAGTTCTTCTAAGCTACGACACGAGTGCTACACACATCCTTTCACCCATTATTTTGTTCAAGACTTTTTATGTTATAAAAAGTCTTATAAAAACTGCAAAAACATTGTACCACACCATAATTATTAACTTTTACACCCACTGAGCTTCATGAACAAAACTAAGAATCAATTCCACCCTTCTTGACATTCGAAACAGTTTGATTGATCGTCAGATAATCGGTCGGCTGCATTCTCCATGGTGAAAGAATGTAAACAGTGGCATAAAGTTACCACAGGTCAACTGCGAGTGGGGGCGGGTCGGGCCACCTGGTTGTTAAGTAATTTGGACTTGATTGTATAAGCGTGTACTACTAAATAACTTAAATAACCATGCCACTGGAGTAAGTGCTGCTAAATCAGATGTAAATAGTTGTTTTTGGCGCTCAATTACTATAAAACGTTAATATCTGTAATTTATAGTGATCTCTAAACTTAGACCATATATGATCTAACTACGTCATTTATAATGGACTTACAAGCTACCTTGGGCTATGCAGGACTAAAGTGTCCACTTTTGGTAAATTCACTTTACCCAATTCTATACCTAGAGACCTGTCAAAAAAGGTGTTTTGTAATATGTTTCATAAATGAAGCATAATATAAAGCATTTATGAAACACAATACGAAATATATTATGAACACCAAAAGTGGCCACTTTAGCTCCCCCTGATGGCTACAAAATCTATTGCCATCTCTTTTAATGACATAGGAGTATTGACATTGAAATACGAGAAAAAAAAATCTGTACTTACCTGTACTTACCTAATGTCTTGCTAAATTGACAGTTGAATATTAGGTAATGGGGTAAGTCTCTATCTCTAACATCTAATGCTGAATAAAATGTATATAATGGTGGTCAGAAACTATATTGTGATATACACATCATTTTACTGGTCCAGTTGGTTTATAATTATAACACTTAAATAAATAAAATCACGAACCAACACTTATAAGTATTAGTTCAGTTTTAATGATAGATAAGTTAAAATTTGTTTTTATTAGTCCACTGCAAAGCTCAAAGTGTGGAAAAGTTTATGCGGAGTTGCCGTGGTGACCACTTTATAAGCCACGTGGGGAATTCCTACAAACGGCTTCCTGTTACTGCCTTTACAAAAACGGAACATTTTTAAATCAAGTCAAAATGAACCATATCGTTTGAACTAAGCTTAGATTCGTTAGATTCGTAGAAATGATTGTGCTATAGGTACCTACCTACTTCTAAAGTCAAAAGTCAAATTAATTTATTCAATAAGGTCATTAGTGTACCACTTTGAATCGTCGCGACCAAGACCGTGAAGAACATGAAGTTAAGCGACGTTCTGAGTAGTTACAATTTGGATGGGTGACCGCAAGTGGCAATAACAGCAGAGTGCTTCCGTACTTCGTTGGACACGTTAAATTGTGTCGGTCCCTGCTTTTAAGTTGTTAAGCCACGACGGAGGCCTTCAGTCAGCCTAAAAACTCCGTCACCAGAGTTACATACAGACATACATACATTATGTAAACATAATTTTTACCTTTTTTGGGTCTAGAGGCGAAATAAGATATTTCTTATTATCTTTATTTAACTCCGATTTAATCACTTTTCACTTACTTTAAACACTTTTTTTTTCTATTGTACACAAACACAAAAGTCCTTCAACTTGGGGTTTATACAGACGTTACTTACGAAATAGGTAATTATATATTACTAGTGATACGTGCTATCGTTGTGATAAATTCATAAGTGTCAGCCGGCAAGGGGTGGCTAGAGGGAAGCCTTTTCACTACGCTTCCGCTGTCGTATCATGCCACTCAATAGTCACTTAGTAGTACTATACTTAGATATATCAATGATCGCACCTAGCCAAGGTAAATGGATAGACAGACATGTTCAATGAGGAATCATGGTTTGTATGATAGCTAATTTATGAGCTTGTGTCCATATAAAAATTAAGTTTAATAACACAATTAAAACATAATCGATAATAATATAAGCAAAGCAAAACTTTTAGTACTTATACAGATCCCTCGCTTTCATTTATCGTACAAGACCCCATCGAATTGGCACCCGATAAAATTTATCCCACTTTTGTATTAGCTGAATTCAAAAGAACCCTTTAAAAAGTGGACGACCTTAGCACACTTTAAAACACCGTTGTATTTTTGAATGTAAGTAAGAATAATACATGGAGGGGGTGTCGCGTGGCGCTCTGTAGGACGTTGAACCTCTTTGCATTTAGAGCCGTGCAGTACGTTATATATTCTAATCTCCTAATGGACTTCGATGCGTGAGTGCCTGTTTTGGTACACTCTTATCAATTCAATCCAATCCATCATTGTTACGAATGTTACATACTCGCCATTTCCTAACTAGCTGAATATTACCTAATGTCTACAATTGTGTAACTTGTAAACCGTTTGGGATTAAGTAGGTACTTCCATTTTATACAGTAATCAAATTGTGATCGAAACGACATAAAGAACGCATAAAATACGGCATAAGCGTTTGCTCCAGAATTTCCCTACACTATTATATACGAGAATCTATTACCCCAGCACTATGTTCATCTTACTCTCGATTTTTTTTAAATCACATTTTAAACTTGTTCAGCCTGAAAGGAAAGTAGAGGTCAGCATGTCAAAATGGCCTACTTTTATGAAGTTTTCATATAGGAACTCAACCCGTTATAGTCCAAAACTGGTATTGGAGTATTCTAACATTTCTTTCTTTATTCTGATTTGGTGACAATAGGTAGCAGGGGCGCAGGGGACCGTGGGAGATGGGTGCTGGGCTGGTTCCAGCGGGGTCGGCCAGCTGTCGCGATAATGCGAATCGACTTTTCATCGATTGTTTCGACAGTATTGTTCCCGTTCGATTGTTTGTGGATGCAGTTTATAGCGGACATTGCATCAGAGCTTCTGCGGGCTTCGAGCCGGTTTGCGGGAAATTGTTAATGTTAGTTTATACTTAGTTTATTCAATTCATGTTCAGTTAAAGAACTTTCGAATTGGACATCGCTATCAGATTCAAACCCTTGTTTTCAAAATGTTACAAACAGTTTTTTAATAAGCAGACTGACCATAGAGTTTTTAAAAATGATATCCCTTTTAAAACTGGTTTTTGGGATTTGACGCATCATGAGACAGGCCACGCTCCCTACAATAGATGCATTTAAATATGCTATTACGTATGCAGATCTGTTGCGTTCGCGTGCAAATAATACATGAAGGATTCCGAGCCTAGACAAAGCGGACTGGATTAATGATTTGGGGTATGTTTTTTTTATAGTTGAATAGTGCAGACAGGGGTCGTTGAACGCAGCTGCGACGCGGATCAAATTGATAGCGCACACATGTCGCTGAGGCGGCGCGGCGCGTGCGCCTCTGACGTCACGCAACATGGCCGAGGGTGGCCGCACGATCTCCCGATATTGGGTGAATATCAAATAAGGTAGATAAAGAAATTAATGTATTTATTATACACGAAATGGTAATAAGAGTTTAAGTAACGTATTAATTGCAAATACTTTCATATTTTACTCACAATTTGTTTTTCATCTAAAATTTCTTAAGACTCAAATAGACCAAAATTACTTCAGAGTAATAAAAGTACAAAAAGTGAAGTTAAGAAGGCTTATTTAGCCTACTGCCAATACCTACTCAATCTTTGAAAGCTTTGCAGCTTCGTTTGGATTGAAATAAATAAGAATTAGTAATCTATGTAACTTGAATATAAGGTATTTGTTACTATTCAAGTTACAATCTTTAAAGAATAGTCAAATATCGCCTAGTAACTTTAAGTCAATATTCCTACCTCCCCTGTTTGGTATCTCTTCAATCAACAAAAGCAGGCTATGAATGATTTATCATATCAGTTACTTTTGAGTAGGTGAGTTGTAATCTACGATCGATAGCACTATCTCTTAATCAGCCTTAATCCTAACTGGTTTTGATTATTTATCCTCTATTATAACCACGCACAGTTCTTATAATATAAACTACTATATACTATTTCACGCTTCCGTGCTTCAAAAGGCATGTTACATTGTCGGTCGTGGCTTTTTAGTTCTAAGCCTTGACGGAAGCCTTTAGACGGCCTAAAGCTTTGTCGCCAGAAAGCCACTTGCTCATATGAACTTACAACTCACTATATTTCATCTCCATAAAGAAAAACTTTGGCCTGTACAATAATTTAATGATTGGAACACACCACAAACCTTAACAATTCATGATCCGCGATTGTGTCGCAAAGTTCACGTGATTTGTGTCGAACTAAATTTAAACTTAATTTCTTACAAACGCGATTTTTGTTTTTGAACACTGTCGAGTTATTACTTACTTACACAATTTAATTTAATGTTTAATGTAATGTTTGAAGTAAGACGACGTTGAATGTTGTTATTTATTTTAATTTGTAGCTTCAGCAATTTTATCAATTTTAATGAAGGAATATCACCGACGTGTTTTCAGAACGTGATAGTGCACGCAAGGCGGTCAAGCGCTAACCTATCTACGAAAAAAAAAACCGCATCTTTGAAAAATAATATAGCGTGAATGAAATATTTGTTTCTGTTACGCTAGTTAATTTGTTGAAAATTCAAAAAACATTCAAGAAACATTTGAGAAACCAGTGACGAATACACTAATTTACCTCAAGAGAGAATAGTTGAGTCATAAAGTGATTATGATGAACAAAGTCCTGAGAAGCACGTAAGTTTCGAAGAAAACAGTAACTTAATTTCCAAAATTACAAAAATTGTTACTTGAACTTTTAATTTCCATTTATGTTTTTCTTCAAAATAAACATAAGTTTCCAAAAACTTTGTAACTACAAAAGAAAATTTTGCCCCATCCTGTATATCCAAAATATTGTAAATGTTGATGGCCACATCGATATATTAAAATCGATTTTCGACAAAATTATCATTGATTCATGTCCATACGGTTGACATGTGCCGTATGTTTTATTTAGTGAGCTGTAATCAATAACTACGGTGAAAAGGAAATTACTAGGTACCTACTACAGTTGTGTAATAACAAGGGAACGTATTGTGAACACGGATTTGTTATTCATATGGAACTAGCGATCCATAATCTATCTTTAAAAGTTAGTAGTAATATTTATAAACTAGCTGACCCAGCAAACTTCACACTGCCCTAATTATTTCTTTATTTAATACATTATTTATTTATTCAATATATAGATTTTATGGGCTAGAAGCCCTCGCGGGCGTTCCTACCAAAGTTTCATCACAATCTGATCAATGGTTTAGGAAGAATAATTTTAGGCTTTGAGTTATTTTGGACGTTCAAACTGTGTATATTTAATTAATTGACAATATCTATCCTTTGGAGTTGTCTGAATGTGCACACCAGCTTAAGATGAGCCGTAATTTCAAAGGTTCCTGTACATTCTGGGTATCAAGTTATTTGGACCTAATACTGATAGTTGTGATGTTTGTAATTTCTGAACTATAAAACCGATGACCTTGATTTTTTTACGGGACAATATTTAAAGTAAGAAAATAAGAATAAATAAAATCGGACTACGCGTTGATGAATAACAAACAGATACTCATTTTGAATTTCATCCCCTATCCCTAGGGAACCGTGCTGAATTTCGGGATAAAAAGTATTATATGCACTACTTCGTAGTATGAACTCAAATCATGCAAAGTTTCATTTAAATCTATTCAGTAGTTTCAGCGTGATGCGCGGCCAAGATACAAATGAGTAGATGAGTCATGAAACTACATAGTATAGAACACAAATGCCACTATAGCACATCAAAAATGTTTGAAAATCACTGTCATAGGAAATTTGACTTTTTTTAGGGTGGATTCTACCAAACTGTCATCTTACTCTCAGAGTAGTTATTCCATTAGCCGACAGAATTCGAAATACATTTGTTTAGAAAGCGCAACCGAACATTATTAGGTGCATTCAAATTATCCTGGTTATAAGGTGTCAAGTTTACAATGTCAAAATATTCAAACAAACTGCAATTTATCTGTGGTTTAATCTCCAGATAAAACTTATTCCAGTTTGGTAAAATCCAGCCTTAATAGTTTATAGAGAAATGCGTTTATCTTGCTATGGAAGCTTACGCACGGCTACGCGGGTCGCGAGCGTTGTAGTCACTGCTACGCGAATGCTACGAGAGACTGAGCTTATCTTTTGCGATGTTATACATAAATTGGTTTTACGAGTACATTAGGCCCGCTTTCAAACAAAGGAGAGTGCAAACGGTTTCGCAGTTTTTAACCGACTTCAAAAAAGGAGGTGGTTTTCAAGTCGACTGTCAAAAAAAAAAAAAAAAAAAAAAAAAAAAAAACTTATTTGTGGCGGGATCGTTTGAAAAATTTTCCTGATATTAAATTAGTTTTTTACCTGTAAAAGTGTTGTTCTGGACTTAATTTTGTGATCAACTATTATAATTAATTACGGGCGATTCAGTAAATACAATTTTGGAGCGTTTGCGCGCGATCAAAAAATGGATGCGACCGAGGTCGACTCCAGGCCTCGGTCAAGAAACAGTTCGATGAGTGAGGATGAGATGGCTGTGCAAGCTATTCTTGATGAAAATCAACAACAATGTGAGATGAAGAGTACGACGCTGACGCGTCCTCCGACCAAACGAGTGAGGATCAACAATAGCAATGATGAACGGGAAAGTGTAGATGAGGATGGATTTACTCTTGTGCAGAGAAAAGCACATCGACGTTTGCCTACAAGAGCGCGGGGCGCGCCTGCGAAAGGTACCGATAATTTGCTTACTAACTGCTTTGAAGTGTGCGTTTCTTCATACGCATTGTTGCCCAAACAAATTGGGTTGGCTATGTTACTGAAGGCTGAAGGGATTACCAACGTGACTCAAATAAAATACAAGAGCCCTTACAGAGTAGTCATAAGTTTTGAAAATAAAGCCGATGCAGACAACTTGATTGCAAATAAAACATTTTCGGAGTCGGGATACAGATGTTATTTGACTAGTGAAGTAGACATTACCTATGGCGTAGTAAAGTATTTAGAACTTGATGTAAAAGACGAAGATTTGATGGAGTCCTTACAATGCGACTATAAAATAGTATCCGTAAAAAGGCTGCCTAGGATGTCGGAAGAAGGAGAATGGGTGAGCAGTGAAACTGTGCGCTTCGGATTTAAAGGTTCCGCTTTGCCCCCCTATGTTTTTGGATATGGTTGCAGATTCAAGGTAGAGCCTTACACTTTCCCGGTGACGCAGTGCGCTTCATGTTGGAAATTCGGACATCTTACTCGAACATGCCCTAGGAAGGGGCCTATCTGTCCAAAGTGTGGCGGAGGGCACACTAACTGCGAAACAACGGAGTACCGCTGCGTAAACTGCAAAGGCAAGCACATGTCCCTGAGTAAGTCTTGTCCAATCTTTAAGAAAGAAAAAGAAATCAGGGCCATAATGTGCCAATATAATTGTATTTATAAAGTAGCGCGGTCGAAGTACTTGGAAAAGAAGACATGTAAGTTTGATGGTTTTTTGAATGATCCATCCTTTTTGAAGAAAGATACGCCATCTTTATTCAAGTTCGGCGATGAATCTAGCGCTAGGAGTTTCGGGCCCGTTAGATCTACAATGTCGTACAGTCAAAGTGTAGGTTCGAAGGTGGGCCAAACGAAACACGAAGCTCATCTCAGTGAGGCTGACACTTTGCGACGACATGATGGTGGAGAGACGAGCAATGACGACTCGAAGGCTAGCAGTGAGGAATTTGGTACGCCATTTGAACCTGTAAGTACGAGAAAAAAGAAATATAAGAAGGAACGTAAACAAAAGGTGAACTTGCGGAGTTTTGAAAGCTCTGTAGAGCAACCGTCGGCAACTCCGGCGGCAACTCCGGCGGCTAAACCGTCCACCGCGGGTCGTGATAAAAAGACCGCATCATTAGGTGAACAGAAGAAAAATAGCAGTTTTACTAGTTTATTTGGAAAGGTAAAAGATATTGTGTTTTCGAACAAAAGTTTTGAGGAAAAAGTTAGTCAAGTGTTAAAACTACTTTTTGAGGAGGTTGTGTCGTATATAGTGTCGATGGTGAGCAGTGGAGATGTTCTTACTAAATTTTTAGGCCTATTTTATGATGGATAACGACATTTCTAATGTATCCGCAGCTAGGGCATCGGGCACTGGGGGTTCCGTTGCGCAATTTTTAAACATTGCGCAATGGAACTCGCAGAGCCTGATGCCCAAAAAACAAGATTTTGAGCTTTTACTTTGTCGGGAAAAAATCGGTATTTGTTTATTGAGTGAAACATGGCTTGATCCTGATACAAGCTTGCGAATTAGTAATTACAATGTTTTTAGAAAAGATAGAACCGATTCTTATGGGGGTGTAGCCATTTTAGTTCATAAATCCATTAGGGCTGAAGTGTGTCCCATAGATACAAGAAATGTCGGTATTGAAATCCTAAGTATCAAAATTATTAACTGTAAATATTTAGAACATGTAGTATCAGTTTATTGCCCTTCATCTGTAAGAACTTCACAATGTGACTGGGATAGTATTTTTTCAAAATTTTCATCTAAATCCTTAGTGGCTGGTGATTTCAATGGCCACCATTCAAATTGGTCGTGTAAAATTGATACTAGAGGGTTACAATTACTAGATTCATCTTTAGAGCACAACTATGTATCACTCAACAATGGGGGATTCACGAGGATTAGACTAGTTAATGATCGACTACAGGAATCCGCGCCAGATGTTACCTTTGTTACCACTGACATAGCGGTTTATTTCAAATGGCTTGTGACAAGGGAAAATCTAGGTAGCGATCACTTGGTTATCAAATATTCCCTTCAATATCGAGACTCTCGTAGGTTTGTTGAGTGCTTAAATTTTAAGTTAGCTGACTGGAAGTTATATCAAGAGAAACTGAAAGTCAGTTTCAGTGAAATCGCTTGCGGGGATGACATTCAATTGAGTTACAATTTATTCGTAGACAATCTTAATGCAGCAGCGCGGGAATGCATACCTATGATTAAACACAGTACAAATCCTCTCCAATCTTTTCAGCCAAAACCTTACTGGTGTCCAGCTATTTCTCTAGCTATAGCTCAACGTCGATTAGCATTGAAGGCGTTTAGGCGCAATCCTACACCCGACAATCTAGACATACTGAAGGCTAAAATAGCGGACGCTCAAAGAGTGCACAGGCAGGCTAGGTCAGTAAGTTGGCAACAGTTTTGCAGCACGGTAGACGAAAGTATGTCATCCTCGGACATGTGGCGTCGGATGCGTTGGATGAAGGGTTTACGTAGGGATTTCGTGAGAGCGCCCAGTGAAACAAAAGAACATCTTTTACGTAGTTTAGCTCCTGATTTTGTTCAAACTTTAGAACCAGTATTTACTTCAACAAACACGCTCTTAGATACTGAATTTTCTATTGAAGAACTTCAAAGCTGTTTAAAGAATAAAGATACGGCTCCTGGTGAAGATAAAATTACCTATTCAATGATTTATTACCTTCCGCTTGTAGCTAAGTTACATTTATTACAAATTTTTAATTTGATTTTTAAACATTCGCTAGTCCCAGAACAGTGGCGTAGCATTAAAATAGTTCCTATTCCCAAACCTAACGCAGATCCTAACTTATTGCCTAAATTTAGACCTATTTCATTGATATCTTGTATGTGTAAAATGTTTCATTCCATGATTTGTAAACGCATTGAGTGGTTTGTAGAAAAACAGAAAATTTTAGCCCCAGTTACAAGTGGCTTTAGGAGAAATCAGTCATGCATGGACTGTTTAGTCCGTCTAGTTACACAAATACAGGGGGGGTTTTCAAGAAATATATCCACGTTAGCAGTATTTTTAGATATTGAAAGTGCCTACAATAATGTCCTAACTGATCAACTAGTTGTTATGCTGGATAGTCTTAATATAGGTTCCCAAACATGTAAATATTTGTGGTCATTTCTAAGCAGCAGATTTTTGAAAATACATGATGATGATGAAAATGGTGAAACCATGGTAAGATGGACATGTAGAGGGTTAGCACAGGGTGATCCTCTTTCACCACTTTTGTTTAATATTGTAACTCATAAAATTTGTACGGGGTATGACAATGTTGGTGTACTGCAGTATGCCGATGATTTTGTTTTTTATGCACAAAATAGTAACATGGAGCTTAACGTAACTTACCTTCAAAGATCTTTAGATTCTGCTGTAAATAAATTAGGAGAGCTTGGCTTACAAGTATCTTCAACAAAGACTCATTGTTGTTGTTTCAGTAGAAGGCGTAGGCTAGATAGGATAACCTTATCTATAAATAATAACAGTATTTCAACTGAATCACGAATAAAATATTTGGGCGTTTGGTTGGACAAATCTTTGTTATGGTCCAAACATATAAATGAAACTCGTGAGAAAACGATCAGTATGATTAGTCTGTTGAAAGTGTTAGCAGGTGCATCATGGGGCTTACATCCTAAGCACTTGCGCCGGCTATATATTGCCTTAATTCGTAGTAGAATAGATTATGGTTGTTTTTTGTATGATAGTGCCGCAAAGACTCATTTATCTAAACTAGATAAGGTTCAAAACATAGCAATGAGGGCAATTGGTGGATTCATTAGGACCACCCCTATACATGTTATGGAATGTGAATTATGTTTGCATCCACTGCAATTTAGGCGTCGCTATCTTGCTACTAAATATTGCCTTAAGGCACAATCATTTTCTAATAACATTACTACAAATCTATTTGATAAGTTGTTAAGTCTAAATCCACGTAAGAAACCTTTGCTTATTTCTATTTATGAAGAAACTAAGTCAGAAATTGTCAGAACTAGTGACCCTTTGGGTATGTTTTCCCTGGATACTTGGGTATCGAGATTAAAGTTAGATTTTGTTGAAACTACAGTAGAAGGAATAGAACAAGCAAAAAATCAGTATGATGTCAATTTACTAAAGACACTTACATTAATTACGTTAAATAATAAATATAAAGACTGGCACAAGTTGTTTACTGATGGGTCTAAGGTTGGCAATAGCGCCGGTGCGGCCTTTTATGATCCCAGTCGCAATGTAAAGGAAACTTTTAAAATTGTGTCCGAATGTAACAACATTATGTCAGTAGAACTTTTTGCAATTTCAGAAGCATTATCATATTTATATTCATTAAATATTAGTAAAGTAGTTATCCTGACAGACAGTCGCAGTGCTTTGCAACACATTGCACGAGTTTCCTCCGGAGCTCGAGGTATCTCTGTGGCCTATGGTATTGTTAGGAAAATACTGTTCTTGTTGAGTAGAGGTATAGATCTGAGATTGCAGTGGGTTCCCTCACATGTTGGTGTTCAGGGCAACGAGGAGGCTGATAGATTAGCAAAGAAGGCTATTTCAGATGGCACAGAAACTTTTATTATAGCCGAACATGCAGAAGTTTTGATTAAATATAAATATAAAATTTATGAGAAATGGAAAAATCATTATTGTGAAATTTCAGCATTGAAAGGTATTTGGTACAGGATACTGCAATGTGAACCTCCTCGTATACCCTGGTTTGTAAATAGTAGACTTAAGAGATGTTTGATTGTGACTGCTCATAGGTTGCGCTCGGGACACATTCCACTAGCGAAGTTTAATCACCTTATGAAAGTTGCTGACTCTCCCAATTGCAATGCTTGTGGGGTTGTTGAAGATGTTCATCATCTTTTGGTGGAATGTGTTCGGAGCCGGCCTCTGAGAGATCATTTGAAGAGTGAATATGAATTCAATTTGTGGAATGTTGGTGCATTCCACAGTTTGTTAGCTGCTCCTTTGTCCTTACCAGCTAGGGACCTGTTCGTCATGGTGAATAACCTATTTAAATAATATGTTAGTTTATTTAAGTTGTCAACGGGCTGACATAGTCACTAAGTGACTCAAAGTCCTTTAAAATGTAAGATATAAATAAATAAATAAATAAGTCGACTGTATGTTTTTTTTTTTTTTTTGTAGTAAGTACTATACATATCGATCATTGAAAATCATCGTGCTATTACTTCCTATTTATTATGATACAATGTTGTTAGTAATGAAGATGCGATGCTCTCTATGACAATTCAGTGATAAGCGATTATCAACCTTCCACGTACGATTTCAATGTTCAGTTTACACTATTTGCTTTCGATAATCCCACTTAGTTTGAGGCACACATATACGTTACATTCTCTTTGATATACTTACACCAGACTTTATGTTTATGTGTTTTCTTACAGAGTTAGAATTCCGTCCCGTAAATTAGTTTATGGATAGGTACTTCACGATAGTAGTTTTATAGTCACGTGAAAAACTTGAAAAACACAGGTTTTGTTATTTTATAACGAAGTTGCTTTCTAAAATAACAAACTGGTTTCTAAACCGTTCTTATTATCACGAATATATCATAGTTTGAGTAAAATTGAGTTAATCATATTTGAGAGAAATACAGAATTTAACTTTTATAAAAAAAAAAACAATATTGACGAACTTCTAAGGTAATGCAAGGAGTAAACGGGTAAAATATTTGACTTTAAGGAGTGAAAGAACACAATATTTTTTTAGTCCACCTATTTACTCGCGTGATACTATTACATTTCAGTTGTTACTTAACTAAGCTTAGTTTCATGTAAATCGTTCCGGCAATTAAAGCGAATTGAAACACTAACATCCAACCATATAATATTAGTTGGATAAGTTTGAGCGAAAGTACCTAACGAGTAAATATCACTACATAAAACAGAGGTAGAGTTGGGGAGGCTGGCATAACGCCAGCGACAAGGTGAAGTGGCGCCTCCGCCGGTGAAAGTAGCCAAGTTCGCCTCAGCCTCCCGCCTCTCAAACGCATATCGACCCGGCGTATAGATTTTAGAGTTTCATTCATTTTTAATAGGTAACTTCTGTATGCTAACTTCTGCAAAATGTGGGCATATATGTAGGATTTGAACATCTTTCTAAATACCGTGGTTCTCTCCAATATTATAGAGAGTGTAAGTTTGGATATAAGAGGTAATTTCCAAAACTACTCAATCGATTTCGAAAAACTATTTTACGGGTCGAAAGACACATCCTAGAGTGCCATAGGGTCGTACCACGAGGACAAAGCCGCGAGCGGGTCGCTAGTAAACAATAAGCGCGAACACTTATGAGGATGGCCTCGTAAGTCCATTATTAACCCAACTACAGAGATCTGCTAATTACTTTACTTCTACCGCCGTATACTTACCGCCCCATACCGTGTTTGTTGCCCTGATTCTTCACGGTGTTGGTCGCGAAAGAACAGGAGTAGAATCACCTAGCTCTTAAGACGTTTCAAAGTGGTCATAACGGTCCTACTGAATAAATGATATTTGACTTTGACTTTAACTTTGACTTTGACTTCTAACAAATTCTATAATTCGATTAGGTTTTGGAAATAATAGTAGCGGCTGATGTAATTTGAAGTTAGAGTCCACATTTGGTCCAAAGCCTTATTTGACGGAGTGAGTTTGGGCTACTTGCAGTTTTTAATATACTTATAAGTAATTTGCGTCATTAAAAATCTTTAACTTCTTTAATTTAAATAATTTTGGTGCAACAATTCTCAGTAACTAAATGCATAATTTATTATTCAGAACCGAGGAAAAATAAGCTCTACCAAAGCATCAATTAAATTGTTCAAATAACGGTATTGAATACTGATTTATTTTTACCCGACTACGGCGAAGCGAAGGAGTTTCGTGATTTTTGTTTGTGTTTTTATATCAACGAAGCAACATTCACCTTTTAATAAAACGTTGATATCTACAGTACAAATAATTCTACAGCTGTATTTGTCTTGAATGGTCCAGAACATTGAACAAAGCTTTGATAAAATGAAACATAGTACTTTGAAACCCTAGACGGCAAAAGTTGAAGGTAGAAACGCTGACAAAGCTGGTAAGTTCGCACAGCCACCCTATTTCTCTCCGCGGCTCTCAGAGCTCTATCGATCGTGCGTGCCCATTTCTACCGTCTTTGTGTGAGGGATCATGATGTAATGCGTGGGTTTAATATCATCTTATATGACGTTTGTTGCTTAATTCTTCACGGCCTTGCCTTGAAGCTGAAATCTCTATGTACTAGGTAAGTTTTAAAACCACAATTTTTTTGATAATTTGATTCCAAATTTATAATGTCACAGAACATATTGTACTGAAGGTTTGAATCACCATCCGAGTGTAGGTATGTTTTAGGAAGCGAACGTATTTTTTTCATGTGTCATTTATCTAGATAAATAAGGCACGACGACGCAATAAAACGTGGGTAATTATAATTTGAAATTAATATTATTGTAATTGGTAATAATTGCCAATTAACATCAGGAACTCCTCGGCGAAGTATTTTTTCCTAACACAAAAGTTTGAAATACAATCGACTAATTTTACAACATTAAAGCGTACATTTAATATCATGCGACACAATAAGCATTTCATGGTTCCGAGCATTTAAAAACGATGAGCAAGTAAGTAAAATAATGTCGTTTCCTATTCGATTCTAATATGACCGGCTAAAAATCGTACGACCCGCACATGATGAATTCATAATAAGAATACGCTCTAAAATAAGTTTTATTTATCGAACGCCAATCCTAATATTTTTTGATGAAAAGAATCAAAAACAATTTGATCGTATCAGGAGCTGGAACTATAGACCCTAAATCCATTTCGAAGTATTTGATGAAGAGTAAGTTCAGGGTGCGTTTGCAATGGGCACATAAACGTGAGTGTAGGGTGGCACAGGCTAGCGTGGCGGTGCGGGCATGCAACGTACCTTCAGCGTCGGGAGTCCCAACAGCGGCGGCGCCGGCGCCCGTTCGGATCACTCACAGCCACAGCACGACTGACACTCGCGACCGCGCACGGCAGACGAACGTTACGTGCAAACACCAAAAGCAAAATGGACATACCTGAGGGTGGCGGCTGGCACCGGGCGCGCTCGCTACTTGAATGAGGTCCCGGGCGAGCGGCGCGCGCAGGGGGCGCGGCCAGCCCGCGTGGCTCCGGCCCCTCCCCTCCCCGCGCACCGCTCGCACCACCGCTAGCTCCCCCCGCGCCTGCACCGCTCAGCTGAGCCCTGATTAGCCCCCGGCCGGGCTATTCAATTAAGGGTCGCTCGGAGCTGCATCTCCGAGCCTGGCCGCTCCCGGGCCTCGCCGGTCCGAAGTCGCCTTTGAGTGCTCTTCATTAAGTCCTCTCTGTGGCCGTTATTCTTATTGGGCCTTCAGGCTCTCAGTTCCTAGCGTGAAATTTGAATTTTGTAAATGGAGAACGTGCTATGAATATTCAGTCAAGTATTTATGGTGGTACCATTAGTAGATCCACCATAATTCAAGTAAAAAGAGATTTTACAGAATTGCTTGTTGAAAAGAATACCTACCATGGAACACTAGATGAGATTATGACGTGATCTTAATATCAGATCTTTGTTTCTCAGGAGAGCTGAAATTGGCGTCATAAGGCGGGGTGGCCGACGCAGCGGCCGGCGACTCGTTACGCCTCCCGAGAGAGATGCCAGCAACATTATCGTTTAATTCTATAGACACTTGAATTGGATTGCTTGATGAAGGAACTCTCAAATTGAATTTGAGACATCACAAACCGACCTGAGCAAACAAAAAGACATTGTTTTAATGAGTATTATCAAGTATGAAATAATTTACAAATTAATTTTAACACAACATACTGGACTAGCGCAATAAAAAAATTGACAATTATGTTTTATTGGTTAATAAGAAAAATTCGAACCTATACAATAATTAGCAGTAAAAGCTATCTGGCAACGCTAATTCACAAGAAACCCGCAGCGTAGAAAAGAGTAAATCACGTCGTAAACTTATTATTTTAGATCGGAAACACTATCACAGTCATATTTATGAGCACAGCAGATAAAGATTAGCAGCATAAAAACAAACACGATTATACTGTTTTCCTTTAGCCTTGAAGTGTCTAAGCCCCATTACATTTCATTCATAGGAATTACAATAGAACCTTCTACAAAGTTTGTTGGGAAAGTTTCCTCTGCCGTCATTGTCAACCCATGGAAGCTATGAAGGGCAGTAGGCTAGCAGTTTAGTTATAAGAAGCCATAAACACTCGCAAACATCGTTATTATTACAGAACTGCCACTAATTCTGGGCTTAAATTGCTTTTGAGGTGATGCAGAGAACCCATAAAAGACACATTAGGGCAGCTAGGGAGTACGGGCCCACATTATCTGAATTGCTCAGTCAGACGATTTTGCATGGAGATAAGGGCTGAGCACTATTGGCCTTTCGAAACAAAGATCGTGGTTTGAATGAGTCTCTCTCGGATGAGTCTATCAATATATTTTATTTACAGTGACATAAAAAAGACATCATCAGGAAACTTGAGAGATTTTCTCTCCGTCACCAAAGTTGGCCACTTGCTCATACGAAAGAAGAAGAAGAAGATCAGGAAACTTCGGAGGACACGTTAAACTGTCAGTCCCGGCTTTTAAGTCGTTAAGCCATGACGGAGGCCTTTAGGCGGGCTAAAAACACCGTCACCAGTGTTGGCCACTTGCTGGCATACGAACTTACCATCAGGAAACTTATTTGAAACGTATTACCTACACAGCTATTGGCTAAGCTGTGTAGAATCTGTCTTTGGGAAGATAAGATACTACGATGTAGAATCTTAAAGATCTTGTTAAAGATCTGGAAAATATCTGTCAAACATGAGGATGCAGTCTCTGTTGCATTGTTACGCACAAATGCAATTCAATTCAAGTGGAATTATTTTTATCACTCTATTTGTGATTGAAGTAAAATTAAATTAAATGAATTGCTTTATTTAAATTGTAAACCATACGATTGGGTCGTTCGCGCGTCATCTGAAACGCAATTTGCCTTTGTAGCAAAATGCCTAACATGAATGTCTAAGTAATATGCCTGATAAGTTAAATGCATTAATCTCATAATGCCTAAGATTTGAAACACCTAAGATGCAAAATACCTGAATGGAAATATACTTTAAACTCAGTTCACCTAAGTTGTACAGTGTCTAAAACGCAAAATGCATGAGGGGATGAGATTAGGGGAGGGGAAGAGAGGAGCGATTTAGGCGATTAAGACAGAACCAACAACTTATGCAAAATGTGGGAATGTACCAAATGTGTTTGGACATACCTCTGAAATTGCCTAAAAATCTAAAAGAATATTACTACCGCACCTTGGAAATACAGCCGTGATCATATTTCATTTTTCAGGTTTAGGTAATTAGCAAAGCAGACATAATGAATTTTAGACCTTTTGCTACTAAAGACATAACGCGATTTAGGTGATTTACAAATCAGATGTTATGTGTTTTAGGTAGTAAGCTACTTTGACGTTTTGTTCCTTAGATGAACTGCTTATGAGGGGACATTCGTGTTAGGCATTTTGCTACAAAGGCAAATTGCGTTTTAGATGAAGCGCGAACATTCAATTCATTTGTTTCCAGTAGGTAATCTAATCATTGTGAAAGGTAAGTATTGTGTATTCTAAACTATAAATAAAATACTTGGTTGGTAATCTAAGTGATGATTTAGCGCTATTTTTGCACATATACACTTTACTTTGTTGCCGCTTTTACAATATTTGGTATTCTTACCTTATATTTTAGTAATCAGCAAAGACCAGCGGCATCACCAGTACCGGGAGATTTCTTATAGAATAACTTACCTACTTGTGACTTCATATGTCTTCATAATACTCACCCGCTAACTTCAGCTCCACCAAGCAGCCACTTTGGATATTTTTTCTTTTAAATTATCATTCAAAACTTTTTCAAATTATACATTTAACTTTTTCAACAGCTAAGTTTTTTATACTGTACGAACCCATAAGTAGGTGGGTAGGTACTTCATTTGAACCCCGGACAGAGTTAGGTGAGAGTTTGGCGCGCTGCCAATGTTTGGGGAAACGATCGTCTTAACATTTCCCGATAGCTACATTCGCAGTAAGTCGACCGGATAAAGGGAGTTTCCACAACGTGCACGAGAAAATTCTAGTGCTCAGAACGAGTCGTGAACTCATTTTAAATTCCCATCGAATTTCCACTCCGCAGCGTTTGCGGGGGAGCGGAAACTAGCGCGGAATCGAAAACTGAAGCCAGGAGACGCGGCCTCCGAAGGGCTTCGTGATGCAGTTACTGAGGTCGCCGCGCCCGGATGCCCGGGACGCTGCAAGCCTCAGCCCAGCCTTTCCCACCTGTACAAGGTGGTTCAGGGCACCATAATTTAATTTTAAGTAGGTAAGTAACTACTTATTCATTGACGTGGTATTTTTTCAAAAAAGTTAAACATGCTAAGGAATTAGAAAACAAATGCGCTACTATTATCAGATTTTATATCTTACTCTAGCTAGGTACTCTACTATCTTTATCTTAAGAAAAAAGTCTTTGAACTTCCCGAATTGTCTGTTACCTACTATAGTCGAAACACACTGGGAAGGCAGTTTTGACACATTTCAATAAAGACATCAATAATGTGAAATAATACATATTTTAAACTTTCACGACTTGAACACATTTTTTAATTATTATTAACGGGACTTAAACAAACAACGGCCGCCAGTCTACTCGTGACCACGGCGACTGTAATGTCGCCGAAACGTCGAGGTAAATAAAACAATTTCATTACGCGATTAAGTCCCGTTAATAATAATTAAAAAATGTGTTCAAGTCGTGAAAGTTTAAAATATGTATTAACAAGCCGGTACGGGCCGGAAATTGTTACAAAAGTACGAGACCTAGAAAAGCTCCGGAAAAAGAGAGTGCGGTTGGAGTCATCATTGGCATATTTAATTAAGTGTCGTGATACGGACATAATTCCAACGTGCGCGAGAATTAAACCGCGGAATGACATTCTTTTTTCGGAAAGTATTCTCCGAAGTGCGAGTGTTCGTTTGCTTAGACAAATAATTAGGAACAGTTATTGCGAACTGGACAAAGTGAATCGTGCATTATACGGGTTGCATTGTGAGTGTAGTGATGTGCTAGCATATGAAGATTTTAATATGTGCGATGGAGTTACCTACTTACAAGCAGATCGGGTATATGAATTGTGTAGTGTTAAGCATGACCGAAAATATAACAAGCTTAGAGATCGTCAAAAAAGGAACACAACTCATCAGCCAGAAAGGTCATCGGTAGTTAACTTATCCAGTACAACATTAAACAGTGAAACTGAGAGTGTTTTAGCGAAGGGTTTAAATTTTGCAACTACCCCCCAACAAATTCCGTACGAGAAAATTATAAGTAGTGTTGAGGAAGTTATAATACGTAACAAACTACCTACCACTGATTCGGAATCGTTAAGGCAAGATGTTGCGGTAATATTACGCAAAGCTAAATTACCCAAATGCAATATTTCTTCCGAAGAACGGGTAGCTCTTAAGAACTTACAGAAAAACAAAGATGTATGTGTTCTTAAGGCCGATAAGGGAAATGCTACGGTTGTAATGGACTCGGAGGACTACGATCAGAAGGTACGTGACTTGTTGAGTGACACAACTGTATACAAACCTGTGTCGTATGACCCGACCGCCAGAGTGACACGACGTATACGCGCAGTAATTAGGGATAACAAAGAAGTAATGGAGGAAGATGATTTTAACAGATTATTTAGACCAAAAATTGTACAACCACCAAAATTATATGGGCTGCCTAAGATACACAAACCCAGTGTTCCGCTGCGACCCATTGTGAGTCAGATAAACTCACCGACTTACAGCCTTGCGGGTCACGTTGCAAAGGTGCTGCAACCATTGGTGGGAAAGACGTCTTCCTTCGTAAAGGATTCTCGCCATTTCATCACTATAATTAGGGACATCAGACTGGAACCAGATGACATCATGGTGAGTTTTGATGTTGAGTCACTGTTCACCAATGTTCCGTTAAAAGAGTGTGTAGACCTAATTAGACAGAAACTCATAGATGAAAACTTGCCAGAGATGAACATTACTTTGTTACGAAACTGTCTAGAAGGAAGTTATTTTTTGTATAGAGGACAACACTACCTGCAGATAGATGGCGTTGCTATGGGGAGTCCTGTAGCACCCGTGATGGCCAACATCTGGATGGAGCACTTCGAGTCACTCATACAGTTTCCATCTAGCTTGAAATTATGGAAGCGTTATGTAGACGATGTGTTCTGTATTATGAAAGGCAACAAACCGGAAGTTGAGCAGTTTCTACAACACCTAAACTCTATACATCACAAGATAAGGTTTACATTTGAGTTACAATGTGATCGTTCATTACCGTTTCTGGATGTAAAAGTTATGGCGAGATCGGATGGGTCCCTAACACATACTGTCTACAGAAAACCCACTCACACTGACAAATATTTAAATGCAATGTCTCACCATCACCCCACTCATTTAGCATCGGTGGTTTTTTCACTAGTCGACAGAGCCTACGCCTTGTGTGACCCAGAATTTCTGCAAGGGGAATTATCACATGTACAAGGAGTACTGGAGAAGAATGGCTACCAGGTGAGGAACATGAGTGCTAGACGTATGAATAGGGTGAGGAGGTTTGATGTTCCGAGAGAACGAGCATACTTGCCGTACATTAGGGGGGTGACAGACAAGGTTGGTTCTTTGCTGAAAAAATATGCAATCAAGACAGTCTTCACTCCACTACGCAAGATAGCAACACAAGTAGGAACAGTCAAAGATACCATACCCTATCAAACACCGGGGGTATACAAGATAGATTGCAGTTGCGGTAGTTCTTATATCGGACAAACTAAGCGGACTATTGCTGAAAGGGTCAAGGAACATATCGCAGCTGTTAAAAACCGCCAGGTGGAAAAATCAGCGATAGCGGAGCACTTGTTAGAATCAGGATTAAACCACTGGATAGAGTTACATAAACCATTAATCCTTTCCAATGATCGCCATTACTATAGTAGAATTGTGCGTGAAGCGGTGGAAATAAAGAAACATAAAAATTTCAACCGGGAAGGTGGTTACAAGTTGTCATCAACGTGGGATCCAGTTATTAAGAAGTGTTCGTGTCGTAAAAAGCCGTCTAGTATGTCGCCGGACATTGTCAGTGTGGTGTGTCGCAACCCTAATAGTGATTTGTGTTGACTGAATGAGGGTAGTTCTAACCTCATCAGTCAAAGATTCGAGCAAACAACGGCCGCCAGTCTACTCGTGACCACGGCGACTGTAATGTCGCCGAAACGTCGAGGTAAATAAAACAATTTCATTACGCGATTAAGTCCCGTTAATAATAATTAAAAAATGTGAAATAATGTCCATTTAGCACAACATAAACAACATCAGCTCGCTCTTTCAAAGGTTGTCATTTTTTTTTTACGAAAATTCATGGATTGACAAACGTCAACCGGCCATCCCAAAATGAATATAATTAAGGAATATAATAATATAGAATATAAATCATATTGCAGCTGATGTTGTACTAAGGTGACCTGCAAGTTACCTATGTACTTAAACTACTTATATGTATATGATAAGATGAGCTAGTTGATAACCGTTAAATTATATCACGTAGCACTGAATCACAGCGTACATAAACTCAATTGAAGGTGTTATTTGATGCTTTGATTCGATACGCGACCTTCGATCGCGGTGATAAGGTTCATAATTTATTTATGACATGCAGATGCACGTCTGTGTGCAATGAGTGGGCTGGGTTCTAGGTGAGGCTGTGTGCGGCCGAGTATGTGAAAAGCTTGGTTTCCATGGTGCCAGTTACTTGCATACTTAACTTGATAAAAAAAATATTGTGTGTGATATCATTCCAACATCTACTTAAAAATCACGTCAATCCGTCGCTCTGTTTTGAAGTGAAAGCAGGACAAATAAACACACTTTCACATTTATAATATGGGTACGGATTAATTACAAAGTAAATTAATTAAAAAGTTGACAGAACCTGATGTACATCACTGCTTTATATAGGTCGATTACAATTTAGAGATAATTCATGAGCCATATGCATGTATGCATCTGGACGTTTACAACGCAAAAAAGGAGGTTAGTGTGGGTGCTCAGCAAACCTACTCTAATTCAACAATGTCCCAGGCACTAGGGTCCCGTTAAGTGTAGGCAAAGATTGCCTCCTGACACTGTTTAAATCATCTAGTATAAGATGTACAGGCCTAAGTTTTCCGAGTTGACTTTGAGTAGTGACTAGCACAGTGGAATCCGGGCCAAATCCCACGTTGGCTTCGGCAGCCCGGGAGAGCTCGTAGCCATAGCGACCGTCGGAACTTTATATACATTATGAACACACTAACAGGTACAATATTCTGTATACATCGTAATTACATTCAATTCACCATCATGCTATGATTATTGCATAATCAAAGCCGTCATGTTATATTTTGGTGTGAGAAAGAATAACTTTACTTCGAGAGTACAGCTGAGTAGGAAGTTGGCCGAGAATCCAGTCTCTCAAACGAGTTAAACAAACTGCTTCATTTGAATGATGCTTTGGCAAAACTTCATTTTTGTAGCAAATATTACTTTCTAAGCTCTATTATGATGTTTATGGGAAACGTATTGATTTTTTAAACATATTAAATTATATTTATATATAAATATTGGAAAACATTTCAATCAGCGGCGCTATTTAACCACAAATTAAGCAAAGCTTTTATTATAAAGACCAGAACTACAGAATACATAGATACTTTCTAGGGCTGGTCCGTTTTGAAGTTAGAAATACATTAAGTAGTCCTTGCATAAAATAATGTTAAACTTATTCCGAATAAAACCAATACTCCTGCTGCTAAGTCTTTTTGAATAAATGATCCGGAGTGGGAGGATATAAGCCGATTATGGCGGATATTATCGACAGACGTCGTCAGTGCCTCCGTAAAGAGGTTTAAAAGAGTTTCCTTTATAGATCTTTGAATCCAGCTAAGTATTTTTGATTCTCATTATTAAATTTTTGTTATGTATTTTGAATCTTATAGGGTTTCATTTTAAGATCTCATTTTTTTCCCTTTCATTCTTGTCTGAAACTCTTGAAAATTGAAAACTGAAATTCTTGTCTGAACTAAGTCATGTAACCTTATTTTTCCGAGGCACACCAACTAATGACCACGATACACCAGTGTGCCGCGGAATACTGATCTAGGTGACAAGTCAAGCTGTTTAGAAGAAGAATTACGAATTCACTAGATTTTTATATCAAGACTTTGAAAAAATTTGGTTAGCAAAATTCCACAACAATGCAAATTAGGCTCTCAATTTGCTAATGAGATCTGTTTCGGCGTTGATGCCTAATGCGTGAGCCCACCCGATAAACGAGAGTCAAAGCTAATGGACGTAGCCTGTAGCTCGTAGCTCGTAGCTCGTAGCACGTAGCGCGTAGCGGCGTAGCTATGTAGGATGAATTGATACTGCATACCGGCTATTATAATAGAAACGAAACTCTTTTTTAGAAATAATCTGCTGTATTTGGTAGTTTCATCCGCCTTTTAGTTTACACTAGTATAAATAATTATCTTACTAATATTATAAATGTAAAAGTTTAGATGATTGAATGTTTGGATGTTTGTTACTCAATCAAGCCAGAACGGCTGAACGCATATAGATGACATTTGGTACGAAGATAGATTATAGTATGGACTATCACATAGGCTACTTTTTATCCCGGAAAAATGTACGGTTCCCCTGGGATAAAAAAATAGTAGTCCACGGGGGCGAAGCCGCGGGCGTTCGCTACTATTATATTAGAATGAAAGTAATATAGATAATCAAACAAAAAATAAGTTCTTATGAGCTTAGTCACAAGCTTATCTTTTTTTAAGTTTTGAGAAGTTTTGAGGCCGCATGAAGGCCTCTAGCTTAACGACTCTATAACCAAGACAGACAATTTGCATTTTTGCAATTTTTGCTCCTGGATGTCGGCTGTCAGCATTCCATTCGTAATGGGTTGCAGGCCCATAGTTAACTGGATTCGTTAACAGCTAGTGTTAAAGCGCATATATTTTTTTCGAAACTAAAAACCCATTGATGCACGGCCGGTATTCAAACATTTCGAACCCACGACCATGGTATAGAAAATTAAGGTACTATTCCACTTGGCCAACACGGCTTTCCTTTGGATTAGATCCATTATGATCATATAGTTTCAGTTCTACATAGTTATAGTGTTCGATGGGCTAATCCAACTGGCCGGCTGCGGCGTAGCCTCGTAGCCCGTAGCTCGTAGCTCGAGGCTCGTAGCAGCGTAGCGATGTGGAAGGATTCACGCCCCGCCCACGTGGACTTCCAACTGAATCAAAAAGCTGCCATTGGTTCAACGTGTTTTGTTTATTTGTGGACATGCTTCTTTATCGGAAACGAATTTGTTTTAGTCACATACGGAGTGGAAATCTCTTAATTATCTAATTGCTCCCTACTTATTTATATATGAATACAGTCTTTAAAAATAACTTCAATTTCTGACGTGTTCAATGTTAAAGCCGAAATCAAAGCTGAAAATGTGTCAATAATTAGGTAGGTAAATCTATTATGTATATAAATTGAACATACAAATCAAAGTAATTCATGTTTGTACCTCAAATAACCTCTGTCCCATTTCCGATGGAAAATTCCAGCATCAGATTTAGAAGCAGGTAGCGGAACAGCGTGTTTGCAACATTGATCGAGTCGTGGCAAGCTCCCGGGGAAATACTGGCTTAATGCATCTACGTATCAAGGAAACAGCCACCAAAGCAGGCTAGGATTGTCATCCACATTCATGTCAGGATATATTTTAGCCTTTATCGTCCCTGAGAGAAGGTCTTCTACCTACTATATATCTCTTCAACCATCTCCGTCCATAGAGATTTCTCACTTATCATTCTGAAAAGGTTGAGATCGTTTCCCAACGTTTTTTATAATTGTATACTGAAATGTTATTTGGAAAGAAACACAAATATATAAGGACCAGTTTCAGAAAACTTATATGCGCATCAACACGAACTCTAAATGGAAGAAAATATTAGTGAGGAAACTAGTTAGATAGGCAATGAGTTTACAATATCTTATTGAGTGCAAAAAGCATTGTTAAATATTATGCATTGGGGCATACCTCTGACTATTTCCCTTAGATTTTGCTTCAAAGGATCTTGCATGCCTAAAGATCTGAGAAAATCTATACTATATTTTGAGAATAGTCGTGATTCGTTTGAGATCCTAATCATTTACTTACTTGGTTGTCAACAGAGAGAATTAAAACGTTAGTTTCACGTAGAATACTATCGCAATTTGACTTCATCGATACGCAACCGTTTCATTTAACGGTGACGTTATTACAGCAATATTGGGCGCTCAAGACGTCATTCCAATTCATCGCATAATGTTAGCGAATATGAAACTTACTAAGTTTAAAGGCCGTTTGAAGGCCTCCGCTGTGGGTTAACGACTTAACCGACAATTTAGCATGCTCTCTGAAGCACGGAAGTGCTCAGCTGATAATGCCATTAGAGGTGACCGCTCAGAAAATCGCTAGTAATATCTTTAGTTATGTTATATGTGAAAGTGGAACATCAGGCTTACGGAGCCGTCGGCGCGTTGCCGACGCATCCATGCGGAATCACTGCATACTCGTACCGCCAGCGCCCAAGCCTTCGCATGGCTGCAGCTGCATTTCCACCAATCATTCCCCAGATGGTGTCAAATCAACATTTCGGATGCACAGCATATCCTGTAGGGTTGGATGCCTCCGAATATGCAAATTGGTTTTTTGGCCCTAGGTATTTGTTTAAAAAACAATGCAGAAAGAAAGTAATGTTAATTTAAAAAAGCAAGCCCTAAAAGCTCACGTTTTGTAACAAAACTATAACAAGTAGATATCTACGCGGATATGCTTACTAAGTAATATAGTTTAGGCACATCGCTTTGAAAGGAACTTCTTTGTAGTCATGTTCGCGGTGTCAGGTGCCACGTAACTCGTTACATAATATAAAACGTGCTCACTCGCCAGGGCGTGCTTTAGGAGCTGTAACTCCCCAGCTAAGCCTCCGGGCCGAGGAGTAAGTTCCCAACTCGCCTACAACTTCCATCTAACGTGCGAGAGTACGTCAGCGTGAAATTTGCAATCCGGCTTCTAGTTTCATCTTTTGTTGGAAAGTTTGCGAACCCGAGAGCGGTTCAAATTCTCGTTATGAATAAGTACGGCCACGTCATTAAAGTTGTCTCTTTAGATTGTTCTCGTATATCTGTAGATACATACACGTAGGGAGCTTTAATGAAATTGATACTACCAAAAGCTACACACAAAAAGGCCTGCAAAAACATCCATAAATTAATTTCGATACCTTTATGTTGAGAATCAATGAGAGCAGAGTGAGGATGTGTGGGTGGTTCAAAAGGCCGGCGGCGGCGTCCGATGGCCAACACAAAAGTTGACGGACATCCGGCGTGATTGAGTGGGGCCCCGATACAGGCTCTAATGGGTCTCTCGGTGACACACCGGTGGGGGCCGAGGGGGGAGGATCAATGGGGATAGCGTAAGCCTCCGCTCTCTCCAGTAAATAGCGCCCGGGGACGTCCTGATTGCGATATTAACAATAGTTTGTTGGCCGTTCCTTAATGAAATTATTTTTTTCATTGGGTGTGATTATGGAGATAATGGGACATTTACTTAACAGTATTTCTGCTTCGTTTTTATGGACGAATAATAGTAAATTGAGGAATAATTGTGTGTTAAGGAGAAGACATAGTTAATGTGAGATTTATAAGTATTTTTTTGCACAATGTACGAGCGACGGGAATGAGAAAGTCATCATATTATTATTATACTTACTGTACTGATATAATCTTAGTTTTGCAATTAGCAATTTTTCGCTTATTGTTATTTATTTAATCATATTAGCTTAGCACTCTTAATATTTTTAATTTGCCTTGAGTTAGGTGTGTAGCGATACCAAACTAGTAAGTATATTAATCTTCCACACGGTCCATTGAATCCACTACTTAACTACAAGAAAGTTACAATAACGTGTATTTTCTGCTTGCTACATCTATGAAATAAGTTAGTGGGTAAAGTTAGCAAGTAAATGTTACATTTCATAAGTTTATACGTTGCTCGATAACATGTAACATTATTCTAACTAATGCTACTAACACTAAGGCTGAGACTCCACCAAAGCGGAGATGTGTGAGATGTGTTTTAAACAACCATTACAATTTCGTTATTCACACATGTCATCTCGTCTTTTGAAATTCTTTGGTTGTTTAAAACATATCTCACACATCTCCGCTTTGGTGGAGTCTCAGCCTAAGTACCAATTTTTAAAACAAAGTGATGAAAAATTTTGTTCTCTTTGCAATTTATTTTATAATGTACTTAGCTCTTACACCAAAAAATGTTGTTGCCTCCACAAAATAGTTTCCTAACCATATTTCAGCGCGTCGGGTCCGTGATCGTTAGTTTGCATGAACACAAGCACCCTCGCTCGGGAGAGCTTTTCAGCTAAACCTGAGAGGTTTGACGTCGCAAGCCTTCATTCTTACCCTCTGCTTATGTGCTTGTTACTAAAATATCCCGGTACGGAAAATAAACCGATATTATAGGAAAAACGAGAAGTTTTTGAGAAGGTATATTACCACAAAAAACTGATAGCATGCGATAATGAAATTCAGTACTTGTAATTGTAGATAGATAGATAATGCTTATAATACAACAAAAATAAAAATCAGCACCAAGAACAAGAAAAATAGCTTAGTACAATGGGCGGCCTTATCGCTAAAAGCGATTACTCCCAGGCAATCTGTGGATGGAAAGTAATGAGTGAATCGTACTTAGTTTTGTAAAACTATTGCCCAGATTTCCATGGCTATAATGATTTATTTGCAGTGTAATTTACAAATGAATAATGCGTTTTTTAAACAAATCAATGTTTTGTTTGTTGAAATAGAAATTCTAATTTCATCCACACTTTTTTGCCTGTCTTTTAATTCTATCTCTTGTTTAATTTTTGAAGGCATTTTGCATGTTTTTAGGGTTCCGTACCTTAAAAGGTAAAAAAAAGAACCCTTATAAGATCACTTTCTTGTCCGTCTGTCTGTCTGTCTGTCTGTCTGTCTGTCTGTCTGTCCGTCTGTCTGTCTGTCCGTGTGTCACCATCGATTATCTCAGGAACGGGTAGAGCTAGCAAGTTGAAATTTATACCATATACTAAGGTCTATAGTCCCTATTGTGAGTATAAAAATCAAGGTCCTGAGTTAACACTATAAAAAGATATAGGCAAATTTAGGTTTTCGTGAAAACTTGTAAGTACCAAAACTTACCTTAATTATCAACTTTTTTAATTTTTCGGAATTTTTCCTTTACTTGTGCTGTAAGGCCTTGCTTGTAACCAAAATTGATAATTCTAGGTCAACCGGAAGTACCCTAGAGGTTTTGGGTCGAAAACCTAAATGGTAGTTCCCGTTGACCTAGAATAACGAAATTTGGCAAATAAAGGAAAAATTCCAAAAAGTTAAAAAAGTTGAAAACTAAAGGGTGTTCCCATACATACATAGTTGACGCCAATTAAAATTGTCCTCCGAGTTGTATGGGCGCTCATACAATTAATACTAGCCATGGTGCCAATTAAGCTATTAATTGGCACCATGGCTAGGTACGGAACCCTCGGCGTACGAGTTCGACTCGCACTTGACCGGTTTTTATTTTTTCTAAAAGAGCTCAATCAAAGGATAGACTTTATAAATCTCTTGCTAAATCTTTTTGCTGTCGTAATAGCCACTTGCAGTTCAGAATCAATGCAGAAATCTTGTAATGAGATCTATTGATTTGCAGTGCACGTATTGTCTCTCTTCCGTTTGCCATTCTAGTCACATGGTACAAAATAAAAGCACGATAAATATACAAGACACGCGTGGTTGGGTCGGGCAGTACTCCGAGTTGCATGATATATGAGGGATACGATCCAAAGAGAAGGGTGTCGCGGTCAGCGGCGCGCGCTCAAAGGAAATCTCATTTCGCGGCCCCAACCCGGCCCCGCGGGGAGGCGGACATCTATTAAAATTATTTGAGAAAACCCAACACTTGGCCGGCGTTTGGTTCTCGGCTGTCGGCTTTCCACGCCGCCCGTCCTTTCGCTCCAATTTATACCATGTTTTATAACTCGTAGCTCTTTTGTTCGACATCGACGCGACGGCATAATTGGAAAGCCTTCCAAAGAGTCCCATTTTTCCGTAGCCTTTCATTTCAAACTTGTATTTTTATCTGTTTATATTTGCTGCTCAAATTAGTACGACGGAAAATTCATTCTAGCACGCTGTTTTCTACGAAAAGGAGTTTTATAAAGACAATTTTCTTAAAACAAGCTAATTGTACCTCTGTCTTATTTTAGTAGGTAACTAGAATTCTATAGACCCCTAGCATACCGTAGCTCCGTAGGTTCACGCATGGCTACATTTCCAATTAGGCTTTCGGCCTGGCTGTAGATGTGTATTCAGTAAAATGCTACAAACAGTACTTTCTAGTCAGACAAAAGAAGTTCGTGCTGCGCTTGTGAAAAAAAAAAAATACGTGGATGGTGTTATAAGACTTACGCAGTAGCAGAAAGGAAAGTCAATAGCACCTAAAAAGCACTCTTTGCATAATATGCAACAATTAGGAGCCCAATAAGGATGAAGTCCGACTTTCATCTGGATAGTTTATTATTTCGAATGCTTTGTCAACCACGCTAAACTTTGTTCTACGACAGTCAAATAAAGGAATATTACTGATCATCACCTAAAATTCATTCGGAAAAGCATTTAGTCAATAAAGCGTATCCTAATGCCTGGGAATACAAATACTACATAGTAGGTACCACATAAAAACGCTATCTATTATGTTAGATACCTACCTACGCAAGCTAATTTCGAGCAGTAGCATACAATTAGCACGTTGCGCATACGAAAAGAATATGCTTATGACATAAGCACGCTACGTAACTTAGTAGCAAACAAGCATGCTTTCTAGTAGCAGTGTATTCCAGGCATAAAACTCATAAACCATATTACCGTGAATAATAGTAGGTATCTAGAGCTGTTTCACGTTGATATAATAACAATCCATCAAATTCGCGCTGTTTGAGTCGCGCCATTATTCGACGGCCGCGAAACAAATGATTACAAATGAATCGGGCGGGAGCGGGGCGGGGGCCGCGTCGTCATGGCAACGCGAGACGATCGATGCTCTCCTCCAGGGGCGTAGCTACTGCTGTACCAGCAGCTCTATCAATGACACAGGGCCACGATCAGAGCTTGAGCAGCTCTAAGAAGTAGAGTCCATTCACGATCAGTTTCGATATTCTATGTGTGGTTTTGGTAACTGTGCATGGTTAGATATTTGACACTATAAATCAATACCTACTAAAAATGACAAATATCTGACCACAGAAAGATAGAATATTAAAACTGGCCGTTAATAGTATCTGTATGAACAATTTTATGTTAAAATGCTTGTTCTGGTATATTTCGATTTAGTTTCTAGATCCTTTCGAAGTAGGTTATAGGTGGTAGGTATCTATAGATGACTGGCAGATGAAACTCACGAATATTTTAGAATTCGCTTCGCTTGTTATTGTTAGTACCTACTTACATTTTTTAAAGTTCTAGTTCCCGAGACGATGACAGACCACAAACCGCGGCGATAGAGCCGCCGAACCGTGCAATGTCAAACCGCAACCGCATTTGTTATTATGTATATCTATGAAATTACTTCGGTAGATGGCAGAAGTTACGCCTGCCGCTGCTGTCGATCGTCAGCAACATGTGGCAAACCATTAGTGCCTCTGAATGCAGCACCAATCTCGAACACATCCGCCATCTTGTCTCACGGAGCTCTTAAAAATAACTGACATGAATTTTTGCGAATGCTATAGTGGGGAATAATACCATTACAAAAAACCCCAAAATAATGTAGGACCAGGTACGACACTGTGCTCTCTCGACTCGCACCTTCCCACCTCAATTAAACAATGATTCACACGGTCCTGATGATGTACATTGTGTGTTCACAGAATTACAAGGTAACATACAGTGTGTGGATTTTCGCACACTGTTTCCAACCCTGCGAATGACATTCGAATACCTACTACTTATATTGGGCATGAGTGTGCTCAAGTTCGTTTTTTTGTCATGAATGTCATGTTGCATTTAGAGGACCAAGTGAAACGCTTTAAAACATAAATCGGATGTTTTGAACTTAAGTCATTATGCGTAGTCTCCAGTGATTCACCCAAAAACTTCAACGACCCTATGGTCACATAAATCACATAAATCATTTTTAAGTAGGTAGGTACTATTACCTACCTACTTAAAAATGATTTATGTCTTTTCTATTTATCAAGCATTCGTGATTATGAACGAACACGTATAATGCGGGAGGGATCAAGTCTCAAAGAGCATTGTTTCGTCAGCGGCGCGCGACGTGCTAAACCCAACGAGGTGGAAATCGTTATGGCACCTCATGTCACACACGAGCTTTCCCAGGGGTGATACTCTGTCCATATTAATTAATACCTTCATAATGACGTGGAAGATTCAGTTGGCACAATATTGATGAAATTTAAAATCATTATTTATTTAAGTTATTTTTTAAGAACCCTAAGAGAAACAAGTGTCTAGTCATGTTTTTACTTTTAAACCAGTTAAGAATATTCAAAGGATATACTTTAGCTTGAATCGGATTGTCAAGTCAACAAGACACAAAAGCTCACTTAACTTTTTGCAGAAAGCGGGATTAATAATGATTACATTTTCCTCACCGTCCCTTTCATCAGGGATTTCGTATTTCTTTCATGGTGGTGTAAAAATATAATGTAACCTACCTAAAAAGAGTTGAGATTAGATGTTAATTAACCAAGAATGATTGAAATAATCAATATAAAGCAAAAGTATTAATAATACAGGGGAATAATAAATCTTATCAAGTTGGGCTTACCTTGCGTTCAGAAACTTTAAATGGTAAAGGTAGAATAGTTGATGTACTTAATACTAAGATATATGATATCACATCACATCACACTAATATTATAAATACGAAAGTTTGGATGTATGTTTGTTCCTCTATAACTCGACAACCATTGAACCGATTGATTTGGCGAAATTTAAATTATAGATACTTCGATATTGACCGGGAATAGGACATAGGCTACTTATATCCGCCCGCAGCTTCTGCCCCTTGCTCCCCCCCCCTCCCCCCATTACATTTTATAACAGAAGTTTGTTAGAATAAGAACGTTACTGACATTGAAATTAGATTAACTGTTTTAGATCTCGTCCCAGCAAAGGCCCCCCTTTTTCCACCCTTCGCAATTTAACGCCATTACAGGCCAAGATCTTAAGTGGGCATCCAAGTCGTCACCCCATCTGCTTTCTTTTGGGTCCACCACGTATCCCACCTAGACTTAAAATAAAAAAAATATTAGTTCAGCTTATGTTGGTCAAATGTGTTCAGTTTCGAGTTCAGTTTCCACCAATATAGGCAAAAGAAAGAAAATTGGAACGAATAATTGTTAATTTAGTTTTAAGAGTACGTAGGGGTTCCTAGATTTTCCCTAGTCGGGAAAACTTTTTAAAGAGAGTTCCCGCAAAATTTTATCCTTCCTGAGTCAGATGAGTCCGGGTTAGTTTCTAGAGACCAATGAAAGAAAGTTTATTTTTCATGATGCAGCACTAATTAGAAACGGCAGGAGCAAACAAGTCGCTTGTTATAACTTTCCAGATGGTATCTAATGAGTTGCCAACTCGGCGAACTCGCACCGCAGATTCCTGATACGAATGCGAACTATGAAAACTTGGAAGAGTGGTACGGAAATGTAGTACCTAATGGAAATAATGTATTACCTACTCCGACAAAGTTTTCGTCGTATATGTTTTATTCTGACCCCGCTACTTATTTTTGTATTCTGATGATTGCTTATGTGTCGAATAACTGACCCAGTAGCTTGATTTAGAGATATAATATGTGAACATCATTAAATGTCGTAAACACCAATTAACTAGTTAATCAGTTTTAAATGATTTAGTATATAATTTAACACATACGTTGCATGTAAAATCCAACAGTAATTAATTAATTTCGATATGAAAACCGTAGCAAACACTGTCAGAAACCACGTTGGAAGCCGATTTCGGGCTCAACGAGCTTTTTAATTACGATAGACAGACCGCAACTGTTATTTTACCCTAAAAAGCAATATTTATACAAAGCAAACCAATGAAGCTGGTGTTTGAACTAGCCGCCGAGCGAGCAGAGTGGAGCGCAACGAGAAGTAATTTGGTTCGGCAACAAACATTAAAATTGGAAGGGTGGTTCAACGCTCCCGGAAAGGCTTTGCTTCCAATCTCAATAACCAATTATTGGTTTCGAATTCTATGCACCGCCGCGCGGCCGCCAACAGACGACCTGTAACGGTCTGAAATAGCTTATTTAAATATGGATCTCGCTACTCCGACAGGGCTTTATCGGATCAGGCTGGTCTGTATTAGCCATATCGAACTGCATCATAGCTACAGCTACGTAATATAGGTTGAAACATAATATTTTAAAAGGGTAATAAACGTGTAGATTAGTGGACATATAGGTTAAGCGAATCCAACAGAACTTGAAGCGGCATATAAAATATGTAAATGCTGCTATGGGAAAATTAATTTAGTTTTACCAGCAAGTGTAGCAAGCAGACATGGCACGAACAAACAACCACTCGCCAGCTTGTGAGTGGGCAGAGAGCCGGCCCGAGGCGTACGCGCTGTGTTTTAATTAAATTCTCATTGCCGACAGATAAAGCTCCTACAAATAATAACGTTTTTACAAGGGATTTCCCTTCGCTTGATAAAAATTAAAAAGTCTAAACCCGTAGCGAGGTAATTTGCCTACTGCGATAATGATAATGCACTCTATAACGGCAAGTACTTGGCAACCGAGAGCGAACTTCAAATTAATTTCAACTAAATGTTACAGAGTAAATTAAAAACGCGGGGACCTGACAAAGCGCTTTGTAACAAAAGCGGCGTATCGGCGTGTTCGGCGTGTTGTTGACACATCTCATTACTCACGCGACAAAGGGCACCGATGCTGTGCCACCATCAAAGTACCTACCTACCAACTTCAAATTGACAAAATATAAAACTGTGTCTTTCCAAGGAAAATATGAATAGGCAAATAAGATCGTAAGTATGTGTTGCCGGTATATCTACTTAATACTTTCCTAATTGGCTGAGATCCAGCTATAAGTTTCAGACTCTTACAAAAAGGTTACTCTGTAGGTAACGGTCGTCATGGAGCCCAGAGATAATTTTACTTAGATCTCGTCTAACGTCATGGCAACGTGGAAATTAGACACTGAACTGTGAGAGCGTTAACAGTCAGTGCCTACATTGTAAGATCGGGGGGAGGGGGGAGGGTGCAGGTGTGAGGAGGAAGGCCGAGCCCCGGGAATAAATCATAGACTAAAAATTAAAACACTGTACGCTACGTGCGATCTGTCGTATTACTTTTACGGAGGAAACCCATTTCCAAAGTGGTTTGGGTTTTCGGTCTGCAGACGAGGTGATTTATTTACTAAGTTCCGAATATAATAAGGACCGTTTTAAAAATGTGCAAAACATTATTTTTTAACGATCGTCCAAAAATATTTTCTTTAATACTAAATAGGTGATTTAGGCGGAAAGCGATAAACTATTCACACACAACAATCACTTTCATCATATCAACATGTTGGTTCTTGATAAAATATAGCACCGTGTTCTTATTACGCAAGTAGGTACATTGAGTGAAGATGACAAAACACGTTTCTGTCAATTTCGATAAAGTTAAAGCATTTGCCGATCATGTTCCCACGCGGAAAAAATCTTCTTGCGATGGCGTTACTCTACTCCAAGTGAACTAGAAAACTGGAGAGTGGCACAGATTCTTTGAAAAGTTTCATGAAAGATTTATGTCTTCTCAGCATAAAACGGATTAGTCTCCAGAGATGTACACAGACCTACTTTGCATGAACTTAATCCTTCTAAGGCTGATTAGTGTTAGAACTCAACTCAGATTGTGTTTTCAAATGGTGTCAAAATAAGAAAGACAACTTTGGGAACTCTCATGCTTACTTTGTGTTGACTGTAGAATATGGGTTATAAATACAAGCCGAGATTTCTACTGCATATGATTTAGTAGGACTACAAAAAACTTTTGATACAAACAAAATCTGGCACTGGATTTGAATACGCCGTGGAAATATAAAGCTGTGTATTAAAATGTTGAACTCGGTTAAAATCATAAGCAGTTTTTCCCATCGGATTACGTAGAGTGTATGTAGTGCGAATGTAATAAGTGTTTGGCGGGGGTCGTGGGAGGCGGTGGTCGAGCGGCAGAATCAAGGGCGTGAGGCGCGGGGGATGCTGCGCGGGCGGCCGCGCGCAGATCAATATCTCGCGTTGCCGAGCGACCCGCGCCAGACCGAGTGCCTCCCGACCACCTACCCCCCACCCTCTGCCCACTACTCGCTTATTTAATAACTACGTATCTGGGATACGAGCTTTTTGAGCTAAATGACATAATACATAACATCCAACATCTTTATATCATAATCTAACCTCTGAGCTAGAGTTATTCTAGATCCCTCTCCTCATCGTACTGGTAACGGTGACATTGACCTCTTTAACGGAGAAAACTTCCATTTCAACTCACCACGATTTATGAGAAAATGTATGCCAACAAAGCGTGAACGCCTCGGTGGATCAAAGATATTCGCAATAAGACACAGATTTCTCTTTAGTGTGCATCTTTACAATATACAAGTTTTGCTGCGTGAAACAAAGTGAGTCTGATGAAAGGTGACTGGAATTTAATTTGCTTCCCATCTTGAGAACACCTATTCAAGTTTCAAAGGTGAAACTTACAAGACTTCTCTTTGCGAGAAAAGCTCGAGCTTATTTCATTTCTCATTTGCTGTAAAACATTATTTAGTAAGACTTCTTTGAGTTGTGTTCATAGAGTAAGGTAAGAAGCACCTTCACAAAAGAATGACGAAGTTTCTTAAAGTCTATTGAATAATAGTCACGGTATTTATGAATCTTTACATAACTTCTATTTTGATTATTTACCGGCACAAGTGTAGTAATTAAAAATCAGTAGATAAATAATAATTTATGTTATTTTATTTGAAAACAATGAAAATAATGTATAGTTACGCATATTGAATAAACAACAAATAATGATAACGTAATTCCATCACAAGATGAGTAGACATGTTCAATGCACCTTTCGATAGATTCTTATGATTGCAAATGAAGATACGAGGAAGTACTTTGGATAAACATCTTTATTATTTAGTCGATCTTTCTAAATTCGAAACTTTAGCTCTCACAATTATTCAAGTTTAGATAAACATTTACTGGGAGTCGCGTAAATCATTCTTTTACGTGACAAACTTCATATTAACTCAATTCCTCCCTCGGCTATGTCAATACAGCTGGCGTCGCAGACAACACTACGCGGTAGATTTCCCAGATTTAATGTGTAGTTTTTCAAATTTTTTACTTCACAAGCTTTGTCCTAGAATGGTAGTTGTGTGAGCAAAGCGACTCCTCTCATAATCCAGTGATCGGGTTCCATAATGGTGTTGAGTCTCATGAACAGAATGTAGTTGGTCGAGTGACCGGTAGTGGACAGAACACCGCGTCGGTCCCCTGTCTTGTACAGTGGACAGTTGTAGAAAACATCTGTAGGTATATCTTCGCGTTTGAGCGGGATCAGCCACACCTGTTAGGAAAATTTTCTTTTTGATCTACTTCACTTATGCCCGGGTGACACGAGGCTTGTTTTTCAAGCTAGGATAGCAAGCTAGTGTTTTACTAGCTTCGTGTAGACACAACTAGCTTCATTTCTAAGCTAGTACACGAAGCTAGAAGTACTAGCTTGCTAGCTTACTAACACTAGCTTGCTATCCTAGCTTGAAAAACTAGCCTCGTGTCACCCGGGCATTATAGCGCAAAAAATAGTAAAGAAAGATTTAACATAAATTAGGAGAACGTAATTCTCAATTTTCAATTCTCGTAGTAAGTATTTTTTCTCTAGAATAAACAAATGGCTAAATTAAAAAAAATTATAAAACCGACTTCAATGTGACTCTCGAGGTGCATTTCTGTTCATAGCTCCGAAGATCCTCAACAGATCATCACCAAATTTTTGTGGCACTAATCGGAAAGTAGTAGTATCCCATTCAAACAAAACAAAAGAATTTTTCAAAGAATTCTTCGAGTAATCGGTGAACATACATAAAAAAGGACAATAAAAAATTTTCAAAAAAAAATACTCAACCGACTTCAAAAGATCTTGCACTGAAAAGCAAAAAATAAGAATGTAAACAGATTTATTTCCTTACTAATTATATTATTTATGTTATAATGTTGAAATCGATGTGCATAAAATTTAATATTCTTAGTCATTGTTTTATTTACACCGACTTCAACATTATAACATAAATAATATAATTAGTAAGGAAATAAATCTGTTTACATTCTTATTTTTTGCTTTTCAGTGCAAGATCTTTTGAAGTCGGTTGAGTATTTTTTTTTGAAAATTTTTTATTTTTCAATTTTTAGTGTTTATTTTTTATTTAGAATGACGTCACCTTATTTTATTTATTGTGTTTCGCTCATCAAGACCTTTCATTTGATACCCATGTCACTAAAAAGTTTCATGGAACAGGTCCTGACTCCATCGTCAGATCAGCTCGCTGTCACCATTATTATTAACATATTATTACATTGTAGTCGGAACTTCACAGATATGCTGAGTTCCGAGTTTCAACTCAATCGGCCAATTTATTGAGGAGTTCTGATGAGCAGCTCTTGACTCCATCATCACATCAGCTCGATGTCACCATATTATTACATTATAGTCAGAACTTGACAAATATGCCGAGTTTCAACTCAATCGGCCTATTTACTGAGGAGTTCTGTTGAACAGCTCTTGACTCCATCATCAGATCAGCTTGTTGATAGCATAATATTTCATTGTCACCGAGAATCTATAAGTGTGCAAAATCTTAGCCCGATAGTTCTACAAAAAACAATAAAAACCATACAATTTGAGGGTTTCCCTCGATTTCCATGGGATCCCTTCATCAGATCCTGATTTGGTGACGATGGGACCACCTCGGGAGTATCCCCTTTGTAACAAAAAAAGAATTTTCAAAATCGGTCCACAATTGACGGAGAAATCGCGTAACACACATACAAAAAAAAAATAATAAAAAAAAAAAACATACAGTCGACTTGAGAACCTCCTCCTTTTTGGGAAGTCGGTTAAAAAAAAGATTGAAGAAAAGAATTGAGAATCTCCTCCTTTTTTTGTAGTATGTTAAAAATGACGGCTACTTTCGTTAATATTTAATGTATGAAAACAGCCAGCAATAACTTTGTTAGCTTTTAAAAGCTCTTAGTGCTATTTCTAGACAAAGTATAAATATGTAAGTATGTAAGGTAGCTGTAAGTTCTACAAAGCTTCTTATAATAAAAAAATAAATAAGTAAGTAAGTATAGAAGTATACTTTGGTAACGGGATGGTATGAATGTGAACACCGTTGGTGACAGAGCCTATGAGGAAAATGATACAAAACTCAGTCATTTCCTTTAGTTGTTTGATAGAGCCCATCGATGTAATTTTTTCGCAATTCATTTTATTAAAATATTGATAACTATATTCGTCGGTACCTTGACAAAGTTTACTTTAATGTGGTTTCTATTGCAATTTTATCGTACATCGGGTTTTTCAGCAACAGACAAACTGATTGTAACAACATTGGGAATATAAAAAGGTACGCGATAAAATCCCGTATTTAATAATTATCATTATGATTGTAACAAGTTACATAAACTCATGGCTGAGTCGATTTATAAAAAAATAAACAAAGAAGATATTAATTAAAAATACTATGGTTGATGTTGCCATATAAAATAGCACTTAAAATCTGAATGATATGAACTTGACTATGTTCTTTTATTGTCATCATATTATCATATGTCAGATGATATGATATGATATCATATCATATCATATCATCTTGACCATGACTATGTTAACTTTTGAAGCTGGGGAATTTAAATAAAAACCAATTAAGCAATTGAGTAATAAACTTGCTCTTTGAGCCAACTCGCTAAAGCTTCTATGTTTATTTTATGTTATAATGACATTTGAAATAATAATAGTGATTGTGAGTTCGTAATTTTTGTACACTATTGTATTAGATATATTCTGTAAACATTATTAATTTTAAATAAATAAATAGATGTAAATATGTGAAGGTAAGAAAGAAGGAATGATGACACACCGGCAGGGGTAGGCCTAAGAAAAGATGGATGGATTATTTGAAAGCAGATATGTGTGTGAAAGGTGTGAGCACTGAGATGACGAGTGATAGAATGAAGTGGAAGAAGGAAACATGTTGTGACCCCACCTAGTGGGATAAGGGCAGGGAGATGATGATGATGTGAAGGTAAGAAGGCGAAAGGGGGGGGAGGCCTTTGCCCAACAATGGGACAGTATAGGCTAGCAGTAATTTTAAGGTACTGACCGGTGGAAACTCATCGTAAAGTATCTTGGGATATGACTCGTCGATGTAAGACTCCTCGATGTTCCATCGCGCTCCTTCCATGAACAGTCCTTTGACGTAAACGCCCTCTGGCGGCGGCTCCTCCAAAACAAATGTCTTTTGGACCTACACACAATCCTATAATTTACAAAATGTCACAGGGTTGTAGATATTTTGTTTTTCTCCCTTCTACTTATAAAATTCTGTAAAAATTGAAACACCGTTTAAACAATTGGCAATATGCATCAATTTTTTTTATGGTTTTAAACGATAGGTTATATCGTTAAATAACCGTAACAAAAATTCCAGCGCCGAAAAACTAAAATTTTATAACAAAAATAATTTTTAAAATTTATCAACATTTTCATGCACTTGAAACGGACGTGACGTCACAAGTCACCAAAATTACACGCGCTTGTAGGTAGAAAAAAAAACTTTCTGTCGAGTTTGAAGGAGTGTGACGTCACAGCATACGTGACAAATAGCGTTGCGTTTCAAGTCTTATGAAATTCCCACTATATTTTTGCACTTTTTAATTATTAATTTCTAAGCGAAAATGAAATAATATTAAAAAATAATTACACACACATAATTCTAAAGCCATAATGTTCATAGAAAAATACGTTTAACCCGCTTTTGAATCAGACGCATGTTCCCAATTGCCATCTTTTTTTGTTAGATAGTGTCAAATAGGGTGAATCTTGAGCATTATTTAACCAGTGTTCAATTTTATAAGTAAGGCCTTAAATGTTTTGCTGTCTATGTTTCAGTTTAAATTGTTCCAGTTTTTGTAAGCAGAGGAACCAATAAAAAAGTTTCTTAGCTCATTCGCACCTTCAGGGCTCATGCCCACGAGACGGTTTTAACACAGCCCGGTTTTTTGCCGGCGCCGGGTAGAAACCGTCCGAACTTGTACACAAGACAGTTCCTACACGACCCGATCTCCATAATATTGCGTTTCGGTCGGCACGCGCCGGGCGTAGGTCTGGTCTTGTGTGCATGCGCTCATACACTACCATACTTTACTGCGCAACGGGCGTAGACACGGCAAGCGCCGTGCCCGGTTGTACAGGGAGTCAGCCAGCGTCGTGTGCTTGGTTTCATAGTGCCATACATTACTGACGACCGGACGTAGACCCGGTTTGACGCCGGGCTTAGCTCCGGCGAAAAACCATCTCGTAGGCATGAGCCCTTAGAGCGCTTGTAGACGTCCGTTTTTTTCGCCGGACAACGGACCGTGTTTTTCACCAAATTCGCGGTGGTGTATGGCGCGAAATGAATGTGTGTAGGTACGTACACGCGCCGGATATCGGTCCGGCGAACAATTTATGCCGTTTATATGGATTTCGTTTATTGACGGTCCGTCTTCAGGCGAAAAAAAACGGACAAGCGCTCTCAGGCGGCCTAAGAACTCCGTCAGTTAAGCCATTAGCTCATAGGATCATAGCTTACCTCGTAGTGGTAAGCCAGCTGGTCGATGGGTATCTTGTATTTCCTGGCGTATCCTTGCTGCACGGCAGTTAGGAAGGCCTGTGGGAAGTAGAAGCCAGAGATCCAGAACACTAGCGGTGGACCATTTGTGTGCCAGTGCTGAAATATAAAGTCTATGTTTTTTTACTAGCTTCCACCCGCGCATCGCGTGATACCTACCCGGATAAAAAGTAGGTTATGTTTTATTCCAGGTCATTAAATGGATCATACGTTGAAGGTCAAATATGCATAAAGTCAAAACCTACATAATGTCAAACTCAAACGCACAAAAAAATTGCGAAACTTACATCCTCTTGTTATTTTGAGTATTTGACCTAATGCATAAAAGGTACGCGATAAAATCCTCTAATAATAATTATCATTATGCGTATTTGACCTTCAGCGTATGATCCCATAAACTATGTATACTTATTCCAAGTTTCATTAAAATCCGTTCAGTTGTTTATGCTAGTTGGTTATATTTATAATATTAGTAGGATACGGGGTTGTGATGTTTCGTCGCTGAAAAAACGTCAACTTTCCGAAGAAAATCATCCAATCGGATGCATTTCCGGAAGTCTGAATCGTACTGCAGGATAGGAGAGACTAAACTGAGAAAGAGGGTAGATCGTTTCGGCTGCCAGTGACTGCCTCGATGATGATGATGATGATTAAATCCTGTAGTCCCATATCAGGGACATAGGGCTCTCAGAAGGGATTTCCATTCGACTCAATCCTACCATATCTCCTATCCTATCAGTGACTACCTTACTCGATAAAAACTTTAGTTTACCGTGATCATGGCGCATGCAACTGTGCCGAAATATTGGGAAACTCAAAAATCCAAAAACCATTATCCTACTAATATTATAAAGGCGAAAGTCCGTGTGTGTGTGTGTGTGTGTGAATGTTTGTTACCACGTATCTCCATAACTACTGAACCGATTTTGATGAAATTTGGAAGGTAGATAGATTAAATTCTGGAATAGGACATAGGCTATTAAAATTTTGAAAAATCAACCCCTAAAGGGGTGAAAAAGGGTAAATGCTTTTGTATGAAACTTTTTAACGCGTTATCCTATTTACTTGAAACTTTGTTCAGATATGTAAAATTAAAAATGATTGAATACGTGTTTCAGGATTTTTCAAATTAACTCTTAGAAAGTGATAAAATGGGGTTTCAAACTTTGTACGGAAACTTTTTAATGAGTCATGCGATTAGCTTGAAATTTGGTTCGAATACTTTAAATACAAAAATAAATAAACACGTGTTTCAGGGTTTTTCAAAATAACTCTCAAAGAGTGGTAAAATGGGGTGTCAAAGATGGTACTATACAAAACCACCATACTATACCAACCTCCCATACAAAATCGGCATGGCCATTTGGTTCCAATACTTCATAAATATAAGTGTCACATGTTAAATTTGTCTAAAAAATTTCCGCTGGGGAAGCTGGGGAAGCTCGCTTCGCTCGCATGTTACTTTCATAAGTATTTTACGAGCAAATTAACTTACTTTTATGAACCGACAACCATCCATCTTTTTCTTAGAGCACCGTTAGCAAAATCAAGTGTAACATGTTGTATTTGTCTAAAAAAAATTCCGCTCGCTTCGCTCGCGTATTAATTTCATGAGGATTTTTCAAAATAACTCTCAAAGAGTGGTAAAATGGGGTGTCAAAGATTGTACTATACAAAACCACCATACTATACCAACCTCCCATACAAAATCGGCAAGGCCATTTGGTTCCAATACTTCATAAATATAAGTGTCACATGTTAAATTTGTCTAAAAAATTTCCGCTGGGGAAGCTGGGGAAGCTCGCTTCGCTCGCATGTTACTTTCATAAGTATTTTACGAGCAAATTAACTTACTGTTATGAACCGACAACCATCCATCTTTTTCTTAGAGCACCGTTAGCAAAATCAAGTGTAACATGTTGTATTTGTCTAAAAAAAATCAGGTCCCACCGCGGGTAACACCGCGGGGCACAGCTAGTTATAAATAAAAGCTTGTAGACCTGTAAAAAGGCCAGCCGGGCCAGCAAATCGTTGACATAAGCCGCCATGGGCTTGAGCGAGGGGTAACTCTTGCCGGCCCACAGCGCGGGGATGCGGCCGCGGACCATGCTCGTCAGCACTTCTTCAGTCACGTCCGTCAGCACTGACACACCTACACAAACACTTAGGCCTTTACATCTTTACTACATTTAGGCTGCGTTTCCACCAGAGATGTGCGATGGAAATGTGTCGTGCGAGGATGTCTAGCTGTGCTGTGAAAATGTGTGGGGGTTTCCACCAAAGCTGTGCGATGAAAATGTGCCTACGAGGATGTGTAGCGGAGCTGTGAAAATGCGCATTAATGTGTGGTGCGAGGATGCGTTGCGAAGCTGTGAAATGTGTCGACGGGGGTGCTTTCCTCGCAATACATTACTCGCAACACGTTCCTCGCAACACATCCCTCGTACACATTCCTCGCAACACATCCCTCGCACACATCCCTCGCTTGTTTTGTATGCGCAAAAATCCAGCTCCGCTGAGCCGTTTCCACCAGAGCTGTGATGGCCGAGGCGAGGTAAATGAAGCGATTCTATTGGTTCTTTACAAACACATTCCTCGCAACGCATCCTCACACATCTCTGGTGGAAACGCAGCCTTAGGCTGGTTTTAGGCTGGTTTTACTGTTACGCGTACCGTCGGCGCTGATAGGCGAGCGATCTTTATTACAGTGAAATAAGGATACTGATTGCTAAGCAGAAATGGCTACGCTGATTGCTCTCGTCAGTGCTGAACAATCAGTATCCTTATTTCATTGTAATAATGATCACTCGCTTATCAGCGCCGACGGTACGCGTCACATTAAAACCAGCCTTATACAGTGTCAGGAGGCAATCTTTGCCTACACTTAACGGGACACTGTAGTGCCTGGGACATTGTTTGAGATGGAGTAGGCTTGCCCAGCACCTAAACCATCCTCTCAGCTTAACCGGCCATATCCACAGGAAAGATATGGTCAATACGTGTAGGACTGACTAAGCCGCGGGTTTCTTCACGATGATTTCCTTCACCGTTTAGAGCTCGTGTTAATGCGCATATAAATTAATGGAAATGAAAAATTCACGGCCAGGATTCGAACCCACGACTTTCGGATTGAAAGTCGAGGTACTAAACAACTTGGCCAACACTGCTCCTACACCTACAAAACGGCATTTCAGGTTTATGATATTTTGGGATGGTCAGCAGGCTTATTGTCTATTGGTCTCAAAATGTCAAAACGATTGCGTAGATATCTTTTGTTGTATTAGGTCTCGTTGAGATGAGAGTGACATAGCTACTTGCGTGGTCACTGGACTGTCGTATTGAGAGTTGAGAGTTTGAGGTCGATTTTGGTCACTACCAAAGATAGACAGTCAGAGGGCTGACCCCGTTGTTTAAAATAAACATAAAGGCTTCTTTTAGCATTTCATTGACATGAGTGCGACAAGCAAACATTTTCTAAAGCTTTGCTCAATTGACATCTGAATATAATATGAGGGTACAATGCTTTCAGCTATACAGGGTGTGGCAAATTCTTGGTCACTGAAGGGTAGCTACCTTTTCTCTTGTAGTTAGAAAGTTTTGTTCTTAGGAAACTTCGGTTTTATTTTGAAGAATAAAATAATTGCATTTTTAGATTTTTGAAAAAAAGTACAGTTAGCCTAAAAAATTACATTTGTCAAAAAAAACAAGTTGGTCTTAATCGACTCTATTTCCCACCAGAAACACTTCTCCCAAAGTAACTCAGCAAATCAAATCGTAAGTTTTTGCAATAATTCAAAAAAACACATCCCATACATTTTCTATGAAATTAGGAGTTGTAAACATTACAGTGCCACTTATTCTATCGTTCGTAATTTAATTTCATAACTGCTCCGGCAAGCTGGGAGGCTATTGTAAAGCGCGTATTTAAATTTAGAACAAAGTGCTTGCCTGCAGATGTACAAATGGTACGCTCCATGCATACCATTCTCTCTTGTGGCTCTGTCTGAGGCGCCTAAGGCTTTACAATAGCCTCCCAGCATGCCGAAGCAGTTACGAATTTAAATTAATAACCATCGAATAAGTGGCACTATAATGTTTACAACTACTAATTTCATAGAAAATGTATGGGTGTGTTTTTTTGAATTATTGCAAAAACTTACGATTTGATTTGATAAGTTACTTTAGGAGAAGTGTTCCTGGTGGGAAATAGAGTCGATTAAGACCAACTTGTTTTTTTTGACAAAAGTATTTTTTTAGGCTAACTGTACTTTTTTCAAAAATCTAAAAATGCAATTATTTTTTTCTTCAAAATAAAACCGAAGTTTTCTAAGAACAAAACTTTCTAACTACAAGAGAAAAGGTAGCTACCCTTCAGTGACCAAGAATTTGCCACACCCTGTATAATGGAAATCGGCTTATTTCGTGTTTTCCGAATATGTCCGACGGCATTTTCAGCGCAGCTCAAACGGCTTGCAACTAATTTGCTTTCCTTAAAAATGACATTGATATTTATTTGTTTGCGATAAAGTTGAAATTATGAGTAATTTTCGTCAATCGTTTTTGTGATATATGCGATTGTTTCCGATATTTTTCGAAACGCATTATTTTTCTGTATTCTTCTGGTTTTACTGTAATATTTTAAAACATACCTTGTACAGCGCCAATAACGGCTCGAGAACTAGACCTAACTATGTTCACCAACTTCTCATATCTGGCTGCTTCTTGTATGACAACGATAGACATCGGCGTCATGTCTTGTGGCTTGAGTTCGCCTTCATGCGAAGGTCCTGAAAGGATCTTATTTGGCAGACGCGCTAGGATGTCTTCTGCTATAGCCATGGCTTGTTCTTCTGGCGTGGCACCACCTCCGCCAGATGCCATGGTATCCTGGATAAAACAAAATAATATTAGTGATGAAATTTTTAAATGCGTAAATAGAAAAGCTTTCCAAACACTTTAAAGGACGTTTTGGTGTACTTTATTAGTACTGATTCATAATTTGTTTTAAGCACATTAAAATATGAGCGTGTCATTGAGAAGAATATAAGCAATTCCGACCAAAGTTAGCAGAAATGTTCGCAGGATTGACACATTTGTTTATTTAACTTTGGTCAAAGCTCCATTTATTTGTGCCCATTTCCGTTGAAAATTCTAAGGAAAACCAACTCATTAACGTTCAAGGGAATTAAAGTGAATTTACATGTGAATTAGCAGAGCGGGTACAAAAAGCACGATACCCTGATAAAATTATCCTAAACAAGCAAAATGCACATCTAAATATATTTAAAAAGGCTTACCATGTATTGTTTGAGTAGATCCTGATGGCATGTAAACAAAATAACAGTAAGTTATATAATTCTACGAACAACTTTGATCATAAGCTATTTCAAGATCTAGTACAAGTACTTACCATTCGATCCTTTATTCGTCCCAAATGTCGTTGGCAAATGGAACAAAAACAGTACACGATTACATGAAAATACAGCTACTACTACTCTATTACAGATGTTATTCTAAGAAAATGAGAAACTGGAAAGTTTCAAATTCAATTCTACAATAAAGGTTATTAGAACAATTATTTCAAAAACATCGATTATAATTCTATCTAGTCATAGTATGAATAAAAAATTACTAGCTCATGTCTTTGTTTCGTCATCTCCGTAAAGTTTTGTCTTATTATAAAAGTAAGTAAATTAACCAATAAATGAAACAAATAACAGCTGGTTAGTGCTATACTCAGCAATAGTTAAAGACGTGTGCGTGGCACTGCTCACTTTTACTGACAAATAGCTTACTTGGGACTTTAATCAGAGATGGTTAAACAAGCAGAAAAAAATACTTTTGAAGAAAAACGACCCTTCGTCTGTTTTAAATATAAGTAATTCTAATAAGAAAATTTCGAATAGTTAAGGAAGCGTATCATTGCTGAGAATAAAATGACTCTTCGAATATTGAAATAAGATTGTGGTAAGAGAAAATAATACCTACTTTTGCAATTTAAAACGACCCTTCGTCTATTTGAAATATGATTCTAATCTAATAAGAAAATGCCGAATACCTGAGGAAGCATATCATTGTTGGGAATGAAATGACTCTTAGAATATTTTAAATAAGATTGTGGCAAGAAAATGCCACATACCTGAGTAAGTATAGCAGTATTGAGTAACTCCTCAGCTTCTCTGAAGTGCTTGGTGATATCAGCGTTGGGATGGAATCCGAAGACGCCGGGAGGGGTGGCCACGGGCAGCGATCGCGCGAATGATATGAAGTCACCGTGCTCTTTCAGTGTTGGGATGTGGTAAACTCCTGAAGAACATGGTAGGTTTGTATTAACTTTGAGCCATGACGGAGGCCTTTAGGCGGCCTAAAAACTCCGTCACCAGAGTTGGCCTCGCTCATACGAACTTCCTTCGTATTAACTTTGAAGCGCTCGTTGGTGACCGCAAGTGTCATTACGAATTGAGCGCTTCCGTGCCTTGGAGGGTACGTCAAATTGTCGGTCCCGGCTTTTAAGTCGTTAAGCCATGACTGGGGCCTATAGGGGGCCTAAAAACTCCGTCACCAGAGTTGGCCACTAGCTCATACTTTTTAAGCTAGCAGCGTCCTGGCTATAAATGGTAATTGACAAGTGTCAAGTTATCACAATCTCATCATATTCCTGTCCTTTTCCCCCACGTGGATTTGGCAAGTTATCACAATTTAAATTAACCATAACTTTTTGGACTTCATTATTGGTCGAGTAGAATAGGCGGAAATGGACAACCCTGTCACTTATGGAATGCTGACTTCAGCAAAATGTGTCAAATATGTATTAGGACTTGAATTAATTAATGCATTACGTTTATACTCAATATTTCAGGCAATTTCTGCCGTGCCTGGGTTAATAGGAAACAAATCTGTTTTATTTGATTTATTCACGTGCTCATTTTTAACATCGAATCGTTATAACACTCACAATAAACAAACGTTTAATTAAAACGGAACATCAACATTTAAATGAGAGCGGAGTTTCGAATCATGTTACATTACATAGTGTTCCTGCAACTATTTATTTGAGTACATTCCCGTACATTGCCGTAATTACACTAGACAATGTTGGCGGGATTCTGTCGTAGAGAATTAAATCAGACGAGACAAAGGCTACATTATGCGCCCTAATTAATACTCGGTGGGGTTGTTACATCACTTGTAGTGAACGAACACCGAATTCTAAGGCTTTGTTCTAATGAAGTAATAAAAAATAAAGACAGTCAAAAGAAAGCAAGTCTGTTGTTTCAACTGATCAAAACTAAATTGTACCAATATTGGGCTAGCTTTAGAAAAAATAATCAAGTACCTACGGTCATTTTCTCCTGAGGTTAATTTTTTTATAAGGTCATAGGAAAATATCTCTATTAAGTAAGTAAGTTCGTATGAGCAAGTGCCTAACTCTGGCGACGGAGTTTTAGGCAGTGTATTCATATAACATAACAGTGTACTCATACGTCAATACCGAAAAGACAACAAATATTTGAAACTTACTGTACTTAGAGCTATGGTTTTTTTTGTGTGTTTGATTTAGCAACATTTGTGGTAACATATCAAATCGTACCTGACGGATCCAAAGGATATTTGTCTTCGTAAATGGTCTTAGGGTTGTAGAACTTGAATAGGATCGTGTTGAGGCACCGTCTGTCCCAATCATCGGTGACTCGCCCGCCGTAGTTACATTCACCGGTCAGGTAACGGAGAGCCACGAATTGTACGTCCTATACAACATTTGACACCAGAGAAAAAGAGGAAGGGTCTTACTTATGAAAGATGTTTAAAGTTGAATACTGGTTAAAGAACATCCTGTCTTTATTTGTGGATAGTGACGAATAGAGACAGGACGTTGTTTAACCAGTGTTTAACTTTAAACATCTTTCATAAGTAAGGGGGAAACTTGTTAAGCAACAAAGATTTTCAGATATCGCATTTTTAAGTTTGGAACCTTGTGCTTTTTCCCCGTATGCGATGTTTTAAACATCAATACTCTAAGACTAATTCGTGTTTGACCCTGTTGGGTTTACTATCGTATATTACCGGAAATTTCTTACAAAATCGCATTCACAGATTAGTTTCGAAAAAAAGTGACAAGTTCGTCTTTTTCCCTGGAGTCTTTATTTGTTAAAGCGGTCATTACACCATCCGGTTTTTAGGAAACCGATCAAAGAATCATCACTCTGTCTCGCTCATTGGCCTACGAATTGCATATTGTGCACCCTACTTTTACTGTCTTAACTGTTGCTCACTTCAGTCAAAAGTAGGATGCACAATACGCAATTTTTAGGCCAAAGAGCGAGACTATAGAATCAATCAATCAATCTTACATTTATTTTATAAAACATTGTAACACACACACACATAGATTATTACATCTATAAATGAACACTAAGCTCCAATATAATTGAATCGACTTAAAAATCGAATACCGCACGCGATGCTTAAGTACCTGCAATGCCAGACTCATTAAAAGGTATGATTTTTACTAATTTTTTTAAAACATTTAACTAAAAATACTAGAGCGATACATCAGAAACAATGTAACTTCTTACTTTTAATTACGAAGCGTGTGCATCGAACAATCTGTCGTCGTAAAACTGAAATTGAATTCAAACCGAACAGTTTTCTGTTACACATAGCCTGCATGCGACGTCGCCACCGCAAACTCTCAACTTTTAATTGGGTCGAAATGCAACGGAACACGGAATTTTGAGAGGATAATCCCAGCTTTCATTGTTTAGTGCGAGTGACACGCTACGCCGTAGCAATTGTGGCTTGTAAGCTGCTACGTAAATTGCTACGCTTCGTAACGGGCAGAGTTCCGAGTGCTCGGTGTAAAGTTACGCGGTCGCATATCAAATGATACAACTTTTATGAAAGCATTCTGCACCTAGGGAATTTATCAGTTAGGGGTTGTAATGTTCTAAAGTTTATTACAGTTAAAACTTTACTAACGGTATGAATATCAGGTAACGGTACACTATACGGTCTAGAAATGTTCTCGGAAGTAATATTTTGCTAGAAACTGCAGTGAAACTACTTACCTCATACTCATTTAGGAACATGTAAAGCTGAGTCACACTGATTTTCAGGTCAGTCTCATTGAACTCGTATCTGATGTTCCACCCCATAGGTCCAAACTGCCTTCTCTCCTGCACCACGGCATGGAAGAAACAGAGTGCAAAGAGGAGTTTCTTGAAGTTTTCTGGTTGTTTGTTGCCTTCGAACCACTCGGGGTCGTTGATGGGATCGCTTTGGTACGAACGAGCGATGTTGGCTCGAAGACCTAGATTAAAACATAAGATGGTATATTTAATCAAATGACTTTCCAAGAGTCATATTGGCCGAGTGGAATACAGCCTTGAATTTCGATCTGCGGGTCATGGGTTCGAATCCAAGCCCTACAATATAAAATTTTTCGTTTCAAATACTTATGTTTTAGTACAAGCTATAAATTGTAAGAAAAAGTGAGTGTTCTAATATAGGCTTGTTACTAAGTACTGTAATTTATGTGCTCGAACGCGACATATTCAATCGTTTTCGAACTCTTTCAAAACCAAAAGAGAAGGCAAAATGTCGTATTACTTGAGGCGACCGAACCACCCGACTGCTCAATGCTCCATTTTTTAAGAAAATATTACCTTGTGGGGGTTCATTAGTCATTTTGACGCCATTTTGTAGTACATATACCGGGAAGTGGTCAGCCGGGTATGACGTCAACCAGAGTCTGAAATCTGGATGCGTATTATCCGGAGTCAGCCCTTCACAGATCTACGAGAAAGACGAACATCAAATTATATTTAGACATGACTATACAAATCTACAAAAAAAACATATTTTTAGACATATTCTTGTTTATGGTATTTATTTTTCACTTTTATTTTAACTAAAAAAACTTAGGCCTTTACATCTCTACTAGATGATTTAAACAGTGTCAGGAGGCAATATTTGCCTACACTTAACGGGACACTGTAATGCCTACTATAATTTTAGCATACATTTTATTAAATGTGTTTTGTAATCTTCTGTCACATGAATATCTTTGATGAACATTTTTTTACGTCAAAAATGCTATTGTTTCTAAAACTTGAAAATTAATGAATAAACGTTTTATTATACATAAAAAGTTCACAAGTATATTCACAAGAATATTTTGAATAAATGTAATAGAATATTATGTTTTATGGGCTGCAATGGCTAATTATAATAAGAGTCAAAGACTTTAGTTTCTTTAGATAGACAAGCAATTTAAGAAATGTAGGTATAAATTAAAAAGTACCTTCTCAAGCATAGGCATCCAACTCTTAGCCAGATGACAGTTCTGTAGCACCACCCATGTGCCGCTACGCACGCCATCTTCAATAAGCTTCACGGCAATGGGACCCTGGCCCTGACCCAGCGAGAGTGAGAACAATCTGGAGGAGCCGAAGCCCTAAAAATACAAGGACCTTAGAAACATTGCAGTTAGTTTGGCTAACCTTTATCTATACTTCTATACTATCTATACTAATTATATAAAGCGGAAGGGTTTGTTTGTTGAAAGCGCTAATTTTTAGTTTAATGTTTGGCTGATGGCCGCACGAAAAAAAAAGGCACCAACGTCCCATATAAAATCGGCATGGCCATTTGTTTGTACTAATTTTTAGGGTTCCGTACCTTAAAAGGTAAAAAACCGGTCAAGTGCGAGTCGAACTCGTACGCCGAGGGTTCCGTGCCTAGCCATGGTGCCAATTAAGCTAGTCCGCTTAATTGTATGAGCGCCCATACAACTCGGAGGACAATTTTAATTGGCGTCAACTATGTATGTATGGGAACACCCTTTAATTTTCAACTTTTTTAACTTTTTGGAATTTTTCCTTTATTTGTGCTATAAGACCTTGCTTTTTGCCAAATTTCGTTATTCTAGGTCAACGGGAACTACCATTTAGGTTTTCGACCCAAAACCTCTAGGGTACTTCCGGTTGACCTAGAATTGTCAATTTTGGTTACAAGCAAGGTCTTCCAGCACAAGTAAAGGAAAAATTCCGAAAAATAAAAAAAGTTGATAATTAAGGTAAGTTTTGGTACTCACAAGTTTTCACGAAAACCTAAATTTGCCTATATCTTTTTATAGTGTTGACTCAGGACCTTGATTTTTATACTCACAGTAGGGACTATAGACCTTAGTATATGGTATAAATTTCAACTTGCTAGCTCTACCCGTTCCTGAGATAATCGATGGTGACACACGGACAGACGGACAGACAGACGGACAGACGGACAGACGGACAGACGGACAAGAAAGTGATCTTATAAGGGTTCCTTTTTTTACCTTTTAAGGTACGGAACCCTAAAAAAGGAACCCTTATAAGATCACTTTCTTGTCCGTCTGTCTGTCTGTCCGTGTGTCACCATCGATTATCTCAGGAACGGGTAGAGCTAGCAAGTTGAAATTTATACCATATACTAAGGTCTATAGTCCCTATTGTGAGTATAAAAATCAAGGTCCTGAGTCAACACTATAAAAAGATATAGGCAAATTTAGGTTTTCGTGAAAACTTGTGAGTACCAAAACTTACCTTAATTATCAACTTTTTTATTTTTTGGAATTTTTCCTTTACTTGTGCTGGAAGACCTTGCTTGTAACCAAAATTGACACTTCTAGGTCAACCGGAAGTACCCTAGAGGTTTTGGGTCGAAAACCTAAATGGTAGTTCCCGTTGACCTAGAATAACGAAATTTGGCAAAAAGCAAGGTCTTATAGCACAAATAAAGGAAAAATTCCAAAAAGTTAAAAAAGTTGAATATTAAAGGGTGTTCCCATACATACATAGTTGACGCCAATTAAAATTTTCCTCCGAGTTGTATGGCCGCTCATACAATTAAGCGGACTAGCTTAATTGGCACCATGGCTAGGTACGGAACCCTCGGCGTACGAGTTCGACTCGCACTTGACCGGTATTTTTATATTATAGGTGGATGTTTTCTTCCCGTGCCGTATTGCGTGGTACATCCAACGGTAGATCTTATTATTGGTGAAATCGCACCCTTATAAAATACAGCCTTAATTTCTGGCAGTTACTTTAAATAGTTCTTGTGATACTCGTAATAATTATGGCTCAAAAAATCAGTATTAGTGACAGTAACTTTACTTCTGCGGGTATCATCGTTTTTATGTTACTAATGTACAAAATTGTTAATGTTCCAAATATCAATTTTTGAACACTATAAACTGGATATTTACCTTGATTTTTGGATTTTTGTTTACCGTGTTTATTATTTAGTTTACCGTGACCATGGCGCATGCAACTGTGCCGAAATATCGGGAAACTCGAAAATCCAAAAATCATGGTAAATATCACGTTTATAGTGTTTACATTGTTTACAAACATGATAGTTTCAAAAGTTTTATCAATTTTTGAATTTTTGATTTGATTGATTGTATTTACCTGATCGTCAGCAAACTTCAGCAAAGTTCCCATGGGATCAGATCCTGGGGTCAAAACAAACAGCAGCGGGATGCAGCAGTGAGAGTCAGAATACGAAGAGGCCAGGTCGAAGAGTGGCGGCTCCACGAATTGACGGCCCATTTGAGCTGATCAACAAATGATGTATCAAACACTTCTTCAAATAACTGAAGGAAGACTGCCCATGCACTTCACGGATCAGTAAACTTTGTCGGTTAAAACTTGGGGTTTTATAAGTGGGTACCTAAACAACATTTCTTTGAAAATAAGGAGTAGTCAGAAGTTAATATGAATTTGAAACATATTCACAATTTACACAGTAGATATACTTTGTTAAACACTATCTTTAAATACGTGACATTTTGTAATTTATTAATTTTACCTTCAACAAAGTTTTGCACAGCTGGAACCATCATATCCAACCGCATGCAACGAAGAATCATCATTTTCTGTGAATGAAGTCATAGTTTGATTTTATAAAAACGCAGTTCTACTCTATACAGTGTACTTTTATACAAATATTATAAAGAGAGAGTGCTATTTGTGTGATTGTGTATATCCGGAGGGTAGTCTCTTAAGCCACAGCACCTATTTCAAAAAATATTTCACATTTTGAAAGGTACGAGTACATTATTCCAGATAGACATAGGCATATAAACCCCTGGAAATCGAGATGGGCCGCTAGTATTTACATAGTTAAACAATCACAATCATGCTGGCGTTACATTATCGGAATTTAACAAAGGTTAGTGTTGTCCTCTCTCTATGGTGGAACATATAGCTGCACGTCACACAATTCGAATAGTTCGTGAAATCCGTATCCCCAGCACAATGTAAACAAAACTTCATAGATTTTTTTATTTTTATAATGTTAAACCTTATCTTATTATCCTGTAGATGGCGCTCATCGGTGCGTTAATCGATACATGATCTTAACAAGATTTTCAACCTGACAAATATGGATTCCGTGGCCGAGTTGGTAAAGGTACCCCAGCTTAAGGAGGATCGCTTGTATCATTGGTTTGAATCCCGTCGGAATTGAAAATTTTGATAAGATTTTTCATTTTCAAATGTAAAACTTCACAGACTCACCTCAAACATGCTCAGTTGAGTACACCAAGGTTGAGGCAGCGGTTGCATGTGCGGATCGGGTGTATTGCAGTATTCCTCCCAAGCGGGTATGTTACTCATGAAATGGTCCAATAATCCATGGAAACCTTCTATTTCATTCAACCTGTATAGGTACGTAAGAGGTATTTATGACTAAGAATCATAGGCTATTTTTTATCCGGGTACCACGTGAGTGAAGCCGCAGGCGGAAGCTAGTGATTTTATAAATGTATCAGCTAGCCTATGTGTTATTCCAGGTTATAAACTATGTATATTCCAAGTTACATTAAAATCCGTTCAGTAGTTTTTGCGTGAAAGAGTAACAAACATCCATACATCCATCCTCACCAACTTTCACATTATAATACATATTAGTAGGATAGGATAGGACAGGAGTAGAATTTATTTGAAAAGTAGAATTTCATTCGAATTTCTGGATCATACGCGGAAGGTCAAAGTAAGTTTCGACAAGTTAAAAAAGTTAACTTTTAAAAAGCTTTTGACTTTATGTAGGGTTTGACTTTATGCGTATTTGACCTTCCTCGTATGATCCGACTTTCCTACCCATTGAGCTCGGCCCAGGCTTGCGGACTGAGAAACTGGACCGGGTTAGGTGGTATATTCCTCGCCTGAGCTCCACCAAACAGGAAAAGCACGTGGCCCTGTTCCAGTCTACCTTCCGCCACCATTATTGTGCTAGTCAGGAGAAGTGAGAACACCATTTTGTCCTACGAGAAAGTATTTGAATGTTCATCAATGAGCATGGTTTTGATATGGCAATCATGAAAAAAGCATGTACCAAAAAACTATTAAAGTAAGCTCCAAGAGAGTTGTATATTATGATAAAATAAAAACCTCCAAAAAGACTTCCAAAAAGGAGGAGGTTCTATGTTCGGCTGTATGTATGTTTTTTTTTAATGTATGTTCATCGATGTCTCCGTCAATTGTGAACCGATTTAAGGTCACTCGTGCAGGTATATCAGTTTCCTCGCAAATATTTCCTTCGCAATTTCAGGACATTATAACAATCTCAATTTCAAATGATAAGCTACATAGTCCGAAATAAAGAAATCATTTTATGTACTCGTAGCATTGGGTTTCATCACTGCTATTATGTTTCATACTCTGCCCATTATAACAGTTTGTTTCTTCGTAGGCAAGTCTCAAGTCCTTCAATTTCTTTAGGATCAATAAAGGAACCTCAAAGGCGTTAAAATATCTAAACATTTAGCAACATAACATAAAAGAGGTTCTTACTTTCTCAAACAAACTCCTGCAAATGTTAGAGTAGAGTGAGTAAGTAAAGTAAGCGCGCAGTATCTTCAGTCTCTCTGGGATCTCGTCGACTTTTTCCGTGTTGTCGATAGCGGCTGTGAATAGGCCTTCGAACCAGCCGAGCGAGTACTGGTACATAGGGTCGATGTTGGCCAATGATGCTGGAAAACAACTCGGTTTAGACCACGATTATAACCATTGAAAGTGGTCGATATTTTCAGTGCTTGAGGAAATTGAGTATTTAGGTTCGAAAGTAAAATCAATTTTCTGGAAGTTATTAGTAACTCTTGAGCATTGAGCAGGGACTTTTGTGACCTAAGCTGCTGAAAAAAGTTACTAAGTTCAATTATTAATCGTCAAAGTCAGATACTTCGATCGTTTGAGTGGTTATGTCGAAATAGATTAAGTTTAACTTCATTCTATAAATCTTAGAGATGCCTAAGTATTAACACTATCAAAAAAAAAACTTTATCAGTTTTAACTTCATCGTTCATTGAAATCAATATAAAAATAAAAACGGTAATAAATTTACCAATAAGGAAGAACAGATTGGTAGAATGGACAGCAATCGGCACGTAATCATTTCGAGCAGTGTCGATAGCCTTCTCAGTGACCATGGCCACTTCTTGTTTCTCCTTGATCTCGTTTGAGGTATCCTTGGCTGAATTTAAAACCTAAAAGTAATACTTGGATAAAAATATATATATATAATATATATATATTCCATATAATATACAGGGTGTGGCAAATTCTTGGTCACTGAAGGGTAGCTACCTTTTCTCTTGTAGTCAGAAAGTTTTGTTCTTAGGAAACTTCGGTTTTATTTTGAAGAAAAAAATAATTGCATTTTTAGATTTTTGAAAAAAAGTACAGTTAGCCTAAAAAGTTACATTTGGCAAAAAAAACAAGTTGGTCTTAATCGACTCTATTTCCCACCGGGAACACTTCTCCCAAAGTAACTTATCAAATCAAATCGTAAGTTTTTGCAATAATTCAAAAAAACACATCCCATACATTTTCTATGAAATTAGGAGTTGTACACATTACAGTGCCACTTTTTCTATCGTTCGTAATTTAATTTCATGACTGCTCCGGCAAGCTGGGAGGCTATTGTAAAGCGCGTATTTAAATTTAGAACAAAGTGCTTGCCTGCAGATGTACAAATGGTATGCTTCATGCATACCATTCTCTCTTGCGGCTCTGTCTGAGGCGCCTAAAGCTTTACAATAGCCTCCCAGCATGCCGAAGCAGTTACGAATTTAATTTAATAACCATCGAATAAGTGGCACTATAATGTTTACAACTACTAATTTCGTAGAAAATGTATGGGATGTGTTTTTTTGAATTATTGCAAAAACTTACGATTTGATTTGATAAGTTACTTCGGGAGAAGTGTTTCTGGTGGGAAATAGAGTCGATTAAGACCAACTTGTTTTTTTTGACAAATGTAATTTTTTAGGCTAACTGTACTTTTTTTCAAAAATCTAAAAATGCCATTATTTTTTTCTTCAAAATAAAACCGAAGTTTCCTAAGAACAAAACTTTCTAACTACAAGAGAAAAGGTAGCTACCCTTCAGTGACCAAGAATTTGCCACACCCTGTATATATATATATATATTCCAATAAAAACTGATATCATGAAATTCCAAGCTGTCAGGCTGGTTTTACTGTCACGCGTACCGTCGGCACTGATAGGCGAGTGATCTTTATTCCAATGAAATAAAGATACTGATTGTTCAGCACTGACGAGAGCAATCAGCGTAGCCATTTCCGAATTTTTTTAATTGCATTATTATGTTTTGTATGACACATAATTATGTTAGTAATTGGCAACCTTTATCAACACAGTAATCTGAATAAGTCATCGGTAATTCTGTAGATATCGCAATAAATCGAAATAGCTTCTAACAAACCTGCACAGCCTCTTCATCCTCCAACAAATGCTCAGACGTGGACAATACGTTCAGAATCTTCCTTTCAATATCTTGAAGGAGTCTCCTGTGCTCGGCTCCTTGCGTGGTCAAGTCTGACTTGGCTTGCTGCAAGTCTGGTCTCTCTCTGGCCACAACTCGAGCTAGGAGTTGGGCTTCTAAACCGTCCTTGGCCAACATAAAGTTGACTAAGGTCACTCTGACCCCTACTTCGGGTAGGTAATGAGGATTGGCAAGTTTTGTGCTAATATAGAGTCTGAAAAAGGAATATGTAAAATATCATTCAGAATAGGGTGTCAAAGTTCAAAATTTACCTTTTTTACTAATTTACTCACCAACGTTATTTCTCAAATACTGAAAATCCTCAATTCGGAGATGAATAATTAACTACCTACTTTATTATGTCATTCATTCTGGTTCTACAATAGCTCTGCAGAAAGGTGCCTACACAAAGCATTGTTTTCATAAACGTATCAAATCTAGATAATCTTCAAAAATAAATGGAGACAAAACTCACTTGAACTCCTTATTATACTCAACAATGGTGTCCCCAATCTTGATACAAAGCGCACCGCCCTGTCTGAACGTTTGTTGTTGAAGCAATGGCTCCAACATTGGGTCCAACTCTTCTAAAACATTCTCTAACAACACCTGAACAATAAAATTCAAGTTACAGCGATCACAAAACATACATCCAGTAGGATAGTCACTAAAACCTGGGTTTTAAATATTATCACGACACCTTGATTTCAAATATTATCACGTGTGAAACTTTGAAACTTTGAAAGAAGAAGAAGTTACCATTGGCTGTGCATTGTGTGCGCAAACAAAAGAAAATTTATTCAAAGCGTCTTTACTGTTTGTTATAAGTACTGTGAATGTTTTTGCAACTTTCGCGGCAAGGGGCGTGAGGTGTTTCTGTGAATTGTGGGTATAAAGAACAATGTAGCAAAGCTTTGGAAGTTTATGGCGGCATGCTTTTATTGTAAAGACTTTTGTTTCTCTTTTTCCTTGTTTGGGAATGAAGCTATTCAAAAGATTTTTCATCACATGCTTTGATATTTTTCAGAGTTGATGAAAAATAATAACGAAAAATAATAATAAAAAATGTTAATTCTAACTGGAAGCAGAGTTGTATTATTTATTGCCTCAGAAAAAAATCTATTGATTTTAATTGTAAAAAAAAAATCCAAAGAATGGCGGAGTACATTACTGGCCCCTTAGCTCAGCTGGTAATAGCTCTGCCTTCTGCGCTATAGGTCGTGGGTTCGATTCCCACCCAGGACAAACATTTGTGTGATGAACATAGATGTTGGTTCTGTGTCTGGTTGTTATAAAGTATAATAAGTATGTATTTACAAAAAAAAGTATATAAGTGTTCTATCAGTTAACTGTACAAGCTTTGCTTAGTTTGGGGCTAGATGGCGCTGTGTGAAATGTCCAGCAATACTTATTATTGTTATTTATTTATATTAAGTTGTCTCTTACAGGTTGGCCAAACTGTACAGCGTTTTCCAAAACTCTTCCAAGATCAGATTGCGTCATTCGTACTATGCAAATATTATTGGGTTTCTCCATGTTCTTGATCCAGCGGTTAGCTTGACCTTGAGGGTCTATCATGAGGGGCCAACGACGAGCCGTCCTAGGTGATTAAAGTTCTATTAATTGTTTACTGAAGTTACGAACTTTGAAAGTAAAATAGCAAATAGGACATCGTAAGCTTGCCAAGTTTTCGTCTAGGGGAAACTTTGATAAAAGCAAAGTCAATAAGCTATTTGAAATACAAAATCGTTAACTGCATTTGAAATCTTACATAATGATGATAGCACTCTCCACACTGAAGTCATCAGAAGGCAGTCCGTCAATGTTCCATTGCTGTATTGTCACTGGATCTCCAAGCGACTTGATCAAACTGAAGTTGAGCGTACACACAATACCACAGTCATGACACGCTTGTGCCCATTTCTTCACCTGTAGACGATTTAAAACAAATTAAAACCCTATGAGAAAGGATGAAAATTTAAAATAAAATGGTCGCACGTTTTACTTACTTGTCCAATTCTAAACAAGGCAGTAAATGGCCCGAGGTATGCAATTATACCGGCAGCAATTAAAATATCTCCTAGAAATAAAAAAACGTGTTTAAAAATGTAGTTGTTTGGTAATGAACTAGCAGTTTAAAACCGAAGAATATTAATTAAAAGATCCCTTAAGACAATATTTAGAAACATTATAATGGTTTCTGGGAGACATTTGGGTCAAAACAACCTAAGTACTAACAATAAACCGTGTATGAACCATACACACCTGTAAGTGAATTGTAAGTCTCTCTCAATGTCTTAGCTATCTGCGTCCACCGGGTTTTCTCACCACCCAGTCCAGAAATAAGCATCTCAGCTCGCTTCAGCTTGTTGCTGCAATCCAGCACTTCATCGTCGAGCAACTTTTGCTGGCGGCTCTGTTCCGCTAAAGCATCTTCGAGTTTGCCTAATTTTAATTGGACCTAGGAAGTAAGGTAGGAAGTAAGGATTGTTCATAATCAGAATGAAATATCCCTATAGTATAGCCGAATAAATAACAGTGGAAAGCGTCATGCCGTTTGCCGGTTCACGGCATACGAATAGGTCTTACTCCCATGTTGTTCATAGGCATTCGCCGTCTTTCATTTGGATGGCTTTCTTGTGATGGCCACAGTTTTGTGTATCAAGAACAAAAAGTTATGTTACGTTTACGTTGAAAAGCAAAACGACTTATCCAGTGTACTCCCTAACTCAGTTGACATCAACAATTTTATAGGCACTTTGTAGTACATTGTTGTTTTCCTAAAATTATGGTGATTACCACGTTACGTCAAAGCAGCAATGTACTACATAGTGCTTATCAAATTGATGTCAACTAAGTTATGGAAAAGGGGGGCAGGACCTTGTAACTACGCTTCTAAGTCTAGCCTAGTATTAAAACTTGATACACAATGTACAGTCGATTAGGTACCTCTCTAAGTTGAGCCTGTTTGACTGCGAGTGCCGCCATGGCTTTGTCGTAAACTGCCTGAGCAGCCGCCAATTTCTGCTTCTTGGGCGCTACCACTTTGGCCACCTTGTCGTATTTCGTCATCGCAATAACCCATTTGCACATACCTAGTCGAAGATTTAGTTCTTAATTGTTTGTACATAAAGCTTTTATTGGAAGATTTAGTTAATAAAGCAATATTGTATTTACAAGTTAGTTATAAAACCATTCTTGAACAGGCAAAATTGAGATGTAGGTATATTTTCAAAGCTGAGGTGAAGTAAACATAGTGGAGGCAATTTCATGATCCAAAAAAGCAATGTAAGTACCTAATTAATTTACATAATATTTTATTATGTAGTCCTAGAAAAGATTCATATGTCCATAATTAAATTTGAGATAGTTATAAACCTGTCGTAATGTCGTTCACCCTCACCAATAACTATTTACGTTATTGGTAATGTTGGGAGATTTTTACTAATGAACATACTATCAAGCAAGTACCTTCAGCAGCAACTGACACAGCGCGGATCTTCTCCGGAACAAAACCATCATCTTGCATCACCGTAGTCATCAGTTTCTTCATAACTGGCGGGGGAATATTATCCTTGTCGTAGTTTTGCAATGATTCCAGGAATCGGATATCGTTCAGCAGTTTCTTGGAAGGGCCCCAGTAGTCTTCCAACGTGCCGACCCCTGAGGGGTTGGGGATTTTGTCGGGCTTCATTTCCTGTTTTATAAAGAAAAGCTATTATTTCTGACTGTAATCCTGTTATTCATAAAAACTTTTGTGAAGTATTTTCTCTCTAAGCTTTGAGAAGGTAAAAGAAAAAGAACGCTGTACTATGTAACGACACACTTACCTTTGTAGATGCTGAATGTTTTCATAAATATAAAGGTTTTATGTATTTGGGTTATTGTTATTTTTTTACTAAGCTTTTTCTCTTACCCAGCCCACTTTGGACTTGTTAATAGGGTTTGGAGGTTAAAAGTAGTACTTGGTGTGACAAAATTACTCCCGAAAACTCATACGGGTACTTCCGACCATGTTTTCTAACATTCGAAAGATTTGTTTTGTTGAATATAGGTTTAAAATTCTAGTCTATCAGAGTTATAGTAAAAAACAATAATTTGCATAGCCAGACGCTTTTTGCCTCGGTATAGGTCCATAAAATAAAGAACTGAATGCACTTTTTCAGTTGTCGAGAGTAATTTTACACTCTATAAGAAATATTTACACAAGTTTTTATATCTAGAAATATTTACTTACTATTAAATATTTTCGGTTTCAGTTAAAATTTAGAAATGTCATCGTTGCAAAGACATTTTGAAGTAAACTTACCGGATCGTCGTGCTACCAAGGCAAGCATAGGAAAATAAATAGCATTGTTAAATTCTAACAAAGAAAATGCGAACTTCATTATGTTTTCCTGAGAAGTAGCGTCTTTATCAGGAAAGCGTTTTCTCGTTTGTCGTAGTAATGAGAAACTGGTAACAAGCAGCCAATTTATTATTTCAAGAAAGCTTTCTATTTTTACATTGCGCATGTTATTACTTTTTAACTACCAATTAGTACAAAAATATAAAAATAAGGGTCGATTTTCCAATCGTCGATATCTTTAGTCTGAAGAATAGCAACCATATTTATTCTTCAGACTAAAGTTTTGAAAGGTTTTCTACTTTAGACATAAATAGTAATATGAACTCCTCAGATTATAGGTGAAAACGATTTCAAAATCAGACCTAAGTATACTCACCAAAGAATCTATACAATAAAAAGATGAACTCCGAATCATCATCATCTCAATGACACGGTTTTAGGTACCTAGGTACTAACCTAATCTATCAAATATTTTTTTTATTTACTTTTTGTAACATTTCTGTATAAGCCAGGACAGAGGCCTTGTCAAAGCTCACGACATTCGCTAGAGTTGGCCACTCATACTCTTTTTATCTTTTTGCATGATTTGTATCCCAAACGGATATTGTACTTCAGAGCTGAAAAACACTTACCTTCAAAATACAAATAGCTTCCATCACCAACTTGATACCTCTGGGGGGACTCTTCATGGTCTTAATGAAAGTGATATCCTGAGCAGTGAGGGTATCGAGCGCAGCCAACGCCGAGTTGAGAATCGGCATAGCCTCAGCTAAGTCGGCGTCGCACTCGTCTTTTATGCTTTGGGCTTCCGCTGCCTAGTAAAACAAGAACTTAGGCCTTTACATCTCTAGATGATTTATAGTTATACAGTGTCAGATGGCAATCTTTGCCTACTCTTCACGCGACACTGTAATGTCTGGGACATTGTTGAGATGGAGTAGGCTTGCCCAGCACCTTAACCATCCTCTCAGCTTAACCCGCAGGAATGACATGGTCAATACGTGTGGGGCTGACTAAGCCGCGGGTTTCCTCACGATGTTTAACTTCACCGTTTAGAGCTCGCCCTCTATTTTTTGCTCCTTTGACAAATTCAGGTAAACTCTTGTGCTTTCCTTGATCAGGTTAATTTTTTCTTTTTCTAAATAGAACATAAACAAAGTAAAAGTTCCCATATTACCTGTTCTTCTGCCGCGGCCTGATCAGCCAACACTCCAGCCTCTATAAGAGCCACTCCTTCTTTCTCCTTCTCCACTTTAGCAGTAGTTTCAGCGACTGCCGCTGCGCCCGCTGCTAACTTAGGCTGTAAGACTTCAAGCGCTTTCTGTAAAGCGGCTACCGAATTGGCAGCTATAGCTAGTTGGTCTAAACCAGTGATGTAACGCTTTTCCCCTGATATCAATTCCCTGTTAAACAAAATTTGTAAAATCAATAGTATGTATGTTATAATAGTATGTATATAAAAATTCTATCACCAGAGTTAGCCTCTAGCTCAGACGAGCATATATTTACCATATTAGGTAAATTCCTGTCTTTTACCTACACAATCTTCACAAAATTTATCTGTTGCGACAAATCGCGTGCTGAAACTTACGTTCGTTTCTTGTTCAACAATGTCTTGAACATATTGATCAGTTCCAAATAAGCGGTAGGCGTGACGTAGTTGTATCTCTTTATCCTGAGTAGGAACTCTCTCGTCAGTTGTTGCGTGTCGGTGTGGAACATCTGGCACAGTTTGATGGCCGTGTCTCGTTCCAACTGAGTGAGCTCCACGTCTTTAAGGAAACGCGTGGCCACGGCAAGCAAGGCGTCTGCTGGCCATTCCTGTTTGAATGATATTTGTGAAACACGTTCCAGCGTGTTTGTTTTTCGTAAGCAACTGTTTGCAGACAGTAAAAAGACATTATTTAACACACGGGAATTACTCACGTAAAATTATCACGTAAAATCGACGATAATTTTACGTGAGTAATTCCTGTGTGTTAAATAATGTCTAGTACAACTCACGAAAGTTTTGAAAGTGAAATAGTAAAAAAGACATTACAATTCTCACAGACATTACAGTTGCCCATACTTGAACATATTCAAGATCCATTGAAAATATCTAGGAGGTTAATAGTCCAAAAATACATTTGGGACATGCCCACATTTGCAAGTAATAATTTTTAGTCTTTTCTTTTAGTATTTAATTTAGAATATCTCTGAATAGCAGATGCAAAGTCCTGCGGAATCAGGATTCACTTCGATGTCGTTTAACTATTTGTCGCATTAAAAGCTTATGCCGGAAAGTGGTGCCTTTTTTATATCTCGCTGCCATCAACCACACACCAAAATATAAACTCTTAGGAGTATAACAAACAATATTTGTGAGAACAGTATACATCTACACTCAGTCAGAACCGAGTTATACAGGATGAGTTTTTCAAGAGTGCCTCTAGTTCCGGAAAACACTCAAAGGAGTCTCTTAACCGATTTTGATAAAAAGTAAAACTGCATCATTCGATTTTAAGAATAATAGTTTTCGTGGCCAGGAATAGAGCCTGTTGGTTAAAAAAAACATGCCTAGCCATTTATGTTCCACTATGTAAGATTAGCGGCCTTTACACGGTAGAGTTTTTACCACGGATCTGGACTGTACAGATAACCGCGGATAAAACTGTCAAAGGTTGGAATGGCGCGTGCTATTTCCCGCGGCATCTGGACTGTACAGATATCTGTACAGATATCTCTGCGTGTAAATGCTGCTATTACCTGGAACCAGTCAATGGTGCAGCAGTTGACGAGCGAAGGGAACTTGCGTATCCTAGTCCTCAGCGCCGTGCCCGCAGGAGACATGGCCAACACAATGTGCAGCTGGTCTCGAACTATAGACACGAAGTACGCGTACAGTGCTGTCGGACTGCCGTCCGTTTGCAAAGACTTGTCGCGTTGCCGGTCAATCTACACACGAATTTTACGATCCATTATTCTTTCCTCCCAATTACTCGTATTTTATGTACTTAACTTGATTTTTTATAATTAAATCTTGCCTCAACTGACGAATGTAGGTATTTGAAGTATAGATATGAATAAAAGTGACCTAGAATTTCATAAAAGCCTTCTTTCTTACTAAAGGATCGAAGCAGCAAGAAAACTAGCGAAGAAAGAAAATCAAACAATATCCATATATCGCAACCTCCAGAATAGTGGGAAAATGACTTAAATACGTAGAAAGACTCAGAAAAAAAGCTCTATCTGCTAGTTATTAAAAAACTGCTACTTTTTGTTTAGAACGTGAAAAACGTACAGTACGGCCAACGGATCTCGGCGAACGTGAAGTTGGCCGTTTCGATGCGCAGTGCAACTTTTTCATACAAAATTTTCTACTGCGCAGCGAAGAGCCTGACTTCACGTACGCCTAGATCCGTCGGCCGAACTGTAATAGTTGCGTCTCTTTCATTTCGGCAGTTTCTCCTCTATTTCCCGCGGAAACGGCCATTTATCGCAATAGGCATGAATCCTAATTTTCAAAATCTCTTCTATGATATTCAGAAGTATCTATTATGTCTAAAATATATCATATTTCTGTAGAAAATTAAGGTTTTTGTGCAATAAAAGTACATTTAAATTTAAATTTTCAAATTCACGCCAAAACGCTCGCCGGTGTCATGGCGTCTGTTTTTACGTCACGGATCGGTATATCAACCAGTGATGCCTACATAGTTACTATAGAAACAAAAGGATGTTTACCGAGACGAGACGCAATGACAGACGCCATGACACCGGCGAGCGTTTTGGCTATCATGGCGGATTGTTGTATTTTATAGATTTATTTTAGCAAAGAAATTAGTAATCTCGACATTAATAAGAGAATAAATACATTTTTCAAAATCTTTGAATCCTATTTCATTAGATCAGATAAATATTTTGGCGATACTTGATTACTGTCATCATGCCTATTCCCAAAAATCTTAATTTTTGAATTGAGTCACTTCTATTCTGGAGGTGCCATATGTTGCTGTGAACATAATCTTACCACTCTCATTTTCTCACAGAGTTCAGCTTTTTCATCAGCACCGAAAATATTTGGTACTTCACCAGAGTTCAGCATGTTGTTAACGTCCTCAAGAAAACCTTCTTCTTTGATCTAAAGGAAACATTACAAAATTTAAAAACTATTCGAAAATAATGGATGAGAACAGTTCTAAGATAGCGGTTTACCAGTTCCCTCTATACTTTTACCTGTGACTCAATAAACAGGAACACCATGTGTAAATCTGGAGTGCTGGATTTCTTCAACAAAGTTTTTAAATCTTCTCGCCATTCGTTCTTACCATATGTTCTGCTCATCTCAACCTAGAAAACATGTTTACAGATTCATATTTTGATTTGAATTCGTTTTCTTTAGATATAGGATCAAAAGTGAATTAAAACTCACTTGGAAAAGATCATACTCGTTGATATGAGCTGCTAAACGAGTGAGTGACTGTCTGCCAGAGCCTCCGAGACCGACAAGTAGCGCGTGAGAGCGTGGTTGTGTTAGCACCCTGCATATCCGAGACACGTGCTCTATGGCAAACCTAAATAGTTTCATTAATAATTAAGCGACTGTCTAAAACTCAAAACATGAGAGTAAGAATTAGTTGAAAGTTGTACTGCATTATCATCCTGCCGGCTGCGCCAGAACACTACGCAAAGTAACACAGTAAGGCGATAAAATAATTTTCATTTACCACATCTATGTTTGTATTTGTTATGTAAAAACCAACTGGTACAAAATCCACTAAACGCGTAATAAATCAGTGTACAAGTTATCTTTTCAAATAAGTTATGGAGCCTTAGTTCAAACTGGAAATGGTGAAGTTAAAACTCGCCTGAATAGCACAAGATTCATCGGCTTTTTGGACATGTTATTGAACTCAACAAGGAAAGCGTCCACCGTTGAGTTCAGATGTTCCATATTGGTTGTTTCCATGTAAAATCGCGTATCTACTTTAGGGTTCGCAAAATCACAGTAAATCAAATTCCTCAGGTGAAGATCTGTGATCTGTAAACAAAACATTTAATTGATATGAAATTCCAGAAACCAATTAACGTAGTTACAAAAACCCACCTACGAGCAGTTATGAAAGCCATACCGATGAATTCATTGCTTAGCAAATCAGATTACGTAACTTCATTTGAACGTCAGCAAGAACAGGAACTTCATAGTTTATTCGCTTAATGCTAATTAACCACCTCAAAGTTGTACTTCCTACTAATCCTACTAATATTATAAAGGCGAAAGTCCGTGTCCGTGTGTGTGTGAATGTTTGTTACCACGTATCTCCATAACTACTAAACCGATTTTGATAAAATTTGGAATGTAGATAGTTTTGGTTCTGGAATAACACATAGGCTAATTTTTATCCCGGAAAAAAGTATGGTTCCCGTGGGATAAAAATAGTAGTCTACGCAGGCGAAGCCGCAAGCGTTCGCTAGTAGATAATATTTATGTACTCATATCAAAGAAAGACGAAGTTACCTTATCGTTTGGTCCGTCCAGCAACCTCGAAAGCATTTTATCAAAATCATCGTTCAGACACAGCGCCGTGGATTCTCTCAAGCAATTCACGAGCCAATGTCTGTCGGCGTCTTCCACGAGACGATCTGAAAAAACTCGAAGGCACTCGTGCACCCACATCCGTTTTATAGACTGAAGATCTGGAGTCACTTCAGGTACCGATAATAGTACACCCTAGAATTAAATATCAAATCTTAGGCTGCGTTTCCATTGACGCGGAGCTGTGCGGAGCGGAACTTAGCGGTGCATGAATTGACCAATCAGGGTGCATTTTGCCGCGTTTTGATTTCGTTGTTTACATGTGATTGGTCAATTCATGCACCGCTAAGCACCGCTCCGCCCAGCTCCGCGTCAATGGAAACGCAGCCTAAGGCCTCTATTAATAAACTCGTTTTAACTTCTGTCAACGCCACGGATTAAACTATTGCCATCCGTTTTTGTTAGACAGTGACAAATAAGGATGGCAATAGTTAAATCCGTGGCGCAACCTTGACAGAAGTTAATACGAGTTTATTAATAAAGGCCTAAGAGAGTATTTATTATTTAGAAGAATTTTCAATTCACAATAAGTAAATCATTCCGCAATATACATTTATAATAATCGAGTTTACAACACAAGTTCACTTCCTATATTTTCTTTTTGAAACAGCTTACGATTCGAATTAAAACGTGTAACCAAAGATAAGAAAATTATTTTGAAAAAATAATGGACTTCAAAGCTGACGGAGAAAGAATAAAATTACTTTTTTAAATACCTGCTGTCTAAACATAAGCAAAGATATCAAAGAAAAATAACATCAAATAACTTACTAATATGACTCTTGAGAAATCTCGCAGATTGAACGTGTAGTGAGACTTTGATGGCGTGGGTAATAGATTCAAACGGCATTGCTTGTACACTTCTAATGTACCTCCCACTAATTCCTCTATACACGGATCGAATTCTTTTGAAAATCCTCTAAAAATTCGAACCAAATATTAAGCTTCCTCCTCGTCTGATAATTTACTTATTCTTAGTTACAAAAACCCACCTGGTATCAAGATGCCATAGCATTATTCTTTCAAATATGACTTTCAGGGTCTCATCATCAAACTCGTCGATACAGAAGAACGTAAAATGTCTTGAAAATCTTGGAGTAATAAGCTTCGCTCCTGGAGTTGGTTTACCCATGGCACACATAAACTAAAACAATATAATAACCTTTAAAAAGGAGCTCTAGGCCAGTCAGTCCGAAAGCGAATTCAAAATACTTTTTCACCTCAGCAGCTCGAAATGGCATCCTTTGCTGCGAGAAACCAGTGTGCAAAATCGCATTTTGCACACTGGTTTCAGTGAGGAAAAGTGATTTGAAATTCGAATGTCGTAGATTGACACGTGATAGTGCATGGCGGTCATTGGCTAGCCGCCTGTCTATGAAAAAAAACAATAACGCACCTTTTAAAAATAAAATAGCGGGAATTTGTTTCTGTTACGCTAGTTATTTGTTGAAAATTCATAAAACAATAAAGATGAGTGAAACCAGTGACGAATACACTAATTTATCTCCAGAGAGAAGAGTTGAGACAAAAAGTGATTGTGATGAACAAAGTTCCCTTCCTGAGAAGCACGTATGTAAGTTCTGAACAAAACAGAAACTTTTAATTTTCAAAATTACAATAACTGTTATTTGTTCTTTAAATTTCTAAAAAAAAAGCTTTATTTTTAAATAGATATAAATGAATACCTATTATGGATTAGTTGCTTCATTATGTACAAAGTTGTATCTTTTATTTGTAGGTAGTAATGTTCTCGCTGCTGAGGTGAAAAATTTTGTGTGCTACACGAGACCAAAGTTTTTTACATCTCGTGCCTTTGAATTCCTCGCTAGACTCGGGATTCTAACGTAGAATCACTCGCTACGCTCGTGATTCAATTCTTAGAATCCCTCGTTCGCTCGGGATTCAAAATCAGCACTCGAGGAAAACATCAACTTTCCCCTCTTGTTGCACAAATAACTATTTCTCCACTCGGACTCGTTCGTTTTTTCTACCCATCCCGTGTTATTCATTCACTGAATAACACGGTTGTTGAAAACTAAGTTTTACCTGCACATCAACAAGGTGCATAGCCAGGTTGATCTTTCGGTCGTACCAAAGACCCAAATCTATTCCTTGTCGCAAAACCTCAATTGGCGGCTGCGCTCCATAAGTCTCAGATTGAGGCATACTGACGTCATCAACGAAGACCACACAATGGCAACCAATCGGAGGTCCGAATACCCCTGATGATCAGAAACAAATGTATAATTCGATGAAGGAACTACAGTTGCAAGTTAACAAGTTGCTATTGGCAACCTTTTGAACAAACATACCTTTTCTCCTCTTATCAAGTTTCCCCATAATGATATCTTGTGTCTGATTGCAATTGGTTTGAGCTGAGAAAGCCATGATCAGAGCCTTGTAAACTTTGGTATCAACTCTCTTCACCAAATAATCCTGCACATCACAATACACTCGATAAACTATGAGTTAAAAATAGCTTATAATACTTACGTGTATAATACTTAATTACTTGGGAACAGTCAACGCAAATAAAACATAGTAACATTTCTTCAAGGGAATTAGTCGCGAATTTTGGAACAAAAATGAATAAACTTGCACATCGAAACTCTGTCACTGATTTCACGAAAGAACAGGAGTAGAATCACCTAGCTCCGATGTTTCAAAGTGATCCTAAGGGATGATTTATATTAGACCGGGCCGTGTCCGGGCCAACCTTGGTGTAGACGAGCGTCGTTTGTTAGTAGATGAGCCCGGACTGTTTAATATAAACTGCTTCATACAAAATGTATGTAACGTTTCAAATCCGTGCCCCGTCCGGGGCCACATACACGGCACGGCCCGGTCTAATATAAATCATCCCTAATGGTCCTATTGAAATAATGATTGATAATCGAATAGAGTTGGCACGCATATATGATTTTATAATGACTTTTACGAACAGTTTAAAAATTGATCTTATATCCTGGGAGTTTGAGTTCTTTACTCGCAACTAAGCCGTGTCTGCTGCGACTCTGTATGCATTGGGTCATTTTCTAGCAATAGAAGTGCTTCCATGTTTTATTACTTTCAGTGCATGGATTTGGAAGTTTGTTTTTGAGCTAAAACATCGATGTATCAGGTGAATTAATGAATAAACTTACGATGATATATGATGACTTCCCAGTGCCAGTAGGTCCGACCATCATCACTGCCTTATGATGCGTTACCAGTAGTTTGAACAGCGCCAAATAACGGATACTGTCTAGAGTCGTCACCAGAATCTGATTCGGAGGAGTATCTCTACTGATTGGCGGAGCTGTTACCACATCGTCCTGCCATGGCTTCCATTTACCTTTACCCTGGATAATAAATATTTTAATTTCATAATTTGATCCGAATGTATGTACCGACTGAAACTAATAATAATAATAATCTGTCATGACCTTTTTCGACCACAGCGACTAATTTTGACTGGACAGGCATATTTAACTTTGAGAACTTGGGTGTGGTTGTTCCACCCTTTGGTGCTAAATTGTATTGAAACTATTTTGTATCTAGGTCAACTAGATTGAGAATCGTCAGTCAATATCGATTAAAATTTCTGCATTTCAAAAACGGAAGGGTTTTTCAGAGTAGATGCTTACTTCTTTGATAAAACGATAGTCATAAACAAGACCGTCCTTTGGCAATGTGAAGATATATTGCTTCTCGGGCTTTGCTATTTCTCGTGGATACTTTAGTACTTCGATAACCTGCAAAATCAATTCACTTAGCACATTTTATTCTTGCATCTTCTTCGAAATACATAATTGAACTTGCCTTTTCAGGGAACTCTTTCTCGAGTAGACCACGGAATAGCATGTCGAATTTTGGCCGACTATCAGCTTCTAATGTGGCTCCGATCGACCAAATACACGAAAAGAAGAACACACCCTGAATTAAATAAAGAATTTTGTATCAGATGCAGCGGATCTAATAAACTCGCTTTGGTTATGACATGTATGCCATTATCTAAAAGCTTTAAAGTAGATATGAGGTTACTACACTTTTAAAATAGATGTTTATTACAAAGTGCTCAGAGTATCGACCTGCTTTACAAACCTCGAGTTGAGCGCGAATATCTAAATCCGATATCTGTTCCACATATTTTTCATCATAAAAGTCGTCCATGTAAGTGTCGAAAATGTTCATACAAGCGACAACCACATTACTCCGTGAGGTTACATACATTTGCTGTAAGAAATTATATCATACATGAGCACATCAAAAGGGGTCAATTATTAACACGATTACGATTCACGACTCATGTTCTATTCGAAATAATAGAGTGGTTTTCTGTCAATACTTTTTTATCTTTTCAGTATTTTACGCTTCGATCCTATTATAAACGTAAAACTACCACTTTAGACCACAGTTTCTACATGTCTTAGAACTTACAGATAAAGCTTACCTTTACTTTTCCAGAATACTCCACAAGCCACAAAAGCGGCGACATAAATCTATTGAACAAGTTTCTAATGAGATTGCGATTGACGTTGTGAAGTGTCGGTGGGAGAGTATTCAGCCAAGATTCCAGGAGGCATTTCCAGCCAAGACCTTTTGGCTCCATGTAAATCATACCACATCGAGATACCTGGATCAAAATGAGTCATGGTGAGGCGCCGTCTCCACGAGTGTGAGAATCGCGGCGATATTATCGTCGTGCCACGTGTTTCTATAGCTTCTATCGCCGCGATAATCGCCGTGTGGAGACACGTTCATAGAGAGTGTATAGAAATACGCGGCACGACGTTATCGCCGCGATGTATCACGCTCGTGGAGACGGTGCCTAAGGGATAAGCTATGTATTACCTATATATTATGTATGAAATATGTATTTATATTTACTTTACTAAATATTATTGTTATATAACTTGTTAAACTTTCGCGATTTAACATCAGTCATCCCGTGACCACGAACGCTGCAACGTGTTCGAAACGTCGGGAAACAAAATAAATAAAAGGTACGCGATAAAATCCCGTAATAATAATTATCATTATATTATTGTTATGTTTGTGAGAGAAATAAATAAATAAAAATAAATAAATGTCGTTCTTTTTGATGCTGCTACATTATCATGTAAACTTTAAAGTTGTTTATTTTCCAAATATGTAAATAAAACCAAAAGATATCATGAACTCACAGTAGCCGGTGAAGCAGCCTCCAAGTCCATGGGCTCGAAAATCAAGTTGGTGGTGGGAGCCAGCTGAATAATCTCTCCACTCATGAGGCAGAGCTTCTTGTTATCATCTAGTACAGTGTTCAGGTTTTCGATCCAAATAGCGTCTACTGGCCCGTCGAATATAAGCCATTTTCTTTAAGATAAAACAAAAACGATTTTCTTGTAACAATGTGATTTCGATTTGCTATCTTATCTATGGGAGGTTTTAGAAAATAAAAAACCGTACTCAAACTTGACTCGAGCATCAGCACTTATTCCTAGACAGTTATTTATGAAAGTGAGTAATGAATCTCCGCTTGACACACGATTTACCTACACTTGAGTGCGCCGGTTTCTGAACACGGGCCTAAGAAAACAGTCTCAGTATTTTACTCCTCAAATGGTGTAGCGGGGCATTTATGTTTAAAAGAATTTTTGCTACGGCGGTCATAAATCGCAAGTTTGTGTTTATATTTTAACTAGCTGTAACTGGCGGTTCCACTCGTTATTTAATCACACTAATGTTTTTACTTTAACTTTTTATTCGAGTACCACGCGAGCGAAGCCGCAAGTGGAAGTTTAAAAAAATAAATAGCCTTTAATCTTTCTTAAGAAATGAGCAGAATTACACAGTGATAATTTTTTATATCCGACTGTTAGTTTCAGCACGTTCAAACAATCTCTTCCGCTTTATTAGTTTTATTTTTAGAAATAGTAAGAATTTTTTTTTAATTGAAAGGACAGCACTACATTTGACGAAAACAGATTCAAAATTAAAATTGAAAAAACGAAAAACAAAGTAAAATACATACATACATAAAATCACGCCTGTTTCCCATCATATGGGTAGGCAGAGACGACAATCTCCACTTGCTACGATCCTGACACACTTCTTTCGCTTCATTCACTCTCATCACATTCTTCATGCAGAAGCCATACCTGTTATTATTAGGAGAAACAGCGAACGCTCTGTAGCTGACGGCCAGAATACCATCCGACCACTCGTGTGAGACCGGGTCGAACTGTCCGTACAGTTGGCCCATCGTGATGGACTTGGGGTTTATAACCGTCCATTCCACCGCGTTCTCATCCATCAAACGCTGGGGAGGCACTATTATTATTACGAGCTGGGTATCCTAAACTTTACTGAATATTCTCTCGCTTATGGATTGTTCTCGAAACCTCGCAATTATTCTCTAGAGCTATATCGAAAGTTCCAGAAGGGTGTCTGTCTAACTGTGTTGAAGCTTCTCGAAGTTTCTATAAACTTCGACTCTCGAAGTTTCTATAAACTTCGAGATTCTTGTAGAGTTTTCTAGAAGCTCTCTAATGCTCTTGGGCGTAAATATTCCAGATAGCCGGCGTAACAATAATGTGAACTTACCCTATCATTGTTAGGACTTGAAGGCTTTCTAAAAGCTCAAACGGGTGTGGGCAGTGGAATACAATATGTTTAATTTGGTTTGTCTAATCTAGTTACTTTTGGCGCGAGCTCAGAATTTTCAAATTTATTGAACAACTGAAGGCTCTTTTTATACAATGTGCATGGGCTTATATAAGGGGGGGTTTATTACAGGGTCAGGACCCCCCCCCCCCCCCCCCTTAGCCCATTAAGTTCGTAGGAAACCAAGTCAATCTTTGTATTTTGGAACCCTTGGACCCCCTCCCCCATTAACAAAGATCTAGCTATGACAATGTGCATTAAAATGTCTATGTTTTGATAATGAGAGTTTTTATTACCTTTTCAGCCACCAGTCCTAAAGCACCACCTAGGGCGTGGTAGCATTTCGTCTTCCCAGAGAAGGGGAATCCGACCAACATAAGACCATGTCGCACTAGAATCATCTCAAATAGTTGGAGAACCTGTAAACACAATAAAACTGTAATTGAAGTTTATATTTTTAATGAGTCGAAAGGCCAGTTTATAACGAACTAAGAGTAAGTGTAAGTAAGCAAGAGTAAGTAAGTAATGAAAAGTAAGAGTAAGTATGTGTACCTGTAGGTAAATTTGTTAATAATCATTACACATGCTTTAGAATCACTTTCAAAAGTACTGGGAGTACTTCCCTCTTACCCAGATAAAGATTCTCCGAACGAATCGAAACACTGTCGGTATCTAAATCGATTTATATATTCGATATTTTTTTGATCGATTAAGCTCTTAAACGAACTTGGTAGTGTTAGTATATCAACTAAATTATTATTACCTTTTCAATAAAGAACTCATTGGCTTGCAAGTTGAGAGGTACGCAAACTTCCTTCAAGCACGCCACCAAATGAGGCAACCCAGCCAGCGGCAACGGTAATCCAGGGAACAAATCACTAATAATACCCTAAAAAGATATAAAATAAGATTATTTAGAACATCATTATCATCAACATCAACATGATAAGTATTTTAATAATGCTAATATAATTTCAAGCGAGTGTTTCAACATTTCAGACTTTAAAAAAAGATCATGGCGGAAGTAAGAAAGAGATCAAAATAACAGTGAATTCTAGCAGTCTGCACAGGTTTTATGCTTATATTACTCGCTACATTACCGTGTAGTGTATGGTTAGAAAATTATTTACAGTGGTAAATAATTTCCTAAACTATAATGCAGTTACATACCATAAATAATGGCACGTCATGTTCCAAGAACTTGGGTAGATTGACGTCTTTGATAGAACGCAGTAGAATAACATCTTCATCTTCGTCAGGATATCGCAATTTGAGCGCTCCTGCGGCACGCAAAACTGACTTCACGGCTCGCATGCCTGTTCAAAAAAACTTAGGCCTTTACATCTTTACTAGATGATTTAAACAGTGTTAAGGAGGCAATCTTTGCCTTACACTTACACTTATCGGGACACTGTAGTGCCTGGGACATTGTTTGAGATGGAAGCAATCTTTGCCTACACTTATCGGGACACTGTAGTGCCTGGGACATTGTTTGAGATGGGGCTTGCCCAGCAACTAAACTAACCTCTCAGCTTAACCGGCCATATCCACAGGAAAGACATGGTTAATACGTGTGGGGCTGACTAAGCCGCGGGATTCCTCACGATGCTTTCCTTCACCGTTTAGAGCTCGTGTTAATGCGCATATAAATTTTCCGAAACGAAAAATCCATTGATGCACGGCCAGGATTCGAACCCACGACCTCTTTTTCGCCTGTTCAAATATATCTAATTATTTCAGAGGATTATCATTACATAGGATAAGTAAAGATAGGTACTTTATCTTTCATGCCATATTACAATAGCATCAGTTTACAAACAAACAAGCAAAGTCTAGTGCCTATTTAAAACTTAATATTTTTGTTTGATATATACGTCTCATCTCAATAACATCTGATTACAACGAAACTTTAGTCGTTTGGAAAATATCATCGATAACTCACACTCGAAAAACAAGATTCTTTACTGTATGCAAGGCTCCAATTCATAGACATACTAGCGATCGCCCGTGGCTTCGCCCGCGTGGACTACAATTTTTATCCCACAGGAACCATACATTTTTTCGGGATAGAAGTTATGGGGATACGTGGTAACAAACATTCACACATACACGGACTTTCGCCTTTATAATATTAGTAGGAAGTAGGATTAGTAGGATTTAATATTTTAGGAATAACAAACGCTGCACAACCAACATACCATAATCGTAATGGCTCTGAGAAGACAGTTGTTCCGAGCACAGTCTGTAAGTGGCCACAATCTTCACGGCTAGAGGTTTGGCGTTAAGGTAGCCGAAGGCATACAACTCGATTTCGGAGATCAGCACGTAATCTGGCACCATCATGGCCACAGATCGGAACAGAGCCTAGAAGAATCAACAAAAGTAATTTATCACCTTACTTATAGTATCGCATAAACATGCATTTGTTTAGCAATCAGTAGGTATGAATAACGTAAGGCAATTTAACAAAGTGTGGTAATCAGGCTAAGGTTTTTTATTTCTCGTCGATCCATTTTTTTACTAATTAAAATAACAAAATCAGACATGGTTAATAAATAGATGCATTCGTTTGTGTCACAAAATATGGAACATAACGCGTTTAAAAGATTTAAAAAAAAATTAAAAATTACAGGTCAAAAGGAACCTAAGCCTTGTATGCATGAAAGTGAATGAGTCAAAAGATTGTCAGTATCGTAGCAACTAGAAATCTGTGGCCTCTTTTTCCCTTTGGGAAAAAGGGTGGCAATTTATGATTGTATGTAAAGTTCAAACCTTCAAATTATCAGGTAGTTCGGATCGACCTGCATAACCAGGGTTCATGGTGATAAACACAGCGCAGGTTGGATCCAGTTGCAGCAATGTTCCTTCAAACAGCAGTTCCGTGGAGCCAGAGTTGATTCCTCGCTGGATGGACAGAATCTGTTGCGCTACCACGGATAACACTTCCAGGTCAATCCGGTTGAACTCGTCAAAGCATGACCAGGCACCACAAGATGCCAACCCCTATAGAAAATATACCTTAAATATCAATGAGAGTAATAAATAAAAAATAAATAAATATTGCTGGTTTCACACAGCGCCATCTAGCCCCAAACTAAGCAAAGCTTGTACTAAGAGAACCAGAAAACTGTTATAATACTAACACCCAGACACAGAACAAACATCTATGTTCATCACACAAATGTTTGTCCTGAGTAGGAATCGAACCCACGACCTACAGCGCGGAAGGCAGAGCTAACCAACGGAGCTAAATGAAACAAAAGTGAAGCAGCCACGGTGCAGCTTAGTATTTCTTGATAGATTAACAAAGTTTCAGTACGGTTACCACGTGCGGTGGATCATTAGTGGCTTTAACGAGTTTCGCTCTTAAAGATGAGTTAGCTTTATTTGTAAGTTTCAGCTGTAATTAAACTTAACAAAACAAAGAATCTTCCAACATTATTAATCTAAACATTGTTTTAGCACACGGGAATTACTCACGCTCCTTACCCAGATGAATTCTCCGGATGAATCGAAACATTGTCGGGGTTTAAATTGACGATATTTTTACGTGAGTAACTCCCGTGTGTTAAAACACTATCTGAAATTATTAATCTATATAGTTGCAGCATTGGTTTTATTATAATAGTTTCTTGCCATCTTATCAAGACGTGAAACCTACACGTAAAAATTGCGATGAAGAAAGTTGTCAAAACAGTCTTGCTTAACATAGTTTTGACAAGTATTCTGTGACTTGCCTTGAAGAACTTTCCTAGGGCAAGATAATCGAGACCATCGGAGCAGTTGAACACTACGCATTGCTTAGCAACAGCCTTGGCCAAGTCCTTAGTGGTCTCCGTCTTACCGGTGCCGGCGGGGCCTTCGGGTGCGCCACCTAAAAGACGACAATAATGAAATGGAAGATTTGAAGGGCAATTCAGGAAAAAAATGTGTACCTGAAGTATGAAACTGTGTAGATAAAGTTTTCATTTTTTTTTTTTGTTTTTCTAATGATCTACCACCTTGACTAACGAGGATGGACGACATAGATGCTTCAACCAAAAATGAATTAACTACATTCCCTATGCTTAAGATTTTTTTCTAAATCTTAAAGAACCTAGGCTAACACTATAAAATAAAATATCTAAGTATATTACACTTATTCAAAAAATATACACAATGTCTGAAAATGATCTACCGTACAGTCGTGAGTTTGAGTAAATTTTCACATCTTACTTCATATTGATCTTACCTAAATTCAAATGCAAAGCTCCGAACAGAGTCCTAAAGCATCTATCGGTGAGGGGAGTGACGACCAATCGTCCCGCGTTGCCGAGGTACTCGTAACCATACATCAGCTGAGAGTTGATCATGCGAGTTGCAATTTGCATGGTTGTATCCTCTTGTTCCTGTAGTTTAGGATAAACTTTGCCAAAAAAACAAAAAAAAAACTCTTTTCTCTAGAAGGGCAAAATAAGAATGCGTGTCAGTAAGAGCGATGCCACACGGGCGCTGCCGCTGCGATGCGTCGTCGCTGCGACGTCGCAGCGTTGACGCTCCGTAGTTCTACATACAAATCTGCCCGGTATGCCACACGGTGCGCTGAAACGACGCGCTTTGACAGAACAAAAATTATAGCGCTGCAACGACGCAACGGAGCCGCAGCGCCCGTGTGGCATCACTCTAATATGGTGAAATATTTGTACTTAGGTAAAAAAGGAAAGATGAAACATGAAAGTAAAAAGTTTTTTGGACATGAAACCTGTACAAGAACAAAGCCGATGTTTCCATAACATGTTACAAAGCTAACAATTGTTCGTGAAATTGCATAAAGGCTTATACTTTTCAAACATGAATAACTTTTTTATTTCTATTGTAAGCAAAGAAAGCCTTCAAGTGGTTTAAAAACTTCGTCATAACAGTAGGTCACTAACTCATACAAAGTTAATGCTTTATACTGGTTATGTATTAAAGAGATTTCTCTTTTCATCTATCACAAAGGTTTTTGGTAAAACAATTTGAAAAACTCCCGTTACGTATGTTCGGTTCTCTTTACTGTTACATCATCAGATCCTGATCACCATATATCTTTAACATTCATTAGGACCATTCCTATGAGTCCATCATCAGTTATAAGTTGGTGAAGAGTTGGGTATCCTTTTTGGTGATACCTACTACAGCATCAGGTCAAAGTTATAATACATATCTGTCAACAAAATTGTTTTTTTTTTTTTAATTTGGAACCGATCAAACCTGCGAAAGTTGCTCATATTCTTCCAGCAACTAGAAAGAGCTGGTACATCTTCCAATGGCTCAACAGATTTTGTTCATTCTCAATAAAGTAAAAAAATTAAATCAAAATCAGATTATCCATTTAGAAGATACGATGGTCAGACAACACACAAGTCAAACTTACAACACCCTTCTTTTTGTGTCAGGGATTGACTATAAGGCGAATCGATTGAAGAACTACTCGAATCTACTGTCTACAAGCAGCAAACCCATACATATTAAAATCTCGAATTCGCACACACTGACACTATAGTGTCATAATCATAACATTACCTCTATCATCGTCAAAAACACACTTTTGAAGTAGAAGTAGAACTATCTTGATCCCCTTAAAAAAGCCTTGATAAAAAAAAAACATGAATAAAGACACTACGCAAGGATCACCGAAACATTTCATTACGCTATATTTAAATTAACAGAAGTATAATACATACCTCCCAGTAGTACCGAATCTGTGAAAGCCAGTTGAAATCGTTGTCCGTTTGGACGCCGCATTCGATCAGCAACATTAGAGTATCTCTTGCGTGGACGTCAAGTACCACCAAAGCCCCTAAAAGTGAATACATTTTTTCAAATTTTCAAAATCAAATAGTTTTAGTAGTGGTTCGGATTCAGTATGTGTAAATATGTACAATGTACATAGGACACTTAATAACTCAATTAAATTAAAAAATTAGGTAAGTAATGAAAAACCCCTGACTTAACCCTTCATTAACTAAAAAAGAGCTGATGATCTTCAAAAGGCTGAACAGATCTTCATAATTATAGCTAAGAACCATTTCGATCACATCTGTTTTTTAACAAAAAAACCGCATCAAAATAGATTCCTCTGTAGGAGCTATGATGCCTCAGACACACAGATACACACACACTACAAACATATAACACTCCTTTTTTCTTCGGGGGTTTAAAATACAACAATAAAAATGCAACACACCAAGAGTAATTCTGTTCTGCAAGCTCAACTCTCCACGGACTAAATCGACAATCTTGGAAATCTGGAAGTTGCACTTATCCCAGTAATCCTTCATGGCTTTCAGACTGATATGGATGGCTTCAGTCACTTCTGATGTCCAGAATGTCATTGCTATACATTGCACCTGCATACAGAATTAACTAGTATAATATTTTTGGCGTAAATATAGTACCAAACATACAATTATCATACATAAAAAAAAAACCGGTCAAGTGCGAGTCGAACTCGTACGCCGAGGGTTCCGTAGGTACCTAGCCATGGTGCCAATTAAGCTAGTCCGCTTAATTGTATGAGCGCCCATACAACTCGGAGGACAATTTTAATTGGCGTCAACTATGTATGTATGGGAACACCCTTTAATTTTCAACTTTTTTAACTTTTTGGAATTTTTCCTTTATTTGTGCCATAAGACCTTGCTTTTTGCCAAATTTCGTTATTCTAGGTCAACGGGAACTACCATTTAGGTTTTCGACCCAAAACCTCTAGGGTACTTCCGGTTGACCTAGAATTGTCAATTTTGGTTACAAGCAAGGTCTTCCAGCACAAGTAAAGGAAAAATTCCGAAAAATAAAAAAAGTTGATAATTAAGGTAAGTTTTGGTACTCACAAGTTTTCACGAAAACCTAAATTTGCCTATATCTTTTTATAGTGTTGACTCAGGACCTTGATTTTTATACTCACAATAGGGACTATAGACCTTAGTATATGGTATAAATTTCAACTTGCTAGCTCTACCCGTTCCTGAGATAATCGATGGTGACACACGGACAGACGGACAGACAGACAGACAGACAGACAGACAGACAGACAGACAGACAGACAGACAGACAGACGGACAAGAAAGTGATATTATAAGGGTTCCTTTTTTTACCTTTTAAGGTACGGAACCCTAAAAATGACATCTTCTTCCGTAGGGGTAGGCAGAGACCACAAATTTCCACCTGCTTACGTGATCCTGAATACACTTAGGCATTTAGACGATTTATAGTGTAGGAGGCAATTTTCGCCTATACTTAATGGTACACTGTAGTGCCTGGGACAATGTTGAGATGGAGTAGGCTTGCCCAGCACCAATAAATTTCATTTCATTTCATTTTTGAGCAATCAATTTCATTTCATGAAAATATCATTTCACCTAAACCATCTTCTCAGCTTAACCGGCCATATCCACAGGAAAGACATGATCAATACGTGTGGGGCTGATTAAGCCGAGCATTTCCTCACGATGTTTTCCTTCACCGTTTAGAGCTCGTGTTAATACACATATACATTTTTCGAAACGAAGCACGGCCAGGGTTCTTTTTCGAAACGAAAAATCCATTGATGCAGGCCGGGATTCAAACCCCACGACCTTCGGATTGAAAGTTGACATGTTATAAGCTCATGGTAAATGTCGTTTAAGGCACAGGGTCGATTAAAGTGGCGTTTGAGGGAGGAAGCTTATACCCAGCAGTGGGCTATTACTTGAGCTGTCGATGATGATGATAATGCAATGTCGTTTAACTTACAGCTTGTCCAGGCCAAACCAACACCCAGCGGTCTCTCGGACACTGCGTGTAATCATCGTAAGATAACGCCAGCTCGTGATGCACAGATGATTTCATAGATTTCTCTAATTCCAACAACCATTTCTCCACCTAATACACAAAAAATGGGAAATAGCAATCCAACATTAACGAACTCAAAATTAGTTTTCAATCCAGCAAGTATTGTAATAAACGTCATTTGCAATGTATCACAAATAACGATAGGTTATCTGCATTTTGAAAGATTGGCTCCCCTGCGGGTTTAAAATGGCCGCTTTAGCTGAATCATATTAATTTTGTAGTATTATATGTTGTTGTATTATATGTTGTCTCTTTTCATATACTATACTATCATGACAAGAAAAAACAGTACGAATCATTATAATTATGATTCATAAAAGGAATTGCGCTAACAGCCATTTCAGTCTCCCTGCGTATAAGAAAGCGAAAGGTGTGTAATGTTTTGATGTATATACCTACCTCAGATTACAGCTTACACATAGTTACAGAATATTGAACCCCAAGGACTATGTCTCTAGAATACAGTCTTCATCTTTCGCTCCTTTTTAACTACTCTAAAAGATATCTACGAGATCTGTAGAATAATTCACAAAATTTGTAGAGGGTCTACGAAAACCGTAGAGGTGTCTACGAGGCAAAGTATTATCGAAGAAACTCATACCTTACCAGTTTGGTAAGGTGTGAGTTTCTTCAGTAAAATTTTCGCTTGCATACAGTTAGCTAGCTGACCCCGCCTTTTTCTTTTGTCTCTTAGTTTGACCAATCGGAGACATAAACATCTGTTTATTTTTTAGATAGCCCTTAGTTTTTATGACTTTTACATTGAAATTACAGCCTTTAGTTGACCGTAGTCAGTTGTAGACAATTTGTAAGGGCGGGTTAACTGCTAGTCGGTTCAGAGAAAAATCACCTTTAAGGTGATACCCTTAGAACATACCTGTCCCCTGGCTGCAGCAGTGTTTATTATCATCGTTAGCTGCACAATCTCTCCTTCCGAGGACTTCATGTGAGTGACCACCATCTCCTCCGTGAAGGTCAGCTTCGCAATACCCTCGAAACATTTCTTGAGGTGAGGTTGTACACTGAAAATTGTTTATCTATACCTACTAATTTACTAATATTATAAAGCGGAAGATTTTGTTTGTTTGTTTAAACGCGCTAATCTCACTACCAGTCAGATTTAAAAAATTCTTTCTGCATGTGATAGTTAAACTCATAAGGAGGGCTATAGGCTATTTTTTATCATCATCATCACCATATACCATCACTACGGGGGCAACGCCGCGAGGGCACTACTAGTCTTTAATAATAATTATCTACTAGTGTTTGAGTAGACTCTGTGTGCAGAATAACTTTGCATGTAATACCTATTAAACTTAGATATATTAGATAGTGGTAGTAATAGTTGTAGTAGGCTAGCCTTCTTATTTTTTATCTCTTTATTTTTATTTTTTATTTCTTTTTTTTTATTGTTACTATTTCACGCAAAAACTACTTAACAAATATTAATTAAACTTGGAATATACATAGTTGATGACCTTGGAATAACACATAGGCTATTTTTTTATCCGGGTACGTCACGTGAGCAAATCCGCGGGTGGAAGCTAGTACATAATCGTTCAAACTCACCGCATCGGATCTTTCGTCTCCGACAGGATCTCAAGAAGCTCGTCATTGGACAAGAAGAAGAAGCGAGGGAAGTACAATCGCTTCTTCTCCAGATACGCGTTGAGTCCGCGTTGCACCAACTCTAACAGATTGTTGGACTTCTTCAGACGGTCCAGCATCTTCTCAATCATGATTACGTCAAGCACCCTTGGCTCTGCAAAGGCTGCCTTCATTATTTCGCGCCACATCTGCAATACAAAAATCGGTGACACACGGACAGAGAGACAGACGGACAAGAAAGTGATCTTATAACTTATAAGGGTTCTTTTTTTACGTTTTGAGGTACGGAACCCTAAAAATGACGTATAATATGGCACTTGGCTTTCTATTTTTAATAGTAATAAAACTAATTTATTTCTGAACCTTTAAATATTAGATTTATTATTTATATCTTATCAAATATCTGGTTGACAATGTTTTTTATAAAGATTTCTGATGTTTTAGGTGTAAGCCTCCAATTACAAGTAGATGAAAGAGTTTTAATTAACAATTCAAACAGCTAATTATTTCATACCTTAGCAAAAAATTCACCCTTTCTTTCAAATAAAGATATCAAGGGACACTACACATGTATATTGAATCAAGGAAATCCACTGATTTGTTTTAAAAAGTTATATTTATATTTAAAAAGACATGGTTTTGTGCATGTAGGATGAAATATTTCATCATGTGTGTGATTAAGTGTGTATACTTTACCTTATCAACAGCACTGAATCGCCTGCCCTCCTCTGGAATCTGTTGCTGGATATCGGGAGATGAGAATATCGGCTCGAGGTACATCCAAGTGGCTTGCACCTTCAGCCACTCATCCAGAATTTCTTGTAACAGTATTAACTTGCCCTCCCAGTCACTAAAAAGCACACAAACAAACAAGGGCGGATTTAGGGGGGGGAGGCACGGGGGCACGTGCCCCTCTAGACACCTACTGTGCAGATTCCATCACAATACATACTTATAGGCAAATCAAATGGTCATAGTTGTTAAAATATACTAGTGGCTCTGTGAGCTGTAGACCTCGCGAGTTTGTCTTTGCTTTGCATAGCTTAAACCGAATATGTGTGATTTTAATTTTAATGTGACTTTTTTGGCCGTCGGCCCCGTGTGCCCCTCCCAGAAAAAAATCATGGATCCGCCCTTGCAAAACAAACACAAATGTCTTATTACCTACTACTAGATACTATTCATGAACTTTAAATGGCCTCGTAAGTCTAAGTTAGTAACAATTTATTACTTTTGTGCCGATGATCTTCCTAAAATAAATAAACTTGCAAACAGGTTCACGATTATATCCCCTACGGTAGATACGGTACGGTAGACATCGCAGATCTACAGGCACCTAATATTCTTTGAAAATGTCTAAGAGGAGAAATCGAGCCATTTCAAATTACATTATTATAACACATTTTACATGTATTTCAGCAATTTATGTGACAGTTGCAAGCCCACACCTTTTAGAATACATTTCTTCCTATTCCTTTTTCTTTATAGTAAAAAGCTTGTACAAGAAAGCTAGAAATAGAACAACATAAATGTGTAATGAAGCTCCTTCTACTTTCAATGAAGCCATTAACAACACGACGCGACTCGCTAACAAAAGAAACTACTGAATAGATGTAGTAGTATTCCCACAAATCGCGTGCCAGCAATGCATTCGACTTTACAGAGGATATAGGCTTTTTCACTTACTAAATAACGTCTTCAAACGGTTTGATGTAAGGCGAATTCTTCATAGTCTGTGTCTTAACAATATGATCGTCTAAAAGCAGTTGGATTTCGTCCACACTCGAAAGAATGTAGGATCCAGTGTCTCTGCAATAAATAACTTAGATCAGTTAAACACGTTTGTATATTTCTCTTTCAAAACTTTTATGAGTTTTACTAGACATAGACTAGACACACCCACGAGAAAACATCGTCTATGTAGATACCGACAATGTTTCGTTTCTGCAGATAAACATCTGGGTAAAAGAGCCTTATCTCTTACCCAAATAGCGTCACTCGTACTGTCACTTTTAAGATCACATCTTACGTCACACTCTACCAGTCCCAAACTTAGTCGGTATCTTAATCGCCTTTATATTCAGGTAAGTAACTGTTATGTTATTTTAATCCTTTTATACAAAGAAACGATATATGGGAGACTAACTTGTATGGCAAGATATCGAATTTGAGATCGGCCCATTCCTTCATCATCTTGTCCAATGCCTTCTCCAGGTTGTTTTCTTTAGTTGCCGCTTCTGAGATGCTCTCGAACTTATCGATGTAATCCACAAGGTTGAAGTCAATGACCTTTTCTAGAGAAAGCTCGTCGTCCACAACTATTGGGAAACCGACAATGTCAGAGATCTTCTCCCAATGACGCGGTTTCATACCAGGATTGCCAAGAGTTTGTATGATGGGTAGGTTTGTCTTGAACTCATCCATTTTTTCCCTAAAATATATTTCACAATAAAAATATGGCCAATAAAAGCAAGGGCCCTGCTGTCAGACAATATAGTCTAAAATAATTAAGTAAATGAATCAATGAATCTACAACAGTTGGCAAAACAATTTTTAATCGCTTGTAGAATTATGTTAAGGAATATTACCTGACTGAACAGGCAAGTTTAAAAGTCTCAGGGACTTCTTGGAAAGACTTTTCTAGCTTGTAAACGATCTTGTAATAGTATCCCACGTCACCCTCAATGTCTTCGGGATCAAAACTTCCAACCTTTAAATAAAACAGAGTTCATTTTAAATGTGCCAGTGCAAAGACCAGTTACAAATGTTACAAGTTTAGTATTTGTTTCCACCTTAGATTTCATCCAATTATTATGTTTCTCTAAGAAATCGTATCCTGAATCGAAGAGTTTCTTGAACGGTACCAGACGATCATATACAGCTTTTCTCTTCGGATACTGTGATTGCTCCCAACCGAATGACACCTCTTCTTCGTTGAACTGATCAATCTTGGCCAAAGCGTTAGCCAATCTAAAATAAAAAAAGTTAAAAACGTTCTACTTTCATCATTTTATCCTTTCTATAGCTCAAACAGCTAAATCTGTTATTTTTATAGACGTGAAAGTAACTAGAAAAAATATTGCTAAAGCCTGGTTGAATTGACATAAAAATTTGTATAATAGGGCTATAAAAGGTCACAACTAATTTTCCAGAAAAGAATATGACAACAAAATATTTATTTTAGTTTATTAATAAATTGCTTGCTTATGAATTAGTGCGTAAACGATTCTAAAATGTGTTGCAGTCATTACTTCTCATCCAGATGTCGAGCGCGCATGACGTATTTCGGCAGTTCACCGATCTCTCCCCAATATTGCAGCTCGTTGCATTGCGTCTCGTAGACATCGAGATCATCAATGAATTTGGCGATGCGAACCTAAATTATTGAGAAACTTATTAACTGAACAAAATTATCGTAACATTACCAATTATAAAACCATAACTGTCATAATATATCTTATACTTGTTTATTTATCCCATACCTTCAATAGTTCTTGGTATTCAATCTTCTTCTGGTCGCAAATCACTTTCGACTCTTCAATCACGCCTGCCATTCTAGAATACCTTTAAATAAATTGAATGTATGACATAAGACAATATAATTATAGGTACAAAATTCAGATTTTGAAATTCAACTGAATGTCTAATGCCCGAATACTGAAACGCAACTTAAATATTTGACACGTACTACTATTTGAGACGTTATTACTCTTCAGAATCGTAAACAAAAATTACAAATAAGGACAGTTAATGTCAATGATAAGCACCACTTAAATTAAGTAGCATTTCAGTATTAGGCTGTAAGTAACGCAATTTAATAAATTAACCCTTAAACATCTTCAGACAGAATTTTAAATCTGAAGATACAGAATGACGGCTCCGCTTTAAAATAGAACTGTGTGTTAAGTTTCGTAGCGTATTACTTACCAATGATAAGACTGGTTATTCGCTTTCATCTCCAAAGGCGTAAAGTTAGTATAATCGCCCAGGAACATAATATATCTCAATACATTTCTCAGTTTATCTTCCATTTCTGTGAGGAGCACATCTTCTACTTTCTTTATATAAGCTATCAGATCCATGAGGGCCGCTGTGTCTGCTGGTGGAGTCAGTAGAGTGTTGGCGATTGTTGAATATTCGTCATATATTCTAAAAGAAATAGCCAACAAGTGAGATATTTTTAGAATGTCCATACATCCACAGGTTAGAAATCTCTGTTCATAGCATTTAATCATCATTTTAGTAATATTTTGTATGCATTTAATCTTCTGTCCATATTTTCCTGTTACAAAGTGTGTTTTCATCATTCTGCATCATCTTACCATCCTACATTATTTCTACACGTAGAGTATTGATTGTTACGTATAACCTGTGCCCTTCTTCCACATTCCTCTATTAGCCGTCATCTTAGTTATTACTAACTCCTTTTATTCTCATGTTATTCTTCAGACAATTCATCTATCTTTCCTTTGGCATACCTTTACAACCTTTCGCATTCTTCACACTTTTTTTTATTCACAAGACATTCTTTCTCTCTCATAATATTCAGGGTAGGGTTTTATTTATTTGTGGATAGTGACGAATAGAGACAGGACGTTGTTTAACCTGTGTTAAACTTTAAACATCTTTCATAAGTAAGGGGGTCAATGTTTATTTTCTCCAATATAGTCAAGTGTCAACAACTTACGATCTGATCATATTCTGATAATCCTCCGTCATTCTCCTCAACAAGGTATTGGCAAGCCTAGTAGCAGCCCCTCGCAGTGATGTGATGAGATCGCCGCGCTGCATCCGAAACATGCCGATGACAATAGTCCCTTCGAGCTTAGACGGAATCTCCCGCGCTAGTTCCACGTATTTCACGGACTCAGCGCAATACTCTTCGAAAGTTTTCTCAGGGACAGCGTTTATGAAGTTTTCTACTTTTTGTAAGGACTGGAGGAAAATCAAATTACGTTTTTATAACAATTTTTATAACAATAGAAAGGGGCAGGTAAAAATACTAGCTCTGAAATTTAACTAGTATTACAACATAGACAATCAGCACAAACTAGTTAATTTAGATACCGTTTCAAATAATCCTTAAGTAGGTACTTGAATTTACTTATGTCTAAATGTGGATAATGTGTGTGAAAGGACTGAGCACTGAGATGACGAGTGATAGAAGAAAATTAAGAAAAGAAACATGCTGTGCTGGCTCCACTTAGTGGGATATGGGCAGGGAGAAGATGATGACTTAAACTTACTTCTCCGTTCAGCAAACACACGTAATCATCAAAATCCTGCACACGCAGTTCTGGTCCAATTCTCTGTTCGCTTATCAGGTCTGCAACTAGTTTCTTATACTCATCTACCAAGTCATTATCGATGATAGGCTAAAATACAACAAATTAATTTAATAATATTAAATATATATTATAATATATATTATAATAAATAAATTAATTTCGAATATATAAAAAAAAATGTAAACTATGAACTTTATTAAAGATGTTTTTCAATTTTAACATCTTTTCTCAGTTGAAGCAAATTATTTGTAGTTTTATATCAAAGAAAATTAATGAACGGTAAAAGAGAATGTTATAATATAATGTATAAAATAGATAGAAGATAATTCTATGTTACACCAACATAATTATGAGCTTAAATTAGAGGACTTAAAGACTAAAACATGGTGGCACAATGTATTAAGTTTCTAACAAACCTTCAGTGTAGCTCTACCACTCCCAGTATAGTCCTGATAGAGCATGATCTCCAATCGAGGGGTCTGTCTACATGCGTCAATAAGAAATTCATATAGAAGACAGAGTTGATCTTTGAACTGTTTGTAGGACGGCTCAAATTCTATTGCATCATTTTGGAATGCCAAATTGATTACAAAACCTTGATTTGTAGCCTGAAAATACTTCGTAAATAAAATAAATGTTAAACAGCATGTGCTGCCACATTGTTCTGGAATAATAGACTAGTTCCTAAAATAGTACGAATAGTTTAGTGCTAGACTAAGATCTACTATCTAATCAGTCCTGAATATGCCTATATCCAGTGGATTATTCACCCACTGCTGAATATAGGCCTCGTCATTTTCACACTACTTTTCACGATCCTGTGCCAGTCTGCTATATAATTTTTTACCAAAACTTGCGAAGATAACTAAAAAACTACACCTAAAATATTACTAAGCATCGATACCACTAGGTACACCACTATAGAAACGAAAATACAAAAAAGATTTGCTCTTTCATCTCATTCTATATACAGAGCTAACTGGTATCCTAGAAACTGCGAACATGTAAATTGAAGTTGTCGACAGATGTTAATAAAGTTTAGTTTTATTTGATTCTCGCATATTTCCCGGGCCCGGGAAACGGGGCTCGATCGATTAGTCTATATCTAGGTTTGACTAATTGAACATCAACTGGTCAGAGGCGTTAGTACTGTGAAAGTAAAATTTACGTTTCTTTAGCTAAGTACATACACATTACCTCTAGATTCAAGTAGTAAAAGTAAGTTCGTATGAGCAAGTGGCCAACTCAACTCTAATTCAAGTAGTAAGTTAATGGAGATACGTACCCCAACATCCATAATATATGAAGTAAATTCCTTCATGGACTTTAGACATAAAGTTTGAAGATTATACGTCATTATGCAAGCTAAGCAGTTGTAGAAGTGCTTCATTTTCGACGCCTGCTTTGGGTCCGGTATCAACTTTTTTTTATTACCCTGTTCGAAAAATTGTTGGCATATTGAAATGTGACCAATAAATGACATAAAAGAAATTAGATTGCTTTCAAATTTTCAGTTCGAAATGGAAATGCTGGAACAGTTGACTGTTTTAATGACTTTTTTTTTTCAATATGAATAGTGATCGCGAAAGTTTAAAAAAGACTATTGTTTTAATAACGGACGTTTTAAGAGAAACGTCTGGAATTAAAAAGTATATTTAAGGTTGTCTGGAAGATATCGCGTTTAACGATAAGGCCGCCCATTGTACTTGTTATTTTTGTTTTATATCTGTATATTTTATTTTATTTTTTGTGTCCAATAAAGTGTTTTCTAGTCTATTTTATTTAAAAAGTACTTAAATAAATTCTCTAAATTTACTAGGGCATAAAATAATCCACTTAAGATCTATGGTAACATAAAATTGTGGACTTTTCGTTTTGAAGATTGATAACTGCCATTTTAGCCCCCAAAAGTTGATTTCTTTCTTTGAGTTCCTGCCAAAAGTTTTATTTTAAGACCACACTAGATGTCTTTCTTATGACCACTACAATAGCTGATGATCAAATTTTGAAGCAACTTTTGATGTTAAACACGTGGAATTATAAGCCGGTCAGTATACACCGGCAGGCAGGCATAGGTAGGTACTCCCTCAACCCTTCTATTCAAAGGGGCTTAGCGCCCAATTAGTCTAGCTAGACAGATGAAATTCAATTCAACCCACCAGATCAACGCGTACGTATAATCACACATTGACGAGCTCAGAGCAATAAAATATGATGCTCCATAAAAATATAATAGACGACTTTGAATAATTTTTAAAAGCTTTTGTTCTAATAAAAACCAGATTATGCAAACTCAAGAGCTTTTTCTTCTACTTACTATCAAACTTTCTAAAACTTTCTGTGATCACTTGTATGCTTAGTTACACACACAACACAACATATAATAAGTAATTCGATTCATCGCATAATTTACATGGCTTTAATAAAGTAATTGTTTGATAAAGTATCAATAAGCAAAGGTCTGTTCATCAAATGAAGTTGCCTAAAAACACAACCCATAAGAATTTCTGTTTTGTGCGAAAAAAAAAAACGAAAAATCAATTTCCTCAATTTCCTCATTTTTTTTCCGAAACAGCCAGCTCAAGTTTTATGTAACCCAGCAACAGTTGCTTGCTCTAGTTCGAAGTATTATTTAATCTTACTCTCGTTTCAAAACTGTAGGTGTATCACAAGCTTATAGGGAGATACATCACCACCCCTAGGCGTTAATAGACAGCCAGACACACATCGAAAAACTTTTAGAGGGCGGATCGGATGCCACTCTTGTTATCTGCTGTTTAATTAACTAGGGTCGTCCGGCCATGCAAATTGATTTAAATGTGCACCCAACCGTGTACCTTTAGCGTAATTTGAAATTTAATAAAGGGTAAATTGACGCATTTGAATATGCGTTGATTGTAAAACACCACTCGATAACTTCAAAGAGAAAAATTTTAAATCATTTTGTTATGAAAAAAGCTCAAGTTATGTTACCTGTAAAAACACAGTTTGAACAGTCGGTATCCACTTATGCGTCAACACGTTGCCTGCCGCCTCGATATGTCTTTTGCAGACGAAGCAAAAGTCCTGGAGTTCGTACGCTTCGTTTGTCGTCATGATGTCTTTCATACTGATTAATCTTAACTCACTGTTTACGGAGATAAACTTGCATTAAGTTGGTATTTAGAACACCTACAAACATAGGCATCTACTATCTTAGCTAAGCACATATTATATGTATGACGTGAAACACCTACTTAAGTAGATAAGTTTACAAACCACGAAATAGGTATTAAGGAGTTTTACCAATTTCAAATTTTGATTTCTATTCCCCATATAAACACGCTGAAAAGCAAATTTTTAACCGTAACCGTATATTCAGATTTCAGACTGAAAGCTTCCCGCTATCGCAAAAATGCAAATTTATACCATGCATCGATGCAAATAAAGTTGAATATTATTAAGAGCATACCGTCGACCCGGGCAAATGTAGCTCGATTGATCGGCGAGGTCTATAACCGGGATGCATCTTAATCCAGTACTTCCGTTTTCGTTTAAAGGTATTTTGGTATGTTTCTCTATGTTTTACGCTGTGTGATCTTATGATTCTCGCTATCAATCAAGGTTTTGATGTAAACTGCTTCAAGAGAGGCTAGTGGGAGGTGCCAAAATGTATACTTACCTATACCTACTTAGTTAAAAAAAAACGAAGTATTTTATAAGAATCAAAAAACCAAATAACGCGTGTAGATTGTTCTAAAAAGCATATCCATTTTGTTTCATCATCTTTATATATTGTGTATGTAACAGTAACAGCCTACAGTCTAATTCAGACACAATCTGTAGGCAATGTTACATCCTATAAAGTCTGTATTGATGCATGTAATTATGCCTGCCCGAGCCCGGACACGGTCCCACGATTGATTTGATGCGGTCTATAGATACCTGGAATGGATTGATCTGACACGGTTGCTGACCAAAGGTGGACGCAATCAAGGCAGATGTCTCTTGGGTAAGGCACACAACAATAATAATGTACGGATCCCGAACAATACCTACCTATGTAAAGCGTATATTTCAACACACAAGAACTTTGTTAGCAATCTATAATTTTAAAGTTTTCTTAGATTAACGATATCAAGTGAAAAAGTAGCGAGATCCACTTAGGTACCCACCAGATACTAAAACAAGAAGGCAAAAGTTTAATTTCCTTTTCTGAAACTGCATGCAAGCAATTTCCGTCTGAGCATCAATGTGAATAAAGAGTAGTTTGCATCTGTTCAGAGTTCAGACCCGGATAAGCTCAATCGAATGATGCTTTTATTTTAACCCTAGAGAATGTCCGAGGAAGTTCGGCCCGGGAGAAACATGATTGGAATTCAATCTCACCCAAATTGTAGGTCTCTAGATTAATACCAAGGGTTAGGGTACAATAACTAAAGAAGATTGTGTGCTGGCACTCACTTGAACTGCTTCCACCAAATCTGCAGCACTTGAGCAATGCAAGGGTTCACACAGTGTAGGTTCTTGGTCAAGTATTTCTTGGCAAGGGCATATCTTTGCCGCCACGCATCGTCCTTTTTGGCCAGTTCCTGCTTTAGTGGCGTGTCGTCTTCTTCTAAAGACTCTTCCTGTTGGTAGATTTTAATTTTTAATTAATGTATGCTTTCCTAGATCTGGCAGAGCAGATTGATTTAGGAATAAAGGTAAGTACCTACAGGGTAAACAAGAGTTCGGCAAGGTATTTCGGTAAATAAATAGAAATAAGAGCAAACAAAAGTATTAAAAGTAGTAACCCTACTCTAAAAATCTATGTGATTCGGTCAGACAGAGGGGTGATGAGTAAATCATAATACCCAATAGGACGCGACGTTGCAAAATAAATACCTAAAATACTCTCCACTGAAATATTGAATCATTGAAAATTTGAAACCCTTTCGGCTATCGGGGATTAAATTCCCCACGTTCCCCCTATACATCAAACGTACGATAATAGGTACGTACGTACATTGCTATAGGTATAGTCTGATAAAGCTCCATTTTCCATCCAATATTACACAGTTGCTACGGGCATAATTTTATTACAGGTAGGTACCTACTCAACCCCCCCACCACAGCACCTAGTTAGTACCTATTGTTCGAACAGGATAGATAGATTTATGTACGAACTTCCGATACGCTTTATGTAGAGGCACAGAATAATAATAGTACTAGGTAGACACTGGTAAATAAATCGATTGCCTTGTGAACTAAGAAAATAAGGTCTTGCTTGATTATGTATGTAAATAGCTTTATGTAGACAACTTTGTTCTCATAATAACATTACAATGGAAAGTAGGTTTACTTACGACTAAATAAAGACAGTGTACCTATTGGTACAGTCACCTGCAATAAGATGTATAAATTCCTTAAAGTTTAAACTAACGTAACAATGGTAACAGTAAAACATATGCATCTATAAGTACAATTATTTATAATTTATTATTATTTCGATACTTACTAATGCATTGCCAAATATTTTTTCTGTTTTTTTTGTGCACCAGAGGTGCATTACAAAAACTCCATCTTAACTAAAACTCCATCCAAAGGTTTTTCTGTGACATGATTTTTAAAAGTTTAGTGTGTATGTATACCTACATCTTATTGCAGGCGACTGTACCTTAGCTTAGTTCAAAATTGAAATGTATGACCTACTTCTAAGAAAGTAAATATTAGACTTTTCTAGTACGAGTAACTCGCGTAGGATCACGGTTGAAATAATAGTAAGTTCTACCACAAAATAATAGTGCTACGTAGTTCTACGTCGTAGAGCATGTACGTCTACGAAGAGAAATTGCAGCTGTCGCGTAGCTACCACAACGAATGTGCATGACCAGCGTCTTGGAACAAGAAAATGGTTTATTCAAAGTAAACTTTAGATGTGGGTTTAGCAACTGGCACCACTGAGAAATGTATATTTTCTAAAGACAAAGGATAATGGGCCAGACCAAAAACCAAAAATTTATTTTAAAACATTTGCACGCAGGGTTGACCTACAAACACAGAATTAATAATAGTTGCTACAGACCCTACAGTGCATTCGATACAGCTCCGAAAGCAGTAGGTAGGTACTTTTTCTTGTAAAACAACAAAAAAAAAATTCTATGCATGCAAGTTTTGATACTAATCAAAGACGCCAATATTTCTGCTACGTTTGTTTAAATGTTTTGGCACCTTTGTAATAAGCTCGATGTTTGCAGTAAGAAAATTAATCGCTTTTACAATCCTTACAAATTAACTACATTTCAGCCCTGCGGGTATTTGTTTTTCAACCTTGGTGCTTATTGTGCTTATTCTCCTTTCAAATTCAGTCAACGTGTGGTGTATCAATAGTATTGTATTATACTTTCTACTTGTATTATACAAGACGTTTCAGATGCGTACCTATATGATCATTTGGACGAAAACCGCACAAGGTCGTTCTACTAACAGACGTTACCAAAAAACAAAAGCGCCGAACAAAAGATCCAGTTACAAGGTAGGTATCCGATAAAACAAACCTAGCTTAAACTAGGATCATTAAAATCAGGGTCTGTGTATTTTATATTGTGTTTCAATAATCTTTTTGATGATTTGATTCAGTAACCCTACCAAATCTCGACATTACGGCCATGTATCAGAGACAAACCGTATTAGGATCCTTCAGCACGAAGTCCACAATAGCCTTCTTCATGCTCATCATAAAGTCCTCGCGCATCTCGTCTGTACACGTGAACAGCGTCTCTTTCCATTTTTTAAGCTTTGGAGGGATTAGATTGTGAACACTGCAGGAGGAAAATGTTCTATCAATACCAAACAATGCTAATAACTTCAATGAAACCTGTCATGTATGTAGGTAACTATGGAATGTAAACTTCTATAAAATCTGAGCATGATACAATTTTGGACGTGCCCGACTACCTCTCTAGAATCTTTTATATGCGTAAAGATCTTAAAGAAAGTTCGTTCCTTCTTAGAGAAAGTTTGTTCCTTGGGTTGGGGATGTTGTCGTGATCCATTTTCATGTCCTATTTTTTTTTAATTCTAGGAGAAAACCATTTCCTACTAGGACACGAGAAGGTAGAGAAAATAAGGCAGCTCGTAGCACCCTAATCTCGCGACGATGTAACTATCTAACCTAGCACGGTACTTCACCGATAAAATGAAAGATATAGTCTCAACAGTTTTTAGAAAGTAATTAGTTATTACAGAAAGTGCTGCTGGAAAAGTTTATATCAGTTCCGTTTCCGTAGTTCAGTTCAGAGGTGTGACTATCCTGGTAGTTCGCTTCCGATAGGAGCTGGCAGGTAGCCAGAATCAATGTGGGTTAATCATGAAGTTACATGCTCTGCTCTAGCATTTAAAATAGTTTTGAAAGAAAATAGGAATAATATTAACTACAAAGGTTATGGTTATACCAACATAACATTATAATGTTTCCCGTATTCCTGAGTTCTGATATCTCGTCCCGGAGAAGATACCTACATTTTCACTTGCATGAAACTATTTCACCCGACTGTTTTTTTAGTTTATTTTATTGCTCGAAATAATCCGTGAAGGTTGAGTAGGGTAATGTAATGCCCCGACTTTCTATCCGAAGGTCATGGGCTTGAATCCCGGCCGGCCCATCAATGAATTATTAATTTTATTATTATGCGCATAATACGAGCTCTAAGCGGTGATGCAAAACAGGAAAACATTTGTAAGAAAAAGAGGAAATTAGAGAGTGGGCACATTTCGTCTTTCGTAGCGTGTTTTTGTGTAGCTCGTCTACAGCGCGTTTGTATTGACATAAAACGCGCTACGAAAAACGTTAGTGTGCGTGCTTGCTCCCATAGGTACCTACCTACCTATCCTATACTAACATACGGTGATGAATTTGCAACCTGTCACGTACGGAATGCTAACTTCTTCAAAATGTAGGTACCAAAATGTATTTGGACATGCCTCTCTACCGCCTTAGAGCCTGTCCAGATGGAGGCGTTTTACGCGCGTAAACTATTGCCATCCTTATTTTTCACTGTCTAAAAAAAGAGGATGGCAATAGTTTACGCGCGTGAAACGCCTCCATCTGGACAGGCTCTTAGACATTTTCAAAGGATCTGAAATGCCCTAAGATCTGAAAGTACCTAAGTATATCTACCGGGCCTTGGGGATACAGTTGTGATCTTGTTTCATGTTTCATGACGGTATTTGCCTATTTGTGGAAACTGGAATGTTAGTACCTACCTATGTTTAGGTGGTTAGGTAGGTGCCTATATTAGTACCAATAGGTAGGTACCTACCACTTAATAGATGCCATGCCTAGGCACAGATTACTAATTACTAATTAGTAATCTGTGGCCTAGGTAAGTATTATAGAGGTTATTCCGCTCACCGCAGTATAATCTTGTTATCCAGGGGTGCAACATGGATCGTGTCGATGCCATACCGCAAGTAGTAATAGTACCGCAGCATGTTCTTCTCTTCCCCCGAGGGTATGCTGTCCCCGTCCTCCCCCGGGCCAGATTGACAAATCAAATTCATCAGCTTAGTCCTAAAGTCTTCTCGAGCCTTTCGCATAGCGGTGAAGCTTTTCATTACTGGAACAGATTAGTATGCACATAATCTGGTTATAAGGTATCAATATGAAGATGAGGTTCTGTAAGTATTTTGGTATAAGTAGGTAAGTAGGTACCTACCTAACTACCTACAAAATCGTGTGCGGTGCAGCACGAAATTATAAGGCAAGTAGTACCACAGTAGTACTTGATATCAGCGGTTACAATACCTACCTACGTGCCAAATATTTGTGCCGTAGGTAGGTACAGTCAGCGTCATCAATCGGTATCCCCCTATTGATTTGAACAAAGACTCTTTTCATTTCAACCTTGGATTTCAGTCGGGTATTATATCAGCTATTTTTGTTTAGGAACTCGAGCGAAATAAGATATCCATAAGTAAGCAAGGATGTAAAAGTTTTTACAAAAGTTGAGATCAACGGCTTGCAAACCGACCTCTTACTAGGGGGATACCAATTAATGACGCTTTCTGTACCAAAGAGTAACTTTGTAGTTAACTTACCACTGGACCGTCTTCTCGGTCCACTTCCACCAGCTGCTTTTGCAGCTTGAATTTTCGCGGCTTTTGAAGTGGGCGGAGGCAATTTCAAAACTTCTTCTGGCAGCGAAAACAATGGTCGAGTTCGTATGGTCTTGAAATCCTCAGGCATGCTGATTTTAGCCACTTTTGGTAGTTTAACTTCAGAAGTCGAAGGTGTTGGAAGACTTTTCTTCCGGTTTGGCTTATTTTTCTGCATGATTGGAGCCTACAGTTTAATTTAAATTGAGAATTTTTTTTTAATTATTTTGGCTTCGCACGGCTTGTGCATTCAGCCAGTGTCAAGTAATTATTATACTTCAAGCTTAAAGATAAATAAAATATATAATAATATTACAATACATAAATATAATAACCCACCCCTCCCCTTGTGCTTCAGTAAAGATGTAGGGCTTTACTGAAACATCAACACGGACTTTTTAGGAGAAGTCGAAAAGCAATGCTATCCAATTTTGTTTCACTTGCCCACACATATGCACATTCACGAACACTTAACGCTTAATAATCCACCATTATTACACATTGACATTCGAAGAAACACAAGCTTTGGAAAATAAAACAAAACGAAATCAAGACTTCAAAAATTCCCGCCAAAAAGCCTCAAATTGAGAAAAAGAAACCGAAACTTTCCGGAAGTAAACCATCATTTTGTGACTTTGATATATTTTTACTTTTGACATTTGACTGACAGATTTTCTGTCACGTGTGTCAATGAAAGACATATCATTGACATTGACACACATGACAGAAACACACGATCAGCTGTTATACAAGCGTGTTGAGTGTGTGCACAGATTAGGTAGAGATACTACGTACAGTGCCACAAGTATAAGTTGGCGGTGGCGATTTGAGGAACTAAAACGGAAAAACGGAAAAAGAGTAATATGATGCGAAATATCATTAAACTATCCTATACAAATACGCAAATGATTAAATCTTTCTTACATATTTTCCCAAATTTCGTGGTATTTTCTGTACAATTAATTATATTTTTTGAACACAGTGGCGCTCAGCCGCGCCAAGTTATACTTGTGGCACTGTATCAGATGGAAATGTCGGGAACATTTTAGTGTGGACTTGTGTTCACAGATTATATAGATGTTACTCGCTCCTGATTGGCTATCAGAAAACGATGTATGACGTTTCTTTTTTTTTTTTCTGCTACACCGGCACCGAGCAGAATTGTCATTCTACCAAACAAATTAATTTGGTAGGATTGCTTTTTTCATTCAATATTTCTAAGGCATTGATCTCAATGTGTACTATTGAGATCAATGCCATAGTAGAGGTCAGTGGCCTAAGGGAAAGAAGGTGTTGTTGATAGAAAACAACGAAACATAGTTAATCATTTATTATTATTTTTTAAATTTTTTCTTAACACTACATAGTAGGTATAGGTATTGTATAATAAACAAAGTTGCTTCCCGCTGTCTGTCCCTATGTAAAAAAAAAACATCATCAAAATCCGTTGCGTAGTTTTAAAGATTTAAGCAATGCTTAGATCTTTAAAACTACGCAACAGATTTTGATGCGGTTTTTTTAATAGATAGAGTGATTCAACAGGAAGGTTTATATGTATAATACATGCATAATATAGTACCTAGAGAAACACTGATAAATCTTAGGTTTCTGTGATGTGTGATGTGACCAGTGCGAAGCCGGGGCGGGTCATAAAGGCCTCAAAATGTCTGTGACACACTTGGCGTCTTGAAATCTCGTTCAAACTCACGTTTCTCAACAAATCACTGCATAAACAATTGAGCCACTTTTTGAGTCTGATTACACTACACACTGGGAATATGGAATACAGCGGCCTTTCGCAAATTTGTACAACCTGGTACAACACAAGTTAACACAACACATAAAATACATCGTAGGTACTGAAGGTACAAACCGTTTGCAGCTAATAAGGAACAGAAATAGGCGGGGAAAATCAACAAACTAAATACACAATGATCGTTAGACATTAGACCGCAGAGCACAGACTACCCACATCCACAGAGATACCTACCCTCAAAGATCTCAATCATTCATTGACATTGACATTGTCATCAAAATAGCAACTCATTCGGAATCGGAAGAGTTGAGGAGCGGAGAACGAACTGTCATACATAGTTTTCTGATCAAAGCACAGATTATATACAAGTCCAAGCTTCTGACTAGGAACATTTCTACCCGTGAGTGTGTGTTGTATTTTTCTTCGAAAAATCTTGATTTAGCTTAATTTCCTACCCTAAACTTAATCTGTTCTACATACAGCAACGCTTGGCCCTACAAAACTATCTGCTAATACTGGTCCAATAATAACTTCTTCACATTTACCTGTAATTTCAATCCATTCAACACTCAAAAGGTAAGCAGCTCGTTGGTTACTTACTAATGTTACAAAACTATTTAATCACTTAATTGAACGCTTATTTACTCAAACAACACCATAATACAAATAAATCTAATTAATCTATGTTAGGTAAAGTCTTGTCACAACATCTACGAAAGTTGAAGTTGTTTTATCGATTCTGCCATGACAACTTGGTATCTTCATTTGTTTTAGCTATTTTTACTAGTTGCCAGTTACATACATAGTTAATCCGTAAAAAATAGATCAAACTTTGATATACAAACTTTTTGCTGTCATACAATGTTAAAGTGTTTCTAGGTTAGAAATCATATATGTTTTTTTTAGAAATTGTTAAATGAAGCTGAGAGCAAAGTCATATTCGAAGGTAAATAAAGGTGTTTCATGAAATTCATTGTTTACTGAACCGGCTCACAACGGCGCTACATCTATAAATGTATTATGATACTAACTACATAGTTGTTTGGCCTTGATTGAGCAATCTTTCTATCCTTCTCTAGTGATGTCATGGCTTAACTCATCCATGGCTATACTACCCAAACCATCGGTACCTACAAAATAATCAACTCATTCATTCAGAAGGTCTTTGCCTATTTATTGCTTGATTTAAATGATAACTTTTATCTCAGATTAAATTGTTTGGTGACAATATTTGTTGATCAGATATTTGAAAGCTGTGTGAGTGTTTTAGTCTTATCAAGTAGTAAGAAAATGTTATCTTCATAGTTGCACAAACTTACTAATAAATTTCAGATGATATTCCAGTTGGTGAGACGGCTCCACACTGGGCCTATCTGCCGAGCAGCTGAGTCATCACTTCTCGCTAAACTTAGAAAGAAGACTGGCTATACAATTGCCAATTGCAAGAAAGCTTTGGAAATGCACAGCAATGATGCGGACAAGGTAGGATTAGAATAATAGATAAAAATCAACATATAATAATCATGTCTGGTTTAATATTAATATTCCTTTTGTAGATAACATGAAAAAAGTTCTTGAAATAAGCATCATAACTTGTATCATAACATTACTATTGTTTCATTTAAATGATGTAATCATTATCTAAAATAATGTTGACCTTTGTGCTGTTTTAATAGCCTGAATGATAAATGCATTAGCTCTTTGACTGCCTTCCTTTTCTCTCCTCACCAACTTTAACCCTGATTGTTTCTTTCCAGGCTGAAGCATGGTTGAACGAGCAGGCCCAAGCTATGGGCTGGGCTAAGGCAACTAAACTGGCTGGACGCAACGCCTCCCAGGGTCTGGTCGCTGTGAGGTTCGACACCAACCATGGAGCACTAGTGGAGCTGAACTGTGAAACTGATTTTGTTGCTAAGAATGAAAAGTTCCATAAAATGATTGAAGATGCTGCCATGGCATGTTTCAAGCTGGCACATACTAGTTTGCAGTCTAAAGGACCTGTTACGAAGGTAAAAATTACTAAAATAGGGTTTTTTGTGTTATTTTTGCTTTGATATACAAAGAAATGTGATTAGCCCTTTGGGTAACTCGTATCCCTAAAAGAGTGCCCAGAATTAGTAGAGTCACTAGACTACACTTCCAAACATGGCATTCTTTAGAGAATTTAGAAAAAGCTGATCATAACTTTATGATCCAGGTCCATTACAAAATTCTCTTTTTCCTAAATAGTACTTATTAAAAAACTTTAAACGCTAGTGATCACCTCTTTATTATAATAATAAAAATGATAAAAAGACTAAAATTACCTGGTTCTTGTAAGCATGAGACTGTTTACAATGATGTTTGAGATAGAAAGCTTTTAAAAATGAGTGGGCTTCTTTCTATGCTAATGATGATGATTGGCAACTTTTAACGGGTTCAGTGCCCATGACGCGCATGTGGATCTTGCGTGCAGTCGGCCACGGCGAGGCAAGGAATGTGTTAAGCAAGTGGTTTTATTATTTTGTTTTTTTAGTATAAAAATGAGGCAGTCCCCCTAACCAATAAGACTGAAGTTTAATGTACCTATTATAATTCACGATAATAGTGAAATACTTTTGGTGACAGCTAGCTGATCTAATAATGGACGCTGAAACTGTTTAGCAAAACTTCTCTGTGAAAAAAAAACATACTTACATTTTATGTTGTAACTTAGGTATGGAAACTTGTTAAAAAAATTGATGAATTTGTTTATAAAAATAACCTAACCAATCTTATTTTTATCAAATCTTTACAGATGGAGCTGGACAGTGAACAACTAGGAAACCTAAATGTTGAAGGCAAAAAGCTCTCTGAAGTCTTGGCTTTGTTCATTGGTTCTGTTGGAGAGAATGCGGTCCTTAGAAGAGCTGGGTGCTGGAAGTCCAATAACAAGGATGTGAAAATCTCAGCCTATACCCACCCTGCGCCGGCTACCCCTTCTGAATACTCATCTGGCAAATATGGAGCCCTCCTTGCTTACAAACAACCCAAAGATGTTGAAGACGTCGGCAGACAACTTTGTCAGCATATTGTTGGCTGTGCTCCTAGAAAAATTGGACAAAAAGAAAAAGATAAACCAGCCAAAAACTCTGATGATGAAACCTGCCTGATCTACCAGGAATATCTTCTCGATCCTTCTTACACAGTGGAGGAAGTTTTGGAACAAAACAAAGTGGAGGTTTTGGACTATGTCAGATTCTCATGTGGAGAGCCTGTTGAAACTAGTATGCCTGGTGTGGAGAAGCAATCATTGGACTCAGTCCAAACCTTGCAATGAATATTCCTGATTCATGTGAATTGTTTATAGCATGCTCGATGAGGATCATGTTGCAAAAATATCTACTAACCTATCTATATTTTATTTTATTAAGTTAATTAAATGTTTAAACTAGAATTCAAAACTTTGATTATTCCAATGTATAATTTAATTATCAACAGAAAATCACTTTTTATAAGAATCAGCATGAATCACATTCTTCTGCTTAGCCTTTCCTTTCCACAGGAACATTCTACAGTCTTTTTTCCAAAACATGGCAATTTGGCTCGGTTCAAAGAAGTAGCCGTGATGGTTGAGCGCTTCCGGTGATACAACATAAAGAGCGAGGGTATTTTGCTCTCGTGTTCTAAAGGGCCCTGTAGTGGCCGGACGCAGCAAGCAACCACACGGACATACGGGAGCGGTTACCGGAGCTGACATCACATTAAATCTTTTAAAATTTCCGCAAAGTTCTTCTACTGTGCCAGTGAATGATTTTGTAGCGCGCAGAGCGAGGGGCTTTGCTGTAAGATTTTCCGGACTATTTCTAAAACCAACAGTTGATAGAGACTTTTTTCGTATATTCGGGCTATCCTCTGGACTTCTTTTTTCGTGTTCGCTCTCTTTATCAGAGTTATCATCGGTGTACATAATTATTTTCGAAAACTTTTCCAATCTCCCAAAAATCCTATTTTAAAATGTCTGATAACGTCATTCGTTTCCCGCCTTCAGGTGTCAACGTGGTGTCAACTGCCAACTCTGACTGACATTCCTTTAAAAAATATCAAAGAGGTTAAACCAAAAGTCTATCAAAGGTTTTAAGCAAGTCCTAACTAATGCACACATAAAAAAGATTGAATAGGATTGAATAGTTCGATGTCATCATTATTCTTATGCCTTGATGAGGGTAGATATATTTTTCAAACATTTTTGGACTTAAGTAAAAACTACTAGACCGATAATAAAGGTGCAAGGTCTCGTTACTTGTTACAAAACGGCATCCAAATCAATATGGGTCAATATAAAATCCGCTCGGGCGTATCAAATCAATTTGCGCTCGTGTTATGTCCGCACTCCGCGACTGAGCACGTATCTCCTGTTACAGATAACACAATACACATCGATTAACGGTAAACTAAACTGGGGTAACTGCTGTAAGTTGCGAAAATTGAAGCTGATTGTTTACACTTTACAAACACTGCACTGGAGTGAGGTTTAAAATAATGCGGCTTGGATAAAGGGATTTAAAGTAACACCCCTAGGTGCAGTAATAATAAGTAATAATAATTGATGGATTGGGTATATAAATGTGAGATTGAAGTGAGCGCTGAGACTTGCTGACTCAGACAAAATATCCAACTTGCTGATCCCTTATGGTATCTCGGTATAAATATAATGTCAGGGAGATGACTTTACTTGCATTTAATTTAGTGCTGAGTTCGTCTTATCTTGCGTTTAGTAATCTGTGCTTACATAGGCACCTACATTATCGTAACTATTTGTACGCTAAAATTAGTAGCGCAGGTGGGTATTTTGATCCGAGTCCGTTATTAAATAATTATTTAAGTAAATGAATTAAGTACGTTAAATAAATAATTAATAAAGACAATTATTTAAAGTCATATTTCACGCATTGTTTTTAAAAGGACTAATGTGCCTCCCTCCTTCCGCAATTTCAAAACAAAAGCTTCCCTCACAGCCATTTCCTAGGTACCTACCTTACCTGCTACACCACACCAGCCTGACATTGCACACCATGACCAAACGATGAACGAAAGTGAAACATGAAAATAACACCGAGACAAAGTGCGCGTCGGAGCGCGTTTCCTGTGGCAGAATTGGAGTCACATGCGGTCCGTCCAGACCCAGTACATCGTGATCCTCTACACCAGATGGTCCCATAAACATATCGGCATTCAAGATCAGATGGGCCATACCGATCGCATACCGCACGCTCATTGCAAATGAGAAAGTGAGATAACAACGCCGTTGATGGACGAATATCAGGTAAATTCCATGCATATCACATTTAATCGTGTATAATAAGTAGAAATAATAGGTAGCTATCTAATTAGGCACTTTGTTGCACACTTGAATGAGTCGAAGCCGTCTTGTGATTAACATTGATTCTTCCTAGATGATTATTATCTACCAACCAACCGCATCTAATCGGGACGTTCTTACTAAGATATTTTCTACGTCACTACTGTACATACAGCACAGCAATAAGAACTTACAAAGCTTTGCAATAATTATATCTCCCTTTAGTCAGCGATGTACCTAATGTATAATGTATCACCTTGGTAGAAGCTGTGGTTTCAAACCGTCTAGAACACGCTTCAGTCGACATAAAGACTGGTTTTGGACTTGGCTCATTTACCTTCTCCTTCAACTCATTCCATTGCATTGGCATTGGCCAAATTATCTACCATAACTCCACCGCTCTGTAAATATGAGTTACTAAGAACAATCATGTATAATAACTTACTTATTCATACACACAGAAACATAATAATTTCCCCATAAGACGTTCATTATTCTCTACGCCAATAAATTGTCGTTAATTAAGATGTTATGAATCACTGCAGCCACTGCGATGAAACCGCGATACCCGCATCCACTCCACGCACGTTCCCGCCCCAACTTTCGCGAGAACCAATTTATTCTTCTCCGTTTTATAAAATAATGTGAGTGCAAGAAGCGTGAAACAATTTTCTTTTTTTCTGCATCGTACGACGGAGCCGGGCGGCGGCCGTTGGTTATGGCAATGGGTAGTTTAGTTTGAGAGTAGTGAACGGAGGTTGTGGTCGCGCCGCGGTTTCGTGTTTATTTACGTAGAGTGCGCGGTGGGAGCGAGTCGAGCCTGCCGGTGCCGTGATGGTAGCAGTAAGTCCCTGAGCTCACGAAGATGCACATCCTGGAAATCGGAGCCGACCAAGTAATCGCGCGCAACCTATTTGTATACAAACATATTTAGTGAAAGAAATTGAAAGTGTCACGAGTGTTTATGTTTGGTTACCGATATGCTCGGCAGGTCGCGGATTGTTTGTATTGTTTGTTGTTGTACAGAAAATCAAATAGTGCTCCATAACGCAGCAGAGGATTATGATTCTCACTAGAAATTCTTTCTAATGGACAATGTCAACCAGTGAATCACTATAGACATCACTACACTAATAACATCCTTCCCGCTACACGTTTAAAAAGAATTGTCTAAGTTCTAGAATTGGGCTAAGTTGGGCTAAGTTTATCTTTTTCACACCACGTTTTTATTTATTTTGGATGACATTTTAATTACTACCGACCTACCGACTGATAAATCTATGACACAGCTGCGAAGTCTTTTGTACCTAACCCCCTTTTCCCCATTTTATAACTTAGCCCTACAGTCATAATATTTATTACCTATACTCGTAGGTATTTGGATTGATTGATTTACATTTGACATCTAGTTAGGTACTGCTTACTATTGAACAATTAGCTAAATAGGTCACCAACCAAGGTATACGCAGTGGCTAACGTAACCTATTGTAGTCAGTCAATAGATTATCAGAGACCGCACCCTGAGATCTATTGTGGAGATGACCTAGAATCCGCGATTCATCCATTTATTACAATCCTACGTTCAGCCTTGGGCCAATCCCTTAGGTCCGTCGCCAGCGACACACATAAAATGTATACCTACTTACTTACCCTATTTTTACTTTGATGATTAATAAAGTAGTCCAAATCGAATTGAAGAACCTTAAAATACCTCTTCAATTCAACTTTGTCAGTTTGGTTTGATAATTGCTTTAGAAAAGTACTTCTTTATGTACATTGCCATCTCCCTCGAGTCTATGATATTTAACCACTCAATTAGGAGAGATGGTTAAACTAGGTTAAACTTTGAAATACACTATTTGAAACTGTCTTGTGTAGTGTGATTCCAAGTTTTTCTATAAGTAAGTACCTAGATCTCTGTTCGACGATCTTTCACTTATGGTAGATACATCTTCTGGCCCATTTCTTCGTGCTATAATTATCCACAGACCGACTTTACTCACACCTGGGTATAGGTCTCTAGCTCTTTGCTTATGCTTCTTTTCAAGGTCCTGTGCTATCTTCATCGATCAGCCAGCCAAAGCCGCTCGCTAGGTCGTCTTCCCATTTCGCTGTCAGACGAATGATTCCTAGAAGCCATTCATCTAATTTACTGCACATCATCTCACATGGACAAATTATGATTATAGCATAGATATCCTGCTGAAGCTGCTGTATAAATCATCTGATGAATAAAAATGTCTAAGTTTTATTTGTTGTTATAGGAGGATGAGGGCGGAAGTGTGCGTGCAGTGGACGCAGCCTTTCGCACTGTGCCCAAAGATCACACCACCTTCCTCGTCTGGAGAATTGCGGTAAGTGACTTTTAAGCCGATCGCGCATTATGTCAGCACCGTATGCGCCGCATTAGATAGAATTCGTCGTATGAAATCTTAAATATAAAAGCTCGCACATTTCATCAGCACCGTACGTGCCGTATTTCATAAAATGCGATAGGACTGAAATGCTGATGACGTCATTATAATGCGCGTACGGCAAGTGCTGACATATTGTGCGATCAGCTAACTTCACTCACATTTAGCACATCTAAGTAAGTGGTATTGCTCGGCAATGCTATGGAAGGCTCATTTTGTGTGTTTTTGTGTCTGGCTATATAAATGGCTGGCCTCATCACTCAGCGCAAATACTTTGTCGAACCCTGATAATGCAGCCCCAGCATAAATTCAAATCATCACGACAATACTAAGAAAGATGCCTACTTTACACAATTATCTTTTTTTTATTTACTCAATTCATTCACCACTCACTCTTTGTACACGGTTCTGAGAATGATCTAAATATTTAGGTAAGTACCTACCTATATGACGGATTTCTCTAGAGCTCGTTAAAAGTAACCTATCACGCGAGCAACAAATTAACGCTGCGTCGTTATCACGACTGATGGATGAAAGATACACCAGCAACAGAAGACTTAGTAGGTAATTTTAAACCTATACTTACTTAAAATATTAAACACCCCCTAGGGGTTTTTACTTAAATAATGCGGCACCAATTTTATAATCCTTAAAATCGTAATAGGATATCCAAATAGTTCTTTAAGATTCCATGACCCACAATTTTAAAATAAACATACAAATGTTCCAAAAAATAATCTGCTTGATTAAGATTATTGAGTTACCTACGGACCCTAAAGAGAAAGTAAGCACATGCATGCAACGCAGACTTTATACCACAATGGCATGAAGCTAATTTAAAAGATAATGCCTTTATGGGCGTCGCGAATTTGGTTTGTGGTGTCACAGTTTCCGCTGTTGGGAAGTCAGAACGTGTGAAAGGCTGCCCGCTGTTTGTATTTCTCACCGAATAAGTCCGGCACAAAACAATCAAAGTAACATAACAATGCAAATGTGATGCATGTGGAAACAAATTCATGTGATTACTCTTGTAACACTTCATGAGAGAGTATGGTCTTCAAAGAGAAAATAAGCCATGCCTACAACCGGCCTTAGGTCAGTGTGAAGTGAACCATATGATATCTTCAAGGGAGCTTCTAAAATGAACCAAGATACCGAGGGAACTACGTGACGTATGGAGAACGAGGTACTTCATTCAAAAATGAATGTGAATCACCGTCGTAGCTTAGTTAGACAATATGGTGGTCTAGTAGCTTAGAAACCCAGTTTAAAGACCATTACCTGAATCTAGGGAGACATAAGTACTATTGTGCACTTTCTCCAAGTTCCAATTTCTCCCATTTCGACATGCGAAGATAACTAGGTGCCATCAAACCAAAGTCACGCTTGCTATTTTACTGCGTTGTTAAATGTTCACTTTCCTGCTGCAACTTACGTCTTTTCCATAAGAACCTAAAATACCTATCAATAGGGTTCCTTTCGGCAAACCTGACAAAAAAACAGCACTTTGAGCTGAGCGAATTTCACACAAGTCGATAATAAAGGCTTCAATTCGATTTGTTTTCTAATATACTTACATCGGAAAAGCCAAAGCCACAAAAGTAGATTGTACTCATTATTGTTGTAATGAAGCTAAATTATTTACCTACATGCATGGTGCATTTCTAAAGTTGCGTTTCTAGCTATCAAATGCTGACCACATTCCAGGAACGTGGTCGATCGGCACTTTCACGGTAATGGCTGAAAGTACTTATCTGCACCAATACCAACTACGAATTATCTATTTACCAACAGAAAAACATGCAAAGAATTGCGCGTTGAAGTCTTTTATTTGAAAAAAATAGTTCTTACCATTTCTGCAATTAGATTATTTTTATTTACATTCAAACTTATTAGTTCATCAGCAGGTGTGTTAAATGTAAATGAACGCTATTATAAATACGCTCATGATCCTCAAAAACATACTGTTAAAGCACAAAATGCGTAGTTTTATGTAAAACTGAGTCACAAACGACCGGAAGCACATAGCCCACTGCGCAGCATAACGACAGATCTACTCGTGTACCGTGAAGATTACCTAAAAATAAAGCTATTCATCTTTATTCATTGCATTTTTCTCCTTACTTAGGCATTGTGAGTATTATTTTGTTATTAGGTTAGTACACGTAATTGTAGACTTAATAAGCGACGACTGTGGAAGGTTCTAGATGTAAAATCGAAGGGCAATGTTTTGGCAACATATGTGAAAGATTGTAAATGTGAAAGATTGTATGTTTGGATTATGTTACTCAATAACTCTAACACACTAAAAGGGCTGAACGGATTTGGATGAAACTTGGAATAGATGTAGATCGCAGCGTAGCCTGGAATAACATTAAAGGATATTCAAGATCTAATCAATGAAGGAGTATGATAAATGTGAACCTTACTCCTACTTGACTTTGCCTGAATCGTGTTCTATTATTAATTCTGTGCCTGTATGCTTATTTAAAGGTCCACTACTCCAGAATCTTGAGTTGTATCTTATAATGGTCAACAACCATGAGGCAGTTCACCCGATTGATCGAATGCGACACTGTCGCGTCGATTTGTAGTAGAAATTGGTAAACACAGACGTTAGCTGAAATGCTCGATGTAATTGACGCCCACAAATAACCGTGAATTACTCACTGGTTGGCATTTATCTAATAGCAGAGATTTAACTGTCGAAAGTGTAATCGCAAAAACCGATGCCGTGATTAATGTTTTAATCCAGGGTTGCTGCTTCATCACTTGAAAACAAATGAAATAATACCATTGGATGTCGTACACGGCCGAGGGTGTATTATTTAAGAAAAACCTAGTCCTTATTACGATCTGCGATAAACATTTTTTGTAAAAAGTGAGCGATTTAAAAGCCAACACAAATAGACGTTCTGTAACTTCCTTCTATTGAAACATCTCTGTTCTCTATTCGTGAGAATAATTCCGTGATATTTAGAATTGGCACAGTGTTATCATGATTTAAGGTGCAACAATTCTCATGACTTGTATAACCTTTCCCTCACGATTTTGCTTTAAAGTTTACATAACATTTTCAAATAACCATTTCGTCAATGTGAATGATAGGAATCTGTTCGCCAGGTGAGGTAAAGTTAAAACGCCTGAATTCTAAGTTCCTAGCATTGTCTGTGGCATTGTTTGGAAAATTTATAAATTCACATCGCTTGAAGAAATGGTGCCCTACTTAGCAATAACAGATTCGTTGAAATTAAAACGCGCTTGAGGCCCTACTCTGAGCTAAACACTGTATTTCGCTGTCCATAAAAAAATAACCTCGATATAAAAAGTAAGTGGAAAGAAACTGAAAAGCCAACAATGTTTCTTTAACGTTTTATCTTCGAATTCAACGTTTAATATTTTTATTTACCGTCGTATTTGCTTGATCAGAAATCAACGAAAAAAAACCACTAAAAATAAGATAAATCTTCACCTTCTAAAGTTGATGTGATTTATGATTCTGGATTACACCATTGGATAGGTAATTTGTGCTAATTATAGGTTTGGCGCCTGCATTCTTAAGTAATACTCATTCACAGCTCAGCCCTGTGATATAACGTCATGCATCTATTCTGCATGCCAGCGTAATTGCGGTGAATATGCGCATGCGAGTGGAATCCCCTCAACCGTTCAACGCTGGCTAGTCAGTTTTTCATTCAGCTTCGGAAACGGTAATCGGAACACTTGGAATTGTCTTCGCATCAGAGCATTTCAGAATGGTAAAAGCAATGCTCTGCATTACAATACTTTTATTCAACTTATGTGACTGAAATTCCTAGAGATTATTAGCTTTTGATTTCAAGCTTAGTCGGTTTTTGATTGGTTTGAAATTACTTTAATTTGCAAATGAACTATTTTCTTAATCAATAATCACAAAGTATGTACACTATTGATAATAATTATTTCAAAATAAAATACTTACATACTTTCCTACTTCAATAGGCCTGGCCAGAAAACTTATATCTATTGCACTTTTTGCATCAACAAAACCAAAACAATTAGGTAGGTACTTACCTAACCTCATTCAGTTTGTCAGATTAATTGTCCGCAGTAACGGTATATTCGATGCGCTCGCGCAGGCGGAGCGCGCCGCCTCCGACTGAAGATAAATGGCAAACAGCGATACTGATTTCTATTTATTTTCAAAGAATCAGGGATCATTGGCCTCGGTTTGATTAACTGTATTGTAATAAAGGAGTAGGTCAATGAATACGTTTGTGTAACTCGGAACAATTGAAAACCGATAATAGAAATATTGCCAGTTATTTTTGTGATTCATCTGACTGTTCTCAGATGAAATTTTTAAAAGCGTTTATTTTTGGGCTTGGATAAATAACTCAGCGGGATTCACTAAGTAACTATCAAGTTTATTTGCAGGAGTCCAATACTGAATTGCTGCCACGCACACACTTTGGTACATTCTACGACGGCGAGGCTTACCTAGTCTACTCATCATCACTACCAGGTCAACCAGCAGGGCCTGATGTCATCGTAAGTTATCTACCAGATAAACCATATTAAGGTTTAATAAAAAAGGTAGCTTGCAAAAATTAAGCATTTACCTATACTAACCAAATAAGATCCTGACTTTTCTCCATCAGAAAAATCGAATTGGTAGATGATATTAACCAAAGAGCTTGAAGTTTTCTTTAAGTAAGTATTTGTAATGTATATTACACCATCGAAAACATAGCAAAAAAACTCATAGCTGATTAGCTGAAAAACCCTAGTAAACGACCAAGTTTTTATAAATGGCTAAATCTCAATATTAGACAAACCTACTATAATATCCAAACATTGTAAGAAACTGGGAGCAACAAAACATTGAATTGTCCCAAGCACTACATTTACCTTCGGATATTGTACCTACAAATAATCAAGGCCCAAGTTTATTGCTCCATCTAAAGTTTTTCTACAGCGTCGTGAAATCAAAGAGAACGGGGAATGCCCCGAGAGGCATATCCACGCGTGGGCAGGGGAACGCAGCGGAAGCCTGGCCGCGCTAGCGTTGCGCCGGGGCACTCAGCTGGCCACCTATTTAGGAGCGCCGGTGGTCATACACCGTGAGACGGCCACCAAGGAGACGCCGAGACTGCTGTCTTACTTTAGAGATGGAATCAGGTATCAAATCGTACCACGCTTGTATTACATACATACATAAAATCACGCCTCTTTCCCACAAGGGTAGGCAGAGACCACGGATTTCCACTTGCTATTTAGCTCTTTCGCCTCATTCACTCTCATCACATTTTTCATACAAGCTCGCCGGTTTAGGGTACTTTTGACCTGGCCTTACTCCAAGAAAATCACGCTAGTATTTGATAAAACAATTATTGTTATCATAGCTCTTTTTATTACTTCATTAGGTATTTCACTTCACTAGGGCTTCATAATTCCAGAGAAAAAGAGTCAGAGAAACTCTATGTTTTGGTACAAAAATCAAGTTGATACCAATGTATCACCACAGAATACTAGTAGTATCACCTTGATTTTTGTACCAAAACATTGAGGTTTATGAGCTCAGAGTGGCTATTTTTCCTCCGCTAGGATCCTTCGCAACGGATCTCATACGTTGAATGGCGGGGCGCGGCTGTACCGCGTCCGTGGACGCAGACCAGTCTTGATCCAACTGGAACCCGTCTCATGGTCACAGCTGGCTGCCGATGGTGTCTTCGTACTGGACACTTCGTCCCTTTTGGTACTTTGGCTTGGGCGAGCGGCCAATCTCGTGGAGAAGATTTTTGGAGCCAAGGTAAACCGTAATATAATCTTCCTCCTAATTTCAGTAGAATTTGCCATTCTGGCTAATATAAAACAGCGTGACTTTTTGCGCAATGTCGATAAAGAACAAAGGAAAATGAAAGTTAAACTAAAATCACCCTAAGATAGAGAATCGTATACCTACCTAAATTAATTCGTTTCGACTAGTACAAGGCTAGAACCACAGAAGTAAAGCAATAAGATGAAATCCTTTCACAATGTCGTGATATCTATGTTCGATTCAAATTGTATTTACTTTAATCAGCAGTTTGTTGCATGAAATAGTATAATAATATTTTAATTGAAAATCGTGATCGTTCGTCGATGAGTTCGGTGACGAAGCAAATGCCTATACCTAGGTATCGGTATGGGTAGTTGTTCGATGAGGAAATGATATGGCAACGAAATGCAAGATTTTGGACAGCATTTTAATTCTTTCATTTTAAAAACCTTGTTGGGGATATGGTCTTATCCTTCGATTTCGTATTGCATCCAAATCAAGATTTTATCCTTGTCTGTTACCAGCTCTAGTTATCAGTTAGAAGCGCTCGTGGCGTAGCTTGCTGAGATGTTCTTGATTGATCATTGAAGTTAAGCAACGTTGTTCGCGGTCACAATTTGGATGGGTGACCGCAAGTGGCATTACGGGCTGAGCGCTTCCGTAATTCGAAGAGCACGTTTAATTGTCGTCTGGCTTGTCGTTAGCCATGATGGAGGCCTATAGGCGGCCTAAAAACATCCATGTTTTTTCCGAAAACTATAACCTGGGTCTCTTTAAGTCAAGAGTGAATAGGTGTCTTCTAGACCTTTGTGATCCATCGTCAGCCACATCGTTTACCATCTGATGAGATTGTGGCTGAACAAAGGTCTACCTATAATAAAAAATAAAAATTACCAGAGTTGGCCACTAGCTCATACGAACTTATTACCAGCTTTTAGTTGTAATTTTTTCTCACCTATTTTGCATCAGTTTGCGTACCGCATGGCTCGCGGGGCGGACAAGGGTATGACGGCTCGTCGGATCGCGATCGCTCACGATGGATACGAACAGACGCTGCCGTCCCACGACCGCGCCTTGCTCGACGCACTGTTGGAGTTGCGAGCTAGGTCGGTGCGACCAGTCGCCGCAACGCCGGATCCACCGCGCTTGGCGAGACTTTACAGGTAACATCTTAGTTTAAATAATATTACTGGACATTTCACACAGCAGACATTTCACACATTTTCTCACATTAGCCCCAAAGTAAGCAAATCTTGTTCTATGGGAACCAGATAACTGGTAGAATACTTATATATTTATAGATACATACTTATAGTATTTTATAACACCCAGACACTGAACAAACATCTATGTTCATCACACAAATGTTTGTCCTGGGTGGGAATCGAACCTAACGACCTACAGCGCAGAAGGCAGAGCTACTACCAACTGAGCTAAGAGGCAGTTTGTTTACAAATAGTAAGTAGATCTAATTAAAACCCAAACTCTATCTCTGAGTGAATCTTTGAATCGTTGCACCAGGTAATGTGGGTAGAATTTGGGAATTTGGTGTTTTAATGATGTGCTAAGGGATCGTTAAACTGCGTTCGTTGTCTATCATCTCTTGATTTGAAGGAAAATCTTGTAAAATTGATATAATTTCAGGGCAACGCAACCACCACGAGTCTCGACCATAACCATTCCGTCGCAGAGACCAGCGGCCCGACTCGAGGAAGTGAAGCGAGCACCGCTTTTCAGAGATGACTTGGCTGATGACGTGAGTATAAAGATGTGCCCCTCATAAAGTTGTATCATAGGTAGATAGAAAAACCGACAAACTAATATTCACTTTCACTGATTCAGCAGAGAATAAAGACTAAAGGATGCACGCGCGCGTGAGGCCCATATAAAAGTCTTCGTGCCCGCGCGAGCACAGTTTAATGTAGCCTCCAGACTCTCGGCGAGAAACCCCGAAAAGCGTGAATATGAGAAGTTTCTCGCCTTCTCGTTCTCGCCTGTTCTCCGATCGCTGTCGGTATTGGCCGAGACAAAGGATTTATCGGGCGAGAAGAGAGAAGACTCCTAGACTCACGTTTTGTCTCATTGCATATTAATGAGCGGCGGCGGATAGACATCCATATTGTTTTGTCTGAAGGCTACAGGCTTGACACTTTACTGAATGGTTCCACAGGGTGTGTACATCGTGGAGAGCGGTAGCCGTGGGGTTTGGGCCTGGGTGGGGGAGAACGCCAGTGCGTCGGCGTCACGTGGAGCACTAGCCGCCGCCCGCGGGCTGGCTCGCGCCAAGCGTCACTCCGGGCCGGTCGCCGTGACGTCAGCGGGACATGAGCCGCTGGAGTTCGCGGCGCTGTTCCACGGCTGGCGCTGGTGCGACGCTCGCCGTGACGTCAGAGTGCGGGCGGCTCGGTCCGCGACCACTAAGTTGGATGCTGTTAGCTTAGCTACCAATGCTTGGCTCGCTGCTGAGGTAAGGTCATCCTCATTATCATCATTGAAGCTTAGAAAGAAAAATTTAAGTTAAGTTTAGATTTATTGGAAAACCGATACATAGCTTAATTAACAGAGTAGGTATATCTTAAATTAAAAGCAGAAAGCCAAATACAGGTTTTATAAATATGAAAGTGTGAACAGATAACAGATCAACAAATAGGGTAAGTATAGATACAGAAAACAACCTTTTGACACACAATTACGTAATTTCTCCCCTCATTTCTTTGTCCTTAGAGATCGATATCGGTTATAGCAATAGATGTGCTATAAACCGATATCGGTCTCTAGCCTTCGGTCGCATAATGTACCTATCGCAAAATGCACTCCATGCGCAAAACGTACCATTCTATTGAGAATGGTACGTTTTGCGCATTGGCGCACCTTTATCATAATGACCCTTTCTCTATGCACCTTTCTAATAATGTACCTTTCTTTCCCTATCTGTAGGCCCAACTGCCCGACGACGGTTCAGGCGCGCTGCGCGTGTGGCGCGTGCGCCCCGAGCTCGAGCCGGGGTCTCCGCTGGTGGAGGTGGAGCGCCCGCAGGCCGCCGCCTTCTACGACGGAGATTGCTACATCGTGCTCTACACCTACCACGCGCCTATCGGCGACCAGACTGTGCTTTACTATTGGATGGTAAAATACACATTTATTATTTACTAGCTGCTGCCCGCGGCTTCGCTCGCGTGGTACCCGTATAAAAAGTAGCCTATGTTACTCTCCAGCTCTTCAACTATCTCCACACAAAAAAATACGTCAATCCGTCGCTCTATTATAACATGAAAGCAGGACAAATAAACAAACAAATAAACACACTTTCACATTTATAATATGGGTACGGATTCTTTACTAGCAGCGCCCTCGCGGCGTTGCCCCTGTAGTGATGGTTTTTAGTGATAATGATCATGATGAAAAGTAGCCTTAATAACCTTCCTAATAACCTAAAAAAAAGGTTTAACCTTTCTCAAGAGTTTCGCTATCACATGCAGAATTAACTTTTCAAATCCGACTGGTAATTCTTGAGATTAGCGCGTTCAAACAAACGAACTCTTATTTTATTTATTTGTGAAGATAAATTTTCTTTTCCTTTATTATATTAGTATAGATCAGTGGTTCTTAACCTTTTAAGGATGGGGGACCATTTGATAAACTTTTTTCTTGCCGCGGACCACCAACCCGTATCACGTGGGGAGGGGTATCTTTTAAGTTCTATAGTGTTGTATTTCGTCAGGCAAAACAGAAGGGGGTCACATGATACTTTGCACTCTTGCAAAATATTTACTCATGAATATGCGAGCGAAGCGAGCCGTTTTTTTTTTAAGTCAAATGCAACGTAGCTCATTTTGGTCGCAAAATACTCGTATGAAGCTAATATGCGAGCAAAGCAAGTGAGCTTCAAATCAAGCGACTGAAGCGAGCTCCCTAATCTGCGAAGCGAAACCAATACAACATTTACGCTTTATTTTGCTTACGGTTCTCAAAGAAAGGCTGGCTGCTTGTCAGTTTCTATTCTGCGATCAGACGTAATTCAATTTGTTCACAAAATACGCATAAAGCTAAAATGCGAGCGAAGCGAGCCGAATTTTTTAAAGAAAAATGCAGCATGTGACACTTAATTTTGCTTACCATGCTCAAAGAAAAAGCTGGCTGCTTGTCAGTTTCTATTCTGCGATCAGACATAACTCAATTTGTTCGCAAAATACTCATGAAGCTAAATTGCGAGCGAAGCGAGCCGAATTTTTTTAAGACAAATGCAATGCGTGCTTCTTTATTTTGCTTACGGTGCTCAAAGAAAAGGCTGGCTGCTGGTCGATTCCTATTATGCGGTCAGACATAGCTCACTTTGCTCGCAAAATACGCATGAAGCTAAAGTTAAATAAAATGCGAGCGAAGCGAGCCGAATTTTTTGAAGGCAAATGCAGCATGTGGCTATTTATTTTGCTTACGGTGCTCAAAGAAAAGACTGGCTGCTGCCGATTTCTAGTCTGCGGACAGACATAGCATAACTCACTTTGTTCGTAAAATACACATGAAACTAAAATGCGACCGAAGCGAGCCGATTTTTTTAAGACAAATGACCCCCATGACCCTCCCCATGGGACCGCGCCTGCTCAACACACAGTCAACTAATAATTTGATTCAAAACGTATCAAAAGCGGAAAAGTTTTCTCTTTTAACTTTGATCCGTTGTCACTTGCTTAATTTTTTCGGATAGCTTCGCGGACCACTTCGGGTGGCTCCAGGGACCACCAGTGGTCCGCGGACCACAGGTTAAGAACCACTGGTATAGATTGTAGGTACACAAAAGAAAACAAAACAATAATGAAAGGACATGCAAAGGCGAGCTTAACCCTAAAAAGAGTTTTCTTCCAGCAAACCTTTGAGGCTAGAGAGAGATGATTTCATTGGCTAATCTTGGCTATAATTTTTTTAGGTTGGAACGTGAACGTTTCTTTATATTTACAGGGTGGCTCTTCGCCAAATGAACTGAGGAATTTGGGTGCTAAAGAAGCCAAAGACCTTTACACGAAATTGGGACGTCTTCCCGTTCAAGTAAGTCCAAGGACTGACCTCTTAGCTCAGTTGGTAGTTGCTCTTCCTTCTGCGCTGTAGGTCGTGGGTTCGATTCCCACTCAGGACAAACATTTGTGTGATGAACATAGATGTTTGTTCTGTATCTGGGTGTTATAAAGTATTCGATCAATTATCTGGTTCCCATAGTACAAGCTTTCTTTAGTTTGGGGCTAGATGGCGCTGTGTGAAATGTCCAGAAATATTTATTTATTTATTGTTATATTATTATATTGTTTCTGATGATCCACTCTGATTATTATTTCAAATTATTACAGATCACATTATAATGATTGTGTAATTCAAATGTGTTACTGTTTCAGTCATGGGTGTATCAAGGAAAGGAACCAGCGCACTTCCTTCAGATTTTCAAAGGCCGAATGATTACCTACATCGGCAGAGCTGCTGACTTCGATCGTAAGTTACCGTGATTCGTATCCACCAATCATGTTCCAACCTTCAATCCAATCAACCAATCATGATAGCAATCCAACGGGGTAACGCTGCCAGCCTTTTGGGCACTTTACCTGCGGTCGGTGATCTGAACTCTGTCTTCTATCTTTAGTCACTTAAAGATAGAAAACAGAGTTCCTTTTAATTTAGTTGTAAGTTAGTTAAGGGCTCGGCGAACGTATCTACTTACCTAGGAACGTAATACCAAAATAATTTAAAATTTGAGCATATTTTTATCACTTTACGTTATTATTTGGATAAAGGTAGTATTTATCTAGGTTCCTGTTAAACTTTTGTTTCAAAAAACTTACTATAGAACAAATGAAAAGAAAAAATGCCATTTTTGGTGTACCTACGAAGATTTCAATTCAATTGGCTTACATTTATTTTTAGGTAAGTTTTTCGGAACAAAAGTTTAACAGGAACCTAGATAAATACCTACTCTCCTAATCTAACAACATAAACTGATATAAACATGCTTACATTTTAAATGATTTCGGTATTACGTTTTTATGGAAATTCGCCGGTCGCAGCCCTCTTAAGAAGTGAATTAATATGTTTATGAGTGTGTTTCTTTGTTTTGGTAAAATAAATTCATGCAACCAATCATTGAACATCTATCTATCTTCACAAAGGAAGAATTCTGGCCGAGAGATGTTGTATTTAGGAAATTTCGCGGACGATTGTTAAACACAACACAAGTGAGTCACGAACAGACAATACGTGCAAGTAAAAAGTGAATAGTTGTAGTATAAAATATGTATGTTAGTTGTAAGGGATATATAAATATGGACCGTTAGAATAGTTAAATATATCTGTAACTATCTATAAGTTGTCTGAAATAAATTAATTAATTTATTATTATTATTGTAATTTTGAATTTGTTTTCAGCCAGCGGTCGTCGCGTGATCCCCCCGTCCCGCGCGTTGATTCGTGTATCGGGACAGTACGCTCGCGAAGCTAGGGGGGTGGAAGTGAGAGGGGAGGGGGGGGCCGGCTCCTGCTATATAGTTAGAGAGGGAGCGAGAGTGTGGGTTTGGTGCGCGGTCAGCGCGACCGGAGACGAACGCGAGGTGGCTAAGAACATGGCCGCTGCGGAACACACACTTGTTATGCAAGGTACCTCTAGCACAAATAGTGTAATACCACAGAACAGATAGATACTAAGTATAGAATGGACACTGTGAGTTTGAGCTGGCGAGGAGCTGACTTTGAGCACGGAACGCGCCATATGCGCAGACGCGTCGCCGAGACCACAGTGACATTGTGTAGTGTAAATATAGGTAGTTAGACGCCGCTTTTGCATAGATATTTTGTCGAGTATCCGGGGTGTGGTGATACTACAGTAGTACTAGTAACAAAACTAGGAGATGCCAGGCAAACGAGTCAGTAGCGCCATGTGATGCCCTTTCATCAGTTGAAACGTAAATATTTAAAAAAAAATGCAAAAGAGCAGGAAGTTTGCTTCTTGCTTTAATTCTACTGCATTCCTAAAATCATACTCAATTATAAACAGAGCAGAGTTCAAATCAGGCTAGTACCTACGTTGAGGAAACCTGACTTTGGGAACCAGCCCAGCATTGACCTCATCATGCCTTATCAAGAAGCGCTCGTGGCGTAGCTTGCTGAGACGTTCTTGATTGATCGTTGAAGTTAAGCAACGTTGTGGACGGTCAAAATTGGATGGGTGACCGCAAATGGCATTACCAGCTGAGCGCTTCCGTGCTTCGGAGGGCACGTTAAATTGTCGTTTCCGGCTTTTAAGCCATGACGGAGGCCTTTAGGCGGCCTACAAACTCCGTCACGAAAGTTGGCCACTAGCTCATATGAACTTACTTTTATTTTTTACCATGACGACGACATAATCAGGGAGACATTATTTTAACACACGGGAATTACGTTCAAATATCGTCGATTTAGATACCGACAATGTTTCGATTCATCCGGAGAATCTTCATCTGGGTAAGGAGGGAGTTGCGGCAAGGTTACTCCTCGCGCGAGCGTCTCGCACTCCCGTGTGTTAAAATAATGTCTAAGACGCAGGCCAGATAGAAGAGACGGGGCGCAGACATTTGTCTCTTCCGCGTCCCTTTCATACAAAATGTGACGGCGCCCCGTCTCTTCTGTATGTTTTGCGGCGCGATGCTTCTATACATTTTCTATGAAAGGGACGCGGAAGAGACATAATATGTCTGCGACGCGTCCTCGTCTTACGTCTTTTCTGTATGTCCCGCGCCTAATACACCTCACGAAAGTTTTGGAAGTTAAATAATCAGGGAGGATTGCTCTTCTAGGCAAAGAGAAGGATGACTTGTGGTCGGCGCTGGGCCCGCGTCGCCGCCTGCTTGTGGCGTCGCCGGTCAAAGAGGTGGCGCGCCCGCTGCCGCCGCGTCTTTTCTACGCCGCGCTCGGCCCGCCCGGACACTACTCTTGTAAGTTGATTTACATGCGGACTGTTTCATGAGTTTCTTAATGAATTTAATATCTTTACAAGGTTTCTCTTGCGTTGTAAAAACGGGTTCTGTGTTCTACCCCCAAAAAATAAATGGTTTGTTCAAGAAGATTCTAAACTACGTAACTGGAGTGCTGACTGACATTTAATGTACAAAGGATTTTGAACCTTATCACGACTACACAACGATCTATTATCATTTAATCTTGGTTATAAGGATTGTTGGTCTTGTTGAGAGGCTTTCTTGGGTGCTTTGTCTCTTTCACACTCGTCGTTGGATTAGTAGTGTGCCCATGTCATTTAAATTTCAGGATATTTTTACCTTATCGCGCTCGACAAAATCAGCGCTTGATTTCGATCCCTGGTTTCGATCCTTGAATTAGATCCTTGAATTAGATCCTTGATTTTGATCCTTGATTTTGATTTCGATCCTTGATTTCGATCCTTGGTTTCGATCTTGGATTTCGATCCTGGATTTCGATCCTTGATTCTTGAATTTTGAACCTTGAATCTGAAATCTTGAATCTTGAATCTTTGAAATGACAGCTGTCAAACTTCAAATGACCATATCTCGGGAACTACTTACTCGTCCTAGACTCCCCGTTCCCAGTTCAAATGAAAGCTATGACCAAGATCTTCATTTGAAGTGACAGCTGTCAAACTTCAAACCGCCATATCTCGAAAACTACTCGTCCTAGACTCCCCGTTCTCAGTTCAAATGAAAGCTATGACCAAGATCTTAATTTGAAGTGACAGCTGTCAAACTTCAAACGGCCATATCTTGGAAACTACTCGTCCTAGACTCCCCGTTCCTAGTTCAAATGAAAGCTATGACCAAGATCTTCATTTGAAGTGACAGCTGTCAAACATCAAACGGCCATATCTTGGAAACTACTCGTCCTAGACTCCCCGTTCCCAGTTCAAATGAAAGCTAAGACCAAGATCTTCATTTGAAGTGACAGCTGTCAAACTTCAAACGGCCATATCTTGGAAACTACTCGTCCTAGACTCCCCGTTCCCAGTTCAAATGAAAGCTATGACCAAGATCTTCATTTGAAGTGACAGCTGTCAAACTTCAAATGGCCATATCTCGGGAACTACTCTTCCTAGACTCCCCGTTCTCAGTTCAAATGAAAGCTATGACCAAGACCTACATTTCAGATGACAGATGTCATTTTGACAGCTGCTATTGAAAATGTAGATCTTGGTCATAGCTTTCATTTGAGCTAAAAAGGAAGAGTCTAGGATGAGTAGATTTCGAGATATGGCTGATTGAAGTTTGACATCTGTCACTTTAAATGAAGATCTCTTCAATAGCTTTCATTTGAACTGAGAACGGGGAGTCTAGGACGAGTAGTTCCAGAGATATGGCCATTTGAAGTTTGACAGCTGTCACTTCAAATGAAGATCTTGGTCATAGCTTTCATTTGAACTGGGAACGGGGAGTCTAGGACGAGTAGTTTCCAAGATATGGCCGTTTGAAGTTTGACAGCTGTCACTTCAAATGAAGATCTTGGTCATAGCTTTCATTTGAACTGAGAACGGGGAGTCTAGGATGAGTAGTTCCCGAGATATGGCCATTTGAAGTTTGACAGCTGTCACTTCAAATGAAGATCTTGGTCATAGCTTTCATTTGAACTGAGAACGGGGAGTCTAGGACGAGTAGTTCCCGAGATATGGCCATTTGAAGTTTGACAGCTGTCACTTCAAATGAAGATCTTGGTCATAGCTTTCATTTAAACTTTGAACGGGGAGTCTAGGACGAGTAGTTTCCAAGATATGGCCGTTTGAAGTTTGACAGCTGTCACTTCAAATGAAGATCTTGGTCATAGCTTTCATTTGAACTGAGAACGGGGAGTCTAGGACGAGTAGTTCCCGAGATATGGCCATTTGAAGTTTGACAGCTGTCACTTCAAATGAAGATCTTGATCTTAGCTTTCATTTGAACTGAGAACGGGGAGTCTAGGACGAGTAGTTCCCGAGATATGGCGGTTTTAAGTTTGACAGCTGTCACTTCAAAGATTCAAGAATCAAGATTCAAGATTCAAGAATCAAAATGAAGGATCAAAATTGTATCAGTATTTTAATTCAAAAATCATGCCCTGAAACATCACGTATAATAAATCAGAAAATGATGGAAAAGGCCCCCTAAGGACTAGGAATGTTTAGTTTATGGTCACCCTTTAGAAAGAGACACACCGCCCAAGTTTTCTTTCTCAAGCGGACCTTGTTTTCTGTCTCAGTCAGTGTTCCAGGTACGTAGTGTAGAAATTCCTTGGGTTTGTTACAATAAATTAGTCTCACCACCCCAAATGGATACATTTGTCGACATGTGTGTGACAGCTGAATTGCACTCTGTTGCGTCGCAGCAAGAGTCGGAGTTATATAATTTGTAGCGATATCTGCCTGTCGCTAGATGAACTACAGAAACATGCTACGCACTACAGATGGCGCCACTCAACATCTGCATGTCTAGAACTCGCAAGCAAAGTTTCCAACGGAGTTAGACATAAGTAGGACTATCCGACATAAACTGTCGGTCGAAAGACCACGGGCAAGTGGTAATTTTTTTCGCGAAGTGAGCCTTCTATATGTAGCACTATTATTCTGTGCTTGAACTGTATAGTCATAGTACCTAGCATTAATATAAGTGTCACCCCACAGTCGAGGAGATAGTATCGTTCACGCAGTACGATCTGTCGCCGGAGATGTCCGGCGTGGTGGACGCGCACGGCGCCGTGTTCGTGTGGCTCGGCGCGCACTGCTGCCCGCGCGCCAAGGACGAGCCGCGCGCGCTGGCGGCCGCCTACCTCGCGCAAGGTATAGTGCGCCGCAAACTTTATGGCGGCTGAAGTGCGCGGCAGATTCGACTTTGCGCAGGTCAAGGCAATAGAATTGAGTAAACTTTATCTACATAGCCCGCATAGCCCCGCCCCTCACCGCCTTCACTTCTTCGCAATTACGTTGACTGTACCTGCGCAAAGTCGAATCTTCCGCGCACTTTAGCCGCCATGAAGTTTTAAAGCTCTAATAGCAGACTCTCTCTCTGTAGTCGGCCCCTCATGACTGAGCATCGTGGTCATCGGGTGGTCAGCATCTAGATTGGATGATCTGTCTCCATCGGCTGCTAGAGTCATTCGGGGTAAGTGATCGCAGTGGGTAAGTGGGCGCAGTGCCATTATCTCCGAAACGGAGCACGGGGGGTATACAGTTTGTTTTGGTAAGTTGGCAACATTTATGCAGACAACTAGTTGCGACACATAGTTTGACCGCGCTGTGCGTGTACGAGCTGGTAAGGAGCGAACTACAATTTTGACAATTTAAAGTTAGTTTTGGGTTATTTTACGAAGCGTGTAGCATATACGTTCTAAGGCCGATATTGGTAAGGCTTTTGCTATAGATTTGGAACTTATCTGAGCGTGTTTTGCCAAAGAAAGTTCTTGGCTGAATGAATAATTTTCTGATTTTGTGTGCATTCATTCGTAATTTGTCCGTTTGGGGTAAGTGGGCGCGGGTAAGTGTTCGCACTTATATGCTAAGCAAATAATTAATAATAATTATTTTTTTTAGGTTTATAAATTTTATAATTATTAATTATTTCATTTGCCAACTTACTTAAGATAAGTTCTAGGTTTTTTTTTAAATTAATGTCAAGTTCGAAATACTAATTATGATTAACTGATCTCTAAATAGGTAAAATCTATGCAAAAATAAAAGTTAAAATTTTGTTTAAATATATAGGTACATAACATAACGTTTTATTAGGTATATAAATTTTATGATGACTGATTATTTCATTTGCCAACATGCTGGTATAATATGTAAAGTGATTCTTTCTTATGTGTTTTCTAAGTGTATTTTATACTTGTAATCGGAATAAATAATGCTTGATTTACTTTTATTTTGCAACGCGAACACTTACACCACATGCAATCACTTACCCCGTAAGGGTGCGATCACTTACCCGCAAGTCGGGGCAAGTGTTCGCATTCCGATTTTTCGTCTTAAAATGCATTTATTTCAAAAACTGAAATAAATGACAGTACAAATTTCATTTATTTTAATTGACAGATAATTTTTCTAACTAAAAACAATACTTTAGGTGCTCTAAATACTAGATCTTGAGCACAGTGAGGTGTCAAAGTGGAAAGTGCGCCCACTTACCCCGAATGACTCTATTCATCGCATCTCTCACAACGTTGTGGAACCTGAAGGCTGATGATTCTTTGATTTGATCCGTCTATCGAGTTGGGGATCGACCAAGCGAGCGATTTCCGTCTGTGTTACCAACCTCAATGAGTCTCTCCAAGCTTTTTTCAGCGCCTTTCCAGCACACACCCACGATCTAATGGCAGACACCCATGATCAATTCTATCGTCCTTCCGATTGGATCCAATCGATCGTATCCAATCGGCAGCTCACCACACACGTTCTATTCGAACTGTCCATTCGGCAGTTCATGCCGATCCACGGCATCATTGTTAGTATCAAACTGGCAGTATCCAATCGATTGGACGTTAGAATTGATCGTGGCTGGCTACCATAACGCACCTGCGGGACTAAAAAGGTCTTTATAACAGAATCATATGATAGCGAGATTCTCGTATTAGAAATCACTAAATTGACAATTCTGAATAAGAGAATCTTGCTATGAATCATATTAAATCTATAACGACCTTTTTAGCCCCGCTGAAAACGACATAACCAAGAGAAAACGACATCGGTTTGTTTGTTTGAACGCGATAACCTCACCATAACTACCAGTCGGATTTGAAAAATTATTTCTGCATTCGATATCTAAACCTTTGAGGAAGGTTAAAGACTATTTTCACCTCAGCAGCTCGAAATGGCATCCTTTGCTGCGAGAAACCAGTGTGCAAAATCGCATTTTGCACACTGGTTTCAGTGAGGAAAAGTGATTTGAAATTCGAATGTCGTCGATTGACACGTGGTAGTGCATGGCGGTCAATCGCTAGCCTGTCTATGAAAAAAAAAACAAATAACGCACCTTTTAAAAATAAAATAGCGGGAATTTGTTTCTGTTACGCTAGTTATTTGTTGAAAATTCATAAAACAATAAAGATGAGTGAAACCAGTGGCGAATACACTAATTTATCTCCAGAGAGAAGAGTTGAGACAAAAAGTGATTGTGATGAACAAAGTTCCCTTCCTGAGAAGCACGTAGGTAAGTTCTGAACAAAACAGAAACTTTTAATTTACAAAACTACAATAACTGTTATATGTTCGTTTAATTTCTGAGAAAAATGCGTTATTTTTAAATAGATTTAAATGAATACCTATTATGGATTAGTTGCTTCATTATGTACAAAGTTGTATCTTTTATTTGTAGGTTAATGTTCTCGCTGCTGAGGTGAAAAATTTTGTGTGCTACACGAGACCAAAGTTTTTCACATCTCGTGCCTTTGAATTCCTCGCTAGACTCGGGATTCTAACGTAGAATCACTCGCTACGCTCGTGATTCAATTCTTAGAATCCCTCGTTCGCTCGGGATTCAAAATCAGCACTCGAGGTAAACATCAACTTTGCTCTCTTGTTGCACAAATAACTATTTTCATCATCATCATCATCACCATATACCATCACTACGGGGCCAAAGCCGCAAGGGCGCTGCTAATATTACCTATATCAAACTAGCAGCGCTCTCGCGGCGTTGCCGAAACAAACAATCAAACTCTTCCGCTTTATTATATTAAGTATAGGAAGATGACAAAAATATTAATGAAACGTCTTGACTTGTCGTTCAGACCCGGCGGCGCGTGGCCCCGAGACGCCGATAATCACCATCAGCCAGGGTCGGGAGCCGCCCCACTTCACCGGCTTCTTCCCGCACTGGAAACACTCCATGTGGAAGGTAACACCGCGCGCCTGTTAGTCTTCGATTGTATGTTTAGTTAACATTTCAGTTTCATAACAGTTCCAACGAGGCCCACGGAGTATTTCTTCGCCAAAGAAATATTGGCTGCTGAGGCATGGCAGAGGTCCTCTGTAAACTAGATTTCGGCTGGATATACAACGCTCGATTCTTTTTCTTCCGAAAAACATTTATAATAGCGCTTATGAGTACTTTTTTTATTCTTCTAAAAAAAGGATAGATGCCTTTATGTAAGCATAGGTAAGTAGTTGTTATTCGGAAAAAAGTCCCTTATGATTAAGCCTAAGTTTAGGCTGAACTACGATAATTGGCACGATATATCGCTTTCATTTTTGGGAGTTAGGGCCCAGGAGTAATAATCGTTTAATTCTAAATTACAATATGGTAACCTACATGGTTTGCTTCCAGGGTCACAAATCCTTCAGCGCAATAATCAGCGCACTGGAAGGGAAGGCGATTGTGCAAGGAGGCAACAGCGCGATACAGACAGGCAACACTGCGAACCGCTTCGACCAATATGAGAAATACCCTCTATCTGTGCTACGAGGACCCAAGGAGCACCTGCCGCCTGATGTCGACCCTCTTATAAAGGAGGTAAGGTCTATGGCTTAGCAACAAAACATTCGAGCAATTTTGAATAATGGTTCCTTAGGCTGAGCTCATACCTATCCGCGCCGAATTTTGGAAGTTCTGCCAGCGGACAGGTGTGCGAGGATTCATACGATTTCCTATAGAGAATTCTAAAATTCAATTCGTTCTATCTAGTCTAAAACTATTAGAGACAGATAAATCTGTTTCATGGTCCATTTCGCCTGGTTTATAGTAAAAAAAACTACATTGATTATTATTTGTGCCTACATCGTCTCAATGCAGGGCAAATGCTGCCCTTTTTTCCACTCTCGACCTTGAGCCAAGATAATTGGGCTTAGACCAATATTTAAAAAAATCTATACGAACCACTCTCTTACTCGGGAAAAGCAAACAAATGAGTTTGATAAATACATTCAATATGTGGATAATGTTGTGGGTCATACGTTTACTTGTGTCTGTATTTACTCATAACTATGTACTAACTGCATATTTATGACTGTTTACCTTCCCAAATAAATAAAATGAAATAGTGACCTTACCAATAAAAATATTTTATCTCCATTTTTATTTGCAGTTGTACCTGACACACGACGACTTCGTATCAACATTCGGTGTATCCTACAATGATTTCCGCGCCCTACCTGGCTGGAAGCAAAAAGAACTTAAGAAATCCGTTGGACTCTTCTAATCTTCATAATTAATTCTATTGGAATTTTAATCTATTATTGAATTAAAAAAATATAATACAATTATTCGTAACCATACTCTACTTCAAGAAGGCCGCTTTGCACATTATTTTACGAGGTCGGAGCTAGACCGGCTTCGCAGTCTAAACAAATGCATCATGAAATAGAATATTTTGAATTTTAAAATTTTATTCCATATATTGAAATACATACTTACATTATAGTGGTGTTGTCTTGTCACACATATATTAATTGTAAAACTGCACTGAAAAACATGTAAGCTAGAACAAAGAAAACACCCTAGTGATATGTGTACTGTGTAGTGTAGTCGTGTTGTTTCATAAAATACTCTGTACTAGTTTATACAGAAAAATCTGGAAAGGTTTAGCTTTTCCAAGTTTTTATGTTAATTTTGCAACACGTAGGTATAAATAACTGCGCTTTAGCAAAAGTTTAGAAGAGTAATCGTGGCCGTTACAATGAAACTCAAACGAGTATGTAACGCAATGACAACGTATCTTTGTAGTTATTTGGAATAAGAAATAAAACAATTTGTTATTTTTAACCTGTTTATTTTTTCACAAATTTAGCCCTTATTAACTAGGCGTTATTTAATGATAAAATCAATTACTTTATACAATATACATTTTACTTATAAAACTCAATAGAATATTGAATGATATATGTACAATAAAATAGCTACTGATACATATCCTATGCCTACTTGATATGAGGGCCGGAGCCAAGGCACGTACAGGTATCTATTCGGCACGACTAGTGACGTGTGACGTCACAGTACACAGGCGAGCTACTCGCCCACCACGGCGCGTCACGAGACGGACTCGGCGGCGAGACAAACCCTACTAATCAAGATCGCGATATCTATAGATTCAATAATATAACAACAACACTAAATATGAAATGACCTGATCTCGATGAAAATGTATTAGCGAGAAGCTACTTTAGCTTTATTATTTGAGAAGCTAGCTAGTTAGGAACTTCTAATTATAGCGATAAATAAAGTAATAGATGAAATTAATTAATAAATACTTTACACAATGGTTGAACATTGATTTAATATATTGTTATACACTGGACAATTGGGGAGTATTTCTAGTAGGCCTGTACCGGCGATAAACGCGAAAAATACTCCCGAGAAATGTCACCATTATAAAACCAGGTTTATAAAAATTATGCACAATCAGTAACAATATTATTTTAACGTATTAACATTAGTTATAAGCATGAAGAAATAACATACGACGTTGAAATTTCCAAATTACAAACGTTTTGTTAATTCTGACATTTCAAAATTTCTTTGGCAATAACCATATCCAAACGCATGAAATATATAAAAAATAACTACGACACATTATGGAATGAGATAAAATAAAAATGCAATAGCTGCCCTAATCAAAATTATATAAAAAATGCATTTCAAAAAATAATTAGTAAAACTACAATGATGTTACTACGCGAAAACTTAAGTACGTAAATTTAAAAATTCGCATTTCAGTTCGTAGAGACTAACGAACTTATAACTAGAAAGCAAAACGCCTGGCGCGGGCGAGAGACGGTCGACAGCCGATATTCATAACGTTCAATAATGTTCAGCGCAGCATTTAAACAACCAACATAAAAAAGCAAAATAATTCATGAGTAATATCGAACTCCGCGCCGTCTGCTGCGTCCGCGCCGGCGGAACGGGTCAAGCACAAAGTATGTTCAGGTCGACGTAAAACTAACATAATTCAACAAAACTCAACATAGCTTTCATTGCAGGAATGTAAACAAAGTTTAATCGATAAACAGCAATTAATATTCAACAAGAATTAAGTGTAACAATAATGCGTCGGAGGCCTGATTCAGTTTAGCACCACGGGTGTTTTCGTTCGCACGACTCTATCACAGGTGGCGGGGCGCGCCCCGAGTCCACTGGTCACCAACCACAACCGCCGACTATCTCTAATAAATATTTCGACCTGCCTCAACACTTATTGCGTTTTGTTGTCGCTAAATAAATTAGGATATAAATTACTTTAATGAATGAACGACGCCTTCCTCTATTTCATATTACTCGAAAAGCATTCAAAAGATGTCGGAAAATTTAAATTTATCACAAGCCATCACTCGACATGGTTAGAGAGTCATTAACGTGCAGCGGTGTCAATGTTACACAGCATTAATTACGAACTCTCTCGAGTTCTCGACACAAACTTTGTACTTAAAAATCACTAACAAGACTTTTGTACAAATGTTTTAATTTACAATTACATAAAAGTTTTAAGGCCAATATTCAGTGAAAGATCTACATCTATTTTAAAACTAAAGCGTTCCATAGTATAACAATGTGAGCATTGACAATATTACAGAGCAAGTTAAAACCTACCGAGTGCGTCGGCCGCCAAGACAATGCGAATGGATTAGTACTAAAATTTGTGAAATGTGAACTTTAGTGTTCTCTTTTATTCCACTCGCTCAGCGACTCACTTGGTATAAACGAGATATTTAGCTATTTAATTCACATAGGCCATCAGTTTAATAAACTACTAGTACATTACAATTTATTGCAAAAACTGGTAGTACTTTGATTTTCCTACAATGCTCGAAGCATCAGAATAATTAAATGTCTTCGTACTGCATAATTTTAGCTCCTACATAAGCTCATACAATAATTTTATTATTAAACTACAAATTGATTGCGTACCAGGAAGCCCGTTCAAAGGTCTTTTCAAATAATCATTTGAGCAAGTTGAAGATGTTAATGAGTACTATCTTAGAAATCAAAAACACACTTATGGCACTGTCTATTCGTTAGTTTGAAAATTTGACAAGTGGTCACTATAAATGTGAATGTTTACTTTAAACTTCTGAAACATTTATCTTTATAATATCATAACAGAATAGAGTGATCACATAATAATACTATTCTGTTTGTCGTACTCGATAACTAAGCAACAAATAAGTGCATCTTATTTCAATTCCTGTCTGATTTTAATATCACATGATTATAATTATTATATCAACTAATACTATCCATATTGTAAACAGTGCAAATGATGTGGATAAAAAGTGTGAATGACGTAATGCCATATTCTGCTGCCAGGAGACCCCAAACACAACAGAATACAGCTATAAGTTTGAAAAAAAAAGTTCATGAACATCTGCGTATTGAGACCTTTTTCTTTTGTTAAAGTATTAATTAAATGGAGAAGTGTCTGTTCTTTGTGTAGACTTACATCTTTACTAGATGATTTATACAGTGTGAGGAGTTAATCTTTGCCTAAAACGGGACACTGTAGTGCCTGGGACATTGTTTGAGATGGTAGTAGGCTTGCCCAGCACCTAAACCATCCTCTCAGCTTAACCAGCCATATCCACACGAAAGACATGGTCAATACGTATGGGGCTGACTAAGCCGCGGGTGTCCTTACGATATTTTCCTTCACCGTTTAAGAGCTCGTGTTAATGCGCATTTAAATATTTCGAAACGAAAAATACGTTGATGCACGCCCAGGATTCGAACCCACGACCTTCGGGATCGTGATTTTGAGCCGTATTGGCCGAGGGGGATAGTACCTCGACTTTTCTTTGTTTAATAGCATTACAATTACTGAGTGCGAGTGTGTAACATTTACAAAAAGTAAACTCCATTACAAATGAACATGATATGCAACTACAAGCCACGACTTACGCAATCACACAATTTAGTTGCCACACAAAATCGAATCATTTCCTTGCTCATTCACAATCATTTCATTGCTTTCTCTCAGAAATTTGCTCACTGTTGGTTGAAACATAAATGATGTTATAATTTCAACTTGTTCATCTAAATATGTACAGGAACAAAGTATCATGGGTTTCAGTACTGTATTCCACTGGCAAGGGATACACTATCATTAACGCATTTTGTGATCATAGCACCGGTTCTATCTGCCAGCGGTATTACATAAGTAATGTAAAAATATATTTCTCGTCAATAAAAACACATAAAAAAACAAAGTTAGTCAATTCCATTGGACTACGCGGACTTAAGTAATTATAAAATTGCATCCATAAGTACAAATTATTCATAATTTCGAACAATAACGACAGCGTCAGCTGTATTTGTAATCGAAATTTGGACAAAACACACTTAAATTTACATCATAACGACTAGCTAATTTATACAATCGAAATAGGTACAAAATTGTATAGATTCAGAACAATAAGTTTCAAACGACAGATCAATACGTACCGGCTAAGTGTATGGACATCACATGTACTTGTTTAGCAAAAGTACAACGATTAATTGATTCATGTGGTGTAGAAACAAGATATATTCTAGGCTGTATAGAATAAAGCGTTCAAAAATGTTAGTTAAATGTTGAAAGTTTATGGAGTATGGTAGTGGACGTGTGGCGCGGATCGCATGAGAAGTGGTGCGGTACCTGACGTCACTGGCGCGGCAGCGAGGCGTTTGCCGGCAGAGTGGAGCTGCGCTGAGACGCGTTCATATAGGCCGCCTTCAGATTCGACCGCATAGAATCTCTGGAATAACATAGCACGTCTTACTCACTAGAGATAATATTTCAAGGAGCGAATTGACTAAACTGGGCGAAAATTTCAATGAGCCTGGCAGCTGATTATTTGACTTCATTGAATGCGTATTACGTTGATGGTTCCTGCTAACATTACCTGCGCAAGAAGTTGGTATTGGTACAACCATGTTACCTAGTTCGATGAAATTAGTGGCTGAACATATTGAGTATATTAAAATAGAATAGATGCTACAGCACCTGGGCGAGAGCTCGGACTACGCTTACCGGTCACACAACCTGTACCAAAACTTGGACCATGGTTACCATACTAGTGATATATAGATCGAGAATTTGGACTTAGGTTGTTAGTATCATTTCCAAGGCAAGAGTTTGGACCAGGGTTTGGCAAACTTATCTGGGGCCGAATAAAACCTATAAAATGTAATGTAGGCCAGGTTTTTTTTTTACTTGTTTATTCATAGAACACAAAAAAAATGGTGACGATTATGCAAGTGTCTACATTTATTTTAGAGACTATTTTAGACGAGTACGGATTGAGTACGAATGTTGGCGCGGCGCCCCGGCCGGCGGGCCGGATTGAAATAGCCGGGCCGTAGTTTGCCCATCACTGATCTGGACGATAGTCACCGGCAGTGCTTCTAGATTCACTTTAATTAGAGAAGATCTAAAATACAGTAAGTATTTTAGACTTTTCTACTGTATACTGTAATGATAAAATACAGTGTATGGAACATACTGTATTTAATTTTCATACAAATAGGTAAGTACCTAGCTTTATGTCTAAAATACTTATAGTGAATCTACTGTAATTACAGTGAATCTGGAAGCACTGGTCACCGGTAACATTACCTCGGTGAGAGCTTGGTACATTACCTGGGTGATAGCTTGGTACATTACCTGGGTGATAGCTTGGTACATTACCTGGGTGATAGCTTGGTACATTACCTGGGTGAGAGCTTGGTACATTACCTGGGTGATAGCTTGGTGTGGTCGTGGTGCGGGTGGTGCGCGGCGCGGTATCCGTACCGCTGTACTCTCCGCGCGAGGCGCGCCACCCAGCGCCGCTGGTCGGGCGCGGCGGGCGCGAGTAGCAACAGTTCCCGCGCTCGGTCCGCGTGCAGCTTGCACGCCGCCACGCCCTCGCCCTCGCTTATGTGCTCCGCGTGGATCTTCATCCGACACCCTGGAACCACGATACAGTTATTCTATGGTATACCAGCTGCGCAGACAAGGTTAACCGCGGTTAGGTATTTATATACGTAAAAACCAAAATAAATATTTAAATGCTCGATAAAAAAAATTTTTCGTTTAAAATTAATTAAATTAAATTAATTTTTTGAAAAAGTAACCCACGTGTTCATCCGATGTTTTCAAGTTTCACAGCATGAAGAAGTAATAAAGATACATACAGACTCACAAACTTTCGCATTTAGTTCATAAATAGCTGCATTTTCAACTTTAATATAGGAAATTATGCCATGGTTATTTGTGATTTAAATCTCCTATATCTTAAGTCATCCAAATTATTTGCACCGTTTTATTTTTGTTAGTAAGACGTAGTAGAATGAGACAGCAGATGTAACTTACGGCGGCACTCGTAAGCGTGAGGGGGACGGAACATGTTCCACAGCGGACGTGTGCACACCTCGCACGCGGTCGGAATGTGGTAAGTTATGCTCACTAGATCGTGCCCTTTGTGTGCCACTGTGTTTCCTGGTAAAAAGAAAGAAGATAAATAAATTCTAAGGAAAATGATTTCTGCATTTGATAGCTGAACTCTTGGGGAAGGCTCCGATAGCTTTTTGTTCACGGATGGGCTTCCATCGCGGATGTTTTCGAAGATCTGCTGAATCGCCATGCAGGTCAGACGGGTGAACCGTAACGAAAAGGCCTATATCGTCTTGACTTGTTCATTCCCAAACTCTTGGAGATGTCATTTTTAACTTATATACAGTTAGTTCGCTGACACGACCTTAGTTTGCATCAGGGCATCATTACCATCATCATAGGCAACTCAAATAATAGCCCACTGCTGGTTTTTCAACCGAGCTAAGTATCACATATACTTTAGGTCGATCGTTAAAGTGGAAATATGTTTTTTTTTGCCAATATGTCGTTCAAAAATGAAAAATAAGCCTTTTAACTTTAAATGCGACTTGTTTACCTGTGTGGTCGGAGCCGTCAGTGGGCTGGTCAGTTTCTCCCGGCCGTCTCGCTTCACCTTCGCCCGCGTATAGCAGTTGGAAGATTCGAGGGATATCTTTCGCATCCGCGCGAATTACATCGCCTTGCGTCACAGACCGCACGTGGAACACTTTGCTGTAATCAAATATTTTAGTATAAGGCTAAATACTTAAATTTTACAACAATACGAGAGAATTTCGCGTCAGGTTTCAAAGAAATATTGGGCAGAATTAAACTATAATTTTGATGAATACGAGCTGAGCGTAGGATCAAAATACAATTTAATTTAGTGCAATCCACTTATAGTACATTCATTCTAGATTTTTTAGCGGCAAAATTAATAATTAAGTTTTGATGCTGGTGTGTTATACCTATAGGTGAGTACATTAAAAAAAACAACTCTCCCTCCCCCTCCACCTTCAGCGTCACCCCTCCCCCCCTTGAAAAGTGTCCCGTTTTACGAATTTTCTCAATTTTCAGGAAAACTATACAAGCTATGACAAAATGGTCAAAGACAAAATTAGTTATTAATAAATTACCTACAAATAAATACTTTCATTTATTTTGATACGAGTTATAGTTTTCAAGCTATAGAGCGTCAAAGTTTATTAAAAATCTGCGCTTAGCAAATACACAGGAAACAGCAATATTTGTTATTTGTTACAATTAATGCGTTTATATATTGTAATTATTTTTTAAAATAAATCAGTATCGTCATACTTATCTTTTAAAGTTTTTAACCGACTTCAAAAAAGGAGGAGGTTCTCAAAATTCATCGAAATCATTAATTATTTTATTTTTTTTGTGTTTTTTTTTGTGTATGTTCAGCGATTACTCGAAGACGTTTGGACCGATTTGAAAAATTCTTTTTTTATTTGAAAGGGTATACTTTCCGATTAGTGTCCTAAAAATTTGGAAAGGATCTGTTGAGGATCTTCGGAGCTTTTTCTACTTGTTCGTATGCGGCATCCGGGTTATTGAAAACGTTTATCCTACCTTGCAAGTCGATTTTTTTACTAAGAAGAACAGACTGAACCTTTCCTTTGCTGTAGAATGCTGATGCAGTATCGCAACCACTTATTGTGGCAATGTATAAGCGCATTAATTGTAAGAAATAACAAATATTACTGTTTCCTGTGTATAATGTTCATTTTTGCTAGGCGCAGATTTTTGGTAAACTTTGACGCTATATAGCTTGGAAACTATAACTCGTATCAAAATAAATGTTTGTATTTATTTGTAGGCAATTTATTAAGAACTAATTTTGTCTTTGATCATTTTGTCCTAGCTTGTATAGTTTTCTTGAAAATTGAGAAAATCTGTAAAACGGGACACTTTTCAAGGGGGGGAGGGGTGACGCCGAAGGTTGAGAGGGGGGGAGAGTTGTTTTTTTTAATGTACTCACCTATAGGTATAACACACCAGCATCAAAACTGAATTATTAAATTTGCCAAATTTTCCATACATTGAAATCTAGAATGAATGTACTATTACCTCAGATCTAGAATCATGACAGGGTCTGTCGTGTTTTGCTTATCACTCTCTGTATTGTAGAAGATGATTTTCTTAGAAGAGACGACGACGTATTGCCGTTTCCAGCCGTGCCGCTTGATGTTCTGTTTGAGAGGGATCGAGAGCCAGCCCTCGAGCGTCTGTTCCGTCTCGCCGTCCTCCGCGTCGGCAGAGGATTGCGACGCCGTCTCGCTTGTCAGAGCGGCTAGTTTCTCTTTCAGTTGCTCGATTTCTACATCTTTGCTGTCCACCTGAAAAAAAAAATAAAGTTCAGTTTGTGTTCTGTAATTCTTTATTGTATTTGTATTTTTTGTATTTATTGTACACATAAGAACATTTACAAATAAGACTTTAAAAAAGTACATGTACAAAGGCGAGCTTAACCCTAAAAGAGTTTTCTACCAGCAAACCTTGGAGTATAGAGAAAAGCTATTGACAAAGGTGGATGCAATGTGTACCCATATTAAATACCTATATCAAATAAGGTACCTAAATAAAATATAATATGAATATGTGTTCATGTGGACAAAACGTAAAGAATCCTTCCTGCTAATTTTATGAATGCGAAAGTTTGTGAGGATGTATGGATGTTTGTTAGTCTTTCACGCAAAAACTACTTAACAGATTTTAATTAAATTTGGAATAAATAGTTTATGACCTGGAATAACACAGGCTACTTTTTATCTGGGTTGATATTTCGCGAGAGAACCCGCGAGCGGAAGCTAGTCGGCTAAATTTGTGCGCTAGAGACAGAACAAGAGCAGGGTCAATGTACGAAATGATTTCGGACGCGCGACCGGACTTTAGCAACTACAAGTGATCACTTTGAAGCCCTAGAAAAACAAACAATCCAACTGTTTGTTTGTGGTCAAACACGCTGTAATGGTTAAATGAATTGCAATGAAGCTTGACTTAGCATATAAGTTGGCCTATACTTGCGTAAAGGTAGTTTTTTTTTAATATTTATCGAATAGAAGTGGGCCTTTAGCTAATATTTGCCTAAGGGGAATATGTGGGCGTTGTTGTTTCACTTGTAGTATGTCTTATCAAGACTTTATTATCATAATATTATTTCTCATTGTCAGCCGTGTTGGCCGAGTGGCATAGTGCCTCCACCTTGGATCTGAAGGTCGTATATGGTGGGTAGTATTTCAACCAACCATCAATGGATTTATGGTTTCAGCAAGGCGATTTACATTTATTACTTTTTTTTATTTTATTAATTTTCATATAAGTAATCTGTGTGTGTGTGCGTATGCGTGTGTGTGTCGGATAAACGTTTTTCTATTCTATTACAATAATGTCCTCTCAGCGGACATTATACAGAGATACAGTTTCTTAACTAGTTCGGGGGCTGGTGAATACCAAACGCGCTGGACATCGTTCTCTGTTGTTTGACACCCCCATCTAGTATTAGTATAGTTTTACGGTTGTCTGGAAGAAATCGCCATGAGCGATAAGACACATGTAGGACATTGTATCTCGAAAAATAGCCTAGAAAATTTTGTGAAAATTGTGTCCTCAATAAAGTTCTTATTTATTTGTTTTATTATTGTTAGGGTTAGGTTGAAATCGAACATCCAACCAACCGGTAAGACATTATGGTCATTAGACTATTAGCGTCACGTTACATACCTCCATAGCAAGTCGCATCCGCGTAGTCTGTTCATCCAACAACTGCTGCTGGCAGTCTTGCAAGTCGCGCTGTAGCTTCGATATGTGCTGGTCAAACTTCTCTTTCTCTCGAGTGAGCTCCTGCTGTAATTTGCGGTAGTCCTTGTCTTTGCGGACCGACATCTTGCCTTTGTTCTTTGTTGTGGTCGGATTCATGTCTTTTCTGTAATAGAAAAATGAGGGTACATCACAAAAAATATATTGCTATTAAATTCTTCGATCTTCCTCGTGATATCTCATTATTATATCAACATAAGACTAAGGACATCTTACAATTAAAAATATTTCTCATTGAATAATTTCAACGAGAAATATTTTAAATTACTTAACTTTTACTATCATGTTAAATTTTAAGATTTATTTTCATCACAATATTTTGCCAGTTTACAAACTCGCTATATTTGTAAGTAATGTTTATCCAGTGCAGAGCCGTGTTGGCCGAGGGGTATAATACCTCGACTTTCGATCCGAAGGTCGTGGGTTCGAATCCCGGGCGTGCATCATTGGATTTTTCGTTTCGAAAAATTTATATGCGCATTAACACGAGCTTTAAACGATGAAGGAAAACATCGTGAGGAAACCCGCGGCTTAGCCAGCCCCACACGTATTGACCAAGTCTTTCCTGTGGATATGGCTGGTTAAGCTGAGATGATGGTGTAGGTGTCCCGATGAGTGTAGGCAAAGATTGCCTCCTGACACTGTATAAATCATCTAGTAAAGATGTAATGGCCTAAGTTTTTATTATCCGGTGAACAAAGTGAATAGTGAACCTGTTCATAATCTCAGCGAGCTTGTTGACAGCCTGCTGCTTGAGCATGATCTCTGAGTTGAGTTTCTTGTTGAGTCGCTCCACGTCGTCCTGTAGACGCGCCAGCGTCGCCACGCGCTCCGCCAGCGCCGTGCCGCCGCGACGCAACTCTTCTACCTCCTGGGGGGAATTCATATACGTTTAGGACTTATTTCACCATCTCAGCAGGCTGATTATCTAACTTGTCTCAAACCTCGAATTGGTCTCAAACTGTCAAAATGATCGCGTAGGTATCTTTTGTCGCGTCCGGTCTCGTTGAAATGAGAGTGACAGAGCTAATCGCGTAGTCACCCCCACACCTCATTCCCACGTGAGATTTGGCTCGACTCCCTCCCCCCTAAAAGCCTTACGTAATGAATGGACGCCCCCTTTTTCTGTAGGTTGATGTACCTTTATTTGCAGGTAGTGGTTTACAGTGGGTTCGAATCCTGGCCGTGCATCAATGGATTATTCGTTTCGAAAAATTTATATGCGCATTAACACGAGCTCTAAACGGTGAAGGAAAACATCGTGAGGAAACCCGCGACTTAGTCAGCCCCGTATTGACCATGTCTTTCCTGTGGATATGGCCGGTTAAACTGAGAGGATGGTATCTCAACATTGTCCCAGGCACTACAGTGTCCCGTCAAGTGTAGGCAAAGATTGCCTCCTGACACTGTATCAATCATCTAGTAAAGATGCAAAGGCCTAAGTGGTTTACAGTAGCACCATTGTAGGCACAACAAGTTGTATGCGTACCTTTCTCTGCAGGTCTATGGTGGCTCTGTTCTCGTGGTCCCGGTCCCTCCAGCCGGCGAGCGCGGCGTCGCGCGCCTCCAACTCGGCGCGATGCTGCGACGCCGCTTCGCGCATCTCCAGATCTTTCATCGTTTTCTCCTTTTCAAGCTCGCCGACAGTCTCTTCTGCTATCGATCTGGAAACAAAAATATCATCATCTCATATCATCATCGAGATCTGTGGCGCAGTGGGTGAAGACCCACCTGAGACGCAAGAGGTTCGATCCCCGCCGACAAATGTTTGTGTGATCTGCAAATATTTGTCATGTGTCTGGGTGTTTTATAGGTATAATAATAAGCATTGTATTTACAAAAAAGCTAAGCAGCTTTACTCTGGGTCTTTTGCTTTCAGGTTTTACCCTGTACGGCAGCTACGTCGTTCATCCATCTGGGGGGGTAGTATGCCAAGAGGTCAACAAAATATGCAATTGTCAAATATGTAATTAAAATAGGGTTTATTTACAGATACTAATCTACAACTGGGATCCTAGTAGTACTTATAAGGTCTTGGTTCTAGTGTATTTTTGTTATGTAAATAACATGACTGTGCAAAACAATAGTCTTGAACAATTCCGATTATTATTCATTTCATATTTAGAAATACACAGATGTGATTTTGATGCATTAATAGGAGATTTTGCGGTATGCGTAAAACAGATGGCGAAAACGCCCATTAGCCGAGTCAACCGGTCTTTCAAATCTAGTTCTTCTTTATTTTTTCTTTAAAGATATAAGAAAGTAATGTCACCTGGCGATTGAAGCGCTCATGGCGTATCTTGCTTAGACGTTTTTGATCGATCGTTGAAGTTATTCAAAGTTGTGCGCGGTCACAATTTTGATGGGTGACCGCAAGTGGCATTACGAGCTGAGCGCTTTCGTGCTACGGAGGGCATGTTAAATTGTCGGTCCCAGCTTTTAAGTCGTTAAGCCATGACAAACTCCGTCACCAGAGTTGGCCACTTGCTCATTCGAACTTGCTCGCTTACCTGGCGATGGCCTCTGAGTCCGCGCGGGCTATAGCCAGCTGCAGCTGATGCAGCAGACTAGCCCGCTCCTGCTCCAGGTCTCTAGCCGAGCGTGTGCTCTCGTCCATCTGCTGGCGGACCTCATTGACCTGGCTGCGGTACATGTGGCAGTAGTGCTGCTCGTTCTCCAGCTGGGAACGCAGCTCCTCGCTCTGATGGACAAATTAATTCGTATTTCAATAAAATTAACGTATTCGGCTTAAAATAAACAAGGGAAATCATTGATATCGCACCCTAAAACCTCGACAGTTGAAAAAGTTTCTTTTTAAAGACTTTTTCTGACATGTGAGTTCACTCTTTCACGTTGACAAATTTTCCGTGCGATTTAAATCTAAAGGCGCATCTAACTATACTTTATCAATGTGGCTGATGACGTAGCGTAGCGATTCGTTTGCTGAAGAATCATCTAATAATGTATAATATAATAAGGCAAATATATTTTGACTTATATTTAAATTAAAACCCCGCTTAAGTAAGAGTAAAGTCTAAATAACCTAATTATCCAAAATGTATTGATATTATTATTTTAATTTTTTAAATAAGCAAGCAAACATTGATTCAATTCAATAAATAAAAGAATACACACAGCATACTTGAAGACAAACATTTCGCAGAAGTGATACAATCAAGATTCAACAAAACAATCATAAACAATAGACGTAAAGTAGTATTTTATACTGCAACAATATTAGTCCCACTTGAAGATGACCAGGAAATTAAACAAGTACAACGCATTCCTGTATATTAATGGGTGTCAAGATCATTACTGTAGTATTTTATAAGCATGCTATATTGCCAAGGCCCAATGTGTACGCGCTTGCGACCGATCTAATAAAAACATCTTTTCATATTGAAAAATATGGTACGAGAAGGCACGCTTGCTTTTTGCGTGACATCGATCGCTCTGTTCGAGCTTTTACGACTTTCATGCGTAACCTTTTAAAGTAAAATGTTACTATCGATTTTATATAATTTTAACGTAACTGACGGAGGGTTTTTTGGGTTTATTGTCATAATCCCCACTAAGAATAACGTATTTTTTAGCCCACTAATAAAATTCAAATGTATAAATCAAAAGACAAAAAAAAAATATATTTGTTGCTTGTTTTCACTTTTTGTTTGTACGAGTATTTGTAAGAGTATGTACTATTTTCGTTTTAAAAGCTATATCAAGCTATAAACTTATAAAGCTATAACATTAGGTGTCTATAGAGCATCGAGCCCCCACTTCAGATTCCAAGAATATTATCAAAGTATTGACAAAGCATCTATGTACAACATTCTAGGAAGCAGGCGCCTATCCATTATGTGTGTATTTTACGATTAGTCTTGAGCTATAATAGTCAGTGCATTACATTTTGATTTGCCACTTACGTATACTTGCATGAAGTGGAAATACGATACCTATGATAAAAAAATATATTTCTTTAAAATGTTTAGTAAATGCGTGTCTAATTTCAAAACATTTCTTTAAAAACTGCAAGGTCAACAATTTCTAATTTCAGTATATTTTTACAATTATGTTTTTTATGTCTGCATATATTGTACCATCATTCATAATCGTTAAGTTTTATAGCGTTTTATACAACTTTAGAACGTTAAGCATTGAAAATGTTTTATTGTGTACTTGTACGCAAAGATAATTCTATCTACAGAATGAATCTTAAAAGTTTGTGTCATAAATATCAAGGTCGGCGATGAATACTTTTCATACTTGAGTTCGTGAGCCAGCGAGAATGCAATATACATAATGTTGTTATCATGCTCCATCTAGATATATACCTACGGCACACCAAACCGCACAATAATTTATGTAAGTGCACAAAACCATGAACTTAGTAGGTATCTAATATTGTAAAAAATGACGTTTCGTTTTTATGAACATCTAGCTATTCATTAGGATTAACTTTAAAAAATAGCTTTTAAACCTGAATAACTCCATAAATAGATCATCGACATAATAGGCAACATGCGTCTGATTCAAAAGCGGGTTAAACGTATTTTTCTATGAACATTATGGCTTTAGAATTATGTGTGTGTAATTATTTTTTAATATTATTTCATTTTCGCTTAGAAATTAGAAATTAAAAAGTGCAAAAATATAGTGGGAATTTCATAAGACTTGAAACGCAACGCTATTTGTCACGTATGCTGTGACGTCACACTCCTTCAAACTCGACAGAAAGTTTTTTTTTCTACCTACAAGCGCGTGTAATTTTGCTGACTTGTGACGTCACGTCCGTTTCAAGTGCATGAAAATGTTGATAAATTTTAAAAATTATTTTTGTTATAAAATTTTAGTTTTTCGGCGCTGGAATTTTTGTTACGGTTATTTGACGATATAACCTATCGTATAAAATCATAAAAAAAATTGATGCATATTGCCAATTATCATATTCCTTGAAATAACTTGAGTAAATATTCTGATTATTGTTCAGAACACGAATGAGTATGAGTCGTTGTAGAAAAACCGCTGTGTAGTTAGTTACAAGTTACGTGGTAGTGTGTTTATTTATTTGGGGACATCTTTTGCGCACACGCATGTATAGCTCGTATAAGGCAAATGCTGTTCGCGTGTGTGCATGTTTGACTACAATGACTCACTATGTCGTAATGCCGGAGGACAGTCTATTTCGGCGCGATGAGATTATGATTAATTCAAAAGAAACAGTAGGGAATTTGATAAAACCATTTGTTGATATGATTGCGTTTTACACGCTCAAAACTTATGTAGCTAGATAAGATTATGGGAAAGTAGGATGTGATGACTTCAGCTTCTTCATTCACTATCATGATAAAGCGCTTTGGTGCGGAGCTTTCTAGATTATTTCATAATGTAAATAAATTTTTCGATTACTTGTTTTGTATATTTATATCCTTAAGTATTCGTGAGACCATCCTAAGCATAACGGCTGACGTCAATTCATTCATTATTTTAAATATTAATTGAATGTGTGATTATTCGACTTTTACGAAGGCCATTATGGGCATAGCGAATTATTTCATAGAAATATGTTTGTAAACATGACCTCAAGCTAGGCCTAGGTGTACGTGTATTGACATCATGATGACACCATCGCATCGTTTTTAGATATAATGCCACAAATATTCTTTAGCGAAATCTCTGATTCATACATGACGGTGTTGACCTGCAATCCGTTACATTACACTCAGGTACGTGTCATTGGTAAGTTCTCGCGAAACATCTTTCATTGTTTCACTTTAATTAAAGATGTTCATTGTCAAAAACAGTAACTCAAGTAAGAAGTATTTTTTATATTTTTAAAATATCTCATGCATGAATGTGTCAAAACACCGTTTCTACATAATATGTGAAGGAGAGGTGAAGGTTAGGACACACGTAGTCGGGAATGTCTCCCGTTCAAGCTCGAGATGTCTCGATCGATTTGACAGGCATGCTCCAGCCACATTAACATATTTACTGGTGTCTTTCTGTTCGACATCATCACACGCAACATAAGATATGATACAGATATATTCTATTTTCGTTTGAAATAAATATTTTATTTAGTAGTATCTAATCTACTAGTCTATTAAAATAGCAAATACCTGTCGTTTTAAGTAACATCGAAGGTGAACTATGAATTAAAAAATATAAAGTTAACAATAATTAATTTATCTATTGCCGTAATTCCCTTCTCTCGTTACTACTACTACTAAAATAAACTTATAAAAAAACTACTCATCCTAGCGAATTTATTTGGGAGATGCCTTTGCCTTAAAAAGAGACAGTATGGGCTAACTAACAGTAATGGAAGGCAAGTTATTTACGAGGTTTCATGCGGTTCGGATAGTGTAATATTTTCTTACACTGTCCCAGCGATTTTACTATATTATAACTCTATCGCACCTTAACTAATCTAAGCACAGTTCATGACCCATTTGGCGCTGGCAGCAGCTAGTTTTCTCTATAATTCATAGTGATGGAGAAAATGTGAGAGCAACATCATACTGCATATGTTGTCCTATACTATATTTGTCCTCTGCACAAGCGGCTAGTTACCCCAATATTTCATAAAGAGCGGTGCAGATAATGCTAGGTACAACGCATCTCTAAGCGGTGCTACTCCTCTTTAGCGCTTTAGTGTTCAACTCACCCTAGCATAGTGCATGTCCCGCTCAGCGCTGGCAGCGGCTAGTTTCTCCGAGGTTTCGTGCAGCGCGGTGCGGATAGCGTGCAGGTCGCGTGCTCTTGCGTCTCGCTCTGCCTGAGCGGTGCGCGCGGCGGACTCCGCGGCGCTCACTTCGCCGCTGACGGCGGCGCGCGCTGCCCGTTCCTGTTCTAAAGCTGCAGCTAGGCCTATGACCTGGATACAAACATTTTACATGAAACTTACTGTTACTTATTCATGCAAGAAGCTCAAGTAATATAGACTACTAAATGCTGATTCAGATTGTTTTCATATCGTCAATGTAGGTACACTGTAATATGTTTAATGTAACCTTTATAAACTGAAGGTATGAGTAATACCTTTTCGCTTTCCTGCCGGTGTTCGCCCTCTAGTTTCTGCAGGCGTTGCTGCATCTGTCGATAGTCCACACTGAGCATGGACATCTGACGCTCCTTCTCCTGGCAAGAGGACTCGGAGCGTTGTCTTGCCACTTTCTCCTCGTTGAGCTTGTTTTGAAGAGCTGTGTCATAAAATTTATGAAAAGATAGCTGCTTACATAAATTTATGAGACGAAATAATGAGGTGTATTGTAAACTATGCAGTAGGCAGATAAAATTACTAGATTGTAATAATGAGTTACTTACGGAAAAATTTAAGGAATAAAAATCATTTTGAAACATTAAAGGTATCAAAAATGGAATGTTCAATCCAAGTCTACTGAAAATGAAACGGACTGGCATGGATGAACTAGGAATTTTACAAAGGAGGGGAAGGAGGGTGAAAATAGCAAACACAACTATACCTTTAAATATTACTTCCAATGCTCCTGAGGCATGCAAAAAGTGAAGGTTTGTATAATATTTTGAGGACAATTTGTAGTAGCTCAAATTGTGAGAGGATAATAGCAAGAGCTTCACTCGAGAGGTAACTAAGATCATACAAACAGAACAGATGTTGCATATTTACCCTTGACAAGTTCCAGATTGGCTTCTTGCTTGGACAGCAGTTGCGAGCGCTGTGTGTCCTGGTGCGCGCGCAACTCCTGTTGGTAAAGGTGCTGGGCAGCGCGCAGCTCGTGCGCCAACGAGGCACATTCCTTCTCGAGAGCAGACACTCGCTCGGTCAGCTGCCGGTTATCGGACATGATTTGAGCCAAACGGGCGGACGAGCGCTCCAATTCAGCGTGCGCCGCGTTAAGTCGACTGGTCGCCTCCGCCACGGCAGAGTCGGAACGCAGCTTGGAAGCCTTCATAGCGCTCAGCTCTTCCGTAAGAGTGCACCGCTCTCTCTCGAGAGCCTCTCGCTGCGAGCGCAGGCTGGCCAGCGTCCCGTCGTTGACGGCCGCGGCGGCCGCCTGAGCGGCTGACAGCTCGGCCGCCTGCTTCCTCGACTTGGCCGCGGCTTCGGATTCGTGTTTCAACTTCTCACGCAGCTCCGAGAGCTGCTTTTCAAGAGCGTTGAATTTATCGTTGTAATTTTGCAAGTTAGATATCTCTTTCGATCGTTTGCTTTGTTCCTCTTCTAGGCGACGCTTGGCATCGAAGAGGTTGGCTTCAGCTTTCTTTCTAGCGTCACACTCGACGTCAGCCTTTCGTTGAATCTCTTTCAAGTCGTGTCGGAGCAGAGCTATCTCCTTGTCGGCGTCGGCTATCATCTTTTTGTTCCTTGTCTCTCTTTGAGCGAACTCGTCCAGTTGAGCACAAAGAGTCGTCTGATTATCTTCTAACTTGCGTCGCCCATCTCTTTCCCTTTCGAGTAATTTCTCGAGCTGTAGTATCGCCTCGGAGCCGACATTGTTGATGTGATTATTAGAGATTGTATCGACAACATCGGCCGCCTTTAACTTTCGACTACAAAGTTGATAATCGCCATTATAAGTGAAGCCGACGAATGGTAAATGGTTTCCAACAAACGCTTTTGGCACTGGAAATGATTCGTCCAGAGCATCCGATTTTTCGATGTCATCAAAATTCCTAGTGTCATCATCACTGGATAATTCTGGTACAACTGGAGGCACAGAGTCTCTCAAGTTCTCAAAGCTCCACTGGTCATTGTTGAAGAAAGGATGGAGTTTGATCTCATCTACACTGTTCTTTCCCAATCTTTTAATTCTGTCAGTTAGTAAACCTCTAATGAGAGATTTAGCATCTTTTGATATTTCAATATCATCGGGAAACTGCAACGAGTTTCTATGATCCATGATCTTCCCGTAAGTGCCTACTAAGCTGTCTGCGTAAAAGGGAGGATCACCTATAAGCATTTCATAGAGGAATATTCCCACAGCCCACCAATCGCACTCCCTACCATATACACCTTCACCATTTTGTGATTGCAAAACTTCAGGTGAGATGTAGTCGGGAGTGCCCACTGCATTACTGGCTCTCACCAGTCCATCGGGCCCCATCCTCATGCAGGTGCCAAAGTCTGCCAATTTTAAGTGACCATATTTATCTATCAACATGTTATCTGGCTTAACATCCCTGTGTACAAAACCCATGCCGTGAATTACATCTAGTGCTAAGACAATTTCCATCGTGTAGAATTTGGCCCACTTCTCTGGTATGTCATAGTTGGACATGAGACTAACAAGATCACCACCAGGCATGTAGTCCATCACCATATAGAGATACTTTGGATCTTGGAAAGCAAAGTGAAGTTTTAGTATCCATTCAGAGTTTGCATGAGCCATAATGTGTCTTTCCTCCCAAAAGAATGTGGAATCTGATCTTTTGATCATTTCTACCTTACTGAGCAGCTTCATGGCAAAAACTTGTCGTGTTGACTGGTGTCTGACTAGTTGCACTTCGCCAAATGCCCCACGGCCAATGACCTTGATTAGATCAAAGTCTGATGCCTTCATCCGTAGATCAATTACATCAGAGGCAAACTCTTCATCTAAAACAACAGAAATGCATAACTTATGAAATAGTGCCAGAATGAGACATTCTTGAAACCTTAAATATCTTTATTTTAATTGCACTAAGTATCAATTTATGTAGCATTTAAATTAGTGTTTCCCTTCTGACAGATACCTACAAAATTGCTAAATCGACTGAATGGTTGTTAGAGACTTTGAACAGATAGATATTTTATGAGCTCTTTAGTTTGATGAAAGTCTATGTTACAGCATAATGGTAGATAACATTACTGATTTGATAACAAGTCCAAGATGATAAGGCATGTAAACATGTTTGTTGTTGTACTTGTATGCAAGTTAAATGCAATAATCAGGCTACTAAGTGAACATGTAGTCTTACCTTATGGTCAGAAGAAGCAAACTGTGCAAAAATACACTGTAAAATTTATCTATGTACCTACATAGTTTACACCAATACTTGCCCAAGTCTGTGAAGACCTGAATCCTTGTGAAGTATTAGTGCAAACTCAACCTTATTATTCTCATGATTTGATTAAATATTTAGAAAAATATACCGAATATGATTCAACAATTTTAGGATATAGTGATCAGGTGATGGTAATAGTTTATTAAAATGATAGGTAATTTGTAGTCTGTAGTAGAATATGGTCGTGGGTAAAGCACTCACAGCGAGTGGTGTAGGCCTCTACGTTCTTCATCCGGCGGATGGCGGGGTGGTCGCAGTCCGAGACGAGCGCCACCACGGTGTCCAGCAGGCCGTCCACATTGCCGATGGAGCGCGGGTCACACAGCCGATCCTCCACGGCCCGCAGCCGCGCTCTTCGCTCCTCATCCTTCACGTTCTCCATACCGACCGCGCTACTCACGTCCGCTGCCACTGCCGCATTTACACACCGTACATTCTCCCCAATACTCTCCCCTCAAGAAACACCACTCTCATCACGACACATCAACCGCTCGCCAGCCCCGCTCTGCTGTTGCGACGGCTCCACCGAAAACTTATGCTACGCACACGAAATGTTTCTCATTGTACAAAAATTCTGTTACTACAGCTCAGAATGACAGCAGATAAAGGTGGTTCTCACAACAAAGCATATGCACCGTTGCTCACACAGCCGAACGATAACACATATTTATTGATATCTAGTGATTTGGAATTGCGCACTAATACTAATTTATGTACGATATTGGCACAACATGGGAAATTCTAGGTAAATTCGTGAATAAAACCGCTCGCTTGACTGATGGATGATCGAACACATCGAACGTGAAGTTACTGCGAAATGCGAATCATGAAGGTTTCATTCATTCAATTCCACAGCTAAAATTTGCAACGATGTTCATACTATTTCTATAATCTCTATTTGTTTACCATAGACAGATCGACTTGTTTCTTCTACATTATAGAGTAGGATCCAGCACTGAAGGCTGATACACAGATTAGGTAGAGATACTACGTATCAGATGGAAATGTCGGGAACATTTTAGTGTGGACTTGTGTTCACAGATTATATAGATGTTACTCGCTCCTGATTGGCTATCAGAAAACGATGTATGACGTTTCTTTTTTTTTTCTGCTACACCGGCACCGAGCAGAATTGTCATTCTACCAAACAAATTAATTTGGTAGGATTGCTTTTTTCATTCAATATTTCTAAGGCATTGATCTCAATGTGTACTATTGAGATCAATGCCATAGTAGAGGTCAGTGGCCTAAGGGAAAGAAGGTGTTGTTGATAGAAAACAACGAAACATAGTTAATCATTTATTATTATTTTTTAATTTTTTTCTTAACACTACATAGTAGGTATAGGTATTGTATAATAAACAAAGTTGCTTCCCGCTGTCTGTCCCTATGTAAAAAAAAACATCATCAAAATCCGTTGCGTAGTTTTAAAGATTTAAGCAATGCTTAGATCTTTAAAACTACGCAACAGATTTTGATGCGGTTTTTTTAATAGATAGAGTGATTCAACAGGAAGGTTTATATGTATAATACATGCATAATATAGTACCTAGAGAAACACTGATAAATCTTAGGTTTCTGTGATGTGTGATGTGACCAGTGTGTCTCGTTCTCGTTCTCGAAATCTCGTTCAAACTCACGTTTCTCAACAAATCACTGCATAAACAATCGAGCCACTTTTTGAGTCTGATTACACTACACACTGGGAATATGGAATACAGCGGCCTTTCGCAAATTTGTACAACCTGGTACAACACAAGTTAACACAACACATAAAATACATCGTAGGTACTGAAGGTACAAACCGTTTGCAGCTATTATGGAACAGAAATAGGCGGGGAAAATCAACAAACTAAATACACAATGATCGTTAGACATTAGACCGCAGAGCACAGACTACCCACATCCACAGAGATACCTACCCTCAAAGATCTCAATCATTCATTGACATTGACATTGTCATTAAAATAGCAACTCATTCGGAATCGGAAGAGTTGAGGAGCGGAGAACGAAATGTCATACATCGTTTTCCAATCAATTTCCAATCAAAGCACAGATTATATACAAGTCCAAGCTTCTGACTAGGAACATTTCTACCCGTGGGCTGATAGACACGGAGCTGCTATCGCAGAACTAGGTTGTGTAAAAAATTACTAATTGTCCAACTAAGGCTTGAACAATTATAATTATGCTAGTTTGTACGTTCGTTAACTCTGCACACCAGAACAACTGAATGACCTTGACAAAAAGAGCTTAATAAAGTAAATAAAACAATTAGTTCCCGCTTTTTCCGTAGGGCTTGAGTGCTAAATCCTACACTAGCTTCACTGCAGTGAACACTTGTTTGAATATAAAGGGCGCTTTACATTCACAACCCAGAAGCATGAGTGTGGAGCTGATCCTCATATTCTTCACGTGTTTTCGTCTTGTTCTCCGATTGTTGTCGGTTTTTTTGCGCGAGACAAAGGAGCGCGAGAACGTGAGAACAGGCGAGAACGTGTATTGACACCACACTCGCATGTTTCTCAGTTACTAGCGAGCTGCCGATTGAAACGGTTGTATTGTGTACTGCAAGGCACGTCCATCGTCATTGAGCGTGAGAACTAATAATAATAATAATAATAATATAATAATAATAATAATAATAATAATAATAATAATACGGCGGGTGCCATAGTATCCAGTTTTCCCAGTAACCAGTCCACTACCATCCCACCCCCATAGCCCATTAGTAGTTTTCCATATTTGCAATAGTCCTGCACAGACCGGGGGCTGCCTCTAAAAGCATTTCTATAGTGTCATACAGGGTAGTCACCGGAATGTGTGTCCATCACAAAAGATCAAAATTGTCAAAAGGGCCTCTGTGTGTTGGCTTCGGCCCCATGCATGCCTGTCAAAGGTCCGGGACTCCATAGTCCCGAGATGCTCAAATTGACAAACATAATAATAATAATAATAACTTTATTGAACATTTTTAAAAAGTACACAATACATTTCCATGCACACTACATATGTAATCAGTAGGTACATAATTATTTATCGTCATGTCTAACTTGGCTCATACAAAATAGTAGGTAGGCAACTACTAGGTATAGTATAGGTAATAAGCACAGTCTGCGATTAAGCTTGTAGATGTACATGGCTGATCTCAAACTCCCAACTAGGTTACCCTGTATTTGGGATATCAGTGATCCTCCTGTAGATTTTAATTGTAATTAAATTACGCGCACATAATTTGCTGCCAGAGAAGCTATAGGCACATCCTTTGTACTTTACTACTATAGTGAGAACTATAGTGAGAACTATTTGAGAACTTTGTGAGTGTGTACCCAAAAGAAGTTCTCACTACAGTTGTCGAGAGAATCTCCTGAGATTCTCGCGTAAATATCTCGCGAGAATAAAATCTAAAAAATAAAATAGATTCTAAAAAACTATTTTTACTCTATGACTATTGTGCATTATCTGTGGTGCTACTAATTTTGTCCATAGACAATCATAGACAATAGAACTCCTGTCAACCTTAAAATCCTTCATGTCAATTTCTTTTTTTCATTCATTCGATGGAACATGGCGGTGCTAGACAGGATGTGCATTTAATTTTTTTGATTTTTGCATAATTTACCAACGACTTGCAAAAATTAGATTTAATTTGTCGTTTACTTTATTATCATTAGTGAAAACCACGAGTTACAAAAGTGCCAAGTCAAAATAAGATCTCAGAACTTTCGTCTGGACATTTTATTTCTGCAATGAAAATTATTACTTCGTTGGTGTAAAAATAATTGTGACAAATATATCACTTTAAAATCAGGTAATTTGTTGTTTTATGTATTAACTTTTAGGACCTATCGTTATAACATTGACCTAGGAAGATACCAGGTAGGTTGCTCCTTATGATCTCAATAAAAAAGTGACGAAAGTGAATCTGTGTGCCCCATTTTGGTTCAAGTTCACTCTCGTGTTATTTTGCTAGCTTATTTTTAGTTCGCTTAATCATAAAATGTGTTCTCTTTGAATAAAGCGAACTTCAAAGTTTGATATCTCCACCGTCTCTGTTGAGAGTACCACCTACACTAGAAATCTTTGCCCTAAAATCACGTGTCCTGTGGGGTCGTTAGGGGGTCAATAACTTCCCAACTCTAAAAGATAAAGGTATTTTATCTAATCATACCAGGTGTATTTACAAAAAGGCAGCTAGAAGAAGTAAAAACAAATATCTAACATTTAAAAAGCGTGATGTGCGCTGTTTAAAAATCCTGTGTTGTTGACTTTAATGCGCACTTTAAGTAGTCGTAGTCGGGATGGGAGGCAATCGCGTGCATGTGCAGTGCAAATGTAGGCTCGGGGCGCAGGCGCAGGAGCGAGAGGGCGTTGAGGTGGGCGCGGCGCGGCGGGTGCGGGCGGGGGGCGGCGCGGTCCCGGTCAGCTGTGCGGCTGTGCCCGCCTGTCATGCCGCGCCGCGGCCGCCTGTGCTGCTGTACTCGGTGCCGTGCCGTGGGAAGTGCCCTATATTTGCCTAATTGTGACCCTCCATTGAACCTGAACAAGCACAAACTTTGTATCAAGTCTGAGGGCATCCTGACATAGATAGGGCACAAAGAACAGATGTTTTCATATCACTACTAAACACAGTGCTACATTTCTTTGTTAACACAGTGAGAGCATGTATGGTATTTAAATACAGAGCTTATAGGGGGACTTATTGATGTGAGTACCATTGTGCTATTATCTTATCAATTTTACATTGAGATGACATTTTGGATTACCAATACGGTATAGTTTAGATACCTGCCAAAAGCTGTTTCAAAATGTTTGAGCTTGTTTAATTTTTCACTGGCCATTGATTTGATCAGAATATCTGTCCTATCTACATGACTTTAAAAAGCTTCAACAAATAAAAATAATAGCAAACACCTACTTATTATGTTTTAAGAAGGGTGTGTCTATTAACTGGAGCTTCACTGAATATTACATTCAGTCGAAGTGTTTTATCATGTTTTTGAGCCTGGATTAGAAACAAATTAATATCTTGCCATATTACATTTTTTAAATTCATTGCATAACCTGATATTTCATGATATCTTATTCAATACTACAGCCTATTTATTCAATGTGCCTCATTACAGAAACCTAGACCTAACATAGTGAATCATATTAAAATTCTAGAACCAAAAGTTATTTACGCATCAAATTAATGTCAAAATGTTATCTTGTACTGCTTTAAAAACTTTCTAATATCATATGGTGGACCCAGTAAATACCTACCTCTGTTCTTAATGAATTTAAATCAGTGAAATTTAAGATGACCTGGACAAACATTACATAACATAGTTAAGTGTAAACTTTTTCATTGTTTCTTGTGTGTTTAGCCGTTGCCATTGTTGTGCAATCAATAATTTTCAATAACTCCTTCAGTAGTTCCTGCAAGCTCACGATAACGCTCACAGCTATGTTATTCATGTACCTATGTACCTACTTGTTCTCAGATTGAGTTTAATCAACGGTTGATAAAAAATTGTTATTCATTTCCTTCTGTTCTTTATATCGACCATGCTTGTTCATGTCTGAAACCTTATGTAATTCATATTAATATTTTAATTGACTTTCTTAAAAAGATTTAACCACATTGATTCATTAATCTATAAATAAATTCAAGGTGAATCAAGTTACTTGATACTCAGATAAACCTACAAATGACACATTATAAAGGCACTGCATTATAAGTACCTATTCATTATAATGTAACAGGAGATGTCACACTGACAATTAGGTGCTTAAGTTGCCTTTTTTAAGAATGAGTGATTGTAAACCTAGTATCGGTATCAATTTGATTATATTTGAAATAAAATTGTGATGTGATATTGAGCATCAACAGTAGCGGCTTGTTGTTTCAGCGCGCCCTTGGCGTGGCGGAGATGGCTACGCTCATCCAGGAGAACGGCATCAAAGAGCTGAGCAAGGGCGGACATGGCATCTCATCACACATGGTGCCCGACCACGAGTACTGCGAGGGTGCGGGGGCCGGGGCGGGGGCGGCCGCGGCGCAGCCAGATGCAGCCGCCATGGAGATCGCACCGCAGGAAGAGGACACGCCGGAGATAGACATCATGATAAACAATGTCGTGTGCAGTTTTAGTGTAAAGTGCCACCTCAATCTGAGGCAGATCGCCCTGAAGGGTGTGAACGTTGAGTTTCGCCGCGAGAACGGCATGGTGACGATGAAGCTGCGGCGGCCGTACACCACGGCGTCCATCTGGTCGTCGGGGCGCATCACGTGCACCGGCGCGACCAGCGAGGAGCAGGCCAAGGTGGCCGCGCGTCGGTACGCGCGCGCGCTGCAGAAGCTCGGCTTCGAAGTCAGATTCCAGAACTTCCGCGTAGTCAATGTATTAGGAACCTGCAGGATGCCTTTCGGTATAAGAATCATATCCTTCTCCAAGAGATATAAGGAGGCAGAGTGAGTATTTTTGATGTTATATAATCCATTCTCTTTAAACCACACCCTTACTCATTTTAAGTCGCAAATACTGTCTAATCCAAGTTTAGTCATACTTACTCCATTGGGGCATTTTTTTAAATAATTTCTAGCAGTATTGGCTTGAGTAATATCGTTCATTAACTATGAAGAAAACTTGTCATGAAATCAGTACCTAAGCATTCTGTGAAGTTGTGATGAGCTTGCAATCTGTCACAAGTAATGCTACTTGCCAAATGTAAACAGAATACACTATAATAGAGATGGTAGTCAGCCATTACTGTAGATTTGTAGATGCACTTGTGATCCAGATTACTTATGTTTTTGCTATGCTGGGGTCATAGCATAATATCAGGATAACCGGGAGATGATACTCTGTCAGTGTGATTCTATTGTTATCTGCCAAATAATAGAATTGTTATCTGCCAGTCATTTTAAATTATATCGAGCCTAATTCCTTGATAAATGACAGGAAATAAATCTATTTTTAGCTTGATATCTTAACTTTTAACTGATTTGCTCATATTGTTAAAAATATTCTAATTCAAACAAGCCACTACCTACTCGTAACATTGTTGTTTACTTGGAGTCAATGAAATAAAATAAAACAAAGTATAGTTCATTTACCTTTGTATAGTAGTTTGTTGACAGATTTAGGTTTCTGACACTAACAATGCTAAGAATACAAAGCTTTTGTTTCAACATGGTTGCGGGTTCGATCCCCGGCGCGGGGCAAATGTTTGTATGATCTGCAAATATTTGTCTTGTATCTGGGTGTTTTCGATGTATAAGTAATGTAAGTATGTAATTACAAAAAAAAAGTAATATAGCAGTCATGTGGTTCCCATAACACAAGCTCTGTTTCTTTTCTTTGGGGTGGCATAGTGATATGTGAAATGTCCAGCATTATTTAACATCAGTTATTCACTTTTAACACTTTGCACAAGAATTTATAGGTATTTATTTATGGATAAAATATTCTATGTTTGCTAATTATATCCAAATACCTTCCATCTGCCTAGGGCTTCTGTCGCATGGTACTAATATTTTAAGTAGCACAAGTGTTATTCTAAGTCTAAACCTACACTTATAACAAATATCATTAAAATTGGTCCAGCTGTTGACGTGTGTTTAAAATACAGACTTCCAAACATAATAAACCATAGGTTAATAAATTCTTAAGTAACAAAATCTACCGTGATTGTATTCATTTTTTTCGAGCATGACGTGTCCCTTGTGTTTATTCCTCCATGAACCAAATTCATGGCATTGTGGTTAATATAATTATTTTCTTATTCCAGCTATGAACCAGAGCTCCACCCTGGTGTTACTTATAAGCTATATAATCCTAAAGCCACACTAAAGATATTCTCCACGGGAGGTGTTACAATCACAGGTGAGACTATTTATTCACCCTTTCACCCTTTTTAACCGACTTCAAAAAAAGGAGGTAATTGTAATAACTTGAAATGTAATTACTCGAAGATGCCTGGACTGATTTACAAAATTGCTTTTGATTGAAAGGGTAGGTATACTTTCCGATTGGTGCCATAAAAATTTGGTGCGGATCTTCAGAGTTAAGAACAGAAATGCACCTCGAGAGTGCAGAAAATTGCTCAGGCTCTAATGATTGAAGTGGGTTTTTTAAAACTTTTAATTTCACCACTTGTTACTTGAATATAAAATATTAAAACTATTGTTTAGGGCAGATTTTGTTTCTAAGTTTCATTTACATTTTGTCCAGGGTTTGAAGTTTCATTTGTGTATGAACATTTTCAACAACATACTTCAACATTCAAACAATAAGTTACTAGTATAAAGCCTGTCGCAGACGTAGCTATAAGGATATGCTAAGATACATAGTTTATCATAACAAGCTACCACACACGCTAGCTATACTAAAATATACATTTTTCCCTTCATTAGGTCAGCGGTCGGTATATATTAATAAATATGTCTTGCTAATTCTAGCCACATATTTTAGTCACGTAATAGAAATTTATATTATAGCTATAGTCGTATTGCTCATTATACGGACTAAAAGTGAAGGAAAAAATGTCATTTTTCCTTCAATTTTGACATAAAACGTATCAAAACTAATCAAAATTGAAGGAAAAATGACAGTTTTTCCTTTAATTTTAGTCCGTATAATGAGCAATACGACTATACGTCTGTGACGGGTTTAATGTGAATCAAACTGATAGGCCTTCTTTATCTTTTAATTTTAATAAGTATTTTGGGATTCTTTTGTTTATTTTTATCAGTTTCTCTAGGTACCTACTATATTCTAGGTAGATTACATTGAAATATGCAATTATTAGGTTACCGATTGAAGTTGAATGCATCGTGAATTCGTGACTCAGCGACATACAGGATGGGATAATTTAGCCATCAAAATGATCTTCCGCCGCGATGGTATTATAGATTGAAAAGTTCACCTTTACGTTAAGTGATGTTGGGGTTAGTCACTTTGTGATTTTTTTCATATTATTTATTTTTATAAAGGCCATTCTGAATTTGGCTATAGTGAAATTAAGATGTTTGTTAATAATTTTTACCTTCCTTTATGCAACTCTAGATCCAGTTAATCTAGGCTTTTTTTCGTAATCCTACAATCTAGTTATAGCACAGAATACTAGTACTACGTACAGAAGGGTCACTTCGCGAGTAAATTTGTTTAAATAGAGACTCTCGCGGCGAAGCTATAAAGTGCAATTCAACTCGCCTATGGGCCTATTACCTATCGAGATATTTGCCTAAACATTCCCATCCTGCTCTAATGCGTAACTGTGTCACTGTCTGGCGCGGTGTGACGCGACTCGTAAGGGTTGTCGAATTTTCGCTTGCGACAACACAAATAAATTAATTTATTTTATCTGTCACAAAAACAGTACCTACTTAAGTTCTAAAATAAGTAGGCCTAATAAATATAATTTAATCTACCGTTACCACAGAATAAATAGTAGTAAGTAGGTACTACGTATTGTACGTAGGTAGGTGAAGTAGGTAGATACATTATTATCTCGTTCGTTTTGTAAACAATTGCATTTCAAAATATCTATACCTTCATACCTACCTAGACATCGATCAGACACACACAATCATCATCATCACACAACTAGACCGGGAGCCGTTATCCGATAATCACCCTTTTAATGTTAGGTTTGCAATCACATTTGCAATTTAATGCACGGCCAGGACTCGAACCCACGACCTTCGTCTCGAAAGTTGAGGTACTAATCACTTCGACCAACATGGCTCTATGAATGTAATGTAACTTCTAAACACTTACAATTATTATATTAAGTAGGTTAGGTACCTACTTAATGGATAAGTTACTTTTAGGTACATATGTAAATAAACAAAACTGTAGGTACCTACCTACCTACAGTTTTGTAGGTAGGTAGTTTTGTACGTGTATTATGTTTGTTTATTTGTAAACAGGTACCTATTCAATCAAAAAGGAATCGAATAGGTACCTATAAAATCTCGTTTTCATTATGCACCTACAGTTACAGAGTAAAAGTAAGTACCTACCTAGGTATTTATTGATGATTTATTTAAATAGGTACTTACAACAAATTATAGAAAAGCTTAGTAGGTACCTACCAACCTTTCAATATCTTCCGGAATTTTGTGGAATGTTAATGTCCATTCATTGCTTTTCCTTTTGTTTAGACACCCGTAGACACAGCAGTATCTTTTATACGGATTAGATCGTTTAGTTATCGTGCAAAAATCACAAGAAACGATGTATACGAGATCACGATAATTACGCACAATGCGTCTAGTCCGCAAGCCGAGCGAGCGGCAAGTGGCAACCTATGTCGCGCGCCCCCCGAGGCGGCGCGCGTCCGATAAATACCTAAAGTGAGAAGTGAGACAGGCCTGGTTATAGTACCAATCGAACAGATTCTTGTCCATGAAGTTTAACGTTTTGACCAGAAACCAGAGATGTGTGAAGAAGTCGGACAGTAAACAAGAAGGAAAAATCTACTCATAGCATCACTTCATCTTTCCATCCTAGTTCAATGTAGCTCTACTATTGTTAACTGGTCCTCCTCTCAGCTTCCTCACACAACCCTGGTCGAAAAGTAAGCTAACTGGCCCCATATTACTTATCTACAATCGCTAACGCTATAGAAAACAGAAAATGCAAAGGAATCGAAGTTCAATGACGATAAGTCACGTGGTCAGAAGTGTCGGAACAAAGGATAGCTAGCGATGATGGAGAGAGAATCAATACGAAGCGTTTGTAATCTGGCTGCATAGAATAGTGATAAAAAAATATTTAAAAAAAAACAAAAACCCGACTGCGTTAAAACTAAAAAGAAAAAAAACAAGCCTGCAAAGAATGACTCACAGTCGGTACCCATTAATTTTATTACCAATCAAATCCTCCCAATTTTATGGGTCCCGACTGTGAGTAATTCTTTGCAGGCTTGTTTTTTTCTTTTTAGTTTTAACGCAGTCGGGTTTTTGTTTTTTTTAAATATTTTTTTATTTTACACTTTTTAGTTATGATTTATTAGGTGATGATGATTATTATGATTAATTTATTTTTTCTTATAGTTTGGTAGGTAAATTAGCACTTGACATAGTTCATCGATTTTGATTTTTTTAATTTTGACAATATGGCGTCTGGTTGTGGCACTGGTGAATTTTGATTACTGTCATGTATTTAGTGACACTCCCAAGATTGAGACGAATCGATTGACGTAAGAATTATCAAAATCGGTCCACGCGTTTGGCCTCTAGAGTGCCACATAGAAACATCCAAACATACATACAAACATAGGCTGATAAACACATTACCCTTCCTTTGCTTTGCGCAGTCGGGTAAAAAGTGAGGCCTTTCCACAATCGCGCGCGAATTTGGAGAGGCCCTAACGCCTGAAACATGTCTTGTGTATTGTGCAGCTCGCAGCGTGAACGACGTGCAGTCGGCGGTGGAGCGCATCTTCCCGCTGGTGTACGAGTTCCGCAAGCCGCGCACGGCGGCGGACGAGGAGCTGTGCCGCAGCAAGCGCGCGCGGGGCGCCCCCGCTCCCCCGCCCCCCTCCGCCGCCGCCCCCCCGGCGCCCCCCACCGCCCCCGCGCCGCCGCCGCGCCTGCTCACGCTGTCCGACGACGAGGGCGAGGGCGGCGCCGCCTGGCAGTGACGCGCGCGCTGCTCTCTCAGGAGCGAGAGCGACGTTCATGCCAAAGATATTTATTACGGAGGTCCCCGACCCCTCCCGTGATGCCCCCGTCGCGACTGGACGTTCGTAATCTCGCGACGATGCTCGGTCTCGTTTGTCGTTTGCCGTTATGATTGAAGATTAGTGATAATAGTGTTCGATAAGTTTGTTCTAAAACAAGATGACTGAATGATTAGATGTTAGTGATTGTAAATACGAAGCTTGGACATTAAAATGTTTCAGTAATATGAATCGTTTTATTTCAAGTAAATTTATGTAAAAGTGGAGCATGTATTTGAGTGTGATCAGTGCTTGTGGTCGGAGTCGGACTCCTGCGTGTCGTATTCGTCGCTGGTGAATCTGGCGTGTGACGGCCTCGCGGGCCGCGCCAGCCGCGCCGACCTGCCCTCCAGGTGGTACGTAAAGAAACCGGCTGGAGTCCGGATGTATGCGCTCATGTCCACCACCGACAAACGAGGCGTCTTCACCGCTGTACCTAAACAGAGAACATTGCAATGATCAGAAAGAAGATAAAGATGAAATTCATTTACTTGTACTGAACATGGTCATAAAGTATGGTACATTTCTAAGAACTTTGATAAAACAGTATCTATAAATAATCTACAAAATGAAGTGCATTGATTAGAACAATGAACAGATGGATGGTGCGTAGCGGCGCGGCCGTATCGTATTTTTTACAACAACAGCTGTTTAGACTGCAGCTGGCTTCCTGTATAAATTTACAAAGAATGTACTCTATGGCTTTCCAAGCGGGATAGTTTATTTTCAACCAGATTCAAATCTTTTTATGATTGAATTTTTTAAACATTGAAAACTTACCTAAATTCGACTCTTAGAGTCTCATCACAGGCTACTTTAAAAGTACGATAGGTAAGGTATAGTCACAAAGGAAAAAAAAAACAGTTAATACAAACCTGTGATAATGGGAAGGGCGTGGTCACACACTTCTGGCAATATCTTTGGGCGCGCAGTCCTCAAATGCTTTGCAGTACGCGCCGGAAGCACGTTGAAGGCAGGCGAAGCAGCCGGTAACGATGGCGACAGCACTCGTGGAGTCAGTACTCGACGCTCCGGCGATGAACTTGGGGATCTGGATTTATAGATATGACAAACCTATTCAATCAAAGTAGGGAGGGGTAGTGACCGACTCCTGACGGTTATACCCTAAGCAAGTTGTTTTTTGAGTAAATATAAACGGTTACATTTACCAAAAGAAATAGCTCTAAAGAATGTCGTTGATTTTGTGTAGAATAATCCTTTCCGCTATTGACATTGCCTGCGTTAGTCATTTTGATTCTAATTCTAGGTCCTAATTTAAGTCTCTCTATTTTTATAAACAGGTGTATTGCGACCACGATTGCCGTACCTCGATAATCGTCGCATCAAGTTTAGGTATAATGGCGATCAACAAAATGCAGTATCATTATGGATCCACTCGGTCTATTAAATCTAGACCGGTTTCGACCTCCATCTGCCACTAGGCGTCTTGAAATTATGTCTGGTCCAAGTAGTTCAAAGAACTTATAAATCAGATACATTATGGCACACCGCCAAATTCATGCAAATGCACGTTTTGAAAAGGACTTCTATCACCCACTTTAAATATTGTAAACAAGTGACTATTTGTAGTTGCTAGAATTGCTCAGCTATTTTCATAACCTTTCTTTGCCGGTGACAGGGCGTTTTCTTCGTCGTCTTCCTCTTTGCTCCTTTTTCTTATCCCGACTGACACGAGGGGGTATTACTCCAATGTGCCTGTAGTAGTCGCACAGAGCTTTTGCTATAGACCTGCCTATCTTAGCATCTGAATACCATGAAGTTAAGAATCATTCATAAACTTATTTCAGTTGCTTAATTTGAGTGTGAGTGTGGGAAGTGTGCCAATCTTATTTTGCATAGATAAATTAGAACTAGTATGTAAGTACTTACCTATATCTTAGAAAAGTAGTGAAAGAAAGGTGGAATAATAGAACTGAACGTGTCTGACCGTTAATGTTATAGTTAACTATTTTTTCGTCACTATCAATATACGGCGATACTAGTAGGTACCGACAAATAAACCACAGAACTATTTGTGAAATAAACGCTAGTCAAAAGGATACATGCTTCTTCAGTATAATGAATATACGGTCCTCTAGCACTCAGTCTGCGTCCTCCAAGAGACGCTAGCAAGCTGTAAGCGTCTACCGCGCCTATAGGGAGAGCACGACGAGCACTGCCGACGACTGTGGGGTCTGCGTTGAACAGACATGCTTCCTGTCGCCACGCCTCTATACGGGCTCCCAGGAACTTTGGAAGTACCGCGTGACGTTCAAACCTATGAAGCACAAACAAGAATAAGTATCTACCTACACTTTATTAGGCAGATAGATTAGATTAGTTTGCAATCTGCAGTCTTTATAGATAGTAAAAAACACCACAAAAAACACTGAGAACATCATCGATTTATTTACATAATTACGAAATTTACATCAATAGCATACCTACTTATATCATATTTATTTATTTACATAAGGCCACCAGTGGGATAAGTTTATGACGATGCGATGGCAACAAAACTAGTAGGTAACTTCTAAAACCAAGAAGTGTGATGCTGTGAGTGTTGATTACTTACCTACAATGGAATCTGTTGTTTGTCTCACCTGTAAACATCGTCGTAAGAATTACCGCGAACGAAAACACCTTCGTGGCTTATGTCTGCATGAATATCGATAATGAAATCTAGCTGGACATCCTGTAAAAGTTATGCAATATTAAAATACATATTTAATACTATAGCATATTTAATAAATCAATACGAGTAGGTAGGTACCTATTATATTTTGAATTTGATGTGAAACATCTAATGCCCCCGCATTTAGATGCGACCGATTGTTGGCGTGGCGACACCACGCATTTAGGTAGGTACCTACCTATAGTAGGTACCTACCTACCTAAATTCTCTCTTATCTCATATAAGTTATTGGGTTGGGTGTAAGTAATTCTTTATACTTATCTAAGTCTAAGTACAGTCGAAGCGGTAATCATAACGTGCCTACCGTAATACAAAAAAGCTCTCCGTTGTTTTCGTTATGCCACTAGGCACTCACACATCCTATTTGAATCCGTACAGAATGTTGCTTAACGCAACGATTTATAAATGTCTCAATGTAAGCTACATACACCACTGCTACAGTTCACGTGGGTACCATATTCAACGAACCTACACGTGTCCGTCAATGAATGGTGAGGAAATCCTACAAACTACTTATTCTTGGGTATCAAAGTTTTGAAACAGTCTTGTGTTCTAGGTAAAGTACTCGTATGAAGCTTGTAGAACTTCTCGAAAGTTCAACAAATTCGAATTCAGAAAGATGCTGACTTATTTTATTGCTGACTAGCTGTACCCGGCATGCGTTGCAATGCCACGTGACGTGAAGTAAAAAGTGTTTGGTTTTATATTCTGTACATAAACAGATTTTTTTGGATTTTAAATTAAATAAGTTTGTGTGTCATATAATAATCGAGTACCTCCTTTATTTTGAAGTCGGTTTAATAAAAAGTGTTTTAAATCACGCGTAGACTAATAAGTGACTGCCGCGTGTTTTCATCAGCGCGATTCAGAAAATGGTCATTTTTTAGTCTCGCCATCTAGTTTTGATTACGGAAAACCAAGCGTTTATCTGGCTTTCTTTCGTTTTGCTCGGCTTTTGCCTTTTCGTGATAATGAATAGCTTAAAACCTTCCTCAAAAAATTAGCTACTTATCCAAAACCAGAAATATTTTTTCAAATCTAACTGGTACTTCCAGAGATTAGCGCGATCAAACAATCAAACAAACTCTTCCGCTTTATTATATTAGTATAGATTAAAGATAAAGATAAGTATAGATTATTTCCAACTTTTCAGATCACGGGGTTTTTTAATTTTTTAGTAGGTGGGCAAAAACGCGCAAAACTGTACACTTTCTCAAAATTGTGATTTGTTTTTTTTTTGTGGAATTTCATTGAAATGTTTATTTATATGCTATCTATAATTATTCTTCTATCTACAAACGAAAAAGTTTTCTCGTAAAATTGATATTTTAGGAGAAATTAGCAAGTTTATTACTGTAAGGAGAAATTTTAATCCAATTCGTTACCGCTGGTTTTTGGTTTTTTAAGATAGTAAAACTCAAAATTATTTTATTAATTTATTTATTAAAGAAAGAGAACATGTTTTTAAATAATAAATGTATAAAATCAGTTTGATATCTTAGAAATACACGAGTTTTATCAACTTTTCCTTTCCAGTTCGTTACCTATGCTCTAAAATGGCCTTTAAAGTTTTAATAAAATTCCCAAAATTGACTATTTTCTTAATTAACTATTTAAATATTGAGTATTTTGAGAAACCACATCATTTTGCTAAACAATGTCTACACTTACTTTAAACTTTTTAATACAAACTTAACATTTTTGTAACTTGGATTTGGGGGACAGACATCTAAGGTTAGGTTTACATAGCGCCTAATTCTAAATCTTTTTGAATTTTTATTTACTAGCTATAAAATCGTTGAAATTAATGATTTTAGAAGTAAACTAGAACTTGTGAAAATTAGTCTTAACTAAGTAAAGGAACTAAGCATAATAATTTGTTTCGTCACACAAAAAAATATTTTCAAATAGTGGTAGGGTGAAAGCACCAGTGCTCGACACTTTAAGAGAAGTGTGTGACTAAAATTTGAAATAATTTCGTTATTTTTAACATTATATCTACAGCAGTTAGTCCAAATGATAAATAATATATTCAAGAAAGGTTAGGTAGCAAATTTTTTCACATTAAAGCTATATGTTTTTACTCAGAAGACGAAAACCAAAATACCTACCGAATCTCCAGTAATGAACACCAATATTCCAGTGATAAACACTGATAAATCACCAGTGAATGACACTCCAGTTATGAACACCCAGTAATGAACAAACACAAAACATGCAATAACTAACATTATTTAAACTACCTACCGGAAGGAGGGACTTGCCCTGCAGTGGTACAGTGACTGCTAATTTTATTAATAATAAATAATAATAATTAATACGTATAATCATGATAATGTATTGCTGAGTTACTTATGGGTGCATTTATGTTCATAACTCCGACGATCCTCAACATATCCTCACCAATCGGAAAGTATACCCTTACAAATAAAAAAAGAATTTTCCAAATCGCTCCAGGCGTCTTTGAGTAATCGGGGAACATACATAAAAAAGAACAAAAAAAAAAGATTCTGACGAATTGAGAATCTCTTCCTTTTTTTGGTTAAAAACTAGACAAGTCAGCCATGAGAAACATTTCTTATTATTTTATTATAATTAATAATCCATTTGTTCGCGTGTGTAGTTTTTTCTGGGAGGCATCTGAAACCAACTCCAGTAATGAACACTTATTTTACCCAGTGTTCGATACATCGCTCATTAAATTCAAAAGGGTCACATTTCGAAAAAACTCAAAATCGTTTTTATTGCAAAAATCGCATCTAAATTGTATAAATTTTTATATTCGAAGAAGACGCCCATTGATTTAGCGTTTAAAATGGTCCAAATATACAACTGCCCTTTTTGAATTTTAACACATTGACCACTAATTTCAGAACAAAACGGCCATCTTGTCAATTACGACCCGGCGATAAGCGTAATCGCACGTAATCTTTGTTAAAAAGGGCCACATTCCGAAAATCAACTGAATTTGAAGTAGTAAATTATCGTAAAAAGTGCCATATTTTGAAATGTCACCGTATTGAATATAGAAAACACGCGGAGTACAATATTATTTATAAGCAAAGGAGCCATGTTTTGAAATACGTTTCTTTTGAATTAAAATTCAATAAGTTTGGTAATTATTTATTGAAACAAAGAGTACAGTTCTTGGAATATGTCTGTTTTGCGTTTAAACAAAATATCGATACTTCGGGGCTCAAATGTCGTAAAGCACAAATCCAAGGTTTTCAGGAGGAGCAAAAAACAAAAAAATAAAAATGTTTTTCGTCATAACTCTCTCATTTTTAGCGCTACATAAAAATGTCCTAGGAACAAAGTTATCAGATTTTTCCATAGTTTCATAAAGTTATTTCAAAATTTGTCCTAGTCTAATATTTACGGAGATAGCATGTGCTTTACGACCAAAAAACTAAACAAAATGTTCCTTACGCCCCACTAAAATACAGCCTGAGCAAGAGCACAAGAGCGTAAAGCCCAACCTGTCGTTATATCGCAGTGAAACAGGGGAGTATACAACACTTGCATGAACATTTAAGGTTGTAAAGGATGAATATTACAATGATTTATCTCAATTATTAGGTTTTTATCTTGAGTAAATTGATGACTTTTATTATAATTTGTTTGCAATTTTAGTCATGCATGAATGGGTAGCTTTTAAGATGTCAGATTAAGTACGATATTGAAAGAATTTAAGTAAATCACCTATTTTAAGAATTACAGAACATTTTATTTCACAATTTAGCGCAAAATACAAATGTTTTTGTAACTATTTACTAGACACGGGTCTTTATCGGGTAAAACTTATATTATCCAGACTGTTGCAAATGTTTTAGAACAGCCGTGGTCATGGGTAGACTGAAGTACTCGCTGCTACCTTCGTCGCAGTTGTGAGGATTAGTTTCTTCAACTACCCTCACTTTTGTTAACCGGATTCCATAACACCATAGTGGTGGATATCAAGAAGTACTAAAATTTTAACCGCGAAGACGGCTATAAACTCTCATAACCGTCTTATTCAGACAAGAATTGAGTATCCGGAAGTGTACAGCGATTCAATCGAGGTAAAATAAGTAAAAATAAAGTAATAAAGTAGAAATAATCACTAGAACAACTAACAACAGAAGCAGATATTTTTGTACAAATCTTTAGCAGTTATTAACTACACATTACACATAACTATTCACTAGACACTGGTCTTTATCGCGTAAAGCTTCATATTATCCAGACAATTTCGACTGTGTCAGAACAACCGTGGTCATGGGTAGACTGAAGTACTCGCTGCTACGTGGATTTATTATAATTAGTTTGCAATTTTAGGTGCATGACTAAAATTGCCAACATATTATAATAAAAGTTATCAATTTACTCAAGATAAAACCTATTAATTGAGATAAATCATAATTATGCTCTTGCTTAAAGTGAATTTTGCAGTGGGGTGTAAGGAACATCTATTTTTATTTTTTGGTCGTAAAGCACATGCTATCTTAGAGTTTTGTACCAAACTGGGCTATACAACCTATGCCGTTGTGTGTTGTCAGTAACATGCTACTTACACCCTTCATTTTCAAATAGATTGTGTTTAGAGTGACCGAAATGATGGGTTGTATTTGTAATTTTTTTTTTAATTTCGCAATTTTAATTATACAGTTCGATAGAGGATTAAAAACTGAGTACGATGGTGTAAATAACTCAAAAAGCCCAAAATGTGCTTTACGACATTTGAGCCCCGAGGTATCGATATGCTATGTTTGTTAAATGGCTGTTTTGATGTTCGTGAACTATGCTATAAAGTTTAAAAAATATGTTTATGTGGTATTTTACTTATCATCATGATCATCTCCGCCATTGGACGTCCACTGTTGGACATAGGCAGGCTTCCCTCAATGATTTCATTGGGTTGCGGTTGGAAGCGGCTTGCATCCACCACGACCTGCTTTTTTTTAAAGGTCGTCTGTTCAGCTTGTTGGTGGACGTTGAACGCTGAACTTGCTGATCCGTGGCCTCCACTCGAGAACTTTTACATTTAGGTTCCATTATGCCATCACGGTAACACACACTGATTGAAGACTTTTGTCTTACGGCTCTGATGTAATTATAGACGAGAAGATGTTGTGAAATTTTCCGAATTCTGCCCATCTGAATAGGATTCGACGATTTACTTCTTTCTTAAAGTAGGACCTACCTAATTCGACTGTTTGTTAAAACTAAAAAATGATTATAACAAAATTATTTAAATTGAACAGTTAGTTTATTAAAGGAAAGGGTCTTTGTCTGTTTGTGTGTAAGTCAGCTACTTCCTAATAGGCATTTTCTTAACTTGCTTTTTGTGGTTTAGGTACAGTCACAATTTTAGACATTCACATAGCGAAAACTTTATAGTCACAGTCTACGACTTACAAGCGGTGATGACTTGCCCACAAGGTGAGGTAAATTTATGTTAGCAATGTACGAGTACTAATACGCCATAAATGATTTTTTTAAACTTAAGAGGTATAACCCATAAATTCTTAATCAAAGGGCACACACAGACACACACCCAAAATGAGGGTGACGCTGTGCACTCCATCATACAGAAAAACATCTCAAGAATTCTTAAGCTGCTGAGTAGGTACACGCATTAATAAAAACTGCAAAGAAGAAGGGGGAGGTATTTTAAAAACCTGTTGACTGTTTTGTTGTCTCTTTTCTTAGTTATTTTAATGTGAGATCCTCCTCCTCCTTAGTCGATTCCTTATTATTGAGTGAAGATCGTTACTCCTTCCCATAATCCTGTGGATGGTTGATCTTCATTTGGAGCGATCTGTGGCTTGATGCAGTGCTTTGTTCATCAGCAATTCTAGTTGCACCGATACCTGGTCAGACCAGCGTTTGGGGCTACATTCTCTCGGTCTTTTGCCCTCTATCTTCCCTGTCACAATAAGTATCTCGATACTATCGGTGCTCCTGTGGGCAATGTAACCAAAGTATTTTAAGATTCTGTACAGGCAAGTGGTTGACAGACGCTTTTGGTGCTTTAGCTTCAGTTGTTTTAAAATTTAAAAATTAGTTTTGTAGGCTGTCCATGGGATTCTCAAAAGGCGTTGCCAAAACCACATCTCAAACGTGTCTATTCTCTGCCTATCGGTGGCTTTGAGGGTCCGAATAGGGTTTCTTTTCACATTTACCAAAACAATGATGTAAAACTTATAATTAAACTAATTTTTTGTATGATTTGTGGCCTTTTGCTTCGTAAATTCATTTAACATTGCAACCATTTTTATAAATAAAAGGGACTTTTGTGACTTTGTACGTTTCTGGATGAAAGTTACAGTAAATGTTATTTTACAGTATATAACAGCTCAAAATACGCATCGAATGATATATGACACATGTAGGTATATACAAGATACTATTTACAAAATAATACGAAAAAACGACGACCAAAACTTCAATAGGCTCCCCTGTAAAAAATGTAGTTTTTGAAATATGACCCTTTTGAATTTAATGAGCGACATGTTCTTTATTGGAGAACATGTATCAATCGTTGAATTTCAAACATTAACGTAATCAGTTCATGAATTAGACTTAAATTTGGTTAAAAACTAAGAAAGTACGTAAAATAATAAGTATGGACACCTGTCGATTTCTGGAGAAGGTGAATTTTGCTGAACCAGTAATGAACATCGACTATAAAATAAAATTAAACATGCGTAGGTGCGCTACTGATATACAATTAAATCCAGAATAATATAACCGTTCCATAAAATCAATCGAAATTCGATTATATTGAATAATGCCAAAAATGCTGGCAAAAATGTAGACTTAACTTCTTAGTAATTTCGTTAGTAAAAGTGTATTTTGGTTCAGCAGCGCACCAACACACAACTTTTTCTTCAATAACTTGAAAACGAAATGGCCGATTTTCGTGACGTTTTCAGGAATAACAACTGGAAATGTGTTGTCTACGGTTTTGTGTTTCTACCATAGATTTATTCAACCTAAATCTTATTGTAAGTCATTAAAAAAAAAAGTGTCAAACACTGGTGCTTGTTCATTACTGGTGCCACCACCCTACCTACTGATATTTAACCACTTTTTCTTCGGAACATAGGTCAAAACGAATAATTTTGATACCTATGGTGGCCGTAGGTTTACCAAAATAATGGGTAAATAATAATAGATAAAATAAAGTGTACGCTATGTAAACCTTGCTTAACTTGATTATCAGCTCTATGGTATCGAATCGGAAGTAACGAACTTGGGTACCTGTTCACAAAAATATGAATTATCTCAAATTGCTGATATTTATCACACGATTTTTCACACTAAGTTAATCTTGGATAGTTTATTTCAGTTTTGAAATAAAAATATGCATTGGAAATACGTTTTAAACATGAAAAAAAAAATTGAATACTCACCGGACAGTGCCCGAAAAAACACAACCTCTCACTGACGCCGAATATCAAACAATTGTTTTGAATATTTTGGCTTAAAAACTATGGACATCTCCTTTACTTTTACGTCTGTCTCGTTGCAATGTTGTTGTATAAGTAAAAAAATAACTACCCCTCGGAACAAAAAAACTGTAAAATCATTCGAAAACGCGGTAACGGAATCCGGACATGTCCAGTTGGCCCAAATCCCGGGGACAGGCTTAAATATTACTTATTTAGTAGAAATTCTGGCTTTTGCAGCAAATTGTACATTTAGAACCCTAGGTAACCCACTAAACTTCAAATATATAGCTAAAAGTTTGCCAGTCTAGTGGAATTATTTTTAACCAAACGCTGCTAAAGGTCGGTTTTTGTTTAGGGGACAGTACTACAGGCTAAAATTGCGATTTTTTAAAATTAATTTTCGATATCATAATGTTGTTTTAAGCGTTACATTTTAATAAATATGGCATGCCAATTTCACCATGAATCAGATAATGTGGTTACAACTCCTGTAAAACTTATAAAGAGCTGCGTAGCAGTCAATTTTACCTGGGGACACCTCGAAAATGCCAATGTACAGATTCTCGCGTTTTTGCCCTTATAAGTAATATTATAAGTAATAGATATTATAAGTAATAGATAATAGATAATAGATGTTTACACTTCTTTTACTTTGCATTAGGTACAATCAAATTTGTAAGTAGGTACAATACCTTCCGAATTTTAGGTATATAGAACTGGCGACTGAAGGTACCTACCTTAATTCCCTCAGCAGTGAGTTTATCTACAACATCGGTAGCAGCGATGAGACCAGGATGTGCAAATTTGGTAGCGTTGTCCCAACTGCGGTTCAGATCTGCGCCCAGCAAATCTGACCTCTGGTTACCGAGGAACACACCATCAGGATTCAGCATTGGTATTACCTGCAACCAAGTGCTACGAAGGCATCACGAGGACTGAAGATCAAAAGTGGCCACTTTAGTTGAATAATTTTTATTTTGTTTCAAACCCCATATAGGTAGTTTTAGTATTCAGTATAGTTTTAAGAATACTTATAAAAGAAAGAAAGTAATATAATACTTACCTATAAGTATATAAAGAAGATAGTAAGAATTGTTTTTCAGCTACGCTACTTGCCTTTATGACTATTCCATTACGTAATGCGATCGCCTTTTCCGAAGAACTTGCCATGTAGTCCAGAAAACCTGTTGGAATATTATAATTAACTGGATAATAACTTTTTTCCTGTGTCACTTCTAAATTAGTTCACAAATAGAACAAGAACATACATACAGTTCGACTCATTGTGACATATAATATAACTACCTACCTACCTGAACCTAGATAGGCATATTTCGATATAGGCCTTTTTATCTAATAGGTATAGGTACCTATGGCAGGCCAACACAGAGTCAATTGCTGGGCATAGGTCATCCCTGATATCATCACTGTCATAAGTAGTTTTAATAACATTAGTGATTTATAATTATAATACAATGTGTTACCTTGACAAATGAAGGAAGCTGGTGGTTCACCTCCGTGACTCCTCGCCATAATAACGACATACCGTTTCTTCTGGCCACCTTTACCTTTTACTGGCACTTGGTCCTCTGTAGCAGTCTTGTTCTCTATAGTAACTAGATCTATCCGACGTTTTTGCTGTTAATCAAATTAAAATATTATTTCTTCTTGCAACATATAGGTACCTACCTACTTATTTTCATTTTGAGTGTTGTTTTGTTTTACTAAATATTTTATCGAATTTATAAACTGATTGTAGGGTTCGTTTAAAACCCTAACCATCGTTTTTATAGAAAAAGGAAACTTACAGTAGATTGAGCAATCGATTCTCTTGTGGCAAATGTCTGAGCTTTCTTCTCCCAAAGCGCTAGGTGCTTCTGAAGCCGGGAGTACGAGTATGGGGCACCGGCTGAGAATTGGTAGATGTCTTCTTCGCGGTCAAAAGCAAACGCTATGCTTAGGATCTTGTGGCCTCGGTGATGTACGGATTTATGACAAAATATTAGTCTTCTGGGAATCCGCACCCTAAAATTATAATTAAATAGGGTCATGTAGGTACTAATGTTAAATTATGTAGAGGTAGAGGGATAACTAGGAGCGTCTTACCATTTCATTCGGGACGTGGACCTCACTAAAGGCGTCATATCCCCGTTCAAAAGAGTCAGTTCTTTACCAAAATTCACAATGTTGAAAATCACCCTCTGTAAAACAGTTTCCAGGTCAGCATCACATCGAGAGACACATTGTCAAATTGAATAGGTACCTAAGTGTGTAAAAACTACTAGATCGTTTAATATACTTAAAACTCACCTGATCTTGCCTAACATTCTCCACGGTAAAGTTGAACCAGAACCTGGCCCTCGGCCGGCAGGTGTCCGGCCTAACATGCAGGTCGTATTCTATGTCCGAGATATGGTCTGCACGGCCGAGGTTACCGCACTCGAAGGCAGCATCGAAGCACAGGTGCCCTCTCTTCGCTTTCCCGCTGTGTCCCGCTGGACGGACGATCAGCCGGTTCACGTTGCCCAGACCAGTCTCTCCTTCGCTCTCTTCACTGTCTATTGGCATTCATGTTATCTACTGTTAGTTATTTATTATTCAAATTCCTAATAGGTACCATTATCTTCATCTCGCCTTATTCCACGAATAGGGTCGGCACAACTTTTAATCACAAACAGTTATCTTACCGGATGGGAATCATTACTACCTAGATGTTCTGTCTGAGACACTGTTAGAATTAGTTAGTTTGATTTTTATGTGTTTTGAAAAGGTTTGTATCCTACATACCTACCGCTAAATATCCTGTAATAAATACATGCGATGACTTGGTTGGTTGAGAAACATTATTAAGTATAAGACGTTTGGTCTATTAGCTTTGTTTAATAAGGTAGTCGTTTCGATAGGTCAATATCACATTATCTAAACAACAGCATGTTGCTCATATATTCGTGAATGGCTCACCAAAATAAACTATAAAGTAAACTGAGCTGCAAATGTTTGGTCACGATACGTTTATTTTAAGCATGGTGATTGATGGCTTTGTTGACTTGACACGCGTGTACGCACAGGTGACACGTGAAATCGTGGTTTATTATATTATCTACTCATATTGCATTTTTAGAGCGAAGAACAAAAAAAACTAAATTATTAAATCTATCTACTACTTAATTATAATAAGTGATTGGTAAATTGATACCGTTAGGATCACGATTGTAAATTGTTACTGTGTGTTGCTCTTCATAACAAGTCATCGCGGCACCTAAGAACTTCACTCAAAGAACTTTCAGGCCAAACTAAATCACTAGTTTCCAGAACAAGCTAAGTACCTACCTAAGGCATAGATTGGATCGCCGATTGACGGCAATAGGTACACTTCGATAAGTGCACGAATGTGCAAAGAAACCGTTTACTAAAACACGCCATCGGACGATTGAATTCCTATTTACCATCGTCAATTGAAACGTTGAGTTCTGCTATTTCGCACAGTTCCGGCAAGACTGGAGTGCTTATTTCCTGACAACCTGCTTGTCTGTATCTAGTACTTAAATATATTTTTTTAAACCAACGATGTTTTTAGGTCAAATTCCCATGTGTTATTTCAATTTAAATTATTTATTCAGATAACAAGGATCCATATTACAACATTATGGTTATTATATTTTATGTGTACAATCAAAACTTTACCCCTTAAGCTTACATTGCAATGTAATTTTCTAGTAGGTAAATAATTTGCTTGTAAACTTAGCCCGCAAGCAAACTATTTCCGTAACAATTTTCACACTCGCAGGCTGTCTCATGGTAGCGCGAGTCACGCAATCCTTCGATGAATTAACCTCCTTAGAATAGGTTTATAGACCTACTTAAGTTTTACAACCATGAGTTCGTTATAGAGTATGTTGTACGGTAGGTAGAGTAGTAGATATAGGAATAAGACCTACGGCAGACCATCAGCTAGGTAGGTGGGTGATATTACTGCCGTACAAATAATGCACTCGATGCAAAAAGCATAAGACGGAGTTAAATTTGGTTTACTATACGAAGCTACTGCGATGGGTTACTGAAACTCGCTGCCGGCTTCTGTTTTCCCCGAAAACTATAACATGAGTTTTTTCAAGTCAAGAGATGTCTTCTAGACCTTTGTGATCGTCAGCCACATCGTCGCTTACCATCAGGTGAGATTGTGGCTAAACAAACTCCAATAAAAAAAGCTACAAATTGTGATGACTTCAGAAATTTTCAAAATGCCCTTTACGGACTTATAGAGGGAAGTTGAAGGAGACAAATTGCGCCGACCCCATTTAGTAGGACAAGAGCAGGAAGAAGAGTCTCAAAATTCGTGCTTAATGAAATTGCCAACTTTGTTAAAAATGTAAAATATATCGGTACTTACTTACCTATCGATAGTTTATTTAAAATATAGAAATGAAGCATTATTTTAAAATTAAGGTAAAGATAGATGTTTACCACTTATTTTACATAATAACATTTTACCTAATAACAATTTTTAAAAGAGTAAGAATTTGGCGTTTGGCGAAGAAGTACCTAACTACAACTTAAATAATGTGTCTATATAGAATACCTACCATACCATTTACGGAGTACATTTTTAGGGAAATAACTCTGTACTTTTCTTCTCAGGGACAAAATACACGAGAACCCCATATATCCATAAACATATTCTTACCTGACATTATTCCTGTTCAATGATCTTCTTTTATTTCAAGCAAGCGTCTTATGGGTAGAGACTGGCACCACCTGCATTTTGTGTTTTCCTTTGTTCTGCATCTAAGCCAGCGGCATCCTGCCTCGCTATGCCCCACCGGTTGCCATGTAACGCTACGATGCGACATTTTCTTCCGCGTAATAATAACAAAAAACAAAAAATATTATACTTACTCGAATGCGTAATAGCTTCTTTAATAATCACTAGTTACCGTTGCTAGGCAACGAAACTAGTTATAAGTGGTAGCGTAGCGACCAATTGTTATTTTTCGGAATTTAAACATCGAAAATAAAATTCATTATTCTTAATTTAAATTATTGTCATACGTAATAAAATGGACTTACGAGTACATATAAATAGTATCTGTAAACATAAGTGGAAATTCATACAAGTAATTAAGTTAGTTAATGAAGTTTTGTAAGTATGAAAATAGATGTGCAAGTCACTGTGAGGCTTCGTAGCAACGTAGACCCTTCGTAGAGGTCCTACAAGAAGAAAATTGTAAGCGTCTCGTTTAAATCTTTTGTACTGAAATCGATAACAGGATCTCATTATTCATGAAAATACTTTGAATATAATTAAGTTTACTGTTCGTATGTTTGTTTCCTTCAATATTTGTTACGAATTCAAAACATAATGTCTAACTTAAGGTTCAAACTACGCTTTCGTAGCAAATGTAGAGTAGAGGTTACGTCGTAACCTCTATTAACAACCTAAATTTAAAAGTTACGGATACTTAGTTAATATTTTGATTTCTCTTATTAATTATTCATTTTTGTTTGTGATCTATGAATTTAAAACCTGTATGGTCTCATTGCTACGGCGTAGAGGCATTTTTTAGATCTACTGCTGCAGAGAGAGATTCATAAAAAAACAAATAGTGTACGAATATTGTCATTTTATTTGATAAATAAATAAATAATTAAAAACTAGTTACATGTACCTATATTATTGGCAATTCGCCTGACGCGCCGCGAACATTGATAAAGCTCAACATACAATAATATCGGGAAACAAAAACATTCGCATAAAATTTATTACAAAACTACTATTTACATCACATTATCTTACGGTAACATTTATACAAAATTCTTATACTTAAACCTAAGACTGAACTTAACACTGCTTTGTTTACTTTGAAAAAAGTACAAGAAACATTTGGTCTTTATTAATGACGATTCATTACGTAGTTGATAAGAATATCCATAGCTACGTTAGCGTAACAAACCAAAAATAAAATAGGCAAATTGTTTGGAAGCTCAACATCTTGGATGTAAGCCAAATTTAAAAATGGAACCCATTTATTGAAGGACAAACAAGTTCTTAAGTAATAAAATAAATAACAGTCAAAATTTAAATTTTGATCATACTCATCGAAATATAAAATGGGTACACCGAGTCATAAAAAGTTGTTTAGATGTAAGTAAATGTATAAAATAAATGAGGGTTTGTATTTCACTATGCCCTTTTGCAGAAAATCAGAATCTAGACGTCGTCTCTTAATAATGTATCCGTAGGTAGTATGAATAATGAATGAAAAATAAAATTTAACGGAATGTTCATATTTAAATACGCAATAATTTGACATCAAAGATTGAAATTCAATTTGCATGCAGTTTTATATTTAGAGATTATTTAAAGATAGAAAACGTTACACAAGTTTATATAATACCTACATACGTAACAAGTAAGTACTAACAGGATTTAATGGGAAAAGTTGTAGAATGGATACAATAGCACAAATCACAGCTTCACTGGCTTACTTCAGTAGCAATGAACATCGACTTCTATTAAATTTTACTACAACTGTGCAGTAAGTTTCACTGTTTGCATAATACCTAGCCTGAGATTCATAGTAACTATTTTTGAAGAGCAAGATACTTCTACAGAGTGGCAGTAGTTAGGTACTTATCTGTGTGAAAATAAATCGCCATAGTTTTTTCGTTACCTACTTCTGCAAAATTCTGCGGGACTTCTTTAGTCGGTTTCTACACTACGAATTTGACCTACTGTCACAGCCAGTAGGTAGTACTTCCATTGAAAAAAAAAACTGGTTGTCTGTAAAGTCGGTTCACGGACGATAAATTTACGTATTAACATCATCGAAAAATTGCATACTTTTATGAATTGCCGAACGCTTAGGCCGAACGTGCCTCTCTATATCTTGTTCCGCGCTCTCGCTTGCACGCTCGGCTCAGGTGGAACGTGACACTTTTTCGTGCGTGCAGCCGGCGTTCATCAATTTATAAGACGTTAACACGTCAAAATATACAGGGTGGAAAAAATGAATGGGCCCTGGAGGGAAACTACTTTAAATCCTTAAGATACAGTATTTTACTTAAATGAAACATTCCTTTATTTTTAAAAAGAAACAAAACTGCATTCAAAGATTTTCTAAAATTCGCTTGCTTCACCCAGGAATCGAACCAACTAAAAAATCAAAAATTTAACATTCCCTATTTTATTCCACTAGTCGATACATTCAATACTAAAGATAAAACTTCTCAAAGAAACATGAGGTCTTACACTCGTCTGTCGTACAAAAAATCCATGTAATCTAATATTTAGTACATAAGGGCTTAAATTAGTGTGATTCAGACCTTCTTGGAATGTATTCCGAATTCGGAAAATAACCTTTCTTTGCAGAAAAACCGTCAACTTTTCGAAGAAAATCATCGAATCGGATGTATTTTCAGAAGTCTGAATCTCACTTCAAATAGACAAATACCGTCTAGAAAATTTTTGACGCGAATGGTGAAATAATAAAAATTTATGAAAAAAAATTGTGAAAATTAATGTTAGATTTCATGATCTTTTTTATTTCTAAAACCAAATGTGTGTTATAAAGATTTATCCCTGACATTAATCCTATCGATTAGTGGTATTAAATAGAGTGAGGTTTGTTTTTTAATTTTTAGCTGGTTCGATTCCGGGTGAGGCAAGCGAATTTCAGAAAATCTATGAATGCAGTTTTGTTTCTTTTTAAAAATAAAGGAATGTTTCCTTTAAGTAAAATACTGTATGTTAAGGATTTAAAGTAGTTTCCCTCCGGGGCCCATTCATTTTTTCCACCCTGTATTATAGCTGTCATACGAATATGATAAGTTAACAGGCTGAGTCAATGGCAATTAAGTAAAACGCTAGGTACTGAATTGATGAAAGTTAATGCACAAGTTTTTTTAATATTCGGACGTCTTTTCGTGAAATTATCAAAATATAAGACAGCTACACCAAAATATTAAAATTTAGTAGGTAAATTAAAGTTAAATCTTAATTTATTTTTATTTAAGTAAGTAACTATTTAAATATTGCTTTTGAATTTACTTATTTTTATCAATAAATGCAATCATGGCACTGAATTCTTTCCATCGGGATATGTATAACTATCGCGATTTTATAAGGCGGTTCTCTAGGCTATCTAATGGTAGTTTTGGTGCAGCTATCTGTGGCGTCTATGATTAACAACTCGTCATAATTTCACATATATACGTATATTACAATAGCAATAGTATATGACTAGACCGGGCATTCATACATTATAACAAATGTAGGTACCTACTTACTAAGGTAAGTACTAACAAAATGAGTAAGTATATGAAACAACAAAAAATAACTTTGTAAATCAGTTGAAACTTAAGTAACCGATAACATAACTAGATAAATATATCAAATTCCGTAGCATTTATCATTCTGCCTCACCACACCAGCACTGACCATACAACAATTCAATCAGCTTTAACGACACCAATAACAAACAACGTTCTACAATATACCTACACCGCAGTAGCTCGTCGAATCAGGGGCGAATCCAGGCTTCACTGACTGGGTATTAGAAGTGGTTTAGGGGATCATCCTCCGATCAATTCATGAATTGATATTGTGGTCAAAAGATAAAGAGTAGTTGCAAATATCAAGACAACAATCATTGATAAGTAGACATAAGAACAAGCCCCATCAACTCAAACGTCCAATACTGCTGAACTTCTGGCCACTTACGGGGGCTAAAATTGTCGCTGAGTAATTCCTTTGTACTCTTATCATTCACATTTTGGACCGGACAGTGTTCGGTCCGGATCAAACTAAACCAAATGAGCTGAATAAATCTCAAATGATTCATTTGACTCATTTGGTTCGGACCAAATCAATAATTGGAGATTTATTCAGCTCATTTGGTAGTAAAAAACGAAGTAAATTGAATGAAAAGTTTATACGTCCAGAATCTTTGTAACCAAGTACCACCTCGAGGAGTATTTGTATTAAATCTAGATTCGCCCACTACAAATACACATCGGAGTAGTCCCTCGCCCTGCATCACGCCTGCGTGTCCCCGTCCGTGTAGTGGCTCGGTCCCTCCACGGAGCAGACGGAGTCCTCCGGAGTGCGCGAAGCCCCGGCATCCGCCTCACTCGCCTCCATATTGTTCGACTTGCCCTTCCCCCCGCGCCGCGCTTGCAGTGCCTGTGACGATCAAAATTGTGAGATCAATGAGTATTCAATTTCAAACTTGCTCATTGTCATTTTGCTGCGATTTTTTGGAGCATAAGTCTGGTTTCGTGTTTTTAACTTCGGATTAAAAATCTCTTCCTGCGAGAGTTTTCAAATTACTTATGTATAAAGATCAAAAACGTCTAGTAGCTCAGTCATGCTTTATTTAAATTCATATTTTCGTGATGCTTTAAATATAATCACAAATCAATATCTATATTCATAGCAGAAATATGTATAGCCGGGAGTAAAGCTGCATCATGTCGTGATGTGTTCAGTCAGTAGTCTTCAAGAAGGATCAGCCTTGAAATCTAGCGATAGTGATCTAGATTAGGTGCTTTGTATCTGTACATTGTCGAACAGAGAAAGCAGATCTGGATCATTGCGGCGGGGGTAGCGTGACACTAGGTCGGTGCAGGGCCGGGGCCCGGGCCTAAGGGGAACATCCAGGGGGCATGCGGGTGCTCCACGATCATCAAATGCATGCGATTCAGACTCAGATCTCCTTACCTTTTCACGACTGCCTTTTTTCTAATGTTGGAGTGGGATGGAAGATGAAACAGTTTATTAATGAACGTGAAGTAGTAACGGGTATATTGAGGTTTACGTCACACCTTCATTCATGGGGTCTAACATTCAATGACATTATTTTCTTGGTCACATCACAATTAGATACCTTCTAACACATCAGTGGAATATACAAGTAAACCTACTTACATTACATTTGTACATACAATTGTAAAAGAAGGAAGTTAGGACTGAGGAAAACAAAACACCAAAGTATCAGGCCAATTACCTATTATGAAAGGTTAGAGGAGATTATGAAAAATAACTAAGGAAACACAAAAATCATTACTATTGAAGGTACCTAATAAAATTCTAGGTGATAATTACTTGTAACCTAAATTAAAATTAAAACTAAATTAAAGCTCATTAAATTAACGACAATTATGTCTAAAATCTATTACCTACCTAAGCAGTTTATTCAGACCGTTACTACTACTTTACGAGTCGCTAGTCTCATTTAAGCTTGCTTGTATCTTAGAAGAGGACAAGCTCTGCTTTTTAGATCGTTGATTGATTTTGTAGGTACTTGCTTTTTCTAGTTTCCCCACGTTTCGGATACATATCCCGACTAATCCTAATAATTTAATCTTACTTCTTACCAATATAATGTCAAAGTTTAGATGTTTGGATGGATGTTTGTTACTCAATCGCGTCAGAACGGTTGACAGGATTTTAATGAAACTTGGAATATAGGTAGTAAGTACATAGTTTAGGACCTGGAATAACACGTAGGTTACTTTTTATCCGGGTAGGTACTACGCGAGCGAAGCCGCGGGCGGAAGCTAGTATTGTTATAAATCAGAATGATATGAAAAAAATAAAAATTGTTACAAATTACCTGCAATGAAAACCGTCGGTGCGGAGGTTTCCTTCCTCCCCGTCTCTTGCTGATATGAGGGTTGTCCCTCCGGAGGGTCTTACTTCTCATGATCTCGAGCTGCACGTACAGCCGCTTCAGCTCAGCGCGGACCTCCTCCGACGTGGCCTCTTCCTCGCCCTCCAAGCCGAATCCCTCGGCAGGCCCGCGGCGGGATACCTGACGAATTTAGAAGGTATCGCTTGAAGTATAAGGCTCAGAATACTTCGAACTATATTATCCGTAAGTATAAGCATTTGAGATATTTTAAAATCAGGGCGACTGCGGGTGCAAATAGAGAAAAATCAAAAAAGAAAAAGAAAAAAAACTTACAAAAAATAAACTTTCACTGGCTGAGATTTGAACTCGAAGCCTTCTGCTGAAAGGCGGACATCCAATCCACTCGGCCACTTTGGTCTAAACAAATATTGTGAAATTACGAACCACATTGCACTGGTAAATCTTTTTGCGTGAAAATGCCGAGAAAACGAATTTTCCCAGATATGAGACCTAGCTAGATCGTTTTTATGCCCCCTTAAAACGCATTCATCGAAAACGTTATAGCCGTTTTCGCGAACGTGAATACAGACAAACAAACAAAATATTGCGTAATAGTAGAATAGGATGGATAAGATGTCTATAGAAGTCAAAGGCACGTCTATAAGAAAGAATATGGCCATATAGCCACAAGCAAGTTGTTGTTAGATGTTACTTGAAGATCTGAGAGTATGGTCCACCATTCCTGAAAGACTGTCGTGAGTCTCATTATGATTACAAAAGCCTCCGGCCACACAAGCTTAATTATACCTCTTTACCAATAACTCTTCACTTTCAAGCTTCCAACTGTAAAACATACTACAACTCACCAAAATACAGTTGAAGCAAGAGTACCTACTCAACACTTGTACCAACTAAAATATCAAAAAGCACTTATTCAATAAGATCATGAATCACTCTGACACGTCCTAGAACTTTACTCTGAATCGACAATCGATACATCGGGCAAATTATCATAGCTCCTTATAGATTGGTGGAAACTGAACATTTCACCAACATGTAAGCTGAACTAGGAAAATTGACACGATAAATCGTTTTTAGTTTCAAGTGGTTCCTGTGGCCCTGGTTCACTCAAATGGCCCTGGTTCATTCACGACCAATGCCGTGAATCAAGGCAACAGTCACGATGGAGTGGGTTGCTCACCTCTTGTGCCAAAGACCTCGCGCGGTATCCGTGCCAGAGTCTCGGCGCCAGTGCGCAGGCCAGCGCGGCGCCGGCGGAGACGTGCGCGCGCGCCGCCGCCGCCACAGGCCAGCGCTCGGGCGCCACCGCCGGCTCCGCGCCGCTCACAGCACGGAAGCACACGCCGCTCAGACCCTCTATCCACAGCGCTGCTGACAGCCAGCGGCGCTCCTGAAAACGGTCACAGATGTAGGTAGAAAAACAAAACAATTACAATGAAAAATATGAAAAGGCACGGTGACCCTGGTGCACAGGGTGGGGGACCAGTTTCAATACCATCGTTCAGTATTCTGACCACGTAATCTGCACCACCCTATCATACAATAGAAGCCAAAGAAGATTGCCTCTGTAGGTACGCATTATCTGAATCTCTGCCGTGCGACTGCGGTAATCTCAAGGAGAGAGAGGAGAGGAAAGAGAGATCTCATACCTGAAACGGCACGTTAGCGTTTCTAGCCGCATGCGCGATCCTGATGCCCGCTAATAGCAGCAGTATCTCCGCGGCGGCAGTCACGTGGTGCCAGGCGGCGCGCGCGCACCCGCTGTCGTCCTCACACGCAGCCGTCGCGGTGAACGCCGCGAGATAGCAGGTCGCTCCGACTATCATCGCGCCCACTATTCGAAGGACCTGGGATACAGGAATAAAGTCTAGAATCAAAACTAGAAGAGTCTAAATAACTAGGTACACATATTGCTGTGCTGATCATTGCAGTGCTGATCATTTGCAAATTTGCGGCCCAGAACGTGCTAGAAGCAGTAAGTCTAATCTAAAGAAGCCTCACTTCGGAGTCCCTCGGCGTCCACCTATGTGCTTTCCTGGTGCGGAACTCGGCGAGCAGCACCCACAGCCTCAGCACCACGGAGCCGTAGCACGCCACGAAGCCGAGCTCCCTCAGCCAAGCACCCGCTATACATCGCCACTTTGCCGCCGATATGTACTGAGAAGCAGCCTGAAAAAGCCGCAATGATTTGGTTACTCTCCCATCTTGCAGTAAACTGGAAATAAAGGTAAATATACCTATATGTCAATTTATCTGCTGGCTATAAATGGTACAGAACTTACCGAAGCATACATCAGTAGAGCACCAAGTAAGACTACTTCCAAAACGGTCCACATCCCCATCGCAACTGCCTGAAAAGATTTGAAAGAATGTTATTATTTTTCTTCTATTGAGTAGTACTTTTAACTGATTACAGAGAACTTACTTTGCATTTTCTCTTCTTGAATATGATGATGGCTATAACTATGCAAATGAGAATTCCTGCCAGGTTTCCAGCTAGAAGGCCGATGCGCAGGGTGTCCGCTAGGCAGGCGGTGGCGTCGCTGCCCATGCCGCACGGAGTGCAGGTGAGCGGGCCACCGTCCGCCGCCAGCGTCGCGTCCGTCAGCCAGCCCGCGCCGCCCGTGTTCCAGTACCCCGAGCGACACTTGCACCGATACTGTTGAACAACCATTCATTATAAAGAAATGCCAACTCCGACGCTCCATCGGAGGAATCTCGCGTACCTCTATCCGACGATCCGAAGTCCCGTAAGAAGGAACCGCCTCGCAATCCGTCGTCTCCGTATCGCAGAGAGGCGAGCCGCCGAGCCAGTCGTGCATCGCCTCCTCGCAGGGTATCGACGGCCATCGGCGGAAAATCGCGGCCGCCGCCCGACCGTGCGCGACGCCCCTCGCCGCCGCCACCCCGCCCCACCATCCCTCGCCGTCGCTGTCGCAGGAGAACCAGCCGTTGGACCACATCACCGCGCTCGCGTTCCAGGCGGAGGCTAAGGTTTTCCAGAATTGTCGGAGGGAGACGGAGTTGTTCTGTTGAAAGACGATGAGGCGCGGGGGCTCGGCGACGTAGAGGACTCCCAGATGGAGCTGAGGGGCGCCGAGGGCGACGGCTGCGGGGGGCGGGGAGAGGGGAGCGCGGGCGGCGGCGCGAGCCAGCGCGGCAGCGCGCGCCTCGTCCGCCACGCCCTGCTCCACCAGCTCGGCCAGGGCGCGCGCCGTGTGCACCGCGGCAGCTTCATATTCACGTGCATTCTGGAAACGAATATGAGAAAAATTACTCTCTGTAAGAAGTAATAGCCCGTGCCTTCGACAGACGTTAAAAGCTGATGATGAATGATCAAGATCGACCTACCGATGGCGGTGGCGGTGGACTCTTCAGAAGCAGCGGGTCGCAATACGGGAATGTGGTGGATGCGGGGGGCGCGGATGGGGGAGCTCGCGGCTCGGCGGGCGCGGCGGCCGCGCAGGCGAGGCACGCCAGCGCGATCGCCGCCCACCGCGCCCGCATCGCTCACCTGCCGTGCCTGATGGTACACCACCGCTGGAACAGTCAGATACACACAATTTATTTTTTTACGATGAGAATAGAATAAGTACCTTTATGATAGGATATTTTAAGAGCCTTAATTACAGTTAGGTACATACGCACTAAATGAAGATCGATTTTGTTATTTTTTTTTGTTTTGTCTCCATTTGTCACGAAAATAAACTTGTTTCAATTTAACAGAATTCAACAGCGCTCCTCTACAAGCCGACTTTAGTAAAAAAAACCGGAGGTTTGAGATAATAATGTCAAAACAAGTAAGTAGAAGATATCAGAGATATCGGTATCACATTGGTAAGTACGGTACTTCAAGCTTTATAATGGACATTGGTAATTTTCATGTTTTCCGAATATGTCCGACAGCAGTGTATGATTCCACAAAACAGAATGCGACAGAATGCCGCGTCGTTGGCAGCGCAGCTCACACGGCTTGCAATTGCAAGTAACTTGCTTTTCTTAAAAATGTCATTGAAATTTATTTGTTTGCAATAAAGTTAAAATTGTGCGTAATTTTCATTTCCAAATGACTTTTCGTCAATCGTTTTTGTAATTTTATGCGATTGTTTCCGATGTTTTCCGAAACGCATTCTTTTTCTGGCTTTACTGTATATTATTATATTTTATTTTCAGGGCTGTGGTGAGGCTTTGACTTTGTTCGGTTGTTATTTTTCTATAAGCGCATTTTCTTTTAGGAATCATAATAATATACCTACCTAAATATGTTTTTTTATACTCTCATCTATGAAAAAAGATTATAATACAATTCATACTAAGATTCAGATAAAGTGGCCTTTTTATACCTGCAGTATGGTACAGACAGGTGTTGCCTTGTCTCCTTTCAAAATTGTTCAAAACTTCGACTTTTATAATTTGTGAAACGCTGATGCTTGAAAGAATAATGAACCATTTTAGCCTCCCTGAACTGGGAAAATGTCTGTGATCGTTACAAAAAGTCAACCTTTATGTCGGGGAAAGTGTTCTTGAGGGCGGAGAAAAATGCCGTCTGCGGGCTTTTAAGTGACTTGTTGCTGACAGGGTGCAAGAGGAAAATGAATATAATTGGGTGGTTTTAAAAAAATTGTGCAAACTACTATTTTCTTTTTTTTTCTTTTCATCGGCGAAAGTTTTTTTTATTAAGAAGTTTTGTTGCAATTGGTCTGGTCGCAATCAAAGAATAGATTTTACAATTTTAGGAAGTAATTATTTGGTAGTACGTGGTTTCGTTCATGTAAAACCAGATATTCTGAATAATTAATCAATTATTTTTCACCACTTTCATTATTTCACTTGTATAAAAAAATCCGGCTGGAGTTCATGTTAGCGAACTGGGTTACTGCATTATGAGCTCTAATGCCCGGGTTACACGAGGCTAGTTTTTCAAGCTAGGATAGCAAGCTAGTGTTAGTAAGCTAGCAAGCTAGTCCTTTAAACTAGCTTACTAGCTTAGAAATGAAGCTAGTTTTGTCTACACGAAGCTAGAAGTACTAGCTTGCTAGCTTACTAACACTAGCTTGCTATCCTAGCTTGAAAAACTAGCCTCGTGTAACCCGGGCATTACGCTTTATTTTTGAGTAGGATTTTCAATAACTAACTTTACCTGAAACCTACCAAAGTTGAAGAAGATTTTAATATTTCGAAGGCGATTTCTATGCATAAGCAATTAATCCGCGATCGCAATACTCCATTGACTTGTTATCGATAACTGGGTTTATTAAGCCTACGTTCATCAGCTTATATCGCTCTATAAATTATGAAGATGAAAAATGCTTCACGTGTGTCTATGATAGTAGCGTAGATAATCTACCTGCAAAGACATGCACGCATAGCAAGGCACGCATGGTACCACCTTATAGGGATAATACTTATACAGGAACTTGAGCTATAAAACATGATTTGTAATATATAAAACAGTGAAAATAAGCTGTTTTCTAAGCCAAAAGATGCTTCGATATTTATTTTAGTTTAAGTACGTACCTAGGCCAATGAAATATCTCGGTACCAAAAAGAATATGACCTAGTTTATGATTCTAGAATCTATGTTGATCATCCTTTTTGCTAGACCCTCTTGTTGGACACATCCTTCTAATATTATAAAGGCGAAAGTCCGTGTGTGTGTGTGTGTGTGTGTGTGTGTGAATGTTTGTTACCAAATTTAGAATGTAGATAGATAATAACCGGGAATAGGAAATAGGCTACTTTTTATCCCGAAAAATTGCACGGTTCCCTTGGGATAAAAAAAATAGTAGTCCACGCGGGTGAAACCGCGGGCGTCCGCTAGTTCTATATAAAAGAAAAGCCTTTTACATAATGTCTACACAATATGTCCCCTAGACTCCATGACTCAACAAACTTAAAACGTTTCACTTCTCAATTTTCCGAAACAAACGACTGTGGACGCCCCTGCTTTCTCATCCAAGCAATTTCGGCGTATAACTAGGTATTACAGAAATACTAAAGCAAGGAAATCCGTACAACAATAAAAGACAGTAGAGAGCGCTAAGCTTTTCAATTGTCCCGCAAATTACAGCATGTAATAATTCGGATCTGAGTAAGCGTAGTTGTAATCCACAACACGGTTGAACAATCCGACAATGAGATATTTCCAGTACAACGGTGTATAGCATAATCCACAATGAAAATCCCCACAGACAGCAATGACGTTTATCTTTCTGACCATTATAATTTTAATTCAAATTTTGGTTTAAGTCTTCTAGTGGGGTATGGCTAGTATAGGAACCACAATTTAATGTGAATGTGCACACAAATTCAGTCAGCATGAGTACAGACTGAATAACTAGTAGTTCGCCCCGAACAGAGATCTCGCGCACCGTTGTGTTGATAGCCTAGATTTGGACTTGTTTCTGACTACCCCTATACCTACGTTAAGTGCTCCTTCTAGTGTTTACCACACAATGATATCTAATGCGCTACCTCAGTATGGTAAAGATTATAGGCATGCATGCAATACATTAAGTCGTGTCGTGTTTATATTCAAAAGTTGACCCCGCGAACTTCGTACCGCGCCTCAGGGAAGGCCTCTTAGTTCGAGAAATTATTAAAATAGCAGTTCAATATAAAATGTATGAGAAAATCAATTCCCTCCCCCTCCCTCTCCCTCTCCGCCTCCCTCCCCTCCCCTCCCCCTCCCCTCCCCTCCCCCCCTCCCCTCCCCCTCCACTCCCCCTCCCCGTCTCTCTCCCTCCCCTCCCCCCCTCCCCTCCCCCCTCCCCTCCCCTTCCCCACCCCCTCCCCCTCCCCCTACCCCTCCCCGTCCCCCTCCGTCTCCCTCTATAATTTTGGTACATGCCCAGCCCACTATTTGCAGGAGTTAGCATTTGCATACGTGACAGGTTGCAAGCCCATCGCCGCTATTAGAACGTTAACTGGTTTCCTCACGATGTTTTCTTTCACCGTTTGTTTAGAGCTCGTGTTAATGCGCATTTAAATTTTTCTAATCGGAAAATCCATTGATGAGCACGGCCAGGGTTCGAACTTACGACCTATGAATCGAAAATCGAGCACTCTTCCACTCGGCCAACACGGCTTTTATTTTCAATCTCAAGAAAAAATATCAAGAAGCAACTAAAATCATTGCAAACCAAACCACAACGATGCCACACTCTTTGTCTGTTAACCAGACCTACGAATACATCGAAACTCTATGAAACGGGAGCTCTTTCCATACATCCGTTAATTGGTTTTCATAATTTTTCTTTTTGACTGTATTTCAAAAACTATAGAACCTAGAAGAAAACTAAAAACCATTTTGGAATGTATAAATTGAGTACTTTCATATGACACCCCACTCAATATATTTGGGTACCTTTGAAAAAAATTTACCCCCTTGGGAACCCCATATCTTTACAACCCCTTCATCGATTACGCTCATACGCTCCACAGCAAATTTCCATAGCACAACCTATTGACCTATCAAGTTTCATACAGATTGGATAAGCGGTTCGATAGTTATGCGAGAACATAAAAATGAAACATACAAATATACAAACATACAAACATACAAACATACAAAGCAAAATCGCCTAACTTGCCACTAAGATCTTCGCTCGCTTCGCTCGCTCGATCGATAACAGTTATGGTGTCTCAGATAATTATCTCGTCGTATGTGGTTTATGTGCAGTGTGCCTGAAAGTGTTCACATCCCAATGTCAATCTAAATATATATGCTTATCGACAACAACATTGATTGATAGCGCGATATCTACTTGACAACTTGACCACTATGTGAATAAACGTAAGCAATTTCAGTTACCTATGCATTCACTCGTAGCACTTTCGTAGCAGTGCAGTGGTTTTAACATAGTGTGTCTGAAAAGGTCTTAACTAACAATACTCGTCTTAGTTATCCATTTACGCGTAGCACTTTCGTAGTAGTGCAGTGACATAGTGTGTCTGAAAAGGTCCTAACTAACAATACTCGTCTAGTTATCCATTCACGCGTAGCACTTTCGTAGCAGTGCAGTGGTTCTAACATAGTGTGTCTGAAAAGGTCCTAACTCACAATGCTGGTCTTATAGTATCCATTTGCGCGTAGCACTTTCGTAGCAGTGCAGTGGTTCTAAGATAGTGTGTCTGAAAAGTTCCTAACTCACAATGCGGTCTTAGTTATCCATTTGCGCGTAGCACTTTCGTAGCAGTGCAATGGTTCTAACATAGTATGTCTGAAAAGATCCTAACCCATAATGCTCGTCTTACGCCATTTTGACGTAATTTTCGGCTGATTTAGCGCGAGCTTCGCCTCATTAGCGCCATTGTCGTCCACCCGCTCTCGCCAGGCACTGAATAAAAATTTGAATAGAGAATTCACCTCGGCCCTGATAAAATTACTAGTTAGGTATAGGTAGATCGTTCCTCCTTAATTATGGCTATCATTATTAGGTACGGTCTCACCGAGCGACAGTAGTTAATTTTTTATTGTTATTCCATTTACTCTAGACGGGTGTCTTTATGCATAAAACTTAGCCGCCAGAGAAGCTTACGGGTTCTATTGAACTTACTAATCTAGAATTTATTATTATTCATAGGTGAGAGTTTTCGCTCAATTACGAAATAAGGCAATCAAAAAGTAATATGACTGAGTAGATAGGTACCTACTTAAGAATTCTCATTCATTCGCTTCTAATAAAATATGAGTTTGCTGAACTAAACTGACTTCTAATAGCGGTCACACAGATTACCCAACACATACCTACCGAAATGTTTTCCACGCTTTTCCTTCATCATCCCTCTTTGCAAACTTTGCTGCCAAAAAAGCGATTCATTTTCTGGGGTTACTTTTTAATGAAGCTCCGACCACTCAAGCGTGAGGATGCCTTGTTAATTCGCAACTTAAGCACCGCCATTGACTCCGCCGGCATTGTCTGCAAAAGTGCTTGTAAACTAAAACCGCTGACTCACGTCTAGATCATCGCCAAAAATCGGTCGATGCTTCACACTTGAGACCGGAAGCCATGGTTAGATTTTACCGTCATAATGGTGAAGTACTGTTGAGAAAATCGTTTTTAAGCTCGAGTATATTGATCAGAGAAAACCTACCTACTCAAATGAAAATTGGACACCGCAAAGAAGGTAAGTACTTACCTAGTATCTAACATTTTTTTATTCCGACTAAAATGGATTACTTAAAACGATATCAGTCTTCAGTCTGAGGTACCTACCTATTCATAAAACACGCGAGATCACGTCCATTTTAACGCGCAAACATAAACAGATGTATGAAGGATGATATAAAAATATAAACACCTCTTAGCTTCAGTGCTGAAATTAAAAACATTAGTCGGAGTGCAATCCAGATGGTGGAGATTGCGCGGCTAAAATCTTTGTTCTTAGAAAATGTCGACCATAAATTGCTTATGCCACGACTGCGGCAAAGCCCAAAAAGAGGGTTATGTGTTCGACCTGTAGTATGTATGTGTATGTCCTTCCTATGTCCACTCGTAACTACTCAACGGCTGAACCGATTTTGATAAATGATACGTCATTAGATTCGTCTTGATGGCGCAAGTGTAGGTACCTACATAAAATCTTAAAAATCAAAACGGCGAGTTTGAAAGTCAAAACAGGAGATTGTTCTCTAAATCTCTAATTTTGTGGACGGAGCGATATAATCGCCACTTTCTCAAAAAGACATATACCTTCGTAACTAATATTGTATGTTGATATTACACCACAGATATGGCATGAAATGAACATTGGAAACGGATTCGCGGAGGTCGTAAAAAGGTTACCGCTTCTTACAAAACCAAAGCTTAAGATGCCGTAGGGACTGTTTATCCCAACAACACATTTACAGACAGCTCCTGAATTAAACATTTATGTTCGTAGTAAGTAATAGAATATGTAGGGAAAGCATCTAAGAAGGTATATATTTTGCGAACATTTCATAACCTTTAGGAACTTTCTTATAGAAAATTGCAAAAGCAGTTATCAGCAACAATTAAATCATAATACTCCTTTTATAGTTTCTAATGGCTGCGTCTCAAAGAGCTCCATAAGTGCCCAATGCTCATGCCCACCGTTTCTATGATAGACTACTCAGGAACATGTTAGCATCCTAATCAGTGAAAGAATCTTCGTAATCGGTCATATGGGCTACAGTATATGGATTCTCAGGAGTCAGTCATGATGTGACTCCTGATAATAACTTTTACAAACAATAAAATAACCTCTTTATTACATTAGTAGAGTCCGATAAATAAACAAACGTTCTAATAAAAACTAACATTTTGTGTAGCAATGTTAGAAACATTGCAGAGAATGATTCATTCATTGAGTTTTCTTCCCGATCCATTGCAAAATCCAAATAATAAAACGTGCATGGACTTCATCACACGAATGTTTGGATAAACTATACAATTGAACAGAACACCGAAAATTACATCAATTATTTTTATACTGCTATAAAATACACAAATTATCATAGAATGCGCGAGGCAAACGGCACACCGAGCCTTGGCACGGAGCCAGGGCCTATTAGTTAGAGACACACGCAAATTTAGTTAAAATTGAATCCCATTTTAATATTGGTCACATTCAGATAATGGTTAGCACCTATTTGGTATGACTGTGATATCAATATTAGAAAAATCTTCAAGTTTCTGTTTGTCCGCAAGGAAGATAGAATTGCGTTGTGAACTCTACATGCACTTCGACTAAACTGAACTTTTACAGAGTGATACAGAGGGTCTAGTCCCCTGCGAATTTGATGCTTTATATTATGTAGTACGCCTTCATTTTTCGCCTTCCGCGATACCCCCCTCTCCCTGCGTGGTATATGAACCAACTTTTTATGTTGCGGATTGATCGCGCAACCTTCATACAATAATGCCACAATTCTTTGCAATAAAGTTAATAGCCGAGCGTTATAGAGCTATGTAAAATTTTAAAAATACACCTTAAGTAAGGGTATTTTCAAAGGCTGGTAGGTACTGTCGAAGCAATATTCATGAATAAAAAAAAAATTAAGCATATTTTTATCAGTTTATGTTGTTAGATTAAGAGAGTAGGTATTTATCTAGGTACCTGTTAAACTTTTGTTCCGAAAAACTTACCTAAAAAGAAGTGTAAGAAAATTGAATTGAAATCTTTGTAGGTACCTACACCAAAAATGGCATTTTTTTCTTTTCATTTGTTCTATAGTAAGTTTTATGGAACAAAAGTGTAACAGGAATCTAGATAAATACTGCCTTTATCCAAATAATAACATAAAGTGATAAAAATATGCTCAAATTTTAAATTATTTCTGTATTACGTTCCTAGGTACGTAGGTACGTTCGTCGGTCCCTTAATTGGCGTCAACTATGTAGATATGTATGGGGACACCCTTTAATTTTCAACTTTTTGTTTTTGGATATTTTCCTTGCTTTTTGCCAAATTTCGTGATTCTAGGTCAACGGCAACTTCCGGTACTTAGGGTACTTCCGGTTGACCTAGATTGTCAATTTCTAACAGCACAAGTAAAGGAAAAATTCCGAACAATAAAAAAGTTGAAAATTAAGGTAAATCTTGGTACTTCCACGTTTTCGCGAAAATCTAAATTTGCCCATATCATTTTATCGTGTTGACTCAGGACCTTGATTTTTATGGGACTATAGACCTCAGCTAGATTTACCCGTTCCTGAGAAAATCGACGGTGACACACGACAGACAGACAGACATCCCTTTTTTTACCTTTCGAGGTACGGAAGTCTAATAACAATTTTCAACGTGAGTTTGCAGAATTACCCGTTCCTGAGAAAATCGACGGTGACACACGACAGACAGACAGACATCCTTTTTTTTACCTTTCGAGGTACGGAAGTCTAATAACAATTTTCAACGTGAGTTTGCAGAATTGATGAATAACTAGTTAATCGTCCAAATGATCGTCTTTATTTATTGGATAGCTTGACAGATTTTAATTATTTATTTTTGGTCCATGCAAACCCAATTATGGTCGGTACTAGGCACTTACTCCTTAATCGAGCATGTCATTGTTAGTATCTACCATTTATGAAACAAAGGCAACATTTCAACCTTACCAAACTAGAAGGAAGTAGATGTAGGTATAATAAAAATGGGTCATTCGCCAAATCCCCATTGACTTACCATCAAAGCGGATCGATTAGGATTTGTGAGCGAAAAGTTCACAAAACCCCATTCGTGCCACACTACTACTTTAGTGTCTAGGTACTTACTTAGTTAGCAGTTTTTTTTACAAAAATGTACCTACCTAATAGTAACGGGGGTCTCCTTATCGATGTATTTTTGTAGAGACAAGTAATCCGAACCATGAATGAATGTATTAATAAACAAATTCGTAGTCCGGAATGCTTTTAGAACTATCAGCTGCCATCAATTTGGATCAATGGATTATGGCTTACTGTACCTACTGTGTAACTATGTTAATATTCAAATGATGCTAACTAATAATTCGAATTCAATGCACACAACAACCACATTATTTAAATAGATAATCAGAATTAGCGGAACAGGTCAATCGGTAATTCAGTACGCAGATTCGCTCCACATCGCGTTAGCGACTGTACGTCACGCATAACCGGTGTTTTTATTACATCGTAAATAAACGTCAAGAGCGTTGTGGGATCTTTGCGGTTATAGTGGCCAGAATAATCAGTAAAGCCGAACAAATCCTATAAATACCTACTATTCTTAGCAAACAAACTAGACCAATAAATTCCGAAAAATATAGGTATTTGTCTTGAAAGGTAAAAAGGAATTCATTATTTTTGCATATCCTTTATAGATTTATTGGAAAACCAACAGCTTAAATAACAGAATAGATTAACTTATGTAACTTAGAACCAGAAAGCCAATTATAGGTTTTCACGTTTAGTCCTTGTGTGTGGTATAATCAGGGGCGTATTTACCCTTAGGCCAAGAGGGCCATGGCCCGGGGCGGCAGGCTACGAGGGGCGGTGCAAGCCGCCCCTCGCTCTCAGCTTCATGAGCCTTTCTTTTTGTCCTTACATGCCAGAAGAAATTAAAAAAAAGCCTACCGAACTAAAAAAAAGGTAAAACATATTTGGTTGAGAGAGTTTGCGCCGGCGCCGCCCCGTGCTTTCAGTTTCATGCGCCTGTCTTTTTGTCCTTAAATGCCTGAAGAAAGTAAAAAAAGTCTACCTAACTAACAAAATCTAAAACTTATTTGGCTCGGAGCGAGGGGCGGCTTGCGCCGCCCCGCGCTTTCAGTTTCATGCGCATTTCTTTTAATCCTTTTAAGTATGCCCGAAGAAATTAAAAAAAAAGCCTAGGTACCTAATTAACAAAAGCTAAAACTTATTTGGTTGAGAGCGAGGAACAAAAACTAAAACTTATTTGGTTGTAAAGTTTTAGACATCAAGACTATCGCTTTACTGACTGGCCATTTTCAGAGATTTTCATTTGACAGGAAACGTAGGTTTTCTTTTAAGCTCGAAGGGATAATTCGTTACAATAAATTGGTATTCTTGGAATAAATCCTCGAGACGATTTTAGGAAAACATTTCTTTGGGTGTCACATGTTGCATTTTACTTCAAAAAATTCGGTTCGCTTCGCTCGCATATTAGCTTCATCAGTGTTTTACGAGCAAATTGAGTTAAGTCTGAAAGCGAAATAGGAACCGACCAATAGCCAGCCTTTTTTTGAGCACGTAAGCAAAATCAAGTGTCACATGTTGCATTTGTCATAAAAAAATTCGGCTCGCTTCGCTCGCATATAGAATAAAAACCGACAAGCAGCCAACCTTTTCTTTGAGAACCGTAAGCAAAATCAAGTGTCACATGTTGCATTTGTCATAAAAAAATTCGGCTCGCTTCGCTCACATATAGAATAGGAACCGACAAGCAGCCAACCTTTTCTTTGAGAACCGTAAGCAAAATGAAGTGTCACATGTTACATTTGTCATAAAAAAAATCGGCTCGCTTCGCTGGCATATAGAATAGGAACCGACAAGCAGCCAATCTTTTCTTTGAGAAACGTAAGCAAAATCAAGTGTCACATGTTGAATTTGTCATAAGCAAATTCGGCTCGCTTCGCTCGCATATAGAATAGGAACCGACAAGCAGCCAACCTTTTCTTTAAGAACCGTAAGCAAAATCAAGTGTCACATGTTGCATTTGCCATAAAAAAATTCGGCTCGCTTCGCTCGCATATAGAATAGGAACCTACAAGCAGCCAACCTTTTCTTTGAGAACCGTAAGCAAAATCAAGTGTCTGTTGTTGTCTTAAAAAAAAATCGGCTCGCTTCGCTCGCTTATTATAAGCTTCATGACTATTTTGCGAGCAGAGTGCAAACCAAGTTTCAAGTCCGAGACAAATATTTGCAGGGGGCGGCAAACCTTACTGGCCTGGGGCGCTGAATCTTAAAATACGCCTCTGGGTATAATTGACATAGGTCGTCTCTTTTTGGCTATTCGGTCAAAAACGAAACGCTATGACTGGCTCGCTTCTGCAGTGCATCAAGGATTTTTATTGAAAACCAAACCGGTTCGCTATAAAACTGCTTCCCATATCTGCAGAATATTGACAGTTGCACCACCATCCTTCTGCTATGCGACAGCCTAGGTGAGTAGGTACTTATCCTCGCTAAAGGTAGGCAAGCGTTGTCAGGGGAATAATTTAATAGCACCTATTTGTTCCTTATTTATTATCACTGAAAATTATATTATGTAGGTACTTAGTTGTAATTATACTTATTAAGTAGGTAAGTAAGTAGGGTGAGTGGGGGCAAGATCGAAAACGGGGTAAGACAAAAAGTAGTCAATAACTCCCGATTGAGTAATCTTTTTACAGTGCTGGTAACATTGTCAAGACCACCATTTTGTCACGTCTCATTCCTCAGTCAACATTTGCTGCTTAGATCCAGGGGTTGTGTAAAAAGTGCAATTTTCTGACACAGTGACTTTTACACAAAGTGCTCAAGTCCTTTCATCTTACCCCGTGTCCAGTAACTTGAGCTACAAGGTAGGTACGAGTGTTTTATTGATATATCTACTTATTATTTTTAATTCTTACTTGTGTTATTACGTCTAAATATGGCTACTTCTCGTAGTTTAGGATTTATTTCAACTTTTAGTCTTTCCCCATCTCAATTTTGCGGGGTAAGACGAACATATACAAGTACCAATCTTACCTCATTTTCAAAACTCATAGTAAGAGTCAGATGTTCTCAAACTTTTCCTGAACATATACAGGGTGTGGCAAATTCTTGGTCACTGAAGGGTAGCTACCTTTTCTCTTGTAGTTAGAAAGTTTTGTTCTTAGGAAACTTCAGTTTTATTTTGAAGAAAAAAATAATTGCATTTTTAGATTTTTGAAAAAAAGTACGGTTATCCTAAAAAAATACATTTGTCAAAAAAAACAAGTTGGTCTTAATCGACTCTATTTCCTACCAGGAACACTTCTCCCAAAGTAACTTATCAAATCAAATCGTAAGTTTTTGCAATAATTCAAAAAAAACACATCCCATACATTTTCTATGAAATTAGTAGTTGTAAACAATAGAGTGCCACTTATTCGATGGTTATTAATTTAAATTCGTAACTGCTTCGGCATGCTGGGAGGCTATTGTAAAGCCTTAGGTGCCTAAGACAGAGCCGCAAGAGAGAATGGTATGCATGGCGCATACCATTAGTACATCTGCAGAGAAGCACTTTGTTCTAAATTTAAATACGCGCTTTACAATAGCCTCCCGGCTTGCCGGAGCAGTTATTAAATTAAATTAAGAACGATCAAATAAGTGGCACTATAATGTTTACAACTACTAATTTCATAGAAAATGTATGGGATGTGTTTTTTGAATTATTGCAAAAACTTACGATTTGATTTCATAAGTTACTTTGGAAGAAGTGTTCCTGGTGGGAAATAGAGTCGATTAAGACCAACTTTTTTTTTTTGACAAATGTAATTTTTTAGGCTAACTGTACTTTTTTTTCAAAAATCTAAAAATGCAATTATTTTTTTCTTCAAAATAAAACTGAAGTTTCCTAAGAACAAAACTTTCTAACTACAAGAGAAAAGGTAGCTACCCTTCAGTGACCAAGAATTTGCCACACCCTGTATATTGGATGTATTAAATAGGTATGTAGGTACCCTCTTATGTTACAAAGAGGTGCGAACATTTATGTATGGAGCCAGGCATACCTACTGTCCGCCATTAAAAAAAAATAGTTTTGGCAGCCAGAGATGAAACATAATGTGTCAATCGATAGAGGAAGTGATTACAATACAAACAAAAAGTATTGAATCTCGTAAGTGATAATTATAATTTCTGAGATATTTGGGTCAAGGTGTAGAAAACGCACCACTATGAAAAAAATTCTTAGAATTTTTTTCACAAAAAACACCGCCATATCGTGCGTCGGGAGAGGGGGGATGCGGGAGTATTAGGGTGGGGAACGACGACGGGTCAACTTGAGGTCATTGACTGTTGACCCCGGGGTCATTGACCTTTGACCTCAAGTGGAAAAGTTTGAGAACCTTTACTTCAATCTTCCCCCGGTGGGGTAAGATTGATATATTCTAAATATGAAAATCTTTCATAACTTTGTTTAAAACAGGAATTTTGGGACAAGAGTCAGTTTAGAGTTTTCAGGACAAAAAATGCTATAGACTAGGGGCCATCAACAACGTCCTAATATTCATTTATTGTCTGATTTCACGATTTTAGAAAAACGTTCGATCTTTCCCCGCCACCTTTCCATCTTCCCCCAACTTTTTTTTCGTGATAAAATATTTTAACTTATTTTTTTCTACTTTTGGAACAGATATAACAGGCAATTATTGATGTAATATAAAAGTAGAATCTTTCCTCTTTAAGGACAACTAATTAGTTTTTAGCATAAGTCAATATATTTTTCATTCCATCTATTCGAAAAGGACGACTTTGTTCGCCTTTAAGTGCGCCCAAAGTAGATGATTCCTCTTCAAGGAACTTTTAGCGGGCAGTAATGAGTTTTTAATCCTCTTTATAAATTTAGCGGGCAGTAATGAGTTTTTAATCCCCTTTAAGTGCGCCGGAATTATCTTTGCCGCGCACTTTAGAGGTACAACTACTTTCCACATTCATTCATCTCGAATCTACCAAGATGAATGAGGGAGGACTCTTAGCACTATAGCATACTATAGCATAGCATAGCATAGCATAGCATAGCATAGCATAGCATACTATAGCATAGCATAGCATAGCATAGCATACCATAGCATACCATAGCATAGCATAGCATACCATAGCATAGCATACTATAGCATAACATAGCATAGCATAGCATAGCATACTATAGCATAGCATAGCATAGCATAGCATACCATAGCATAGCATAGCATAGCATAGCATAGCATAGCATAGCATAGCATAGCATAGCATAGCATAGCATAGCATACCATAGCATAGCATAGCATAGCATAGCATAGCATAGCATACCATAGCATAGCATAGCATAGCATAGCATACAAAAATTGTAATTTCAACTTCATAAAATCCTGTGCGTTTTCGATCTCAGGAACTACCAGTCGGATTTGAAAAATTATTTCTGTATTTGATAGCTAAACTCTTGAGGAAGGTTATAGGCTACTTTTCATCATCATCATCACCATAAACCATCACTACTCGGCGCTGCTAGTATCAGATAAAAAGTCTAAATAAAAAAATTTAATCCTCGATTACTCTTCTCAAGTGGAACTTCGTCGATTTAACACATTCTTTTCTCTTCCCTTTTATTTTCTCATAGATTGTAATGAAAAGTAGAGTGTATCATTCGGGCGCAAAATATATTTTTGGCTCGGGCGACGTACTTTAAATCCCTCGCTACGTTCAGGATTCTACTAAAGAATCCCTCGCTACGCTCGGGATTCTACTCTAGAATCCTTCACTTCGCTCTGGATTCAAAGAAGCGCCCTCGCCGTCAAAATATTATTTTGCCCCCTTATAATACAATCTACTATTCTTCTACAAGGGATCAAACACAACACTGCTCATCTCATCAAAAAACCGTTCGATCTTGCCCCCACTCACCCTACTTATATTATATTGTTGTTGTATATTCTGTAAATATTTTATCTTTTCTTAAATTTTAATCTCTACGGATATCTATATTGTCAGAAATAAATGATTTTATTGTTTTACATTTCACTTTGATAATTATTTACACTCAGGTTTATACATAAACAAGATTATTATGCCATGCATTTTTAAAATGATGTCGTTTAAGATAGACACATGGTTGGGTTAGGTTAGCTTCAGGTAGGTACCGTACCGTAGTGAGGTATATTAGGACCCTGTTAAAAGGTAGAAAGGTAGCGTTCGGTCGGTTCAAATAATCCAGCTAAAGTAGATAAAATATCCCTCACCTTAGGGACGTGCCGCTAGAAGCGAACTATGCCGTGTCTTCACTATCGCGGTTTACACATTTATTTAGTACAGCGATTTTCAACATCAAAGGAAACAAAGCATATTGACATGTTGCGGGAAAATTCTGTGAAGACATTCATTTTGATACTGTAGGTATAAAAGTAGCAGATTTATTTTAATGGGCAGATTTTTAAAGATAGTTTTCCCTATAGGTACAGGGTGTGGCAAATTCTTGGTCACTGAAGGGTAGCTTTTCTCTTGTAGTTAGAAAGTTTTGTTCTTAGGAAACTTTTGTTTTATTTCGAAGAAAAAAATAATTGCATTTTTAGATTTTTGAAAAAAAAGTACAGTTAGCCTATAAAATTACCTACATTTGTCAAAAAAAGCAAGTTGGTCTTAATCGACTCTATTTCCCACCAGGAACACTTCTCTCAAAGTAACTTATCAAATCAAATCGTAAGTGTTTACAATAATTCAAAAAAACACATCCCATACATTTTCTATGAAATACCTAAGTAGGGGAACCTGTTGAACCTCGGCCACACGATTTTATTAAATTTTTTTTGCCTATAAAGATTGGAATTAGGTTTACCAAATATGGACACATGTAAAGATACACTATTTGACTACATATTTATGAAATAAATTTTGTATTTTTAATGATACTTTAGAAGATAAAGAGATTTGAACAAAAAATGGGATTTTGTCGAAGGTACAACACACCAGATATGCCTTGGTCACTGCAAGATGTACCTTAACCTTACTAGTCTTTTTTCATGAAAATACCATGTTATCGAATCAAATAATGCTTTATTTTTAAATTAATGGAAAGAACATGTTTATTGTAAATACTTTAGATAAAAAATAATAATAATTTACATTTTTAGCTCAAGTTATGCTAGAATAATAAAAAAACAATAAGTTCTTAAAATTTCTGTGATCTTAAGATCATTACCGCGTCCTATTATAATAATTTATCAACAAAAGTCCAAATACTTTACAGCTTTTAGGACAAGATAGACTTCTCTGTTTGTATAAATCATCTTCGGTGTTTTTTTTTTCTGTTTGATATCTTCATACAAATTTGTACGTGAGCCCCTGTCCAAAGTACAAAGCAAATATGGTGGCAAAGGTACAACATTGCCTCATTTAAAATTAACGAATTTTTAAAATGCACTTTGAGTTCGATTTGGGTCGATATTTCTATGCATATCTAAAGTCCATTTCACCTATATTTGATTGCACGAAATGGTTATCTCGTAAGTATGTACTGTTATATATGAATTAACTTTAAGTAAAACTAAAAATACCATCTTTTTGAGCACTTTTTTATATTTTTAATGCGCACGCCTCACTCACTCCACGCTGGTTTTTCGATTCTAGCTTCATGTTGGTGTGGACCAATGCCGATTATAATACCACAGACAAAAACAAAAAAACTCGCACAGATTACGAAATAAGCCTTGGTGGCCGAGGGATATCAATGGACGAGGTTCAACAGGTTCCCCTACTTACCTATATAAGTAGTTGTAAACATTTTAGTGCCACTTATTCGATGGTTACTTTTATAATATCGATCGATTTTATAAGATCGTTTAAATAAAAAGCAAGTAGGTAGCTAAGAATGAATTTCATGATTGCAATTTGAACTTTTTTATAGTTTAATTTGATACTTATTCTTCATTTTGAGAAACGGAACTAGGTTGTGTCCATTCTTCAGGCAAATGAACTTCTTGGTATCGTCTCCGTAACAAATAAGTCGGATAGTTGACAGGAATGGGGTGAACAAACTCATTTACTCTATCAGACAAAACTTTCCTCCAAAATATTACGTGATTGTTAGTTTAGTTGCTCGTTAGTCGGGAGTCAACATAACATTAAGATTTAGGAGCGAAAGATTGGAATCCAACAAAGATATAAAGTACCCTCTTCGTTCGTAGTCAGTAAACGAAATATTATTTATTTACTAACTCTATGATTAGTTCTTCAATACAGGGTGGAAAAAATGAATGGGCCCCGGAGGGAAACTACTTTAAATCCTCAAGATACAGTATTTTACTTCATTCAATTTCAATTATTCAATTATTCAATTATTATTATTAATTCAATTAATTATTCAATTTCAATTATTCAAGAAACATTCCTTTATTTTTAAAAAGAAACAAAACTGCATTCATAGATTTTCTAAAATTCGCTTGCATCATCCGGAATCGAACCAGCTAAAAACTCAAAAATTAAACACTTGCTATTTTATTCTACTAAGTAAATTTAAAGTAGTTTCCCTCCAGGGCCCATTCATTTTTTTTTACCCTGTATATTACTTTGATATTCTTCTATTTCTATTAGGTAAGTACAAGATTAAGAATCAATACCAAGTAACCGTTCAATAGGTACAAGGATCAATAAGTTCCTTTGATAAGTTCATAAACAAAAAATGTTTCAAGTAAATTCACACATTGACAATCAATTCATGGAATATGAGAAGCTAGCGCCTGTGCCTTTGTATCTGGGAAGGCAAATCATCGCGTCTTCTATTCAGAGTCCGATCGAGCGGCCACTGTATAATAGCCTATACCACCGGCTATTTATAATGGCCTGAGAACGCTCAGAACTAGGGTCCGAACTTATAAAGCGAGATTCGGCCTCGGGTAAAACATTCGTCCACAGCGGAACTTAGCGAACGACGATGCAATTGAAAGAACGATTATGAACACAAAAGATTGCGGTGGAAAGTAGAGCAAGTGGAACTCTAACAAGGGAACTCAAAAAGTGTCTCTTCGACAACATGTGGGTTTTGAAATGTAGTCGGTAATTACTCAGTGATTGTCTGTAATAGGTAGTAGATTGTTGCACGAGGGTTGAAAGTAACCTATTGCGGCACGAGATGGTTTGGCGCCTGAGCGTAGCGAGGGCGCTAATAGTTCGAGTGCCGTAATAGGTATTTCACCCGAGGTAAACACTCTGCTTTTCATTTCGAATATGAGGAAAGTAAATAAAAACCTGATTAGCTTATTTGATATAAATCACTGCTCTCGATCGACAAAACAGATAAAAATCGAATTGGTGCTTTAAAAAAAGAACTGGCTGGTAGTTTGCCACTGAAAAAAAAAACAAAAAAGGCGCCCGCCTTTTTTTTCTTTTTTTCAGCCAGTATTTTTTTTTCATTGAAGATGGTAAATATTTCAAGCTCAAAATCTTGTTTAAATAATAATAATTTAGTGAAAAGTAATTATTAATAACAATAGTCATGTAATAAAATTGTTGAAAATATTTTTTACAGCAATTCTCAATAAAAGGTAAAAGAGAAATGTCAAATATTACTTTTGCTGTGTAAAAAGTTTCAACATGACTCAATAGAAATGTCAAAATAGAATGTTTTTTTTTTTAATTTGACAGCAGGGAAAATTGCTTCCCAGGGCGGAAAAGTGCTACTTTCATCCCTCTGTTCAGGTAACTTCAAGCGTACTTTCCGTGTATGAGTAATGAAAATACTTTTTATTTCCTGGGTCGCCATTTTCACCGCCTGAATCATCCAGTAACGAATTTAGAGCAAGAAACTTTCAACTTCAAATGTTCATTCAACTAGAGTTCACCTCTGGCTTCGCTTGTTTATTCATGATACAAAACTGCAAACAAATATCAAAACTATTTTGATCGTAACACAGCGATGTACCTAAACCCGAAATTCGGCCTCAGATTCGGCCTAGAATGTGACCTTCGCTCGGACTCTACTGAGACTATTCAGTGGACTGGACATGGAGGACACAAGAATCGCTCCATTTAACATACGAGTACAACATTCTCGTATCGTACGCGATGCTTCATTGCCGAGTCCGATAGTAAGACAGCGATTGAGGTCGCGGATTTAATTCTTAGATGTTAATTAGAATGTTTCAATTGAGCCAATTCAGAATGCTTAGTGTTTACGGAACAATGGTAACATATCACTTTTGTGTGACATTTAGTGTATGGAATACATTTAGAATACTTATGCTTTTGTTATGCATGGTATCTACGCTTAAATCTTTAAAAGTACCTACATACCTAAAATTAAAAAGAATGCTGTTCGATGCGCATAACTTGAAACGGCTGGACTAATTTGGTAATTTTTTTGAAGTTCGTAATAGTCCAAAATGTATTGGACACGACAACATAATCTGTGAGGTCGTCTCGTGCCTATGGTAAATAAGATTCAACTGAATAACTGACGCCACACTTATGATTTACCTGTGTCGTAGGTATCAGAAACTACAAGTAGGTACCATGGTACTACAATACCCCAAAACAAATATTATATATCATTCGCCGGGAATCGAACCCTTTTTCTTTTCAGTCGGGCAACGTCACGCACGTCATGATAAAAAAAAAATCCAAAAAATTGCGATTAGCCTCCAATTGATCTGTCTTAGTCGCTAAATTACTAAATTAGAATCTGAATACTCATTCATTACGCGCCGTTCGAGTTGTGAATTTCAGAGCTTCAATTTATAAAATTCGTACAAAGCTGCCGGCACAAGTTGGATGCGTCAAGCTGAAGACAGGGCGCGATGGCGCTCATTAGGGGAGGCCTATGTCCAGCAGTGGACTGCTATAGGCTGATGATGATGATGATGATGATGTACAAAGCTATCTACACAGACTGATACAGGTATGTAAGTAATTTGTATATCTTGGAGTTCTTTTGATGTAAATTTCTTGTTCATCAAATTCTTTAGTGAAGATTAATTTCCTTCTTAGAGGAAAATAAATTAATTTCCTCCCAACCACAAAATGCTTGGTGAGGCTGAGGCTACTCGACGTCCAATTTCTCAGGTACGGCACGTTAAGACGAAAGGTAAATATTTGCAAGTGACTATTTGTCCCATTTAGCGTCTCTTTAGGTATCGACCACTTAGAGATAAACACATCGCTTTCGCAGGATTTTTATATTCCGAGATCTGAGTTACTTCTACCCACACAACTACATAAAGGTTACGAAGTTTTTGATGTAGATATCTAATATTCTTGGGCGTAGGTGTTACTACCTGAAAACCACGAAGTCTTAAGATCATTGATCATGACAACAAGTTAACGGTATTATGAATGAAAATTAACAGTTATGAATGAAAAAAAAAAAAACTTTTGTTATTAAAATCTTGATACTTAGGTACCTACATCTTAATAATACATTCAGTTAATTTTAATAAATGATTGAATCCCAAAAATAAAGAACAGTAAGTAGTAAATTACTTACCTTTACCAACAAAGACGATCTCCTTATCATGATTCGGAGACAGTTTGTTTAGTAACACAAATCATACACTTTGCTTTCATAATACGAGTATCACAAACCACTTGAGCGTGATATCTTATATCAGTTAATAATATCCGTCGATTAACTTGCTTCGATTAACGCACGAGTTTTTGTTATCACATGACAGCAGGAGACCTTATACAAGGTTCTGAGCATACCAACTTTAAATGAAACGTTGCCCCACAGAGTCGACACACGTTTTTATTTGATTAGATTAGAATTTAGAAGCAGGAGTTTAGTACGGAATTTACGGTTGATTCGTTTTGTATTTGGATATGGCGCGGTGGAGAATCGACCGCGTCCCGGCGCGCCACTGAGCCTGGAAGCTCCCAGCCGGCGCGCGCCGCGCATGCGCCCTCCACCCGCCCACGCCTCTCCAGCGAGCCTCTACTGCGAAACTGTCACCACCACGCGACCGCCCCGCACCGAACGCCGAACGCAAACACAGATGAGCTTTGATGGCATAACATTTAGCCGACACGACGGTTTGATTCAATTAAACGCCTAAAGTTGTTTAAACACAGAATTAGCATACGACTTCATGTTTAATTCAACGGATTTTATTAGGATTACCTTTTCAAAGTCAAGTCAATGATAATTTTAGTACACAAATTTTGGACCGAGACCAGACAATTCAAAACTTTTGTACTTTCTTCGTTTCTTCATAATCAAAAATAAATTGTTGGATAGTAAAAAAAATTGGCAAAAAGCAATGATAGAGTTCACAGTAGGCCCGTTTTAAGCTTTACATTACTCACTAGGCACGCGAGATGAACGCACCTACATAATCGCACATAGCAATGTATACGCTTATGGCAATCGAGTCGATAAGGCGCTCTAATACGTGGTCGGGCATGTAGAGCCACGATATAAGTAGGTATTAGACCACAAATATGATGTCATAGCTAGGACATGCCCTAGATGTAGGTAACATTCCGATTCAAATAGCAATCATTCAAACACTGGTCATTCATTTCGCTAATAGAAAGGAATTTCTTCTATTTGCTTACTAGGAAGAGAGTCCTTGAACTATTAGTGGCCTAATGCCACAATAATTACTAGACGTCTACGAAAATCCAAAAAAATCACGCCTAATCCATAGAGATCACAGATTTCAAATTTCCACGATCAACAAAAATACATATTTATCGATTTGAAGACGTGAAATGATTAATCCCAGTTTGAAACAAAAGAACGCAGAACGAACCTAATGCAAACTGCTCAACTTACTTCTACGTGAAGATTAATTAGTTTCAGACTTTCAAGTTTATGTTTTTTAGAGGACAAAATGAATCAACAACATTATCTGTACTTTACTTGTATTTGAATCATTTAAAAATATCAAAAGAATAACACATTATTATATTAGTTATAGGTAATTAACAATAGAATAGTGAAATACTTAGGGGGTATAATATTCAACAAGCAAATCTTAAAAAAGCTATACTTATCAGACAAATAAAGATGTTTTCACACGGTGAGCTAAAGTGCCGGAGCGTAAGAGCGCGCCAAGCAAAACTTCTTAATATTTTTTAAATATAACATTTATACCTGTACCAGATAATAATTGCACACATTTCATTTTATGTAGCGACACACTGTGCACTGGCCATTAACTAGACACTAATGCCTATACTTACTATAACTTTTATAAGTAGGTACTCGTACCTAGCAATTATTATAGTAGGTACTACGAAATGACCTATATTCTCAAACAAGGATAATTGTAAGCCATTTTAACTTTTCAAGTACTTAATTAAAATTTTTAGAGAGATATTCTCAGAACACGTTCAAACACCCATTTGGCACATGCCCACATAATATTAGTAGAATTTCGAGACAATTTGCAAGAATTAATTACATCGTGTATTAGAACACTAACTGGTATCTTTACGATGTTTTCCTACTCTGTTTAAAGTGTGTTAACGTGCATGTAAGTTTTCTGAAACAGGATTCAAGTTCAAAACCTTTAGGTTGAATGTTGAACTCGTTTGTATTTAAAGTTTTACAATCCCCATACAACCACTCAGTCCTCAGTGTGTCGCCGCACGTCCAGTGGGATGGTTCTTAATCCTGATCGATATCATTCACTAAGCCGTCTATCTATCTATCTACTTACCGACTATCTCAACAAATTTAAAGGCCGTCACCGCCATCAACAACGTAACCTATGATCCTATCCGATATCCGAGCTCAGGTCCAACTAAACCGGAAGACTATCTATCTAGCGAAAACCGAACCGTCACTCTTCACGCGGACCAAATACGCTTCGTCAACATCACATCGGTTTCAATCTATCATTTCAAAGTCTCATGCTCCACGACAAACGAGCGAGGGCTACAAGCAGACGATGCGTTCAGTGAACGCACCGACCAGAGTCATATCATCCGCTAGAGCGGCTCGTAAGATCTGAGGGGCGACCGCGTCGCGAACTCTGAGGGTGAACTCTCGGCGAGCGGCGAGAGGCAGCGCGCCGCCCGCCGCGGCCAGCACGCGCGCGCGGCCCGCCGCGTCCAGCGCCTCTCCCGCGGCGTTGTCCGCGCCCAGCACCAGGCGGGCGCAGAGCGCGCGGCACGCCTCCCGCTCGGCCTCCTGCAGCTCTCGCGCCGCCAGCTCCAGCGTCCGCCTCGTGTCCACCCCCCCCGCGCAGGAGCCGCCCCCCCGCGCGCCCTCCTCCAGCGCCTTGGTCGCCCCGGCTCGCAGCACCGCCGGCAGCAGCAGCTCGGCGGCGGCGGCCGCGCTCCGCGCCCGCAGGTAGTGCAGCACGCGCTCCGCCTCCCTCACCTCGTCGAAGAGCCGCCTCTGCCGCGCGGCCGGCACCGGCCTCGCGACGCTCCACGCCTCCGCCCAAGGGTTCCCCGGCAGCAGCATCCTGTCCCCGAGCGCCCCGCCGCCGTCCGGCAACCAATCCCGCGGCGAGTACCACCGCACGAAGTCGCACAGTTCGGCGCCGGGATTGGCGGCCTTGAAAGCCTCCATGTCGGACAGTAGAGAGGCGCTCATCATGCGAGCGCGGAGCTCGGAAGCCCGGGCGTTGTCGCCGAGTCGCACCATCAGTTCCGCGTCTTCCTCGAGCTGATCCTCGGTTTTAGGTGCGGGATCCTAGGGTGAAAACGTAAATATATAGATAATGTAAAACTCACCATATGTCGAACGATGAAAGCTTTTATTGAAGTTCTGAAATACCTGCGTTCGGGGCACGTAAAGTGGTGCGCCGTTTTTGAGTGAGGCATCGGCGAGTCTCTGAAGCCGGCCCACCGGTCGGTCCCAGGACTGCTGGTCTTCGCTCTCTCCATCCGAGCAGTCGTAGAACTCGTCGTCGGAGGAATTCCCCGCTATGCCCCCGGCGCCTTCAAAAGTGCGCCGAATGCAACAGTTTAGCAATTGAAGCTTCTGATGCAGCAAGCAAGTTCGCGCATTTGGGGTCCCTTCAGCTATTCTGTTAACAAGGAAAATTGACTATGATGATGACAGTAGCTTAAACATAATAAAATCTAGATATACCTATTTACATTTGAATCGAATATATTTCAACACATTCAGTGCCCATGACGCACACGCGGATGTTGCGTGCATTTGAACATTCTCCTTCAGAGAGCACCGTGGTGACAGGGCAGGGAATGGGTTTAAAGCATTGCTTTCCCTTATAATTATAATTTAAATAAAACAAAATAAAGTATTAAACGGGGAGAGTTTGGAGGAATTTGCCCTGTCACGATTCCCACATGCGATAATGTCGATACGAGCTAGAAATAATAATAACGAAGAGATTAAAACTTATTCGTAATGCAAGTTAAAAAAGTAATTACTTGTTCTATTTTTATTTCTCATTAAAAAGCAGCTGGTTTAAGCAATTGTAAGAAATATTTCAACTCCATAGACAGACATGAGAATCACGTATTAATGTCAACATCGCTTTTAACTTTCACTTCATTATTTTATGTAGACAAATAGACGGTCTTAAAAAGAAAGTAAATTAATCAAGAAAACGAAGAATGTCGCGGACAATCGGTGATAATGTTTTCTCTTTCGTGTATGCAAATTCTGAAGAGGCACGAATCGATTTGATTGTTCACTGCCGCGTTCTCAGCGTAGAGTCGTAGACACCTGGCGAGCAGAGGCGTCCGAGACGCTCCTCTCAATTAGTGTGCCGCGACCTAGAATCGCAGAGAATTGAACTGAACGCGCCAACGCTCTCAGAACCGTTATCATATTGAATTACAAATGAATCTCGTGAGGCAGCGAGCGCCGATCGTGAATGTGCGTGCTTCTCAGCATCGCGTCTTGTAATCGGTCGGTGAACCGTTTGTTTACCGGAGCCGGTGCGGCAGCTCCGACTAGGTGTAGGTCAGGCTCAGGAAGCTGGTGGGGCCTGCGTCAGTCCGCCGCCGACGACCGCCGCGAGCGCAGCCTGCGCACTCCAACATGGGCCCGCGCCTGCCCTGACAACCTGACAACCTCCACACACCGGAACCGATAACACCTTAACCTCAACGAAAGTGACCCTTTTACAGTTTGTGTTCAATTATGATCCACGAACGATAATTAAGCACATTATTATTGGACGTGTCTGTGACTGAAGTGACCAGTTTTAGAGGATTGCCGACAGATTCGAAGGATTTTCACCAAGATGGTATGTTTTGTTTTTAGGTCATCAATGATAAAGATTTGCCGTTACAAAACAAACTTTTCAGTAAAATTCAAGTAGGCCTTCTGGTGAAAAATAAAAGAATATCTCATCACATACGCTACTACTACTATCGAGACCGGGCAAAATATAACATTTATTTTTATAATTTACCTAAACAGGTTAAAAAAAAATAAGAAAGTAAGTATTAGTGTTTTATCACCAAAGTGATATTGTGATTTTTCATTCAAACAAAGAGAAAAGTCTAAATTCAGCTAACAAATCAGATAGGTTAAGCTAAACAATTATTTAACACAACAACTTAACAACTTCAAGTAGGTTGAAACAAAAAATATGTTTGAAGAAAACAGTAGTGATTTTCTGTAAGTACAAAACAAGCAAAAAGATTTGCGAGCTTTTCATTTCAAATTAATAATTTCCGCTTTCATTGTACAATATTAAAAGCCTCGTTCGCCGTCGCCGCGCCCCTCCCCGTCCAAACCTCGACGCATAAATAGAAAATTCGGCGTGAAAACAAAACCAATTCATAAACTCGATTTCGGAAAAGTACCACACAATCTTCTTTAACAAATCATATTCCTGAATGTACATTTTTACGTATGTGTGTCATAATGAATCTCGCGAGACGCATGACACCGCGGGCTCACGTGTGACTATGTCAAACGCGCACTTTCTCTACTCTGCGGAATTTATCATTTTCGGAGAATGTGTATTGGGATGGCTCGTTATGTGACAAAGGACTCTTAGGAAATTAGTTCGACACAAGGAAACCAAGTCTTTTAGAAGTAGTTTGCTAGGTATGTTTACCTACTTGGCAAAGTTTTCTTATGTGCCGACTTTAGTGGCGTATTTGTAGAGGCTGCAGGGGCGTTCACCCCACGGGGTGACTTCAATCTAAGCCCCACAAGAGCCGGTTCTCTGCTTTCGGCTTAGTTGATCGCCTTCCTATTAACTTTACCTATTTGACCGAAACATTTTCTTAGCGCAAACTATTGTACTTATAGACGTTTTCGTACCAAAGTTTGTTAGTCAGTTATTATCTAATTATTTATTGTTGTCGAAAGTTAATAATAATGCAAGGGCGTCGCCAGGGGAAGCAGGGAGGGGCAGTTCCCCCTCCCCTCACTCTTGTAATAATGGTTCATTTCATTGACGCGATCGATGAAGATCCCCTACAAAATCGTCTAGACCAGTAAAAACTAAATAAAAGGACTTGGGTACTTGAAAGAATGACCAACCCTTCTTTTTTTATTCCTAAGTGCTCCTATTTATGATGAGAAAGGGGTGAATGTGTTTCCAGTTTTACTTAGGTACGTGAACAAGCCAAAAATAGCATTTTTTCTGAGACCCGACGAGGCACGTTTTCAATTTCATGACGAAACTTTGCACTTTAAGTCTGTGTGAGAGAGAAAGAAAGCAAATAGAGCATTTATTCTGTTTCAGTATCTTTCTTTGCTTAAAGTTCGGTGATATAGCTACTGGAAAGCTTTTTGAGGTTTTACTTTGTAGGCGGCAGATCGGATATTGATTTAAAATAAATTTCCTACAGTACGTATTTTTTTTTTTAATGCTTTTAATTAATTACGGTTTTTTTATGGTTAGTTTAAAACAGGCGCCCGAATTTGGTTGGCTAGATACTAAATTAAAAACAGCACACTTAATTCTTTCCAAATCAGTAGTAGTGGTTATTCGCTAGTCGGACACACACAAAATAAAAGCCACATAGGAGTCTTAGGACTTTGCAACAATGATGTTGTTGCATTGTTATTTTGTGTGTGTCCGACTAGCGAATAACCACTACTACTGATTTGGAAAGAATTAAGTAAGTGTGCTGTTTTTCATTTAGTATCTAGCCATTAGTTTTGAAGTAAAGTTACGGATATAAATTACATGGGAACCGTATTTAAAATGTCCAAATAGACACTGTATAAGTATATATTTGACTAATCTACAACGCAGCTCAAAACTTGTACATTTTCAATCAAAATGTTGGTTCACAGAAGCGTAAAGGCAGCTTGTTACCGTATGCGAGCGATGCACCATGCCACTGGAAGCATTACTAACGACTCGTCGACACGGTCGAATTCAATATCTGCTGGGTTCGACTTGTTATTTCGTAGCTACAGCCGCCTGCCAAAACGTGCTGTCCAACTGCAAAACTGTTCACAAACTTCCGACAAACCTTCAGCATTTCTAGAATTTAATAACAACCCTGTCATTTATATGCGAGTGGAGCTGCGAGAAGCTATTAAAATATCTCCGAAGCAGGCACGATTGTTGGCATGAGACTGTCACCTCAGTAGGTTAGGTACCTACCTAAAGTATTATACCCGCACAATATATCAATGGATCTCAAAGCAAAAAAAAATAAACCGATAAACCTAAAGGCATATTTGAAACATACTCGTATATGAGAAAAGTTAAAGCTTTTAAAACTGTCAGTCAACGGATTACAACAAAATAAAACAGTTTAACGCGAACACCGCAAGTATCGAGCGATATTTTCATTCTCCAGGCTCATTTGTAGCACTTGGAACCTTGAAGTCGTGTTTTTAATTTCCAACTCATACCATCCAGGAAAACCATCGCTCGGGAATTTCGACACAAAATTGAGTTTAATACGACGCGAACGTGAACCCCATTTTAATTACCTTTTACGTATCAACACAACAGCTCTCTGAAACACTCGACTGCAGACTTATTAATTAAACAGGCATTCGAGTTCGAGCCGCTTATTAACTCAATCGAACGACCGAAAACATTTCGACCTCAACGGCCGCAGTTTCGCTGCGGGTCTATAAAAAGGCTTGATGACTTCGCACTTGCGATTCTTTACGTGTGCTATAAATTGAAAATAACTTTAGGGATGAAAGCTTCTATTTATAGGCTAGAACACCCCCTGAAGCGATGCCGAGGCGAGATGAAGGGTCCATCCGCGTTCCGCAGCGCCTCGATCCACCTCGCATACAGACTATCCGCCCTCCACAGAACAGGGAATTTCGCACGCGATATCTGCCTTACATCTTCATTATTCTTGAGATTTCATAAAAAAAATATGAGTTTTACGTCTCATAAAATGACTGTTTTAAAGTCGTATTTTCACCGGTTAAATATTTCGCGATAGCACTGCGGCGCGAAATTGTTGAAGGAAAGTAGGAAATCGCCGGCAAAGCGATGTGTCATCGACAAATGTTGTTTTTAGGTGGCTTTCCATCAAACGTCTAACTCGCGTTGCAATGAGTGGACAAAAACCCTAGGATGAACAATAGGCAGAGTAACTGTGCCGCTGATTAGATGGCCCGCCGGCGAATGCCTGTGGGAGGCGCCAACAACAACCATTGTCTCGCAGCAGATTGTTCCGTTGACACTCATCATGCGTTCGGATCTCTTAGGCTAAACTTGGATTAATATGCACGATATACATCGAAGACAAAGATTGTAAAAAATATACAAACTCTTAACACATTCCCTATTCCGCGTCTGCGGACTCCATGTGCCTCCTGGACTATATGTGCGATGCAGGCACTAAACGTGCTAGCGTTTAAAATATAATACTGAATACTCTTAAGTCATAAGTTTAAAGATAAATATTTTTCTCCAATTATTAAGTTTCGCTTATTCATTGATCTAATTTTGTGTTTAACTCTAAAGAACTAATTAATAGGGTAAACCATGTAGTAACTGGCCACTTAAGCACTTTGACCAATTTAAATTGTTATATTTGCTTTGTATGTCCTAGAAGTGTTATGTTTATAGTGTTACAGGAAAGAGAAAACATTATTACGTGTTACAAATTATAAGAAAAACGCGTATCATCAGTTGAATTTTTTTTATATTAATTTAAATAAAAATAGTTGTTTTAGACCAGTAACTGGCCGCAAAAATTAGTAACTGGCATGTTCTTTTTCAGTAACTGGCCACAAGATTTCTTTGACGAAATTACTAAATTTAATATCAAATTTTAAGAAAATAATAGAGAATACAATATCTGGCTAATAGAACTATTAAAAATCAACAAAATAGCATACTTCTCACTTAAATAAAACAAATTTAAATTAGTTATTATGAGATCTAGGCTTCATCTTTGGTAATTTTGGTACTTAATTACCTACACATTAGGTATCAATACCCTTGCTTTTTTGCTTCCTCGCGAACAGCATGAAATGATAATATGATTTCTTTGCGCGAAGTGTGGTGCACAAAAAACTTAAATATTTACTATCTAACTTAGATGCACACACTTCGCTAGGAAGGAAACTTGGTAGGTCAATAGGATGTGCTATGGAAATTTGCTGTGGAGCATAATCGGTGAATGAATACACATTCACCGATTATGCTCCACAGCAAATTTCCATAGGGGTTGTAAAGATATTGGGTTCCCTAGGGGGTAAAAAAATTAAAGTTACCCAATTAAATTGAGTGGGATGTCGTATGAAAGGACTTAATTTGTAAATTCCAAAATGGTTTTTATTTTTACTCTAAGATGTATAGTTTTTGAAATACGACGAAAGAAAATAAATAAAAACTAGAGCTGCCAGAGCTCCCGTTTCATAGAGTTTTGATGTCTTCGTAGTTCATTAACTGGTCAGTCTTAGAAAGAGAGTGGCATCGTTGCGGTCTGGTTTACAATGATTTTAGTTGCTACTTCAATTTTTTTCATGATAAAAAATGAAAATAATTGTCCGGAAACCTGAAAAAAAAAACTACGTATGGAGCTTACGTTGGGTAGGCATGTAAGGTATCTACCTAATTGAATGTAAACAAAATAGACACGACTTAATGTACTGCATGCATGCCTGTAATTTTTACCATACTGAGCTAGACATTTACTTATTTATACATCATTGTGCAGAGACTGAACTCAGCAGACGTAGCATGTAGTCAAAAACAAGTCCAAATATAAACTATCAACGCAACGGTGCGCGAGATCTCAGTTCGGGGCGAACTACTAGTTTAATTGTTATAGTGTTAATTATTTTCAATGAAGCATTACAGATCTTAATCAGACAAGTCTAAATTGCCTACCCTATAGCATAAATGACACAAGAAACCATCATCAGCATCAGTGGGAATGTGGATTTGGTGAAACATAGGTAGATATACAATTTTATGGAACTCGCATTTATTATACTCAAGCCTTTTCTTAGTTATACCAACGGTAGGTACAGGCTTCACATATCGATATATCACTTTCTTCAATGTTTCTCTCAGTTTCGTTTGTAATTGTTGCTTCATCAACATTCTAAATTATGGACTGACTTGTTTCAGTTTCTGATTTTAGATCTGGGTGTCAATTCCAGTACCGAACTTTTTATCAACCTCAAGCAAAACCTCAACTAAACCTTAGATTTTCGACTGTTTCCTATTCTACTTATGACAAACGACTCAGTTGTGGTGAGGTTTTAGCTAAGGTTTGGACTTTGGCCGAACAAATTTTTGAAAAGCTATTCTACTATTCACCAAATGGCTGACATTTATGAGATCGAACCAAAACGCAGCGGAATGATTGACGTTGTCATCTAGAAGAATTGGGGGGCTGAGCCCCTACTTTTTCTCTTCCCAATAACTGTTTTTTTTTCCACCCATATTCAGCTCATCTGATTCTGTCTATTAAAAAAACAGAAACCATCAGTAACTGGCCACTCAACTGGCCACCTATGCCAGTTACTGAAAACCCCTAATAAAATTTTACAATATTGTTTCACCTATTATAAGACCTGATTATCTTGCACTACAGAACGTAATTTTGATAAATTTTATAGAGAAGTCATTTTGTTAATAACTGGCATGGGTGGCTAGTTATTGAAAATTTAAAGTTTTTTATTTCAGTTACTAGCCACACTATCATTGTAGGCTATAAGCAAATAACTTAATCAAAGACGACTAAACTGCGATAATACTATCTAAATGCTAACTAAATCACTATAAACTACAAAGATACCTAGTTTGAAACAAGTTTAATTGATATTTTAATTAAACAAGATCCTTACCGTTTTAACAACTCAACAGTCATAGACCATCCGGCTCGCCGACTGTTTACCAATAATGAAATATTTTCGCGTTAAGTTGTTTGACTGGTGACGGAAATCGGTACTAAAATTAAAGCTAAATATATAAACAATTCTCTAAGATGATAACTTATGGCGTACGTCCTACTGGTTGCTTAATTTAAGTGTTTAAGCGTCAACATGGCTAGTTACTGAAGGTGGCCAGTTATACCTAGATTTACCCTAATCGAATAAAGCTTAGATTTATTATGAAATAAATCATTTTAGAAAATATAAGTATTAGAAGATGGCTAAACATCTAGAAACTTTCAAATTATGAAACATGTTGCAGAAACGGATAATATTACATAGTTTTCATATTAAACTAGTCCAGCGGCATTTTATTGATTGTTTTTCGTTTTTAACTAGGCCATCTTAGCATTTAAGTTTGATTATTTAATATTATATCATAGGTAGATAAAATAAATCAAGAAAGTATAATAAGACGACCTCTGTGGCGCAGTAGATGAAGTGAAGGCCCGCCAGTGACACAGGAGGTTGCGGGTTCGATCCCCACCATAGCTTGGGGCTACATGACGTTGTGCGAAATTTCTGTTTTTTTTTTTAATTTTAAAACCTTCAAAAAATTCATATAAGTACTTAAATACTTACTCAATTTAGTCTGGGTGACCAATTAATAATAATACTCTGTGAATTAATATTTCTAAATAAACAGGTTTTTTTGTTATGGGCAACAACCTCAAGAAATACTTTCAAAAACAACAACAGTTAGAAACTAAATACATACTTAAAACACATCAAATAATGGCCAAGTAGATAGATACCTTGTAATCTATTCATCAAATTCTTTTTTTATGTGCGAAACAGGGCGTAAATAATTTTTTATAGCTAGCATTAGTATTTATAGATTAATACGTAGGCAAGACGTCTGTTATAGCTTTACATATACATTACATTATATTATACATAATGAATATTTGTGAACCGGAGGTAACATGCCAGAACTCAGACACAGGTATTCTTCAAAGATTTTGAGCCTCCTCCTTAAATCTTAAATATTCATTATGTATAATGTAATGTATTTTTCAAAATGAAAATTATAAGTTGAATTTTCAGCCTTAGTTCATCAAAACTCAGAAAAGATAAAATATGTGACTAACTTTTTTTAACCGCATAAACAGTAACTTTTCTAGACGAGAATAAAATAATTTGACAGAAATAATTTACTGTGAAAATACTTACGTATTTACACATAATCCTTTGCATTCTGTGCAAAAAAGATTATTTGATTACACTGTTGATTACATAACGATCGGAGAACGATATTTTAGGAGAAACTTAAGTAGATTTAATGTTTACATTGTCGGCATTATCAGTTCGGTAAATGAGTTTCCAACATCGAACAAAACATTAATTAACCATACAGATTAACTACGTATTGATTTTGTGTGTCAGCTAAAAGCTACGCGAATCGAGATCGGTTCGTAAAGTGAACGATTTATTTCAATTTAAATGCAAATCAACCGCGATGTGATCCCGAGTTATTTGTATTCGCTGCGTAGGTAGAGCGACAATTTGAATAGGAAAGTTCAAAAGTTCAGACTTCTAAAAAGGCTACATCTATTTTCTTCGAGTAAAACAGCATTGTAAGTCTCAGATGTTCTTCTAACTTGGTTTCAGAAAAAGCCAATGATCATAGGATTTATGGGAAATTAAATCACTTTATGGAAAACAGCAAGGGTCACGAACCGTGTTTTCTCCTCACTTGTTATACAAACAAGAATTTCTTCAAATATCATCAGACTAATATAAGGCGCCTGTCTTTACAAACTCATCCAGCTGTACACACATTAAAGGCGCGATACTCGTAAGTAGCCGGGTTCAGCGACCAGGCACAGGTGCTCAGTACATGCTGCGACATTCATCTCAGTCATGTCTGCGACACGGCACCCGTGAAGATGGATTGGCCACCTTATACGAGCATTAGTGATGCTTCGTCTAACTTTATGGCACGAATTATTCTATAGGTTTTTAAAGTCACATTATACAACTTTGCGTAAGCTCTTTAATGGTTTTCCGCCGTTTAAATTTTGAATATAATTTGGCACAGTTGAATCACTTTCTATACCAAAATCTTTTTTACTACAATATAATATTGTTTATTTCAATCTCCCACCGATATTCTATAGTTTGAACGGTTTGATATTTAAAGGCATTTGCATTTCTAAATACCGTCATGAATACTCTCCCAAGAGACAGAATTTGTTTGATTATGTAGATTATGTACTCAAACATCACACCGCCACAATTTGTATCAATTAATTTCCTGGTTGTAATGAGAATTGTGATAACAGAATATGATATATGCGTTTGATTTGATAGCATACAGATGAATCATTTCAAAGCAACAGTCGTAAAGTTATAACAATTTAATTGTGTTAATGATGAGGCAGCGAAGCACGGATGGTTATCATGATGGTCAAGCGTCGGTCTCGCTTCGCTCGTCATCGCGGACGCTGAGGCACGGGCTGGCGTCTCACTTACATACCTAATGAATCTTTATATCCACACAGGTACATCATCTAAATCTTGCTTTACGAACAACGAAAAGATAAAAATCACTTTAGGTTAGGCGATGTGCCTCTAGAATAACTGAACCAAAATGTTACGCGATAAAGTCGTACTTGACGTGTGTTGTTCCGGGCGAGGTCTCTACATTCGAAGACGGAATAACTGAATTTCAGGAGCACTATTTCGCTGCGAACTGAGACCTACATTTACCAACACAATCGTACGTCGACTAAGGTTCAGCTAAGCAAGCATGCACTTTTGTTCTTCTGAGTAATTCTTTAAAGTGCACACTGGACAAACACAAACTATTATAATCGATTATGAAAAAACTCTTCTATTCGTCGTTAAATTCTAACTTAACTTCTTCTCGTCGTCGGTCGTTATTATAGTTTTATTGATAAGTACCTACACACTTTAATTGTTTTTTTTTTTTGCTAGAGTTTAAATTCAAGTCAGCACTTCCTTGTTGTCCACATTACCATTATTTAATCTGTTGGGCGATTCGAGTAGCTGTTTAAGTGATTACGGAGGGTACCGGAGAAGTATTCGCATAGCTAGCAAAGCGAGTCCAGCTAGAGTCTTCAACGCACCACCGCGTGCCGATGTGTTTTTGCCACGTTTTTGCAACTGATCACGTCTCACTTGTCTCAGAAAAAAACACGTAAGCAGCGATTTCACTTGCATAAAAATCAAACCAACAACGCTGATGAAAAATTAAATGCGCAGTAGCAGCAGCAATTCTAGAAAACTTTTGTCTATAAATATGATAATCTCGCAGAACTTTTTGCACTTTCAAAGCAAACGATGGCCTTCCACTAAGAGATATTACTTTTATATCACCATAACTTTCTGAATAGAATACTTGGTTTGGTACTTCGTTATTTATTACCATTGACTGCTGGGCGGAACTGCTAGGGGCTTTGCGGTCTAGTAGCCCCCTGTTTGGTGTTAATGAACTTCTGAACTACCAGTACGAGTATTTACATGATAAAACGAATATTCAACAGTTTTCGTGAGCTCTTTACACAAACAAGTTCCATGTTATAATTGGTTTGAAACCAATCTGAAAATATTTATTGCTAGACAATACACCAGGCTTTGCGTTACACAACCCACTTCATGAAAATCATATAAATCATAGGATGTTACACAATTGACGCAAGGAAGGCAAGCCCCGCGCCATTTCCCGGCAAAGCGAGCTCTCTAGGATCGCGGTCATTATGCATTAGCTACCTAGGTACAGCTAATTCCGGCCTGCAACATTCACAAACCAGGGAAACAATGCTGTTACTACCTACTGATGTAAAATGTTTCTCACAAGTTAAAGTGTTTTTGATCACATACGAGTATGCGTGCCATTTTATCTAAAATCTTTAAAAATAAATAATTATAAAATAAATAAAAAATAAATAATTTAATTTAAATAGAACTAGACCGTTCGTTATATGGGCTGGTATCGGACTGCGAATGATGGTGACCTACGTGTAAAGTAGGTGTCTGTTATTATATAATGTTTAATTAAGTGTCTATTTCAACACAGAATAATCCGATCCTAAGCTCCAAGAAAGTCAACAATAAAGGAAAATACAGAAATAGTATTTTTTTTTAATGAGTCAATACAATCTATGGTTATAATTTAGTCCCTCAATCTTTATCACTGACTACGAACCTGCTTTATCAAAAAAAAACCTAAAAAGAAAATTACACTATTGATTAGTTTCGTGGGTACTTATAGAGTAAGAAAGCAATTACGGCTTAGGATATTGAAAGCGGGCACCGATTACAAAGAAAGTATGAGTAAAAGGATGTTCTCCGGGCAAAATGGGTAGCTACGTGACATCATCGGAACCCTACATTTACGAGACTTGCCCGAATAAAGATTTCTAACAGAGCGTAGGACTTTATAGGCTTAAGTCATATTCATGAATCAGAATTACCTTAATCATAGAAACTAATATGCTCCAAAAAATCAAAGAACCTTTAGGAATATAAAACTATAACTGAACAAGTTAACTAAAAGCTTGTAAAACGTAGTAGAAAATGTTAGAAGTAAAATCGCATCTAACAGTAGTCCGGTCGCCACAGTCGACAAGAAGTTACGCTTTCTGTTCGTGTTCATTGTTAGTTCAGAACAAACGTACACTCCAACAAAAACACAGGCCGTAAATAGAGGCGACATTGAACTATTCGAAGCATGAATTGATTTCCTCATGTGAATACTTTTTCTAACTAGACAGTTTGCTGTGTTTACCATAATGAATGGTAGAGCTATATACCGATTGGTGACTATTACTAATCATTATTAGGTATCCTTTTATACATATATGACATACAAAAAATACAGAAGTATAAATAACCCTGTGACTTGACAGTCAGCCGGGTAATAAGAAACAATTCATAATAACTAATAGGCAGTATGTTCTAAAAACTCGTAAAAACTCGTAAAAAGATCGTAAGACCTGTCGTGTTGTACGGATCTGAGTGTTGGGCAATAAAAGGGATGGATGAACGAAAGATACACGCGGTTGAGATGCGAATGCTGAGATGGATGTGTGGAGTGACGCGAATGGATAGAATAAGGAATGAGTATATAAGAGGAAGTTTGAAAGTGGCGCCAATAAATGAAAAGATGAGGAGCAATAGGTTGGCATGGTATGGGCATGTCATGAGAAGGGATGAATGTCATGTTACGAGAAGAGTGCTTGATATGAAAGTGGATGGATATACGAGTAGAGGTCGACCAAAGAAAAGATGGATGGATTGTGTGAAAGTTGACATGAGTAAGAAAGGGGTGAATGTTGAGATGACGGCTGATAGAGGGAAATGGAAGAAGAATACATGTTGTGCCGACCCCACGTAAGTGGGAAAAGGGCAGGAAGATGATGATGATGTTCTAAAAACTAAGCCATCGCTTTTTATTTCAATTTTTAAATCTAGATCTGGTACTTTAAAAGTCAAACGAAATAATAGTTATAAATTAAATTGCATTGGTGCAAATAAATCAGTCTAACGTTCTGGTGTAACATTATAATAGTTTCTATTCAGTGTTTATAGTAGCATTAAAATAGCTCGGAGTCCATGCATCATAAATCATACTTGTCCACCGACTTACTGTAGCTGATGTACTCACGTAAATGGCAATAACAGCACAAGAGTCGACATCGATCGCATCGCGTAACGGGATCGCGGGATCAATTCACAGTAATTATTTTTTATAGCTTAAACTTTAGTCTCAAGTGGTAGACCCATATAGCGAGGACTGGCTCCAGCAGGTGCATGATAGGGATCGGTAAAGGGAGGGAAGGGAGGCCTTTGCCCTGTAGTGGGAAACGTCAGGCTTATAAATAAATAATAAAAATAAACTCAAGTGACAACCGTATTGATTTTACATACTATTCGCCTCAGAGAGAGTTCCATTGTTAGAGAAATTCAGCTTGTTAATCCAAATTGACCAATCATTTGCACATAACAATTTGCCACCATTGAAACATTTCCTTCATAAACCCCGCCAGTTAAGGCGGGAAAGTCAGCACAGCAATAAAAACTTGGTAACGCGGGTTTATATCTCGGTAATAAACCGATGTACTCGATCGTGACGATTTGACAAATAAACTAAAGCACGCTTGTTATGCTACGCCTATAATGATCTTAAATTTTCTTTAGCTACCAAAAAGAGTTGACTTTTGCTTTATTTGATGTCTAAATCTAGCGTAAATGATCACATACAGTTATGAGGCGCGACTCACCACGCACTATATCCTAAGATTGTCTGGAAGAAATCGCTCATAGCGATAAGACCGCCCATTGTACTTCGCTCCCTATGTTCTGTGTGTCTGTAATTTGCTTTTAATGTTCATGTGGTGTACAGTAAAGTGTTAATCTATCTATCTATCTATATTCCTGATATTCAACAATTGCACGAAGAAACGTAACAACTTTTCAGAACGTTACGTTGACTTTGTGGGTTAGGTAGGCGTGTATCATGTGAATTCAAAACGCGCAAAACAAGCAGTCGATTGAAAATTTGCGGATAATAGAAATGAAACTGTGAAAACAGAAAGCACAACTGTGCGATATGGAAGCCGCCGGAGCTCGAAATTTCTCGTTAGATACACATAACGAGGACTAACTGAATGAAAACAATGACTGCAAATAAGGTGGGTGGGAGCTAAGCAATAAGTGTGGATTTCGCAGATGATTGCAATTTCGCAATATAGGCACGTTGTTGGTCTCCAATCCAGGATCTTTAATTATTGCTGCGACAAGTACTATCGACTAAACGAGCATCTTTCCAGTTTGGAAAAATTTTCGTTTGCACGCAGTTAGCTAGCTGACCCCGCCTTTTTCTTTTGTCTCTTATTTTGACCAGGGATTTGACGAGGATCGGCTTAGAACAACCGAACACATGTTGACACTCAATACAAAAAAGTCAATGTTTAGGAATGAACAGTTTTGCATTGCAAGTTTTTATTTTTTGAATGATCATTGAGGGGTTGAAAGGTAGGTATAGAAATTCCATGGTTGAAAGTTTGTATGGAGAACCAAGATAAAAGCATTCAATGCGTGCGGACAAAGTCGCGGGAAACAGCTAGAATTAAATTTATAGTAATATTATAAAGAGGCAGTGTTTGTAAGTGCAGTGGTAGGTATTTCAAGAACAAACAAAAACTACCACTTGATTTGTTTGTATACCTAAAGTAAGTATATTATTTGGCTCAAGTTTCGTGAACTCTTACAATAGGCAATATGCGTCTGATTCAAAAGCGGGTTAAACGTATTTTTCTATGAACATTATGGCCTTAGAATTACATATGTGTGTGTAATTATTTTTTTATATTATTTCACTTTCGCTTAGAAATTAATAATTAAAAAGTGCAAAAATATAGTGGGAATTTCATAAGACTTGAAACGCAACGCTATTTGTCACGTGTGCTGTGACGTCACACTCCTTCAAACTCGACAGAAAGTTTTTTTTTCTACCTACAAGCGCGTGTAATTGCTGTAGTTACTACTTATTTTATTGTTGGTTTATTTAAAGGAACGGTCAACTTGCTTGGGCCTACAACTTATTCTCAAAACAACCGAGCACATGTTTGTTTCTTGAATAAAACAAAGGGCTCTTTTTTTCTGGACACTCAATACAAAAAAAAACAACTGTGAAGCCACTTCATTCAGCTTTTTTGTACGAGCCCCGAATACTTTGCTGCTATTGGTGTTCAAAAATTGTAAAGACTAGTGACTGCTAGTCGGTTCATAGAAAAATCACCCTTAAGGTGTAAAGATGCTCGTTTAGTCGATAGTACGTATAGTACTTGAAGCTTTATAATGGACTATTTGCTAATTTGCTTTTCTTAAAAATGACGTTAATATTTATTTGTTTGCAATAAAGTTGAAATTATGAGAAGTTTTCATTTCCAAATGACTTTTCGTCAATCGTTTTTGTAATTTTATGCGATTGTTTCCGTCCGATGTTTTCCGAAACGCAATATTTTTCTGGTTTTACTGTAAGTGTGAATTTAAGAATATACTGTCACAAATCAGTATTATCTAAATAACGTTTTATCATATTCTTTGATTTTCCTGCCGAGAAAGTAACCTTTCATTTAATGAAGCGTTTAAAATAAATTAAGTATTCGCTGGTTCATTCAACAGCAAAACTATTAAATTATGAAAGTAGGTACACATACTAATATGGGTATTTGATCTAAGAAGTTATACTGCGTGACCACGAAAAGGGGACCTATGGAATCCTAAACAAATATTAGTCCCATTTTATTTCGGCTCCAAATTAACGGTGTTCGTTTAGGCTTTGTCCAAACAGGAACCCACATTCAATTATAGGAAAGATAATTATTTTTTATTCGAACAAAAATACTTTTGCTATATCGCCCTCTGACAAAGGCTATCCAAAAGCGCTTTACGAAGCTTAGCAGCAAAATGTACAGTAGGTACCTATGCAACGGATAACGGAAACGGATTACAACTTATACGGATTGCTAAGACCACAGTATTGCTCAATTAAAATAATAGTGATAAACTAGAGCATAATTATGCAGATTGAGCGACGTGGTCAGCCGCCGAGCGAGTCTCAAGTGGGGCACGCATACCACACGGCCGCGCTCGCCGCCGCAGACCAACGGCACATTCTTGAGACCATCATTTGGCCCACAAACTTACAAATGTAAGAAAACAAGTTACTCGTTCAAGGTCGTTATTTGCACTTTATTGAAGAGAAGTAGAAAAAGATATTAAGGAGATAAATGAAAGTATCTTTGGAAGAATCTTACATTACATTCTAAACTTTATACAGTGAATAAATACAACGAAATTCACTACAATAGAAGAACTGAAAATAAATGAAGAACAACTAACTATAAAGGTATGATTCAGTGGAGAAAGACAGATCTGTTACGAACGCAGCCGTGACATATCACCGTCGTGCCAATGCTCGAATGTCAACTTTCTCCGGCTTCACAAATTAAGTTGCTAAATATACGGTTATCTCGGATAGTACAATCTTGTATGTTTTATATCTCTAAGTAAACATTAAAATAGCATCAAGCAAAACTTACAGATTGCATAAAAGATTGAATCAATCATTCTTGTGAGTTTCAAGTTTGAATTCAGTTAAAAGCTCTAGAAGTGAAATTAAATTAGAAGTCTGAATTTGTAGAACGTACGGAGCGAAGTCGGCAAGAACGTAAAACTTTAATGGCGCCGGTATATCTTGGGGAGGCTCGCTATAAATTTACCAGGAGCCTTACAACGCAGGAACGTGAAATGGTTGGAAAAAGGTCGCGATATGAATTAAAAATCACTCTTCATACTTAATTATTGAATCTGGATATTAAGAGCCATTATACGATTTCGCACTCGACAAAATCAGCGCTCGGAGGGACAAAAGTTGCTAAATTCTAACACCCAATGAACAGCGCTCCGTTTCTTAGACTAAACGGTTTTGGTAATTTTCATGTGATTGATTTATTTGAGATAGTAAAAATACTTTTTGGGTAGGTACTTAGGTAGGTACCTATAGGTATAACACAAAACAAAGTCGGGTTAGTTACACTTTGAATACAAATAATTACAAAAAAATAAATGTTTGTTTTTTTGTCCCATAAACCATATTGTGCTGATCTGATGGAGTCAGGAGCTTTTCAACAGAACTCTTCAGTAAATAGTCCGATTGAGTTGAAACTTGGATCTCAGCATGTCAGTCAAGTTCCGACTACAATGAAATAATATGGTGACAGCTAGCTCATCTGATGATGGAGTCAGGACCTGTTCCATGGAACTTTTTAATGATATGGGTATCAAATGACAGGGCTTGATGAGCGCAACACAATGCTGATCTGATGATGGAGCCAGGACCTGCTCCATGGAACTTTTTAATGATATGGGTATCAAATGAAAGGGCTTGATGAGCGCAACACAATGCTGATCTGATGATGGAGTCAGGACCTGTTCCATGGAACTTTTTAATGATATGGGTATCAAATGAAAGGGTTTGATGAGCGAAACACAATTCTGATCTGATGATGGAGTCAGGACCTGTTCCATGGAACTTTTTAATGATATGGGTATCAAATGAAAGGGTTTGATGAGCGAAACACAATTCTGATCTGATGATGGAGTCAGGACCTGCTCCATCGAACTTTATAATGATATGGGTATCAAATGAAAGAGCTTGATGAGCGCAACACAATGCTGATCTGATGATGGAGTCAGGACCTGTTCCATGGAACTTTTTAATGATATGGGTATCAAATGAAAGGGCTTGATGAGCGCAACACAATGCTGATCTGATGATGGAGTCAGGACCTGTTCCCTGGAACTTTTTAATGATATGGGTATCAAATGACAGAGCTTGATGAGCGCAACACAATGCTGATCTGATGATGGAGTCAGGACCTGTTCCCTGGAACTTTTTAATGATATGGGTATCAAATGAAAGAGCTTGATGAGCGCAACACAATGCTGATCTGATGATGGAGTCAGGACCTGTTCCATGGAACTTTTTAATGATATGGGTATCAAATGAAAGGGTTTGATGAGCGAAACACAATGCTGATCTGATGATGGAGTCAGGACCTGCTCCATGGAACTTTTTAATAATATGGGTATCAAATGAAAGGGCTTGATGAGCGCAACACAATGCTGATCTGATGATGGAGTCAGGACCTGTTCCATGGAACTTTTTAATGATATGGGTATCAAATTAAAGGGCTTGACGAGCGCAACACAATGCTGATCTGATGATGGAGTCAGGACCTGTTCCCTAGAACTTTTTAATGATATGGGTATCAAATGAAAGGGCTTGATGACCGAAACACAATGCTGATCTGATGATGGAGTCAGGACCTGTTCCATCGAACTTTATAATGATATGGGTATCAAATGAAAGGGTTTGATGAGCGAAACACAATTCTGATCTGATGATGGAGTCAGGACCTGCTCCATGGAACTTTTTAATAATATGGGTATCAAATGAAAGGGCTTGATGAGCGCAACACAATGCTGATCTGATGATGGAGTCAGGACCTGTTCCATGGAACTTTTTAATGATATGGGTATCAAATGAAAGGGTTTGATGAGCGAAACACAATTCTGATCTGATGATGGAGTCAGGACCTGCTTCATGGAACTTTTTAATGATATGGGTATCAAATGAAAGGACTTGATGAGCGCAACACAATGCTGATCTAATGATGGAGTCAGGACCTGCTCCATGGAACTTTTTAATAATATGGGTATCAAATGAAAGGGCTTGATGAGCGCAACACAATGCTGATCTGATGATGGAGTCAGGACCTGTTCCATGGAACTTTTTAATGATATGGGTATCAAATGAAAGGGTTTAATGAGCGAAACACAATTCTGATCTGATGATGGAGTCAGGACCTGCTTCATGGAACTTTTTAATGATATGGGTATCAAATGAAAGGACTTGATGAGCGCAACACAATGCTGATCTAATGATGGAGTCAGGACCTGTTCCATCGAACTTTATAATGATATGGGTATCAAATGAAAGGGTTTAATGAGCAAAACACAATGCTGATCTGATGATGGAATCAGGACCTGTTCCATGGAACTTTATAATGATATGGGTATCAAATGAAAGGGTTTTATGCGCGAAACACAAAGCTGGGTTAGGATTTACTTTTGACTTCGATTTTTGATGTTTGATTTTTCATTTTTAATCTTGATTTTAATTTTAAAATCAAAATCAAGAAATAAAAATCAAAATAAAAATCCGAGATCCGAGAATCGAGAAATGAGAATCAAGAATCACAAATCAAAAATTAAAAAATTGAAAATCAAGAATTAAGAATCCGAGATACAAGATCCGAGAATCAATAATCGAAAATTGAAAATCAAGAATCAAAATCAAGAATCAAGAACCCGATATCCAAGATTCGATAATCAAGAATTGAGACTCGAAAATCGAAAATCAAGAATCCGAGATCCGAGAATAGAGAAACTAAAATTGAAAATCAAGAATCAAAGTGAAAGTCAAAATCAAGAATCAAAGTCAAAGTAAACCCCGACCCAGCTTTGTGTTTCGCTCATCAAGCCCTTTCATTTGATACCCATATCATTGTAAAGTTCCAGGGAACAGGTCCTGACTCCATCATCAGATCAGCATTGTGTTTTGTTCATCAAGCCCTTTCATTTGATGCCCATATTATCATTAAAAGTTCCATGGAACAGGTCATAACTCCATCATCAGATCAGCATTATGTTTTGCTCATCAAGCCCTTTCATTTGATACCCATATGATTAAAAAGTTCCATGAACCAGGTCCTGACTCCATCATCAGATCAGCATTGTGTTTCGCTCATCAAACCCTTTCATTTAATACCCATATCATTAAAAAATTCCATGGAACAGGTCCTGACTCCATTATCAGATCAGCATTGTGTTGCGCTCATCAAGCCCTTTAATTTGATACCCATATCATTAAAGAGTTCCATGGAACAGGTCCTGACTCCATCATCAGATCAGAATTGTGTTTCGCTCATCAAGCCCTTTCATTTGATACCCATATTATTAAAAAGTTCCATGGAGCAGGTCCTGACTCCATCATCAGATCAGAATTGTGTTTCGCTCATCAAACCCTTTCATTTGATACCCATATCATTAAAAAGTTCCATGGAACAGGTCCTGACTCCATCATCAGATCAGCATTGTGTTGCGCTCATCAAGCCCTTTCATTTGATACCCATATTATTAAAAAGTTCCATGGAGCAGGTCCTGACTCCATCATCAGATCAGAATTGTGTTTCGCTCATCAAACCCTTTCATTTGATACCCATATCATTAAAAAGTTCCATGGAACAGGTCCTGACTCCATCATCAGATCAGCATTGTGTTGCGTTCATCAAGCTCTTTCATTTGATACCCATATCATTATAAAGTTCGATGGAACAGGTCCTGACTCCATCATCAGATCAGCATTGTGTTTCGGTCATCAAGCCCTTTCATTTGATACCCATATCATTAAAAAGTTCTAGGGAACAGGTCCTGACTCCATCATCAGATCAGCATTGTGTTGCGCTCGTCAAGCCCTTTAATTTGATACCCATATCATTAAAAAGTTCCATGGAACAGGTCCTGACTCCATCATCAGATCAGCATTGTGTTGCGCTCATCAAGCCCTTTCATTTGATACCCATATTATTAAAAAGTTCCATGGAGCAGGTCCTGACTCCATCATCAGATCAGCATTGTGTTTCGCTCATCAAACCCTTTCATTTGATACCCATATCATTAAAAAGTTCCATGGAACAGGTCCTGACTCCATCATCAGATCAGCATTGTGTTGCGCTCATCAAGCTCTTTCATTTGATACCCATATCATTAAAAAGTTCCAGGGAACAGGTCCTGACTCCATCATCAGATCAGCATTGTGTTGCGCTCATCAAGCTCTGTCATTTGATACCCATATCATTAAAAAGTTCCAGGGAACAGGTCCTGACTCCATCATCAGATCAGCATTGTGTTGCGCTCATCAAGCCCTTTCATTTGATACCCATATCATCATAAAATTCCATGGAACAGGTCCTGACTCCATCATCAGATCAGCTCGCTGTCACCCTATTATTACATTATTAGTTACACAACAATTCAGATCATTATTCTGCTTTAACGGCCTTTTTAGCCCCGCAGAAAATATTTAAAAATAGGTAATTAATAACTTAGCAACCAATGTATCAAACGCTCCTATTTCGCTATATTCTTCGTAGCCGGCGACGTGCTTTGCGAGTCGACTCAGTGCGAGCTCCGGGATGCAAAGCGATACGTCCACCCCCTAGAAGCGCTCGGCGCGGTCTGCTTGCGTCGAGTAGATAGGGTAGTAGATACGACGCGTTTTAGGTTGTTTTAAAAGATTTTTCATTGCCAATTTTTTAATCTTTTTGCATTTTTTTTTTCAGAAAAGGATTGATTTTGAACTCAAGTTTATTTCTGTTTTGTTAATTTTACGAACAAGAGTTCTAAGTCAGTTCTAAGTAGCCAAAATCAAAAGCAATTCTTTGGCCGTTTTCTCGAAATTTGGACTAAGTTAAAGATTTTTTTACTCAAAAACTAAATAAAGGTAGTAAAAAGTGATCCATTTAATAGTTTGGTTGACTATCACAGCAAAACATCGTAATTTTTTTATACCATTTGGACGTCAAAATGATTCGTAAATATGGTGATTTCTAAACCTCTTACAGCAAAAATTCACAAAACAGTCGCCGGTTTGAGGTCGATTAATCAAAAAGAAATAATAAAAATACAAAAGTAGCTCATTTAATAGTACAAAATTGAAATGATATTTCATGCTGTGCCATAATTTTTTTATAAATACAGTGTTTTCATTGAAAAATCCTGCCCCAAAACATCACGTAAATCAGAAAATTTTGTCTAATGCCTCTTAACTAAACATCATTGCCTGCTTTTATTCCACCAGGTGAAGTTGACACAACATTTCTCTTCACATGTACCACTGAACTTTGATAGTAAAAAAGACCAACGACTTTTTCCACGTTGTGAAAATCAAAGAGCTGAAAACAAAATCCGCAAGCGATTTTAAATAAAATAAAACTTTTATGAACACGCATCTGACGGGGACCTCAAACAATGCCCACAAAATTGCTTCCGCTCTAATGGAAAGGCGGAATATGAAAAATCTCGGTAAAAATAAAAAAATATTCCCGTGTCACTACGTTACGAGTAAAGGTTCCAGAGCTCGAAATATAGCTTAGTCGTTCTTGTTTGATAGATCGTCGAATCGAAGTTAAGCAATGTTCTGGGCGATTCTAAACTACGTCACCAGATTTGGCCACTGTCAGTAGACCATTAAGCCCTACCCAGTGGTTAAAAGGCCGATTCCACTGGTAAAAATCTAAAAGTGAGCAATTTACTGCACTTTGAGGAGCTATTCTGCTCATCGCGCCGAAAATCCTCATCAGATCTTCACCAAATTATTATGAAACTAACTACTACCTCTCAAATAAAAAATCAAATATCCGTTAGCCACCTTTTTGCCCTTTTTCGGAGGAAGTACCCGATTCTAGAGTCTTAAAACCTGTATACCAAGTTTTGTCCAGATCGATTGCAAATTACGACCTGTAGAGGAATACAAACAAACATACAGGTGAAAGCAAAATTGGACGCTTCGCTCGCTCCGTATACTAAAATGACCTAAAATTTTCAAGAATATCAAGTGTCTGATTTGTTTAGCAAAAGGTCTCGCTCATTTTACAAGACTATAGGTGAGAAAGGCTTTATTGTCTCATACGAATCGTGTTTTGAATTAATCTGGAAGCTCGCCATCGCACAGTTTAAATAACTGTTAGTATGACACCATCTCTTTATCATGCCGCACTGTGTTCCAAGTGTCACGTAGCTTCTATGAATGTAATAGCCGTAACACAATTAGAATGCATAATTATGTAAAGATATTATTTTGTGTTTTCACAAAGTCGTGAATAAAATTACCCGTAGGTACATAATATTTTCTTCTTCGTCTTGTTTTATGAATAATATTTTAAAGCTAAAGACGGATTTTAATAGTTATGTAGAGCAAGTTTAACGATAGAGTATTCAGCAAGATATCGAGGTGGGTAATTTGAAATTAACCGCGAATAACAACGATTTACAAGATTTAAAAGTATTGTACTTACTTGTTTCGTATTTGATAATAATGATAATAGTGGTTTGGATGCAAAATCTACTGACCGATTTTAAAAATTGTTACACTGACAGAAAACTGCATTATCTATGAGTGTAACTGCAAGTACACTGTACTTTTTGCAAGTTGTGGATAATGTTGTTGGTTATACATTGACTTTAGTTTATTTACGCATGCTTTTTAGTTAATACGAATGTGTTACCGTTTGTTGTCTCGAATAAATAAAATAAAATTAAAAAAAACTGTCATAGGCTATGTATGTCAGTACCATTTTCTTAAAAATATCAAATCTGTTCACGGAACTGAACATCGCATGATACTCGTAACATAAAACCTTAGCATAACACCAACAAAGTTACCGTTTGACTAAACTTTTTCTGTGCCAATGATATATTCAAAAAAAAATTTACTTAAAAATGTATTTTTTAATAAGAGAGCCCTGTTGGCCGAGGGGATAATACCTTGACTTTCGATACGAAGGTCGTGGGTCCGAATCCTATCCCTGCATCAATGGATTTTTGTTTCGAAAAAAAATTAAGCTCATTAACACGAGCTCTAAACGGTGAAGGAATACATTGTGAGGAAACCCGCGGCTTAGCCATCCCCACACGTATTGACTATGTCCTTCCTGTGGATACGGCCGGTTAAGCTGAGAGGATGGTTTAGGTGCTGGGCAAGCCTACTCCATTTCAAACAATGTCCCAGGCACTACAGTGTTATACCATTTACCAGGCACTATACCGTTAAGTGTGATGTAATAATAATAAAAATAAATGGCTTTATAATAATAATACCTAATACCGTTAAGTGTAGGCAAAGATTGCCTCCTGACACTGTATCTAATTCGAATTTTTTTTAGTATAAAATTACAGAACTAGATGGCACCACTAGTACTTTAGAACGCGCTATCGTTGTGTTTTGAAGCGCGCATGACCACGCTGGGCGAACGCTCCAAATTCGATCTTTCCAAAGGTTAAACGGGGAATGATGATCGGATTAATCTTGCGACTGCATGATGTCCGCTTCCGAATGTTACGCATTAGGTGGGCTAAAATCCTTCTGACCCCTAAACCAAAGAAAGATCCTTCCAAAAAATTTCACAATATAAATGTAACAAATAAAACCGAAAACGTAGTACATAAGTATTAATTTTCTCTGTGGTAGGTAACTCCTAAATTCAGTAAGTGAAGTGGTTTTTGAATTTCACTTTCAACTTCTTCATTTGATTGATAAGTACTACATTTATAGTTTTAGTAACATGACATATTAATATTTATTAAAAGGAGGGCCCTCCCTTCCCTTTTGTAAAATAATGATTTTTTTACGAATAAATTCTGGTATTCTTTACATAATAACATACGCACTCCGTGACCCCGATAGACAACTATTTATTCTTAACCGACTTCAAAAAAGGATGAGGTTCTCAATTCGTCGGAATTTTTTTTTTTTGTGCATTTTTTTTTCTTCTTTCAGCTAATACACCGGTTTGATGAAATAACAAAATTTTAATCATTCTGTTAGTCAGAATTGTAGCAGCACAGGAAATAGAAGGATACTTTCCAAATATTTTACTGATTTTATAATAATGTTAAAACAAACTGGCATAAGATGATATTTGGATAGCGTAAAAAATTGTTCATGATTACTAATAAAAAGCCCATCCATTACTTACTTGCCTAATTTTAATTAGTAATTACTATGCAACAAGAAAATAAATCACATAATAATTATGTAAATTGTAAAACTATTTAGGTAGGTAATATTGAAGTTACTCAGAGAAATACATAATATTAATTGCAATAGTGTCTGCAGTTTATTAAAATATAATACTAAACAATAATGTTTTTGGTACGATTGGCAATATAAGAGAAAATAATAAAGCTATATAAGTAATAAAATAAAATAATAAACAATTTAATTAAAAATTTAATAAATACCTCCGACATATGCCTTCATAAACTAGAAAAGAGCTCCTTTAAACAGCTGAACAGATTTTCATGAAACATAGCTAAGAACACTCTCGAAAAAGACACCTTTCAAACAATAAATAATTAAATCGGTTCATCCGTTCAGGAGCTATGATGCCACAGACAGACACACTACAAACTTATAACACCCCTATTCGTGGGGGGGGGGGGGCTAAAAAGAGTATCTATCTATAATAATTTGATAACATTCCTTTTATCATCGCCAATTACATCTTTACGTAGGAATAATGCTGAATGGCACAATAAACACAATTCAATATGTGGTATCTTAGAAAGCTTAGAAAGGAGTAAAACTTGTTTTGGAGAAGCTTTTGAATAATTTACGGAGAAAAGGAAAAGGCGTACCTAGCTATTATAATCAAGGTAAAACTTACGATTTTAACAATTCAAAGGCTTTCAAGAAACATACCTGCGACTACAAAGATGACTGTCTCGGAAAGGCTGTAAATTCATAATCTAATCTTGGAGATACGAGTTGCAAACTCGATGTGTGCTTATTGAATGAAGAATTCATTAAAAAATAACTTCTTTAAAAATACTATTATGAAAACCACAACAAAATGAAGTAGGGTGGGTTGTCCACCTGTGAACCAGGCAGATGCAATGAACCACCGCTATATTTCAAAAATGTGACATTGCCGTTCTTTACGATTACTGCCAACAGGAACGCATACGCATCCCTCACTCTCTCCCCAAATTACAAGCAGCGCAAGCTTAAGACGTACGCCCAGTGATCGAATTTATAAAAATGTATCATAAAAGTTCGTTTTTTGTGTTGATTTCATTCTTTTTCTACATTTTTTGGGTCTTACCTACAGTTTTTTTTGCCTGTTACGTATGATAACACATACATAACGTTGTAAATTACACTATAGTTAGTATGCTGTATCATCATTTACCAGGTGAAATTCTGAGGTTTGTTTTGTCAATGGGGTGTGTCCAGCAATGAGCCATGACATAGTGTCCTGCATTGAACCATAGTACTCACATACATTTTCCCAGTCCGAGCTGCACCTACCATTTTTAAACGTTGAAAAACTAAACCACCACTTATTACAACTAGATTTGTATGATAACCTACTTATAATTAGTATTATGATAAAAAAAACCATATTGCTTGATGTCAATACATAGATTTTATTAAGACTAAAATACTCAAGCCTAAATATAATTAACAGTACCTCTAACGGCTTATATTTCGTAGTTAGTAATAATTTTGCTGATAGGTATTAATAATAAAGTAAAAACATTGCCCTTTCTCTTGGTAAATAGGTGGTTCATTGCAGAATTCGGTCTGGTTCAATGCGTACCACCCATGTTACGCAATGAACCAATTCTCATTTTTTGCTAAATCTGTATTTCTAAGAAATCTAAAGATTATATGAATAAACTAATAATGCACAATCTTAGCCAGATTAATCACCTTACTTCACGCCAAATCTTAGATCCGTAAGTCAAAAAATGTAAAAGATATGGACGTTTGAATTTTACCTGGTTCATTGCTGGACAACCCACCCTACGTTAGAAACTGTCCAAACATTACGCTACCAGATGCAATACACACTTTTTAAACCCCGACGTAAAAAGAGGAGTGTTATAATTATAAGTTTAACCGCTATGTGTGTGTCTGTCTGTGTCACCGTAGTTCCTATACTGATGAACAGATTTGAATGAGATTATTTTTATTTGAAAACAGGTTTTTTAGTGATGGTTATTAGACATGTTTTATCAAACCCGTTTCAAGATCATTAGCTCGTTTCTAGTTTATGAAGGGATGATTTTTCATTGAATTTTTAATGTTTTGTATATATGTATGGTAAATCTAATTAGAATTCAGTTTACATAAGCTCCTTGATCGATTGTAAGAGCACTTTACAAGCTAGTTGGAAGTATAGAAGTTCCGAATGTATGTGAAAGTGAAATTAGTCGACAAACGTACAAACCTAGCACAACAGAACCGAGAACCGGCTCGGGTACCGTTACAGCGAAATCGGATGACTTGTAAACTCATGTAAATAGGGCAGTGTTACGTTCTTACACGGTTACATCTCGAGGCCAGTTGTACTCCCATTACGGTGAATGATGCGTATTGAATAAAATGTGCAATGCTACGCTGCAAATTGTGTACATAAAAAGTCAATAGATTGATCTGTTACAAACTGTGTGTACAGTTAATCGGCATACATTTTGCCTAAATGGCTGTTCTCCTGAGCTAAAGTATATTTGATTCTAAGAACTTTTTATCCGTGATTCGCGTCTATTTTTATAGAATGTTGTGAAAAATAGATACCATTACACCCATCAAATAAGTTTAACGAGAATAACTTTTAAGAAGAAAAGTTTCTTTTGGCGTCATCATTTACGTAGTAGGTACTGTCTTTTTTTGTATTTATGTCTATTTAAATTGGCTGTAACTGGTAAAGTAGCTCAGCTGAAAAGCCCACACACAGACCCCATGTAATCTGAAACGATGTTTGGGCCATCGATTATTTCTGGACGTCCAAACGTTTACCGTCCACCAACGCAAATATTTGCGATTAGGATGTATTGACTTTTACTGTCTACGTTTGTCACAAATTAATTACTTGCTTTGAAAGAGTTGCTCACAAATTCACAGTTTAAAAAAATGGAATGATTTACTTCGTAAAGGTAAATAACTCAAATACAGTTTTGTAAGCGCAAAACGGCATAGGTATATTGTTTTTTCTCCGCGCCTGAATACACCAGGATGTCATTGCCTTAAAGGGCTTATATACCGTAACTTGTTAGTAGAAAGGGTCAAGCATTTGTGTCAATCGTTCCAGCAGCTCCGGTACATATTGCTCAAGTGCATAGAAAATCATAAGTGCACAGTAGCATTAATGGCACTGCGAATGCAGGGAAAGCCCGATTTTCCGGGCTAGTAGCCCGTGGCCGCGCCACTCGTCAACGCTCTTTGCACACTATGATAACAGCTTGCAGCAAAAACGGTAAGCCGATGTCCCATTGCTGCTCGTAGAAAGCAAAAACTGTGGCTTATGTGAAACGAAACTGTACCACTAATTGTACGTAATGTAGCGTACACATTTTAGAGAAGTAATGGTCTTCTGCTTATGATGCACACTGTAGATAAGATACCCGTTCCTATAGTCAAGGAAATTTTCGAACAATGTGATCCGAAACTGCCTCCGTGAATAATTGAAATTCCCGTATAACTCGAAGAATAATTTACAAGGCATAATGAAGATTGAGAATAGGTGGATAATGGAAAAGTTTACGAGGTAAAGTAAATTGAAAGTTATCGCGAGCCCGGATTACTTAATAAATGTTGGCACTAAGTTCTTGATTCGTCTGGATTCCATTACGTACGACCTACTTAAATCTTTTAATCACATAACCTGAAAATTATACACCGAAATAATAAATGAAATTACATAAATGTTTTACCTACTCTATCCAAATTCCGAACCCAAAGTTAGACCAAAGTTGGCAAGCAAGCTGATCTTCGGTAAAAAGATCTTATACTAAGTACCCAGAGGCTTGAAAGAGGCCGGCGACAGACGAATGTCCAGACAAACGTAATACCAAAATCATTTATTTAAGCATATTTTTAACCTAGATAAATACTGCCATAATCTAACTAAATAATAACATAAGTGATACAAATATGCTCAATGCGGTCGAACCACGTGGTCACAACCAAATTTAACTGATTTTGGTATTACGTTTAAATGGACAATTCGTCTGTCGCAGGCCACTAAGATCATAAAACCCTCAAACGCCACAGTAGTTGAATAAACAACGATTACTTTACTGCCACGTGGTTTCATTTCGAAATGTAATTAATTGGTCGTATATCTGCAGTTTACTTCGCATTTAACGTCAGCAAGATGGAAAATACCATTTCACAAACAAACACGAGCAATAAACGACCGGAATAGTCTAGTTATAGTGTCAAAGAGATGCTGCCAATTAAACACATTAGCACATTCTTCGTTATGGATTTCACTGCTGGAATGCCAAGATCGTCAGTCGTCAACAGTAAGCAAAAGGTTGAAGCTGCACCTTTGCTGCACTCTCACTTACAAGTACAAGATTAACGTAGCCACTAGAGTAGCCTAGCCACATTAATAAGTGTACCTATCAAAATTTACGGATTTTACTCTAATTTTATTCCTATTTGATTTGTTTGCTTATTTTTGCGTACCATCAAATAACTTTAGTTATATCTATTTAAAGCCATGGCGCTGCTGGAGCAAATGCTGAGTGATAGCCTTATTTTCTAGTCACTTATTATTTGTAACATTTCTGATTGGTTTATGCACCGTGGTGACAAAATCAAACTTTTTTCTAATTTTTTCTAATAAATAAGAATATTGTCTTAGTGTTGATAATCAGAATTTTACATCCAAATATAAAAACAACGTTGGATTAGTTACACCATTTACAACTCAAGATTTGCTGGACCGATTTTTATGTAAATTGATTTTTTGGATTTTTATCAGCCCCGAATAGCAGAATAACTGTTAAAACATTGAATAAATTCACGCGAAAAAATAGAAACAGACCGTTTTTGAGATCTTTTGTTAGTTTCCTGCAAAAATAATTAAAGTCCGAGTGATTGTCGCAGCCATCAAGTAATGTCGTATTGTGGTCGTATTACTTTCGACACGACAAAACCCAATTATTATTCGTGAGTGCTAATGCGAATGATTGGAATTTTAACAAAATATCCGGTCCTTTGCTGTATTTGAACTACTTCCGACAACGATACTTCGACATCGGGAAATGAAAAAATCTGTTTCTTGTTTTATGATTTGGCAATAAAATATTACCTGCACCACCTAGCCGAATAAAAAAGAATGGTTTTGCTTTGCATTTCACTTTCATTTATTTGTTTAGTTATTAAGCTCATTGTTTTAGGGGTTCCGGCAAATACGTCGCACATCCTGGCTGGCAGCAATGCTGGTCATGTCACTGCAGTATACGCAAGCACAATGTCCGTGGGAGCATTCGCCGAGTCTTCAAGCCTCATGTGTCTGTGCCTACAATCTGGCACGAGATCTCTCTGTTCAATGTGACCAGGTAACTTAAATACCCCATTTTAAGTAAACGATAGTCGGCAAACTTCACCCAGCTCCGCCAGCAATGTAACTAATATGACTCGAAAGACCTAACAAAATTAAGCATTTTTTATTATCGACGCATTAAAATCTATCCCAGGGTTCACTAGATAAATCCATGTTTGTACCTAACCTGAGTAGTACTAGTACTAGATTTTATGACAAGGGAGCAATTAGTAGATTGTTACAAGTTGGTTGAAAGTAACCTATTCAGGCATGAGATGGTTTGGCGCACGAGCGTAGCGAGGGCACCAATAGTTCGAGTGCATAAATAGGTCTTTCACCCGAAGTAAACACTGCTTTTCATTACGAATATGAGGAAAGTAGTTCGCCGGCCAAGTGGCCAAACAGTTCGTATTGAAATGTATGGCAGATAACTCACTTGGGTACGGTCAGGATCCCGATCCCGTGATCCAGATCTCGTGATCCTGATTCCGTAATCCTAATCCCATGATCCTGATTCCATGATCCTTATCCCGTGATTCAGATCCCGTGATCCTGCTTGATCTTGATCCCGTGATCCTAATCCCGTGAACCTGATCCTGTCATCCTGATCCAGTGATCCTGTGTAATCTTGATCCCGTGATCCTGATCCTGTGATTCTGATCCAGTGATCCTGCGTAATCCTGATCCCATAAACATAATAACGAATCATTATTATGATTCATAAAATGAATTGCGGTAACGGCCATTTTAGCACCTCTGAAAGTTGAACCTATTCGACTTAAAATAAATAGAGAACCCTCGGACAGAATTTGATGCGCATTGGCACAGATAAACATGGCAGTGATACCTTTTAAACAAAAGTATTCTAAGCTGTGGCGGCCGTGGTGGGTCCATACATTTATGACGAACAATGCAGTAACGGCCATTTTAGCCTGTCTGTAAGTTAAGCCTAGTTGACTTAAAATAAATAGAGAACCCTGGGACAGAATTTGATGCGCATTGGCACAGAGATACATGGATGTGATACCTTCTAAACAAAAGTAGTCTGAGCTGTGGCGGCCGTGGGTGAAGTGCCCATACATTTTTGCCCACACTCCTTTATCTAATTATGTTTATTTGAAAGTCATTAACCAATTGTTTTACGTTTTCAGGTTGATTTTCCTTCGCTCATGCTGGCATTGAATTCGAGCATGCGAAGCACCGGATTAGACCTTCTGTACGTGAATAATTCCACGATCCCGACGCTCACAAACAACATGTTTGCAAATCTCAGAATTCACAATCTACAAATTTCTGGATGTAAGATAAGACGAATAGAAGATGACGCTTTTAAAGGACAAGGGCCTTATCTGAAAAATCTAAACTTACAAGACAATGAACTCGCCAAAGTACCGACAAAAGCTCTAAGAGTTCTATCTAATCTTTCCCTCTTGGATATTTCCAAGAATCGCATTACAACTATTGAAAACGAATCGTTCAGCACTCTTCGAAAACTAACGACCTTGAAAGTCTCAGACAACAATATAACTTTATCCACGCGAGCGCTAAGTGGATTGGAAAATTCAATTAAAAACCTAAATCTTAAAGGTACTAAGCAGAAAACAGTGCCAGACTGTATCAGGGGTCTACGCAGTTTAGCGTTCCTCGACCTCTCTCAAAACAGCATCAGAGAATTACCAGGACCAGATGGAATTCGAACATTTGAAGGATTAGACGCCTTAACCGCATTGAACTTGGAGAGAAATTTGATAGTAAATCTCAGGGAGGATGCATTTGAAGGCATTAAAACCACGCTCAGCTCGCTCAGCCTTTTAAATAACCTCTTATCCGAATATCCAACAGCAGCTATAGGATCTTTATCTGATTTGAGAGTGCTCGATATAGGATTCAATCTTCTGAATAAATTACCAGTGGATGCGTTCTTGAAAAATCCCTCTATAACCTTGCTGGCATTAGACGGGAACCCTCTACCAACAGTACCAGAGGCGGCATTCACCCATCTCAACCAAACGCTGCGAGGCCTTAGTCTCGGCGGGAGGTTCCTCAACTGCGACTGTCGCCTTCGTTGGATAATCGAGTGGATACGTAACGGTGAACTGCAGGTGACATCACGTGAAAGAAATCCTCAATTTTGCGGTCAACCTACACACTTTCGAGAACGTGGCTTTTACAGTTTTGAGCCGAATGAGCTTATTTGTGAACAAGAGAGTACAACAACTTCGGATAAAGCAATAACTGCTGTGGTCGGCGGCAACGATTGGAATAGTCTAACCACTACTACGACAACTACAACAAAAACTGTTCCAACGACGACAACAACAACGACTGCAAAAAGTGCGCCAATAAGCACACCACGGGCGACGACAACTATGGTAACAACTTCATCATCAACGTCAACTATCAACAGCATAGTGAGCAAAAATATAGAGAGTATAACAAAGGCTGCTACTACGCAGGCCATCAGCTCGAGTACCGCGCGCCCCAGCCGCGTCCCTTCGGTACGCCCCGCCGCACCGACATGGCGACATGCTCCGCAACAACGACCCCCGCTCATCATGAGCTTCCCGCAACAGAAACCCAACGTTGACGACAGCAACGAAGTCATAGTCAAGAACGCATACAGACAAGACAATTCTGTGATCATCCAATGGGATTCCGATGTAGCAAACATACTCGGATTTCGCGTCGTCTACCGCCTGTTCGGAGATAAGAGTTTCAAGCAGGGTCCTCCTTTAGAAGCCAGCGAAAGAGAATTCAAGATTAAAAACGTTCCTTCGCAGGTTTGTACTCCAGACTATCTATAAATTCACTACTAGAAATTAATTTTCCATCTAGATCTTAAACGGTATCCGTGTCTGTTTCAGGAATGCATCGTGGTCTGCGTGATCTCCCTGGAGGAGGTGCACGTGAGTCCCGAGACGGTGCCGTACTCGCAGTGCCGCGAGGTGCGCACCGTGTCCGCCGCCGCCTCCAACATGGACAAGATCACGATCGCCGCCAGCGCGGCCATCTGCGGCACCATCGTGGTGGCCGTGCTCATATTCGCAGCGGCCTCGCGTCGCCGCTCGCGGACCATACACAGGCTGCACCAGCAGGCTCCGGAGAAGATGCCGAACCCTTGCTGCGGCGGCCTCACCGGCACGCCGAGCCCGAGCGGGCCGCTATCGTCGCTGGCCACTCTGGGCGCTTTCGGCAAGCAACGTGAGTGGGATCAGGTGTCCGCTTACAGCGCACGCTCGATCCCTCGCGCCCGCACATATACCGAACCCCTCCCGGCGGATCCGCTCCCGGGCCGGCCCGGCCGCGCTAGGTCCCTCGCCGACGGGCAGTCGCAGCACAGCTACTCGCAGTCCGGCCGGTACGGCGTGCCCGGATACCCCGGTAGTCTACTCGGATCCAGAGCTGGTGAGTCGGCTTTCGCTCGCTGTTCAGTCACTCTCACTAAAACGTCTCGTTGTAACATTCCGATCAACGCATGTTTCTCTTTTCAGATCTCCGACAATCCCGTCAGAGCTTGGGCGCCGCGTCGGAGCGCGCTTCACGTCTGTCTCTGAGCGGAGCGGCGGGCGGCGCGACGGGCGGCACGCAGGGCTCGCGCCGGCGGCCGCGCTCGCGCTCGCGGCCCGCCAGCCGGTACAGCGTGGGCTCGCTCGGCATGGGCTACTGCGACACCTCGGACAACTGGACCGACCACGACATGGACATATACATGGCGAGGAATCCCACGACGCGGGGTGGCTTGGTGCCGTTATAGCGTGCGAAAGGCACGAGGGCGGTGATGAAGGAAGACGGGCGCCGCTCGCAGCCGGCCGGCGGTGAGGCCGAGCCGGGCTGCGGGCGCGGCCCTCGTGCTGCCTGCCCGCGCCACGCGCGCAGACACAGCGACTTCAGCTGCGCGCACAGGTGTGCCAGGCATACCATCCGGGACGATGGTCGATGATTCATATTTGAGGGAACTTGTTACCCATGGTTACATTTTATATTGTACAGTAGTTGTAACATATTTAGAGGCTTTAGTTAAGTTTTTGTCTCAACAACGGAAACCCGATGCTATTAAATATCAACGAATATAGATTTATATTCTCCTATTGCTAAATATTTATTGGTTTTTCTTAATTCATTCCTGAAGAAAAACATCATGATATTTTACTTTTAGCTGGATAATAATCTTAATAATCTCTAAAAGCTATAAAACTAAATGACAAAATATTTAAACTTATCTACCTGTAGTTAGATAATAAATCTGCGTACTTTTTTTTTAAGTAGGTACCTACTCTATTTCAATTTCAATTTCAAAGCCTTTAATCACTTATTCAAGAAGGTAGGTACTTGAAGTACTCTATTTAATATGCATCGAATTAGGTTGTTCTGAAACCATACCTAAGCAGGTAATTAAGATTATATTTAATTTGTAAATAGTAGTAGTAGTGAAATTCATTGTTTATTAGTAAATATCATAAAGATCAATCCAAATGGTGCTAATATTGTAGTAATGTTATAAACTAACAGTTTATAAAACAGCACTTTTTATCTTGTTTCGAGAATAAATATGGCTGTAGGTGGACCATTGAATTGTAATAATTTAAAGATAAATTAGAAATTAAGAAAGATAGAGTTTATTTTACGTAAGTTGACTTTTGTTTTAGATAAAAATGTATGATGGTTTTTTTGTTTTTCATTATAAATTCAGGCAGAGTTACTTCAGAATAATAATAAAAATAAAAACTTTACAGTCTCATTATGACTAAGTTTGCCCTGTTTAGGTCTGAGCGCCTACTTTAACCCATAAAGATACACACAAGTTAAACTTATAAAACTTCTCTATCTGTGGTATTATAGCTCTCAAACCAATGGACTGATTTTAATTCCATTTTCATACAAGTACATTCAGACAAGTAATTTCCTAATGCAAGTCTATTAAAAAAGTCTCTGTGGTATGACAAATTCTGCATATCGGGTCTGCTTATGTCTTAACTTCAGTTTTGACTCAATTTAAAGGGTCTTACTTATGAAAATTTAAAGTTGAACACTGGTTCAACATCTTTCATAAGTAAAGGAAAGGGGATAGAGTTACACTTACCCAGGTACAGGGATGCGGTGTTCCCACCGGTACTGGAGTTCCTGAGTGAACTCATACCACATGTGAGCTAGATAAGGCAGACCACCAGCTTGGTGCAACATAGCCGCGGTCACCGACAGTCTCCACACCAAGCCGCCGACCGGACTCGTCTTCACGTAGTGGCATAGACGCGGCTCCGTGGAATCAGTCTGAAAGTGCAGAGAACAACTTTATGTTAGAACAGACACAGACACAGACACAGAACCCAGCGGTGGGTGCTACAGAAAAAATAAACTTGCGTAAAAAACTAAACAGTATTTTTATCTCCAAGAATTTAGTGCTTCTGAATTTGAAATAAAAATATGTTTATCTTTTATCTTTATCTTTAAGGATAGAAAAGGGGAGTAATTAGAGAGTACGCCTTTCCAAGCCTACATTTGAAACAATATAGATTCTGTCTGCAGTATTTGACATAATGTGGCAGTTCATAAGCCCATTACTGCTTATAAGTACTATGTCGATGCCTACTTTTACCTTAATATTATCTAAATTATTTTAAGTTTTAATATTTTGTTTTTATTTTCAATGCTTTTTCATGTCTGTCTGATTTGAACAAATCTCAAATCAAATGGCATATTGTAGAAATATTATTACCTGTTTGAACTCAACTTCCAACTTCTCAGGGTAGGAAAATGTATCATCCTCTACAGCATCAGGGAATATATAATACAGGAGAGGCATAAGTAGATCATCCGGTATCGGCCCCTTAAAGTCCCCTGTGTTTCTACTATGCCCCATCGCAGCCTTCACCAACTTGGATATTGTTATGGGAGCTTCAGTTATTTTATGCAATGGGTTGATCAATCCCAGACTCCTGCTAAGACCTAAAGTGTCCATAAGTAAATTGCCATTTTCTAACAAGTCCATGAATCTCATAATAGTCTCTGATAATTGGCAGGTGAAATTATCTCTTATTTTGAGAGTAATTGTCCAAGTTGGCGCCATAAGTGGGTCAATGTCAGAGAAAGTGGATGACTCGACAATTGTACACTCCCTGAACTTTGGCCAGATTGCATTCAACAGCACACTTTGTATAGGATTTCTCTCACAACCAAATGGCAGATCGGTCAACTTTTTTACATCAAATCCATCTATAGACAGGAATTCATTTGACTGGGTCATCTTCTTCCAAGCAAAAGCCTCCAAGTCTTTCAATTCATAAGAAAACTTTGTTGATACAACTACTGCATCAAGTGCTACCGGTGAAGCTATTTTAGTTTTGAATAAACTGACAAGACCACTAAGATGAGAACATTGGTTTGATATTCTCTTCAAGTGTATTGTGTCAAAACTAGTTTTGTACTCATTGTCTTCATAGAAACCTAGGTATGTATGCTGCCAGTGTTCACGAATTTTAACAAAGAAAGGCACACCACAATCTGTATTTGCAAATGCAATATTGGCAGAACTCATCACAAGCTTTATCAGACTTCCGTCTAAGAGGGGAGTACTAGGATATAGCATTACATATCGGTTCAAGCCATACCAATTGGATACAGGAAAGGGGCTACCGTCTACGTCATCCATGAAGTGAGTTGTAGCATTCCAGATACCATTGTGTAATTCGACTGTGGCAGGTCTATCTTCAGAGCCATTGGAACCATTTGTACCTTTCGTTTCTACGGTATGAAATGACAGTATAAATTTCAGCCCGTGGAACTTGATTTCTTCAGTTTTACCAATCCATTTCTTTGTACTCTCAGTTGTAGGTGTAAACTTTGGCAGTGAAGCTTTTGAAAGCCTCCAATCGTTTAGGATCTCCTCTATTCGCGCAATAAATACTTCCCAATCCGAAACAGTTGTGAAGTCTTGATGATAAATATCATATTCATCTATTTCCTCATTCATTTTTGAAAAGTTGATTCAAGAACACAACACAATAGAAAAAACAACAACAGCTGTTTCCATTTTGACATTTCATTTCAGCCACATTGACAAATGTGTTTTGTTTCTGGAATGTCAGAAATATTTGTCAATATTTTTAGCATAACTTTTTTTTTTTTTTATCATAATCAGAGTCCACTCGCCTCTGTTCGAGCGTACTCTGATCGTGTCAACGCGGCTTTATTTTTTTTTCCGGTAAAAGGTTTCCGGTTTGTGGTCTGAAAAACCATAGCCAAGTTTAATCCCGTTTCCATGGAGATGAAAATAAATAAACAGAGCGTTGATTTTCTAAAACAATTTTATTACGAAGCCCGTTTTAACAATGTTTCGAGGAGATAATTCACATTCATTGAGTTATGAACAGCAAGCTAAATTCATTCAAGATCGAATTACAAACGTTGAGAAGAATTTTGGGGATTTGTGTGTTGCATTCGGTGACTATGCCCGAAAAACTGCAAGGTTAAGTATTAGATAATGTCTTTCTTTAAATATAATAGGTACTTACCTATACAATCAAAGGTACTACCGATGGAGATGGACCAGTGGACCAACTTTGTTACAAAGCCATACCCTGTGAACTGAACAATCCTTATGGTAAGAATCCTTGTCTTCCTTCTGAGTAGGTACCTACACAGTACACAGGAAGGAACCTACTACCTATCCAATGTACCTACTTACCTACATAATGTTTATATGTACATATATTTACATATATTTTGATACATAGTGCTGTTGTGCGATCCTTTTTAATAAATAAAATAATGTTTCATTGAAAAATACAGCAGAGGTAGGTATCTACCTAAGTACATAAAAGGTACCTACCTATTATATCAGTAAGTACCTATACAGTTATTAATTAGATAGGTACTGAACTTCAGGCTATAAAATGACTAAGCTTCAATACTTACCTATTCCTTTACTGTAATTTGGTTGCAAGTGATGATAATAATAGTTAAGGCTAAACTCAGCTAAACTGCTAAATGAATCTTGGTAGGTACTACTGTTTTAGGTAGGTACACGAACATTCAAGGGCGGAACCAGGATTTTTTTCTGGGAGGAGCACAAGCAGCAGACGTGCAAAAAAATCACATTCAAATCAATATCACACATTTTAGCAGCAAAGACAGACTCGTGAGGTCTACAGCTCTTAATTAACCTTTTGCCTAATTTTTATTAATTGGTTACTGCGCAGTTTGAAAGCCAGTGTTCTTTTTACAAGACGCGAACTAAACCTACTAGGTATGCGAACTAAGAATATTCTAGGAATAATTTTTATTCTGTAGGTAGGTAGGTACTTACCTACTTATTTAAATAAAAAATATACTTCTGAAATTAGGTAGGTACCTACCTATACCTAGTAGGTAAGCAAACCGGTCTAATAAGGATCTGCGTTCAAAAGTCCAGTGGGGTAAAAATACCGTTAAAGCGGAATCATAATCTGAATTGCACTAAAATACCTATGCATGCACTCTCTTTTCATAGACGTGACTGAGAGTAACAAGAACAAAACGTAATACGAATCATAAGTATTATGATTCTGCTCTAACAATCTTTTTAGCCCCGCTGTTCAGTTGTTTTATTGGTTTAATTTAAACTTTTAAACCTACTATACTACAGATTACGTGATATGGGCGACGAGCTAACCAAAGTTCTGAAAGACTATGCGAACAATGAAATAGTAAACAAATCCTTGAGTGCCGGCCTCGACAACTTGTCTATGACGCTCACTGCCATCGAAGAGTTCCGGAATTGCGAAGTTCAACGATTGGAAGCTAAGGTTGGTCTTCTCTAAATACTGGTCGCGTCACGAAAAAAGAACGCTGGAAGACAGGAAGGGGGTAAGTTTGCGCATGGGTAGGTACACTTGCACACGAAAGTATTAGGCCTATTGTTTTTTTTATTGTTTGTTTTTTTCTATAGGTAACTATTCCGTAGGTACAGAAAGCGTCATTAATTGGTATCCCCGTAGTAAGAGGTCGGTTCGCAAGCCGTTGATCTCAACTTTTGTAAAAACTTCCTTGCTTACTTATGGATATCTAATTTCGCTCGAGTTCCTAAATGAGCCGATGCAATAGCTGATATAATACCCGACTGAAATCCAAGGTTAAAATGAAAAGGGTCTTTGTTCAAATCAATAGGGGGATACCGATTGATGACGCTGACTGTACCTAATCAAGAACTTTTGTGCGCGATGGTATTAATTTGCCTAATTTTTATAAATTGCTTACCTACTGAGCAGCTTGACCGCCAGCGTTCTTTTTACATGAATATCGCGAACTACACCTATTATAATATAACTTAACTATAACCATTCTCAGCCCCGGTTCCGCGGTGCTCTCCGCAGGAGAGGTTTTTATTATCGCCAGCCACCTCTATGTGGTTTGTGCTTTACCTGTACCAGTAGTTCCCATAACATGTCCGGTGTAGGTTTAACAAAGATTCAAAGTTTAATGTCCCCGAAAAGTATTGGTGGTAATTTTTACAGAAACAGAGATAGATACCTAGCAACGACGTACCACTATGGTACCTACCACTCAGTACAAAGTACAGTACCTACCTACTACGAATGCTACGATCACCCAGTAGGGTAAAAGCTTGGTAAAAGTCAATTATATAAGTATATACGTACCTACCTAGTAAGGCACATTACACAGGTATTAGGTACCTACCTACCTACGCATTCTTCGCTAGCTCATTTCGACGATTCGTGCTGAATGTGCCAGGCACGAAGAGGGTCGATCGAGAAAGGGGACCACATACCTACCTCCCTTGTGGAAGTATGGCTACAACTACTACAATCGATGCAATGTCTGTCGGTCGGGGCGGACTTTTTTGAATAAATTACCTAGGTATATAGGTAGTAATGTTTTTCTGTGGTAGAGGTACCTATCATTTGATGATTGATGATCATTTTTAATATTCCAATAGGTAGATACATACATTGCTGCTGGCACCATCTATCAGTGCACTTAGATAACTGTTAGAGACATGTGAGACCTATGCTGCGAGCCATGGGCTCCAATACAATGTAAAAAAAAGTGAATTTATGGTATTTGCGCCTAGGAGTGGAAACATTAAATATGAACCAGTCTTTAGGTTAAATGGAATTGCATTAAAACAGGTTACCAGTTTTAAGTACCTGGGTCATATTGTGAGTGACAATCTTAGTGACGAGTTGGATATCGAAAGGGAGCGAAGGGCGTTGGCCGTGAGAGCTAATATGCTGGTTCGAAGGTTCTCTCGCTGTTCAGAAGAGGTCAAAATAACGCTGTTCAAATCATACTGCCAAACCTTCTACACGAGTAGCCTTTGGACCACATATACTCAAAAAGCGGTGAACGCCCTTCGTGTCCAATACAACAATGCGTTTAGGATGTTGCTGGGGCTCCCGCGGTTCTGCAGCGCCTCTGGCATGTTCGCCGAAGCGCGGACCGATGGGTTCCATGCCTGCATGCGGAAAAAAACCGCCTCACTACTGCGCAGGTGGCGCGCGAGCTCCAACAGCATCCTGAACACATTGTCCAATAAATGGGACAGTCCAATGATTAGACACTGTATTAGAACATTGATGGTATAGGCCCTGTACCATCTCTGTTCTGCAGTGTCTATCATTCTAAAATTACAATAGCTATTTTAATCTGCCTACTAACATAGAATAAGTAATTTACTAACATTAATATGGATCTGTTAATTAAGTTTACCTAGTGGTCTGAAATAAAACAATTTTATTTTTTTATTTATTTATTTTTAAAGTAGCATTGGACAAAAACCAGTAGGTAGGTATTAGGTAGGTACACAAGTTGGTGGTTCCTTACTTATTATATAATTCTATTTCCAAGGTAATTGGTGAGCTATGCCAGTACGAAGCAATTTGCAAGCATGCGAGAGAAGAGGTCAAACACACCATGAACGTGAGGGAGAAGGAAATGGCTAGGAAGAAGGTCCTGGATAAGGCGCGGGAAAGGCAGCCATTCAACAGGCAGCAAGTTGTAAGAAGCTTTTATTTTAAATGTCTATTATTATCAAACAGGACAACATTTGCTGGAGTCAAACAGGGCTGCTTGCTGTCGCCTTTGTTGTTCTTGGCTGTTTTGGTTGATGTGATGCGCAAAGTGACAGACCAAGAAGGTCTGCCATGGGCAAATGGTAAAATCCTCGAAGATATTGATTTCGTAGATGACTTGTGCTAATTCGCCACATCACGAGACCATCTCTGCAGGCGAAGACTAATGATCTTGCCAATGCTGCTGCTAAGGAATGTTTGCGTATTAACTGTTCCAAAACCTGCGCCTAACTAAACACCAACAATACAACGCCAATCTATGTGAACGACACAGAATACCGACACCGAATCCATATTAAAGCCCGTGCCGCATATGCGCAGTTGAAACCCGTTTGGACATCCCCAGTTATTTTGTATTTAAGCAATAAACTATTTTATGTTTATCCATATTTATTCCATCTAGACATACGCAGAGTCGGAACTACTAAAAGCCTCTGTGGAAATGACACGCACGGCCAAAGGCCTCGGGGAACAGACAGAGTTCTTCGAGCGCCGCAAACTGCAGCAGCTGAAGTCATTGCTTTCAGACTTCGTGGTTATAGAGATGAGCTTCCACACGAAAGCTGTAGAGCTACTAACTGCTGCGTACCAGCAGATCGCGGATATCAACGACAAGGCTGATCTTGATGTAAGACTATTCTGCGCATGTTTTTAGCAATTTACGTTTTAAGTCCGGTCGCGATGCAGAAAAAAATTCTGTCTCTGTTGCTACCGCGTAAATTAAGTATTGCCATCCATCACATCACGCTTGCACGACAGGGCGGTTGCTGTATAATGCAGCAGGTTAATGTAGGTACCTACAAAATTCTTTCTGCATCGCGACCGGACTCTATTACTTTACCCACAATTTTGTTTAGGTACCTACTCAACCACAATGAAACCTATACTAGATGAAATCTGAGTACCTACTTACAAAGGATCGCCTTTCCAGCTTCACCTTGTCACCTTGTGACCGTAGTCAGTATCTTTGTTTTGACTAAGTTGCTTACAAATGATGTAGGTACCTAAATTAACAGATTGCATTTCATTTGCATTGAAAAATTGATGCGTGAGATTTAAAGATGCAACCTTTGCTTGGACGACGAATATGTTTATTCGTCCAAGACTTACTTTTAACACTAACTTTTATTTTTGTCCTAAAGCTATTGAATCTAGGTCTTTCAGATAGTGAGGAACCAGCGGTAAGATTATTTTAAACATTTTCAAGATCATTCTTTTAAATGCACCCTGCGGGACTAAAAAATCCGCTACAGCAGAATCATAATAAGTATGATTCATAAAAGGTTTTGTTCTTGTCACTCTCATGTCTATGAAAAGAGACGGCATATAGGTAGGTAGGTACTTAGTATAAATACATAAATATATACATTTATAAATATATAAATCATATAAATACGCAGAGAACTGCTAGGTTTTAATTTTTAAATAATACGCTGTTTCATTGTGTTGTTTTCAAGATTCACCTCAGATCTTGTCATCTTTATGTACTACTTTTTATTTTTTTTTATTTTTTCTCGCGCTACCTTTCAAAGATAATTTCATTGTTTCGGTACCTATGTTTAAATAGCTTCAAAGTTCAAATGTACCTAAGTGTTTTCTTTAGATAGATATAACGATTTGGACTACTGTAATGTTATATGCTATATGTGAATAAATAAATAAATAAATAAATAAAATAAATAAATAAATTAGTGCAATTCAGATTATGTTTCTGCTTTAACGGCCTTTTTAGCACCGCTGTTTTTTTTTAATCTCTCGAGAAAGCCAGAAAAACAAGCAGTTTTTTAGATATTTTTATACGATATGTTATAAATAACCCATTCTCTGCTCCGGTTCCGCGGTGCTCTCCGCAGGAGAAGGTTTGCGGCACAATCTGGACATATGCACATGTATAAAGATAATGTCTCTACGTCAAATTTCGCTTTTTAACTGTACCTACCTACCTACGTATTTTGTAACCTGATCTCAAACGTGCAGAATTTTCGAAGAAAGCTTCGATCTCCTGAGAAGATGGTCAGCACCGGCATTTCAGCGAGATCTTCATCACTGGCCTCCCTCATGACTCAACCTTCGCCTGTGAAGGATGAAGATGCTATGGTAATCTTCTCATCTCATCTTTTCTTTGATGGTAAAATTGTAGCAGTAAATGCAAAATTTGCCTCTGGCTGGCTGGATTCTGACTGTAGCTTATAACTGTACCTACCTACCTACTGTGTTGAAGTTTTATTGAATAGATTATCATGGCCCGCTTTTAAAAGTAGGTATCTAATAACTAAGTAGGTACCTAGGTAATACTATGTTTTTTAGCCAGTTGAATTAATATTACTAGTGCATATTTTCAGAGCGTTAGACGTTTGAAATCCCCAGAGAAGAATTCAGGCATGGCGAGATCCAGTTCTCTGGCTGCACTTATGAACCACTCGTCTTCGAGAGATGAGGAGGAAACCACTGTGAGTTACCTATTTTTAATCGTACCTAATCATATTGGATTGGACTTGTAAGCTACGAAATCTGTTGCCATGTCTTTGCATTTATAAGTAGGTACCTACCACCCGTTGGTATGATACGAGTAGCGAGGTGGGTCGACGTCGACGACATAGTTCACTTCGCGAGGCTTCATGGACTGTGGTGCTGGCGGATGTCACAAACTTAGGGAGGCCTATATCGAGCAGTGGGTAAAATCGAGCCGTGGATGATGATTATAAAGGTTGACGGAGTTTTTAGGCCGCCCGATGGCGGGACCGGCAATTTAACGTGCCCACCAAGCACAGTAACGCTCAGTTGTTAATACGACTTGCGGTCACCCATCCAAATTGTGGTCGCACAGAACGTCAGCGTCGCTATTAACTTCCTTGAACGATCTATCAAGAACGTCTTAAGCTACGCCACGAACGCTTCATTTATTGACATGACATGTAGGTAGGTACCTATTAGTTTATGTCAATGAATGAAAATGACAAGAAAAAACATTCTCTAGTCTAAAGTCTTGCTAAAAATTGACACTACGAATATGAATAAGTTGGGGTCCCCATATTCGTTGTTAACCCCAACATACTAAGTTACTCTATGAACTATGACCCCAACTTGAAGTTAAACTTGCCTGCTTTTGGAGTAACCGTGTTAGTTTTTGGTAAAGGTAGTGCCTACTTCACTTCGACCTTCGATACTGGTAGATTTAAATATCAACCATGTCAAAAGGAAAGAAGTAGGTGAGTAGGTACTACTTACCTATCAAAATTCATAAGTAAATAAATAGGTGAGAGTTAAAAAGGTGAAAGGTCGTGTGGAAACTAATCATTATTCTCAATGGACTTGCACTTTGGATACGAACTTTGTTTTATTCCGATTTTTGTTTCAGGAATCTGATGGTTCTGATGAGGAAACTTCAGAAGAAACAGAATCGCGCTAATTAGTTTTTAAGTTCTTATAACTGTTAAGTGTAGGTTTTTAATAATAAATGCTTTTATCTTACACAATGCCTTTTATTTCTAGGTGTTTAATTAAAATTACCTTTCACTTCACTACTTCACTTTAGGACTTTAGGTAGGTACAAATTGAATCAATATAAACATAAAACAATGTAGTGATTTACTTATATGTAGGTATCTATAGTTCCTTATATGGAGCTCACCCTTTTTCGTGACAGGCTGTACCAAGCACAGTTCAAATCAATATTCACCCTCAAAAATTGGTAGGTACAGTATTTTACAAAGATGGAATGTAACTTCACAGACACTAGCTACATCCCGCGGCTTCACTCGCATGGAGGAATCATGGGAGGAACAACAGTAATGGATAATTTTCTGATATAAATTCCAGCTTTCTCATTAATAAAGAATGTAGCTATCTGTGAAATAATTATTTGAATCAAATATCTTTTCCAAATGAAAAACAATGTTAACTATGATAAAAAATAAATATAATATTACACATAGACAAAACCAAATACCTACCAATTGCTCAGAATCATGTTTGAAACACCTGTCAAAATAAAAATACACGTTTTAGCATAAATAAAGTACCTAGGTGTATAGATGCTATACAGTGGTGTTAATGGCAAGATTCCCAACTAAACTTTTGAATTAACTGTAGGTACCTAAAAAATTACCATCTTAGCAGTTTGTATTAGTACATTTCTAAAATCCTAATTCTTATCAAAACAGTGTTATTGGAAAGCTTAAATTATATTATTACTAAGTAATTCGATTATTTATTTATGAAAATTAGATGAAAATCCCAACAAAGTGTAACTTTACCCTTGCATTTTTCAATAATTTTTGAAGTTATTCAATTGAAATTACTTTCTGTGTATCTTAAACCTACCTATTATAAAATATTTGTAGGCATATATTTATACTGCAGTTTTTCTCATAGACTGACATGTTTCTTACATTCATTGATTAGGAAAATGGCAGTTTTGTCTCTAAAATAGTTGGCAGCCAGGGCGGTTATTAAGCTAGTGGTTATTATGATCAAAAACTTAGTAGGTAGTTAGTGCCAATTCAGACGTACCACAACCACACGACACCGACAACCACACCACAACGACGCGACGTGGTCGGGCGTATATTTATACTGAAAATGAATTTCCAATTCACACATACCACATTTTGTCGTTGTTATCGACCACCTGTGTAATACGACCACATCGCAACCACATCGCGACGACATGACGTCATCAACAGCGCGCGCCTAGCTGGCGCCTGCCACATTGACATTTTGTCGGTACCACCACGCAACTGCAAAAAGTTGCTGCGACACAATTCACACGCAACCACAGCTGGACCACATTTTGTCGCTGCGATGTGGTGTGGTAGTCGCACGTGTGAATTGACGCTTAGATTCAAAAGTTAATTTGAGTTCAAATTTTGAAATGGTCAACAGATTTTGTCTATGGATGAGAAAAAATGTAGGCAAACATTATTTGAAACATACTAAATAGTTTACATGGTGCATATTAATTACTTTTAATTCTAAAGCTAAACTGCACTGCACTCAAACAGAATCGCAATCCAAGGTATTGTTAATAGAAGGTAACAAACCAGACAATGCTTGGGACTTGTTACACTTATAAACACAATATAAAATGATAACATTTGTTACAAAATCCAGATATCTTTGGGAGAGGTGATTTATGCTGATAGTGATAAACCTACGGATTACATCAAGATACCATAAAAACTAATCTACTTTTCATTTTCAACCCCCGCTTGTGTCATAAGGTCTGTTATGTTTTTCTCAAGTTCATCCACTCGGGTGCTCATGTCATCTATTCTGTTGATTATCTGATCAGACATATTCTGGAACTTATCTTGCATGTTTTGAAGCAATGATTGTACCTGAGAAGACAACAAAAATAAGTCTTAACACATTTGTTCACATATTAACATGACATGACATTGAACATGAGGAATGTTGCATAGTATAATAGATAATTCACTTCATTGTTTTACTTACGTATTGTGTCACTTCCTGCATGTTTTTAGGATCAGCTCCGCCGGGCGTTGAATAAGCATTCTCCACATCACTGCTTACTGAGTCTGTGTTTTGTTCAGCCATTGTATAAGATTACGTGCGCTGTGGGAGAACTGAAGTTACTCTTAGTAATTGACTCAAACAAATAGGTAAATCAACGCTACGACCATCCAGCCAGTCCAATCACTAGCTAGAATGAAATGAAATTAAAATTATTTCGAAAGAAGACAGAGCAACCAACCATCCAACTTTGTTTTCATTTCTGACATTGACAATCCTTTCTAATATGACAGACAAGACAAGACAACTAATGTTGCCATGTTTCAAAAAAAAATTCCCATAATTTTTGCTTGACTTGATTTGATGGTGTAGATAGCGTCCTTATTTATTCTCAACCCCATCACTCACGTCAAATTGAAAAAAGAATGAAATGAAATAAAAAACATGAATGAAACAGTCAACGTCACGTCAAGTCAAAGTCACTGCTGCACTGACTTCAAGTTCAAGCAAAGCAAGTCGGACAGGCGAATTGTTTGTTGTTTTTTGGTGCGGCGATTTTAATAATTTAACAAAAGCCGCGGCTGATTACGAGGAATTCCTAAAAAAATATGCAGCCACTATCAATACACCCTAAGGGTGATATTCAACTTGACTTGACCCAAGTTCGGAAGGATATCAGACATGGAATCCGAGAAAGCAGTGAGCGATGCCTTGTGCAGACTACTAAATGGCTTGCTGAGTTGAATTACGCTCTAAGAGACCATGAAGTTGATTTTGAAGAATCAGGCTCCCTCGAACAACAATGTTATTTTTTCCCTAGGGAGCCCTCAGCCTCAGCCCCTGAGGAGAACGAAGCTTACACTTTAGCCAAAAGTTACTTTGAATGTCAGGAGTATGATAGGGCAGCTCATTTCTTAGAAAGCTGTACTAGTCTCAAATGTGTGTTTCTTCACAAGTATTCCCAGTATATGTCCAGTGAGAAAAAGCGTTTAGATAATAGTACAGACTCGGGTGCTGAGAACAATGAATCGATGCAAGTTCTTTTGGATCTATTGTCATATTTCAAAGTGAGTACCCTACAAGCTTAGACAATTTCTGTGCCTGCAAGTCATATAATCAGCATAGATCTTATCTCAGATGTCCCAGCATCCCTATTCACCACAAATTTTTGGCTGATGCCTTGTTTCATATTTCAGGCTAACCGCAACAATCTAGATGGATATCTCCTTTACCTAGAGGGAGTAGTGTTGAAAAAGTTAGACTTACGATCTCAGGCTGTCTCAGTACTTCAAGCTTCAGTAGCTGCCACACCAACTCTATGGGCGGCTTGGGTGGAACTGGCAGGTCTAGCCAATGAGTATGAGGCACTGGACTCACTGCAACTGCCAAAACATTGGATGATGCACTTCTTTGCTGCACATGCTTTTGTGGAGCTGAAGCTGTCGGAGCAGGCTCTAGTGGAGTACATGTCGCTGGTTGCAGCTGGCTTTGAGAAGAGTACATACGTGACTGCACAGATGGCTATTGCACATCATGACAGGAGAGGTAATTAGTCACTGCACTTCTTTGTGGCTACTGTGACTAGGTTTATCACAATTTTGCCAGTGTCCGTTTCATGGCAGTGCACAGTGTATCAAAAGCCCATATTTTTTAGATAAATTCCCAGAGTGACTTTTTTGGAATGTTTTTGCATACTTAGGTACAATAGGGTCAAAGAAACCCATTTTAGAAGTTTGGGCCAATTTGCCCACCGGGGGGGCAAGTTGGCCCCCCACTGGGGGCAAGATGAGATTTTATATCCCAAAAATTATATTAGGCTGCAGAGGTCTTATGGAACAAGTATGGGTCAAATCGGTTGAAAATGGCCTGAGATATGGCCGTTCTAACTTCCAAAATATCGGAAAAAGGGTGAAAAATGCCCATATTTGACCCCATATTGCTCAGAAGAGCACAACTATGCGCAAAATCTTTTTACACTCCTAGATTCAGCATAACGTGGGATTACTAGATCAATCAAAACCCCGATGGGTTTTTCCTAGAACCCGAGATATAGGACTTTGAAAATTTTCAAAAAAAACCCTAAAATCGAACCCATCTAAAGTGTTTTACATATGACAAAAATAATCAAATAGCTTCGAGAACACGTTATTTTCAAAATTTTCAAAAAAAACCCTAAAATCGAACCCATCCTAGAGGGTTTTGCCTTTGCTGGGGGACTCCATCTTCAAAAGGGGGGTAGTGTTAGATAAATAATATGATTGTTAGACAAAATTTTCAAAAAAAAACCCTAAAATCGAACCCGATTTTAGGGTTTTTTTTGAAAAATTTCAAAGTCTTATATCTCGGGTTCTAGGCAAAACCCATCGGGGTTTTGATTGATCTAGTAATCCCACGTTATGCTGAATCTAGGAGTGTAAAAAGATTTTGCGCATAGTTGTGCTCTTCTGAGCAATATGGGGTCAAATATGGCCATTTTTCACCCTTTTTCCGATATTTTGGAAGTTTGAACGGCCATATCTCAGGCTATTTTCAACCGATTTGACCCAAACTTGTTCCATAAGACCTCTGCAGCCTAATATAATTTTTGGTACATAAAATTTCATCTTGCCCCCAGTGGGGGGCCAACTTGCCCCCCCGGTGGGCAAATTGACCCAAACTTCTAAAATGGGTTTCTTTGATCCTACTGTACCTAAGTATGCAAAAACATTCAAAAAAAGTCACTCTGGGAATTTATCCAAAAAATATGGGCTTTTGATACACTGTGCAGTGTCATAAACTTTGTTGGAGGGTAGAAATACCTCAATCACCGAAAAGAAAGCTAGGCCCCATACACTGTTTGTTGCCCTGATTCTTCACAATGTTGGTTGCGAAATTCAATTTTTTAATTGAACTGTTGATTTATACTTTAACCAAGGAAAAGAGGAACACAGCCATATCACATTCAGTATAACCCAAACAACAAAAGAAGAATATAAACCCTTGTTATAGTATTTATTAACAGTTAGACTTGTACTTAGCTGAAAAAATGTAATTTTTATGAACTCTAATTTCAGATGTGGACTCATCACTATCATTATTCAGAGAACTCTATACGAATGATCCATACAGATTGGACAACTGGGATGTGTACTCACATCTCTTGTATCTGAAGGAAAAAAGGATGGAGCTGGCTAACTTGGCACAAAAGGCAGTGTCTATTGACAAATACAGGGTAGAAACATGCTGTGTGATTGGTGAGTTCTTTAAGAAATATCCCTCTATTTTCATGTACACATTCTTAGTTATCTAAGAATTGCTTTTATAAGCAATTTAATCTAAATCAAACATTATTCAGTGTAAGAAACCATGAATAATATTGTTAGGAATCCAGTTGCTATTGTTACCGTATAGTTATTTATATTCTTCTACTTTTTTCTGTAAATTTAAATAGTCAAAAGTCCAATACAACATTTTTGTTTGATACACCATAATAATATCCGATTCTTCCTGAGATTTTAGCATGTAATAATTTTATAATTATTTCAGGAAACTACTACAGTCTACGAAGTGAGCATCAAAAAGCTGTGGTGTACTTCCAAAGAGCCCTATCTCTTGACCCTCAGTACTTGTCTGCTTGGATCTTGATGGGCCATGAGTTCATTGAACTTCAAAATTCAAATGCCGCTATACAATGCTACAGGCAGGCTATAGGTGAGAGAAGATAAATTTTACAGGATAATTATGTGTATCAGGACTACTCCTAAAAATAAAAACGATTATATCGATATCGTGCGAATTTTCTTAGTTCAGCTTATTTATGGTCAAATGTTCCGAATTCAGTTACCACCAACTAAAATAGCTGAACTACGAAAATTAGCGCGATAATCATTTTTAGATTTGGGAATAGTCCTCCATGATCGTAACAAGTGAAATTCTGTGGAACCTTACCCCTACCATACCTACAGATGAGGCATGTTTATATTAGTACATGGTAGTACTGAAAAATTCTGGCAAATAATAAAAAGTAGGTACCTACCTAGTCCCTGAGTGGGCCTGGTGTATTGTCAAAAATAATATTTCAGAAATACCTATTTCCATCTCTCTTTACGTGGACAATTTTGTCGGCATATTTATGTACTTGTCTTTACACTAAATTACGAAAAACAGCTGACGTTGTAAAATTTGAGCTATTTTACTCTAACAATATAAAATTCTTTCAGATGTAAACAGAAATGACTACCGGGCATGGAACGGCCTCGGCCAAGCCTACGAAATCTTAGGACTAAACGGCTACTGCATATACTACTACTCCCGGGCTGCGCAACTTAAGCCTGATGACTCTAGAATGCTCGTTTCGCTCGGCGAGGCTTATGAGAAGATGGACAAGATACCAAATGCTTTGAAGTGTTATTATAAGGCGCACAGTACGGGAGATATTGAGGGCATGGCTCTGTTCAAGCTTGCGAAGTGAGTTACTTTAGCTAACTTTAACTTACTATAGGTAGGACGCCTTCCTGCCAGGTGGATAGACGATCTGTGGAAGGCTGATGGTACAAGTTGGATGCGTCAAGCAAAGGACAGGGCACGTTGGCGCTCATTAGGGGAGGCCTATGCCAACAGTGGAATGCTATAGGCTGATAACGATGATGATTCGGTAGATATCCACTCAGTTCTTTAGGAATTGTTTAAAAATCAGCAATAGATTGTCAATTTTAAAGAAATAAGGTCTAGAATTGACCCTGAAACACTCCCCATTGTGAACAATAATGACTTGTTCGTTTTTACATTGTTTTGAGCAGGGTTCGAAAAAATCCGATTTTTATAATAAATATCAAAAATCCGATTTTTTGATATTTATCCGATATATATCGGATATATATCCAGGCTAAGAAAAAGAAGCTAATTTCATTCTTTATGGGGATTAAACACTTAAAAAATGTGAAAGTAATTTATAAATTATTATAAGCGTCAAGTTACCACATTTTAATTTAAAAACTTAAAAGAAGTATCAAAAGAATTAGTGTTTATTTGCGAAAGATTTTTTTTATAATTTTTGATTTGTTATAGTGTTCAACCACACTTAGGTATTTACATTTGAAAATGAAAAATCTTATCAAAATTTTCAATTCCGACGGGATTCAAACCCGCATTGATACAAGCGACAAGGCCGAATTGGTAAGGCACTCCGGCTAAAGGAGGATCGCTTGTATCATTGCGGGTTCGAATCCCGTCGGAATTGAAAATTTTGATAAGAATTTTCATTTTCAAAAAAAATTGTAATGAACGCTTAAAAAAACAATCTAAATTATTCGGAATTGTAGTTCTTCGCTACGTGTTGCCGGGGTAAACATTAATCTCCAAAATTTTTAGTTCTGAAGACAGGAAAAAATCCATTGATATATATCAACATAAAAATCAATTGATATATATCGTGATATATATCCGCTGATATATATCGGCGAACCCTGGTTTTGAGTCTTCTGTACTGTCTGTCCTTTCTATGCTAAGCCATGAGTGAAGGAGACGAACAACGAAAGTGAGAGTGACGACAAGTGATGGAGTTCAAGGCATAAAAACTCCGTCACTACTACAGTAAGTCTGTTATTTTACTAAATTTTTCTCGTTTTTTCCAGGTTATATGAAAGATCAAACATGCCAAACAGCGCCGCTGCAGCATACACGGCCGCTTGCCAAGACCCTGCGAACATAGGCAGCAAGGAGCTACCGGCGGCTCAACGTTACTTGGCCCAGTACTACCTGAGATTCTCACTGTTGGACCATGCAGCCCACTACGCTTATAAATGTTTGGATCATGAAAGTGTGAGTATTTTACGAGTTTACGGAATATTGAAGGTTTGAAATAAGGAAGTTCTACAAGTTCAGACAACGGTGCCACCGTTGTCTACTGCTGGACATAGGTCTTCCTAATATATTTTCGGGACGACGTTTTTGTGCTTCTTCTATTCACAGTGGACCATAAGCAACTCTTGATCGTCGCCGGTCCATAAGGTCTAACATTCCGTTAACCGAACGATTTTTTTTTTAAACCGAAGTTCGTTGATCCCATACGGTTTTAAGTTCTTCGACCTGACTGAACTTCAACAGAGTTCAACTTACTGATTCTCAAATTTATATTCTGGTTTCCTCCTTTCGGATTCTATTTCGTATGTAAACTCCAAACATAAACATCTCTAAGGCCAATATTCTTCAGTATGCTTTCTATTTAAAAACAGTGCTTTGGTTTCCCATGATGTTTACAGCCTTCGTGATCCGCTGTCCTAGTTCTAACGCATTGTCTGATGAATCAAAAAACCATTGTTCATTGGAACAAATCAATCATAACTGAGAATAGTGATAAATTAAAGTGTTTCTTGTAGATGACCTCACTAACCTAAAATTCCATTAGCGAACCTATGCTCCTTACTAATCTGTGTGATCTTTGTACCGCTTTTGCGTGCATGAAGTAGTCATCATTAGCAGATAATTCTGAGGTAATTACATACTGCAGTGCGCTAATTACGTATGTATGAAGTTTCTAACTTTGATTTTTGTTACAGACTAAAGAAGCTGGTAAGAATATACTGAAAACGATATCAGAAAAACGTTTGACCGCCTCAACATCGCAAGCTAATCTGCCCGATGATTTGCCCGAGGCTATCAGGAATGCGTCTACGGTCTCTGCCCCTCATGAAACCCCCAAAACGCCCTTACCTAGTCCCAATGTAACACCAGATAACTTCTCAACTCCCCTACTTATAAGGAAAACCAGTAAATACAAAATGTGAATTCTCAGTGAAGTGAAAATTTCAGAAAATTTCAAAAAATAATCATAAGATGAAAATAAGCCTGTTTTTTCATTTATATTTTTAAAGGTACCTAACTAAATTGTAAAAAGAAATCCAGGTATTTTAATTAAAAAATTAATTTAATAGTGATTAAAGTTTCGCCATCTTTATACAAATTAACAGATCTTAGTGCTCAAATAGTAAAAAACAATTACATTTAGAACTAAATAAATAAAAGTGCATTGATTAAAAAATAAAATTGTTCAAGTTAGCTCATCGCAAATAAAAAATAAAACTGATTACAATCACAGATGAAGCACAAAATTTGAGAGCTCATTTTCTAATCGTATATTTTGACGAAAAGCCTAATTTAAATTCAGTTGGTATGGTACCTCTGTTGACCAGTGTCGTTGCATAAAACTATTGACTTGACGAAATTAGACATAAGGCATTAATTTCATCAACCATTACATAACGCACAAATATTTGTTTCAAAAAATCAAGTTTAAAAGCCGTGAAATATTGATGAAAAATGTCAGATCACTAATATAGTAAAGTAAATACGACAAAAATAAGTTTTTATGCGATATTTTACGCATTTTATACGTTCGTTTGTGGTTTCCCTAAAAAATATTGGCGCTGCTGACAACACGGCCAGAAACTACCTATTGCAACGACGCGTCGACGGTCGTCGCGACGCCCCGAGCTAACAGGAATAAAAGTCCAATACATAAAAAAAACCCTGACAAAGGAAGTGTTCAGTACAATTTGTCAAGTAAAACCGTTAGAACATTAAATAACATTAAAAATAACATCAATGTAGAGTAGCGACTATAAAAAATGTAACAGGGTCAACAATATCTCAAAGTATTCATAATCATTTTGCAAACAGCTACAAAGCCTCTTATTGGGTACACAATACCTCTATGAAGTATACTTTGTTCATGACTAATCTACCTTATATTAATAACACTTCTACAGTACATTGTTACCATTACAATTTTAGTGTTGTGCATCTAAGGTAAATCAATCTTTAGAAAAATACGCATCTTGATTATGGACGGGCACTGGACAGTGTTATTATAAAGCTAGCCACTACGTATTATTGATTTTATTTTATAAATTCAACCCTGATTGAATCCTCTAAATACTGTAAGGCACTCGGCGTGGCCGTTAACTTGAGTGAAGGCCGCCCGATGACGTCAGCTGGACGCTCCTGACGCAACTTTATCTAAATAGGTGCTGCATAGGTACAGTAACGGAAATGGTCATGACAAAAATAATCAGCAGTAATTATAATTTAAAATTAACATTTGTATTGTCCAGCATGCTCGTCTGACGCTGGACTTAGATAGTAAATCTAAATAATTTATGATAAAGCTAAGACCAGAATCTGGAAATTCATTTTTCATGCAATCTTATTCATAAAAAATACTATTCTTTATTCTGAGATATAATTTCAGATATTTCATTGTAAATACGATTTTTTAAGGCATGTTGTTGAGGCACTGAAGTGTTACAATACTTGCATTATGTGGGTTACTTACATACACATTCTAAAAATATGTAAAACGCTATGTGTAGCGTAAACTCCACTTGGTACCGTTTCGTTCGAATGGTTACGTGATACAAGGTATACCTACGCATCTTAATTTTTAGTTTCATTAACTAATTGAGTATAAGGCCGTATCTATGGCAAAAATATTAATATAAATAAATTTATTTGACTACGAATTACATTCTTAAAATTTGTAGCGTATTTGTGCTGTTTGTTCCGCATTTGTTCAATTCTCACTTATCTTAGTTTGTGACATCACAGGAACGGATTATTGGAGTTCACGAAGCCACCGTTGTTGGCTGCGGGCTGTAACAAAATACATGTAGGTAATCTGAGCATTCTTACACAGTATAATCTCTACCTACTAATATAAATCTGTTTGCGAGTATGTTTGGATAATATAAATTGTGTAAGTATCAATCTGGGGGCATACTCCCGGCCAAAACTAAAAATGATGATAAATAAAACACCAATTTAGTTGTTGGTCAAATGTTCCGAATTCAGTTTCCATTCCACCAACATTACTATATTGTTTTCAGTTTTGGGAGTAGAGGGCCAGGTCTTAACCAGTCTAACCAGGCTGTTAGATTATACTAGTTTTTATACTTTTGTAGTGAGTATGTGTCTGTCTGTGGCATCAGAACGGATTATCCGATTGATGCGGTTTTTTTTTAGTTTGAAAACTGACGTTATCGAGATTGTTCTGATTTATGAAGGATCTGTTGAGGGTTTGAAGATCATCAGCTCTTTTCTAGTTGATGAAGAGATATATCGTAAGTCATTATGCCCCTTGTCCATGCTTCTATTTCCGAATGCATTACGAACCAATTGGTTAGGTATCTAATGAGATGTTTTTTTTATGCCTAGCTGGTTTACCGACCTTAACTGACTGAACTTAAGTCATATTATTCTGAGTAATCTCATGTTTACAGAATGAAACAATGATATCGCGAAATCGTAAATACCGTGAGTCACTGAATTATCCAAGTTATAATACCAAAACACGCGAATTCGTTTGCGATAAAGAGTTCTATGAACTGTTGCGTCCAACAAAGCTTTAGGAAACAGATACGTGTTGTATCAACCGTTACTTCCTGCGGGTTATTGCTTGATAACGATTGGAGATAAGTTTGTCTCACAACTTGCATAATTTGCACGATATATCGCAAGTCACAGAGCCGTGTTGGCCGAGAGGGTAGTAGGTAGGTACCTCGACTTTCGATCGAAGGTCTTGGCCAGGACTTTCAACCCTGGCCGAGCATCAATGGATTTTTCGTTTCGAAAATTTCATATGCGCACAACACGAACTTTAAAAGTAAAGGAAATCATCGAGAGGAAACCCGCGCGGCTTAGTCAACCCCACACCACACGTATTGATCGTATGGATATGGCCGGTTAAGCTGAGAGGATGGTTTAGTTAGATAGGTGTTGGACAAGCCTAATCCTCTTATCACTGTATAAATCATCTAGTAAAGATGCAAAGGCCTAAGTTGTAGTTGTTGTTTATATCGCCAAAAATCTCGAAAATGATTACTTCGGTTTTAAGCAATGAACCTAGCAGTTTCATTTCATGGGAATATTTGTTAAATTACTGAAATTAATGAATTTAATTAATGAAATAACTCCGCTAGGAGTAATAGTATTCTGTGGTTTGAAATGTCAGATAGGGGGCAGTTTAACAATGTCAAATAAGATCCAACTCTATAAATCTCAAAAAAAGCATTCACATCTTTTGAAAGTAGGTATATTAAAATATCAGGCCGAGAGGCAGGCACTATAAGTTGAACCGTACCTACCTTACATATTCGTGTCTACATTCCATATGTGATGGAATGTCAGTAACAGTAACCAACATCTAATATTTTTCGGTTATTTATTGGGACAGTTAGTTCATTACTAATTAATCATTGCACACTTACAATCTATACTAACATAATAAAGCGGAAGAGTTTGTTACTTTGAATGCGCTAATCTCAGGAACTATCAGACGGATTTGAAAAAATATTTCTGCATTTGATAGCTAAATTCTTGAGGAAGGTCTTAGGCTACTTTTCATCATCACTATTTACCATCACTACGGGGGCAACGTCGCGTGGGAGCTGCTTTAATATTCACGTATCACGAATGCAGCATCATGTTATAGATAGATAATGGAATACATTCTTTAGTCGTGACTCGTGCCTTTAACTCTACAATCTAAAAGTTTTAAGATATCTATCTACCGTTTGGAGCAGTCGGAACATAAGTCAGGCTGTTTTTTTACTACTATTGTATTGTAAGCTCGTAAAAATTCTAGTTCAAAGTTTAGCTAAACATCAGCAAACGATGAGGTAACGTTATAAGTATCTAACAATTCGCGGAAAACACCAGACATATTAAGTTGCAGTTAAAAAAACACGTACTTTTCCCAAGAGAACATATAGTCAATGAGTCAAACGTTAATTCCTAAAAGCGGTTTAGAGAACGTTATCTGGTCTAGTTAATAGGTGTCTACTGGCTAAAGTATCTAAATGTATGTTACAATATTGACTGACTGGCAAGTGGCAACTATAAATGTAGCAAAGAGAACATAGACACCTCATGAAAATGAAAGCTTTAAAAACGTCCTAAGAGATGATTAAATAAATCATTACTCAATAACAATAGAACTGGGAAAAGGTGACTTGAGTTGAGATTCAAGGCTGATTGCAAATTCTATGCGGGCCTGAGTCCTTTAACGCCTTCAGTGCCCATGACGCACAAGTGTTCCGGTAGCAAGCTGAGCTGCGGCCTTTCTTTCGGAGAACACAGCGGAGACGGAGCAAGGAATGGGTTGGTATTAGGATATTATTACGAAACCAAATCTCATCAGTGTCGTAGAAGTTGAATTATTCTACGCGAGTAAAGTCGCCTCTGTTTCATAGTTCTTCGGGCTAAATTTAGAGCCCCCGATAACTAGATAAGCAAAAGGTCAGTAGGTCTGGAACAGCGGACTGCATGCCAAATCGCCCAAGTTAGATCGTGTGGAACGTTGGATGGTGAGAACTACTTTCGTTCTAAGTATTAATTTAGGGGTCACATAAAAATGTCGGTTATTTGAACATCAAATAATAATTGGAAACATTTTCATCCATCTTCCGACGCGACCGAACGGTGGCATCGTTCACGTACACACATAAACATGACTTATTTATTATTTCAGAGTACGAAGAGTTAAAAGCCCTTTTTTTCATGTTTTATACAAATTAGTATCGATAGCCGTAGCAGTGTGATTAAACCACAGATTTCTTGAAATTGACACATTTTCGATTGCTTGTTCAGTTATAGGCATTGGCTACGTTTTTTTTCGTTAAGCTATATTTAGTCATTAAAATCTTGTTTTGATAAACTTAAGCTGGATTCGACCAAAAGTCATCTTACTCCAGAGTAAGCCGACATTATTCGAAATACAATTGTTTAGAAAGCGCAACCGAACATTATTATGGTGCATACAAATTCTCCTGGTTTTAAGGTCAACTTTACAATGTCAAAATATTCAAACAAACAGTAGTATACTCTCGAGTAAAAACTTAATTCAGTTTGGTCGAATCCAGTCTTAGTGGAATTTTGCAGATACGCCTTGAAAACGCTAAGACTATGTGGACAAGCCCTTATACTCTTAGATATAATTTATTTCAGATGTGTGTTTTACCAATCAGTATGATAAGTCTGCAAACATTACAATGATAATCAACTCTGTATACATTTATTCAAGGGCATAGACACCCTCTTCCCATTATTATGACTTGGTGTAGTTCGAATTGAAGTAGTTTTATTGGTATACTAGCGGACGCCCGCAGCTTCGCCCGCGTGGACTACTACTTTTTTATCCCACGGGAAAAATGCATTTTTTTCGGGATAAAAAGTAGCCGATGTTACTCTCCAGCCCTCCAACTATCTCCACACAAAAAATCACGTCAATCCGTCTCTCTATTTTGACGTGAAAGCAGGGCAAACAAACAAACAAACAACACTTTCACATTTATAATATGGGTATGGATTACAGAATGTCGGCATGCATGTGATGAACATCTAAGATTTCTTAGATTAGCTCGAATATCTAAGAACAGGTCTGCGGTGCTTAATTAATCATGTTTTTTATTTTTTTTTATTTTTAAAAGACTACAGCTAATTGACGAAATTATTGATGTCAACGACTTTTTCCGCGAACTTTTGCGAAAGTTACAAAACTATGGATATCTATCTTCTTCACGCGTAAAACTAGCGTAGCTCTGAAGGGTAGGTACTCGTTCATAAAACAGGCTCTAGTTCACTAAAAGTATTATTAAGTAAATAATTGTTAACTTTGATATTAATTTTTAATAAAAGCTAGCAGGAAAATGTATGAAATAGTTGATAAAAATTCCCTACATTTTCATAATAATATAACTTTATAGGTAGGTTACACTGGGAAAAATCACTAATCCATCAAAATTTTGCAATGTAGATTACATTGGAATTTATTTTAAGGATTTTATTTCCAACTCTATAAGTACCTACTAATATTATAAGAGTGTGATTTATTTTAAGTTTGTATGCATGTAAAGGTAGTCTAAAAAATAAAAATAAAAATTGTTTCTCTAATTGAAAGGTACATAGATAGGTTACTAAAGAGGGAAATTTGGCCAGACTGGTAGTAGATTAAAAAAAAAAACCTAGAATCAAGTAACTGTATGCTAAGTGCTAACTCACCTTAAATGGATTTACACGTACAGGGTTTGTGTTCGTGCTCCATCCTCCATTGTAAAAAGGATTCTTACTCGCAAACAGGTCATTGGTAGCTGGGCTTTGGAATGGGTTTTTGTTATGCATAACATTTGTTTCCTCTGCAACAAAAGAAATTATAAATAACTGAATGCCTCTTGTTATTTAAATGAGGAAAACTCTATTGACTTTGTTCATTGTATCATCTATTCTTAGTGAGATAAATCAGTTACCAGTTTTTTCTATATGCTCTGGGATTTCAAAGATTATGTCATCGCATCAGCTAGTATTATACTCCTATACATAAGACTACATATTCTTATAAATACACTAGTATCTCGTAGATATCAATGTTGGTCATTCTTAAATTGAATGGCAAATTCATAATGATATCTAGGAAAGCTTGAAATAATGCTTACCCATTTGTTTCATGTTCTGCTGTCTCAATGCAGAATCTAGGTCTGCCAAAGCAGCATACCGATCATCTGTAACACAAACATAATTTTAATATGGCATTTACAAACCTATCTCACTTCCATGTTCAATTTATAGACTGATAGGTACCTATTTAATACAAATTCTGAAGAGCTGAGAAATTTAACTGATAAATTGTGTTTACAAACAAAAAACAAGATTATAGCTATGTTGTAGGAACTTATTTAAATGCATAATCAGATTAACATACTTGTGGCAGCAGCAGGTGAACTGAAGGCATTGAAGGCAGGTGTTGTCATGGTAGCTTGTGTTGGGAACTGGGTTGGAAAATTATTGTTTGCCATGTTGTTATTGAACTGACTACTATTGTAAATATTTGCTGTAGAAAAATCTACTGGGAAACTGAAACAAAATAATTAAAAATAAAAGTTGTACGAAGAATATAATAATAAATTGAGGGGTTGTTCTGTAGACAACTTACTCAGGTACTGGAGGTTGTGATACTGGCGCCGGCGCCACATTGAGGGGCATTTGTGCAGCCGTCACAGGACGCGCCAGCCTGTGACTCACGTCGCTACCAGCTGCCAGATTGTTCACCACTTTCGCCGTATTCACCAAACTGTTGTTATTAGACACAGTCTTCGACGTCTGCGGCGAAATCGATATGAGCGGCGAGGCGTTCTGCGTTATACTTCCGGTTTTGGTTTTCGCTTTGTTCCGCAAACCAGAGCCCCCGTTCACTGCCCCGCTGCCAGCCGCCAGCTCAAGAAAATAACGCTTCTTTTCATACTTATCCGACATAAAATCTTTAACGCTTTGTTCATCGGTAAAATTGACACTTTCACCCTCATACAGTCCCAACCAAACACGCCTGCAGTAGTCGTTCCCTCGACCTCTTATGAACTCTATCTCCTCTGGAGTGAAAGTGGCCATCGAAATGGACTTCACTCGATGAGGAGGAGTGAGGCCACGCCTGAAACATAACACTGTTTGTTGATTTTCTAAGACAAAAGCACATAGTAACGCAAAAACAACACTCACAGCATTCCCGAACATTTTGAACACACAAATGAACCTATTGTAGTATTGACATACGTCGGACCCCTTTGGTTACAATCTAAACAGTATTTGTTCCCATTTATCGAAATTAGTTCACGTAAAATTTCTAAATTTTTGTCGTCCTGCTTGCGACGGTTCGCGGCCATTTTTGTTGTGTGAATGAAAAGAATGAAGTAAGTGACCGTACGATTTGTCATGTCATGTCCGAAGAATGATTGAATGGAATAATATACATAAAGTAGCGATTACACTATCCAATTTGTAAACCGATCTAGGAATTATCATTATCACTCTGTCTTGCTCTTTGGCCTACGAATTTCGAATTGTGCATCCTACTTTAATTATCATAACTTGCTAACTTCAGTCAAATGTAGGATGCACAAATACAGTGCTACTTTTATTACATGAAACGGAACTAAAATTTCATTCATTCATTTATTACAACGGCAACTCTAAAGTACAGGTTTCTTGTCTATGGTACAAGTACCGAAGACGTCAGTCAGAAGTAATAATTTCCTTCTAAAAGAGAATTTATCTATTTCGCGTATTTAGTGCGAGTAAAAGTGACAATAACCAACGTGAAACATTACGGTGTGGCACCAGAGAAGTGATTTTCAATGTTTATATGCGATGCTCGTTGGAATTAGAAGCCGGAAAAAATTCATCACAGACACACAAGTTTTTCGTCGTACCGTCGAATTAAGAGGTATTTGATTAGATCCAATTATTTTATCAGTAACATTTGACTACTCTTATTATATAATACTGGTTATTTACCTTTATTTGGCCCTAAATTGAGAAATTATAAAACGACGATTTGTTGGTTATGTTTACATTGTACTATAGAGCAACAAGGCAATTTTGATACTTTTTTACGATTTCAAACAAAAGTTCCCATTTGGTCGCAAATGTTAATGGTCTCATTTATATTTGCAGGGAAATCTATAAGCTCAGTCAGAAGAATTGTGAATGAAGGCATATAAGATAACGGAAAGTTCTCTTCGCCCGGGAAACAGAGCCAGTCGTCCAAAAACTACCTTTAGAGCCAACCTATTTTTTTTAGAGAAAATAAATATACATATTTAACCTATAGTCGGATTGCTCATTATACGGACTAAAATTGAAGGAAAAAATGACATTTTTCCTTCAATTTTGATATGTTTTTAGTCCTTATAATGTGCAATACGACTATAGTTATAAATGTTTTAATTTAGAAGATTATTTTTGTTATTCTGTACGCTAACATCATCATTTCATCTTATTTTATTTCTTTATTGTAGGTATGTTTTTCTATCTTATTCAGTGTTAAAATAAATTAGACATGTGTGTAGGTAGGTACCTACTTAAATAAATAAGTGTCATCTAGTTTTGTGTCTAGATTTGTACGATTGTAATTTGTTTCCAATTATTAAATTTTTATTGTATTGGTTTTTTTTGTTGTTATTTCGTTTTGTTTATCCTATGTGGAGGTATCACTATCACTTCACTACATAATATAAGACAAAGTCGCTTCCCGCTGTCTGTCCGTATGATTGCTTAGATCTCTAAAACTACGCAACGGATTTTGATGCGGTTTTTCTAGTAGCTAGAGTAATTCAAGAGGAAGGTTTATATGTATAATACATGCCATATTATAGTAGAGAAACACTGATAATAGGGTCGCTAGTATAGTAAAACAATATAAATATTTTTTTTTACAAAAACAATTGTTTTATATAATAGTCAAAAGGTGTAACATAAAGCTGTTACACACAGGTAGGTTGTACGCATTTGTAGGTTGTTAAGTAGGTACCGATTATGAGCAATAAAAAAAAATTAAGTGATCAAGTATCAAAATCATTTAGCTGCATATTTTGGGGTTACCATATAGCTTGCACAGTGGCGCCCCCATTTATGTCTATTAATAAAAGTAGCACTGTACGCATACTGGATAGTGTAATCGCTACTTAAGTATGAGGATTCTGGGCCTTACTTATGAAAGATGTTTAAAGTGAAACACTGTTTAAACAACGTCCTGTCTTTATTTGTGGATAGTGACAAACAGAGACAGGACGTTGTTCAACCAGTGTTCAACTTTAAACATCTTTCATAAGTAAGGGGGTCTATCTAGAATTTGTAATGAGGATCTAGTGTACCTATAGTCGGATTGCTCATTCTACGGACTAAAATTGAAGGAAAAAATTACATTTTTCCTTCAATTTTGACATAAAACATATCAAAAATAATCAAAATTTTAGTCCGTATAATGAGCAATACGACTTATAGGTAGGTATAAAATGATTTCATTAACACTCTATAGATCCTCAAATTTAATCCGAGCTATAATGCGATTTATTTGAAACCGAAACGAAAAACTCCTTGATACACGCACGACATTCGAAAGTGGTTGCATACTATCACTGCATGCACTGCAAACCCAGCTCACGCCTATTTATTTGAGATGTGAGTTGGGTAGGTATACTTATATAAGTACCTACCTTACCTACTACCTATTCTTAAGTATTAATGAAACCAAGTTTTGTTTTATTAATTTATTAATTATATAAGTATGGTTTTACGAATAACTTAGATATATCTGCACCATTTTCTTTCTTGTTGGCAATTCTTGTGCCAAATTGTAAGGCTCTCTTTGGGAATGTAACAACTTCTGACAAACCAAGATTCAGCGCCACAAGCCTAAGCATTAGTTTATCTCCAATACCAGGCCCTAATTCTGCACTAGGAAAACACCTGAAATTAATAGGTACCTATTAGTAACAAAACAAGTTAATATTTTATGAATATAATAGGTACCTAGGTAGGTAGGTACTCACTTCAGCCAGGGCTTGAGTTGCAATACATATTCAGTAAAGTCGTCATCTAGGTATGGCATTCTCGGCTGTCGGCCATGGTCGCTTATCACTCTATTATCTCGTGATAAATTCCTGACTGAAATTCTCTTCCAGTCAAGCATTAGTTCCTTTGCTATCCCAGTCCAGCTGTGGCGTTTGAAAGCGTTTCTATGTCTAATGTAACCCCCAAATAGTTCATCTGCTCCTGAACCCAATAAAAGAATCTGAAACAACAAAAATATATTTAGTACCTAGGTATCTAATAAGAATGTATTAAACATCATAATGTTTTTAAAATAGTGTGTTAATTATAATCAGTAAAAATAACATACTTTTACATAATGCAATGCGATTTAATCCAGCCATTAAGATAAATCTTGAAATTCATGATAATTTCGGAATCATTATACAGGTACTATAGTCGTATTGCTCATTATACGGACTAAAAGTGAAGGAAAAAATGTCATTTTTCCTTCAATTTTGACATAAAACGTATTAAAACTAATCAAAATTGAAGGAAAAATGACATTTTTTCCTTCAATTTTAGTCCGTATAATGAGCAATACGACTATAATTATTATGGTAGGTACATACAAAAATATGTAGGTACCTAGTTACTAATTAGATTACCCTCTGAATAAACACTCATAGGTATGGTATGATCACTCATAGGGAATAGTATTTTAAGTTGAAAAAATGATTCTTACCCTACAAGAGGATACAGAATTATTACAGTCCTTCCCACGAGCTGCAAACCACAGAGCACATCCAAGAGACTCATCCAAAACAGTTTTTCTTGGATAAACTAAGTCAGCTATAGTTGATGATCGAAACTCATTTAACTCTTCATTTGAAATATTTACTTCTTTGAAATTCCAAATCCTGAAGCAATCAACATACCTAATTATAGACATGACAATATAAACAAAGTAGGTAATTATTACAATTTTGAACAGGTAGGTACCTAAGTGGGCACAGTTTCTTAAGTTCCTCAAATGACTGCCGACCTGTTAATCTGTCTGGAACATCATAACTCGCTTTCTGATCTTTTTTGAAGGCAACATTAATAAGATCTATTTGCTGATCTTTTGGCAAAAATTTATTTGCTATTAAAGCTAATATGGTACAGTCTAGTCCTCCAGAAAATAAGACTCCTACAGTGCAGTGGTTGCAAGGTACAGAAATTTCATTTTTAATGCAATCTGTGCATTTATTTGGCTGTCTAGTGACTCGCAGTTTTACACTTTCTTCTAAAAGCTGTGTAACTCTTAAAACAGTTTCATGTATATGGGAGTTTGCCATTAATTTTTTCATCACTGCCAGCTTTTCGGTACATTCTTTAGCTGTAGTTTCTATGTAGTTTATTAAATTCTCCTAGAACAATAAAATAGTCAACTAAACAAACTGCAATAAACAGTATAAAGATCAATCGAAAAACAGTTATGAAGAGGTTAAAAATTTCATACATTGTCACTCAAATCCATGTATTGATCAAAATCAAAATAAAATTTGTCATCTGGAATGCTTTGTTGTAATTTTTGAGTACTGAACCAATCATCCACTGGATAAATATCAGGACCCAAGTAGCCAGTCCATGAATAGATATTGAGTAGTCTTTCTTTTACATTCAATGAAAAAATATTTGCAGCGGGTACTTCAACACAACTTTCATAGTTTCTTGCTAAAAGAGAGAAACTTATTTGAATTAAATTTTATATTCTACTAGAAAAATTTATAAAATTAATAGTAAGCTCATAGGTATGTCACTTAGTTATTTTCTAATAACTGCAGATTTTATCAACATACCTAAAACGCTGCTGATAGCAATTTCATATTCATTTCCACGGAAGAATAGCAGTGTACTTCTACCAATTCTGTCTCTAGTAAAGTACAAATGACTAGTGCTTGTGTCAAAATATATCAACCCGAATGGACCTTTCAATGACCGAATCACTTTAATAATCTGGTCTTCTCGATAATCTTTCTGAAAAACAAAATTAAACAATTTTTGTAAAATACAAGTTATATGTAGGTAGTCCTACATAACTTAAATTACACTCTATTACCTAGAGTGGAATAGGGATAAAAAGTTAGGTACATAAAGGGATAAGGTAGGTACCTAGGAACTTTGTGACAGTGTAAGGTAGGTACTTACAGATTTTTCACTCAGTTTGTTTAATAGTAACTCAGTGTCACTAGTATTAGTTGCCCATGTATCATCAAATATATCTCCGTTAAATAGGAGTATGCCTCTTTTATTTTCAATTGGTTGAGGAGTTATCTGTGGGCCCTGCATCCACAGCACGGAGCCATGAAAGTATGCATCCACTATGCAAGAATCATCTAGTATTTTCTCCAATGTGTGAATAAAATCTGGCCCTCGCCGGTCGATTCGATCCAGAACATCTTTTTTCTGAAATTAGTTAGGTAAGTAAAATTCACAATACCTGTAAAGGTGTGTATTTATTTACTACAAAATGAAATATGAATTTACGTTACCGACATGCATGGGAGGGAACAAGTGGGTCCCTGAGGTCAACGTCTGAAATTTTACAAAATAACTTACTATGATTAATGTGGAATTCCTGTAGCACATTTCACATAAAATTCCACACATTTTACTTGATTTTACTATTGCAATTTGCAGCATGGAATATCAAAAAAAAGGTTCAACTCGTGTCGTGGTGGAATGACATTGACATGCGTTGCGTGAACGTGAAGTGCGTGACGGATCAAAACAAAACGATTTGTCTTTTAGTTCTGTGGTGATTGTGGTGAGGTGAATGAATGACTTGACTGAATGATTGACTTGACGGATAGACTGTCCCCCTACTGGACTGACATGACTGACGCTGACTGACAGAAAATGGAATGGTGTGGTGATGGAATGTTGGAATGTTTTGATTTGAAAAACATTTTTTAGATTAGATTTCTTTAGTTTAAAATTATCTCTCTTATCTATTCTTTGAATAATTCGCTTAAACCATGACTACGAGCGATAACGATGGAGAGAAAGGTGAAAAGGCTGTGGAAGAAGCCTCTGAATCAACGGAAGAAAGCGAGAAAGCGGCTGTTGCTGAGTACGTATCTAACCTAGAAACAAGACTCAAACAGAAAGCAGAATTACGAGCACAGAATTTGAACTGTGTTCGTCCTCCAGAAAACCACTTTTCCAAGTTAGACTCGGGGTTGAAGAAAAATACAACATTCGTAAAGAAATTGAAGTCATTCAGTGCACCTCAAATTGATACACTTTTGAAGGACTGCAGCGTTCTAAATTTGACCAAGTATATTTCTGAAGTGGCTTCGGCTATTGCTGAGGCAAAATTGAAGATGTCTGATATAGCTGCTGCAATAAAACTGTGTTCTGCACTGCACTGTACATACTCAGAGTTTGCTCCAAATTTTTTTGAAAATTGGCAAAAGATATTGACATTCAAAGCTACAGACAAGATCACCAATTCTTCAAAATTGCGAGTGGATATTAGATTTTATGCTGAGTTAGTGGCCGTTGGTATATTTGTCAACAAAACGGGACTTCCCCTACTGGGTAATGTTCTCACAGTACTTATCAACATGGATAAAGAAGATCACAATAATATACCGATATTGATGTCGTTTTGTAAGCACTGCGGTGAAGATTATGCTGGTCTTATGCCTAAGAAAATCCGGGATGCATCAGAGGTAAGTTTGATACTATAGTCGTATTGCTCATTATACGGACTAAAAGTGAAGGAAAAAATGTCATTATTCCTTCAATTTTGACATAAAACGTATCAAAACTAATCAAAATTGAAGGAAAAATGACATTTTTTCCTTCACTTTTAGTCCGTATAATGAGCAATACGACTATACTTACAGATGTTTTAGATTTTTAGTCAAATAGAGATATGGCTGGTTTTCATTACTCCAAGAAAGTACCTATGGATCTTACTTAGAAATCATTTAATGATTGTCAGAGTCAACATTTTGTAGTCTTAAAATGAATGGATAACAATGGCAGAAATCTTTTGCTGCTTCAGAGACATCCAGAGATTAATGTAAAGATTATGAAAACTTAGAGATGTTGTTTCATTTTCAGAAATATAACATACCTGTACCACGCAATGTATTTCTACCTGCTGAAAAACAAACAGCTGTAAGAACACTGCTGAAAGACTATTTTGCCTCGCTCACAAAACACTTGCTAGCAGAAAGGGCTCAGTTGCAGGGGTTACATGCAGCCAATCAGAGGACTTTGCACACAAGGGGGGAACTGTCTCAGGAAAGGAAGGAGCAGTTGGAACAGCATCAGGTAAACTAAATTCTTAGAAATATTCTAAAATACTTGAAGATCACCAATACTTTGTAAACACTATAGACGGGATATTTACCATGATTTTTGGATTTTTTGAGTCTCCCGATATTTCGGCACAGTTGCATACGCCATGATCACGGTAAACTAAAGTTTTTAGCGAGTTTGTGGGTAAAACAAAATCCAAAAATCATGGTAAATATCCCATTTATAGTGTTTACAATGTTTACAACCATGATAGTTTCAAAAGTTTTATCACCAATACTTATATACCTACTTACGTACTTCAAGCTTTATAGTGGACATCGGTTATTTTCGTGATTTCCGAATATGTCCGATAGCAGTGTATGATTCCAGAAAACAGAATGCGACAGAAGTGCACGTCGGTCATTAGTAGCGCAGCTCGCATGGCTTGCAACTATTTATTTGTTTGCGATAAAGTTGAAATTATGAGTAATTTTCATTTCCAAATGACTTTTCGTCAATTGTTTTTGTAATTTTATGCGATTGTTTCCGATGGTTTCCAAAACGCATTCTTTTTCTGGTTTAATGTACATAAGGCACATAAAAGTTAAGTTTTTTAGATTTGAATTGTTAAAAATTCATAATAATTATAAAATTATTATTACAGGCTACATATGACAAACTTCTTACTGGAGCTCAGAGCTTTGCAGAAGTTTTGGGTGAGGAGCTAGGAGAAGCTGGCGAGCCTCCCACTCTCACACTCACAGTTATAGAGACCCAAGGCACAGTCACCATTGGAGGAAATGAAGAGTTTAATATGCAAGCAGGAACAGATCCATGGCAGGATGAAGATACAAGAACTTTCTATGCTAGTCTACCTGATTTAAAGGTCTTCATGCCTCATTATCAGTTGAAAGAAGTAAGTAAAAATTAAGGCTTTACTTATGAAAGATGTTCAAAGTTAAACACTGGTTAAACAGCGTTCTGTCTTTATTTGTGGATAGTGACAAACAGAGACAGGACGTTGTTTAACCAGTGTTCAACTTTAAACGTCTTTCATAAGTAAGGGGGTAATTGTTTATTGATTCAGCTTGTTAACAATCCTTCAAACTGATGGGATAGTCCAAGCCCAAACTTGCTCACTGGTGCTAGCCACATATATAAGTATCCTATCAGTTATCTGCAGGCATTTTGATTCACATGTAAAGTCGCTAACTTGGATTACTTCCTACAAAAAAGTTTATTTTTATTGTGTAAAAATGTTAAGTAATTCTGCATTCTATAACTTTCATATAGTTTGTAAAAAAATCAATTTGTAGGAAGTAATCCGAGTTTACGTGTGAATCAAAATAGCCCAGCAACCAGCAGGTTCCCATAGTACAAGCTTTGCTTAGTTTGGGGATAGATGGCGCTGTGTGAAATGTCCACCAATACTTATTTATTTATTTATGTAATATAACCTATGTGTTATACTGATGTTTATGCTATGTTACTGTAATCATCATCATCAACTATAGTCGTATTGCTCATTATACGGACTAAAAATATATGAAAAATGACATTTGTTCCTTCAATTTTAGTCAGATTTTAGTCCGTATAATGAGTAATACGACTATACCTGCCCTTATCCCAATAAGTCAGGTTGGTACAACATGTTTCATGTGAATTTTGTATCTGATATGTATTTTTTCTTCACATTATGTTTCTGTAATGTTTCATAAAAATACAATCAGTTTGTAGTTTATGCATGAAGAGTAACAAACATACTAACTCACGAAATTTCATGTTCATATTTATCATTTCTATATCATTTTTATTTGATTATTCTTCAAAATGTTCAAGTTTTTTAATTTAAAGTGTTTAATTCCTTTTTTACAAAAATCTGTCAGATTTAATGCTAGTTTTCTTTCAGGCTGTTAAGAACAAGACTGAAACTGTTACTGAAGAAATGCTTGATGAGGATCTTAAAGAGGATGAACTAAGCGACAGTGAAGATCCTCCAACCGTCAATGAGGTGGAAACTGAGGAGGTCCAACCTTCAAATGTGTCTAACAAGTATGTAATTTTGCGCAATAAAGATTAGTCATGAACTATTTTCAACATTGTTTTTAATTTTAGCAATACAAACCTGCGATTGTCGTATTATTTACAGCATTTTAATATGAGTATAAGGTTATTGGTAATATTAGCCAATAGATCTCTGATATGAGTATGATTATAGCGCGAGCAGTTAGGACTCGTTACTGAACATCTATCTGTTATCTGATTAGTTTAAGTATGAAAAATTGATATTATGCTGCGTTCCACCAGAGATGCGAACGTAAAATCCACAAACAATAGAGCTGCGTTGGAAGAGACTAGGTAGGACAATGAATTATTATTTTACTATTGGTAATTTTTGGTAAATTGACTTTTATAATTTCTTCTATTTTACAGATATGCTCTCGATGCATTCTTCAATGAACTGCCGAACTGCATCAATAGAGAACTTATTGACAATGCGGCCGTCGACTTCGTATTGAATCTCAACACAAAGAATAACCGTAGAAAACTGACCAGAGTTCTATTCGGTGTTGCCAGGACAAGGCTGGATTTGTTGCCATTTTACTCGAGATTTGCGGCGATTTTGTATCCGGTGTTGCCAGATGTATGCGTCGATTTGTGCCAGATGTTGAAACAGGATTTCAAATATCATGTTAGGAAGAAAGATCAAATCAATATTGAGTCAAAAGTGAGTGAACTTCAATTTTACCATTAATGTTAAAAAAATAGTTTTATGTAAAAAATACTAACACATTTTTTTTGAGCTCCTACGTAACTGATAATACATATATATGTCTTAATATTATTCTTTGTATTTGTAGATAAAAGTAGTCAGATTCATCGGCGAGCTGGTGAAATTCAATCTGTACTCCAAAATCGAGGCTCTATACTGTCTCAAAGTATTGCTGCATGATTTCAAACATCATCACATCGAGATGGCGTGTAACCTGCTCGAAACCTGCGGCCGGTATCTCTACTGCAACCCCGATACGCATCAGAGGACTATGATCTATTTGCAACAGATGATGAGAAAAAAGGTACTAAATTATGTCTCCTAAACCATATGCATTTCCTAAAACATCAATCTTTCTGTCTTTTCTGTCAGAAAGGGAAATATTGAACTGCTCAAATGCGTAAATTTTTATTTATGTTTGCATAGCAAATGCTAGACACATGCTTGTCTATCATGATTTAAAATAAAGAAAATTTGTTTTATTGCTGGTAAAGAAATTGCGGTAATCTATTTGTTCAGAAAAATACATTTTTCTAATTTATTGATAGGAGTACTTATGTAGCTTTAAAACTCTAACATATTCTTTCGTTCATTAGACTGTTTCAGCTCTGGACTCACGATATGTAACGCAAATAGAGAACGCATTCTACTACGTATGTCCGCCTGAAGCTCCGACCCAACCGAAAGAAGAAGAACCTCCTATGCACCAATTCATAAGAAAAATCCTCCACGAAGACCTACAGAAAAGCAACGAAGAGAAGATACTAAGACTGATGCGTAAATTGAACTGGGATGATTTAGAAATAGCTGCTATAGCGATACAGCATTTGGCTGGTGGATGGAGGGTCCGGGCTAGTGCGCGTCGAGCCTTAGCTAGACTCACGGCGGAACTCGCAGCGTGGCAGGAAAACGTAGCGCCAGCGGTTGTCGACACTATCCTAGAAGAAATAAGAGTCACAATGGAAGATCCACACCCCCGGTACAATCAAAGGAGAATAGCCACGGTTAGATATCTCGGCGAACTGTACAACTACAAGCTGTTAGATTCCCGCGATGTCTTCACAGTTCTCTACTCGTTCATCACTTTTGGAGTGACGAATGATCATACTATAATGTCTCCATTAGATCCGCCAGATAATGTGTTCAGAATCAGACTAGTCTGCGCGCTTCTAGAAACCTGCGGCGCGTATTTCAATAGCGGTTCGAGTAAAAAGAGACTAGATTACTTCCTAACGTTTTTCCAGAATTACTACTGGTACAAAAGCTCTGACCCGTACTGGACTGAAGAAAATAAATTCCCGATTTACGTGAACTATATTTATCAGGAGTGTCTGACGACTTTGAGGCCGAAATTGCACATGTATACGAGCTGGCAACAATGTAAGGACGCTTTAGAAGAGTTGAGGCAGACTCTGTACCCTGACTTAGGGGAGGAGGGTTTCGAGAATGAATATGAAGATCCGAATGAAGATAATAGTGCGAATGACGGCAATGATGGTCACGACGGGCTCGACACAATCATTGAGACTGACGACGAGACTGACAACCCGCAGTTGCTTGACGAAAGCTCGGACGAGGAGCCGACGACTGAGAATACTGCGAATGATGAAAATGAGATGGCAGCTAATGATGAAATCGCAAATGAACCGAGAAGACCTGCCGCGAAACCGGTAAGTATAACATAATACCAATTTTATGATAGTCGTTTTGAGAATAATGCTGATAAAGGATAGTGAACAGGATAGAAAAAGTCTCATTCTATCCTGTAAGATTATTATCAAATTAAAGTATAAAAATAAGTAAAATATTTGTTTCTGGTCTGGGTGTTGTGGACTTTTACTTCAATTCAATAAGATCACTAGTATACCACTTTGAACTTGACTTTGGTCAAGATAATAAAACGAATTTGTTTTTTAGGTTGAAGATATGGAGTTTGAATCTGCGTTTGAGAAGATGGTGATGGAGAATATAGCAGAAAGACAGAGGGAGAACAGACCGCAGAACAGAGACATCGCAGTGCCGATGACGTGTCGACAGACTACGAAGAAGACTTATGAGCAATTGATGGTATGAAATGAACACGTAAACTATGCTTGTAGAAAACTTACATCCACATCATCTCACACTTAGGTCTTTACTTCTTTTACCAGATGGGTTATAAAAGGTTGCCTCATGACGCAACAAAGTGCAATTCAGCTCGCACAAGCGCTGAACGCTCAATACCTAGTTCAATATTCACCTACACAAATCTTCTTTCTAAAGCATAACTCTGGCACTGTCTGGCACGGAGTGACGCGGAAGGGTTGTAGAGTTGTCGCGTGATATGCCTGGTCCATAGTGCGGGCCTAGCGCGGGTGCGACGACGGGCGCGAATTATCAAACCTATGAAATCGCCGTTAGTGTCCATAGTAAAGTGACTAAGGCGGGCGCCTAGCGCGACCGGCTTGCGCGAGATAGCACGCGTAATAATAAAACGTTCCTATCCGTCGTTCTGGCCACACTACGGGCCTAGCCAACAAGCGATCTAATGAGCGGGTGACGGGGGTATCAAACCAGTTGGGTCTTGTCGCTCGGTCTAAGCGCGTTTTGATTTTTTTTTACAAAATGGCGATAAATAGTTAAGTGTGTTGGGTGAATATTTTACCCAAGATGTAGTCATTTAGATAGGGCATTCGAGTGTACTCAAAGAATTTTGTGGGATACAATTAAATTTTTTCATACAAAGTAAAACATGTACCATGTATTTATCTGTTTTTTATTTATTTCGTGCACACCATCTCTTGCGTTCAACACCTCCCATCTCAGGATCGAACAGTTAATTAAAAATATAATCCTCGTCTATGGTTTGCAACACCTGCAATACGCCTAAACGCTACAACAGCCCGCACGTTCACTGTGGCCACCGCGCGCGCCCGCCGCCGCGCCCGCCATAGGCCTAGGCCACCGCGCATTCAGAGTGGACTTGGGCATAGGTATACGCGCCACGCGGCTAGCGTGCGAGCCGAGCGGCATGTGTGAACCCTACCTGCCAAGACCCGGCCGGGGGCGGGCCCGCCAATATACTTGTAGCTTTGCACCTAAAGTGAGGAGTGCGTCTTCTGTACCTATTCTATGACGGTATTATGTGTGCATGGTACCGTCTATTATATAATCTGTGTGCACGGTCAGGATTTGAATACAGGACTTGCTTATAATGACTCGTATGTGTTCCACAGCAAGGCAAGCCCGGAGTGGAGTTTGTGCTGATGGTGCGTAAGGGCACGAAGCCGCAGTACAAGTCGTTCAGCGCGCCGCCCGAGCTGGCTACAAACCTGCAACAGCAGGCGCTCGCAGACAAACAGGAGATGGAACGGGTCAAACGGTACTACTCGCTATTATAAATGCTACAAACAAGTTGTCCGGTGACTTTATAGCTCTGTCTCGCTCTTTGCCCTAAGAATTGCGTATTGCACAACTTGTTTGTCGCGTGTATTTTTGAAGTAAAACTTATTTACGCACGCTTGACTTGGGGAGTAAGCACACAAGACACTACATAGGGATTTGTTACATAGAATTAGTAAGAATAGAATAGAATAGAATAAGATTTTATTTGGACAAAACAACAGGGCACAGACTTAGGCTGCGTTTCCACTGACGCGGAGTTGGGCGGATCGGTGCTTAGCGGTGCATGAATTGACCAATCACATGTCAAACGAAGAAATCGGAACGCGGCAAAATGCACATGATTGGTCAATTCATGCGCCGCTAAACTCCGCTCCGCTCAGCTCCGCCTCAGTGGAAACGCACCCTTACATTGAAAAATTGGACATGGCCACTGTCCCCCATAAAAATACAAAGTAAAAAAAACAGGAAGAAATTCAATAGTAACACTAGGTATTCAAAATTTCAAACAGAAATTGATGTCCATGCATTCCAAATTTTTTGAAAGTGAAAAACACGGGGAATCGTTAGTTATAGCCTGCTTTCTTTGCTTGGATTATTATTTCCACAGAAAACCAGCGCTACAGAAGCTCTATGCTACTGTAGCCCACGCTGAGTGGTGACCAATTTTGTGTGTAGCTAAGTTTAGTTATAAATTTTTCGAATTTGTCATTTAGTCTAAGTACTTACACAAAATAAACTATTTTCTATTTCTACGGCTGGCGACGCTCTTGGTGAAACTTAGTTTCTTGTTCCAGATTAACCCTGAACATCTCAGAGAGGCAAGAAGAGGAGGAGTATAGTGCAGAAAGCGGTGGCGGCTCCGGCGGCCTCGGGAACCCGAACCGAGGACAACACGTGCGCCAAAAGTACCAGCATCCCAAAGGCGCGCCAGACGCAGATCTCATATTCGGACCCAAGAAATACAAATGACACGGGAAAAAAGACGTTGAGTTGGAAACACTAACTGAAGAAGAAGGAAGATGTGATGTGGTTGATGGAAGCATACCGTGAACTCAAATAATACATGGGAGTTTTCAAGGGAATTTTCTGTGCATCCTGATAAGCGCTAACAAACTCTTTCACTTTCATTGATTTGGCAACATTGTCATTTTATTACGACTGTTACACATAGTTGAAAATTGGTCTTATTTTTGTTGGGTTCCTTTGCACGTTCACATAAAAACGTAGACGATAAAACCGGCCTGTAAATTACAGGTACGTTATATCGTACACGTTTTTATTCGTCGATGGCGTATGTAGTCGTACGAGGCGTGTTACAGCAGCAATATAGGTACACACACAACAGTATTGCTGATTTTTTGAGACGTTTTTTTAGTGATATTGAAGGTACTTCCATGTTTTATTTTTGTTCAGTGGTATAACAATCACAATCATTCAGTCAATAAATAATTCAAAGTTTAATTAATTAATAATTCAAGTGATAAAAATTGAGAATAGACATAAATCTAGTGCACCGTACACTAGTAAGTCTGTGCAGCCACCACACGGTATCACGGTCGGCCACCACTTCCTTTTTATAGTATTACTCTATGGCCACCATTGTGATTGTGGCCACGACATAATATGAAACTCAATGATTGCACTCAACATCGCCATCGCCAGTGTGTTATGTATGTATGGCAGTCATGGCACTGTAAGCGGAAGTGTATAAAAATAATTTTATATAAGTTTTTAAAATTGAAATTGTTTTGGCCATATTTGAACAAGTTGATAAATCAGCCTAGTAGGTATTTATGTTTTTTGTGAAGTAGAATCAATAGTAAACCTTATCGCAATTTTAAATAATTAAATTTATGTGAATTACATTACAACTGACTGTTAAATAATAAAAACGAATCAATAAAATGGTGGAAATAACAAACTTTTGTATTTTTAATTCCTACCTAGTCTTGTGTGTGACTCCTATAATTGTAATTGTAACAAGCAAGCGTGATGATGATAATGATGTTTGTTTTGAAAAGAGTACAGTCTGATCGGAAACAATTTTTTAATTTTAATTTTTTTTAAATAAAAAAAATATCGATGTTTTGAAAAACTTTTTCGGCCACATTCTAGTTGCTTGATCGTTTACATACTTGATTTGTATATATTCCGTGGCGGAAGTTGCTTGAATTAATTGACGGACACGTAAAATTGACACTGACAGCTGACAACTTATTATTTTTAAAATCTGTCACGTCTCGATCTCGCGTCTTGTTCGTTGTTGTTTTGTTTGTTAGGTTATTTTATTTTTCTCCGGTGTAAAAATTTAACCTTTTAAATTACATTCCAATTGAAACAGCGTTACAAACTTGTGGGTAAAGAAAAAAACGATCCAAAAAATTGTGTATATTAAAGAAAGAAATACCTAACCTCAATCGCGATGGCGGACGACTTCAACAAGTTATTACAGCAAGCTGAGCAGTTGACTACAGAGATCGAGGGCAGTGAAGAGTTGCCGAGGGTCGAACGCTCGCTGGGGCAGGTATTGGAGGCCTCACAGGAACTACATTCCAGAGTAATACAATCTGGCGCCAACGACATCCAAGCGTAAGTGTATTGTTACTTTTGCGGATTTGTTTTGGTTTTTGAGCCTTTATAAACTTACTAGCAGCGCCCTCGCGGCGTTGCCCCCGTGGTAGTGGTGTATGGTGATGATGATGATGATGAAAAGTAGCCTATATATAACCTTCCTCAAGAGTTAAGCTATCAAATGCAGAAAGAAGTTTTCAAATCCGACTGGTAGTTCCTGAGATTAGCGCGTTCAAACAAACAACTCTTCCGCTTTATATATTGCTATTGATGCTATTGATATAAAGTCATAATGTTGTTTTTTTACTACTCCAGGCATCTTCTCTTTGGTTCTAAAGGCATTGATCTTCAACAAATATCGCAGAAGCTTGAAACCCTCAGCTCTAAGCGCACCTTCGAACCTCTCCAACCTATAGCAGACTCAGATATTGAAAGTTTTCTGAAAAATGAGAGAGAGAATGCCATATTATCACTCATTGATGAAGTCAACAAAAATGTAAGTAAATTAAAAAAAAAATAGTAGGTAATAGATAAATAAAATAATCCAAATTGTTCTCAGACACTTGAAACCTAGTAAAGGCTCATAGTTAAAGCAACATTTCATTGATGTTCAACAACAATCATACTGGGCCAAATTGCCCTTATCACTTGGTCATTTATCCTTTTTAATTGTTATAATTTTTCAGTCACTACAAACAACAGAAGACCAAAAATGGGAGCACATGGTCTCGGAATGGAACAGAGAGAAAATAAAACTAATGAATGCCATGATTGGCCCCTCTCAGAACTGGCTAGACCTAAAACGGGCTCCTGAACCACCAAGTATAGCCGACACGCCTAAAAAGTTTGGTCATTCAATGCTGGATAATATTGAGACAGCATATGCGAGACAAGTGCACCAGTACAATAAGCTAGTGTTCCAAGGGTCCAAGTCAAGAACGGCACTGCATCAGAAGTTTGCACAGGTTGCTGAAGAGTTCAATGACCTTGTAAGTATATGATTACTATAGTAAATAGCCAGTAACTTTGTATGAGATAGAAATAATAATAAGTAGGATAAAATTAACCAAAAATAAAACAAATAAAATAAACCCTGCTTAAAATTTTCAAAGTTTTGCAATTTTTGTGTTATAGTGCACTCATGTTTGGCTTGTTTACAGAAAGTGAAAGAAATGTGGGAGATAATAAAAACAATGTCGAATATTCCTGCTCTGGTGAGGGATGAGGATCCTCTGAAGGCCAGAGGCAACCCGACCATCCAGCAGTGTCTTGTTGCACAGGGGAAGAAGTACTTGGAAAAGAGGTATGCATTTTTATATCTTAGACTAGCAGCGCCCTTGCGGCATTCCCCCGTAATAATGGTATAATGGTAATGATGTAAGGCAGCCTATAACCTTCCTCAAGAATTTAGCTATCAAATGTAGAAAGAATTTTTCAAATCAGACTGGTAGTTCCTGAGCATGTTCAAATCATTAAGATATAGAATAGTATTAAGATTATTATTATTTGCATTGAAAGGAATATAGGTAATAAAATAAATAAGAAAATTATAGCTTCATTTTTCTATTGTCCAAAAACTAACCATAATGTTCAATTAAAATCATGTGATTGTTTTATTGATTATTTTAATTCTGAGACATTTTTTGTGACATTCCTCATGAAGTAAAGCTGAAACTATCATTATTTTTGATGAATGTCTAATCTACAGATACAAGCAGTATATGAGCGATGTAGTACGCGCTAACCCAGCCGCGGCGATGCGTGGCGGTGAGCCAGGCACCTACCCTCTAGTCCGGGGTTTCGTAGGCCTTCGCCTCCAAGGCGCTAACGTCCAGGGGCTCACTGATGGAGTGATAGACGAGAGACCGCTTTGGCCGATGGTCTATTACTGTCTGAGAAGCGGGGATGCTAGTGCTGCGCTGTATTGCTTGCGGAAGGCTGGGTAAGATGGGTGGCTGTGATTGTGTTTCTGATTTCGGATTTTCCTCCCGTTACATGTAGGTGCTCCTCTTACTAGTAAAAAAAGTTATAAGGAACATTACGCGTTATGGAGGCTTCTGGCAGTCTTAAAACTCTACCAGGCCACAATCTCTTACGAAACTATCTCTAAGATTATAATGACAAAGCCTGCTTCCTTTTAAAAATAAAGTCAATGTTGTGTTCCACTTTTCTAGAAGATTTTAGTCAAGAAATTTTTTTTGTAACAATTTACTCATATACTAGTAGTTCGCCCCGAACTGAGATCTCGCGCACCGTAGATGGCTTACATTTGGACTTTCTTCTGACTACCCCTATAATTTCAAGTGCTACTACTGCCGAGTATGCCTATTGCGCTAGCTCTTCATGGTAAAAAATACTTGCATGCATGCAATACATAATGTCGTGTCTCATTTTTCATTTACTTCATATTTTTTATGAATTCTCGTCGTATTTCTAAAAGTATACGTCCTAGAATAAAAATAATAACTATTTTGGAATGTACAAATAAAGACCTTTCATTTTACACCCCGCTCAATATATTTGTTTACTTAACTTTTTTTACCCCAATTATTTTCATTCTTTATCAAAATTTTTTTTTATCACGAAAATAAATCAAGTAGCATCTAAAATCACTGCAAACCAAACCGCAACGATGCCACTCTCTTTTTAAGACCGACCAGTCAATGAGCTACGAAGACATCGAAACTCTATGAAACGGGAGCTCTTGCAGCTCTGGTTTCGTAGTTTTTGTTCTTTGGTCGTATTTCAAAAACTATATATCCCAGATTAAAAATAAAAACCATTTTGGAATGTACAAAATAAGCCCTTTCGTTTGACACCCCACTCAATATATTTGTGTAACTTTAAAAAAAAATTACCCCCTTGGGAACCTAATATCTTCACAACCCCTTCATCGATTAAGCTCATATGCTCCACCGTAAATTTCCTTACTACAACCTATTGACCTACCAAGTTTCATGCAGATTGGATGAACGGTTCGACAGTTATGCGCGAACAACAATTCGTGAAACATACATACAAACATACAAACATACAAAGCAAAATCGCCCAACTTACCACTAAGATCTTCGCTCGCTTCGCTCGCTCGATCGATTAGATTCCGTGTTTGCTTTCAGCCGCGATCATGAAGAGTTTATATCTGCCCTGGAAGAGCATATCAGGAGCCCTGAGAAGCCGCTCAGTGATAAACTACAAACCGCTATCAACTTCCAGTACAGGATTCAAGTCAGAAACTCCACCGATCCTTTCAAAAGAGCCGTTAGTAAATATACCTTAAAAACATAGTATTGCAGAGTCTACGGTAATTTTGATCGTACCGATAACGGCGGTGAATAATGCACCTGGGCACTTTTGTCATTTATGTATTGCACTGACAATGATAGCGCTCTACGAAGCCGAAAGTGCCGAAGTGAATATGCCGAAATGAAATAGTATAGTTAAAATGGCCAAGGCAGCTGGTTAAAATTCGTAAGATGCATTTTAGAAATGTTGAAAGTAATATAACTTCATTCCAGGTGTACTGCGTGGTAGGTTGCTGCGACCAAGGCGACGAACACTACGAAGTGGCGCGGACTGCCGATGACTACCTCTGGCTGAAGCTGTCTTTCATCAGAACACGGACCAACAATGAACCCGACACGTTCTCTTACGCTGATCTACAGAAACTCATCTTGGAGGAATATGGTAAACTTCTTATCAGGCTATAGAAGAGTCTACAAGATTGGAACATAATTTTGTGAACCGAAAACATAGCGAAATTGCTTTGAACATACTATTGTGACATTTGGGTATTTTTTGCAGGTGAAACGCATTACCACGCGTACGAGAAACCTGTAGTCTACTTTCAGATGTTGACTTTGACTGGGCAATTTGAACCAGCTCTAGAATTTTTATCAAGAATACCAAGGTAAAATTTTTCTTCCTTATTTATGCCTCCATTTTACTTCCATTTACAAGTACCTAAGGTACTTTATGATCTCTAGATTGTTAACTTTTGATTGAAGGTGTAGTTTAAACTTTATTTTCTTTGACAGATACCAAGTGCACGGTGTCCATATGGCCTTAGCATTGCACGATGTTTATATGCTGGGTACACCTAGAAATGTCCAAGCACCTTTACGTGAGTATATTCATTACCTTTTTACATTATACACCTTTTACATTACATTATGCACTAATAGCTACTGACAATGAAGAAATTGAAAACATTATACTAACTCTCAAAAATAATTGCGCTGTCGGCTGGGATGGTATTCCTACGACTGTAATAAAAAACTCCAGACATACATTAATCCCTATCTTAAGTCATGTTTTTAATCTATCTATGTCAGAAGGTACATTTCCTACCGTCTTTAAGAAAGCTCTGATACACCCGATTCACAAAGGAGGTGACAAAAGCTGTGTAAACAATTACCGGCCGATATCTGTCCTTTCAGTCTTATCGAAGATTTATGAAAAAGTTTTAAATAAGCGTCTTGTCAAATTTCTTACTGATAAAAACATCCTGTCCGATAACCAATATGGCTTTCGTCGATCTAGATCAACTGAAGATGCTGTTATAAAACTCACGTCGACTATAGCATACAATTTTGACAAGAATCTTAAAACAATTGGTATTTTTCTCGATTTGACTAAAGCTTTCGATACTGTGTCGACCTCAATTCTGTTGGAAAAACTATAAAACATTGGTGTTAGAGGCCAGGTGAACGAACTCTTTAATAGTTATTTATCGGACCGTCGACAAAGAGTTGTCATTAACAATCTGATCAGCCAGGAAGAAGTGATCTGTTTTGGTGTCCCCCAGGGAAGTGTCCTAGGGCCAACTCTGTTCCTCGTTTACATCAATGATCTCTGTAACACATCCCTTCCTAACTGTAAAATACTTTCATATGCAGATGACACCGCTCTTCTGATCACTGGTCGGAGTTGGATAGAAGCAAATAATCTTGCCCAAGATGCTTTGAAATTTGTTCAAAAATGGCTCTCTCAAAATTTACTCACTTTAAATACTACTAAAACTAAATTTATTACTTTTTCCCCATCACCCAGAACACAGCCCCCTTCATCTCTCACACTTTATATCCATTCATGCATTGATGACACAAAACCGTGTCAGTGTGTTGAGCTGGAGCGCTCTACAAGCGTCAAGTACCTGGGTGTCTGGCTTGATACACAAATGTCATGGTCTCCCCAAATTGAGTGCACAATCTCCCGGGTACGGAAACTAATGTATGTGTTTAAGATCCTACGCAATAGTGCTGATTTTAGCTGCCTCAAAATGATTTATTATGCGATTACACAATCAGTACTGTCTTACTGTATAACTGCATGGGGAGGCTCCACAAAAAGTCTTATGATCAGACTCGAGAGAGCGCAAAGAGCCGTTCTAAAGGTTATGACTTCAAAGCCAAGACGCTTTTCCACCTCTGATCTTTACTCGAATTGTGGTGTCCTAACGGTACGACAACTTTTCATACAAGCGACTCTATTACGCAAACACACAGAGCTTACATACGACCCCAACGTCGAAAATCGACGCTCGAACAAAGTTTGTAATATTGAGCCACGCAGAACTGCTATTGCTAGTAGACACTACTATTATCTTAGTCCTTTGTTGTACAATAGGGTCAACAAGGAAATCCGTATTTACTCACTCTCCCTACACAAATTGAAATTAAAATGCACATCTTGGCTTCAAACCCTTACCTACGAAGAAACCGAAAATCTCCTAATTACTCCTTCTTAATACATAAAAATATTTACGCATTACAATATAGGTACTCATCTTAACTCACACTAAAATTATTTACTTACGTACATGCACACCCACGCACACACACATACACACACACGCGCACTCATACACATACACACTCACACATACACACACACACACACACACACACACACACATACATACATACATACTTCCTTCGAGATAGTTCACAGTATTCATTTAGGCTATTTAAATTTAGTTTTAACTCTATTTTTCCTCTGATCGTGGAACACAGTCACTGTTCTGTCCAGGAGACGGGCGTTGACTCTGCTTCACAGTTTTAACTTTTGCAGCTGTCAACGTTTCCCATTGTTTGTGTAACCTTTGTTTTTTGTTCCAAATAAATAATTTTGAAATTTAAATTTTGAAATTATACTCGTATAGATGAAAGGATCAAATAAGTATGATTTAGAATTTTAGAGTGTCTTCCTCACTCGAAGATATTTATTAGGTCTATCATTTATAGTAAAAAGAAGAGATAGTAATAGAGGGAAAAATGATCAAATTTAAATACAAAAGACATTCTTATTGTTTAAAAGCGGGGCGGGTGGGGGGTTTGACTAATTAAATAATTTTATTCGTATTCATTTTACAGTATCTGTGGACACGGAAGACCCGGCCCCACTGCGACGATTGAACTTGGCACGGCTACTTCTGCTATACGTCCGGAAATTCGAATTAACTGACCCGTCTGATGCACTGCACTATTACTTCTTTTTAAGGTAAGAAAGAGTTTAAAACTAGATTAAGTACTTAAAGTAAAACGACGGCTTGTATATCTCATTGTAACACCGTAATATATTTATTTTGTAGGAACCTGAAAGATCCCAGCGGCAAGAATCTATTCATGTGCTGTTGTACAGACTTGGCTCTCGAAAGTCGTGACTACGATCTCTTATTCGGTCGAATGGACGCCATCACTGGATTACGCAGCCAGGGCCTTCTAGATCAATTCAACAACCCTCACATTGACAGCACGGTATGAGAACTTCAATGGATTTTAGTTCGTTTTTGGCTTGGACGTCGAAAATAAGGATGATTTTTATTTGCAGGTGATCGCGTTAAATGTAGCCGAGCAACTAGTTAATAAGGGCCTGTTTGAAGATGCCATCACTATGTATGATATTGCTGGGGTGAGTGAACTTTGCTGACCACTGTGACATGGTTTACGATTGGCGATGGCATACCAAGTTTTTGACTTTTAGGAAATTAAATATGTGACTGGATCTAACGGATGTCAAGGAAGATATTTTTTTCCACTTCTCTCTACATGTATCATAAACTAATGTGGTCTAATGTGAATTGTGGGAGTCGTATAAGCGGCCTGCCGCGTAGTATCTTCCTGACCCATAAATTCAGATTGCCATTATAGCAGAATCATAATCTGAATTGCACAGGGCAAAAGGGATAAATTCAGCAAAATTGCTGCACATAGGTACAGCGCTGATTTTCAATTTACCCCCCTCGAATATCACCAAGCGGTTAAGAGGAGCCGGAATAACTAAACACCGAAAATAATAAACTTATACTTTCCAGAACCTAGAGAAAGTCCTCGAGCTGTTCTGCGTGCTGCTAGCTCAAGTGGTCAACAGTGGCGGCGGCGAAGGCGGGTTGCGAGCGCGCCTGGCACTTTTAGTTGAGCACGTCTCGCGGCGTCTGCGTTCAGGCGCGTCTGCGCTGCCCGCCGCGCTCGTCGAGGCTTATACCAAGCTTTGCAAGCTCATGACGTTCTTCGATCAGTTCCATGCCGAGAATTATGAAGGAGCCTTGGAGGTAAGTGATGCATGAAGTGGCAGTGGGCCAGTAAACTGATACTCACTTTCCGGTTTAGCTGAAATTTTGCATGTAACCCAGACAATGTAATATTATTGACAAGAAATCTGGTCCTAGATGTCCAGGGCCTAATGATTTAGCAGAAAGGTGACCACAGGAATTTTGTAATGAACGACATACGCCTATCGAGTTTGGTCTTGTTTAATTTCTGAAGGTTCCTATCAGTTCAAATGAATTTCTCATTTGAATCAGCCCTATGATTATCATAAGTTGAGATGAGAGTCTCATCTCAACGAGACCGAACTCGACAGACGATACTACGCGATCGTTTTGACAGTTTGAGAGTTGAGACTTAGAGGTTTGAGACAAGTTAGACAATTAGCCAAGGAGTTAGTATCAACATTCCTTGCAATGCAATTAGCCTATAGGTAGTTCACCAGCTACCGAAAAAAAAAATCAAATTAAAAATTTGTCTCATCATTACTGAGCACGGGGTCAAAGGTCCCGTGCTAAACTCAGGAGAACCTAGGTGTCGCACGGGTCCGCCCCCCATTTACTACGTGAGCAATATCACATCTCTCTTTTTCCGCAGACGCTGAGCTCGTGCGAGTTGGTCCCGCTGAGTGCGAGCGAGTTGGAGGCGCGCGTGGCCGGCGCGCGCGCGGCCCGCGGCGAGCTTCTGCGCAGCTTGCCCGCCGTGCTGCGCGCGCTCTGCACCATCCTGCTAGCGCAGCGACAGCGGCTCAGAAACAACGCCAGGGCGCCTGCACTCGCACACCAGACCACCAAGGTACAGTTGTCACAATAGATCTAGGCGTTCGTGAAGTTAGGCTTTTCGCTGCGCAGTAGACAATTTTGTATGAAAAAGTTGCACTGCGCGTCGAAACGGCTAACTTCGTTGGAAGTGTACGCTCAAGCATAGAGCTGCAAATACATTTTTTATCTGCAATCTTTCACTAGCCTCTCATTTCGATGGTTATTTTTTATTTGACAGGTTCCTTCGCCGATCTTCCGCGGCGGAACGCTATTGCATAGAATTGAATTACTAAAAACGGACACTACGTGAACGAGCTGTTTCTCCGTTGGCGCATGTAATGGCGATCCACCGCGAAAAATCAGCGATGGAATTTCCATTCAGTTTAGCGTAGGCCTTTGTCTAGCACAAAATCGGTTCTTTTTACTAATAATATGCAGATACTTATGCTGGTTTCAAAGAAAATTTGATGTTGACCCTGTTGTACTAAATTAGGTAGGTAGTCTATTCAAGATACATTTTTTTATTACAGCAAGTGGAGTGGCTACGCGAACGAGCGGAAGTCCTAAATACATTCGCCGGTAACATCGCGTATAGAATGCCCAGCGATACTTACAGCCAGCTTGCGCAGATGCAAATACTTATGCATTGAAGAGGTTGTATTGTTAGGATTATTCAAATAAAATAATTTCGCAAATTATATATTTTTTTACTGTAAAATAATTCAGTCTTATTTTAAGATTTCAGCTTGTGTAAATTCAGCTAAGCTTCGACATCCAAATAAAATTATATTTTCTAATAATATACTCAATTTCATCAGTCAAGTGTTCAAACGCTTTGATCGCGAATCCTACGGCTGCAGTTGTAACATGACGCGAACAGTCGTTTGCATATTCAGACACTGTAATAAATTCGTTCTGCCAACTGCCTCCTCATTTCCATACCAATGTACAATTCATTGACATCATCATCAGGCATTTCTGTTGCTTCATTCAACATTGGCATTGGTTCCAAATCTACATGAAGCTCTGGATCAGGTAAATCGGCTATTACACATAGGTTGTGTAGTATTCCACAGGCATTGACGATTTTAGCCGCGCGTTGTGGTGTGTAGTGCATAGGTCTTTTATGAAGGCATTGCCATCTACCTTTTAGTTTGGCTATACATCTATCAATGCAAGACTTTGTGCGGCCATGAAAGTGGTTGTATTGTGAGTCTGGGGTGCCTTGGGGCGCGTGGGGAATTGGAGTCATCAACCATGCTCGTTGTGGGTATTTGTTGTCAGCTGAAATTAACTAAGGCGAATACTAATATACTTATTGATCATACTGTTATTGTACTGTTATTAAGAAGAAAAAAGCCACCATTTATATTTTTAAGTATTTTCGCGCTCAGTAGCAAATTAAATAGTTTTAAGATTAGGTACAAGCATTTTGCTGAATTATAAGATGAGATAAATCGGAAATTGAGGGGAAAAACCACTTATTAAAATTATCTAAAAAACGAAAGAGTTTGTTTGAACAATCTAATCTCAGGAACTACCTACCAGTCAGATTTGAAAAAATATTTTGCAGTTGGTACCTAAACACTTGAGGAAGGATAGGCTATTTTTCATCATCAACAACATCACCATATACCATCACTACGGGGGCAACGCCGCGAGGGCGTTGCTAGTGATATCTATACTTCTTTTTCTTTGCTAATATAATAAAGCGGAAGAGTTTGTTTGTTTGAACGCGCTAATCTGAGGAATTACCAGTCGGATTTGAAAAATTATTTCTGCATGTGATAGCTAAACTCTTGAGGAAGGTTATAGGCTACTTTTCATCATCATCATCATCACCATAAACCATCACTACGGGGGCAACGCCGCGAGGCCGCTGCTCATTAATAGGTACCTAAATTAAGTTTAATTTAAGGGATACCTATAAGCCAGCTAGTCTCTCCTTGTTGGCTGACATTCTCAATAAAAGGTCTTATGTTTGTCTTGTTCCATATGAAAGCATTGCTGGAAGACCCACCAAATCGACAGCACACAGCTATTATTTTAGTGTCTGCATCACATATCTGAAATTTAAACAGATATCAACAGAGCTTGTAGCTTTCTTAGTTGTTCTTGATGACTTCGGCGCCGTCTCCACGAGCGTGAGAATCGCGGCGATATTATCGTCGTACAACGTATTTCTATACACTCTCATCGCCGCGATAACATGGCCGTATCGTTCATAGAGAGTATAGAAATACGTGGCACGACGATAATATCGCCACAATTCTCACGCTCGTGGAGACGGCGCCTTTGCAGTCACACAATGATATGTGGCATGTGGCATTAATGCTGAAGGCTTCCCAGAAGGTATGATAAATGGACGACTCCATCTGTAAAGTCACTGAGCCATGGCCTTCTGGCGGACAAAAAACTCCCATCATGAGAATTGGCCATCATCCATAAAAAAACAAAATACCTAAACCTATACCTACTTCTATACTAATATTATAAAGAGGTAAAGTTTGTTTGTATGTAGGAGGTTATCTCCGAAACTTTTTCAGTAGTACCTACCTATTTAGAATGAACTTTCAGGATGAACAACATAGGCTATGTTATGTAGGTACATCGCGGGCAACGCCGCGGGTGGAAACAAGTCCAAGGATACTTCGATTAAGCTAATGGATAGTAAAAGAATTTATTTAATTTACCAATTGTGCATGTAATGAGTATTGCCCTCTTCTGTCATAGAAAGCTTCCTCGTCATCTCGAGGACAAACTATCTCGACATAAGTCCCATCCAGGCAACCTATTGTTTCTGGAAAATGGTACTTTCTGTAGAATCTGAAAAATTATATTATTTCTTAATCTACATTTATCTGCTATACCTACTGACTGTCTACCTACCCACTTTAAGTGTGGAATTGAATTACCTACACAATATTTGTGTTTTATTGATGGTGAGTGGTTATTTTCAAAAGACCAAATAACATTTTTTTATCAGCATTATCAACAGTCTAGCAAAACAACTAGATAGAATGAAGCAAAACTATAAGCTGAGTGTAAGGCAACAGTAACAGATAACATTTACCCTTCTTTGATCTGTTCTCTCTGAGCTGCAGTAGCAGGGAACACCACCCAATCATCCAACACAGCATTCAACCCTTCAATAACATGCCTGATGACCCGACTCACAGATTTCTGCGAGATGCTGATATTGAAGTCCCTGCCAATGGATTTCTGATGAGAACCACTGGACAAGAATGATAGTGTTACTAAGACCTGGAAATATACATTTTTTAAAATAAAGATCTCGGAAGAATTGCTAGCATGCATATGCTAATTCTATAATCTTGAAATGTGTCTCTAAAAATTTGACCCAGTGCCTATTTCCTGGATACTTCTCAGACCCAGATTCAACTTCAATATTGATAACATGGCGTGCAGTTAGTTGATACAAATTTAGTTTGGGCGAGAATGACTATCCTTTTTTAAAGGATTGATGTTGAGTGAAAGTAGAGAAATTAGAGACTTATGGTTATGGAGTATGATAATAAGAGAGGAGTTGAAGTATCTGCAATCACTTACTTTCAATGGAAAAGGTATGCCATTTGAACGCTGAGATTTCGGCACTACAGCGTCCAGTATTCTAATGATTTGGTGAAATACGGCCCTATTTACTCCACAATTCTTTATCAAATAAGAATCTGGCAAGAATAAGCAATCAGATAAATCTGTGATGTGACGTAGACCTATTTCCTCTTTATAAGTACTGTCCCGTAGAATTTTAATCTTGAGAAGTGTGTTCATTGTATTGAAAGCTTTGATTATACTGCTGAAAGTGTAGCTGTTGCTGGATTTTGTTTGTTGAAAACACGAATTTCTAAATCTCTAAAAAATGTAAACAAACAAAGCAGGCTGTTTGTTGGTTGGTCTGGGTTGGTCATCACATCAGTCATCACATCACATCAGTCAGCTGACTGACGTGCGTGAGCACAGAGTATATATTACTCTGTGCTTTTTGTTTTTTTTTCTTGGCTTCCGTGCGAAGCCAAAATAAATAAAAAAAAAACAACGACCGACGACCACAGAGTACCAGTTTTCAATTTCAAAGTTCAAACTCCCACTTGGCCAGTGTTGCCAATTTAGCGACTTTGTCGCTAGAAATAGCGACTTTTGGACCTGTGTTAGCGACAAAAAATCGGTTTTAGCGACAAAAAATATTTAGCGACTTATCTAGCGACTTTTGGACTTCGACCAAGAAATTAAAGTATTTAAAAATACTTTTAAATAAAATTATTGGTGGGCTTTCAAGTGACAGTGACAGACGCCAAGCGACAGTGACAGACACCATTAAAGTATGATATTGTGTCTTGTGTACATTTTGACGGAATAAACATACGGAACTTCATGTGCATGATCACTACGGTGTGTATGTCAATGTCAATGTCCCGCGTATCAACCTTTAACTATCAAACTGCTCAATGAATGCTGACGAAGATTTTAAATTAAGACTCGTACTCTCGTACTCGACTCTTTTTTTGAGTTTACGTAAAAATATGCAGGCAACGTAAAAGATAATATTTTTTGCACAGAATTTTCTTTTGGGTGACCCCCCCCCCCCCCCCCGCTAGCTCCTTTGCCTCATTTAGCGACTTTCTAGCGACTTTTCGCACTCAATCTAGCGACTTTTATTTTTTGGAGTTGGCAACACTGCACTTGGCCGATTTTTTGTTTTGTTTGTTTTGATTTGGTCAGCGAGGGCACTGACCTGTATTATACAAGTACGCTGGACCTCTGATAAGCCGGGCCATAGTGAGGCGATTTGATTTTCGCCATTTTGGCGCTGATCGTAGAAGTGGGTGGGAAAGGAACTAATAATAGAGATGGGACAATGAGACAAAATACATCGATAAAAGACATTTCCGACGAGTTGTATAATTAATTATACTAGGTAATATTATAAAGCTGACTAGTTTGTTTGTTAGGTTGAACGCGCAAATCTCAGAAACTGCTAGTCTTAGGACAAGCCGAAGCCGGACTAACGGGTACATAATATGTGGCTAGCTAGATCCAAAAATAAATAGGGAACGTTTTTTAAATAGAAGGGTCAATCTCCAGAATCAGCATATTTGGTTGATTGCTATGGTACTTTTTTAATATCGATATTATTGCTTTTCTGTATTTTTATTTCGAGAAGGTGTCTAAATAAGCATATTTTCATATTGGCCCCTGAAGGAGCAGAAAAGCAATAATATCGATATTTAAGGGGCGCCATAGCAATCAAGCAGGTCCGCTGATTCTGGAGATTGACCCAGAAATGTGTTTTTTTCAGGATGGAGTGGAATAGGTAAGGTAAAAATAAAAATATATGTACAATCCTTTAACATTTTTTATTAGTTTCCGTCATCATTTTCATAGTTACTTATGTAATATCAAAAATTTTTTTAAAAGACTTTTACACGAGCTCTTGATTTTATCAAAGAATTTTTAACTCTCTGCAATGCTTTTTTGGATGACCTAAGAGAGTTTTCATAACGATGATCATGCTTGATACTATCGCAGATTTCGGAGAGAGACCTAAACTTCTTTGAAGGAGTACTCTGTCGCGGGTCACAGCTTGTACTTCGACGCCTTCGACCTGAAAACAAAATTTCTGTTAATTAACAATTAAACTACAAATCATAAGTACATATTCGACCCGATATCGGTACTGATGGAGCTATATATTTTTCAGCTCACTTAATATCAGCTAAGCAATATGTTTGTGGCCAATGTAGAAGTACATACAACTGAAGTTGGTATCGTTCTGTTCCATAATTAGTCTTCTTTTTACTTTTAGAGCTATTGTACCAGATATGGAGAGTGTAGTAGGCGTAACCATCCTTGTTCCTGATACAGAAGGTGTAGGTAAAACCATACTTTCATGCGGTGAAGATACGTTTTCTACAAAAACATGATATTTTAATTTGAAATAAAACAGCCTTTTTCGTAATCTTAACCAATCAGAAGGAAGAAAAAAAAACAATATTCATTATTAATATACTATTAATAATAATAATAAACTTTATTTCAGGCAACATTAGATTTTAACACATGGTAGAAGGACAGCTTCCCAAATAACTGGAAGGGAGTATAGCCCATCATTCAAAATCAATATCTACGGAATTTTCATCAGAATAAAAAAATTATGTATGACCTATCTATCTATACATTTTAGAAATAATACGGTATTTTTATACTAACCGGCACTGCTACAGAAAATTGTTGGAGTACTGCACTTTTTCAAAGTAGTGCATGAGTTATGTTTAATAAAACAGTCATCAGATAAGTGCTTTGAACAGATGTAATCATATTTTTTCGGACGCCAACTAGGTTTTTCAATGTTTCTCAGCCATAATTCCAGTCTTATGTCGGAAACCTGTGAATTATTTAAAAATTATATGTTTTTGATAATAACAATTGGTCATCGGCGATTTCCGTTCTTGAAAGTAAATAGATATCTATAGGAAAAATATCGATAAGTTTATCGACAGGTAACTTTGACAACACTATTAAATTTTATTGTTTATAAAAAACCGGTAATATGAAGATAAATATGTTGTTATTACGTATAATAATTAAGATAAGTTTAATTTGTTGATTATTAGCCGAAGATTAGCCGTAAATTCACTTACTTGTGGAATGTAACCCCACTTCCCTTCTGGTAACGAGTTTTGCTTAGCACACACTCTTTCATAGTTTACCTATGAATGCCCACCGCTTATTTATGTATCAACTAAATAAATAAGACACAACAAGCAAGCTTAATCGCGTTAAACCTCCAAAAACACTTTAAAAACACGGGAGACAATACAAACGAGACAACGGCCATTTGTCAGTTACGTCAGTCAGATTTAGTTCTCTTCCCCCGCATTGGGGGCGCTTCAAATCGGCACATTCAAGAGCTGTCATTTCAAAGGGTATCAGAGTAGTGTTGGGTATGACATGATTTTAAATTGACTTTTGTAAGAGTAGGTTCATTTTCAAAATGAGCCGGTTCAGTGAGCCGGCTCTTTTGAGCCGATCATTTTCAACTTGACAGTTCATAATGACCTACGCATTGACGAACTCGAAGAGCCGGTCTAATGTTCATTCGAGGTGCGATCTTAGGTTAGGTAACTACTATTTCAAAAGTGAGTTTGGAAAAATTTAATTTCTAATCGTGCTGATTGATAAGAAAAAACAAACGCTGATTTAAATTTAATCATTTATTTACATAATTATCATAATGTCGCCAAATAATGAGCATACCTACCGTACATTGGGGCTATGTAGAACATTTTTAGAAAAAAAAAGTTTTTGCACAAATACTGAGGAATTGTAACGCTTGAATAGACTTTACCTACCTACCTATATTTTACTGATGCACCACACCACAAGCACGATTACTAAACCATACCAAACCGTTTAGTTAGTTGACATGCTCATTGCTGCTTTACTTCTAAATGTTTTCTAAGCCAAGATAAAATGAAATGTAGGTAGTTATAGGTAAAAGTACTTACCTGAATTACGATGAAGATGTTTCCAGTAGATAGTTAACACAATTACAATACACTCTAGATTACGAGAGAGATCTAATTTATATTTTTAATGAATTAACAACAAAGACGAAAACTTCACATCACACAAAACTAAACTCGAAGTTCAAAGTTTAATTTAACAAAAACAAACACGGTTCGTATTGTTCGTAAGCAGCCCGGTGATATTTTGTTTCGTTCGTTCGTTTGAAAACCCGCAAAATCGAAAACATCGAAAACCAATTTTTGTTTTCAAAACGTTTTTTCAAAACGAGCCGCGTGCGTTTCGTTCAATTCAAAAAGTAGAGTCGGCGTCAGCACTCAAGTCCTACGGCAAATGCTACTAGAATGCATAATTATGCTCTTTTAGTTAAGGTAGTTCAGTTTTTCTGGTGTGTAGAATTATCAAACGTACAAACTTGCAAACTTATTATTGTTCAATCCATAATTGGACAATTAGTAATTTTTTACCTAAGCTAGTTCTGCGATAGCAACGCTGCGTCTATCGGACTTCAGTGCTGACGCAGACTCTATGACAATCTGTTCGGTCTGCGAGGAGTGATTTGATGAAGCAAGAGAGAGTCATATGACAAAGATTCCATCCTTGTCATTTGAGTGAAGCTATGACATTTGATTTGACGTCATACATTAGAGTGAGTGAGTAGCGTCATATGACTTTGTCATAGTGAGTAGGCGAGGTGTGATTGAAGATTGAATGAAGCATGACAAAATCAGCTGATTTTGTCATATTGTGTACGGTCACATGACATGAATTGAAGCATGACATTTTTAGAAAATGAGCCGATCACACAAAATTGAATTTTGTACGGGACAAACGAGCCGCGTCAGTCACGTCATATTCAACGCTATATCAGAGGTCCAGCGTACTTGTATAGATACAGGTCAGTGAGCGAGGGTCAGCGGTCCCAGATTTATAAAAACAAACACTTGCATTTTGTTTGTTGTATGAAAGAACTAGTGGAAAGAACTATGGAAAGACGAAAAGCTAGCCCTGAGCAGTTGAACATGCTATTACATTTTCTTGAAGAAAACAAGGAGCTGGCCATTGGTAAATTTACAGGTTTGGAAGGCAGAATTCGGCAAACCAATGCTTGGATAAAAATCACTGAAAAACTCAATGCTAACTCTGGATTTGGTTCAGGTGCTCTAAAAACTCCAAATAAGTGGCAACAGGTAGTTATAGATTAATGTTTTAGATGTTCTAATTGTTATTTTATACTTTTTCTAATGAAGTCAATTAGTCAATTAGTCAATTGGACGTAGTTATGCATAAAGGATCCAATCCACACAATGATAGTTTTGAGAAAAAGCAGTTTTTGTTTAAATTGTGTATAGAAAAAAAGTTATGATTAATTTTAACAAAGTTTGTTTACAATATTGTACAAAATACTGTTTCCTATGTATGTAAGTATAATTTCGGAGAAAAATATTAATATTTATAGTATTTTTTTTAAAAAAACCCACTGGTTCCTTTTAGCAAAACTGCTCATGTGTGGGTTGGTTCCTTATTAATTTATTATGTTGTTGAATATTAAATGCATAAAATAATAAATAATCGTATTATATTTTGTGAATTTTATTTAAAAAGAAATATCTTAGGTTTAACATGAAAAAAAACTATAAAAATAATTTATTTCAGTAGGCTACATTCATTTTAGCCTAACTTTCCTCTACTTCAAAATCAAGTTGACCTGAAAACCCTTCTAAATCGTCTTCTATGGCTTCATCTCCTACCAGATTCACGTAAAAGTCTTTTGACCTCTAAAAATCGCTGAAACAGGAAGACCTGTCACTAATACGAAGTTAAAAGACCTAAAAGTGTGCTACACTTGATTCCGCAAGAACCACACCACTTTTACGTGAATCTGGTAAGAGATGAAGCCCTAAAAGACGATTTAGAAGGTTTTTCAGGTCAACTTGATTTTGAAGTAGAGGAAGATTGGGTTAAAATGAATGCAGCCTAGTGAAATATGTATTTTTATAGCTCTTTTTCATGCTAGACTTAAGATATTTCATTTAATATAAAATTCACAAAATATAATTAAAATTAGGTACTTATTGATTACCTTAGGTATTTTATTCATTAATTATTCAAAGAGCAACTAGTGCAACGAGAACTAATCCACAAAAATGATAAAAAAAAATACTTTTACAAAGAAACATGTGGTTTGGTTCCTTACAGAAAAAAATAAATTTGTAGATTTTTCTGATTTCTGGGGTACCACAGAGCATGGATCTTTTTAGTTTATTGTACAAATGTTGTTATGTGGGTTGGTTACTTTGTCGAGAAAATGTTTTGTTAAGTCAAAATTGTCAGATCACTTTGATATTTACAGGGTTAGTAGAAGGTGGATTTTAAAAGCTTTCTGTATACTTAACTCAATTTTGACATGAGTGTGGATTGGTTCCTTTATGCATAACTACGTCCAATTATTAGTCAATTATTTATTTACTATAAATTATCATTACAGAATAATCCAAAGCGATAATTTAGGTACATAGGTATTTGAGATCAATAAAATAAAATAATCCTACTTTAAAAGTAAGCACTATTAAGGACTTAATTATTAGGAATAGGAACAGCTTTCGAGATCCATAGGAAGATTAAAGATATTTTAAAATTAAAAAATAAACACAACAAAATTGAAACAATAATAAACACATAACATCAATAAAAATTAACAACAACAACAATTATTATTAAGTACCTAAGTATTATTATCTTCTACCATAACTACCTACCATGGTAGTAAAGAACTAGGTTCTTCGCAGTAGGTCATACAAGTTCTCCCTAAGGTTGTCCACTTGTCAGAGAACACATCACATTCTGCATCCAAACAAAGAAGAGCATTTAGATGACGTTGTGCGCGGCATACAGGTGACTGTTGATGAGCTACAGTACGGGGCGTTCTTGGAGCAAACAGAGGTATACGCCCAGGGCGAAATCTAGCGCGATGCTCCGGAACATAAAGTCTGCTTACCTCAGCGAGTAATTCGGGGCAGTTGAGTACTCCACGCAGGATTCTGCAGATGGTCATAATTTGTTCGCATAACCTACGCGTTTCTAGTGAGTTGAATCCCAACGTGCCTAAAAGAAATCTGGTGGGATACATGAAAGGATAGTATCCATACGCCTTTTTGTACAAAAATCGCAGGAATCTTTTTTGTACCTTCTCGACCATTAAGGCGTATGTTACTTCATGTGGACTCCAAACACACGCGCTTGACTCTAGCTTTGACCTAACGAAGGAAAAGTATAAAATTTTTATAGCAGTTAGATTTGTAAAGTCTCTACAGTTTCTTGTTACAAAACCTAGAGTTTTAAAGCTATTGACTGTAAGTTTTTTGATGTGGCTATGGAATGTAAGTTCAGAATCAAATGTAACGCCAAGGTCTTTAACTGTATGTGATCGTGATAAAAGCTCGCCATTTAAACTGTATGGTATTACGATCGGACGAGTGGACCTAGTGAATGTCATGACCTGACACTTAGAAATGTTAAGAGTTAATCTATTTACAACACTCCACATCCGCACTGCTTCTAGATCCTGTTGTAGGGCGTATCCGTCTTCTTCGGTTTTTATTGGACAATATAGTTTTAGGTCGTCAGCATACAGTAGACATTTTGCAGTAGTGAGGATTTTAGCTAGGTCATCGACCATAATAGTAAAGAGTAAGGGACCTAGTGATGAACCTTGGCTGACCCCTGACCTGGTGTGGTAAGATGGAGAATCATAGCATCCCAATCTAACGAACTGTTTACGATCGCGAAGTGTTTATCTTGACAAATATGTACAGTATGATATTTATTTGTCCGCTAAATAATATAAAATATACTTAACTTTACAAATACCATAATCCTCACTCGCAAAATTACAGACTTGGCGGGATTGGAAATCAAATGTTAGGAAAAAAGCGTTTAAAATACGCAAAAATAGATTCACTCCAGGCTTTAATGCAAATGCACAACTGACTGACGCTGAAGAGAAGATCTTAAGACTGACTTGCACCAACACATCTGTGTTTGGTTTAACTGGAGTACCAGAGACTTCAGCTATTTCAAACTCTTTGGTATGTCTGTAAACTATCAATTCAACAACTTGATTAAATTACTTAAGGTGCTAACAGACGAGTCGGACCGTACAGCGGATTTGGTCATTGCCTCTCTATCGCTCTCGCCTTGCATTGGTTCGCCTTCGCGCTCGCGCTCGCCTAGGTCTGTTGTATGGTCCGTGGCATGGTCCGATCGTGTGTTAGGGCTATTACTTGTTTTTGTTGTAAATCACACCAGTTTAAACATTGTTCTGTTTTGTAGGACCCTACTCAGAGCAATGTTACAACAGATGATCTTTGCAGTGACCCATCCTCAAATTCTATGGTAAGTTTTATAATTCTATGTTTTTGATTTTCAACAAAAACTACTATACCTAGGTACTATAAACAGTATCTGTTTTCCAGAAATGGCCCCCAGATCCTCAGCATTTCACTCAAGCAGATTTGGACATGACTCTTGAGGCAGCAGTAACTGATCCTGACACCAGCATGGGGCCCAATGAGGTGTCCTCAGCACCAAACCCTGCCAAATCTTTGTGGAAAAGAGGAAGACCAATCAGTGAGTTATCACACTAATCACACTATCACACTAATATTATAAATGCGAAAGTTTGGATGTTTAGATGTTTGGATGTATGTTTGTGTAGTGTTTGTGAGTCTATAATAATAACTACCTTTATGTAATATAATTATGTGTTTAATTATATTCTAAATTATAAACATGAATTTACACACCAACTACACTTTACATCAAACACACATAGACATTCAATTGACTATCTCGAACGTGCCGCGTCAGTCAGTCACGAGAGCCGCGTGGGCGAGAGTGGACGTGTTAATAGTGCGTGCCGAGCCAGTTAGATATATACACTATACAAGCGTATTGTACAATGGCGACGAGGATGGGATAAAGGGGTAAGTACTATTTGTATTTTAATCCTAATTAAAATCGATTGCTCAATATTTTGGTTGGAAAATACAGTGCAGTAAAATAAAATGTGGTAGAAGTAGATAAGAAATGATAGTAACTATTTTATTTAGCTAGACACGTAGAGAAGTATCTTCGTAAGATAAAACATTTTTCGGAATTTGTATTTTTGTTATCTCGTGAGGATGTGTTAAAATGAGTAGGTAGTCGGAAGCAAGCGTAAGAAATGCACTCGTTTTATGAGTAATTGATGGGTACTGCATACCTACAATGTATAAGTACTACCTACATAAATGCAGCATGTAAATATAGGTTCCTACCTTTATTAAACTACCTACAATACGTGTGTATGGTACGATACAGGCGATACAGGCTTGTCCTAGTGCAGGGTCGTTGTGAATTGTTTGGCCTATTTATTTAAACTATTTGTCCTATGTGTGTATGTTACAGTGTTTTTGTGAAATAAAATTATTATTATTATTAATACAACAATAATACTCAAACAATTGACTTGGATTGGTTATTTTAATTACAATAATTTGTTTGTAAGATTTACAGACGATGGATACTGGATATTTCAAATTAAATTCCACCAGTAAATTGGAAGATTGAGTATCTTACCTACCTACCTACTAAAAAGATACCTACCACCATTAAATTAGAGGTTTGGTACTAGGTACTACAGAGGTATGTATGTAATTACATTAAATTGTTTTGTTAATTAAGGGGTAACGGAGTAGGTAAGTAAAAATAAAAATTAAAAATAGGTTCGTATGAGCTAGTGGCCTTCGTCACGGCTTGATGACTTTGGGAGCTGGGAGCGGCGAGTTGGCGTGCCCTTCGAGGCGCGGAGGCGTTTTGCTCCTTGTGCCGTTTGCAGTCGTCCGTCTGGGCTGTGACCGCGCACAGCGTTGCTTGGTTTCAGCGATCAATCCGGAAAGTCTTAGCAAGCTGGCCTCTCAGCTCAGTTGGTGGTGGCTCTGCCTTCTGCGCTGTGGGTCGGGGGTTCGATTCCCACCGGGACAGGCATTCGTGTAATGAACGTGGATGTTTGTTCTGTGTCTGGGTGTTATGTGTATGTATTTACAAAATAAAAGAAAAGTGTATATGGGTATTCTGTCGGTTGTCTGGTTCTCATAGTACGGGCTTTGCTTGATTTGGGGCTGGATGGCGCTGTGTGAGGTGTCCGGAAATATTTATTTATTCATTTAACATTGATATTTGTTCCGTTCCGGTTGCTGTGGAGTGTTGCGGTTATGTATTTACAGGATATCTGTGTTCTATTAGTTGTCTGGTTCCCGTGGTTCAGGCTTTGCTGGAGTTGGGGCTGGGTGACGCTGTGTGGGGTGTCCGCCGATATTTAATTAATTATTTAGCTGTGCCACGAGCGTTTCACTACTACAGATTCATGTAGGTACTTACTAACATTGTAGTGTTAGGGGCGGGTACAACCACTGAGTATGTACCTGCAAACTTTAAATGGTTCTGGGTGGGTACAACCACTGAGTATGTACCTGCAAACATTAAATTGTTCTGGGCTGGTACAACCACTGAGTTATGTACCTGTAAACATTAAATTGTTGTGGGTAGGCACAACCACTGAGCTATGTGCCTGCGAACATTTAATTGGTAAGTGTGTTCAACTTCGCTACCATTCAATTGGTTATTTTATAAGTATAATCAGTTTTATTTATTGTACATTCTGTTCATGGCCTAACCTACAAGGTGTTGAAGGAAAAGAAAAAAAATAATGTTCTTTTGTTAGATTACCTATGTTACAAAGATTTGTTATGTTACAAAGGGTGAAGCTGAATAATTCAACTCTAAAGTACCTTAATATTCTGATAAAGATGGTGAATATTTATCTACCTACCGAAATAAAAAGTTACTATGTTCACAACACGGGAACTACATACTTATTAAACGGTGTTGCTGAGCGGGTGGTTAAGTAAATTAAGTACGATCCAGTGGAGGTTACACTAAAAAACAAAATGTGAAAGGTGTCTTAGGTCTAGTGATTTTATTGCAACATTCGTAAAACTTACCTATTTCTAAGTAGATAAGTAGAAATCAGATTGGTACATTGAAATGAGCTGACTGCTTTAGTTAAAATCGTAAAGTTAAATGTGTATCATTTGTCAATTGTAACTTATAAAAGTGAACTTGGTGACATTTTAGAGAAAGGCCAGGTCAAAAGTACCCTAAACCGGCGAGCTTGTATGAAAAATGTGATGAGAGTGAATGAGGCGAAAGAGGTGTGTCAGGATCGTAGCAAGTGGAAGTCCGTGGTCTCTGCCTACCCCTGTGGGAGGGAGGCGTGATTTTATGTATGTATGTATGTAAAAGTGAACTGTCTGGTTTCCTTATGAAAGATGGGTATGCCTGGCTAGTCTGGGTTCTTGATATATCCTAGGGCTCTAGGAAGATTGAGGGCGCCACGAGCTTTATACTTTGTTACCTACCTAAGGACAAAAGCTCGAATGTCCTAATCAAAGAAAGAAGCTGTAAATGAAACTAAAACAGATTTGATACAATTGAACCAGTTTATTCAATAAGGTGAAGAATGTCTAATGTGCAGTTTTATTTTGCACTCAAGTATTTATGTTTTAAAATCCAAAATAATATATATGCGTCAGGTTAAACCATCGACGAATGATCAATTTTTACAAAAGTCTGCTATCACAATATGAATTCTTTTAAAGGAAAATATATCAAATTGAATATCTAAAAATGATTAGTTACAAAGTTGCAAACGAGTTCTAACATTTAGAATATAATAAACATGAGTCGATGAAAAAAATAAAAATCTAATAGTTTACCGTTTAACAATCAAAGATGAAAAGATCATCGATAGGTAGAGGTACCTACTTAAAGAGTCTGATAGTTAGTCAGTTACTGTTATAAAACAAACAAACATTTAACAAATCTGAGCTGAAAAGAAGTAAATAATGATAATGATGATTCTAGATGTGTAGTTATAATGTGCAGTCAGTCAGTTTGTTAAATACCTAAATCATTCAAAGAGATAAAAAAGAATTGGTTAGCTATTACGTTATAATATGATACAAAGAACGATTAAAGCTAGAGGTTTCAGTTAAGATCACCTGAGTGACATGACAGACTAAAAGTAGGTAAGCCTTTGAACTGGTTGAAGTTTGCCTGTGACTTGTTTAAAATTCTTATTAAGTTTTGAAAACCAACATAATTTGTTAGCACATCATTTGGATTCATACCTAAGTAGATATATCGAGTTAAAAGAGGAAACTTTCATGATGATTATATATTATTTATTTCAGAAAGGTGATAATGTTAATAATACAAATTACCTACGTAGGTAAATTAGACAAAGCATTAAACGGACTAAAACAAACAGCTAGATGTAGGTTTGAAATACCTATTTGAGCGATGTTTAAAAGATGAAGGTTTTCATAGTTCGTCGGTTGATAGGTGTACCTATGTCGTACCTAAACAGTGATGATCTTTATAAAAATATCGATTTAGTATCTACCTACTTTGGTAATAAATGTCGATTCACAAACAATCAATGTTGTTTACGATACGACTATGAATGAATGACTGAACGAATGAATGAATGAAAACTCTTTATTGAACACAACTTAAAATAACATTTAGAAAGAAATAATCCAAGTATTCTTACAATGAGCTGTCTTATCGCTTAGAAGCGGTCTCTTCCAGACAACCTTTGGATGGAAAGAGATATCAAGATTAAAGGTATGGCAGGGGGTGTACAAATATTATAATTGTCAAGAGACTCTAAACTACTTACAGAAATACGTAGGTACTATTAAATGTTAAATCTAGGTATTATAATAGGTACTTAATACATAATAGGTAGGTACATGCCATATTTATATTATTGATAGTACCTACCTATATATTTATATATATATATATTACACAAATATATACCTATTTAGGTCAATCTTATTTACGATTTAATAAACTTAATCAAGTTTTTGATAAATTTTCTAAGTGAATTCAACATTGCATTGTTCATCTAAGATAAATTCGATAATATTGTATTACCTATTCGATAATATTGTAATACCTATACGATCGTTTAAACGATACAACTGATTCTTGTTGTATTTTGTACCTAGGGTTGTGATTGTGAAGGTGTGTAGTAGTTAGTTTCAGTAAACAAAGTTTGCAAGGCAAGGTCAATGAAAAGGGGGAAAAGTATTACCAACTAAGTACCTACTACACTAAGCGCCTGTTTCACAATGTAAAGATAAAGTGACATATTGCTAAGCAACACATAACCCTTTTAACACTATAAGCAAAGTAACTACAAACTTTGATAAATGATGTACCTATCTACGTAGCAAAATATATAGGTGTTTCGATACTTCATAATTTAAGAATATCTACATCCAAAGGAGGGTATAAATACTTATCCACACCACCATAACTTACCTTACCTATTACATACGTACACACAGGTTTATTAATTCCTATGTTGAATTAAATCCTCTCTGGCATTCAAATGAATGCATCCATTAAATTGGAAGTGGTTGACAAAACCTCCATTGGATTGGGAATTGTCTGGCAGTTCAAATGAATGCATCCATTAAATTGGAAGTGGTTGACAAAACCTCCATTAAATTGGGAATTGTCTGGCAGTTCAAATGAATGCATCCATTAAATTGGAAGTGGTTGACAAAACCTCCATTAAATTGGGAATTGTCTAGCAGTTCAAATGAATGCATCCATTAAATTGGAAGTGGTTGACAAAACCTACATTGAATTGGGAATCGTCTGGCAGTTAAAATGAATGCATCCATTAAATTGGAATTGGTCAACAAACAAAATCATTCCTTAATAATACGTAGCTAAATGGAAGTAAATTAAATAAGTATTTATTAAATTGTTACTACCTACTGATTTGACTTGAGTACCTACCGTAGACGCCCCTAACTTCGCTTATGGTCCATATTTTCACGTAATTAATCATTGATTCAATACTATTCAAAACAATTATTTTTAACTTTGCCTTTTCAGATATTTCTGATAATATTCATAGTATTTCAATGAGCTTTTGTGTTGAAAAACTGATCGTAATTGCTAACTACCTACTCTAAAGATACGAAAGACGTAGGTACCTCAAACCAGTTCCTCACAATACATGACACAATTTAGTAGACCAACAAAAAAAAAAAAAAACATTACGTGATTCCCGCCGAAAATTTCTTGCGATTGCTATGAAATAGCTACCGTTATTTTAAAGATAAGTAATGCAGTAATGGCAGTTTATGATTTGGGGTTTCTACCAACTCACAATAATGAGTGTGGTCGTGATAGGAAAATAAATATCGTTTTTTTTATAATTCAGGCGAAATTAAAGGTGTTTATGGTATTTAGGTTAAAAAAAAAAAAAAAAAAAAAAAACCTTTTGAATAAAATGGGTGAATGGAGAACAGTCCCAAAATCAGAATAAAGTATAGGAGAAACAAAAGACAATGATTCTGACACTGTTACAATACCATAATATGAATCAATCCATTTTAAAAGTTCAGATTAGAGATTGTTGAATTGAAGAATAATTATACTAAAAATTATTTTAATAAGGAAGAGATGTAGTGTTTGTGAGTCTATAATAATAACTACCTTTATGTAATATAATTATGTGTTTAATTATATTCTAAATTATAAACATGAATTTACACACCAACTACACTTTACATCAAACACACATAGACATTCAATTGACTATCTCGAACGTGCCGCGTCAGTCAGTCACGAGAGCCGCGTGGGCGAGAGTGGACGTGTTAATAGTGCGTGCCGAGCCAGTTAGATATATACACTATACAAGCGTATTGTACAGTTTGGATGTATGTTTGTTCCTCTATAACACGACAACCACTGAACCGATTTGGCTGAAATTTGAAACATAGATATATAATGAGCGGGAATAGGACATAGGCTACTGTTTATCCCGAAAAAATGCACGGTTCCCGTGTGATAAACAAAATAGTAGTCCACGCGGGCGAAGTCGCGGGCGTCAGCTAGTTAACATTAAATTAAACACTATGGGATGAATCTTTTATAATGAATTTCTTAGAACAAGTCCAGCGGGCTTAAAAAGTTCAATTCCTATTGTGATTCTGCTATAAAGACCTTTTTAAGCCTAATAAAAATAATTCCTATGTTTATTGTATCCATAAAATTGTTCTAGGAGTTGTCTATGATAGACTTCTAAATCTAGAAGAGGAGAAAGTAAAAATAAAGAAGCAAAAACTTTTAGAGAAAAAACGGTGTAATAATATAAGACTGAAAATGGAGAAGGATAGATTGGGGATTGAAAAGCAGAGGAATTTATTGCTGGAAAAGTAAGTGTTACTAAGGGTAAATAAAATTGTCAAGAACTAGCCAAAAGTGTTCCATGAGGGTTTATTGTTTATTTCATGATCACAAAAAACCTGCAACCCCAGAATCATTTCCAGATAGTTATGAGTAAATTATGATTTAATTTCGCTTGGTTAAACATTTTCTAGGCACTTGTTAATTTATTATTCAATCAATTCATGTTAATTTATTATTGTTTTTTTTTTCAGACTATTAGTTGCTGTGGAAACAGTGGCACGACGATAAATAGGTACATTGTTTGTGGTCCCTACATGGTTCTTAAGGTACAGAAGTTAGTTAATTTGTTATGGAGAACCATTGTGCAGTTTAGATATTTTTATTGCCCACTGCTGTGTGTAAGTATAAGGTATTATAATGGTATTATCTAAATATATTATTTTTTATGCAAAGCTAAACTATTTGTTTTTTAAGTACCTACCTATTTTGAAATAAACAATCAGTTCGACTTGCATTGACCTTTGACCCGAAGGGAGGATTCCTCTGTCTATGATCCTCAGCCTGTCAAAATAATTAAGTTCAGTCATGCATGCTTCAGGTCATGCGAGCTTAACATGTGCAACATCGAGAGCGAAGTCGAGAGTAGATCAGCAGGGCTATTTTGACTCACACGTAAAGTCGCTATCTCGGATTACTTCCTACAAAAATTGATTTTTTTACGAAGAATATTAAAGTTATAGAATACAGAATTCCTCTCCACCACCTCGTTCGAATCAGTTTTAAGCAACTTTTTAGCGACTTTTCAGATTGAATCTAGCGACTACAATTTATTGGAGTTGGCAACACTGCTTTACTATACTGTCAAACTGGCATAGTGTCATGCATGTCAATGTCATCAACAAAAATGTGCGTTGCGTCGTCGGTGTGTTGTGTGTGTTTGTGTTGTGTCTTGGATAGTAATTATAATAAATAATAAAAATACTTTTTACAAATAAGTAAAATGACTGAAATACGAATCGGAGGTTTAGATCATGAATTGGTGTGTGTCCTGTTTCCAGGAATTGTGAAAAATGATGAAAAAGCATTGCAGTGCTTGGGAGGCATCAAAACTATTTCACAGGTACAAAATTTTAGAGATTTCTGGTTTACCAAGTCTAGCGTCCTATTCTTCATAAAACAAATAGATATATGCCTGAAAATTCTACAACATTCTTCTTTTTTGCCAGGTATACTGTCAACCAACAAAGAAACGGTTGGGTCTCAGTTACCAGCCCGAAAACCCCTTTGTCAAGAAAGTATATGCAGACACGAAGAAGGCTGCTGGTGTCCTGCTCAAAGTGAAAGTGAAAAAAGTCAAAGTGAATGGAGAAGTCCAAAGAAATGTTGTCTCTACTGATATTGTGGGCAAAGTAACCAGAATGTATAAGTTTGATTGTAAGTTTTGCAAAACAATTAAAAAAAAAAGTAAGTTAGTTCGTATGAGCAAGTGGCCAACTCTGGTGACGGTTTTTAGGCCGCCGCAAGGCGTCTGTCAGGGCTTAACGAATTAAAAGCCAGGACTGACAATTTAACGTGCCCTCTGAAGCACGGAAGCACTCATCTCGTAATGCCACTTGCGGTCACCCATCTATATAGTGTCATCCATCCATATTGTGTGTGGTCCACAATGCTGCTTAACTTCAATGATCAATCAAAAATGTCTAAGCAAGCGATGCCAGCGCTTCTATTCAAAATATCCTATTTCATTTTGTAATTCTATGCTGTTTTATTTTTCAGCCATGTGTGACTTTCAATTTGCGCCAGTTAGAAGAGAAGAAACTACTGGTAAAATGGAATGCCTTTTAGACAAAATTCTTCCAAGTGGATTAGACAACTTGAGTTTTCTGGAGTAAGTTTATGTACTATTGAAATTAAATTGATAAATAATGTTTTTGATTAATTACCCTTAAGACATAAGAAAATATGTAGTATGTATTACATTTTCATGTTCTGAAACCTAAAACAGTAAACAGACTAACAATTGTAACCCTGTGTGAGGTAGATATTTTCTTCAGGCACTTAAAATACTTTGTTTTATTATATTTCCTACTTACAGAGAGCCATGCCCATTATTCATAGTTCCATCAAACTTCACAAGATCCGACAAGCCTATACAGTATGCTTACACTGATAAGCGCTACCCAGACAGAAGTGGTTCCCCAAGCAATGATGACTTCCACAACAAATGCAGGAGTGAGCGAGGAATGCCCTTGGGTCATTGGTGGTGGTATAATACCACAGATGAATTCCCATCTAAACCCATAGACTTATATATTAAGAATAGGGACATCAAATTTGCTTATAATCCTCAGATGAAGAATGAATTTGAAATGGTTGAAAAGGTTTGTTGAGTTGCACTACCTTGTTAAAGCATGGCCTTATTTTTAAAATCTTTCATAGTGACTTGTTTGACTATTCATTATTATTATAGACTCCATAAAACCTTGTATTTCTAAATAATGAATTGTGATCTCGAAAGATTACTGTCAAACCCTCAGTGGATAAACCTTCCGCTTTGAGGTAACGAAACTTCGCCGGCAAAACAATGTTTCGAGAAACGAGTGAGTTTTCACCAAGTATCTTTATACTGCCTATCTGGATGGTATGGGTTGGTGTTCTTGAATTCATGCGCGGTCCCATGACCCCCCTCCCCCTAAAATCGTGACAAACCTGTAATATTCTGCAAGAAATAGGTAGATACGTGCAAAACGTACCTACTATAGTCGTATTGCTCATTATACGGACTAAAAGTGAAGGAAAAAATTTAAACGAACTAACGGGACTTTATCGCGTTATTACCTTTGTTTATTATTTCCCGACGTTTCGAGTGCGTTACAGCTCTCGTGGTCACGGGTAGACTGATGTACTGGAGTCACCGTCGCTACTTGAGGTTAGGATCCGCGACTACCCTCAATTCATCATCAGATACTGTCAGTGTTGTGTGTCGTCGACTGTCCATTCCTGATTCTGATGATGAATTGAGGGTAGTCGCGGATCCTACCCTCAATTAGCGACGGTGACTCCAGTACATCAGTCTACCCGTGACCACGAGAGCTGTAACGCACTCGAAACGTCGGGAAATAATAAACAAAGGTAATAACGCGATAAAGTCCCGTTAGTTCGTTTAAATTATGTCTACAGATCGCGAAAGTTTAAAATGAAGGAAAAAATGTCATTTTTCCTTAAATTTTGACATAAAACGTATCAAAACTAATCAAAATTGAAGGAAAAATGACATTTTTTCCTTCAATTTTAGTCCGTATAATGAGCAATACGACTATAGCAAAAAACGACCCCCCCCAAAATCCAAATCTGCGACCGCCCATGCTTGAATTCTTCTTGAGACAGCATTTTGATGAATGAATGAGTTATGGAATGTTTTTTAATTTCCAGTTATTCCAAGAACGGCCGATTTGGTCACTGAACAGGATCAGATACATCACGAAGCTTCGTATCGCGTCGTTGAAGACTTTGGTACCATGTGTGGCTGTTCTGATGAAAGACGGTCCCTGGAAGAGTTTGTGGGTTCGGTATGGATATGATCCTAGGAAGGAACCCTCTGCAAGAATGTTCCAGACTGTGGACTTTAGGCTGAGACATACTGGTAAGTTAAGAAACCATGAGTCTAAAACATTTAAAACACTTACCCTGCCTGGTATTCATAATGGACTGTTAAGTTTACTAGAGCTCAAGCGGCTGCTAACTCTTGCTGCCATATTTGTTTATTTAAATGTGACAAAAAAAACATTCTTGCTAAATTGTAATTTTGTTTACGAATAATGAGTTTAAGATCAGAAACTTGTAACTTAAGACATTGGAAGCTTTTATGGTGCGAATACACGCTGGGCCAGCCTAAGCGAGAAGGCGAATTGATGCAAGGCGAGAGCTATAGAGAGACAATGCGAGCCTGGGCCAGCGTGTATTCGCGCCTTTAGGTTTATAAAACCTACTAAACTATTTTTTTTATTTCTGTTAAATGTTTTCTTCATATTTATCTAGGAGTTTATTTTTATTATTTTCAGCCGGAATCCACTCAATGGTGATGACTCGCGAACAAATAGTCCACTACAAGAAGGCCGACCGCGTTCGTCAACTGAAGCGCAAAAACCGCGACGCTCCACTGCCGAGTGAAGAGATCAGCGAAGGTGCTATCTTCTTCCGGCCGGGCATGGTGCCTGCACAGAGGCAGATCTTCTATCAGGTAGGTACCTTGATAATAATATTTTTACGGATCCGTATTGTCTAAGTAAAACGGGTCTCTTTATAGGACGTATACTTCTCACAATGGATCTAGGCATTCGTGAAGTTAGCCGTTTCGATGCGCAGTGCAGCTTTTTCATACAAAATTTTCTACTGCGCTGTGAAACGGCTAACTTCACGAATGCCTAGATCCATTGTGAGAAGTGTACATGAAGCAATGTAGAAGATACATGGAATCTAAAAATTTATCCTAGTTTTGCTACTGAAAAACGAAAGGTTATTCAATTGCTAACTTCTTGCTAAATGAAAGCAAATAGGCATGGTGACAGTAATCAAGTATCGCCAAAATATTTATCTGATCTAATGAAATAGGATTCAAAGATTTTGAAAAATGTATTTATTCTCTTATTAATGTCGAGATTACTAATTTATTTGCTAAAATAAATCTACAAAATACAACAATCCGCCATGATAGCCAAAACGCTCGTCGGTGTCATGGCGTCTGTCATTGCGTCTCGTCTCGGTAAACATCCTTTTGTTTCTATAGTAACTATGTAGGCATCACTGGTTGATATACCGATCCGTGACGTAAAAACAGACGCCATGACACCGGCGAGCGTTTTGGCGTGAATTTGAAAATTTAAATTTAAATGTACTTTTATTGCACAAAAACCTTTATTTTCTACAGAAATATGATATATTTTAGACATAATAGATACTTCTGAATATCATAGAAGAGATTTTGAAAATTAGGATTCATGCCTATTGTCATATTATCAGTCATGTCTCTCACTTTGTTGAAGTTAAGCAGCATTGTGCGCGGTCACAATTTGGATGCCATCGTAGTGATGGTTTATGGTGACGATAATGATGATGAAAAGTAGCCTAAAACATTCCCCAAGAGTTAGAAATATTTTTTCAAATCCGACCGGTAGTTCCTGAGATTAGCGCGTCCAAACAATTAATCAAACAAACAAACTCTTTCGTTTTATTATATCATATTTTAAATAAGTGTCGCTTTTTCAAAGGCGTGCGACATCGAACTCCCAGAAGTGCAGGCGATACTGGAAGAAGAGCCGGCTCCAGACGCCACGTGCCACGAGAAGTACGGCTGGCTGCCCCCTAAAGCTACCGAGACCTGTCGCGAACACCTCTTTAGGCACGTCAAGGAGACGCTACTGGCCACGCATAACACTAGCCTGAAGTTTGATGTGAGTATAAATAAATAAATATAAATATTGCTGGACATTTCACACAGCGCCATCCAGCCCCAAACTAAGCAAAGCTTGTACTATGGGAACCAGATAACTCATATAATACTTATACATATACCTTTTTTTGTGTATACATACTTATAATACTTTAAAACATCCAGACACAGAACAAACATCTATGTTCATCACACAAATGTTTGTCCTGGATGGAAATCGAACCCACGACCTACAGCGCAGAAGGCAGAGCTACTACCAACTGAGCTAAGAGGCCAGTCTAAGAGTATATCTAAAGGTGGAATCAGACGGTTCACTTTTCGTTCATTTCCGTTCTTCATTCGGCATCTTTCACTAGGAATGAAGCGTCCGAACAGAAAATGAAAGAGAAATGAAAAGTGAATTCATTAATGAAACAATCCAACAATGTTGGATCGGTTCATTCGCATCTTTCACTCGCACTTCGAATGAAAAATGAACCGTCTGAACACGAAAATGAACGTTCACTCGAAGTCGGCCATTGAAAGACGCACGACTTCATTCGATGACAATGTCATTTTAATAAGTATGTTATATTTAAAATAATAGAACAGTGAATGTTCTTTTCTATAGCATTCCGTCTAAGCCGTGTGAACATGGAATGAAAGAAAAATGAATCAATCACTACAGTGAACATTCATTCGAGTGAACCGTCTGATATCACCTTAACGGTTTCAAGTTACCGCTCGTATAAAAGTCTGCGCACACTGAGCGACAAACGACACCAACAGCTCGACGACGATTCGCGTGTTCATGTGAATGTGTGTGTGACAGTGTTTATTATTATACCCCTTTCGTCCGAGTTATACCCTAATTACCCTACCTCGTGTCTCAACCTGCAAGTAATACAAAATCCAGTCCATAGTACGAGCACGTGCCTAATACCACAGAATACTAGTACTACGTACAGAAGGGTCACTTCGCGAGTAAATTTGTTTAAATAGAGACTCTCGCGGCGAAGCTATAAAGTGCAATTCAACTCGCCTATGGGCCTATTACCTATCGAGATATTTGCCTAAACATTCCCATCCTGCTCTAATGCGTAACTGTGTCACTGTCTGGCGCGGTGTGACGCGACTCGTAAGGGTTGTCGAATTTTCGCTTGCGACAACACAAATAAATTAATTTCTTTTATCTGTCACAAAAACAGTACCTACTTAAGTTCTAAAATAAGTAGGCCTAAATATAATTTAATCTACCGTTACCACAGAATAAATAGTAGTAAGTAGGTACTACGTATTGTACGTAGGTAGGTGAAGTAGGTAGATACATTATTATCTCGTTCGTTTTGTAAACAATTGCATTTCAAAATATCTATACCTTCATACCTACCTAGACATCGATCAGACACACACAATCATCATCATCACACAACTAGACCGGGAGCCGTTATCCGATAATCACCCTTTTAATGTTAGGTTTGCAATCACATTTGCAATTTAATGCACGGCCAGGACTCGAACCCACGACCTTCGTCTCGAAAGTTGAGGTACTAATCACTTCGACCAACATGGCTCTATGAATGTAATGTAACTTCTAAACACTTAAAATTATTAAATTAGGTAAGTAGGTTAGGTACCTACTTAATGGATAAGTTACTTTTAGGTAAGTACATATGTACATAAACAAAACTGTAGGTACCTACCTACCTACAGTTTTGTAGGTAGGTAGTTTTGTAGGTGTATTATGTTTGTTTATTTGTAAACAGGTACCTATTCAATCAAAAAGGAATTGAATAGGTAGGTACCTATAAAATCTCGTTTTCATTATGCACCTACAGTTACAGAGTAAAAGTAAGTACCTACCTAGGTATTTATTGATGATTTATTTAAATAGGTACTTACAACAAATTATAGAAAAGCTTAGTAGCTACCTACCAACCTTTCAATATCTTCCGGAATTTTGTGGAATGTTAATGTCCATTCATTGCTTTTCCTTTTGTTTAGACACCCGTAGACACAGCAGTATCTTTTATACGGATTAGATCGTTTAGTTATCGTGCAAAAATCACAAGAAACGATGTATACGAGATCACGATAATTACGCACAATGCGTCTAGTCGGCAAGCCGAGCGAGCGGCAAGTGGCAACCTATGTCGCGCGCCCCCCGAGGCGGCGCGCGTCCGATAAATACCTAAAGTGAGAAGTGAGACAGGCCTGCTAATACCTCGTTTGTGGTATAATCTCCTTGATAATATTAATATTTTATTTACGTAGCGGTTATAGCTTACCGCCTATCAGTTGTTATTCATCCAACATTCTAAATCTAAAGATATCATGTTTGTTTCGAATAATAAATTAACTGCCTTTGAAAATGTAACAAAATAGAAATTAAGTGAGATATCAAACGCCGCATCTCAGTTGAACGATAAAACAGAACGCTGAATTGTTTTTTTGAGAGAGAAATATTAGAGCGACTGACGTATGATCTCTTTATAGAAAAACAGTTTAGTAACAAAATAAAAATAAAATAACCAATTAAAAATCAAAAGGTGTATTTGAATATCATCATCATCATCTCAGCCGAGGGACGTCCACTGTTGGACATAGGCCTCCCTCAAAGATTTCCATGTATTGCAGTTGGAAGGCTGTTGGACATAGGCCTTGATTTCCATGTATTGCGGTTGGAAGCGGCCTGCATCCACTGCCGATCTGCAGTTTTACAAAGTCATCTGTCCATTTTGTCGGTGGATGTCCAACGTTGCGCTTGTCGGTCCGTGGCCTCAACTCAAAATACTCAATTCATTTATTGCTGTCACATGGTTGTAGATACATACTTGTAATAGATCCTTAGTAGTTAGTTTCACACATGAACCCTGTTAGGGTATAGCAACTCGAGAACCTTTTAAACTCGCAGCCGGGTTTTTTGTTTCAATTAAAAAAAAATGTTTTTTTTTGTTTCAGGAGGGGATAAGCAGTGACGAGGACGACGGCGAATACGATGATGACGATATTAACGAAATGGATGAAAACTAATAAATCCAAATGAAATGCAACCTGGTTTGTTCTTAATTTTTTTTTCTTAATTTATTCCCTTAATAGAGTAGCCTAGCTAAATGTAGAAAACTATATTTAGAGAATAGTTTACCCTATTTTATGACTCGATGTTTCGTTCAATAGCCATGGTGTACATGGCAAGCCAGTGTATATTATCAGAGCTTCCATCGAGGAGCAATGTTTTTAAAAACGACGTAAAAAAACCAAACCTGATAAAAAGGAGAAGACTTACTAATTTATTTAAATATGAATGGCTTATGATGATGATAATGATGAAAAGTAGCCTATAACCATCCTCAATAGTTAAGCTATCAGATGCAAAAATAATTTTTCAAATCCGACTGGTAGTTCCTGAAATTAGATAAGCGCGTTCAAACAAACAAACAAATTCTTCTGCTTTACAATTATATTGGTATCTTAGATATTGATTTCGCTAAAGTATCAGTTGTGACGTAGCTGCTAAATAATTCTGTACTTACCTATTTTTTATTTCCTAGAAATTATTTGTATCACGATTCCAGCATTAGATAGGCATACGATTCAAAGATTAATAAGCGCGGATTTAACGTGATCAACGACATTCATATTTTATGATTGCATATGTTTTATGTTATCATAAAAATAAACCATTTTATTATTTCTTAGTCACTGAAGTAAAGATAATACTTTATCTGTAAATCGATGGCACGCGTTCTATGTAGTTACCTAAATGTCCTTACAAGGACGTTTGGTTATGTAGTACACTAGTGGCCCGCCTTGACTTCGCCTGGGTTGATTTATAGGTTAGGATTAGGGCATGCAATACCGGGACTAATCTCAATACCGGTATTGAGTTCGGTATTGGACCCCAATACCGGAATACCGGTATTAATACCGGTATTGGCATTTTTATTTGAAATTCTAGTTTTTCCTAAAAAACCAAAATATTGAATGTAATTTAAGCTAATTTTAGCAAAATTTATTGGTCAAGGACATGATACGAAGAAAAACTGCAGGAATAAAATCAAAATAATTTGTATTTCTATGAACATGTTTAAAATATAGTATAAAATATATACTCACATAACAAAAGAGATCAATCAATAAACTTAGTGTAGGTACTTACTTAACTTTACCTCAATGTAGATATTGTCACACAGCGCAGCACAGCATGGTTTGTTTGTATCCTCATTAAAATATTAGACGAGCGAATTGACCAACCATAGTACAGCGTAGTACAGCGCAGCATAGCTCGATGTTGATTTGTCACCCTAAGGCTGGATTCGACCAAAAGTCATCTTACTCCAGAGTAACTAGCCGACTTAATTCGTAATACAATTGTTTAGAAAGTGCAACCGAACATACAAATATGCATACAAATTATCCTGGTTATAAGACGTCAACTTGACAATGTCAAAATATACAAAAACAGTAGTTTACTATCGAGTAAAAACTTAATCCAGTTTGGTCGAATCCAGCCTAAGTTTTCACATTATTGGAGCGATTCAGCAGCTAATCCAGCGTCACAATTACTCACACTCAGTAATCACACTCACAGACACAACATTTGCGAACCGACTGATGCGATAGTATGCGGCGCGGAAGCGGGGGTAGAGTAAGAGTGAGAGAGCGCTAGAGCTGGCCAGCGAACCATGTTTAAGGCGCGTTCACACGCTCGCGTGCAAACAGACAACGAGCACATTATTTTCTGTTGCGTCCAGCCTCCTCGAGATGAAAGTGACAGAGCTACACCATGCTTGATCTATTCATATTTCTGTCTCGATGAATTTCTGTTTGCACGTGAGCGTGTAAACCCACCGTAATACCACTTGCCGGCCGCGACGTAGTTTATGATCTGGAATAACACATAGGCTACTTTTTACCCAGGTAGGCGCAGTCGCAGGCACATGGATGCTAGTAATTCTTATGATAGTAATTACAGTAAACATAGACGTACAATACGATTAGCGTATCTAGGCATTCGTAAAGTTAGCTGTTTCGATGCACAGTAGGTATACAATTTAGCAAGAAAATGCTCTACTGCGCACGACAAAAGACCGAATTCCGGGATCCGTTAACCATACTAACGTACGGAATTATTTGATATTGATTTCCTCAATACCGGTATTGTGCGGTATTGATTACTTCAATACCGGTATTGAAATACCGGACAAATCTTCCGGGATCCCGGTATTTCGGTATTACGGGATCCCGGTATTCATGCCCTAGTTAGGATCCATCTTTATAAAGTATCTTTAAAAATATTTTATCAATACGACAGCTTTCGTACTCTCTACACATAATAATTAAGGATAGACTGGGGCCGCTCTTCGGACCTATTTATAATTTACCCAGTGGAGAAGGATGAACAAATCACAAACATCCATACAAAACAAATATCCTCACAATAATTCAAGATTTTCGCGTATGCAGTCCAACGTGTAATTTTATTCATGAGTAGGTATACTGAGTGAACTAAAAAGAAAAAAATATGGAAATGTCTCTTACACTAGAAAATGACCTAACGCATACGGAACCGCAAGTAGGAATCCTAAACTCTAACCCGGTTATTTTCTTTGGAATGTGAGCGACAAGAAAAAAAAAACACTCTCCAAAGTCTTGCTAAAATGACAAATTACTATGAATAATGGTGTCAGGAAATGAAATCGACTTTTGAACTGCGCTTAACCACAGAATAAATAATAGTACTACGGCGTAACAGTCGGTCGTCATGAGATGAAATTAAATGCTAACAATTTTACAATCACAGATTTCCAGTGTTATTTTCTAACGCATTTTTCTAATGAAATAGCTTTGTATAAATCAAAACCTTTGGACTTTGCTCGAGTTCCGGCTTTGCTTTATCAGTGTTGTAGTTGCGTACTGTGTTATCACATTCTACGATGCGATGACATGGTATTCAATTGTACAATCACTAGCTCATACGAACATACAATATATACAAACCCACTGCTGGGCATAAACCTAAAACCCCATTGGCAACCCTAGAATGCCAATGGGCAAAGCCCATTGGCAAAGCCTTACCAACTTATTCATAATGGATTTAGGTTTCCAATAATCATCTCTTCATTCATTTCTCTAGGGTGCTCTAGCTAGATAGACCTGACTGCACTATTTCCACGTTTGTCGTAGATACATATTTGTTGTAAGAAATTCATGCTTCATCAATGCTTCATCTATGAAGCATATTTTAAAACACCTTTTTTGACAGATGGATTCTATAGAGAACAATTTATGAAAAGAAGCATTTATGAAACATCTGATGTTTTATCAAAAGTGGCCACTTTAGGTTTCCAGACCTGTGGAAGTTGTTGAAATCTCTTTTCTTTATCAACTAGAAAAGAGCTGATGATCTTCAAACGACTGAACAGATTATCTTGAAACATACAACTAAGAACACTCGATAAAGACACCTTTCAAACAAAATCAAAATCGGTTCATCCGATCAGGAGCTACGATGCCACAGACATACAACACAGATACACTCCTTCAAATATCCAGATACACACCACAAAATAACACCCCTTCGTCGGGGGTTAAAAATGTACTTGCATTAGCTAAATAGACACATGTGATGGGAGAGTACTTCTTAAGCCAGCGCCAGATACAGCTTCAAAGATTTGAACACTTGTTTGATTCCTATGTGTGGCACGGGACTTTGAATAATGTGTTCAAAGTTTGAACAAAGATTTTCACTTTGCCAGAGACGGTATCAGTTTTTTAGCACACATAAAAGCGTTCAAAGTTGATATTATGTTCAAAAATGTTTGCGTAGTGGCAGGCACTTGGTGCAAAGACCTTCTTGGATGTTTGTATTGTATTTATATTTGGAGTAAGTACATTTTTTGTAAATGTTATGAATAGTTAGAAGCACATACTTAAATAATATAGGCACACCGGGTCCACAAACTCGTCGTCCGTTTTGTTAGTCGTCTACCATCGTACTGTGGAGAAAACTGTTTGCAAAGCATGTCTGGCAGGTTGCGACAATATGTGTTCAAATGTGTTTTGAAAGCTTTACAAAGTCTTCAAAGAGTTCAAATCTTTGAAGCTGTATCTGACGCCGGCTTTAGAGCTGCGTTGAGTTATAAACGCAACTAGACTTGGCACTTACATTGAAAATATTCTGTTGTGATATTATTGGGTACCTTTTGATGCTTGGCCTTCAGTGATAGCACAAAAAAATAACTATGCAGTGGTTTTGTTTACGAATGCGTAAAACGTTTGACGCATTGATAGTCACACAGTTACATAATTTGAATATTGCATAGACTTTGCCCATGTTGTGAATATGTGCAAAATAACGTCAAATTTCATATTCATCACATACCTACATGGAGCAAAAACTCGAACAAAGCCAATGCCTATTGGAAGTGTTGGAAGTGCGTCATGGGTGCAGGGCCAGGGGCATCCTATATTCTCATTCCTCTCATAAAAGTAAAATGTAGAGACAAGGGAAGATTTGTTTATATCTATAGAAGCCGTCTAAAGTAACCCATACTTTTGTCCAATTGAAAACGAATTCCATTTTGATTTTCATAACAGGTCCGACAAATAGTACCTAATGTAGCGCTTTAGGTATCATACATGCGTTCTTGTCATTCAACCACTTTATTTGTGTCTAAATATTATCCACATTTGGATAGATACATTAACTACTATCGCGTCACACATTGTTAGAAGAACTTATCCTGAGCCCAGAAAAGAAACATCGGAATAACTTTCACATAACTCACGGACAAAGGCAATAAGTCACTAAAAGGGCTTTGTGCAAAACATTGTCATTGTAGGCAGAGCCATCTCCCGCGCAAAAATATTGTTTGCATAATTAAACGGACTTTGTCTCCGAACTGTTCGTACAAACTACAAAGGCATAATGCATTTATATAGTAAGCATATTTATGTATATTGTTGAGTCACTGGATATCAAGACGAATACCAATTTTATCTATGTACTGAACTATGAACTCTCCCTTGTGTATTGATGAGCAACTGCTAGGTAAAGCTACTACGAGTAAATAGGATACTACATAGTCTGTAAAACTATATCATCAGCAAGTAGGAAGCTTCCACTGCTAGATATTCATATAGGTAAGTATATTCTTCTTGTTGTATATCTGAGAGAAACCATTTTTCCTAAATCTCAGTAGGTAAGTATTTTTATGATACGATATTAATATTTATTGAAATGTAGGGCCTAACGCCCCATAACGAACAAAGAGGAGTCATCAAAGGATTTCATAAAATGTGAGAGATCATTTACCGTGCTTAGGTAAATAGTTCTACATTAAAGAGTTGCGAACCTGTTGTTTTTACCTTACAATGGAATAAAGAAATTACTTTGTTTAATATTTACTAAGGAAATATTTTCTGTTCTTTTGTAACGTAGGTAAATAAAGCTACACAATATTATCCTTTAGTATATTTTGTTTGCATAGATGTTGCAAATACTAAAACACTTCCTATACCGTAGTACCTACCTTTAGGTCAAATCGTCTCACATTTTGTACATTTTGTTTTAAATAATTTAAATGAATGTATATTTAGCCGAGATTACATTTAATCTTTTTGTTTGAATTCTGTCGCTCTCCTAATCACTTCCAAATATAAATACGTACACAATTTTATAATATTTGGTTAATGAATAAGCGAGCTTTTGTCCGAGTCTGAGAAAACAAAACATACTGATAAGGAATGAAATATCTCGTTTATATGTAAGTACAGTACAATGTTTACTTTTCAAGTAACTAAGTGCTATGTACTTAGAGTTAGTCAGATATTGAACGAAAAAAAGGATGCAACTATTTTCAAATTATTACGAATCTGGCAGACTAATGGTAAGCTTTTTAACTACACCGCGAATGTGAAATAGCTTAATACTAAAAGCACTGCCTTTTGAATATTGTAATTTGAAGATAATGTAAATTGATACATTAGCAAAGTTAAGCATAGTTCTGTAAGGTCACTTTGAAGTGTTTGGGACGGTAAGTTACTGTCAGACCTGGCTTAAAAGTAAATGAGCCAGACGAAGTCTTATGCTGACCTGAAGCTCCGTAAGAGAGTCTAGAGTTAATGTACCCTATATAAACTTAATTTAATGCGTGGAGTGCCACTGACGCTTATGAAGTACCTACTTGTATCGGTTGTCCTGCGACCCTTTGTAGGGAAACGCAGAAGCTTGGCAATGAACGCGTTATATATTCATTATTATATACTTCTTTGCAAAGACATTTTGTTTACGATATTTTAGGAAATTTCACCTGTGAGAAACTCATACAAACTTTAACATTCAAAGTGTGCGCGTTTCAAAAGCATCCCTTTCAGCGCGCTGAAAGCCCTGGGGTACAAAGCGCTGCGCTTATCGCGTCTATATAAAACGTGCCAGTGGATGCGCGCGCGCACATTCGCTTACGCCTCTCTCACGCGCACGATCGATAACCGCCCTTCTATACCGGCGCATAATCTAGCGCTAATATTCGCGAGTGAGGTGCGTTCTATAATTTATTTAGTGTTAGTGTTATCCCTTTTTCCTGCCTTGTGATGTGGTTTGTGTGTTCTGTGTCTAATATCAATCGATAAAAAATAAGTGAAAATTACCAATATCATGATAAAATGTAGGAAGTAACGTGAAATTAATACGACCTTGGATAAGTGAAATTACTTTTTAAGTCAACCTACATGTTTTTACTTCCTGTTTTTACATAGTTTATTTATATTGACTTTAATTCAAAACTCTTTCAAAACTTAACCCTTACTTAGTTTCAATAGGTACTTATAAGTAGATGGATGATAAACTTATTTCTTGAAATTTAATTATTTTAAAACTTAAAATTAGTCTGTAATGGTAGTTTATAACGTACCTTGGAGACCACAGGGTACTTAATGCGTAGGTATCCACAACGCAACGTACCAAATTAAGCTTAAAAAATGATCTCAAAATTAGTATTTTTTCGTATCTTTAGCTAAAGTTTTATTTTGCTAAAGTAAGTCATGTTGTGTTGACATAATTTAATTCAACTCAAGAGTTTACTACTTGCTTAGTAAGCGCAAGTACCTAAACCTTTTTGGAAATCCGCTGGCTAGGAAAAATTTATCACCTCATCCATCCGTTAGATCTAGTCTAACGTAGTAAAACCGTCTAGTTTAGTAAGCATTTCTCTAGCAATCAATTGTCAGCAATTTATTTGGAGCACTGTAGTAACGACTCGTGCTCGGTGATTGAACTGCAGATAACTGCAGATAAAACAATAACTACCCGCGAACAGACTTGATACCACATTATCCACTTCATGTCGAGTGCCTTGTCAAATAATGTACGGAGTCCACTTTACAAGTATTAAACAATAATGGTTTTGATTTGTAAACTAGCAATAAATAAATTATTTTGTTTTAACTAAACAGATGCAGGATAGCTAATGGTGGGATATAAATATAGCTAGCTATGTAAGATTCAAATCACGCGTTTTTCCCAAAGATCACAGATTTCCATTTGTTACAATGCTGGAATCATGATGTCGTTCGCACTCAGCACACTTATTAGCGGCACTTTTGAATAAGCTTTTTTCAAAATGTCAACTAATTTAATTGAAAAACGCAGAGATATACAAAATAATTTAAGAAAAATCCGGTTTCTATTGACGTAAAATAAAATGTATGAACTATTTCCGATATTTATGAATAAAAATTTAAGATAATACTACAATAAAAGACTGAATCAATTTTTGATAAATCGTTAAAAGTTTTAAACAATATTGTTTGTGCAAAACTCCGAGTGATGTTTTCAAAATGACCACACGTGTCTGCACACTCGGCGTGCCTGGAATCCACAACAAGTCCTTGCGTATACGTTGTGGCCAGTGCCATAGAGCTGCCAGCCAGTATGGACATCAACTTACGAGAAAGAACACATACTTACTTAATATTTTCCAGCTACATAATATAGCCGGCAGTCTTGCTAATGATAATGCTCTTGTTGTTTACTTAGCTTTAGATAAGAATCTATTAAAATAAATAGATGTCTATTAGTACTGACCGCTACGGCTCGAAAGAAAGGTCACGGGTAAATGTAAACTGAACCTTACCTTACTAGACTCTAAATGTAAAGAATCGACCAAGAATCATGTTTCGATTCTTTGTAGGTAGATGCTTAGTGGAATGTAGCCTTCTAGTTCAGGAGTCAGATTTAAAATTATGTTATTTATTAACATTTAAGCCGACATCATTTTGTAGTTAGATGACCGACGCAACATGAACTTGTACACAACGCTGTATATTTACTTTTTGTTTAATACCATAAAGGACATTTTAAATGAAGGCTGTTGCATCTGTTTGTTGTTTAACGTGCTTAAAGAGTAAATAACAAACAGCTAAGTATATTGAATTATCTCGTCTTGCAGCCAGCGCCTTGTTGATATTTTATTTTACATAGTAAATCTAACTTTTTTTATTTTTTTTTGTATGAGAAGTAATGCGTGTGATCATATTAAATGAATCGTAAATATCGCCGCTACATTTTCTAATCTGAGCTTCAAAAGTTACATTCTTTCCAGACATTTGAGACTATTCAATTTATTTGAAAAAGACAAAAGTTTTTCGAAAATGAAACAATTTTAATTTTTAGATAAATAATTGCGTTCCGGGTGCGACTAGTGTCGTATCGCATTATTGTAGTACTTCAAATGACCGTTCAATGTGATGATCGGATGTTATCGATAATTAGTTGTATCAATTCCTTATAGATCAATCAAGGTTAAATCGCTTGGCGACAGTCGCTGCACCGACCAACATAAAGTATTAACAGAGTTTAGAGATTTACATTTCGACCAATGGCAATTGATCTATCAATCGAGTCTGTGATGGATATATTGAAGGGAAGATAAAGAAGATTGAAAAGAGGAGGAAACGTTTGCTTCATATTTCGAGATGTTTTATCAAAACTTGAGGTAGAGTCATTTAATAATGACTAAAAGTGACTAAAAGAAGTCCAAAATAGTAGGCTATTCTTTACATAAATAAAGACACACAAAGCACAGCACCATTACGAAATAACATTGCTTTTCAATTAGAAGACTCAATTTTACACTTTGTTTAAATGCTCGTGTTTCACAGGCAGTGAATTACCAAAATGAGTTCGGGCGACTTCAGATTGGAGCGTAGCTTGGAGCTCTCTCCGGACACCAAGGCAGTCGCTGAGACAGAACTTAGAGAGACACCTGAGAGAGTCAGGGAGGCCCTGGAGAGGCTGCGAGAACTACTGAAGGAGAACAAGGACCTATACTATGGCGATGACGACGAGCTACTGACCATCTTCCTCAGGCCTTGCAAGTGGTACCCAGAAAGCGCGATTGCACTTGTAAGTTCATTTTTATTACGAGTATAATAATATGTCTCTTAGTAAACTTTAAGATATTTTATAGCTTGAACGGCTGCTTTTGCCATTTCTTTACATTTACATAATGGTCGACAAGAAAAAGAAAAACGATTAGGTATCTAAAAACTTGCTAAATTGATAGGTTTTAGGAGACAACGTCAGCAGCTACGGAAAAGCAAACCATTTTTTTTCCTTGAATTTATACAGTTATCAATCACACTAATATTCTCACTGAGAGATTTTATCATAGCATACGATAAGTTTCATTGAAAATGAAGTCTTATCAAAATTTTCGATTCCGAAGGGATTCGAACCCGCATTCATACGAATCCGCAAACTCCGGCTTACCTAACGAGGATCTAAGTGCGGATTAACAATAAAAAATTTAAAAATACGATAAGTTATTAATATACCTACATAAGAGTCAGGTGGATAACGCACGTGGTGAATTGGAGAGGTTTTTTATGTTATAAAAAATGGGAACTCTCGACGAGCGTAATTCAACCTGAGCCGAGTTGTAAAAATAGACGTGTGACCACAAGGAATCGTATTCTTTGTGACATAAGCGCAGCTTCAGATGGCAATAGTAAAACAATACAAGTAGGTAGAGGTGTAAAGGTGTGAGTTTCAAAAGAGTTGCATACATTCGCTATTGTTCGCGTCGCTAAGAAATTAAATATACAATCAACGGAAGCTATTGTTTTTAAATTTGTAACGGTTGCGATCCTATAAAAGCAGAGCGCGCGCCAGCCTCGGGCTCACTTTCGCTCGAGCCTTCGTACTGGTAACACCTCCAACTGTCGGTAAAGTGCTGTTACTCTGTCCATTTAATTTTTGATTAGCATTGATTTGTATAAATAATGTTCAGTAAGTAATTCTGTGATTTTTGAGGTTATTATTTTGAAATTATAAAATTGTGTTGTTGGAAGTTTCTATTTTTTTAAGTTAAAGCTAATAAAACCGCTTATTTCAGAAGTGGGATTAGACTCCATAGTCTAATCCATGCTCTGGCCTAAAAGCTAAAATTGTATTACATTGATTTAACCATGGCCGAAGGTTCTACATCTCGTGGCAGAGGTAGAACACGGCGTGAAACAAACGAAACTAATGAACTTCGTGAGACTCTAGGTACAATTCTGGCGCGCCTGAACGCGTTAGAACATGTCGGTCTACCCTCGACAAGCGCCACGTCGTCGCAACCGATGGCGCTGGACGAGCGCGTCATGGCGCTGCCCAGTGCTGTCGCCACGTGCTCGCCGCGCTCGCAGTCCACAGCGCTGTCCGCTGTGCCGACGCCGGCGCCTGAGCACGTGCTGCCGCCATCAGTAGGTGGAGTCTCGGTGCCGGCATCCAATGCCAGCACCATTGGCGACTCGACGGCGAACGTTACGTCTCCACCGGACGTCACCGAACGTCTCATCGGAGCATTGAGTGCGCTAAGCAAGGTTAGATCCAACCATTATTATATCTCGAATTTCGACCCTAGTTTGCACGATATCGATTCTTGGTGCGAGGAAGTAGACAGAGCGCGTAGTACGAATTGTTGGGACGACAATGAGTGTCTATCCCGGATAGCTAGCTGCCTGAAGGGAGATGCTCGTAGTTGGCTCAACGATTGGGTGACTAACGACCGCACATGGTCAAATTTCAAAGTTGAATTCAAGCCTCTGTGCTCACGAAGAATCGATATCGCTAATATACTATTCGAAGTTATGTGTACTGACTCCGACAGTTATTCTACGTACGCAGAATATGCCCGGCGTTCTGTTTTGCGCCTCAATATAGTGAAGGGCTTAAGCGAAGAGCTTACTGTTGCTATTGTGATACGTGGAATAACTGACGCGCAGGTACGTGCTGCTGCGACGAATGCCCATTTGTTGCCCAAAGATCTTGTCGAGTTTCTGTCTATTTATACTAAGCCTGTAAAACCTGAATCGACTGCTTCTGCGAAATCATCCCAGGGTAAATCCGATCGTAAACGACCCTTTAATAATAAGAAGCCTGACATAAAATGCTTTTCTTGTGGTGAGCTTGGTCACCCAAAGCGATTGTGTTCCAAGAGATTGAAGACGGAGGAACAGTCTGCATCAGGTACTAGTCATAACTCGGACAGTAAAAATGCGGGTAGTGAGAAGAAGATACCGTGTTCTTTTTGTAAAAAACCGGGCCATGATGTCACTGTTTGTTTTGCGAAACAGCGATCTGAAAAGCGTAACAAAAGTAATGTGAATTTTTGTCGCGAGTTGAAAGGTGCATCAACAGATAGTGACGTCACGACCGCGGTTATACAGGGTATACCTACGGACGTATTAATTGACAGCGGGTCACGCATCTCGCTTATCTCTGAGCCTGTGTTGAAACACTTTAAGTGTTCTCAGCAGCCAGCCTACCAGGTTCTACGAGGAATTGGTGATCAAAACATCGTGAGTAAAGGTTATGTTACTTTAGTGATCGAATTCAGTGATATTTCACTCGAGGTCGATTTGTTCGTCGTACCTCAAAATTGCATGACCGTGCCGGTGCTCATAGGTACTGACGTCTTGAACCGTGACGGCGTAACCTACATTCGTGCGAACAACGAGCAACGAATTACGCGCGTCCCTCGTTCTAATGAGCAACAGCAGGTAATGCACATTGATTCGAGTAGTGAACCGGAGATCAAGACCCCTTTGCAAGGTAAGGATCGTGATAAGCTGATGTCCATGTTAAACGAGTTTAAGGATTCGTTTATCGTAGGCACTGCTCATACCACGGTAACAACTGGTGAGATGCACATAAAGCTTACCAGCGACACGCCTGTTCATTATAGACCTTACAGGCTGTCCTACGACGAAAAGCTGAAGGTGCGCGAGATATGCCGCGATTTGCTGGACAAAGGTATAATTCGAGAGTCAGAGTCACCATATGCGAGCCCGATCATCCTTGTAAAAAAGAAGGATGGTAAGGATCGCATGTGCGTCGACTATCGGGCACTCAACGCTATCACAGTGAAGGACCGGTTTCCATTGCCACTCATTGAAGACCATATAGACCGCCTGGGTAAAAGTAAGTATTTTACGTGTCTAGACATGGCAACCGGCTTCCATCAGATTCCTTTAGATAGCGAGTCTATCCCGAAGAGCGCATTTGTAACTCCAGAAGCACACTACGAGTACCTAAAGGTAAGTTTTGGGCTTGCCAACGCCCCTGTGGTCTACCAGCGGATCATCACAAACACGCTGAGGTCTGCAATTGAGTCCGGTAAGGCCTTGGTGTATATAGACGATGTGTTGATCTTGGCCTCGACCATAGACGAAGCTATTGAAAACTTACGTGAGGTTTTACTGACACTAACAAGTGCCGGTTTTTCAATAAACTTGAAAAAGAGTACTTTCGTGGCCACCGAAGTTGAGTATCTAGGTCGCACAATATCGCAAGGTCAGGTCAGACCGAGCGAATATAAAATCAAAGTTCTAACTGACTCTCCGGTGCCCACGAATGTCAAACAAGTCCGGCAATTGTTAGGTCTTGCAGGATATTTTCGTAGGTACATACCTGATTACGCGTCGAAAACCGCCCCTATAGCCAACCTAACGCGCAGTAATGTGGAGTTTCACTGGGGTGAGTCGCAAGAAAACGCACGTAAGTACCTCGTTAAATGCCTCACGAGTGAGCCAGTGCTCGCGATCTTTGATCCTCAGCTGCCCACGGAGCTGCACACGGACGCCAGCTCTATCGGGTATGGCGCGGTATTGATCCAAGTGCACGAGGGTAATAAGAGGCGAGTAGTAGCGTATTACAGCAAAACAACGCAAGGTGCGGAGCCGCGATATCACTCTTACGAGCTTGAGACGCTCGCTGTCGTCAGAGCCCTCGAGCACTTCCGTCACTACCTGTTAGGTATAACTTTCAAGATCGTGACTGACTGTAATGCGTTGCGGTTGACTAAAGGTAAAAAAGATCTTCTGCCACGTGTCGCGCGTTGGTGGATGTATCTGCAGGATTTCGACTTCAGCATAGATTACAGAAAGGGCGTAATGATGCAACATGCAGACTATCTAAGTCGAAATCCTGTAGATGTTCTCCAAATCACGAGGCCTAAAAACTGGGCGCAGATTGCTCAATCTGCGGACGAGGAAACTCGTACGTTGATTGACAAAGTCAATAACAACGAGCTAGACGCATCAAGGTACGTTGTCCGCAATGATTTGCTTTACTATAAGCATACCCCTACAGGTGAGGACCCAAAATTCCTATGTTTCGTCCCTAAAGGACACCGTCTGAGCTTACTCAGGATCTTTCATGATCAACATGAGCATATCTGTGCTGACAAAACAATAGAGTTGATTTTAAGGCATTTCTGGTTCCCAGGTCTTAGCACCTTCGTTAAAAAATATATTGCCCATTGTTTGGTCTGCCTTTCGTCGAAGAAAGTCCCCAGGGCACCTCACCAGCCAATTTCATCTTGGCACAAGCCTGAAATTCCGTTTAGTACCATTCACATGGATGTACTTGGTCCATTGCCTGCTTCAAATGAACACAAGTATGTGTTGCTCATTGTAGATGCCTACTCGAAGTACTGTCTGTTTTATGCTATGAAAAAGCAAGACTCTGATGAACTAAAAACATTAGCGTGTAACGCTGTATCCTTATTTGGAGCCCCTCAACTTATTGTGTGTGATCGTGGACGCATGTTTGAGAGTGTGAGTTTTCAGAGCTGGGTTAGTGATATAGGTAGTCGAATTCACTTTATAACACCTCAGATGCACAATGAAAATGGACAGGTAGAGCGCTACTGCAGGACGTTACTCAACATGCTGCGGATTGAAGCAACTAAACCAGGTAACACTTGGTCAGAGTCCCTGTGGAGAATGCAGCTAGTGATCAACTGCACTAAACAAAGGACCACTCAAACTTCTCCGCTACAACTACTCATCGGCATTGAGGCGACAACACCGGTAATAAGGTCACTTGTTCGCGATGTAGCTATAGAAGGTTCTGGCGGAAATCGTGAGAGCGTAAGAGAAATGTGTCGTCAACGCACTAGCCGGTTGCTTGATCAACATAGACAGAAACAAGACGAGTATGTTAACCGTAATAGAAAAGTAGCTAAAATATTCTCACTTAACGATATGGTTTTTGTAATAAAGACTTCTCAAATTACAGGCAAGCTGGACTCGGGGATGCGAGGGCCCTATCGTGTAAAGAAAGTTCTGCCCCATGGTAGATACGAGCTGCAGTTAATTGGTGGTTCGTATGGAAAAACGACTAGTGCCGCCGCCGAGCACATGGTGGCTTGGCGAGGAGAGTGGACCCCCGAGTCGTGTGCCTCATTTTTTGACTGTAAGTACGTTGTATGTACTATGTCATGGTTTGGAAAAACATACGATCAATAGGTTCGAGTCCTGTCGTATCTAATGTTTGTGTATAGTTTCGTAGACGTACACTGAAATCACACGCAAACTAGGTGCCTCTGTGATTGGTTCATGTATTCGGCATATGATCAACGGGTTCGAGTCCTGTTGCATCTGATGTTGATGTATAGCTACGTAGACATACACTGCAATCTCACGCAAACTGGGTGCCTATGTGATTGGTTTAAATGTATGGTAGCATTGAGCCTCGCTCTGCTCAGACACGCAGCTTGGAGCCACTGTCTGGTATAAAATCGTAGCATTTTGCTTTGCTATGCTTTAGAGTTGGACATGCAGCTTGGAGCCACTGTCCGGTATAAGATTGTAGCATTGAGCTTTACGCTTTGCGATGCTTCAGACAAGCAGCTTGGTGCCACTGTCTGGTTTGAGATTGTGCGTTGAGCCGAGCTCCGCTTAGACAAGCAGCTAGGAGCCACTGTCTGATTTTATAGATCTTTTGGATATACAGACTGGCTGTATATCTACACCTAAGAGAAAATAATGCTAATACTGTGCTGTTTTGCGTTATTTTCAGTTGATGATGACACCCTAGTGGGTCCGTCCCAGCCTGTCCCGAGCACAGAAGATGATGACGTCTCTGCGGGTTCGTCCCACGTTGTTCCGAGCGCACACGAAGACGACGTCCCTGCGGGTCCATCTCATCTTGCTCCGGTCACACCAGACGACAGCCTCCAGGGTCCACTCTACGGAGATCTCACCACTGCACCACGAGACATGCCCGAGCTCTCCCTGAGCCCACTTGCCAATCACGGTCACCACGAAGAAAGAAGTATGCCAGAACTGTAATGTGGTTATGGAAAACCACGAGTCAGGAGAAGCCGAATCAACGGAAGCTATTGTTTTTAAATTTGTAACGGTTGCGATCCTATAAAAGCAGAGCGCGCGCCAGCCTCGGGCTCACTTTCGCTCGAGCCTTCGTACTGGTAACACCTCCAACTGTCGGTAAAGTGCTGTTACTCTGTCCATTTAATTTTTGATTAGCATTGATTTGTATAAATAATGTTCAGTAAGTAATTCTGTGATTTTTGAGGTTATTATTTTGAAATTATAAAATTGTGTTGTTGGAAGTTTCTATTTTTTTAAGTTAAAGCTAATAAAACCGCTTATTATACTTAATCTGATCTAAATTAACTAAACTATTTGTGATGTGCAACTTTGTAAATGATTTCCTTTGTTGTATCTGTATAAAAAACTTAACACAAATATGTACTTACTGGTTATGCAAAGATTGTTTTTTTTTAGGTTCAGAATAAATGTGTGCGTGTTGTCAGTCAAAATATATTCCGCCACCGGAATCGAACCTGCACCTACATCTTAGCAAATCGTTCGCCCATAAAGTCTCTGTGGGGTCCGATTACAGGTAGAATTTTAAGTTATTGAATGCAATCCATTTTATTGACTGCATGCAAGTCATATTTGTTACACCCTACTAACTTTACGCAACGCGCAGACGTTTCGACAACGCCTATTAGGAACGTTTTACGAGTTAAGTAGCTACTTGAAGCGTCCTAGACCTCGACTATTATGACAAGATGACAAAACAATGATTATAATCTACTTAGGAATAAATAGCCAGAGCCATTTTAGTAAAGTTTCGAGTAAAGCACTTAATGCTGAGCATGCAAACGATATCGGCAAGTACAATTAAAATGTCATTATTCAAAATACAGTCTAAAAATATCTCCTTCCTCTCCAGTTCTGCTAGTATTCGTTCAATCTGTGTGAATAAAGTAAAAAAAAAAAACCAGTTAGTAAAAATCGGTTCGAAAAGCGGAAATGGGCTTGCAATCACTCGCCTGAAGAATAAGTTAACTTTGACTACTCTATGTCTGAGATATAAGGTGAACGCATACCTATCGGAGCCGAACGTGCCGAACGAATCGACCAAAACAAATTTTAGAATTGTTAATATGAAATCGTATGAAACCTCATACTTTAAACTTTGATCTGCATTGACTGCATCCTTGAGGACTTATCTTAAAACAATGCACGAGTAGGTAAATCGTCTGCTAAGATTTATTAAGACGATATGTATATTTTACTTACGGATTATAATGCAACAGTAATTCATTTAAGTGTGCCATAAAAAGTTATTAATCCTTTAACTTTTATGAAATAAACACCTACACTATTAAACGAACAATATTTATTTATTTATTTGTTTGTACTCACGTTCTCGAAAACGGCTCGGGGTTACGGGGGCGAAGAATCGATCTAGCTAGGTCTCATATCAGGGGAAATTCGTTTTCTCGGTATTTTCACGCAAAAAGATTTACCAGTGCAATGTGGTGCGTAATTTCGCTGCAAGAATCGCGGCTTCAGAGGCTAAGCGGTCACAGGTGTTAGCCTGCAACGCCGAAGGCAGCGAGATTGAATCCCAGCAAAAAAAATGGACAAGACAAAAATACAAAAATGATTGAGCCATTTTTGTAGTTTTGTCTTGTCCATTTTTTTTGTTCTTTTTTGAGTTAGGTACTTACCTACATCTTTTTTAATTTTTACTCGAGCAGAGCTCGGTCGGTGTAGGAACGATAGACATCCATTCAGATGATCTTTCGAAGATGATTCAAACCCCGGAAAATGTTTTGAGAGTTGTCATATTCACATCGAAATATACCTTCTTACCTATATTATCAAATGTCCTCTTTTATGTGTAGTTTAGTGTTCCACGTGACAAATTGTAAGCCCAACGCTACCTAAAATATGTGTGGTCAGTAAATGCGTTGCTTTACAAAAATGATTGCTGAATATAATGATTTTTTTTGTGACAACTTGCGTATTTTGATAAGATATCGTTCGTGGAAATGATCGGTCTAAAAACTCCGTCACCAGAGTTATCCACTAGCTCTACGATTTCTACGAACAACAAAAAGACATCAGCTAACGTTGATGATTATTTTTTTAAATGACTAACTGGATGGTTACTGCTGGTATTTTCTTTTTAATTGAAATTATTGTGAATTACTCACGTAAAAATATCGTCTATTTATTTACCTACCGACACTATATACATTCATTCGAAGAATCTTAATCTGTTTATGAGGGCGGGTTAGTGGTAGCGTAAAGATGATACAAATATTTAAAATACTACATTTTTTTAATAAAAATTGATCGAAAGAATAACTGCTCCTCAGATTGTGTCCTACATGCATGGCTTTAGTTCCAAACAAAACAGACTTATCTGTCGTCAGGAGAGATAGCTCCGGTTATGTCAAAGGGCAGCCGTTATCAAACAGCGCAGTGCGCACTCAGCTATCTGCTGTTGTGCCATCCAACGGACGGAACCTATTAGAAATGTGTTGAGGTCGGATAGATAAACCAGGATATTGAAGGCAGATAGCGAGAGGAAAGTTTATGTTTATAAGATGCCTGCCGACTACTCAAATGTTGTCAGTCTCTATTTATTTTCTTACCACCCTTTGTTAGCATCAAAATCTATAATAACAAATAGTTACAACCATCTATAGCGTTTCTAAAAGTAGACCTCTTTAACTATCATTTTCCAGTAGGTAGGTACTTACGTGTAGTATCCATATTTGTACATACAAAAAAATCCAAAGGTAGTCGAAACTCGGTACTTCAATAATTTCACTTAGGATTCTACAATATTACTAGCTCAAAGAGAAAGTGGTGAATCTCAGCTCTAATTATAAGATCCTAGTCATTTCATTCAAGAGTGTCAACAAAACCTAAGAACTCCAGTAAAACCTTCAATTTAGACTTGAAAATGAGTCGAGTATCCTAAGGCCTAAGTGTGACATTTATTTCTCGGTCAAACTAAAAACCTGGCTTACATAAGCTTTTTATGTTAGTAAGGAGTAAACAATGGCGTATGCTGCTTGCGGTTTGTTTACAAATGCTAATGCTCTATTACCATAACTCTGTTCACTACAGATCAATGCCAAGTAGGTACGAATTAATCAGTTTATGTATGAACTGCAGTACAATGTTTGTTGGGATTTGACAATGGAAAATTACGACAACATTTGTATGAGAACGTAAAAGCAAGAATGCAATGAGGGCGGTGCTCTCCTGCCAAACTTTAGATGCAGCTATTTGTACGGAATGTTTTGGGTAACATAGAAAGCTGGTTGAGTTGAATTGACATATTGATGTCCGATTTGTTTGCCTTTTGTTACATTGATTGTTGCTGTCTTTAGTTGAGTGACCATTGATATAGTCGCTAATCGCGATACCTCTAGTAAATTTTTAGGACAACGTAACAGTTTCATAATTCAGATCTATGACCAGTTACTTTGGCTTCTTGTTTGCTTAATTAATCGTGTCTATTTGGGTTTTACGTAATAATAGTAGAAAGAATAGAAATAGTCATATATGTCCCTGCATATTTTACAATACCTGTTTCTACCTGAGATACGTTTTGCATGACATAACATGCACTAACGATGTTCAATAAACTACGTTTTATTTACATTTTGCACATGAGCCCCACGTGGAACACTTATAGATAACACCGGTACTTATTGTTGGCTGCGTTCTTGTCGGAGAAAACAGCCCTTCAAGGTTCGTGGAGTTAACGCTGGTATTTTGTTACACATCTAGTAATTTGATAAAAAAATACTTCCGACTGACCTCAATTTTGTCTATCAAAAGATTTGTACCATCTATGCCCCTTTTCATTTTAAGTGGGTTCGACACAACAGGCTTTTCTGTTTCACTCCGCTCTACTAGCCGTCATTTCAACATTCACTCCTTTCTTGTTTCACACTGTTCTGTTCATCTCAACTTTACTTTCGTCTGCCTCCAATGCTACATCTTCTGCCGTTTTGTACCTACTACCGATGTCAATAAAGCCCAGTATATTTACTTCTGGCCGACTTTCCTAATTTGATTGTGTTCTATTGTCTTGTGGTGGTCTGTCTCCATTAACTTCATTGTTGATATTACTTGATTGATCCCAAATGGGGAAGACTTGTATAACTCGAGTTTCTTTCAATTTTGAAGACTGTAATGTGTCCTCTCAAAGATTTGTAACACGTTTCAAATTATGAATATCATGTTGCGATTATGTTCACATTATGATATTCATTACAAAAATCTGAACACTAGTTAATTGCACTTGTAATTCTGTTTGCATGCTACAGCGAATATAAAAGTGATTGATTTGTCTACCACTTTTGGTATACGATCGTCGCGCAGGTTGCAAAATATGATGATACTCTTAGTAGGTACTTACAAATCATCTTTCGCATCGCATCTTGTGGACGATTGCTACATTATTGGTTTTGCTAACTTGTCATTTACCGTGACTTCTTGAACTAAATTTGACATGTTAGGTGTAAATTGAGCATGTTTACAAAAATAAACTCTACTCGTATACCTTCAATTTAGAATTAGAATATAAATAACCATCATTGCATATTTAATTATCTAATTCTTACACACGACCTTGGTTCTTTCTTCGTTTCTAGTAGTTCAATGCCTACTTAACCGACATGAAAATATGTATCACTTTCAGTTTTTATGTAAGCTATTATAAATTGTAGGTATCGTACATTGTAGAACAAAGAAAATTAATGTATTTCAAAATAATAAAACCTTGTGGTGGATTACGATACGTAAACAATTGTCCAAAGGGCGCGTTCATGATCTGGTTTTACTAAAGCAGTTGCACAATCCGACTCATTAGTCATAAAAACAGATATTTATATTATGGCTAATAGATAACCCGTCCAATAATAGTCATGACATGAATCAATGAATGATTGCTATTGTTGGTTAATCAAACGTCGAAGTAAAACTATAGATTTAAACTAGACGAAATCTGTAGATGCCATTTAGAATTTGTAGTACCTAAATGTCTTCTTATGATTATTTTAGTACTAAGCGATATAATTTAACGTGCGTTGACTCTTTCTCTGAAATTTTAAAAGGCAGTCAAAGATAATTTTATTTTGTTATAGTGTTAATCCACACTTGGGTATTTACATTTTAAACTAAAAATCTTATCAAAATTTTCGCTTGTATCATTGCGGGTTCGAATCCCGTCGGAATTGAAAATTTTGATAAGATTTTTCAGTTTAAAAAGTCAAAGATAATTTTAGATAAAAGTCTCTATTTAGGAACGCGAACCCAAACGCCAACTTTCAATTTTCTTCCATAGACAATTAAAATTATAAAAAATATAAGTAAGTAATACAGTTTTGCGATCATTGATGTGTGTAATAATAAGTTTTAATAAGAAGTTCCTTGTAATAATTGACATCATACTCGGACTCTACCTTCAAAGCTGTACATGTTTGCTTCATCAGTCTACTACTTAGATATTTCAATGGCCATACTGAGGATAAAATATTCCGATCTCTCCATCTCTAGTACTCCTTATAATTTTTAATGTTTTCAAACATCTTCAATTAAATATTAAAACTTTAAACCGTATGTTTTCATGCAATAAAGCTCATATATTATTTAACCTCCGTGTTTATAAGTTTTTAATTTATGATTATAAAATGGGTCACTTTAGGAACGTAGTTGTTCTGTCCTTTAGGCAAAGATCATTGTCCGACCGTGTCTCAAATCTTGTTTAAAACAAACTACCGAGTTGGCTAGTGACACTAACCCTGGGGTCACAGTACCTACGTGACTAAAGGACGGTGTTTATTCATCAGCTCTTATCGCCGCGACCCGGATCTCTATGCCTTATGTGCATCCCATTTCTGATAAGCATGAGAATTATTGTTTTAGTTAGTATGTTGTGGAAAACTTCAGAACGCCATTGTATTTGCATATGAGGGTTTTCCTCTCGCATGTGACTAATGGCTTGTGTCCAGGAGTAATGTCACCTTATTCATGTTTTCTTTTTGATAAGGATATTGCCATTTTAAATATACTTTAGCTGATTTTGAGATTACAATCTAAAAGTTACTCGTTGCACATTATTATTTGAGTTAGTTTTTATTTATACAGCGACGAATCGAAGCGGGTCGTAGCTTGCGTAGACTTTCTTTATACATCATTGAAGTTAGGCCACGTTCTGAGCGGTTACAATTCGAATGGGTGACTGCAAGTGGCACTAACACCTGAGCGCTTCCGTGCTTCGGAGGGCATGTTAAATTGTCGGTCCTAGCTTTTAAGTCGTTATGCTGTGACGGAGGTCTTCAGGCCGCCTAATAACTCCGTTGCCACTTGCTCAAACGAACTTACTTGCTTACAGCAGTGCCGAATAGCTATGGTTATTTTTTCCATTAAATTTGAACTGGTGTCTATGCCTTTATGTTTAGGCACAGATAATAGTTTAGGTTAATTTACCGTATGTTTTTCGTAACTATATCTCAATATAACACAATCTATAAGTAGGGTTTCGAAAATATTTACAGTTATAAAACAAAATGTTAGCTAAGCCCTCCATTGACAGGCTAAACCCAAAGATTAAATGATTGTGGAGTATGTGACGTAACACTTGGTAATGAAGTTAATATTTAAATGCAATAAATAACTAATACCTAATTATCTAGAATTGATAACAGTTGACCGTTCCGATAAGTTTATAGATAAATACAATGATACCGTCTTATACTAAACAGTTGAGAGAGTCAATGTATGCAACTGGTGACTGATGAATAAAACACTGTTGCCATTCAGCTTATAAATAAAACAATCGAACAAATGTTCCAATTTTAAATTATGCCAAATGGTATATAGGTTAAAATGAACCAACGGTCCAGCGAGCGCTTTATATATTAAATAATATACAGAAACAGATCCTTTCATTTAAAAACCGCTTTCTAAGATTTTCGAACAGAAGTAAACACGCTTAAATGCAAAAAGAATACCTGTTGTAGCAGTTAATAATGAGGCAAGACAAGTATATTATTACTACAGAATATCTCCAAAATAATGTTTTTACTAATTTTCTTTAGATTATCAAAAATTAACACAGTGCTGTTGGTTGTCTTTATCGATCTCTATACTAGGCTTAGTACTAAGCTAAAGCTGCCTAAAGCAATTTTGTAATTAGAGCATTAGGATAGTGTGGCCATGGATACAGTAGTTACTAGTGACCGTTATTAGATAGGTACCATGGTGTTAGGGCACGTTCTTGCTATAATATTCGCAATAGCCCTGCAAGTGCGTTGCGCGTTGCAACACACTCCTGCTTACAACATCATAATTAAATCTTGCAGCTGAGAGTAGGCACATCAATCAACAACCGTAACAGAATGTTTTTGTCCGTTTGTCGATTTTGAAATACGGTGTTATAATAATCTCAAATTGACCAATTGTAAAATGAGGTTCTCACCTTTCGGCTTTGTTCGCAGTAATACATTTGTTTTTGATTATGTTTAACTGTATTTTTTTTATAATAATTATTCTGTATTTATATTCATCACAACATAAGTCATATCGTGCTATTTTTTTATATCTATACGGTTCAAGATAAGAATGCTCTGCTAATACTTTAATTTAATATCTTTCATTTTATCGAGGTTTTATGTGATCTGTTTTAATATCAAGTAAAAGAGTTTGCAACAGACAGTTCATTGTTTATACATGTGTAAATTAGGGTGATTTTAGAACTGAAATTTTCAATCTTTGATTATTTGAGAAAACAACTTTCAGTTTGAGAAAACAATTAGTTGTTGTTGGTCATTAGGAAAAGCTTACTACATAAGTAGTTAATCTTGAAGAGTGTTAAAGTATGACGTCATACTTAAACAAGGCAGACAAGTAAGCCTGTTATAAATACTTAGATCATTATCAAAAACCGCCGAAATCGAAAAATTTGATAAGAGTTTTCATTTTCAAAAACTTAGATTAAATTGTGATATACGAGTATGCTTTGTGCAACTTGCATAGTGGAATCTCACGTTGCTTCTCAAGTTGTTCTTACGCATGTCGATTTTGAAGAATGGTGTCAATTGCTTAATTTAAAACAATTTTCTTGAATTACGTCTGATTTTTATCACCATTACCTACACGGTTTAATGGCAGTTATCTAACCGCACCATCACCATATTGAGAAAAAGGCTTTGTGCAATGTTTCAAATTTTGTCAAGTGTCTCTGCTCGCTCTTATGTTATACCCACATTCGTTACTATCTCTCTACTATTTTATTACATTGTGTTTATTATTGTTTATTTAATTTAAAATACTGTTTATTATAAATAAGTTCTCATCATATTAAAAATAAAGTTTAAGTTGTATGGTACCGTGGGGGTTTAAACATGTGGAGTCATATCTTAGGGACCTCTCTAGGTACCTAGGCATAATTTACTATCGCATATCTTTTAGTAGGTGAACGCAAAGCCGCCAAAATCCATTGATTTCGATAATCTCTTCACAAACTGCTAGTAACAAATTAACTTTGCTATTGCAAACCAGTAGCGGTAGTCATTTATATTCCGTGCTTCGTATCGTAATATGTTCGCAATTATGTTTGCTCACATAGTTATTTATGAGGCAGTGCGCCTGCTTGTGCAAATTAGGCGATCACTACATACAGAATAGTCTGAATGTCTCCCCGTGCTATCCATCAGTCGGTTACGCGTTCTGAATAACTTGCCCATGGCACAGACTATGGAAAAACAGCTAGGTATCTCTATTGTATTCTCTACACTACATGATAATATGCGCTTTACGTCGAATTTTCTTTTAAAAACTGTGATAAAAATCCTGATCTCGACTTCCATACTTGACAAGTTGAAAGCCCACTGTCTCATTACTCAAATAATTACAACTTCTCTGAGTATAAACTCTGTTAACTTGGGCGACTTTTATAAAAAGTATAGTTGCATACATCGAACTGGCTCTACTATATCTATGAGGTATTACCACAGAATACTAGTACTACGGTATTACTGCGGTTCTCTTTGGGCTACAGCAATAGGTAGTTTACCTACAACTTGACCTTCCGCTCTCCTGGTCGATAAATTACTCAGACGGTAGTTTTCATCATTGTATTGTAATATGGCATATTATCGAAAGTGCCGAGGAAATGGATCCATTGTTTGTCGTATAATGTAAACTCGTCGGATATTTTCATAACAAGATGGGTAATGCAAGAACCATTACGCGGTGCAATATTCTTTTTCATACACAGGTATTTTTATTATTAAAAATTGTAGGAATGATTCTACAGTTTTCGTTTCTAGACCTTGATTGGCTTACCTTTAAGCTTTAAAGAAAAACATCTAATAAGTTTGGCGCTGCAAAAAGGTGGACACTTTCGCTACTGTCATGGACCACCCTTATCTATACTAATATTATAAAGAGGAAAGATTTGATTGTTTGTTTGCATTGAATAGGCTCCGAAACTACTGAACCGATTTAAAAAATTCTGTCACCATTTGAATCCTACAATACTTCGCACAGGTAATTTATAAATTTAACCCATGCGAAGCTGGGGCGAACCGCTAGTACTTTATAAAAAGTAAATAAATATGAAGTGTGTGACACTCATTGGTATCAAGTTGGTGATAGTTATCAAAATCGCGATAACTTACACACATATTTAGACGCAATTAATGCACCTGTTAGTTGATACGAAAATGTCACGATACACGAATATTTTTACATTCCAAATCCATGATTTTTTAGATTGCATTGTGATTAAAATTTGTTAATTGTCTACCACGGTCAATGTGCGATTGTTATGAATTACATTTACTTGCCAACACACATATTATGTATGCCATTTAATAAGCTTGTTGATACCGGCGACGATGTATGAAATGTATGAAAACTGTAAAGAAAAAGGATGAGGCGAAAACTTTGTGTCAGGTTCGTAGTTAATGGAAATATGTGGTCTCTGCCTACCCCCACGGGAAAGAGGCGTGAATTTATGTATGTATGTTAATACTTTGCTAAATTGAAATATATTCACCACTACTAGTTTATCTGCACTGTGCAGGTAGACCAAACCAGCTCAGTTCAGTAACCACTTAATTATAATGTAATTATGATGTGAGAAAATTATTGGTTGTGATTACTTGGGAAAGCCGTTGCAGTCTGATAAGAGCCTATGCATAAACAGCAAGGAACTAGTTCTAGACTTCCCTTTCTCTGTAATGATATAGGGAATTAACTTAATAGGCCTCTCTCGTGGAAAGTCAACTAGAGTCATTTTGCTGTGTAAATAAGTATTTAAAAAATAGGGTAGCTTTCAGGAACATTTATGGTATACCTAGAGTATTTTTAAATATAGATAAAAGTCTCTTAATAGGTGCTTATTATTTGATAGGTACCTAAAACGTGCCGGCAGTATCCCGAAGTGTCATAGGTTATGTTGATACTGCTTAAACGAAACCGTCGGCGGGAGCTACTATGAAAATAAACCATTAATCTACTAAACACGACATTATTATAGTTTTTACCATAGAAAATGTCTGCGTTGCTTTATTATGTCATGTCATAAGATTATGTAAGACGCATAATAAGTTGCTAATGGTTCCTGTGGATCAAATATTGAAAATAACAGTTAGAATACGAGACATTAGCTAATCATAGTGTGTTTACAAGTGACACAAAACAAACTTTTGATTTGACCAAGACTTTCTTGCGACTGTGGTGAGAGGATGGTGGTGTTAGTTGTGATTTTGAATAGCTTAGCTACTTTGGTCAATCTAAAAAAAAAAAACAAGTAGCTCCCTAACTTGTGGCGCTTGACAAATTATCATACAAATGTTCATGATGTCTTTTTAGTTTTACTAGAAAATAAATTATAAATAATAGTGGGCAAACTTCACCCAGCTCCGCCAGCAATGTAATTAATATTACTCGAAAGACCTAACAAAACTAAGCATTTTTTATTATCGACGCATTAAAATCTATCCCGGGGGTCACTAGATAAATCCATGTTTGTACCTACCTAACCTGAGTAGTAGGTACTAGATTGTATGACAACGGGGCAAAATATTAATTTTTCGACGAGAGTGCTATTTTGAATACAGAACGGAGCGAGGGATGCTAGAGTTGAAACCCGAGCGCAGCGAGAGATTCTAGATTAGAATCCTGAGCGCAGCGAGGGATTCAAAGGACGTCATCGGAAATAGGAGATTTTTACACATGGGTTGAAAGTAACCTGCCTAGGCACGAGATGGTTTGGCGCACGAGCGAAGCGAGGGTGCTAATAGTTCGAGTGCCTAAACAGGTTATTCACATCTATCTTGTAAGAGCTATTAACACGCTGAGACGCTATGGCCGCATCGCCGGCCACGTGGCCAAACAGTTCGTATTGAAATGTATGACAGAAAACTCACTTGTCTACGATCTGGCATCAGGATCCTAATCCTGTGATCCAGATCCCATGATCCTGACTTCGTGATCCTAATCCCGTAATAATAATCCCGTGATCCTAATCCTGCGATCCTGCGTGATCCTGATTATTTAATACTTTGTCTGACAGCTGACAAAGATGACATGGCTCAATAGAAATGTCGAATAGTAGAATGTGATTTATATAATATTTTGTCAGTAGGGAAAATCGTTTCCCAGGGAGAATTGCTTCCCAGGGACGCAAAAGTACTGTTTTCATCCCTCTGTTCAGGTAACTTCAAGCGTACTTTCCAAACATGAGAAATGAAAATAAATACTTAAGAGACTTTCTGATAAACCTCACATTATTTTGAAATAAAAAAACATCCCAATAAATAGGGACTTTCATCGCTTTAATCATAATCATTTTAGCTTTTTTGTAAGTTAAACCTTTTCGGTGCGATGTCTGGAGGGAGTGGGGGGAGGCCTTTGTCCAGCAGTGGGACACCTACGGCTGATAATAATAATAATAATAATAATAAACCTTTTCGACTTAAAATAAATAGAGAACCCTCGGACAGAATTTGATGCGAATTGGCACAGAGAAACAAGGCTTTGATACCTTACAAGCAAAAGTAGTATAAGCTGTGGCGGCAGTGGGTCTATACATTTATGCCTAAAAATGCGGTAACAGCCATTTTAACCTCTCTTTAAGTTAAACCTATTCGACTCAAAATAAATAGAGAACCCCGGGACAGAATTTGATGCGCATTGGCACAGAGATACAAGGCTGTGATACCTTCAAAATAAAAGTAGTCTGAGCTGTGGCGGCCGTGGGTGAAGTGCCCATATATTTTTGCCCACACTCGTTTAGCGAATACAAGATGAAATTAATTAAACATGAAGTTCGAAAAGATCGCGTTAAGACAACAATACTCTACTCCCTAAAGTTATAGATTTATATAATTGTAAGAGCACTATAGATAAGTGAAATATAAATAATTGACATAATAAAGAATTCGCAAAGCGTCATCTATTTCCAAACTAAGCATTGTATAATACTATATACAGGGTGAATTTTTGAGACGGGGCAGTAAGGGCAGCTACCTTAACCGTTGTAGCTAAAGGAAAACTTTCTTTTGAGACCATCCTTAATTTTTGAAAATATTTTGACCTGCATTCACAGATTTTGAAAAAAATGTACAGTCAGCGAGAAAAAGGGCCATTTACACAAAAACTTTTTTTGATGCCAATCGATCCTGTTTCATCTAAGGATAAAAAGGCTCTTTCAGACCAACTGAGGTTAGAGTACTAGAAAAGTCAGAAATCGCTAAAATGTATTTCTGAGACAAGACAGTAAGGGCTACCTTAACCGTTGTAGCTACAGGAAAACGTTTCTAGGAGACTATCCTTAACTTTTGAAGATTTTTCAACCTGCATTCACAGATTTTGAAAAAAATGTACAGTCAGCGAGAAAATGGGCAATTTACACAAAGAGTTTTTTTGATGCCAGTCGATCGTGTTTCATCTAAGGATTAAAAGACTCTATCGGCCAACTGAGGCAAGAGTACTAGAAAAGTCAGAAAACGCAAATAACTTTGATTATACATTTCGTACGAAATCATTTTGTCATTTGTCATACTTTTTCATCATTTTGTCGAAATATCTTCAAAAGTAAGGGTAGTCTCTTAAGAACTTTTGCCTGTAGCTACAACGGTTAAAGTAGCTGCCTTTACTGCTCCATCTCAAAAATACATTTTAGCAATTTCTGACTTTTCTAGTACTCTTACCTCAGTTGGCAGGTAAAGGCAGCTACTTTAACCGTTGTAGCTACAGGCAAAAGTTCTTAAGAGACTACCCTTACTTTTGAAGATATTTCGACAAAATGATGAAAAAGTATGACAAATGACAAAATGATTTCGTACGAAATGTATAATCAAAGTTATTTGCGTTTTCTGACTTTTCTAGTACTCTTGCCTCAGTTGGCCGATAGAGCCTTTTAATCCTTAGACAAAACAGGATCGACTGGCATCAAAAAAAACTTTTTGTGTAAATTGCCCATTTTCTCGCTGACTGTACATTTTTTTCAAAATCTGTGAATACAGGTTGAAATATCTTCAAAAGTTAAGGATAGTCTCCTAAAAACGTTTTCCTGTAGCTACAACGGTTAAGGTAGCCCATACTGTCTTGTCTCAGAAATACATTTTAGCGATTTCTGACTTTTCTAGTACTCTGACCTCAGTTGGTCAGAAAGAGCCTTTTTATCCTTAGATGAAACAGGATCGATTGGCATCAAAAAAAGTTTTCGTGTAAATGGCCCATTTTCTCGCTGACTGTACATTTTTTTCAAAATCTGTGAATGCAGGTCGAAATATTTTCAAAAATTAAGGATGGTCTCCTAAGAACGTTTTCCTCTAGCTACAACGGTTAAGGTAGCTGCCCTTACTGCCCCGTCTCAAAAATTCACCCTGTATAAACAGAAAATTGGTAGAATAAATTAACTTTTATATAAGTAAGTAATTAAATAGGCATTTAGAACACTTTAATCCTATTCATATTTACTTGTAATTTTGCAAGGTTTTTTAAATCACTATCAGTCAGTCAAAAAGATGGCAACATAATTTAGCGGTCGTTAAAGCTATAGGTAGCCTTAAAGTCCATATGTATAACAGGTTAGATGGTAAGTTTTATCGTGAGTGTATGTTGATGTTTTTCTAATGATCCTAAATCAATAAATGGTATTTGTCGTTCAGATGCGTCGCGCAGCAGAGTTCAAGCGAGACAATGCGTCGCTGCTGGACGGCCTTCTGCCGGAACACGAGAAAGAAGCCTTCCTTCAACACAAGGTCGCGAACGTGATGAAGGGGCGGGACCACAAGGGACGTCGGGTGCTTATCGTCAATGTTGGAGGTAACTGCCGAAATGTTTAAACATAGAAATCTCCGTAAGTTATTTATGAGAGAGACTTTTCTAGTAGGTAGGTACTCTAACCTCAGTTGGTCCGATAGAGCCTATTAATCCTTAATATATGAAACAGGATCGATTAGCAACAGAAAAAGTTTTTGTGTAAATTGCCCATTTTCTCGCTTACTGTACATTCTTTTCAAAATCTGTGAATGCAGGTTGAAAAGGCTTTAAAAGTTAAGGATAGTCTTATAAGAACGTTTCCCTGTATCTACAACGGTGAAGGTAGCTGCCCTTACTGCCCCCTTTCAGAAATTCACCCTGTAAATAAACTTGAAATATATAATTACTTGGCACTGGCTAAATGCACAAACCGTGCGAAGCCAAAATAAAGAAGAAGAAAAAACATCCATAATGGACTGGCCTCTTAGCTCAGTTGGTAGTAGCTCTGCCTTCTGCGCTGTAGGTCGTGGGTTCGATTCCCATCCAGGACAAACATTTGTGTGATGAACATAGATGTTTGTTCTTTGTCTGGGTGTTATAAACATTATAAGTATGTATTTACAAAAAAAAGTATAAGTATTCTATCAGTTGCCCTGGTTCCCATAGTACAAGCTTTGCTTAGTTTGGGCCTAGATGGCGCTGTGTGAAATGTCTAGCAATATTAAGGCTACTCATTTCGGCACCACTGAAAACCAGCGCTCTAACAGCCTTGGCGCTGCTGGAGCAAATGCTGAGGGGTAGCCCTATTTTCTTGTCACTGTAATAGAACATTTTTGATTTGTGTGCATGTACCGTACCTATAGTGACGAAAATAAAACTTATTTCTATTTCTATATTATAATCTGTGTTGATTAGGTTCATGGGACCCGAGCAAGGTGACGGCAGACCAGCTGTTCCGACTGTTCTACCTGATCCACGTGGCGGCGACGCTCGAGCCCGAGTCCCAGGTCAAAGGCACCGTCGTCTTGATGGACTTCCACAATATGGGATGGAAACAGGTATGTGAAGATTAGGTTCTAAACAATACGTAGTCCAGTCGGTAAGCCAGAACGGAGGCACTCAGAAAGGTTATTCTACTTTTCCCCCTTGAAATTTCCCCTTAGGGGGGATTTGTGGAATATAAAAGAAAAGTGTAAAATTCTCCCTAAATACTACGACACCTAGACATAGGTCATACTAGCTTCCGCCCGCGGCTTGGCTTGCGTGGTACCCGAATAAAAAGCCTATGTCCTATTCCCGGTCATTATCTATTTATATTTTAGCCAAATTAGTTTAGTGGTTGTCGAGTTATAGAGAAACAAACACACATCTATCCGTACATCCAAAATTTCGCATTTATAAAATTAGTGTGATAGTGTGATCTATAGTAGTTGCACAGTTGCAATATGAAAAACTAGTTTACTGGAGTTTTCATTCTTAGACAGATCATAGTGAAAGTCATAAACAGTATTGTTGCATGGTCGAGATTCGAACCCACCACCTTATTGAAATCGAAGTACTATCAGTACTATCTCAATCAGCCAACACAGTTCAACCCTACACACCAAACAACTTGTAAGCAAACAGACAATCGGCCCGCGTAATTACATACTAACGCGCAATTTGTTTAGTAATTCCGCGTTCAGTGCTTTCAAACTAGCGCCTAACTATCTTCGTAAATTGTTGCGGCCAAGAAAAGCAAACAAAGGCTATTCCTGGCTCAATATTGAAGTATTATGGGTGCATCTTGTATATACGTGCCATTAACTTACAACACAATGAAAGTAGGTAAATTATATAAAATGACCTATGGCAATCATATTGCAATACTAGTTTCCATCGATGGCTTCGCTTGGTATCAATATTTAAGGTAGACTGTGCCAAGTTTTGGCCACAGCGCTTCGGTCTTATAGGCGTGAAGGAAATACAAGCTCGAAACTTTCAGATTTATTACTAGTAATTTATTTAAAATCTATAGATTAAATACTCATTTTATTCATGAACTATAATAATTACATATACGTGTTTTACAAACGTAAAATCGAAACATTTCTTAAAACATAATTCAAAAACACCTGGTATATCGCGACCTGGTATAAAATTGTACCTGCTTTAAAATTTGAACTAAGTGTGTCAATAGTTATGTATATTGCGATTATTATGATGATACCACAGACAAACAGCTGAATTCGCAATGTTACATCTTGATTACGTCAACAAACGACGATGATGACGCTAGATTTTTTGAGTTAGCTAAAATGTATTTTGCCAAAAATACAGAAAAAATCTAGTAGTACTTTGATCTATTAGAAATGAAAAATAGAAACCTTATGATATGAGATCCTGAAGTATTTAATTTAAAAAACTACCGGAACCGATAGACAAACGTTGTCCTGCCAAGAGTCCTCATTAGTTAAATAAAAAATATATGTATTTTAAGTAGGTACTTACTGGATTCAACCATATCTAAGAACAATCCAGGTAAAAGTCCCCGAAAAATGATGATATATGGTCAAGCCGTTTAGGAGTAATGGAATGACGAGCATACGTCCACCAACAATATACAGGGTGTGGCAAATTCTTGGTCACTGAAGGGTAGCTACCTTTTCTCTTGTAGTTACAAAGTTTTGTTCTTAGGAAACTTCAGTTTTATTTTGAAGAAAAAAGTAATTGCATTTTTAGATTTTTGAAAAAAAGTACAGTTAGCCTAAAAAATTACATTTGTCAAAAAAAACAAGTTGGTCTTAATCGACTCTATTTCCCACCAGAAACACTTCTCCCAAAGTAACTTATCAAATCAAATCGTAAGTTTTTGCAATAATTCAAAAAAACACATTCCACACATTTTCTATGAAATTAGTAGTTGTAAACATTATAGTGCTACTTATTCTATTTAAATTCGTAACTGCTTCGGTATGCTGGGAGGCTATTGTAAAGCCTTAGGCGCCTAAGACAGAGCCGCAAGAGAGAATAGTATGCATGGAGCATACCATTTGTACATTTGCAGCGAAGCACTTTGTTCTAAATTTAAATACGAGCTTTACAATAGCCTCCCAGCTTGCCGGAGCAGATAAGAAATTAAATTAAGAACGATCGAATAAGTAGCACTGTAATGTTTACAACTCCTAATTTCATAGAAAATGTATGGGATGTGTTTTTTTGAATTATTGCAAAAACTTACGATTTGATTTGATATGTTACTTTGGGAAAAGTGTTCCTGGTGGGAAATAGAGTCGATTAAGACCAACTTGTTTTTTTTGACAAATGTAATTTTTTAGGCTAACTGTACTTTTTTTCAAAAATCTAAAAATGCAATTATTTTTTTCTTCAAAATAAAACTGAAGTTTCCTAAGAACAAAACTTTCTAACTACAAGAGAAAAGGTAGCTACCCTTCAGTGACCAAGAATTTGCCACACCCTGTATATATATAAAAAAATATCACTGAATTACAAATGTTAAATTAAAACCACCGACATTGGTACCTCATTATCAACTAGAAAAGAGCTGAAAAGAGTATCTTTTTTTTTTTTTTTTTAAACGAAAATAGGTTCGCGTTTGACCACACTCTGCCTGATGTAAACAGTGCGGTCTAAGATGGAGCACGCTTACCTAGAAGGAACTAGGGCTTGCAAATATTCGAAAATTTTAATATTCGAATATTCGATTTTTTTTCGGGTAATATTCGAATTATTCGAATATTATTCGAATAATAGACAAAAATCTTTGTTTTTACTAAAATCACGTCTTCTTTTATTCTTTCAAGTGTTATTTGCATAAACAAAAGATTGTGTCGCCGTAACGAGACATTCGCGATTATTACACGCACAATCAACCACAAATTCTCAGTAAAATCAGTCAACAATATCTGTAATTAATATTATAAAGAGTTAAAATTTGTTTGTATGTAGGAGGTTATCTCCGAAACTACTCATCCGATTTCAAAAATGAACTTTCAGGATGAACAAAGGCTATTAAGTTATGTAGGTAGGTACCTAGCGGGCAAAGCCGACCGGAAGCTAGTCTACAATAAAATGACTATGCTGATTTTGTATGAAAGGTTGGTGCCTTCTTTTTTCGCGCAGTCATCAACCAAACAAAAATCACCTGATGCTTGGAAAAATGCAATTGTCACCATTTTGCACAAAAAGGGAGACTGCTCGAAACTGAGCAATTACAGGCCCATAAGTCTCTTATCTCAGGTGTACAAGCTATTTGCCAAGGTGGTATGCAATCAGCTCACTCGCCAGTTAGATGAGTACCAGCCCGTCGAGCAAGCCGGCTTCCGTACTGGTTATTCCACGATCGACCACATCCACCCACACCATGAAGCAGCTGATGGAGAAGAGTTCAGAATATAACCGGCTCCTGTGCTTAGCTTTCGCCGATTACGAGAAAGCATTTGACAGCGTCGAGCACTGGGCTGTGTTTAACGCTCTCTATCGCTGCCAGATTGACGCACGATACGTGCGTCAATCTGCACGATGTGCTGCGGGAGTTATACGGCACGGCAACCATGCAAGTTCGCCTTCACGACACTACCAAACCTATTAACACCAAGAGGGGAGTGCGGCAGGAAGACACAATATCACCCAAGTTCTTCACGGCGGCTCTTGAAGACGTTATGAAGATGCTTGCATGGGATCTTGCGGAATAAACATTCCGCACATCAGCCTTCCTGTCACATCTCAAGTTTGCCGATGACCTCGTATTGTTTGCCCACAACCTGGAAGATCTCCAACTCATGATCCAACAACTTTTTGATGTCTCTTTAGCCGTTGGCCTTAACATAAATATGTCCAAGACGAAGATTACGGCGAATGCTTCTGGAACCTCGAATTTTACCGTAACGGTGAAACGAGAGACTGGAGGTAGTTGACAAGTATCTTTATCTTGGGCATATTCTATCATTTGGTAAAGAGCATCAGAGTAAGGAGATCTCCAGAAGGATACAACTCGGCTGGGCCGCGTTCGGAAAACTGGCAGATGTGCTTCAGTCGAAGAAAGTTCCACAGTGCCTGAAAACTCGTCTCTTTAACCAATGTGTCTTCCCAACTTTGACTTGACGTGGACGCTTACTAAGGAGACTGTGTTCAAAGTATAAGCTACACAGAGAGCCATGGAGCGGGCCATGCTCGGCATTAAACTCCAAGAACGAATTCGTAACACCGAGATCCGGCGCCGGACTAAAGTCCAGGACGTCAGAGTTAGGGTTACGAATCTTAAATGGAATTGGGCTGGACACTCGGTTAGACGAGGTGATGGCAGGTGGCAATAGCGACAAAACACTCAAAAGAGTCTTGGGTAGCCAATTTTGATAAAAAGGTAAACTGCTTCATTAGATTTTAAAAAACAATTCTCCTGGCCCGGAATCAAACATGTAGATTAAAAAAAACTTTTTATGTAGATTTGCATTTTCCTGACAAAGCACCTCCACTGGGTTGCCGGCAAATACGCGAAAGCACTACGCAATCACGCGCGGCACTCTCTAGTGTTTCCGAATCCTATAAAAGTGGCATTTTATGCACATCAGAGTTCTGAGTTTGGTGTTATTAATTTTAATCGAATATCGAATATTCGACTTCAGTATTCGAATATTCGAACGAATTTAATATTCGAATTATTCGAATATTCGAATATTCGAATGCAAGCCCTAGAAGGAACCTATTGACTCTCGATTTGAAGACACCCAAATTATACTTTTCTGGAAATACAGACCCCGGCAAGGAGTTCCACATTTTCGCCGTGCGTATAAAAAATATAGAATCAAAGCGCTTAGTACGAACCTAGCTAAGAACCGTCTCTATCTCGTCAATTTTCTAACAAAAAAAAAACAGCATCAAAATCGGTCCATCCGTTCATGCCACAAACATTTTCGTTGGGAGTTGAAAACAATTGAAAATAAAAAATAAAAAAATGATGCTTGCAGTAATTTGTAGACAGTAGCAGACCAGACACCCAGCTCAGAATGTAACCTTGCTACTTTTGATGATGATGACATATTCTTCCCTCGTGAATTTCAATAGTAAAAAGTACCTATATAATCTATTGCGTCAAAGATAGTTACGACATCACGTTTCAATGTGACTAAACAAAAGTTCAAAAGGTCCAGCTTAGTTGTTGTTAATTGCCTATTGTTAAAGAGTAATGCACTAAAATCACAAGTTTAACTTTACTAATTGTTCAACACAAAAGCCCGTGTAAATGATTTGACCAGCTTAGCTTACTCAGCACTACAAAGTGTGATGAAAATTTCATATTTTATGACAAACTGCACGTTAATGTGAATTATGCGCAGAATGCCAACAAAGCATCATGTCGACGACCTTTACTCGTGTTGTCATAGAGATTAAAATTCCTCAGCAGCGTTTTGGCAAACGGTGCGGGCAACAGTAATTGTTTTTTCTTTAGGAAAATAGAGACGAAACAAAAGAGCTGTTTAAATTGTATTGGAATGTCGCTACTCATCTACATTCGTATTATCTACTACTAATTTCAATGAATTTCCTTGAATTTTAATTCGCTTTGTTTCGCGCGTCAGACTAAATAGAAGTTAGATGGGAAACTGAATTAATAATTACTAAAAGAAACCACCCTGACCTATACTTTTATTACTTACTTGAGTTGCAAAAATAATGCATCGAAATTTACGTAGTAATAATCTGGCTGCATTATCTCCTTTAAATAAACAATAGATAACTTTTAGATTGTGTTATCAATTGGCGCTCTTGAGATGAATGGAGTAGGTCAGTAATGTCACGCAGAGTATCATCAAAAGTTAGTTTTTTGGAGTATTTTTATTTTCTTATTGCTACGCGGTAGTAGATAAGTTTTGTAACGTGGTTGTTGTATGGGAAATTACAGTAGATGTTCTCACTCCGTGTAGTAGTGCAAGTAACAGCAGATGAAACTTGACAGCAGATTTTGTTACCTATTAAAGAATTTAAATTAATTTCTTGGGTTGTGATTTAATTTTGGTAGGGTCTTCCGAGGACACCCTCGAGGGTTTCTAGCACAAAAAATCGATTTACTGACTTATATAAAAAAAAAACTGAGGTGGTAGGTACGTGCCCGGTCAACTAGTCCTAAATAAGATTTTATTTTACGACGTTTCCAAAACTATGTTAATGATATGTTGTTTTACAATTCTCCAAAAAAAAAAAAAAACAATAAATAAGTAAGTACCTAACATGTAACTACGAAACTCGACAAATGAATATTTAAATTCAAATTACACATGGAGAAAAAGACTGCAGAAATTATATAGTCATAGTATCTGGTTCTTTCATGAAACATAGGAGCCTTCATTTAAGTATTTAAAAAAAATCTTTATCGGTTGTTGCTAAGGCAATCTAACATTTATCTGTTTTTCGATGTAGGACCCTTATTCTGAGTAGAAACCACATAATAATCTGTCAAACAGGATGATTCACCAACGAATGTTGAACAAAGTACAGGGAGCTACTCAAAGTGCAATAACACAGTGCTAGTATCACATTTACCAAACAAAGAACAAACTAAATGTTTAGCGTGTCTGTTCGTGCATTGTTACGTACCTTATCTTTGTTTAAATTCGTTTCGAAACACTTCATATATGTAATTATCTGTATTATTCAGGGACTTTTAGATGATTGGTATTTTTTTGTGTTGCAATGTGATTACGGGACCATGGGAATTGACCTTTATGTGCGTGATATATGTACATATATTTTTGCTAAAGGAAAAGCGGTCACTCCTTATTAGCTAACTTAGCCACACCAAATATTAAAGTAATACATGCTTATTATTTCTCTTTTAACGTTCTAGAAACTTATAATGATTTCTTTGTTTCTAACGCAACTATCATTCAGATATACATAATCTTCAGAGCTTATCTTTTCAATAAACCTTTGTTCTAATATTAGTTCTTTACATTGTATGTACTTAATCATTATCTATATCTTAAGATTAAGAAATTTTAAGTCAATGACATTAATTACGCAACGATATAAATATATTTGTAAGTAATTTTCCTAGCAACAATGCTTTCACAGATTATACATAATCTTCACGTGCTATCATAAATCATGACCAGGTGAATTACAACGTCATCTACTAAATACAAAGATCTTTAATTTATAGAACAAATTAAAAAAAACTTTTGTTTTTTTTTGAAAAAGTCTGAAGTGTTTTACAAAGATATTCGTACTTAGATAATACTGTTGAGTTAAAATCGAAAGAACCATCACAAACAGTTGTTACAAATGAAAATAAATAAGTACCTACTTAATAATAATCAATAACTTTCAACTTGTTCAAAACAACAACAAAAAAGAAATACCTACCTACGTAAGAAGATAACATTTGCGAAACAAATGAGTGAATGCTAAACACGTTATTTTATTGGTATTCGATGATACCGGTATCATTACCAACGTGCTCATTTCATTGTCACTGCCGAGTAAAGTCACACAACAGATTAATACGTAAAGTGCTAGTGCTTCAGGTGGAAATAAGGTTGTAGTTTCCAAATCTGCATATACTTCTATATAATAAAGCGGAAGAGTTTGTTTGTTTGAATGCGCTAATCACAGCGCTAATAATCTGTAACTACCAGTCGATTTGAAAAATCTTTCTGTACCTATTTGATAACTTATTTCTTAAGGAAGGGTTTAGATCGGCCATTCAATACTTAATTAAATGGCGGGTGAAACCACCGGGCATATCTAGTAGTTTATAAGCTACGCACTAGGAGGTACATAATTACTGAACTAGAAAAAGAAAGACGGAACATAACTTGAACAGTCCTTTTGATGGATTCATTTGCCAAAGACACACACGGCCACAATACTTTCTGTTCATCAGTAATTCTAGTCTTTTTCGATATCATGATCTCAGAGGAAAATGTAGACTAAGATCTATTAATTCAGGGTCCGACCGTAGAATATAGAATACTTAGTACGTTCAAGGAGCATCACGTCGCCGCCGGTCACTTCCCGTCCGAGGTGATCGAACCATATTGTAGATTCTAAAGACGTATAAAATCTCTTTCTAAGAGCATTGTTTTTGTTTTCTTACTTATCTTCTTTATTATCTTACTCCTAAACAAATTCCATCATCTTATTAAAGCTGTGTGTGCAATGCGTCGGATTCGGAGCGTACGGATTGTCAGATTTCTATGGAATTTCTGCACTAGAGAGCGGTATTTCTGCCGATGATGTCATCCGCAGCGAACGCGCCATTCGGATCCCGATCGCTTTGATTTCTGACGTGTTGTGTATTGCCAATGCCGATGCAAAATCCGAAAGCAGTGGACACACCCTATCGGCATTTTGTAAATAGAAATACTAACGCTGCGTACGCTCCGATACCGACACAGTGGACGCACAGCTTAAAAGATTTGGGATGGTACGAATTGACTAGCTTTGATAATAGTCTTAAGACATTCAAAAAGCTTTCTTAAATATAAGGGTCATACATAACCACTATCGATTATTGTTGTTGATTTTGCAATACTCATAACTACTTATCCAGCGACGGGCATAATACATCTTAGTAGGTAGAATAATATAGAAAATGCAAAGAAGTTTGTCATGAGTGCTACACTGACTGGTAGAATAGACTTGACTTTCACTGTCGGGAACGGCGGATACTGATGATTGATGATATTGGTTGGATATTGGAAAATAAAATGAAAGGCCCTATAAAACCTGTAAGTGGTTTTCTACTGTAAACGACGTTTGTTTGCGATTACGATAACTGCTCAAAATGCTCAAATCATAATGTGTTTTTAAGTTGCAATAAGTAAACGTTTTCTAAATCTTTTTTCTAGAATATTTGATTTAAGAGGTTAATAACACTTGAAATACCATTGTACACGATAATCATAGGATGTGCGAACTCTTATCGCTTTAGTTTAAACTCCTTATTAGGTGCTTATTACTTTGTGTATCTTAAGATCAATATTTTACATCCGCTTGCTTTACCTGGAGGAAGTGGGTTTTCCTCAGTGATAAGGAAAACTTCTCAGGGTGCCACACACGGAAAAAAATCGATTGATGATACAATTACTTATTCATGAATTTGAATGAACATGGCTATTTGTAAAACAAAGTTCGGATCCTTATTACATCCTTTAATTAGAGGCTGAATATTGGGACTTTTACCAAAGCCACACACAAAATAATATTGTAAATTGGATTAATAATGCATGTAAGTAAGTGGTTGCTGTGATCATGGCACATGTTTTTTATCTTATTCACACTCATCACATTCTTCGCTCGCTGGTTTAGGGTACTTTTGATCTGGCCCTTTTCCAAAATGCCATCCTTTTTGTCCAATACTACGTTCGCTTAGGTTTTTCCCTTCAATCAGGTCCATGTCATACATATGGTTACACAACTAATTTATACATATGAATGATAGTTTTACCCTCATTCTATGTGTATCACATTTTTGAGTAATGCCCTCAGAAGGTCCATCAGTCTAAGTATACTCTGTTCCTTAACTTGATCTTTACCTCGACCTCGGTGGTCAGCCGCAACTAGGCCGTGCCTTACCTGCACAAGTGGTGCAAACCGTTCATGTGTTACATCGCATGTAACCATTTTCAGTGAACAAATTCGGTCATGCTAACTTTACTTCATACAATCACGAAATTGTTAACCTTAGAATAGTTAATGGGGTGCAATTGTGCTAAGGTTTTCGTATTTGTCCTATTGTTCGGAGTTAGCGGATAGTTTTTTCTAATTGGAATTACTTTAGAATCTTTTGTTTTTCTGGAGAACAGTTTTGCTATTGATTAATTCCAAAGATTGCAGCTCACTCATCACAGTCCGATCAACCCGGAACATCTTTCTTTATGTCAATAGCTTTACATAGGTATGTATACTATGTATTGCCAATTTTCATTTTTTAAACGTCTCTATCATACGTGGTACGGTTCACTTATTTTACGGTTCAAACTTTCGAATAAACGCATGATTGTATTTTCCAGTCCAGTGGACTTTCTCAATCAAAAATATCGCTTAAAGTTAATTTTTGTTCTATTTGCCGTCATACTATTGTAATCATACTATCGTGCATTCATATTTATAGTTCAATTCACTGAAATTGATACAATAACAGGCAGGTGTAGGTATAAGCAATCTAAGGGATGATAGAGCGCGTGTTCTTTTGTCCTCGTGGCTTTTTTGCTTTGTAATGTACTAAGTACCTACCTAGTAAGTATGACATGCATGCATCGTTCACGTTGGCTTAATTTCGTCTTATCTGTAAGCTTAAAAAGATTTTGTTCAATAAGCAATTATAAGTCGACTATCTGTGCAACAATATTAAAGGAAGTACTTAGGTATGATGCTAAGTTGTTTTTTCCAGCAATGTCAACAGCAAACATAATATTATGTACATGATAAAATAATTCATAGAAGAATAATACCTACATAATATGTGGCAATCGTAGACAATATTGCAACATGTCACGTATGGAAAAATGTGAGAATGTACCAAATGTTTTGGGACATTCCTCTAACTACCCTCCATAGACATCTTCAAAGGATCTATAAATGCCTACAAAAATCTGAAATATCTCACCGCACCTTGTCACAGTCGTGATCAGATTACATTATTTTTACATTACATAGACAATATTTCAATTTTTTTTATCAAAGTTGATTTGCTTCTTATTTCTAAGTATTACTGTCTCTTCCACAGACGATGGGTCTGACTCCCAGCTTCTCCAAGCGTCTGCTGACGTTCATCCAAGACGCTATGCCTCTGCGTCTGAAGGAGGTGCACTTCGTCAAACAACCCATGGTCTTCAACGTCGTCTGGAACATGTTCAAGCCTTTCATCAGGGAAAAGCTAAAGAACAGAGTAAGTAGAAGTTCTATATCTACTGTAGTTTCTACTGTTTTCTCTCTTTCTGTACTCGCAGCGTGATAGGATCAGCAACATTGAACTCTCTCTAAATTGCTATACTTACAAGTAAGATCGATAAAAATGAGATATTTTAAAGGAGAGTAGGTAAAAGCAGTTAGGGTAGTATTTAATCCTATTACCAGAAACTATATTAAGTAGATAATAATAATATGGTTATTTGTATTAAAATGCACCTTTGACAGACGCACTTTTTAATAAGCGCACTTTCGCGCACGGCGAAATGCACTATCAAACCTTGCTTATGGTATAAATCTTATAGATAGTAGAGTCAAAGTTTACGATCCAAATGACCGCGATTTATACTGTTCTAAACAAATATGTCTTAGTTATAATGCACTTATGTCTCACTTACAAATACATTTTGCATGTCTTGTTCCGGGAACTAAAACCAGTTTAGTCTAACGGATTGCCTATTCGCTACTGTAGCGCCATCTAGTGACATCGATAGCCCAGACTTTATCACTTCAAATGCCTTGTGGAAATATTCTAGCAAGTAGAACGTATTGCCGAAAGTATGCCAACAATGAGTTCAATAACCTTTTTGACGAAACTGACGAGACTGGCACTGTGTCAAATTGTCTGTGGTTGGGGTTATCCTTTGTCGAGTCATCAAATCGTCATACTTACCTACTACTACTATGTTGAATAATGCGTTGTTAATTCAACCCCAAATGCTATCGGGGCTAGGTGCAGGTTCGTGTCCCACGGTGGAATTTATTTCCATGGTCTGTAGTTATTTTTTCCGGGTTTATCGTTCCTTGCTCCTGTTTTATATACACTTTAATACGAGTTTTAAAATGGTGAAGGAAAACATCGTGAGGAAAACCGCGGCTTAATCCTGCCTACACCTACTCCAATCACAATACTACAATACAATAATACAATGTCATAGCACGTCATAGGCACTACAAATCATCCAGTAAAGATTTAAAGGCCTGAATTTATCATTCCATGATCTGGGAATGCCAGTATCTAATCAGCATTGCGGTTAACACTTCTCAGAATGCATCCGATTCTATGATTTCCTTCGGAAAGTTGAGGTTTTTCAGCGAAGAAACCTTCCGTCACTTCGGAATACATTCCGAGCAGTGTGAATCGCCCTGCTGGACCATGTTTTTGCGACTTTGGTAACGACTTTATAATCTTTCTTATTTTATAAAATATCACCAACATTGCGGTTTTCACAAAGGATTATTATGGATGCAGAAAAACTTGTTTCTATGTGAGCGTTAGCGTAATACGGAAATGTTGTTCTAAGAAAATGAAGCAACAAATGCCTCCTAGGCCAACATACATAGGGTATATTCATAGGTTGCAAGTATTTTAAATAAGGTTTTTTTAAATCAAATTATACATAGTAGAGTTCTTGCGTACCTCAGTGTTACACTTCGCTTGGTTTTATGAAATCGCGGTGTTATTTGCCAAATCACATTTTTTGAAATCGCGGAAATATGAATTCGGGGCTAAATCGCAATGTTATGGAAGGAAAGTAAGGTCATTTCATATTCTTGCCGTATATGATGGTCTAGTTTTATATTATGGGTGCAAAACACGTATCTTTTCACAGTAAGTTTATGACGAACTCGCCCTCCACTTGACCGTCAAAAAAGGATGTAGGTTGTATAAGCAAGTTCCTGAACAAAGTATCAAACAAAAGCGATGCTTTAATTTTTTAAATGCTCTGTCAATCAATCATTGCCACGCTCTTCATAATCATATTTAGACCCTATTTCCCCTATACACCGTTAATTCTGGGTCAGTTTAAAGCCAGCACCCACTGCTTGTATTGCTTAATCGTATTCGTGTCGTTGGTTTAGTTTTTGAATTTGATAAGTATTTCATACGAAACTAAATAGTTGAAAAGATTAACAAAAGTGAGGAAATCACTTGGTAAGGTGTCGTAGGCGCGCAGAGCTAATGACCTAGGTATGTATGTATGACTACGACGCAGCATAGACTCTACGCCGTAGCAACAGCTGAGCACAGAGCACGTATCTCCGTGATTTATCCTGCCTATGTTTCGTGATATTATTAATTGCAAAAAAATAGATCTCATTTTTATTATTATTTTTGAGTAAGGTTATCGATATAGATTACGTAGGCGCCGGCTTTAAACTGACCAAAAATAAACGGTGTATATGATACAAAATCAAGCAACAAAAAATATAAAACGAAATAGTCCCGAACAAATCCTCGTCAAGCTTTTACGTCATGATAAAAATTCCGACTACCCTACATTTTAAACTCTTCTTCCAGATCTTCTTCCACGGCTCAAAGATGCCGTCCCTTCACAAGCACCTAGCCCCGTCCCACCTGCCGGCCGACTACGGCGGAGAGCTTCCCGCGATCGACTACACCGGCGCCGAGTGGTATCCCGTCATCAACGAGATACAACCGCACATCACCAACTGGAACAGCTATGGGTTCGCTAAGAATACGTAGACTAGAATAGCAAATATAGTTAATATAGAATAGTGTAGTTATGTAGAGTAGTCAAGGATATGGATGTCAATGTCAAAAAATATTCAGTAGAACCTCTGGGGGTCTAAAGTGAAACAACAAATGTTTCTTAAATGCTTCATTTATGAAGCATATTTCAAAACACCTTTTTTGACAGTTCTTTAAAGAATCCATTTTACCCAATACTGTCAAAAACGGTTTTTTTATTTTGTTAATGAAGCATTTATGAAGCATATTATGAAACATCTGATGTTTCATCAAAAGTGGCCACTTTGAGTACCCTGATCACGTTGAAAAGTCTTAAGAGCTAGATACACCTGTTCTTTCGCGACCAACCGTGAAGAACCAGGGAAACAAACGCGGTTTGGGATCCTTTTCGGTGATCCATCCTCAAATCTAAATAGTCAAGCTCCAGTGGGAGCCTATCGAACAAAGTAAGGATGTTGCACAGCTGTGTGTTGCTAGTATGTTTTTGTTATTTATAACGCCCATTTGATCCAACAAGACACAAAACTAGGCCGTCTTTTACCGGGCTGTCTGACCCGTCACCGAGGTTATGTTTATTGCGCGAGATAGTGATATTCTTTATAAATGCATTGCTCATAGACCGCTGGATAGATTTTGATGAATTAAAGACTCTAGCTAGGTAATCCATCTAGGATACAATTTTGATAAAAATAACAAAAACATAGAAGCGATGGGACAAGCTTTATGTAGGCAGTTTTTTTGACTTTGGCTCAAAGGGAATATCTTGTTTGGTCTAAATTGAATAATTTTATTGCATGTTCAAGTATTTTATAAGTGTTGTTTTTTTACGAGAAACGTCTCGTATCAGTCGAATTCAACATCGAACAACATCAACTCAATTGAAACTATGATATACACTACGTTGAGTTGTGTTATATCACTTGGTAACAGTAACATAATTCTTGGCCTAGTTGAGTTGAACTTTTCATTTGAGACTTGCTTCACTGGTGCAAGAAGACTTTGAATATAAAATGAGATTAGACAATTCAGAATAAATATGTAAAAAAATATGAAGCTTTGAAGTAAAAGTGAGAGTGTGTGTTTAATTAATATACTATCTGTCCATTTACAAAAATTCTCCTTACATCAAATCTAGGCATCTTAAAATATCCGAAGGCAATTTTGTAATATAGAAACATGTAAGGTATAGTTTTCTAAATTGTCTGTGTTATTTTGGTTATGAATGAATTGTAAATTGAATCCAAGTTTGGTGTTTTGGTACAACTTCAATACGCATTTTTGTATATAAATGTGTTTAGACAATTACCTTTCGTTAATGGTTTAAGTCTTTAGAGTACCTTATTACAGCATTTCCGTAGATCTTACGTAAATCGTGGTTCGTTGATTATGATTATGTTGGGTATTTTTATAAAACAAAGATAAAAGTCCTCGTTTAGACCAGAGGGCCTAGCCAACTGGCAATCGCTATGAAGCGATTTGATTTCTATAATTCGCTAACACTCGAACGTGACGTTTCATTGGTCGAACGTAAGGTCACGTGGTCTTCGTTTCATTTATCCACCAATGAAACATCAGCGATAGTAAGCGAAGCGAAGCGAATTGTAGAAATAGAATCGATTGATGCCGCTTGGCTAGAGGCCCAGGTGTTAAACTTCCTTTTTGTAACAGCATGTTGCTTTAATCTCTAGTTTTAATCTGGTCTAACCCAGGACTATTTTTAGTTTTCATTAATTATGAAATATGTAATAATAAAGCTGATCATGTTTAGTTGGGGTTACATTTGATAAACATTATTTAGTTTTTATACAAAGAGAATATGTGAGCGAATTTCATGACATGTTTGTAAGAATGGTTCATCAGGCGGACTGTAGTTGGGTGTTTATTTATATAGCTCATAAGTAAAACTGTATGCATGAATACGACTTAGACATAGAACTCGCATGCGGTACTGAGGCTGTGAAAGTGAGTACTGTGCCAGTTCTTAACCATATATTTACCAAATGTAGATAGGTAGTTTTATGTATTATAAGTAACCGTTTTTATAAAATGAGTTAGATGCTCTACTAGCGGGCTGTAAGTGTAATGATAGAGCACTGATGGAACGGTTTGAACCACTTATGTTTTAGTCTAGACTGTGGAATCGGTCACGCGAACTTTGAGAGTTAAATTGGGTCCAGAATCCACTCATTAAATAACCAGGTAGCCAGTCTGTGTATTAAATATCTAACTTAACTGGTGTTTTTAAACCATATTCAAGAATCAGTAAAACTGAATATTTCTAAAGATGTTATTAAATGCATTGTTTTTTGCATGTTGATGGTGATATTTTACTATGAATGGTGCTATTTGTGATATTTTTAAAATGAATCAGTCGATACTTGAAGACAACGACATATTGAAACAAGCAAAGGAGTTTAAGAAATCATCAATTTAACTACGAAAATTCCTAAAAGTATAGATAACTAGTGTTTACGTCATTTTTATACTCCGTCAGCCCCAATATATTTGGCTGGTTATTAAGGCTGAGTTGAATTTAAATAACTGTGAGAGATTTCTATTTTTCTGTAGAAAAATACTTCATCTGCAGTTATACTCTGGTTGATACTGTCAGGGCTGTAAAAATAAAAAAAAATTGCTAGAAAGCTAAGTAAATGATTTTAGGTGCAAATGCAAACCCTTTTAGCCAGTGTTCTATATATGATTTATGATTAATTTACATAATCTTGTGATGACAATGTGCCTTGCTCATGGGAAATACATTCCAAACCTGTGTGTGTGTATAGGTGTCCTTAACGTTTGTGTAAAATTTATTACGTAGTCTTAACAAAACGCAACAAACCTGATTTGCTCAAATTAAGATATTGGAATAATTCCTATTATGGTTATGTATTTCTATTGAAATTGAAATAAAGGATGTAAATTATGCTGTTTTTTATTTTGTTCGACATCGGTGCATGAGTCTGACTTGCAGTTGGCCTGTTTCGGTAAACATTTTATAAACATGTAGGTACTTATAAATTTAGTTTTATTGTTTTGTTTTACTTGTACTTAGTTTATTTAAGTGGAATTAGTTCGTTGCAAACAAAGTTTCTACCTGTTAGGATATTGTTGTAAAGGGCTTTGATTTTTTTCTCACCGTAGCAATTCTCGTAGCGAGTGCTACGACGCGACGCCAAGTGTCGGTATGTATCCTAAAAAAAACATTTTACTTAGCTACATGATTATGAAAATCTATAAATATTTCAATTAGGTAGTAGCTTTTCGTAGAGAATGTTATGTGGAATTCGAGTAAGTAGTGTGCTCCTTTGAAAAGGCTCTCAGCAATTCACTGTCTTATAACTTTGCTGCATGTAAACCGGCCGTTTATGTACGCCTGTGAACTCTAGGCTTTATATATAAGTACCTACCTCTGGTACTTACCATGGAAAGGAGTGTTACCGTTAAGATGAGCGCGCGTCGGACAGTTTATTAAGCTCTCTAGTGGCAACAACATGTCAGGCAGATTTTGATTTTATTGAGTTTTAATCGTTTTAATCCATATTGATAATCAGTGCGATTTATCTTTCCAAAAGATAAAACATCAATTGAATATTTTAAAAGTATTTTTTCAGTGTATTCAATCAAGAAACAAGAAAAAGCATAAGACTAAAAATTTAATATTTGTGTGTAAAGATTGGAAGTGCGACTTTCTAAAACAGTGATTGTAACAATATCTAAATAATATCTTGCCAAGATTCTGTGATATATACATAAATACGTTTATAAATATAAAAATATTTCTAAAAACTTAAAATGCAGATGCAAATAGATAATGATGGAGTACCATTTGTTATGTGGGGTGAAAACAAAATCCAGTTGGAAACGAAGCCAGTCTCTGATAAAAATGCGATAGAGAAGGCTGCGGAGGAACTGCGAGAAACACCGGAGGTGGCCAAGCAAGCGCTCGCCGAGTTGCGACAGCTTTTGAAAGGTATTCAACGATATAATAGTTCAATGAACCAAAGTTTATGGCAATTTAGACGATTGGGTCAGAATTTGGGTTTTGTTGCGCTAAAGGTTGTAAATATTTAAAACTATTACTTAAGTATTTATAAATTCCGTAAATATGCTCATAAGGGTAGATAAGGGAGAGTCCAAACGCACAAATGGCGTATTGCCCATTTTGTACCTATTCCAGATAACAGGTTAGGCCGTCTATTAGAATACTTACTGGTTTCCGATTTCATTGTTCTTAAGTAGGTACATGTGTATCCTTTATCTTTTAAAAATCGACTTCTGATTTATTTAAGTTAATTCTTTTAATCAAAGACACAAACGTCTAAGCTTGTCCAGTTTATAAACCTTTGTACCTACAAATCATAAGGATTACCTACTTATAAAATATATAACATAATCCTTAACAATTTTGGCTAACCTTTAGGAGAGAGCCTTATAGACCAAGTATTATATATCAATTTCGAATTTTCGTTCTATTCTGTTGATAGAAATTGGTGAATGCTTAGTTAACATTTAAAAAAATACTCTCGTTTAGATCTTGTTATACACATTATACTAGCTTTTACCTTCAAGGTTACCATTCTTTATAATTTCACGCTAGAATTATGCAGCGGAAATCATTATATGACTTTTAACAACCTGTTGTGATTTGTAATAATACACTCAGTTACTAATCTAATCGGTAGTTGTGTTTTGTACTACGACTAGGTCTTCACGTAAAGTAATAAGAAAGGTCAGGTATCCTTCGATTTTTTTTTATTTTCTAACGTATAATGATTCTGTGTAAACTCTACTATTAAATAAATCATCTATCAATGTATTTCAAATTTATTTTTAAGTACCTAGGCAGGCAATCCTTTCGTTTATGGCTGTCTGTGGTTTAAATTCTCTTTGTCATGACTGGTTGATGAAATCAAAACTCTGATGCAATGTATACTTTCTCGTTTCAGGTGAAACAGATCTACACATTCCAGTTGATTGCGACGATTTCCTTATAAAGTTTTTGAGACCGTGCAAGTTTTACGCTGAGAGTGCTTTCAAAAGGGTATGTTGTGAACAAAGACCTTAGGTATACGTTGTGTTACATGTTACACCTTTTGACGACCTCTGTGGCGCAGTGGGTGAAGGCCCTTCTGTGACGCAGGAGGTTGCAGGTTCGATCCCCGCCGCGGAACAAATGTTTGTATGATCTGCAAATATTTTTCTCGGGTCGGGGTGTTTTCTATGTAAGTATATTATGTATGTATTTACAAAAAAAAATGTATTTAAGTAGTAGGTATATCAGTCATGTGGTTCCCATAACACAAGCTCTGCTTAGCTTGGGGCTGCATGATGCTGTGTGAAATGTCCAGCATTATTTATGAAAATGTACTGAATGTATGAACCAGTCGTGTGTGTCGTATTTTACGCTTATGACACCGTGTAGGTATGGGCAGCAGCATCTAAATTTTCTGACCTCTTAGTTTTTGTTACTTATCAAAACAAGAAACGGCAAGAATAAAAAACAAGTTTTTTGTACCTACTTATGTTTTTATACGAAAATACTTACGCTAATGATTCGCACGTGTAGAACTATAGGTATTGGGAAGAAAAATTAGCCACAAATTATAAAAAGGCTGTAGCTCTACCTGCAAGTTTACATATATTTTTCCAAGTAGAGTGTGATTTTAGTCACTACCTACTTGATTCCAATTAGAATATTTAGTATTTTTACAAGTCTTTGGATCAAACCGGTTATTTCAATGACTCTCAAAGGCATTATATGTATTTACTATGAAATTGAATTTTGCTCATAATTTTTAAATACTTAAACGACCTTTGCTCAGTTTTGGATCGCAGATCCACTTTGTACCTACTTTAAAGGTTGTAGCTGACATGTCAACTCCGCACCCGCACCGCACCGCATCGCTTTCTGCGGTGAGGTATTCTTTGCAAGGAATTCTATGCACCGACGCTCACTACGGCAACTCCGTAGCGTCACCGGACAGTCGCATCGCAAGCAGTCAAGGAGTTGATGTAGTGAGCGTCGGTCCATATAATTCCTTGCAAAGTATACCTAACCGCACAAGGCGACATGTTCATAATGCATATGGTTCATAATGCATAGTTTTATTCTAGATACAATTATACTACAAGTTCAGAAGTTCCCATGCTGAGTACTGCCGGAACCTTCTCCCGTCAGCCACTAAGAATACCTTCGAGCACTCCGTGGTCTCTATCTTGTCTCCAAGGGATCAACACGGGAGACGCATACTACTTGTAGAAGCTGGAGGTAAGCCCCTTATTCATTTTAACATAAAGCGAAAAAAATAAATTCTACTGCACTTTAAATTAGATATGAAAGTAATAAGAAATTTCATTTGTTAGAATGAAAGTGCAGTACAGTATTTTTTTGTTCTAAGTATCTTGTGGTTTTCATAATGACAAACTGATTAGATCAGCATGTGCTTTATTTTATGCGGATTCAAGTTCCGATTTTATTTTGTGCACCTTATACTAAATTATAATACTAAGGTAGCAGACTAGCATATAACCCACCTAAGTAAGCGGTTACCGTTGCCTATGGACGCCTGTGACACCAGAGGAGTCACACTCGCGCTGCTGACCCTTTAAACGAGGAATCACTGCGCCGACAACACAATGGACAAGACTGGTCTAGCAGTTGTCACCATAGTGCTTCCTTGCAGGGCTTGCAAAGCTCTGGCAACATTACTCACCGCAGGAACACAACACCATTCGAGAAGAATGATGTTATGTGGCTGCTATATTCTGTATTATTCATTTATCAACCTCCTTCAGATCTTCGGTGATTTCAACTGCAGATCATTTTCTATCAATTATGAATTGTTCGCTAAATAATATTGCAAATGCTACAGATAGATAAATAAAGCGGATTCTATACCTAGTCGATTAGTTTAAGTCAAGGCAACTTAGGAATTTAACAATGGAAGTGGCTGGTTACATCATAAATGTAGACATAGATAGAACTAGATTGATCATTGAATGAATTGCCATTCACCTTGATTTAAGAATTCAGCTTGATTTTCTAATTATTTTGCATAGAAGCACTAAATTATTTAAAGAGAGGTCATTGAAATGATATATTGGTGGAGGTACATCCCTACAAATTTAGGTTTATCCTTCAAGTTTTCTTATAGTCATGTCGATGACCTTTCGGTTGATGATCTTTTGGTTGCATTAAATTAAAAGCATATAATAAATAATAGTACAAGTAGCTATAACCATATTTTTATTTGCTCAATTAGATTGGACCGGACGCGACTCCTGGACTTTGTTTTATGTAAGAATATAAGTTAGTAGGTAGTAATTGTTAAGATAGAATGATATTGTTTTATTAATTACGTACATATTCTGTTAATTTTCATGCACTCAATACTATAAGAAAATAATGATAGTTCAGCTAAAAGTCCTTTGTTCTATTAACAGCATGTTGTAAGTAAAAAAAGTTACCTAGAGCAATATTAATATACTTACCTACCTACTGTGTAATGAGTTTGTGGTTGCAGCTAATTGACAATGAGCACGATCTAAGCAATAGACAATTCTGTACATAATAATGATAACTTTGTATGCTCAGCAGTTTGATAAAACAAAATTAGTATCTTTTCTGATTGTGTCAAAGTTTAAATTCCTTAGATGCGAAGCAACAGTTCAGTCGAGAGTTAATTGGAGCGTATCAATAAACGTGATCTCAGTAGAATTCCATGAGTAAGCACTTATATTGTCAGCGGTCCGTGTCTGAGAAATGTATTTTACTAAAACAGGTCTTATTCAGGTTTATATGAGTAGCGGTTCTGTCGGCTCTCTATAGCCTCGATGATATTTACACTTGCTTAGAAAGTCTGGTTCAGCTGCAGAGGTTTATTAGTTACGGCTAGATCTTATTAAAAAAAATATTCTTAGTGCTCGATTCATCATTTCTTAAGTAATAGTCATAACTACTCCGAGAAAATAAAGAAAAAACGTTGATGGGAGATTTAGAGCCATTAAATACGTATCACGCTACTGCGCTCTCACGAAGTTATTTGCACAGAACTATTAGTATCTAAGTGTTAAAAAAAGCATAACAATAACCATTTTTCGTATTATTTTATGGAAGGCCTATTCAAATAAGAGTTTTATGATTTTCAGAGCGATGGAACCCTCGTGATGTTCCCTTGAAAGACGTGTTCCGTGGGACCCAAATGGGCCTGGAAGGAGCAATCAAAGAGCCAAAGACTCAAATCAATGGCGTCATCGCTATCTTCGATATGAAGGGACTATCTTTCAGTCAAGTAATGCAGTTCACGCCGTCTTACGCCAGGATGGTCATTGAATGGATTCAGGTAAATTACCCTTGTCCTTTGTAGAAACAAAGAAGAAACTTCTTATGGGCGTCGTCTTTTTACCCGACTGCGCAAAGCAAAGGAAGGGTAATGTGTTTATCAGTCTATGTATGTTTGTTTGGATGTTTCTATGTGGCACTCTAGAGGCCAAACGCGTGGACCGATTTTGATAATTCTTACGTCAATCGATTCGTCTCAACCTTGGGAGTGCTACTAAAGACATGACAGTAAACAAAATTCACCAGTGCCACAACCAGACGCCATATTGTCAAATTAAAAAAAACCAAAATCGTTACACTATATCAAGTGGGGTATCGTTGAATAGGTATTTCAAAAGCAACTTTAGGTTTCTTTTACCATTTTTCATTTTAAGTAATAGCTTAGGAAAAATAACGGTTTAAAGTTGATTAATAATTATTCTCGCTATGGATGTTTCTATGTGGCACTCTAGAGGCCAAACGCGTGGACCGATTTTGATGATTCTTACGTCAATCGATTTGTCTCAACTTTGGGAGTGTCACTAAAGATATGACAGTAATCAAAATTCACCAGGGCTACAACCAGACGCCATATTGTCAAAATTAAAAGAATCAAAATCGTCACACTATACCTATCAAGTGGGGTATCGTTGAATAGGTATTTTAAAATCAACTTTATCATAACTAAAAAGTGTTAAGTAAAAAAATATTTTAAAAAACAAAAACCCGACTGCGTCAAAACTAAAAAGAAAAAAACAAGCCTGCAAAGAATTACTCACAGTCGGGACCCATAACATTAGGAAGATTTGATTGGTAATAAAATGAATGGGTACCAACTGTGAGTAATTCTTTGCAGGCTTGTTTTTTTCTTTTTAGTTTTGACGCAGTCGGGTTTTTGTTTTTTTAAAATATTTTTTTATTTAAGTCTATTTTCGTGAGATATTTAGAATTTTAGAGATATATTATAATGCAGCCCTTTCTTTCTGGCAAGTTTATGTATTAAAACAGTAAAAGTCAGCTTTTGTATTTTTTACCTGGCCTACTCAATCTAAAAACTTTACTAGGCAACACAGCGTCCCATGTGTAGGCGTAGTTTTCCTCCTCGGCGCTGTACGCAAAATACCATAAACCTGCATAAGATTAACTTTTGAAATAGTCCAAGGTCCAAGATATCTGTACTTACCTTTATTTGAGCACAGCTGGCCTCGAAATACGATTGAAGTCCACACAGCAGCTAAACGCGATCAATCATTTTTCAGACTAAAGACGGAAATAAATAGAAAAGAACTTTATTTTACACAATGATAATTTGTATAAGTATACCTACGGGATTTATCGCGTACCTTTTATTTTATTTTAATTATTATAGTACCTAGGTACTTAAAATAGAATTGTTTGGTAAGTTCATGCTGTACTGGCTAGCTAGACTTTTACAAATAAACCTTTGTCACGTTTCAGACACCCACAAAATATCTGAATTCCTCGTCTTATCTTAGTTTCTATCATTTTATTTCAGGACTGCGTGCCAATCCGTCTGAAAGCCGTCCACATCGTAAACCAGCCATACATCTTCAATATGCTATTCGCACTCTTCAAGCCGTTCATGAAAGAAAAGCTTCGTTCCCGCATCCACTTTCACGGGTCTAATAAGGAGAGTTTGCTGGCTCACATCGACGCTAAGGCGCTCAGGAAACGACATGGTGGCTTGCTGCCCGAACCAGAGATACCTGGAGAGATTCTATGGAAAATGCTGTGTCATTACGAGGAAGACTACAAATGTGAGTAGAATCCTTATAACATTTTCCTATTTATTAACGGGACTTAAGGCTGATTTTTCAATCGATAAATAACTTTTATCTGAGCAATAAATATGGCGTTATGACATATTTTCAATACAATATCTGTCAAATCGCATATTTATTGCCTCAGATAAAAGTTATCTAGGTATTGAAAAATCAGCCCTTAATCGCGTTATGAAATCATTTTATTTACCTCGACGTTTCGGCGACATTACAGTCAATAATTTAAAAATGTGTTCAAGTCGCGAAAGTTTAAAATATGTAACATTTTCCTTCTTCCTTTCTTTGAGTATTTCTATCGCATGAACAAGTTCATCTATGATAGCCAATTTAGATCAGCTTAGCTTAACTTCATACTCTCTTTCAGCGCTTTTGGTGTAGTTGGTGTAGTTTTGCCTAGTTATTGTTACCATAAAATAATTGGATGAGTGACCCAGTAGTGGCATTAGCAACTGAGAGCTTCCGTGCCTTTAAAGAACATTTTAAATTGTTGATCCCCATTATAAAGTCGTTAATCCATGATAGTAGAAGAGTTAAAAACTCTGTCGTCAAAGTTGATCATTTGCTTGTAGATAACAGTTACTTATATCTACCTATAAGGTTATTTTGTTTAATGAGTTGTCTCCAGTGAACGCATATAAACGTTCGTTGTTTATATGCGTTCACTGGTTGTCTCTCAAGATTCTTGTGCCATTTTGATAGCTTTTGGTGGAAACATTATACCTCTATATAATCTTTATAATCTAATTCAGTGCACAACATACTTAGTACGGAGTCAATTGTATTTATACCTAAAACAAAATAGATGGAATAGATAATGTACTTGATGACTTGCAATTTGAGTTACGTCTATTCTATGTCATTTAAACTGATCACAACACAAGAAAATAACCTTTGAGCAGCAATAAAATAATAAACGTGATTAGATTCAAAATCACCTATTTACCATCTCACAGCGCCGGCGTAATATGTCATTCTGACGACCGACACCATCTCTTTTGGTATGCAGCTTTCGTACTATTAATTAATGTATTTATCGATCGAGTGATTAGCAATTATGTTAACTACATAATTGCTCATCACTCGATCGATGTCGTTATGAAATTTCATTGTATATTTGACCGCGTGTAAAGCAATGCCTACAGTTACTTCCAATGTTGGTATTTACTTGCAAAGCAAAGATGCTGCTGAAATGATAGTGGGCAAACTTCACCCAGCACCGCCAGCAATGTAATTAATATTACTCGAAAGACCTAACAAAACTAAGCATTTTTTACTATCGACGCATTAAAATCTATCCCGGGGGTCACTAGATAAATCCATGTTTGTACCTACCTAACCTAAGTAGTAGGTACTAGATTGTATGACAACGGGGCAAAATATAATTTGTTTCGACGAGAGTGCTATTTTGAATACAGAATGGAGCGAGGGATGCTAGAGTTGAAACCTGAGCGCAGCGAGGGATTCTAGATTAAAATCCTGAGCGCAGCGAGGGATTCAAAGGACGTCATCGGAAATAGGAGATTGTTACACATGGTTTGAAAGTAACCTACCTAGGCACGAGATGGTTTGGCGCACGAGCAAAGCGAGGGCGCTAATAGTTCGAGTGCCTAAACAGGTTATTCACATCTATCTTTTAAGAGCTATTAACACGCTGAGACGCTATGGCCGCATCGCCGCCGGCCACGTGGCCATACAGTTCGTATTGAAATGTATGACAGATAACTCACTTGGCTACGGTCTGGCGTCAGGATCCTGATCCTGTAATCGTGATCCCGTGATTCTGATTCTGTGATCCTGATCCTGTGATCCTGATCCTACGTGATCCTAATCCCGTGATCCGGATCCAATGATCCTGCATAATCCTGATACCGTGATCCTTATCCTGTAAACCTGATCCTACGTGATCCTAATCCCGTGATCCTGATCCCATGATCCTGATCTTCATCTTATGGTAAATAGAAATGTCAAATATAGCTGACAAAGACGACATGGCTCAATAGAAATGTCAAATAGTAGCATGTGATTTATTTAATACTTTTCACCTCAGCAGCTCGAAATGGCATCCTTTGCTGCGAGAAACCAGTGTGCAAAATCGCATTTTGCACACTGTTTTCAGTGAGGAAAAGTGATTTGAAATTCGAATGTCGTAGATTGACACGTGATAGTGCATGGCGGTCATTGGCTAGCCTGTCTATGAAAAAAAAACAATAACGCACCTTTTAAAAATAAAATAGCGGGAATTTATTTCTGTTACGCTACATAATTGTTGAAAATTCATAAAACAATAAAGATGAGTGAAACCAGTGGCGAATACACTAATTTATCTCCAGAGAGAAGAGTTGAGACAAAAACTGATTGTGATCAACAAAGTTCCCTTCCTGAGAAGCATGTATGTAAGTTCTGAACAAAACAGAAACTTTTAATTTTCAAAATTACAATAACTGTTATTTGTTCTTTTAATTTCTAAAAAAATGCTTTATTTTTAAATAGATATAAATGAATACCTATTATGGATTAGTTGCTTCATTATGTACAAAGTTGTATCTTTTATTTGTAGGTAGTAATGTTCTCGCTGCTGAGGTGAAAAATTTTGTGTGCAACACGAGACCAAAGTTTTTTACATCTCGTGCCTTTGAATTCCTCGCTAGACTCGGGATTCTAACGTAGAATCACTCGCTACGCTCGTGATTCAATTCTTAGAATCCCTCGTTCGCTCGGGATTCAAAATCAGCACTCGAGGAAAACATCAACTTTGCCCTCTTGTTGCACAAATAACTATTGTCAGCAGGGAAAATCGTTTCCCAGGGAGAATTGCTTCCCAGGGACGCAAAAGTACTGTTTCCATCCCTCTGTTCAGGTAACTTCAAGCGTACTTTCCGAACATGAGAAATGAAAAATAAATACTTAAGAGACTTTCTCATAAACCTCACATTATTTTGAAATAAAAACATCCCAATAAATCGAGACTTTCATCGCTCTAATCATAATCATTTTAGCTTTTTTGTAAGTTAAACCTTTTCGACTTAAATAAATAGAGAACCCTCGGACAGAATTTGATGCGAATTGGCACAGAGAAACAAGGCTTTGATACCTTCTAAGCAAAAGTAGCTATATATAAGCTGTGGCGGTCGTGGGTCCATACATTTATGATTATGCCCAAAAATGCGGTAACAGCCATTTTAACCTCTCTTTAAGTTAAACCTATTCGACTCAAAATAAATAGAGAACCCCGGGACAGAATTTGATGCGCATTGGCACAGAGATACAAGGCTGTGATACCTTCCAAATAAAAGTAGTCTGAGCTGTGGCGGCCGTGGGTGAAGTGCCCATATATTTTTGCCCACACTCGTTTCTAAAAAAAAAAGTAATGGGCATTTGAAAAAACAACAAGGAATATTTATGACAACAAGACAGACAACGAACGATAGACATATTTTAAAACAGATGATCTTTTTTTATCGGTGAAGTCAGAGACACATTTCCTTTTTGGCATGCTATGGGCGTTTGCATTCTCTTCTAATATAACTGTTTAAAGTTTTTTAAGGGGCTAGTCAGAGGCACATTCGTCCAATTACGTTTGCCTTATTGCAAGAACAGTATTTTACCTCAAGTCAACATGACTTGAGGTGATATACTGGGGGTCTAAAGTGGCCACTTTTGATGAAAAATCAGATATTTCATAGATGCTTCATCTATGAAACATCTGATGAAACATCAAATGCTTCATAAATGCTTCATATATGCTTCATATATGAAGCATCGATGCTTCATCAATGCTTCATCGATGCTTCATAGATGCTTCATATATTTTCTATGAAGCATCGATGAAACATCTGATTTTTCATCAAAAGTGGCCACTTTAGACCCCCTGTTCTTGCAAGCCCTTCACCGTTACAAGAATGCACGCTTTCATACTTTCATTTCGCACGATTTCCTCATAACGTTTACCTTACAATCTACGTAAGTATATTTTTAAATTACCTACTTAAATGGCAATTAAAAAATATTCTTACGTAGATTGTTATTTCAAACATACAACCTTACGAAATGCTTTGTCTCTCTAATTACTACTAGACTTGTTGAAACTATTTATCAGTGTACTCTTTATTACAAGCTTTTATTTAACTTTCTATACCTACTACTTACTCGGAATTTTGCCACTGAACTTTAAAGCGGGCTGAAATTTAGCACACTTAAGATTCTCGGTGGCATAATGCAATAGTATGTTGACAGAGAGCAGCGGACTTAAAAAGGTCGCTAAAGATGAATGGCAATATGAAATGAACTATAATGCCGTCTCTTTTCACTCTCAGTCAATGAAAAGAGATGGCAATAGTTCAATTCCTTTAATACGATTCTGCAATAGCGACCTTTTTAAGCCCCGTCTGATGATGGAGTCAGGAGCTGTTTAACTTATCTCCTCATTGAACAACTGTAAATACTGTCTGAGCTAAAATACGATAGTTGCCGCCTTATAGCAGAACTAATCATTTCTATGATTATCATTTGTCATTTTCAAGAATAGGCTATACTGCTATAGGTTACTTATAAAAACTTGATGCATATATATTTTTCTTTTTTCAGTGGCGAACTCATACGGTTATCTACGAAATCCGTCTAATGAAAAATAAACAAAAACTTATCAAATTGTTCAGTGCGTATTTTAAAACTACTTATAGATATAGATATTTTATTAATTTTTGCGAATATAATATTTGAATATTAGTTGATAATATTAAGTATTACGAAACAGCATTCCATTGGTAACTTAAGTTTGTATAGGCATTAATAAAACAATTGTGATGAAAATAACGTACAATAAGGAAATCCTCACAAAATGTGTAAAATTGTAAAGTAAGCTAATTTTTTCAATAAAACATTTAAATTGATGTATTCAGTTTTAATAAATAAGTACACCCATTGTATTGAAAACAGTTTAATTTTCTAAATACTTATGAAAATTTAGGTAATTTGTGCGTTTCCAAAATATCCTAATATTTTAAATACCTATATTAAAATTACTTGCTTAATAACCTGTGCCTTCCATAAAATCTGTATAAACCGAACTGCTTAATTAAGGAAAACATAATTTTATAGTAGAAATGAGATTGGCTCTATGAAAAGCAAAAGCTAAAAATATTTTTTGGTCCCAATTCCATTTTAAAATAAGCATTCACCTTATGAAAAAAACTATAACACTAATTACATTTTGTTATTTTAGATTTCTACTTTAATTTACAGTTGGGCCGACGGATCTAGGCGTACGTGAAGTCAGGCTCTGCGCTGCGCAGTAGAAAATTTTGTATGAAAAAGTTGCACTGCGCATCGAAACGGCTAACTTCACGCACGCCGAGATCCGTTGGCCGTACTGTAATACGAAACATGTACAGTCGCATGCGATAAGTTGGATACATTTAACAAATAAACTAATTTAAAGTGAGCATTTTCAACTTTTAACAATTATTTCTATTGATTTCGACACTACCCGATTGTAAAATAATTTTTCAGTTTTTTCACATTTGTTGGTTTTACTGTGCCTGTGATTTTTAGAAGTATAGTGGGATACATATTATTGCAGGCGACTATACTTACACAACTAAGTCATTTTGTGACCATGAGATTTATTTATTTCGTTGTTCGTTCAAAATGTGATGTAAATAATGTGATCAGGCTCACACCTGTATCATCAGGGATCACAGATAGGTACTTATAGGTTTGGTAAAAAAGATGCAATAAGTATTATCACAGCACATTGAAGCGACATTTAATTTTAATTTTGAATTAAAATTTTGAATTATAAAACCTAAATAAGATACTTAATAGTTTTATTATTTTCACTATAGACGTTTTCTAACTTTCACTGTAGCTTTTCTTTAAAATCGACTTTTTCTACATCAAAATTATATAAATAGAGAAAATGGTTTGTTAATATTATTGGAATGATAAGAAAGTAAAAAAATTGTCTGTTAAATAAATAATATTTTTAAAGATAAGTACCTACTTAATTATTACCTAAGATAAAAAAAAGTTCGAGTGGTTTATGGCTGGCAGCACTAAACTTTACATTTGAACTAAAATAAAATGCTAGATTTGAACTAAGACCTTAAAGGTTGTAGCTGACGTGTCAACTCCTAATACCGAAACCGCACAAGGCGATGCGGTGCGGTACGTGTGCGGAGTTGACAAGTTAGCTACGACCTGTAAGACGACATCGAAATCCTATTTACATTATTACCATTAAAATATACAATATTATTAAGTAAGTATACATACAAATAGGCATTTTCGTATCACGATAGTCTTAATCATTATCACAATAGTTTAGTAACATCTTTTTAAACAATCACTGCTTCTTGTAGCCGTATGAATTGATAGCTGAAACAAACAAAGAACAATTTTAATTTCAGTGTAACTGCAGTACAATTCAGACTTCCGGAAATGCATCTGATTCTAACCCCCGTATTTATAGACAAGCAATTACTTGCTGCTAAGTAATTTTTAAATTATTATTAACGGGACTTAATCGCGTAATTAAATTATTATAGATTAAAGATACGAGCAAACAACGGCCGCCCGTCTACCCGTGACCACGGCGACTGTAATGTCGCCGAAACGTCGAGGTAAATAAAATAATTTCATTACGCGATTAAGTCCCGTTAATAATAATCGATCGAGCGAGCGAAGCGAGCGAAGATCTTAGTGGCAAGTTAGGCGATTTTGCTTTGTATGTTTGTATGTTTGTATGTTTGTATGTTTGTATGTTTGTATGTTTGTATGTTTGTATGTTTCATTTTTATGTTCTCGCATAACTATCGAACCGCTAATCCAATCTGTATGAAACTTGATAGGTCAATAGGTAGTGCTATGGAAATTTGCTGTGGAGCGTATGAGCGTAATCGATGAAGGGGTTGCAAAGATATGGGGTTCCCAAGGGGGTAATTTTTTTTCAAAGTTACCCAAATATATTGAGTGGGGTGTCATACGAAAGGACTTATTTTGTACATTCCAAAATGGTTTTTATTTTTAATCTAGGATGTATAGTTTTTGAAATACGACCAAAGAACAAAAACTACGAAACCAGAGCTGCAAGAGCTCCCGTTTCATAGAGTTTCGATGTCTTCGTAGCTCATTGACTGGTCGGTCTTAAAAAGAGAGTGGCATCGTTGCGGTTTGGTTTGCAATGATTTTAGATGCTACTTGATTTATTTTCATGATAAAAAAATTTTTGATAAAGAATGAAAATAATTGGGGTAAAAAAAGTTAAATAAACAAATATATTGAGTGGGGTGTCAAATGAAAGGTCTTAATTTGTACATTCCAAAATAGTTATTATTTTCATTCTAGGACGTATACTTTAGAAATACGACGAGAATTCATAAATATGAAATAAGTAAATGAAAAATTAGACACGACATTATTGTATTGCATGCATGCTAGTATTTTTTACCATGAAGAGCTAGCGCAATAGGCATACTCGGCAGTAGTAGCACTTGAACTTATAGGGGTAGTCAGAAGAAAGTCCAAATGTAAGCCATCTACGGTGCGCGAGATCTCAGTTCGGGGCGAACTACTAGTTTAAAAATGTGTTCAAGTCGCGAAAGTTTAAAATATGTGCTAAGTAATTTCTCAAGAAAGTCATTACTTGAGGATAGAATTCTTCACTATAAAATCTTATTCTATAGCCGAGTAATGTCATGCCAAAATCAAACGCAAAATGGACGAGTTCTCAATGCTCAAGTAAAGAAAATGGTGACTATTACTTGGCGAAGAATTTTAACTTTTGACAGTACTAACTTCATGCAATTACTAAACTATAGGATAAAAATCATTGCTAGAGTAATCGATCGAGCGAGCGAAGCGAGCGAAGATCTTAGTGGCAAGTTAGGCGATTTTGCTTTGTATGTTTGTATGTTTGTATGTTTGTATGTTTGTATGTTTGTATGTTTCATTTTTATGTTCTCGCATAACTATCGAACCGCTTATCCAATCTGTATGAAACTTGATAGGTTAATAGGTTGTGCTATGGAAATTTGCTGTGGAGCGTATGAGCGTAATCGATGAAGGGGTTGTAAAGATATGGGGTTCCCAAGGGGGTAATTTTTTTTCAAAGTTACCCAAATATATTGAGTGGGGTGTGATATGAAAGTACTCAACTTATACATTCCAAAATGGTTTTTAGTTTTCTTCTAGGTTCTATAGTTTTTGAAATACAGTCAAAAATAAAAATTATGGAAACCAATTAACGGAAGTATGGAGAGAGCTCCCGTTTCATAGAGTTTCGATGTATTCGTAGGTCTGGTTAACAGACAAGGAGTGTGGCATCGTTGTGGTTTGGTTTGCAATGATTTTAGTTGCTACTTGATATTTTTTCTTGAGATTGAAAATAAAAGCCGTGTTGGCCGATTGGAAGAGTGCTCGACTTTCGATTCATAGGTCGTAAGTTCGAACCCTGGCCGTGCTCATCAATGGATTTTTCGATTAGAAAAATTTAAATGCGCATTAACACGAGCTCTAAACGGTGAAAGAAAACATCGTGAGGAAACCAGTTAACGTTCTAATAGCGGCGGTGGGCTTGCAACCTGTCACGTATGCAAATGCTAACTCCTGCAAATAGTGGGCTGGGCATGTACCAAAATTATAGAGGTAGGGGGAGGGGGAGGGGAGGGGAGGGGAGGGAAGGGGAGAGGAGCGGAGGGGAGGGGAGGGGGAGGGGACGGGTAGGGGGACGGGTAGGGGGAGGGAAGGGGGAGGGGTAGGGGAGGGGGGGGAGGGGAGGGGGAGGGGTAGGGGAGGGGGAGAGGAGGGGAGGGGGAGGGTAGGGAGAGGGGAGGGGGAGGGGGAGGGAATGGATTTTCTCATACATTTCGTATTGAACTGCTATTTTAATAATTTCTCGAACTAAGAGGCCTTCCCTGAGGCGCGGTACGAAGTTCGCGGTGTTAACTATTGAATATAAACACGACACGACTTAATGTATTGCATGCATGCCTACAATCTTTACCATACTGAGGTAGCGCATTAGATATCATTCTGTGGTAAACACTAGAAGGAGCACTTAACGTAGGTATAGGGGTAGTCAGAAACAAGTCCAAATCTAGGCTATCAATACAACGGTGCGCGAGATCTCAGTTCGGGGCGAACTACTAGTTACTTTTACTAAAGTAATCACTTTTACTTGTTTATAAATACGGGGGTAAGATGATTTTCTTCAGAAACGTCACTTTCCGAATTCGGAATACATTCCGAGAAAGTCTGAATCGCACTTCTGGTGTCTGCTTGGTTGCGCAACCAAGCGGGACACCAGGTACATTTTGTTTGTGGTAGCGCAACCATGGTGTCCTAGTGAGACTGGTCACTAGGTGTAGGATTATTTGCGAAAAACAGGAGTAGAATCACCTAGCTAAGCGTATCTAAAGATAATTTAAAGTGATGACTATTGAATATGACTTTGGATTCACCAATAGGACAAGAAAAAACACCAATACTTATAGAAGAGCCGTGTTGGCCGAGGGGTATAGTACCTCGACTTTCGTCCGAAGGTCGTGGTTTCGAATCCTGGTCGTGCATCAATGGATTTTTAGTTTCGAAAAAAGTACATATATGCACATTAACACGAGCTCTAAACGGTGAAGGAAAACATCGTGAGGAAACCCGCGACTTAGCAGCCCCACACGTATTGACCATGTATTTGCTGTGGATATGGCCGATTAAGCTGAGAGGATGGTGTAGGTGCTGGGCAAGCCTACTCTATCTCAAACAATGTCCCAGGCACTTCAGTGTCCCGTTAAGTGTAGGCAAAGATTGCCTCCTGACACTGTATAAATCATCTAGTAAAGATGTAAGAGGCCTAAGTTTATAGAACAAAAAGTTATTTGTCAATAAGCCTTGAACCATCGCAGAAATAGAATAAAACTCACCCGTGAATTCCTGGTCACACATAAGCAATAGTTCCAGCCATTGCGCCCCAGTGACATTCGGGATAGATACGGTCCCTCCATACGACTCCGGCAGACACTTCGGACTGATGTGATTGTGAAGCTTGTCGCGATCATTGCCCATGAAAATGATTCGGGAACGTAGCTTCTCCTTTAGGAAAGGCTTGAAGAGTGTGAACACCATGTTGAAGATGTAGGGCTGGTTTATGATGTAAAGGCCTTTGATGCGGAGAGGGATGCAGTCCTGAAGAGTAAGGAAAATGATTCGTATTCAATATCAAAATGTTAAGACATAATCACAAGTCCTGACTATTCTATAATTTAGTTCATATTGGAAGATTTTAAGGTACATAATCTTAAATCTTATCCTACCAAATAAGTTTGTGAGCATGCTTGACTGGTAATAGCATATCGGCGATTTATGTTGGTACTTTGCGAAGATACGGCGAAATATTTCATATAGGTACCTAATCAAAGTCTTCCAATATTATTCTACAAGTCATGTCATCATATAGTGTGTAAGTTTTGACTACCTACAGTCCAAATTGGCTGACCTCTCAGCTTAGTTAGTAGAAGCTCTGCCTTCTGCGCTGCAGGTTGTGGGTTCGATTCCCACCCACATGTTTGTTCTGTGTCTGGGTGTTATAAAGTATCATTAGTTTGTATTTACTACAAAATGTATGTATTCTATTCGTTACCTACCTATCTCTGGTCTCCATAGCACCTACAAGCTTTGCTTACTATGGGGCTAGATGTCATTGAAAAAAATGTCTACTACTCCGTCTAGAAGCTTTCTAGCCACTTCATTTTAAGTTTCAGTATTTGGGAATACTAGACATGAAGTTCTCTTGCCTTATTTCGAACTCACCTGTAGCCAATCTACGATTCTCTTAGCGAAAGGCGGCGTGAACTGCATGACCTGTTGCATAGACAGTCCATCCATGTCGAAGATGACCACAGCGCCGCAGATCTGAGTCTCCGGCTCCAGCATAGCTGCTTCCAGGAACAACACGCAGCCCTTGAAGACCTCGTCGAGAGAACATTTGTTGTGCTTCCATTTCTCTGCGAAAAATTATATGGTGCTATTTTTGGAATGCACAAAAAATACTGCCAATGAGTCATGTCGTCAACAACCTCTGTATTTCCCAGTTTCTGGGGATTTGTATGGAATGACGTCTTTTGGATCAGTAGGTACCTACCTAATAAAATTTCCATTTCTTTACTAAATTGATTTTAATCGTTTTAGGTGAGCAGTAATTTTTTTACGGTGTCTGGCTGGTCCCCACCTACCTACTGTTTTAATGGAATCTTATTGCATTATACACAGGGTACCTGTCATTTATTATGAAATAGCATTATGTAAATAACAAATTATAGCTAAATGTAGTATGTACTCGTCCATACAATACGGTAGTAATTTAAACGTCGGCGTTGTCGTTATTTTGTCCTAACATGTAATTTGGATTATTTTGTCACGGTCGCGTGAATCAAAACTTCAACTACACTCATAAAAATATTGTTTTTGTACCGAAAAAACATAAAATAGCAATTTACATGTTATCTGATGACTTGAATTGAAATGAACACCCACATCATGTTGGTATTTTTTGTCTATTTTTGTTGTGCTGTCAAGGCAAAAACTTAACTACCATAACAGGTATGGTAAGTTGTACAGTTTTACATTAGCCAAGATCAAAACCTATTTAGGTAGGTATAGTGATTAGCATACTATAGGTACCTACTCATAATAACTTAGGTATATCCAGACTAACCACGTACCCTGGAATGTCTGGAATTATTTCACTTTCAAATTTCAATATTTCGCAGTGTGAGACGCGACCGCGAGGAGTAACCTTGTCGCAACTCCCTCCTTACCCAGATGAAGATTCTCCGGATGAATCGAAACATTGTCGGTACCTATCTAAATCGACGATATTTTTACGTGAGTAATTGCCGTGTGTTAAATAATGTCTGGAATTAGTTTTCATTTCTTAAAAAATATAACCAAGTAAGTAAGTAGGTATTAAAAAAATGCCGAGATTAGATGTAAACTCCTTCGAGGGATAATCATTATCCATTAACCCTAAAATCCTGATCCAAACAAACAATTGCAGCTGATAATTAAGTGTGTTATAATAACACCATACTTACCTAATATTCCTTACTTAAAAAATGACATCGAATTAAAAGTTTCCACGCTAAGGGGCTAAATTTCAAAAATTATTTTATGCTATCCGTTACATAAGGTAAAATTGAATACCTTCAAGAATATTATAAAGCAGATGAAGTTAGACAAGAACACCAACTCATGTTGTTGTTGTTGTTGAAGTCATGATGGTTCATCAAAGGAATATTGAATGACTTACTTCCCAACTCCAGCACGAGGACTCGTCGTCCGTGTTGGTCCCTGGTCGGCAGCACGGTCAGCACGTTCTGGTTGAAGACATTAGTCTCCTTGCTCGGCACCAGGCCGTCGTAGTGCTTGTGGTGCTTTACCTTGAACCCGTAGTAACGTTTGATCTGGAATACGTAAGTTATTGTATGAAATATGGTAAGTAAGTATCTTGCAATCGGACATGAGTAAAAGTTACGAAGGCAGTTGGGTAATTCTGCCTCTTGATATGACATTGTGCTATTCATTGTTTAAGTTTGTAGTGTGTATCTGTTTTTGTGTGTACCTGTGTGTCTGTCTGTGGCATCATATCTCCTGAATGGATGAACCGATTTTGATGCGGTTTTTTTTTTGCTTGGAAATGGACGTGATCGAGATGGTTCTTAGCTATAATTTATGAAGATCTGTTCAGGCGTTTGAAGATTATCAGCTCTTTTCTAGTTGATGAAGGGATATGTCCCCGACATCAGTTTCTTATTCAATGTTGAATCATTTTCATTTATGATTTCAAATAGGTACTTAGGTACTGAGTTTATTTTTTGTTGCTTGAAAAAATAAATGAAACATGATCGACTGTATCTCCAAGGTGTGGTAGGATTCTGGAACCTTGTGTAAATAATGTTTATTTCAGCTTGAATAAATTTGTTTTCATACTAAAAAGAAATCATACTTACTACCTACTTCTATTACATAATATGGTTAAAGGGCATTTTGGACTCCACCATTCTTCGTTTTCGTCCTCGATTTGGTTTGAGTCATTTAAATAAATAGCCTTAGGTATTTGAGAAGGAGTGCGGATGTATTGTATATGTACCTACCTACCACGTCATGCCGTGTTGTCGAAATCGCAAATAAATCACAATGACTCATTTGGACACCAATTTAATATTTTCAACGGATTTTAAAGGCATGAACCACACGGCTACATTTTTGCAATAAATCTAGTAAAACCAATAACTTACCTACCAAAAAGCGACAGAAAGTTGCTGCCTACCCCATTTATGTAGGTATTAATTTCTGTAACGAGTTGAGCCAAGATTTTGTTAAGTATTTTCCTGAATTGAATTCGCTGGGGTCATTGTGCTCAAGTTTTATCCGAGATACATTATAAGTCTGATTTTGACCATATTCTGAAGGAGACCAGACCACTATTTCGTTCGTCCATGGTAGTACTATAGTATTTATAAAGTCTGTTATTTTTGTGTAAAAAACGTTGTTCCTTGAAGTTTAAGGAAAGAAAGAACTCACCAGATCAAAAGCGCTATCGGGGTAGAACTTGCAAGGCCTCAGGAAGCGCACCAACCATGCGTCGCTTTCTATCGGCACGTGCAGATCCGGATCGTCTGTGGACCATCATCAAAAATTTAATTTTTGCGATCAGTGCAAAAAAGCTGTAAATGTACTTAATTAAAATGTAGGTAGAACTCATGACTAGCATTTAGCTTTTTTTTTGGTAAGTAATTAAAAAATATTTTTGGCATTCATTATTGAGGTATGTACCACCTACCAAGTGTGTAAGTACACGTGTGGTATGTTTACCTCATCCTACCCCCTAGCCAGATATTCAAAGAATATAAAATGATTGTAGATCTAAATAGATTTCTAATGGTTTCGTAACTGGATACACCGGCACCGTAAGCCTGTTTTAATTTAACAAACCTCAATACTGAGATCATTAATAGCTGAGCGCTTCCGTGCTTCATAGGGCACGAAAAAGTGTCGGTCCCGACTTTTATGACGCGGAGGCCTTTAGGCAGCCTAAAAACTCCGTCACCAAAGTTGGCCACTAGCTCATACGAACTTACTTTATTAAAGGGAATCAATTCATATTTTTTCCTACATACACTTACAGGTTTATTCAATTGAATTAATCTGAACCTCCGGGTACATAGATGAAACCTTTGCTCCTTATGAACTATATAGGTCGAGTTGATTACTTCTTGTGTAGTTAATACATTATTCTTTGTATTGCATTCACACATTGTTAAACGAATTAAGTTGAGTAGTAGCATTCGTAGTAAATTGTTTTTATTCACGTGTAAATAATTGTGTAGGTACCTAGTAATCTAATTTTCAGTGAGCACGCTATAAACCAGCAGAAGTTGTCGTAATTGAAAGATGGGTTGACCAAGACTAAATTTTTTATTTACTACCCACATCATATTAACACAGAATTATATTTTACATGCACATAACTGTAGGTACAAATACGACATCTTTCCTATAATGAATTTTTTTAAACATATATATATACCTACCTATATATTTTTTAAGCAATTCATTATAGGGTAAGTATAATTAGGTACATTTAATATTATTTATAATTAATTAATTAGTAATTACTAATTATACTTGTTGAGCATATCAATATTCATAAGCAGGTTACATTAATCAGAGATCTACTTACCTACCCAACATTAATACAATTAATATTACCTAATAATAAGATAATTTTTAAATTAAATTAGCATGCCTAGTAAACTTTGTAAAATTCATTCAATTTTAGATTTATCAGACATAGGAGCGTAGATATCTCCAAATGTAGTAGATAAGAGATAAGTATTTAAAGGTATTCTGAAAGTTTTTTTCGAGCTTTGACTGCCGCCATTCTCCTAGTGGGACTGCGCGGGCGCTGAATCAGTGCGTCTGGCGACGTAGGAGTCACTGCGTCATCCGGTTCGAGTCCTTCATCACTTGCATGAGTGCTACGATCATTAGGACTCGCCCATGTCTCATCATCAGTCACCTGCTCCTGCGAGGCTTCCTGCGAGGAACCCGGCGAAAACGTCTTAGTGTCAGCTGGCAGCCTAAGCAAATGTCGCCTATTACGCCTGAATTGTTTACCGTAGTTATCTGCGACAAAGTATGAACGAGGTTGTTCTGCGCGCCCTAGGATTCGCGCGCTTTTTCTTTTACCTCCGTCAGCTATGAGAACCGGTTCGCCAGGCGATAGCTCGGGCAGTTGTTTTGTTCGCCTATCATAACATACCTTATCTTTTTGTTGATTTTGCAGCATTCTATTATAATCGTTTTTATTATTTCTGCTTGGTCTCAATTTACTCTCGTGTGATGGTAACCTAGTATTGAGCCGGCGGCCCATAAGGAGTTCAGAGGGCGAACTGATTCCGTTACCTGGGGTCGCCCTATAATTTAATAGTCCTAAATAAAAATCCGTGCCTGAATTTATCGATTTAATTAATATGTTTTTAATTGTTTGCACACTTCTTTCACTTTGTCCGTTGGACTGTGCATAATTTGGTGAACTGGTTATATGCTTAAAACCCCAATGTTTACTAAACTCGCCAAATTCTTTGGAAGCATAGGCAGGACCATTATCGGTTACCAACTCTTTTGGAATGCCATGTCTTGCAAACTGGTCTCTCATTGCAGTTACCACTGCCTTTGTACCTATATTTGTTAACGGATTGACTTCTATGAATTTAGAAAAATAATCTACTATTATCAAAAAATACTTGCCGCCGTATTGAAAAATGTCCGAGCCGACTTTAGCCCAAGGCAGTGGCGGTATGTGATGTGACATTAGCGGCTCCCGCGCGTGGCTCGGCGCGCGCTCGGCGCACGTGCGACAGCGACGCACCATGGACTCCACATCGCGCGACATGCCCGGCCAGAACATCACCTCGCGGGCGTGCCGCTTGCATCGGTCCATGCCCATATGCCCGTCATGCACGCGATCAAGCATTACAGACCGAGCAGTTTTGGGAATGTACACCAAATCATCCTTAAATATCATACCATCAATAAATGCAAAACTACCTCTGTAGGACCACAGCTCTCTGATTCGCTCGTCTACATCATATTTATTTTCCGGCCATCCTTCCTGAATACACTTTATGAGTTGCTGACATTCCATATCGCCGATAATGGCCTCCTTAATTAGACTTACTTTGCTATCACTGAACCGCACGTTTTCTAATAAAAAACATGATTGTTCCTCAATCTCTTCCGCTACTTTATCGGTCATCAGTTCAGGCAACGCCGCTCGCGATAAAGTATCAGCCACGTACATGTACTTGCCAGGTTTGTATATCACGGTAAATTGGTAACCTTGAATTCGAAGCATCATACGTTGAAGTCTCGCAGGAATGGAATCCAGTGGCTTCTTGAACAGCGCTTCCAACGGTTTGTGGTCAGATTCAACGGTGACATCGCGACGTCCATAAACATACTGATGAAACCGTTCTAGGCCAAAGACGATCGCAAGCAGCTCCTTCTCTATCTGCGCGTACCTGCACTGAGTGTCGGTGAGGGTGGCGGAGGCGTACTCGACGGGGCGGCCGGCCTGCAGCAACACGGCGCCCAGCGCGTGCGCGCTGGCGTCCACCGACAGCAGCACGGGCTCGCGCGCGCTGTACAGCGCCAGCACGGGCGCCGCGCACACCGCGCGCCGCAGCGCCGCCGCCGCACTCTGTTGCGCTGCCTCCCACACCCACTCGTTATCCTTCTTGAGTAGATTGCGAAGGGGAAGCGCCAACTCGGAATAGTTAGGTATAAATTTTGATAGATAGTTAATCATACCTAAAAAACGTTCTAGCGATGGTCTATCGTTCGGGACGGGCATGCTATCTATCGCTTTAATTTTATTTTTATCTATCGACATACCCTGTGCGCTGAATACGTGCCCCAGATAACTTACTTCTTTGACCTGAAACTGACATTTCTCTCCGTTGAATTTAATTCCTACCTCTCGGGCCCTATCTAACAGCTTCCTGAGGCGTTCATCGTGTTGAGCTTTACTAGAACCCCACACGATCACATCATCGATGAAGGAATCTACCCCATCTAAATCTTCTAATATCTGCCGTATCTTAGAGTGAAACACTTCAGATGCGCAGTTAATTCCGTACGGGAGACGTAAGAACTGGTACCTGCCGAACGGAGTCCCAAATGTACATAGGTCAGCGCTTGCATCATCCAGCTGCACCATCCAAAATCCAGAGCGGGCGTCCAGTTTACTAAAATACTGTGCTCCCTCTAGCTTCGTTGCTATCTCTGTAAGCGTCGGCAAGGGATAGTGCGCACGCCGCACGACGCGGTTGAGCGGCCGCGGGTCAAGACATACGCGAATAGTACCGTCTTTCTTGGCTGCCACCACGATGGCATTCACCCACGGCGTCGGATGTGACACTTTTCTGATGACTCCTATGTTCTCCATACGCACCAATTCACGCAAAAGTTTGTCACGCACTCCCATTGGAATCTTTCTAACAGGACAAACCGACGGCTGAGCCGACCTATCTACCACGATACTGTACTTGCCGGGCAACTTGCCCAGTCCTTGAAACAAATCGCTATACCCATCTACATTTAAAGACAAAATACGCTTTACCATTCCTAGTTCCTCACATGCGTATTTACCTAATACACTTTGACAATCAAAATCGGCAACAATGAAACGTAACTTATATTTAATATTTTTATATAAGCAATCTAAATAACAATGACCAACAATAGGTATAAGGTTTCCACAAAATGATTGCGCCTTGGTTTTGTCCGAGTTTAAAATATCAACCGAAAGTCCAAGACGCTCAAATGTATATAGCGACATTACGTTCAAATCAGACCCTGAATCTAATTTAAAAATTTCTTTAGCTCCTGTATACACAAATATTAAAGTTTCATACCATTTAGAGTCCTTACGCTCTCTCATCCGTGAAAGTGCAGAAACGAAGTATAGGTCGCCGCCGTTATCTTCGTCGTCGTCGTAGTCATCGACGCACTCGTCTATATCGAGACCACCGGCGTCGATCTGCATTACACGTTTACGTAACTTCGGACACATGTTCTTAAAATGTCCTCGTTCATTGCACCAAAAACACATCGCATTCTTTGCCGCACACTTATACCCGTCACAACTAGCACCACCACACGCGAAGCAACACTTATTCAGCGCCCCCGCCGGGCCCGCACCGAACCCGCGTCGCTGATGCTGCTGCGCGCTACTACGCCACAGCGCGCGCTGCGCCGCGCGCGGCCCGCCGCCGCCGCCGCCGCCGCGCGTCCGCCCGGCCGCACTGCCTGCGCCCCGAACGCCGCCAGCGCCGCTCCCGCCTGCTCTCAAGCCGCGTGCGTTCATGGCATCGACTGCTACCACTTGTCCTCCGGTCTTGGTCCCCTCGATCTGCTTCTGCTCCTCCGTGGACATTTCGTTAGCCTGACAGATTTTTACCGCTCGCGGCAATGTAAGATCATCCGCTCGGAGCAGTCTATCTCGTAGCTTGCTATCTTGGACTCCGCACACTATTCTATCACGCACTAAACCCTCTTCGAGGTGCTCAAATTCACATCGCTGGGAAAGAAGTTTCAGCGCCGTGACGTATTCGTCGATAGACTCGCCGTCCTCTTGATTTCTCGAAAAAAATTTAAAACGAGCCATAGTGGTGTTTTGTTTCGTCTCAAAATGAGAGTTGAATTTGCGTATGAGCGTATCGAAACATTCTTTGTTTTCCTCTTTAGTGTACTTGAAAGTTGTATAAATGTCATATCCCTCCGATCCGATTAAATTCACTAACAAGCTGGCTTTCATATCAGAAGATTCCTTGCAAACGCCGGATGCTTTTAGAAATACATCAAATTGCCGAAGCCATTTTTGCCACGCTTCGGCTCGGTTAGCGGGACCGCCTTGTAAGATTAATTCCGATGGAGGTCGGGCGTGTTCCATTGTTTTTTCCAATGATCACAGTTCTAACACAACAATTTATAGTTTTTTAACACAATGCACACGTAATTACTCGTTTTTCGATTTAATTTTCTAGCACCGCTGTCACCATGTCGTAATTGAAAGATGGGTTGACCAAGACTAAATTTTTTATTTACTACCCACATCATATTAACACAGAATTATATTTTACATGCACATAACTGTAGGTACAAATACGACAGAAGTATTTTATAATATATCTACGAACCAACTTATTGTAAGTTTAGTAGGTAGGTACCTACGTTACATTATAAAAAAATCATAAATTTGTTTGAAGGTATTTTAACAATAGCTGCTTTATAGGTACCTACCAACGTTCTCTAAGATAAACTAAACAAATTACACAAAAGTGAGATATTTATCCTTCGCATATTTAACACAAGGGTAAATAAAATGTGTAAAGCATTAGCTTTAGATAAATATTGCGCTGGGTCTATCCTTACTGCAAGAGTAATGCCCAGCGAAGCGAACTGCAAATACTTACTCCGTAGAAACCTTTACATACTTAGATAAAATTTGTTTGTCCCGTTTTATCAACATAACCAATAAAAAATTTAAGTAGTAGGTACTTAATATTTTTTTTACCCTTACTTACCTACACCTTATCTACTCCTACTATCCAAGACAAGGGGGTCTAAAGTGGCCACTTTTGATGAAGAATCAGATGTTTCATAGATGCTTCATCTATGAAACATCTGATGAAACATCAAATGCTTCATAAATGCTTCATAGATGCTTCATATATGAAGCATCTATGAAGCATCGATGAAGCATTGATGAAGCATCGATGCTTCATTTATGAAGCATCTATGAAACATCTGATTTTTTATCAAAAGTGGCCACTTTAGACCCCCTGGACTCTCATCAGCAGTGCAATTCAGACCTTCTCGGAACGTATTTCGAACTCGGAAAGTGACGTTTCTTCGCTGAAATAACGTCAACTTTCCGACTGAAATCATCGTATCGGATGTTAATTCGGAAGTCTAAAGCAGCATGCAGGGCATGCGTTATGTCCATATCCAGCTGTCACTTATTTCCTTTTATCTTTATCAAAAACGTAAGTACTTATAACTTTTTGTGTAAGCACGGCAATCTCGCTCGTTGACGAAGGCTCTGAATTCTCTTCTACCTGACGCAGTACTATACCATTAGGTGAGAAAAACAAATTTCCATTATTTCAATGTTAATTATTCAAATAAGACTGTCATCTGTCTAGGTTTTGTTTTGTTTCGAGTTTAAAGTTCGCGATCCTTGTTCAAACAATGTAGGTCGTGTGGGTCATGTTTGTCTTATGATGAATCTTTTCCTTTAGAAATTACATAAAACACTTGATCTTCTTTGTAAATTAATAAAGGTGCTGTCTTACCTACTTTAGGTACTTTTGTATGCAACTTATTTTAGATTTTCATACTGTGTAGAACCCAAAGCGATTTCTTCGCTGTTATTCTACTTTAAAATAGATTACCTAAGTAGTTTGTAAGTACCCATCTATTTATTGAAATTAAGTACCTAATGTTGGTTTTACCAGGTTTTCAATCCAAGTAGCATTAGTTTTTCCGTTATTAATTTAACACTTATCGAAAGGATTTAGCGTGTCAATATAATTTTATATAGGATCAATGGTGTACGAATTTTCGATTGTAATTCGGCAATAGTTCGATTTTGATAGGCTAGCTGCGGTGTCGAGTGTTAGGAAAATTCCCCCAAATCACATCTGTAGCCTGTCAGACTACAATAATACAACGTAGGTATTCTGTCTGACCAAATAAAAAATATGTTACCTATTAGAATGTTGAAAACTTTGTAGAAAAATAAAGCGTAAGCAACATAAAAAGGAATTGAAAAGCATCGAACGAATATAGCTAGACGAACAGCACTAAAACTTGCTTGACCGGCCTTTGACCATGATCTTTTTTGCACGTTGTTATCGTAGGTGATCGATCTTTTCAAAAATGGTTCGGTTTTGTTACGTTTCAATAGAGACTCGCAAACGAGTGCTCGGATTATTAGATTTATTTCAATGAGCTCGTGTGGCACCCAATGGCACCCTAATATACAAATTCTAAAAGTGAGGTTTATTCGCTGAAAAAACGTCTACTTTCCGAAGAAAATCATCGAATCGGATGCATTTTCAGAAGTCTGAACCGCACTGTTGAGCGAGACGTGTGCTCCTTATAAACGTCACAAATTTTTTTCGTGGCTATTGTCGCATTTTTTCTTTCTATCATAAAACTTCTTTAATTTCTTCGTAGATTAACTCATTTTGGTGTACAGAAAAACAATTGAAACGGGGCGGTAACCAAACCATTTTTTTTTCTTTTTTATAATGTCACCTTTTAATCAAAAATAACCAGATACAAATGCAGTAAGTACCTACTAGGTACAACCGTACAACTAAAAATATTTTATTACTTAGGTACAACTTCATAGATAGGTACATACATACAAAATACGAAAATACTTTTTCTTCGTCTTCTTATTTTAATATGATTAGACCGCAAAAAGTTAATACAGGTCAATGAACTTAAAAACGGTACCTTTTTTATGATAGACGAAGATAGTCCGTCCACTGAGCCGAATCAGTCAATTGGGGTGATGAGATTTTAAAGCGAATGATAATTAACTTCGAGGTGATTATCTAACTAAATAAATGTATTGTTTATTGAAATGCATAGATACCGTTCTTATTATTAAATTATTGATTTATTTGGGCATCTAGAAAAATCAGTTTCTAAATAAATATATAAAAAACTTGAACCACTTGTCAATGCTATGGTAGAGGATTCGTAAATATGTACCTTCCTGGTTATCAAAAGGCAAGTATTTTTAAGTGATTGAATTCTGAACTTTTTAAAAAAGGTCGTGATATTTAAATCCGTATTCAGCAAATTGAAGATCAAATTAATTTACATTTGCAATAATGTCATCTGAATGTAGGACGTACGAACATTTCGGCAGACCTTATCCAATTCTCCCAATATGGAAGCAACCTCGTGATAATTAGGACTGAAAACTCATCCTCCTTGAGAAGAAATGCTCTCGAAATCTCAGAATACAATGTTTTCTGCTTGTTTTCTGTTAAAAAAATGTTTTTCAACCCAAGCTTTTATTGGGTACCTAAGGGCGAGCTGGTTCAAATGAATTGCTGCAGAAGAACTACCCTTGGTCAGGAACTACCCTAGTCAGGAAGATATTGAATAGATGGTATCTGCAGGCGTAACCTGAGCAGATGGGGCATGATCAGTGAAAATTAGACTCGATGCCCGTGTGGTGCCCAAGTGCAGACTATGATGTGCTTGTATGTCAATCATGACCCAACACCTGCACAATGGAAGACCTCATGCCTTGCTCGAATAATGCCGTGGATATGGCTGCCTATTGGTCGTGTCTCAAAAAATTGTTGATACATCGACTCGAAAGAAGAAGAAGCAGCACCGGGCACATGGCTTTCACCACGGGTGTGTAGCATTAAACAATAATTATTGTCATTTGAATGAGTTAATGGTTACTTTAACTAGCCAAGTAACGTTTATACCAACAGGAAGTAACTAATCAAAACTTTACTGGAGATGATGCAACAAGTCCTAAAACTCACCTCGAATTAGCCGTCTCAGTTCCTCGACAGCTGGTTTCACAATGTCAGGTGTCTCCCGCAGTTCTTCCTTGGCGATGGTCTTCACGGACTCCCGAGGCTCGTCCAGCTCGAATTGCAGGAGAAAGTCTCCCAGCTGCACGCCAGGCAGCTTGTCCAGCTCGGTGAGCATGTGCTGCGATACTGCAACAAGGGAAATCGTCGTTACAGTCAGGTAATGCAATTTGTGTATTTTATGTGGGATAAGAGCAGCGGGCTTAAAAAGGTCGCTATAGCAAAATCACAATAGGAATTGAATTATATATGAAGTCTCTTTTCACTGACTGAGAGTGAAAAGAGACGGCATATAGTTCAATTCTTATTGTGATTCTGCTACAGCGACCTTTTTAAGCCCGCAGGATGATGTTATTTTTGTGCGAACCACGCTCTTGTAGCATAGGTAGGTACCTACCTAGATAAACAAATAATCAGGTATCTACCTATTCGAGTTATCGAATAAAAGTTCACTATTATTGAAAGAAAAACTGGTTTACTGGGAATCCTTTTCGATTTGTTTTCACTGTTCGACGGTAATTAAGTGTTAGTGGAATTGTGGTAAACAACGTGAAATACGGGATACGGGATGGACGGAAGTGAGCCGGCTCGCACGTCATCGTACTTGATAATAATTAATGTAGGTAGGTAAAGCAACGGAAAACTAAAGATGTGTCACGAAACTCAACGAAGAAAAGTCTAAAAGTGCCTACGAATCACAAAATTAAAATCAACTGCCTGATGTTGAATTTATTGTTTATCAATGAGATCTATCAAAATCATATCCTCTTCCAGTTCAACAGCCTTTATAAAAATAAAATAAAATAATGGTGGAACTAGAAGGGTAGGCGGTCTCTACGCTACCCGGTGCCAGTGCGATACACTATTAAAATCCTGATTTGAGCCGGTTTTAGTGTCTGGCATGGATTTTGTTATTGACAATAATTACAGGCGATGATTTTGGTATGTAATCTACATAAACAAGTAAAAAACTTCTAACAAAGAAAAAATCTTTAACACAAAAACAGAATGTAGACAAAAGTAAAAAAAAAATTGTGGTATGAGGCGGTATAAACCTTTCGCCGATAACGAGTACAATATTTATAAGTAGTAAAGCTTACTCACTTTTGCCCATTGTTCACGAATTCACTACAAATTATAAAATGGAAATGTTCCGGGTATTTCTCCAATAAAGATCGTGTTCACGGAAGACAGCCTCAGACGTGACCGAGCAGCGAAGCAAGACTGCGATTCGGCTGACGAGCATATTGCTTTTATTATAACGGGTAAACCGCTACCCTCATTATTGTTTACCGATGAATAAAAAGTGTAGGTACTTACCTAAATCTGATCTTTATGACTCATGGAAAAGACATAATATCATCAGTTTCGTGGTGCTTATTAAGATTCAAAAGTTATGGAAAATATTTAAGTTTTTCCGTAATTTGCGTTCCTAGCTAGAATATTGCTCATCGAAGTTTTTAATGATGTGAGGATTGTGAGGTCTCATCTAAGATGTGTAAAATTGATGAGAGGTTTAAAATAGAGATGGATACTGAAGTTTATTATTATTAAGTAATTCTTCTTTATTACCTAACCCCAGGTGCACTTTGATAAGTTTGCAGAATGCATAAGCAAGGTTTTTCCATATTCTATTTAAAACATTTGTACAGTTGCAGACTAAATTAAAAGCTGGATAAAACTCTTTGTCTAAGGTAAAAATGGTAACTAGGATAGAATAAAAATAAAATTATTCCACGCTACGCTGTTGGTACTCGTAGGTAGCTCATTCTTCCTTCTCTGTTTAAATGCAGTAAAACAGGTTCGGCCCCCAGCTTTTGGTTCCCTCGGATTTAGTGGGGATGCAAGCACCGCTAGTTTTAAAACCCAGTAGGTAAACCTATAGGTACCTTCTGACTAGACTTCTACGTGAATTTGAAAAAGAGTAGGTACTCTTTTTCAGTTTAGTCAAGAGACACTGGCACATTATAATAATTGAACCCCGAGACAAAAACATTATTTACTGTAGAAGCTCTCTACTCTATAAAATAGTCATAGATTTTCTTCACGGTGGCATCGTAGCACTGCAACTACCATAACTACTATACTTACCTACTATAGTAGCTTCCAGTAAAGTAGGTAAGTAGGTACTCAGGTAAGTATAGGTACTGAAAGTTTATTGTGTTTCATGAAAGTCAGTTGAATTGGTAAGCTACCTATGTATTATTGCTTCTGTTATGATATTGGTATCAAGCACCACAAAATTCTTGTAGAGGTAGGTAGCTGCTTGTCCAAAATAATAATTTCTTTACAAAAAAAAAATCGTCTTTGGATTACAGTATTTGATAACAGTTTTTGATTTTAAACACAATCTAGGATTCTAGGCAAAAGCTTGCGATTTGAAGAAATTCATTCAGGGGTTCATAATTTTCCTAAGAAATGACAATGTGCACAGGTTCACATGCAGGATGCGGTTGCCGGCTGCTGCTACAGGTCAATGGTATTGACCTTTGAGCGAGTGTTTTTGTTTTTCATCGCCATCTAGCGTCAAGTAGATGAACTTTTGTACCGTAGGGTTGCCGGTTGATGGAATGTGAGTAGTCGGCTCTACGAGTTATTCTAGCTTGTATTTGCTACTTTACAGAAGATGTCGCTAGTGCGTTCATTCAATAATAGTAGGTAGTAGTAGGTACCTACTTTGATTATGCATACACCCAGTCATGTGAACTTTACGAGTAAGTATAAATAATAAAATTATAGGCTCTGAATGGGGTTGGTAATTTACAACCTTCCTTTTTAACTGTGATTATAGATAAAACATACTTTAACGTTACGAGAACTGTTCATTTAGGCAGGTAAGTACCTACCTAGGTGACTGGTTATTGTATTTTGTTAATAAATTAGTAGGTAATTACCTACCTACCTACCTACTGATTAGAAGCAAAATAACCAATGCATTTTTTTTGCATTTTTGTGTTACTTACTGATCAGTTTTTGAACTTTGTGTAAGTACATTTTACAATTTTGTAAGTACGTAGATGATTTAGATGAGTAGGTAAGTATTTGTTATTTGGAACACTGTTCAAGTTATACATTTAATTAACATCCTCTCCTACTTATAAATGATTGGGACCTACTTAAAAAATCTTGAAAAATGTCAAAAATGCTGGTAATTCAGTTATATTTTTTACTTCATGTTATAAGTAGATAAAGAGATAGTAGCTCTTGAAGTAATTGTGTTCTGTGGATAGTAGTCTGTAGACTCCCGAAGGTCGGCCATATTTTTGTTTCACTACATTGTCCATCTGAGTAAGCCTGGTTGTAAATATTGCATAGAGAGTAAAAATGCCATTTACAAAAATTGAAAGTTCTTCCTTCATCTTTATGACTCTGCAACTTCCGAGTCAATTTTTTTTTATTCTTTGTGACTGTGGTGTGGAACCTTCAGACCCTGACAATGCTAAAATGTGAATAGGTCAATGACTTCAATCAAATACAATGACTTATCTATGTCCTAAAATTATACACGGTGTAACTGGAGGGGTGGATCATCGGTGGCAGGGCGATGGGGGACCTCAATGCCTATCAATTTAACCCCCCTGTATGTTCAGCGATATTCAGTCGTTCAAGCTATTCCGATTTTTATGAAAATTTAGTCAAAATCCGATTTCAGACTGGATGTCTCAAGTGTAGCCAAACTATTAGGTCTACGACCGTAATTTTTTTTTCTCCTATTAGCTCAATAGTAGACCTTTTGTCTAACAATATCGTTTGAGTCGTTATTTCATTAAATACATACTAAAAAAAATATCTTGATAGAAAAATCTGCAAACATAAAATTTTCATCTAACTTTAAAGGCTCGTAGAAAGAAAAAAACATCTAAATTTTTTTCTACAACTTATCCCAAAAACTACTTCTGTTTATGGAGCATTATTCCTGAAAATTTCATTTGGCTAGTACCAGGGCAACATATTCAAATTTCTGTTTAGGCGAGTAAAAAAAAAAAATCGGAATAGCTTTTGAATGACTGAATATCGCTAAACATACAGGGGGGGTTAAATCGTTAGGTATTGAGGTCCCCCATCGCCCTGCCACCGATGATCCACCCCTCCAGTTATACCGTGTATAGTGTTCATTCAGAATTGCCTTATAATGTTTTTGCGATTTTTTTCCAAAAAATATACCTAAGCTGAGACTGACCGTCCATACATCGATCGTCAAAAATTATGAAGTGTTAAAATAATGATTATTTTTTTATTTGAAGCCTAGTATGAAGCTCTTATTTGTATTTTAGAGTCTAAAATAGGCCGCCTGGTTTTTATAAAAATTAATATAATTGTTTAAATATTTGTTGTAAGTATGTAAATAAGTGTATAACTATACCTATGTAGGTATACGAGGAAGTGCATCCACCGCTACCTGCACGTTTTACAAGCTCGTCTGTCCATCTTGTCGGTGGACGTCCAACGCTGCCCTTGCCGGTCCGTGGCCTCCACTCGAGAACTTTTCGGCCCCTTTGGCCATCTGTTCTGCGTGGTAGGTATATGGCCTGCCCATTGCCACTTCAACGTGCTAATCCGTTTGGCTACGTCGGTGACCCAAATTCTTCTACTTATCTCCTCATTTCTGATTCCATTCCAGTATGTGAACAACAAGAGCCAAGACATGAAAAATTTGAGGTTGAGCTTAAGCGTAGGTACTAGGTAGTTTTTTTTATATTGTGTTAAATAAATATTTGATTACTAGGCCGAAATTGATGTGGATAAAATGTTCTAATTATAAACAGAAATTCGTATTCGGAGAAGAAAGTCAACCTAAGGATCCACACTCAACTTTCATTTTTTGATAGTTCTCTACAGAAATTATCTACACTAATAAATAAAGAGGAAAGATTTGTATTTTTGTGTGTATGTTTGTAATGAATAAACTCAAAAACTACTGCGCCAATTTTAAAAATTCTTTAACCATTAGAAAGCTACATTCACCTTGAGTAACATAGGCTATATTTATTGCTAGAAAACATTAGGGATCCTTACTAAAACTTTAGAATTATTTAGACTCACTCAACTAAAGTTTAAGCGCGGGCGGTAAATATGGGTCTTAAAAAATAAGTAATACCTATACACTTGCCTCAGACCACTCGCAACGTTTCGGGATATTCTCAAAGTCAACTTTTAGTATCGAACCTTTACGACTCTAAAAATGAGTATTCGAAGGCCAAAGTGTATGCGTTTTTCTAGGTCAGTCTATGATGAAAGGAACCAGCGCTTGCAATCCGAATTTTATGTTAATGAAACTGTAATACTACCTACTGATTTGTGTCGATTTTAGACAGGTATATTTTCAAGGCACTTTCGAAATCGCTGTCTGGATGCATGATTTTTAAGATGACGAAACTATAGTATAACTAATAGTTTGCTAATTTATTTGCGAAAAGTTTCTACTACATACTTGTACTTGTAGAAGCAGCCTACGCAATTGAAACTTTACTGGTTAAAATAAAACAAAACAGACTCACTACTACTTCAAAGTACGACTCTAAAGGGGTCAGAGACACATGAAAAAAATATGTACTTAAGTAAGAATTAAAAACCAATAATTTCTTTTATTTTTCAAATAATTAGGCACAGAAAATCGATCAGTCCCTAGCCTGCTATGACTTGGGACCAAGTACAATGCGACGACAGTGACGTCAAGATCATAGACCATGTAGGGCTAGCTCAGGCCTGGGAGCACGCCAAACACAGGTGAACGTACGATGCTTAAGAGGACATCAGACCACGGAAATCAGAGCGGGATTGTGAATTAATGTTTTTTCCATGAGGGAGAATGCGATAGATACACGAGGTACCTACTTTCAACAAAAAATTTTAACCCATCCTGTTTTCAAAACGAAAAAATCAAAGAAAAAAATGTTTAGTTATATGTTCTGCACTCTCGAGGTACATTTCTGATCATAACTCCGAAGATCCTCGTCAAATCCCCACCAAATTTTTGTAACACCAAACGGAAAGTACTTATACCCTTTCAAATAAAAAAAAAAGAATTTTTCAAATCGGTCCAGGAGTTTTTGAGTAGGTAATCGGCGAATAAACATAAAAAAAGCACAAAAAAAGATTCCGAACACTTGAGAACCTCTTTTTTTGAAGTCGGTTAAAAAAAAAGTTTCTTGATGAGAAACTTTAGGACCAGTTTTCCTTGCTTGTGCCCTCTTAATCATATACTCTCTACTTCACTTGCGTAGAGCTACAGATTATTAAACATTTTGTAGAGCCACGCGTTGGAATAATTTCCATGTGACGTCGTCGACCGTGCCGCGCACATGTTGGCATTGCACCAATAACAATAAAGGGCATTGGTCAGAGTGGATGAGCAAGCCAAAACATTACCCTTGTACAGAGAACTATGATTCAATTGGAAAATGCATCTGATTCAATATTACTCACTCTAGATTTTGTGCGTAATCCTCTACATATTAGTAGAACTAACGTAGATATTTCCTTCCTATGGTTCATTCTGTTGATATCCTTGTTGGCCCACCTGATGGTAAGCGGTTACTGTAGCCTATAGACGCCTGCAACACCAGCCAGAGGAGTCACACTCGCACTGCTGACCCTTTAAAAGAGGAATCACTGCGCCGAAAACACACAGACAAGACTGGTCCACCAGTTGTCTCCACAGCGCTTCCTCGCAGAGCTCTGGAAAACTTACCGCGGAAACACATCCATTCGAGAAGAAGGTTGTTATTTGATTGCGATATTCTGTAAGGTGGAGGTACTTCCCCAGTCGAATACAGAGTGAGAAAAAACCACTATGCTCTTCGTCCTATAACCTACCAGAAACAGCTAAATTTTCTCAGAAAATGTCCTGGGTATTTATTATAATACAAATAAAATATTTACACTGATTATTTATAGGGCTAGATAAGTCGATTAAACAAATAATTAATTCGACTGGGTAATAAAGTTAGGCGAGGTCAGTGGCATTAAGTCTTTGTTAAGTAAGGTCAAACATACTGTTATTATGTGTTTGTGACAAATAAAAAGTAAACAAATATGGTAGGTAGGTACATCTAATCCTAACTGTTCGTACTTCATAAGCCGAGTTAGTGCTTCAACTTTCAATCTGAAGGTCGTGGGTTCGAATTCCGGCTGTTCATCGTGACCACGTGTTACAAACAACAAACAAACTCACATTCACATCTACATATTAGTTTGGATTACGATTCAAAAGCAACATTTACGTACAGTCCAGATGCCAGAGCATTTACACGCAGAGATATCTGTGCGGATATCTGTACAGATATCTGTACAGTCCAGATGCCGCGGGAAATAGCACGCGCCATTCCAACCTTTGACAGTTTTATCCGCGGTTATCTGTAAAGATATCTGTACGGATATCTGTACAGATATCTGTACAGTACAGATCCGTGGTAAAAACTCTACCATGTAAAGGCCGCTTATCTCCAATGATGTCATTTGAAAGCCCATGCAGGGCGAGCGCATGTTTGGGCCAGCTCCAATACCTACGGGTGAATGCACGATTACACGTGGACTTTGCACATTGCTTACTTATAATGGCCTATTGTGATCGTCTAAAAATACATTTGTCATTAGATATACACAATAGAAGGCACAATGAAAATAATGTGTCTATATTCGTGACTGTCGTTATTATTTGTATAACAACGGTTGTGATTAATAATGAAGGTTCAAGTTCACCAAATCTTTAACTGACTGTTTTGATGAATTTTATTAAAAAAAACTATACTAGCGGACCCGGTAGACAGATATTGTCCTGCTATGGACGTTGGGTTTAATTTTTTTTATTAAAAAAATTAAGAAACAAATAGCAAAATTTAACTGGGAACTAAAAAATGAAATCCACAACACAAAATATAACCAAAAGCGGTAAAGCCGTTTAGGAACATACACACACTAGAACTTTGTACTTAAATTGTATAATTACGTTACTGTTAACTAAGATGGATTTATGTTTTCATAAGTTATCATTTATTACCAATAGATAATGGATGATGCATTATTTTCTATACAGTTTACGTCAACGCGATCGATTAGTAAAAAACTTTAGGCCTTCAAAAACTCCGTCACCAGAGTTGGCCACTTGCTCATACGAAAGAAGAAGAAGTAAAAAAACTTGCACTTGATATGCTGCGGGACCAATGTTTATGTGATCTGCAAATATTTGTCTCGGGTGTGGGCGTTTTCTATGTATTTCTATTGACCAGTGATTAAATTGTTAACAAATCGGCAAATGAAATAACTTGAGCCATAGATAATGTTTAGTAAAGTTTAGATGAATCATCTAGTGTCATCAACAGCTGAACATGACTCTCAATCGGTACATCCTGTACTAATAAAATAAATCAATGTTAAGTGTTTAATTTGCTCAGAACAAATTACTTATTGTTCTGAGGATAATTGGGGTTTGAAAACTGTAACTTTTTATCATGCTATTTTGGGTTACTGCTAATCCGATCGTTTTAAAACTTTTAAGGATCACCCGCTGGGTTAATTTGAAGATTATTTGAAAATTTCATCAAAATCGGTTGCGCCGTTTTGGAGTTTTGACACGTTTGCAATGGTCTCACCAAATGTTTCACATTTGTTTTAACTGCATCGCCCAAAATTACTTTTTTTCGTAGACTTTTCGTAGAACACGGTGCGCGTTGAAGTCTTTTCAAGCATATAAAATTTAATTAATTTATTTTCAACTTGTCACATATTTTTCAATCAAATATTTTTTCAAATATTTTTGAATACTTTATATTTTTCCACAATACTTCTATAAAAGTAGTACTTATAATCAGTCATGTAGAGATATACATAACATAAGATTTTCTTACGTTTGGGGCTAGATTATGCTGTGTGAAAATAATGTCCAGCGCATTATTCATTTAATCCCATTTCTTTGAAATTCTCAGTTTTTGTAATGCAGCTTTCGGCTGATTTTCATATGCTTGTATCACCGTATCTTGTCTCAGCACTTTATCTAATTTTCAACGAAAGTTTATACAATTCATCAGAATTGGGCTGTGGGAGATAAAGAACAGATGTATCGTAATTAGGATGTGATAAGGATTCTGCCGCTATCGCTGTGTCGTGCTGTTTACAAGAGACGTGACCGACGCAACGTGATATTTAGTACGAAATAGATAGGAGCTCTATTGATAGTAAATGACATAATTTGTGTTTTGAAATTAGCATGCAATGATAGTGGGGCAACTGTAATGATAATGATGTAATGATTGGCAGTATTTAAAGAAGCATATTAAATTATTAGCAATTTAACGCCATTCAAAGAAAAATAATAGCTTCCTTGTCCAGAGTCGAGGTGTAATAACTCGATTGTTCGAAGCCTGGGTGTCAGACTGATGCATACGACAACGTACAGACGCTCTGGGTGGAAATAGCCACCTAAAGTTTAATGTATTTTTTCAGTTTGAATTGGTTTTTTATTTAAGTAGGTAATTTTTTTATTTGTAATTTATACTTTAATTTTCTAAGGATCATGTGTCTGCAATAAATTATTATTATTAACACACATGCGCAGCTGTTTCGTATGGATCAGTAGAGTTGTCTTGACAATCAATAAAGTAGGTCAGCTTGATCTGTTCATCTCGATATAACTGATAGCTATAACAAATTAGAATAACGAAAACACAGCTTGTAAAAACGCAGCGGGTAGTTCCCATCTGATCATATGATCCGATTCAGGTTGCATCTGATCACACAAGACGATGCTATCTGATCATTGATCTGTTGCAACTGCTTTTTGAAATAAATTTTGTGCCAACGAATCACAATTTATATTTTGGTGTATACATTTTAGCGTCTAATATTACTAAGCAATAACAACCGTTTCTATACGACTTCTTTGTACCTTCGCAGTAAGAACTATCTAAACAAAATCAATCTGGGTTGGAAAACAAAACATAAAAAAATTATGTCTGCTTATTTATTAAGTTGTTACCTGACAATTATTGCCGACATAGACATCCCCACCCCCTTTCACCTCCGCTACTTTGTTTTTTTTTTCCCTGGACCGGTCTCATTATCTCTGCAACTGGTGTTGATGACGTCATACCGGTGTCTTGGTTGCCAAATATTTATGTCCTTATCTATTCTATTATTTGTAGCGCAACGGACACTTCTTTTGTTTAAAATTCCTTTTATGATACTTTGTTTGACAGTTAAGCTCAAGTCACGCAAATTAGGTCATCAGTGCATTTTAAAGTTTCTAGATGGTCGTGAAATTAAAGAGTTGATATTTACGTGCTCTGTGTTGTGTATGTACGAGTGTGTTCCTGGAAAACGTAAGTACCTACAACTATAGACTAGCGATGGGTACACTAAAAAATATTTAATAGGTACCTATTTTTAATTACTGTGATTTAAAAATGTCTGTGACAAAATACTAGCTAACATTTAAGTAGCAAGTCACAGTAATTAATGTATACTAATTTTATCACACGGCTCTAACAACACTTCGAATGCTTTAATTGAAAACATAAACTTGTTTATCCGTTTTTAAATTTAATTTTCTAAATAATAAGTACTTTTGCAATACTTGTAATAATAAGTACTTTTGCAATACTTGTAAGACTGATTTTCTAATCAATGTGTTTTTTTATATATTTCGTTCGTTCATATTTAAGATTGTTTTGTGTACTTAATCTGTTTTACGAATTGTTAATTGTTTTATTGTTGATTTTGTTTAATTAAAGTTTTAAGTAGTTTTGCAATTATAAGACTGATTTTTAAATCAAAATAATGTTGTTTTCATTTTTCTCAACCCTGTTGGCAGGAACTATAGAAATAGTTAGTAGGTACAAAGAAGTCGTATAGAAACGGTTGTTATTGTAATAGTAATATTACACGCTAAAATGTAGGTATAGGTACGCTAAAATATAAATTATGATCCGTTGGCACAAAATTTATTTCAAAAAACCAGTTGAAACTGATCAATGATCTGTTGGCATCGTCTTGTGTGATCAGATGCAACTCCAATCGGATCATATGATCAGATGGGAACTACCCTTAAATTTAAAAGTTAGTTAGATTTAACAAATAAAGAAAAATTGATAATTTATATATTTTGGTTTTTATGTTAGCGGAATTGTACATTCTAGTTGTCACATGAATTAGTTAAAATCAAGGAAGTTTGTTAAAATTCCAAGAAAATATGAATCTGTTTCATTATGATAGTCAATGTTCATGAATGCGCATAAAGTTTTGTTTGAATTTGAAATGAGTGACGAGGCATGAAACGGAAAATGCAATGTTATTTACATTGCATTTTCCGTTCATGCCAACTTGTTACATATAAATAACATTAAATAAATTAAAATCGAAACTAAATAAAATGTGACATAAGTCTGTAATTAAAAAACCACACTAATATTATAAATGCGAAAGTTTGGATGTTTGGATGGATGGATGTATGTATATTTGTTTATAACTCGAGAACCACAGAACCAATTTGGCTGAAATTTAAAACATAGATAGATAATGACCGGGAATAGGACATAGGCTACTTCTTGCCCGGGTACCGCGCGAGCGAAGCCGCGGGTGGAAGCTAGTATATTCATGAAGTCGGGACCGTTACGACCGTTCCAACCGACCGATTCCCGTAGGAGTAGGTAGAGACCACATTTTTTTAACTTGCTGCGATCCTGACACACAAATTTTGCTTTCTATCTAATAGCATTTAATTTTATAAAATTTGAAAGTTTCAATGAAAACAATTTCATGACATGTCATTGACCTAACAACAAGGCATTTAGCAAGGCTTTCATCGATCGAGCCTATGAATACCTACGGCAGTGTTACAAGGTTGACGTTTCTAAGGAAAGCGTTGTCATGACAAATATCTGTAGATAACTAAGCATCTTCAAAGCCACCCATTTTATTTATTAATAAGTTATATTCATGCCCTGTTACTAATAATGGGCTTATAAGCTTACTAGAACTAAAGCAGCTGCTAAATATGTAGCTATCTCTGTTTAAAGAAATGTGAGTGACAAGGAAAAACACTCCTCAAAGGCTTGCTGAAAATGACAGCTGATTATGAATGATGCGGGTAGTGTATTACAAGCTGTCAACGAATGAATAAAATCAATAAAACTTTGATAAATGTAGACTAAATTATGAACTGTTTTGCATATCTAAAGATACAACGAGGTTAACGTCAATAAGCTCAGTTTTGTTATTTTGATTTGTACTCGAAATGATGACCTTTATATCTTACTAGTAGGTATCCGCTTGCGACTACGCTCGCATGATAAAAAAAATAAAAAATGTGTTTATATAAGCTTAACAATAGTAATCAAGTGTTAGTAAGATTTTGCGATCTGAGACAGTAAGGTTGTAAAGTTTACGATCATACAGGTAAAGTAGATTGTACCAATTTGAGCTCTATTCCCTGCACTAGGTCTCTGATGAGCCTGTATTGCAGGGTCATAGTGACTCGCTTCGGATTCTCCACAAGAAATTGAAGTTGCTGAGACCTTTTTTTTATCGATCGAGCGAGCGAAGCGAGCGAAGATCTTATCGATCGAGCGAGCGAAGCGAGCGAAGATCTTAGTGGTAAGTTGGGCGATTTTGCTTTGTATGTTTGTATGTTTGTATGTTTGTATGTTTGTATGTTTGTATGTTTCACGAATTGTTGTTCGAGCATAACTGTCGAACCGTTCATCCAATCTGCATGAAACTTGGTAGGTCAATAGGTTGTGGTAAGGAAATTTACGGTGGAGCATATGAGCTTAATCGATGAAGGGGTTGTGAAGATATTGGGTTCCCAAGGGGGTAAAAAATTATGAAAGTTACACAAATATATTGAGTGGGGTGTCATACGAAAGGGCTTATTTTGTACATTCCAAAATGGTTTTTATTTTTAATCTAGGATTATAGTTTTTGAAATACGACCAAATACCAAAAACTACGCAACCAGAGCTGCAAGAGCTCCCGTTTCATAGAGTTTCGATGTCTTCGTAGCTCATTGACTGGTCGGTCTTAAAAAGAGAGTGGCATCGTTGCGGTTTGGTTTGCAATGATTTTAGATGCTACTTGATTTATTTTCATGATAAAAAAATTTTTGATAAAAAATGAAAATAATTGGGGTAAAAAAAGTTAAGTAAACAAATATATTGAGTGCGGTGTCAAATGAAAGGTCTTTATTTGTACATTCTAAAATAGTTATTATTTTTATTCTAGGACGTATACTTTTAAAAATACGACGAGAATTCATAAATATGAAATAAATGAAAAATTAGACACGACATTATGTATTGCATGCATGCTAGTATTTTTTACCATGAAGAGCTAGCGCAATAGGCATACCCGGCAGTAGTAGCACTTGAAATTATAGGGGTAGTCAGAAGAAAGTCCAAATGTTGGCCATCTACGGTGCGCGAGATCTCAGTTCGGGGCGAACTACTAGTTTATGATACTTAGGTACAGTAGGGCCAACTGATCTCGGCGTTCGTGAAGTTAGCCGTTTCGATGCGCAGTGCAACTTTTTCATACAAAATTTTCTACTGTGCAGCAAAAAGCCTGACTTCACGAACGCCTAGATCCGTCGGCCCAACTGTATGTGGTCTTTAAATTGCTTTAAATAATGTTCCAGAGTAAACATAACAGACGAAGGTATTTCGAAGAAAGCTTTTGCAAATTCAAGGTCTCTTATGCATTCTGCAACATATGTTTTATGATAATTTATGCAATTATATTTTAGAGTAGACCTAGTTTTCACACATTCAAGCTAGATTAGGTAAATGGCCTCTGGTCGAAGGTTAGCGGGTGTGTCATAGCTATTATTAAAAGTAAGTATAGAACTTATTGACCAGTTAATGCTATTTTTGGTATACATATAAACCTAATAAAATAATGTGCCCTTGAAGTTATCTACGTATTTAATGAGAAATAAAAGACCGTCAGAATACTTTGAACAAATCAAGGTTTTCAAAAATAAGTAGCTACTTAGCTACTCAAACTTAGTTTAGTAACTGATTTATTCGTTTCAAAATCGTTTTCTGGTCAATACATAAAATCTTTGTACAGAAAGCGTCATTAATTGGTATCCCCCTAGTAAGAGGTCGGTTTGCAAGCCCTTGATCTCAACTTTTGTAAAAACTTTTACATCCTTGCTTACTTATGGATATCTTATTTCGCTCGAGTTCCTAAACAAAAATAGCTGATATAATACCCGACTGAAATCCAAGGTTGAAATGAATAGAGTCTTTGTTCAAATCAATAGGGGGATACCGATTGATGACGCTGACTGTACATAATAACGGGAATAGTAATATCGGACACCGATGTCTTAATTTTTTTTGTTTTCTAAATCTTAGGAAAACTCACAGCTAGCTAAGAGAATAAATACATAAATATTATTATACACCCAAGCAAAAAGGGGGTACTTATATAGACGAAGGCCAATTAAAAGTTTCCACAAATAAATTTAAGGATAGGTGAAGTAGACGACATTGAAGAAAGATATAAAGCAACAATAAATAGATGAGACGCACACATAGAATACTAATACAATAGAATACTTGTTTTCTAGGAGGAACAAGAAACTAATTGTTGAGCTAATAAACTAATTTGCATTGTTCCCGATGGCAATAATAATACTTTTGCGTACCTACGATCTATTGAAATAGATCGTAACGACTCGTCCATCAGTGATGGCCTATATTTGTAACCCTTTTCACATTCATACTCGATACTCTAGCTGTCTATAAGTCAAGTGTTTTCTAAAGCATAAAGCAAAAAATTAATGCGTGTTTATCATGATGTTAGAAAAAGGGCTTGTAAAGTAGGAGAGTAAAGCATCGATTCGTTACTTCTCAAGTAGAGATTGTAGGTATGTTTATATGAGCTAGTGGCGATATTTGACGGATTTTATAGACTATCTGAAGGCCTCCGTCATGGCTTAACGACTGTTATTGCCACTAGTGGTCATCCATCCAAATTGTGATCAACGTCGCTTATCTTCAACGATATAGCAAGAACATCGAAAACTACGCCACGAGCGCTTCCCTAAGTAGAGTTACTCACCGAGTAAAAGTAACCAATATATAAACATAATAAACATCTGCCCCTCTACTTATAAAATTTTGTTAAAATTGAAACACCGTTTAAATAATTGCCGTCCTTTTTTAGGGTTCCGTAGTCTTAACAAGGAACCCTTATTGTTAGATAGTTAGATAGCGACAGGGCGAATCTTGAGCTGCTCAAGAACAATGGTTAAATAATGCTCAAGTTGAGCTTTATTTAACCATTGTTCAAGTTCATAAGTAAGACCCTTGTTGGTTAGTCCCTCGACTTTATCTATCGATAGTGAAACAAATACTAGGATACTGTGAATTAAAGAGAGTCCTTATGTTATAAATACATACCTATGTATACGGGTATTTATTACGTAAAGTACCTTATTATTTTGCCCGACGATACATATCATGTACTCGTATGTGTGATCGTGAAAGTTTAAAAAAGACAAGAGCCCTTATGCTTGTGAAAAGGCTTTTTGCAGTGGACTTTTAGACTTTATTGTTACAGACATAGATGAGTCAGACTATCTACCTAGACTATAAACCACAGCTCTTTGTGCTAGTAAACATAAACATTCAATAAAAGTGCTTCTTATACTGTTGATCAACTTAAAAGTGTTTACAAATAATAAGAGTAACTAGTGAACGCCAGCGGCTTCGCCCGCGTGGACTACTATTTTTTATCCCACGAGAACCATACATTTTTCAGGGATGAAAAGTAGCTTATGTGTTATTCCAGAACCTAAACTATTTACTTTCTAAATTTCATCAAAATCGGTTTAGTAGTTATGGGGATACGTGGTAACAAACAGTCACACATACACACACACACACACACACCCACGGACTTTCGCCTTTATAATATTAGTAGAAGGATAGGATAATTCGTTTGTTTTTAATTTTAAATACAGAATGCGGGATCAAATTCTGACTGGCTGAAAAAAAAAAAAACAAGTAGGTACTTAGCATTTTAAATATTCGAATTTAAAAAATATTTAAAAATTAAAATTATTAAATATGAATCTATAACCTATAGTTTAGATTCAGTTTCAATAACTGTAGTAGTTATCTACGAATTTCACACGTGTTTCATATCGCATCAGGATCCGTTGGTATTTCTCCACACGTCGTTCAAAATGTATCATCATTATTTCACCACGGTTACTCCTGTCGATGCCCACTTTACATATATGTCACCATACCTAGCAATCTTCCAACTAATGGTGTTGTGTACTGATTTGTGTTTCATTCATGTTTTGGTTCAAATATCACTGGGAATGACCCTATCTGTGCATGATAGTTTATGCTCAAACTTGTAATAATTTATAGAGACAAATTCTCTGCATTTTGGACTATTTTTTTAAGAAAATTCTATCCTACGAGAGAAGAAGACTAAAACAGCTGGTAATAACAGCATTTCGAACCCTCGGAAAATACTCATAAATCTAACTGAACGATTTAGTTTTATGCTCTATTTTGCTCGCAGATGTCTGTTTTATTTCAATTTTATTACAATCTTTATAGGTCAGTTCTTTTGTCTATTCAACTGTCCGTTCAATTAAAACATCAACTATTGAGTATACATTAATGTTAAAACACTTAAACAGACTTCCAACTATATCTTTAGGTACCTACTGCAGACTTTCTCTGTGATCGTCTAGCACTCAAAGGCCCCAATTCTTATACTTAACAATTTTTTTTATCAACCAAAGCCAAAGTCAACCATAACCATAGATTTCGTTTTGTTTCATTATCTAATAATGACCAACGACTCTGTTGTGGTGACGTTTTCAAACAAATTACTGTCATTTTGTAGAACGAAACAAAACGCAGCGATAATGATATAGGAATGTTTGACGTTGTAAATTAGAAGAAATGGGGCAAAGATCCTTGAAGACGTCAAGGAGAGTAGACAAAGACAAAACATAGGTAAGTATAGTTTCACACATGCCCACGTTTTGCAAGAAGTAAGCGTGAGAAGTTGTAAGCCCAACATTCTGTCATTTTTGCCAAAATATGTTATTTTTGACATTAATTTTTTTAGACATAATCTGTTATTTTTAACATAATCTGTAATTTTTGATATAATCTGTCATTTTTGACATAATCTGTAGTTTTTACGCGAACCTACCTACTGGAAAAAAGTTCACATAGTCCGATTCAAACTATTTGGCCGAACCACCTAGCCAGGAGCTTTAGAACAATAGGTCTGTATTAGGACAATATGACCTGTGTGCACTTTAGAAGTGCAGGGCAATTGAGGTCAATGCTCCTTTTCCCTTATGACATGGGAACTGAATGAGGAAATCCGCATAGGGTCACAGTCAGCCACTGGTAAATGGATTCCCGTGCAGCGGATGAACGAACGAGTTTAGGCGCGAATTGACTATAAGTTCACTTTGACAATCAAGACTTTGTAGAGTTAAAAAAAACATAAGTAGGCTTTTACATCTTTACTAGATGATTTATACAGTGTCAGGAGGCAATCTTTGCCTACACTTATTGACAGAGTTCTCAAAGATTAAATATTTAGGGCTAAGTAACCACTTCAAAGAATGTAGTATTTGATACAGAAAACAAAATCATAAGCAAAAAATATTAAGGGGAAACTTAGCAACAAAAAGGGTTGACAAATAGTGGATTTAAGGAGGTTTTGGGAGCGCTACATTTGTAGTTTCACAGCTAAAAAACCATCTTGCAGAGATAGAGCTCTTGATCAGAATAGTTCTTCCTTAGACCTTTGATCATAATATGACTGTCTCGATCAATTATTTTTGTTAAAATATAATGTCGTAAGTTTTAACTTGTCTACCGGCTGTGGGGTAGACGTGAGCCTGTTTTAATTAACAATATGTGAACTACAAACTTGCACATGCACTTAGCCAATGTAAATACGGCAAGGTCGATAGCTCGTATGCTTCGATTGATGTTTTGTTAGACAATGCAGTCACTGACTTTGGCCTTTCCTCCACCGATTGTTATCACTTTATTACTCAACGAAACAATTAAATTTGTTTCAAAATTTTGCAAGCCTTTTCAACCTTCCTAAAAGTATATTATAATACTTATTAAGATTAGGTATATCTGACCAGTCGCCGCCCGCACCCCAACGTTTTTTCGGCGTTTACTTATTCCTTCACTTTTGGCTTGTGGTATATCAAATATTATTAGGGTACTTAATACAATGGGTGATCTTATCGCTGAAAGCATTTTCAATTATTATTATTGTAATTTTGTCCTGGAAAAGACCGATTTTAAAACGTAAACACTCGCGATTGTGTTCTCAATGATACATCCATTGAACACTGAATATCTAGAAACACTGAAAAACTTAGAGCAAGGCACTTTTATGTGTAACTTTGTTTTCTACCATCCCAAAGAGAGATGAAAAGAAAAATCTAGCATTCTGTTAGTAAATACAGGATATTGAGATGAAGTGCACACTATTATATTCATAGTATCATTAATTCATGAGAACAATTAATGATCTAATGACTACATCATTTATCATCATTTTTTTTAGATAATCTTGTTCTGATGAACAAAAAAAGCAAATTACATTCATAAACTATTTATTAATAGGCTGGTTATGCATCACGTTACTGTTTACGAGTTGTATGCATTTTGATGTTGTGACCTTATGACTCATTATTTAGCATGCTCTACCTACACAGTGATATGTACTTCATTAGCAGAATACCACACATACGTTAATTACGTCACAGGTTCCAAGGACATTAACGGAATTCATTATAAATACAAATGTATCCGGGTATTTATCACGTAAATTACCTTTTTATTAAGTTTCGACTGGATTGGACCAGCCTTGAGTGACTGAGGGAAGACAGACTTCTCGCTTCAGTCTTCCTGTCTTCCTCTTTATCCTATCCTATCCTATCCTATCCTAATATTATAAAGGCGAAAGTCCATGTGTGTGTGTGTGTGTGTGAATGTTTGTTACCACGGATCTCCATAACTACTGAACCGATTTAGATGAAATTTTAAACATAGATAGATAAGGCTAGCTTAAATAGTCACTAAACCGCCCTAAGCAGATCATTATCATTAAAAAACAGATTAGGTACCTACGCTAAACGCAATGGACTGCTTTTAAAATCCTATAAAAATAAATATTTAACCAAGCCAACCGAAGTCTATTTTTCGAAACTGAAGATTATTATAAGCTAGCTTAGTATTCTAGCTTATAGCTAGCTTTGGAAATATCATGATACTTAAATTAATTGAATTTATAATCACGGACTACATAATTTTAACAGAGGCCTTCAGACTATATATTCCGTCACTAAAGTTGAATATAAACCTTTTACTTTTTGGAAAAAATTGGCAAGTTTTTTTTGTTATTTACGCTTTTATCTTACAGGAAACATTGAAATAGGAATAGGTCACGTAAAAAGAACGCTGGAAGAAAGTGGAGGGGGTACGTTTGCGCATGGGTACACTTGCACAAGAAACCTAGGCCTATTGTTTTTTTTATTGTTGGTTTTTTTTTCTATGGAAAACCATTTCGTAATTTAAAACTTTTGTGCGCGATGGTATTAATTTTCCTAATTTTTATTAATTGCTTACTGCGCAGCTTGACAGCCAGCGTCCTTTTTTACCCGACTGCGCAAAGCAAAGGAAGGGTAATGTGTTTATACATGATACGAAATATACTATTTGTAGAACATAATGCCTGAAATACACATGCTACGTATTAGCACATGAGCATGCTAGTTTTGAGCAGATGCTACTTAGTAGCACAAAATAAGCACGTGTATACATACAAAAAGGGTATGCTTATGTCATAGGTAAACATGCTACGTAGTAGCAAGCAAGTATGCTTTTTAGTAGCAGGTGTATTTCAGGCTGTATAGGTGTGAGGTGCAGGCTGCATACAGTGAAAATATTAAACTTAAGTAGGTACACATATTTTTGGTCCTTTTATGTTGTGGCTAAAACTCATGATCAAGTCAAAGAACTTAGAAAATCTAAAAGGAAAAGAGTGCGTTACCTTGGCTCTAGGTTAGCTTCATCAATATTCAAGCAACCAAACGAACGAGTAAGGATCTTCCTTATATATCTACGAGGTATTCAATCAACTGATTATAATAACGAGATTGTGATAAATATCGCGCCCAAAATGAAACGTAATTTTTTTAGGTTTTTACGTAGGTAACATTATTATGTTTCATTTATTTACCTGATTATATTATAATACTAGTAAATTCTAATTGAGAGCTTTTTCTAAAATTTCTGTTTGGGTCTTATAAACCGTTATCGTAGGTATATCAGATTCAGATGTAAAAACCGGTTTTACAAGGAACTTATTTACAAGCACTTAATAAGCTCACGTGCGTCATGCGGCAAAGAGGCCTCTAACAATGTTTCCTATGGTTTGGTTTATTGGAAAAATAAATGCAAAAAACTCACTTTCAGGAGTGACATCTCGCAGCACGATTCTAACTTCAGCCTGGGCAGGCATTGCTGATAACCTATTTCAAACACTGAGCTTTTGAAAGCTTCTCAAACTGCGATCACAGCTGTGTTCAACAAGTATGGTGTATCAGTTCTTGTTATAGCGAAGTGGAATGTTTTTTGTTGAAGTTTTATCTCATGTTTTGATTTTGTTTTATAGGAAAAAGCGCGGGCGACACGAAGCGAGTGCCGTTGGTCAAGTGTGAGCCGTGACTGGCAGGTCACTCCTTCTCTGTGTTACAATATACGATATATCGAAACTGTTTCGGTTCTCACTGCGAATCTACAAGTGGCTGAAGAAATGATTTCAAAACGATTTTTGATCGTTTCGCTCTAGCGTATCTTGGCAAATATGCAATAAAAAAGAGTTTTAATAAATAAATATATTAAAACTCTTTTTTATTGCATATAAAAGCATGAAGTTGAAGCTACATATGCGCCACGCATTTGAACTGTGAGTCATCGAAGTGTGAATCCTAAAAATAGGTTTACTTAATTATAACAATAACCTAATAAGTACTTGACATTATTTTTACACACGGGAATTAAAAAAATTTGAAAGTGATACTTAAAACTTACTTATTATTTTATTTTTCCAAGATCCCGGATATCGCATTGATAATAAGTACTTATAAGTACTTAACTACTATGAAAATGACATAAGCACTTTAATTATTCTTAAAAGTGTCAATAGTTTACTATGTAGTAGGTAAAAATTTGTAACTGTAGTTAACAATTTTTTTTAAATAAGGTGCAGCGGGGCAATTCTGGCCGAAAAATTTTAGTCAAAATTTAAAACTTCAATGTTCTCGTTCCTTGTTGAGTTACGCTAATTCTGACAAATTGGTGTTATGTAACCTTTATCTGCCTTTTTCTTTATTGTATTTTTGTTAAAGAAAAAGCATATTTAAATGGTGAAATAACACAATGTTAACTAAAAACTGGAAAATGCCAGAATAGCCCCTCAGCGGGGTAATTCCGTCAGGTGGTGATATTATTCGAACCAATGATGCTATTATACTAAATCCAGGAGCTTTACAAACTAGACAACACAATACACGCGAATTTTAACAATCTAATCTCCTACGATGGTCCAGTTTCTATAAAAAACCTGTTAAAATTGTTGTGGGGTAATTCTGGCATCACTCTTTAGTCGCCCATACATGCTAGTGTTGGGACGATGACTATCGATAAACGGAGTATCGATATACGCAAAAATCTCGCGCAAAAATGATGTTGTATGAGAAGTAGTTCGCCCCGAACTGAGATCTCGCGAACCATAGATGGCTTACATTTGGACTTTCTTCTGACTACCCCTATACTTTCAAGTGCTACCACTGCCAAGTATGTCTATTGCGCTAGGTCGTCATGGTAAATAATATTGGCATGCATGCAATACATAATGTTGTGTCTAATTTTTCATGAATTCTCGTCATATTTTAAAAAGTATACATCCTAGAATAAAAATAATAACTATTTCGGAATGTACAAATAAAGACTTTTCATAAATGACACCCCACTCAATAAATTTGTTAGTTTTTTTACCCCCTTGGGAATCCAATATTTTGACAACCCCATTATCGATTATGCTCATTATGCTCCACCATATATTTCCATAGCACAACCTATTGACCTACCAAGTTTCATGCAGATTGGATGAACGGTTCGACAATTATGCTAAAACAAGAATTCGTGAAACATACAAACATACAAAGCAAAATCGCCATACTTGCCACTAAGATCTTCGTTCGCTTCGCTCGCTCGATCGAAAATTTAATGCGTGTTGACTATGGTTTAATTAAGCTCAAAAAAGGCCACAAACAAATACTTATACAAAGCAAAATCGCATTAGTTAACCCTGAGATCTTCACTCGCTCGATTAGTTAAGTATTATTTTTATCGACGTTTACTTCAATGCTGCGGACATCACTGGTTTTTGGCAACTTCATACAAAATCGGTGGGGCAATTATGACAACCGATTTCGATAAAATTACATAAAATCAACACTTTGTGGGGTAATTATAGCGGATGAATTAACACAGAAGAAACAATGAGTAGAAACAAACTAGTACGATTAAAATAATCTCCAGTCTAAAATACACCTCCTTAGCTGGTTCAATTTTCAATTAAACCGCGAAAACCACTTAATTATTACAAAAACTCGAGGAGCTAATATTTTTACACCCTCCGAAAAATAGGTGACTGTCAAAATGATGCTGTCAATCAGTCAGTTTTTGCGCTAGAAATGCCACCTATCGTTTATGAATGAACAAAACATTTCTCTACGCGTACATAGATGTCTCTTCGAGGTATAAGTCATAGAACGAGAGATATAACCATGTGCCATAATTACCCCGCTGCCAGAATTGCCCCGCTGCACCTTATTTATGTAAATCATTTAAAAAGTTAACAAAATAATTTAGTAGCCACCTACGGTATTTTATAAAAATGTAAACAAAATAATTAGCTTTTATCTTACCTTAATATTATTAATTAAGAATCCTTAGGTTGTTTACAATAAAGGCGTGAGTAATGATAACACATTTAGTGTCCAGCCGACTGCACGCAAGATCCGCATGTGCGTCATGGGCACTGAACGCGTTAATGAAAAAGTACCTTTCATAATGCTAGGAAAAACTATTTTAATGCATAGTAAAACAAGATAAAATGAGATTTATTTATATTCTTAAGTAAGTTTACTATGCCTTAATAAGGTTTTTATTATCTACTAGCTGCTGCCCGCGGCTTCGCTCGCGTGGTACCCGGATAAAAAGTAGCCTATGTTACTCTCCAGCCCTCCAACTATCTCCACACAAAAAATCACATCAATCCGTCGCTCTGTTTTGACGTGAAAGCAGGACAAATAAACAAACAAATAAACACACTTTCACGTTTATAATATCGGTACGGATGTAGGTAGACTGGATAGTAGACTAGATATATTACCTAATCTTTAAGTAAATTCAAGTACTTATATTGATCCAAAGCTTCGTGTTTAGCTAATTAACTTTTGGTTTGGTCTGAAAATGCATTTGGTAAGTAGTTGTAAGTACACTTACCTACCTAATGTAATAAAGGACCATAATATTATGATTACTATAGGCACAGATAATATAATACTATACTAGTACTATAGGATTCGCTTCAAGTTAATTTATCAAGTTTTCTTAAAGCGACATCTGTTATCGAGTGGCTGAACTTTATAAACTACATAGAGCCTTTGCGCTGTTTCATCAAAATGCAAAGAGGTTTCCTTCGGTAGTATAGTGCTACAGATAGCCGCCAGGGGGAGTCTTATGCAGTATTTATTTACACCTCGCGTGAATAGTTAGCTTTAAAAGTAACTCTTTATTGTATCCAACTTAATACTAACACAAAAAATATAACAAAGTGTAAAACTAAAAACAGAAGGTACGATGGGCGGCCTTACCACTATAAGCGATCTCTAACATTGATTGAATAGCCCGGGACTAGCAGGGCGATTCACAGCTTCTCGGAATGTATTCCGAAATCGGAAAGTTTCTTCGCTGAAAAAACGTCAACTTTCCGAAGAAATTTCATCGAATCGGATGCATTCCGAGGTGTTTTTTTCTTGTCACTCATATCTATGAAAAGAGACGGCTTATAATTAAATTCATAATGATGATTCAGCTAAAGTGACCTTTCTAGATCCGCTGCAGTTTATAGGTACTGATTTAGTCAAGTTTTTAAACAGGACTCGTAAAAAGCTTGGCATATGTTGAAATTTGATTTGATTCCTTCTGCATTTTATTCTCCTACTTACTTAGTTAAAATTAAAAGTAACCTACACTAATAAAAAATAAGTAAGTTAATTAAGTTCGTATGAATTAGTGGTTATCTCTGGTGTCGGAGTTTTTAGGCCGCCTAATGGCCTCCATCACGGCTTAACGACTTATACTAATAAAAGAATAAAAATTGATGATTCAAGTCATTTTCTCTGTCCTGTGTTGTCTTCAAAAGTGTGAGTATTAACTTATTTAGGTTAGATGTAATTTAGGTTCTTAGCCAAAAAGATTGTGCTAAAACATTTGTACAGTAAAACCAGGAAATAACCCAGGTTCAATAAAAAGCTTGAAGTTCTGTAAAGAAGTTTCATCATCATCATCATCATCATCATCAGCCTATAGCAGTCCACTGCTGGACATAGGCCTCCCTAATGAGCGCCATCGCGCCCTGTCTTCAGCTTGACGCATCCAACTTGTGCCGGCAGCCTTTCGCAGATCGTTACTCCACCTGGCAGGAGGGCGTCCTACATTATGTTTGCCGAGACGTGGTCTCCACTCGAGAACTCGTTCACCCTAGCAGTTGTCAGTTCTTCGGCAGATATGGCCGGCCCACTGTAAAGAAGTTTGATGTTTTTAAAATTTGTTAGGTAAAATTTCGAATTAATTTCGTTACTGCTAGCACACAAATTTACCACTTATAAAAACATCTTAGCAAGTCACATGAACAATAACCCACTCATTTAACCCAATGATATTAACTACATTGTTTACAAAATGTGGGATATTTTAATTGCTAGGACGTGACCCTGACTAGAACCGTAGGTAGCGAATGGTTTTGGGTCGTTCGTGCTTCGTTATTGCCTGGGACATTGTTTGAGAGGGAGTTAGGCTTGCCCAAAGAAATTCTATACATACTAGAAGGCTGACTGACATTTAATGTACAAAGGATTTTGAACCTTATCACGACTATACAACGATCTATTATCATTTAATCTTGGTTATAAGGATTGTTGGTCTTGTTGAGAGGCTTTCTTGGGTGCTTTGTCTCTTTCACACAGTTGCAAAAAGAAAGAGACACACCGCCCAAGTTTTATTTCAAGCGGACCTTGTTTTCTGTCTCAGTCAGCGTTCCGGGTACGTAGTATAGAAATTCCTTGGGCTTGCCTAGCACCCAAACTATCCGCTCAGCTCAATATACATAATAATAAGACATGATTAGTACGTGCAGGGCTAACTAAGCCGCGGGTTTCCTCACGATGTTTTCTCTCACCGTTTAGAGATCGTGTTAATGCGTACCTATACTTATAAATTTTTGGAAACGAAAAATCAATTGATGCACGGCCGTGAACGGCCAGGATTCGTACCCACGCCCTACGGATCGAAAGTCGATGTGATATCCCCCTCGGCCAACACGGCTCACAACCACTACTCATACCACGACAACTCTCACTAATTATCAACCAATATCAAAGTTAGGTTCTTACTACGAGGTCTGAGTGTCATCTGAATCGTGGAAAGTCCACTCGATCAAGTTCACCATCAAGTTTGCAGCGGACTTGATGCGGTGTCCAGAAAACTTGACGGTGTATCGCTATGGGTATGCGTGCATGACAAGTCTACTTGAGGCGAATTCTGCCGACTTGATCAAGTTTGCAGCGTCATGTAAACTTGAAGATGTGTGGGAGCGTTCAAGTATGCATGACGGTTGGTCAACGCGTTTGACCAACCGTCTCCGGTGACGCCATGGCTTCGACTGGCTGCGCCATCAAGCAAACTTGACGGTAAACTTGATTGTCTGTGTTCTATATGGTCGAACTGCAAACTGGACGCCGCATCAAGTCCGCTGCAAACTTTACGGTGAACTTGAACGTGTGGCCGCTGTCTAGCTAACATCTTGAAACAAATTGGTGACATTGGTGATAGAAGGAGAGTATGCACCAAAATAACCTAAGCGAGTTTGCAGACGAATAAAATTAGAGTCAATGAAGTGAAAGATGTGAGTCGGGATTGTAGCAAATGGAATTCTATAGTCTCCGCCTAATCCCACGGAAAAGAGGTGTGGATTTATATGCATGTACTATATCGTATTCTAGATGATCTATATAATAGATTATATACGTATATCCGGGTATTTATCACGTAAATGACCTTATTATTTGCCCGACGACGTTTTGACTGGATTGCACCAGCCGTGGTCGCGGGAAAACTTTCTGATCTATTTAGCTTTAAACTTTTTCTTTTGTAATTTACACATCTCCTTGTGTAACGAATTCAATCTCTAAACGCAATCAAAGCAGTAGGTGATTAGATGCATGCATACTATCACTTTTAATAAAAACTAAATCCTTGTGAGATTACTGTAACACTTTCGTTAAATGTCAAGTTGCAAAATTTGCATTTTTTACAACAAAAGCAGTCTTTAATTTAAAACCTATAAAAATAAAAATTAAAGCTTTCGGTATGGTAATTGAAAATCATCGTTTCGGTTAACTATATGATTAGTCGTGGTTACGAAACAATATTAGAGTTCTATGGTTATTGGTTGGTTGGTTCAATATTTTTTTATGACTATATCGCCGGCCCCGGAGAATAAAATGATAACTACAAAAACGTAACTTTTCAGGAGAAGCAAAAAACATGTTTTCGTTAATAACTTCATAAATACTGGACGTAGACAGATGATAGTTATCTTTAAGCAATGCTGATTTTTTATGCATTCGGAATGTTTTAATGAAATAAGCGTAATATATGCCAAAATAGAGATATTTCAAAAATAAGAAGTTAGTCAAAATCAGTCATCGTCTAATTACTATAATGTCGATTATCATTTTATTCCACGTATTTTCTAGGCAAAACCACTGCCAAAACCAATTGCACCACTGTTCTATCATTTTGTTCTACGCTTTTTAGGGGTGGAAGTGATTATGATAATAGTTGAATATCATCTTATTCTCGTTTAGATTGGTCTAACTTTATTTTGATAAGTGCTATTACATAAAACCGTGTTAGTAATAATCAACTATTGATTTATTGTTTTAATCATGTTTTCAAGTGCTTTTTATGTAACAAACCACTATAAGATTGTTGCTTATCGTTATAAAAGGGCTACTATGCTCTAAAAGTAAAATAATAATAAAAAATAACCATAATAATAATTATTATGGTTGTTATTTATTATTATTTTATTTTATTCAAAGCTAATTTAAAAGTTGTTAATGCTCAATATAATTTTTATCTTACAAACCGAAACAAACAGTCAGTTATAATGAGTATTAACAACTTCTAAAGTAGTTTTCATTTTCTATCATCATCTCAGCCGTAGGACGTCCACTGTTGGACATAAGCCTCCCTCAAAGATTTCCATGTATTCATCCAAGGAAGTGGCCTGCATCCACCACCGAACTGCAGTTTTTACATAGTCGTCTGTCCATCTTGTTGGTGGACGTCTAACGCTGCGCTTATCGGTCCATGGCCTCTACACGAGAACTTTTCAGCCCCACAGGCCATATGTTCTGCGTGTTAAATGGACTGCCCATTGCCTTTTCAACTAACTTATCCGTTTGGCAATGTCAGCGACCCGAGTTCTTCTATTTAACTCCTCATTTCTGATTCGATTCCGTAGAGAAACAACGCTGCCTAGTTGGATTAGACGATTAACCTCTTTCTTGAAGTTGAACCTACCTAATTGCACTGTTAGTCCTGGATATACATACGCGTCGACAGCTTCAAGAGCAGAATTTTTAACCATTACAAGGGTAAGCATAACATGAACATTCGAAATAACCTTTATCTTGCTTGTCCGTGTTCATTTTAACGCCTACTCTTCGGTAGGCTGATTGAGGCCTTCGAGCATCGTGCTTAGTTCTTCCATCGACTTTTCCATGACCACGAATACCATTTCAAGAGCTTGAAGGCATCTTCCAGAGCGGTCGTAAACAGTTTCGGAGAAATTACACCTTCCTGTCTTACCAAGAGGCGTAACAGAGTTCGATCGAAGGCGATTTCCTTAAAAAGTTTTAGGAAATCGCCTTCGAACTCTGTTCCTGTACTTGGATTGACATAGTGGCGTTTTTATACCAATACCAACACTTCGACACTTCGATGTACCGATAGTTAATTCGGAATCGCTGGAATGACTGACACACCGCCCATGTTTCGATCGAATCGGAGGCTTTCTCATAATCCACAACCGCGAGACAAAGCTGCAAGTTATATTCTTTGGTCTTCTGTATGGTCTGCCGCAGCTTATTGTGGTCTAAGGTACTGTAGCCTTTTCGGAACCCGGCTTGTTCAGGAAGCTGGAAGTCATCAAATCTACGATCGAGGCGATTTATGATGATCCATGAAAACAGCTTAAATTATAAACATAGCCCAACCATGTTTATAACTCGACATGGGTCTGTAGTTTTCAAGAAGGTGTTGTCATCTTTCTTAAAGAATAGCACCACCACGCTCTGGTTCCATGCTTCTGGCTTAGTACCTTCGAGCAAGATGGAGTTGAAGAGCTTCTATGCATATTATATTTTTAATAAGTATAATTTTTTGTAAATATTTTGAAATATAAATAATGTACTATGTGTAGTGTGATACAAGTCTGCTGTTTCAATTTATTGCCTTGAAATCTAAGCTATAGGAGAGTGGCAATATTTTTAAGTTTAGCTCCTTAAGAGTCATTTATTTTACTAACAACATATTATACGAAATGCAAGGTCGAGTTTTGACGAGAATAAAATGATAACATGCGGTTATCATTGTCTAGACGAATATTTTTCACGAGAACATAATGATATTACTGTTTGTCATATTAACAGGTGTAAATACAATGTGATAATATTATAGTACAACTTTATTCTTGTAACTTCAGGCATGGGTCGAATCGTGGAATAGTATTGTAATATTTTGTAACTTTGTGAATAACTGTATGAAAGTTACGAAAAAAATTGAGCAGATGTATTAGCACCCAAAGATCACAAATATGGCATAACACTAAAACGAAGATAATGGCAGTTATCATTTTGTTCCCCGGGGACGGCGATATTATCAATGGTGGTGATTATGATCTTTTACTTTTTACCCCTTCTAATAGTTACAGTTAGCGGTTTTTTAAAGTTTAAAGTGTTGAACCACACTTAGGTCGAGCTGACGTCTTATGAATTCCGTGGCTGAGTTGGTTGAGAATAATCGTTTGAATCATGCGGGTTCGAAGAAAATATGTTCTGTGCTTAGGTTTTTATACTACTACATACATGCATACGGCCCGCCTGATGGTGAGTGGTTACCGTAGCTACGGCGCCGGCGCCGGGGTAGCCTATGGACGTCTGTGACACCAGAGAAAATTTTATGCAAAAGAGAAGTTTTATCCAAATCTACCTACTGCGTCAAACATCCAAAAATACTCACAAACTTATAAATCCTACTAATATTATAGGTAAAGGCGAAAGTCCTTGTTTGTGAATGTTTGTTACCACGTATCTCCATAACTACTAAACCGATTTTGATGAAATTTAATGTAGATAGTTTAGGTTCTGGAATAACACATAGACTACTTTTTATCCCGAAAAAAAAATGTATGGTTCCTATGGGATACAAAAAAGTAATCCACGCGGGCGAAGCCGCGGGCGTTCACTAGTGTACAATATATTTATGATAGTACTCATATTAGTAAATTTATACGTACCTAAGTATAAACTAAAACTATACAGGGTGGAAAAAATGAATGGGCCCTGGAGGGAAACTACCTTAAATCCTTAAGATACAGTATTTTACTTAAAGGAAACATTCTTTTATTTTTAAAAAGAAACATAACTGCATTCAAAGATTTTCTAAAATTCGCTTGCTTCATCCAGGAATCGAACCAGCTAAAAATTCAAAAATTAAACACTCCCTGTTTTATTCCACTAGTCGATACATTCAATACTAAAGATAAAACTTCTCAAAGAAACATGAGGTCTTACACTCGTCTGTCGTACAAAAAATCCATGAAATCTAATGTTTAGTACATAAGGTCTTTAATTGTAATTTAGCTCTACAGTGGAATGGTGAGAGATATTCAGTAGTGTGATTCAGACCTTCTGGGAATGTATTTTGAATTCGGAAAATAACGTTTCTTCGCTGAAAAACTGTCAACTTTTCGAAGAAAATCATCGAATCGGACGCATTTTCGGAAGTCTTAATTTCACCTCAAATAGACAAATACCGTCTAGAAAAGTTTTGACGCGAATGGTGAAATAATAAAAAATAATAAAAAAAATTGTGAACATTAATGTTAGATTTCATGATCTTTTTTATTTCTAATACCAAATGTGTGTTATAAAGATTTTATTCTGACATTAATCCTATCGGTTAGTAGTATTAAATAGAGCGAGGTTTGTTTTTTAATTTTTAGCAGGTTTGATTCCGGGTGAGGCAAGCAACTTTTAGAAAATCTATGAATGCAGTTTTGTTTCTTTTTAAAAATAAAGGAATGTTTCCTTTAAGTAAAATACTGTATTTTAAGGATTTAAGGTAGTTTCCCTCCGGGGCCCATTCATTTTTTCCACCCTGTATTTTCTCTATAAAAAATCACGGCTTGATTTAAATGTCATGGAATCAATTAATGTCGGTTATTATCGAAACATACTGAGTCAGAGACCACAGATGTCTGTATTCTGAGTATTTTTTGATTAACGTTTCTATTTTTCGTTTTATTAATTGTTTTACCATTGAGTTATTGGTGTTCCCCATACCTCCTCTCTAATTTATGTATTTACTACAAAATGTATACATAGGTATAGAAATGTAGTCAGATAGAATGCCACAAAAGAAATGAAAATGTGCCTATTTATTGTTTTAGAAATACCTACTTAACAATAAATAAATAATGCGCTGATTCCGTTAAATTATTGACTTATTGATTTAGTTTTAATTTCGTCCTATTTTTAATTGATTTGTTTATTGTGTGTAATTCGTTGAAGAATATTTAAATTTGCTCTGTTTGCCGATAGGTAAAAAAACATTATATTTAGGTATTGGTAGTGGGTAATTTGTGCATCAAATAAAATGAAATTATAATGCAGTGCCTGTAATGAGTACATGAGTGCAAAACGTGACAACCCGATGCGAGTAAATACCAATCTTCTCGTACTTGTATAATAAAATGTTTGTTGACCTAGGCAAGTTCTTAGTATGAATGGTTGTAGGATTTACTAACAGAACTAGGTATCATACTTATGATTTCTTTTTTGGAATATCTATTTACATCAAACATTTTCAACAAAAAAGCTACTATGAAGTTGCCCATTTAAAATTTAATTTAAAAAGTAGCTAATTATAGAAACTTCGCTTCGACGCATGCACAATTCGGTAAAGTCCTAACAAAAGAAGTACCTACATAAATCTGAGTTGAGAAACTCTTTTCTTGAAGTCGTTTAAAAAATAATTGAATCATAGTACGATTCACACCATGACAATACATAGAAGTCGTATGTGAAAAATATTATCTTTTTACACAATCTTGGTATAAAATGATCTAGGTTCTAGATAAAAGATAATATTAAAGCGAATGAAATAAAATGACAACTGTATGCCCAAGACACGGTATAGACGGATTTTTCACAACGATCAGGGGCCATACCATGAACTCTTAGAGCAATGTTAAAACAAGACCTATTGCTTGTATGTAATGACCAGTGATCGGAATAAGGCGGGCTAAAATACCTAAAGTTCAAAAAATAACAGAGACAAATGGAGACGCTTTAGAACTAAATATTTTTCGGTCCAATTATTTCCGTTTTCGGGACATTACTAAAGAATATTAATTAATTAAGGTGAATCAATTTTTTACCTGAGTTAATAACAAAAACTAAAATGGAAGTTATAAGATAAAAAACTTTTTCGAGTCCGTTAAATAGAAAAATGATTTGAAATAGTTCACAATATTATTAACTTTAATTTTAACTGTACTTACTCACTGCGAAAATTGTTCCAATTTTCGGCCCAATTGGGTCCGGTGAAATTCTTGTAGTAAGGAAGTCTCCCCTTTTTTGCCTCTGTTCTTTGAAGTTTAGGTATTTTAGCCCGCCTAATTCCGATCACTGGTAATGACATTCGTTGTCATGTTTCAAGCTTGTTTTAACATTGTTCTAAGAGTTCATGGTACGGCTACAGGGAAACGGTTGGATTTATTATGATGGGCTGTGGAGTGGTCATGTGAATTGTCGGTCTGCTCGCTCTCAGTGGTTGCATCTTTCACATAAGGGGACCACTCTACAACCCATCATAATAAATGTAACCGTTTCCCTGGGTGCCAATTTTGCTACCAAACTTTTTATCAACCACAAGCAAAACGTCAACTAAACCTTAGATTTTCGTCTGTTTCCTATTCTACTAATGACCAACGACTCTGTTGTGGTGACATTTTAGCAATGGTTTGGATATTGGCAGAACTTGAAAAAGCCATTCAACTTTTCACCAAATGGCTGATATTTAGGAGAACTAAACAAAACGCAGCGGAATGTTTGACGTTGTCATTTAGTAGAATTGCCCTGCTGATCATTGTGGAAAATCCTGTTACTTCTTAGTCTAGTATACTTATTTCTATTTCTTTAGGTACCTATTCAAGATCATTTGAAGTTGTTTGGGGGTACACATTTTTGCTGTAGTTTGATCCCGACTTCACCCACTGTTGGGTATAGGCCTCCCTTTGTTCTCAGATCCCCCGCTCGCCTCATCCAAGTCCTGCCCGCAACGGATGCTATCAGCCCATCGCGCTGCTGGACAACCGACGTTACTATATCCCGTTCTTGTAAACCATTCAGTCATCGCCCTACCACCAGTCGTCACCTCGCCTTGTCAGATGTCCTGCCCTCCATTTTAGTTACGTTACGCTGTCTCCAAAATGTTTGACTTATTGCAAGCTTAATCGCCGCTTATTATAATTATAATTCTAATAAAAGTAAGTTCGTATGAGCATGTGGCCAATTCTGGTGACGAAGTTTTTAACCCGCCTGAAGGGCTCCGTCATGGCTTAACGACTGAGCCGGGACCGACAATTTAACGTGCCCTCCGAAGCACGGAAGCGCTCAAGCTCGTAATGCCACTTGCGGTCACCCATCCAAATTGTGATCGCGCACAACGTGGCTTAACTTCAACGATCAGTCAAGAATGTCTCAGCATACTACGCCACGAGCGCATTCTAATGATTTCAATTCTAATGATAAATGCGCTTTACAAAAAATAAGGCCGCAATAAAAACAAGGTTTTGCTAATTTATTCATGTAAATCGCGATGAATATGTTTTTGTTCACATTTAATTGACATAAGGTCGAAACGAAACAACACCTGTCCTCATTTTCAATATTAATTTGGCCAAAGTGCACATAATTGATTACGAGCCCTTGAGTCGGTTTGCTTGAACTTAACATGTTATTTTATAAACTCTACTCAACCTTTTGAAAATAATGTAATAGCTTTGATGATAATTCCATTGAATGAAATTATAGAGCCGTATTGGCTGAGTGAGATGTACTCTCTTTCGATCCGAAATCGGATTTTTTGTTACGATAAAAATGGACGCGAATTAAGGGGCCTGCGACAGACGAATGTCCATACAAACGTAATACCAAAATCATTTAAAATTTAAGCATATTTTTTTATATCTGGACAATTTTTAATGGACAATTCGTCTGTCGCATGCCCCTTATCAAGGTACTTTGGTTAACGAAACATGAGTAAACCAGTTAGTATTTTAAAAGTGGCAATAGAGGCATACTTAAGCTTACTGAGCCTCTGACATCACTAAATAGTTTGAAAATGCCTGAAGATCTTTATAAATGAAATCGTAATAGGGGTCTAGAAGATGCGAAATATCTGTTAAAAGTAAATAAGTTCGTTTGAAGTAGTGGCTAACTCTGGTGATGGAATTTTTAGGCCGCCCCAAGGCCTCCATTATAGCTTATCGACTTAAAAGCAAGGACCGACAATTTAACATAGCCTCCAAAGCACGGAAGCCTGTCCGGAAGCCTGTCTACCGTACTAGGAGATACAGATGAGACCTGAGCCTATTTTTCTATTTTGTATAAAATAATCAATTGATAAAGCCTATATTAACTATAAGCTTATAAAAAATCTATAAGTCGTGACTCTACCTACATCAACCTTGAAGTGTCTCATTACTTCAATACAGCGCCAGCGTAGTGTCATGGATAACTGCCAATCACACTTATGGTTTAATACTACAATTTATCTGATATAAAATTTAACGTACCCACAATAATGAACAATGGAGAGGCATAACTGATTCCTAAGGCTAGTAACTAAAACAGACCCTAATAGGTCGAGATTAGAATCATGCTATTTACAAACGTGTAGGAATAATTGAATTGATTATTTTACGGCGATGGGCTTGTAACTTGTTGTGTAATATGTATGTTCGTATAAGCTAGTGGCTGGCTCGAGTGACGGAGTTTTTAGGCCGCCTAAAGGCCTCTGTCATGGCTTAAGGAGTTAAAAGCCGGAACCGACAATTTAACGTGCCCTCCGAAGCTCGGACGGCTCGACGGAAGTGCTCAGCTGTTAATGCCACTTGCCATGGTGGCCACGGTCACCCATCTAAATTGTGACCGCTTAGAATAGTGGTTCCTAACCTTTTTAGCCTTTACCCTTATGACATGTCAATGAAACTGATTTTACCCCGTTCAAAATTTCATGTTTGATCCTAAAATTCTTCTCCTTTTCATCATCATCATCCACAGCCCAATCACATCCAAAGATTTTACCCACTGCTGGGTATAGGCCTCCCTAAGTTTGTGCCTCTCCTTTTAGGTACGATTATTTTTCGTTCTATTACCCCTCCAAAAAAGCTTTTTTACTCCCGTGGGGTAATTACCCACAGGTTCAGAACCACTGGCTTAGAACGTCGCTTAATTTCTACAATCCATCAAGAACGTCTAAGCAAGCTAAGACCTTATAAGTCGAGATTAAAAGTAGGTTATGCGACTTGCATACGTGTATAGGAATAATTGAATTGATTTATATACGGCAATGAGCTTGTACATGTCGTGGAACCGAAATGCTTAGGTACCTACAATTAGCAAAATGCGACAATCGAGTGTTTGCACTGCCCTCTGGCTACCTTCTAGACTTCACCACATGAATACTTGTTATTGTAATACCTATTATTTTGTTGTATTGTACATAGGTATGACATGATTTATTAATTTATTAAGAAGTGACTTCGACTAGTGACTTTAATTTCTATTTTTTGCATGCTGTACTGTAGTACCTACATATTTTCTACCTGTCATCCTGTTTACCCTTGATTTGCAATAAATATACATATTATGATTATTATGATTATGATCCTAAAGAATGGTTAATGACCTGCTTAATGATATAATACGTCATTTATGTCATTCATGACAACGAATGTCATTAAGTAGGACTAAAGCAGGACTACGGTAGTCATGCAGCAGGACTGAAACAATATTGTTTTAGTACGAATCCAAGCAATGTCAAAACAAGCTTAAGACAGTCCTGCTTTAAGAATGTTGAAACAAGCCTAAAGCAGGACTGTTTCAATCTTGTTTTAACATTGCTCCTTTGAGTTAATGGTACGGCTCTAGGGTAAGCCATGCTAGTTTGTACAATCAAAATCCATTCAAAGTTATTGTAAAGATATAAGTCAAGTGACAAGGAACACTCTACCTCTCACTTCATTCGTCACAATACACATTGACTGCTTGTAGTTTGATATATTTGTGCAAGATTAAACTTTTTGCGAAACAATAATAGCACTCAATTACCTATTCAAATGATTGTTACTCGAATTCATACTCTCACACCTGTCAAATTAGCAATGTTAAGATTATGTTAAAATCTAGTCACCCGTATCGTGTCTATGAAAATAGAACAGGGGCCGTACCATGAACTCTTAGAGCAATGTTAAAAAAAGCTTAAAACAGTCCTACTGCTTTAGAAATGACAGTCGTTATCGTGTTTCAAGCTTGTTTTAACACTGCTCTAAGAGTTCATGGTACGGCTACTGTCGTGCGATTCACACCTCTCGGAATGAATCCGATTCGAAGATTTTCTTCGGAATGTAGACGTTTTTGCAGCGAACAAATGTTACTTTCCGAATTCGGGATACATTCCGAGACGTGTTGAATCGCCCTGCTGATTTAGTAGTTGTTTTAAAGGATGCTTCTATTCCTTCATGAATAACAGTTGGAGTTATATGGAAAATTAGAGCTACCATTATGATCAAAAATATATTTGAACCACATAAAACGACCTAATCTCAGCGGGACATGGACACTATAATAGGCAATATGCGTCTGATTCAAAAGCGGGTTAAATGTATTTTATTATGAACATTGTTGCTTTAGAGGTATGTGTGTGTAATTATTTTTTAATATTAAACCATTTTCGATTAGAAAATAAATTTTAAAAATTGCAAAAAATAGTCGGAATTTCAAAATACTTGAAAAGGATGTGAAAGGATGTGACGACACGAGTTCATAAGAAAAGTCAAGGACGAGTCAGATATGACGATCCATAGATAAGTTTTTTTTTTAATTTTCACAATTCCTATACTCGAACTTATTGTTGTCACAGATTACTGTTGTACTTAGTATCAATTTGACGTCACACGTCAAAGTTCACAAATTGTTACTACAACAGTAATCTGTGACAACAATAATAATCGTGTTTCAGATGCGTGAAAATGTTGGTAAATTTCAAAAAATATTTTTGTTATAAAATTTTAGTATTTCGGCGCTGGAATTTTTATGACGGTTATTTGACGATATAACCTATCGTATAAAATCATAAAAAAAAATTGTGGGAGTTCCCTATTGTATAGATTCGTTGCACTCTGTAAACATCGATGACTAGTCAATCCGAGTATGACGTGTAATATACTTATTATATCATGTTGGCGAGCGCTTAATCCACCGGGTTCAAGAGCTTTGCGCGCGAGTTGATCGTAGCGCAGTGCCGCACGAGACGCGGACGCAGGCGCGCGCATCCCTACGATATTTGAATAGAGGGTAAGTTAACTTTTTTACATCACCAGATCAATTTATAAAAATGAAGATAGAAAACGCATGTTTTATCAAAATATTAAAAACTAATTAAGAGAAGTACATCTCATCACATTTAACCCTCAATAAAATTCGTAGCTCGATAACACATTTAATGACAATCAAGTAAACTTGATCTAATTATTTACAATAATATTGTGAGGAGTTATCTGGGTCATGATAATAGCTTGTGTATATTCATTTATATTCATAATTTTTGATGTTAGATAATAATTAATTTTTTGTCCTAGATAGGCATAATCTTAAGGCGATAACGATATTATAATAAATAGTCGTGAGCTCGAGCATACGGGCAGTTCTAAGAAGTGCGTAAAATGTGCGTAGTTAAAGAATAGCTACATGCCCGCATTAAAATAATGGTATGTTTATTTTTTCATATCAAAACTATTTGAACAATTATTGGCTAATATTGCTGCGATTTATTGTAATAAAATACAGTTCCCATTTAATTTAAAACTATGATTTCCTCTGAACTTGAATCATAATAACATTTTGGAATTTACTGATAAGGAGTGTAATAATTACCTACCTACCCTTCCTTTGCGTTGCGCAGTCGGGTAAAAAGTGGTCTAATTCCTTTTGCAAAAAGCTCCGCATGCTGTTTTGTAATAAAATAAAACCTCTTTTTTTGATAATAAAGCCTGACTGAGTGACTTTTTAAAAATAGAAGATCCTTATTTCAGTTGTGTGAGAAAAAAAAAACGTTCCTCATAAAAAGCAACATTCATTTGGAGCGTCGTAAAACCGCCAGTCTGTAGGAGTCTGGTGACCTTGGTTGCGGCTATTCTACCGCACACGTGGGACTGCCCGCGCCTCGGTCCACTCAGATTGATTTCTTGCTTTGTTGTGATGCATTTCGCGTTAAATATAAATAGAGCAATTGACGTATTCGAAATACCAAGCAACATTTTAATCTATTCTGCCAATATGTTGCAGCTTAAAATAACTAAGTACTTACTTTACTTTCTAAAGGAAAAACCGTCGGACAATTTTCTTGGAACTCAGTCTGAGAGATATGATGAATGTATCGATACTATTGTTTAGTTTAGTTTATTCTTGTTTCCAGCGTTTAAGTTATAAATGATGACTCAGAAATGACAGCTTGTTAGTCGATATGTAGTTGTGTTTACAACTGATTATGCACAATGCACAATTGCACATGGCTTTGTTATTCTGAGAATCGGCGTATCATTGTTTCTATGCAATAACCTACTCATCTACCGTTAGTAGGTATACTAGGTATGATAAATAGGATATTCAGAATATTTGCTTTGTTTGGTGAGAACAGTAGCCGTACCATGAACTCTTAGAGCAACGTTAAAACAAGCTTGAAACATGATAACGAATGTCATTTCTAAAACAGTAAGACTGTTTTAAGCTTGTTTTAACATTGCTCTAAGAGTTCATGGGTTCGCCCCTGAAGGTTTTTGTGGAACTATAAAGTTGATCTAAATCTAAAATCTACACATGTATAAGTTTCAGTATCTGTCAAATTTGATTGAAAATAAAGATATGAACCAAAGTCAGCTAAAATTACAGTTATAAGCCAGTTTATATTTTGCATGTTCCTAAATTCTATGTCTCAAAGACGTATGGAATCATATCACATCTTAAACTTTCGCGATCTGTAGACATAATTTAAATGAACTAACGGGAACATATTCTCGGAATACGAAATCATATCCTTTTATTTTAGTCCATTCACTATCGGTGGCGAGGTCCTTTTCATGGTCACCTGATCGATCTTAGCATGGTGATCAGAAACAACTATTGATACTTAAGTATGATGCTATTAAAGGATCAAAAAATTCGTAGGTTTCATAAGATAGGCTTATACTTACATATAAAGTGGAATAGTTTTTTAGTTTGTTTGAACACGCTAGTCTCAGGAACCAGTGGTCGGGTTTCAAAATTTATTTCTGCATTTGAAGATTTTCTTGGGGAAGGTTATAGGCTACTTTCATCACCATAACCACCATTATACCATCACTACGCGGGTAACGCCGCGAGGGCGCAACTAATAAAATGATAATAAATTGTTAAAATTGAGATAAGGTTTGTTCAACTTTTATGGACAATTTTTTCAAATTCAAACATGGATCCGTGCTCAGTGACATTTGAGATTGAATTAAATGAGATACGAAATTATTGCCATTTTATTCAGATTCATCAGATCTATATAAAATAAAATATAATACACCTGGGTGCTTTAACGTTTTATTTTGTGAAAGATTGAATGTCCTTGTTATCATTTTATTTCACCACTTGAGATGGCAACAGACTTATAAAATGATATAGCCGTCGGCGTCGGGGGTTTAAAGAAACTTTAGAAGTCTAAAATGTTACAAGGGTTTATACATTCTAGTAATTATGTGATTTTAGTACATTTTTAAAGCTTGGAATTATATTACCAGTTACTTAAAAATATCGACAAGTTTAAGACAAGACGTCCCAATTAAGACGTTTTCAAGTCTTCATTTTGCGCGCGCTAGAGACATGTTTATTATTTTTAAATGTAATTGATTAGTCGTATCGAATTACCAAAGGCATCTTGGAATGCTGTGGTGTGTGGTAGTTTAGTAGGATTACTTACCCAAAACTTACGTCATTCTCACCATTGGAATAAATCACTAGATGCGCTCCTTTAGCTTTAAGCGACCGGAAATGTGAAAGAGTGACCTTCACATTAGAATAATAAAGTATTGATGCAATTGACGTGCGTTAAAAAAAGAATAACAATGTTTTGTTCACTGGCGCATACGAAAAATCAATGCCACGGCTTTTAGACATCAGGTTAGTATTTATTTTGTATGAGCTCGTTGTGACAATTTAACATGCCCTTCGAAGCATGGAAACGCTCAGCCGTAAGTGCCACTAGCGGTCGCCCATCCAACTTGTGATCGCTCAGAACATCGCTTAATTTCAACGTTCCATCATGAACGTCTAAGGCGTTGTCCTAATAGAACGCGAATGCGCGATGCGAGCGATGCGACCATCGCGTGTTCGCGTCAATCATTATAGTCGCGCAATCGCATCGCGCGAATGTCAATTAGGACACCTATTCGACATCAGTATGTTTGATCGCGGATTCGTACGACTAAAATTCGCACGAACTTGCGATGATCGCGTAGTCGCGTTCTATTAGGACAACGCCTTAGGGTGTACTTATGATTCTAATCAATTGTTCTCATGGGTCACATCAACAAGAAAGACCTACAATCAATTTCGGATGGCAGGTTTGACGTTTGTCAATCCATTAAGTTTTATATAAATTAATGACTAAGTTTAAAGGAGGGAATAGCTGTACTTTGTATCAATAGATAAAGAATCGTCTTCGTTTCGTCGGTGTCAATTATTAATTGAAATTATTTCAAGTTATTAATATCATTATTAAAATGTGTCTAAGCTGCCTTCCCAGTGTCTCGACTATAATAACATGTGCGACGCAGTGGTTGTTTTACAAATGGCGAATGAAAACATTAGGAGTGAAATTTCATAGCCTTTATTGTACCTTTTACGGTCAACATAAAGTACATCGCGAAATTTTCCACGTAGTAACGAACCGCCCTTGCTGAAATTTTCCACAGTAAGCGTACCATGCTGATGTAAATAAACTTCTTTACATCTTTTACTAGATGATTTATACAGTGTCAGCAGGCAAACTTTGCCTACACTTATCGGGACACTGTAGTGCCTGGGACAATGTTGAGATAGAGTAGGCTTGCCCAGCACCTACAACCATCCTCTCAACTAAACCATATCAACAGGAAAGACCTGGTCAATACGTGTGGGCCTGACTAAGGTTTCCTCACGATGTTTTCATTCACCGTTTAGACCTTGTGTTAATGCGCATCACGTTGTTTAGAGCTTGTGTTAATGTTAAAATGTTAAACGAAAAATCCATCGATGCACGGCCAGGATTCGAACCCACGACTTTCGGATCGAAAGTCCAGGTACTATACCCCTCGGCCAACACGGCTTTCTTGTATCTTGTAAATAAGCTCATTGTTATAAGGATAGGTGTTTGCTTAAGATCGACTGTATGCACCTTGACTCTAGGTAATTTTTACTTTGTAATCATAAATCGACTATTGTGTATGCTGTTGTTATTTTTCGACTGGCAAGTGTCCAACACAGAAACGTGTTGAATGGACGCATGAAGAGGGTAATTCTTTGAAGTGCGAACCTATATAGCAACGGTTTAAAGGATTTTTTTACAAGGTTGTAAAATGTAATTTTTGTAAACATTTGTTTTTAATATTTTATAAAACGCGCAATAATAATTTTTCACTGTCATTTTATTGTTGATAAAACATTGCTTATTATAAAGAACTGACCTTCGTACTAGGGTAAGTTAACTAGTTTATGCGAGCATTATGAATAATGTTTTTTTTTTAATTATTCTTTTTAATAAGTATTAATTTACATAATAACCTAATTAAATTTGTATATTCTATTTTAATTTAGAGGTTTTTAAATGTGAACGGAATTCCTTGAATAAACATACAGCGTGATGTTTAATTTGGTTATCACCTCATTGTTTGATGCGCTTTTGAAAAAATATATGTGCCGTAAAAGATTATTGTCCAAAAATGCAGTATGGAAATAAGGATTTTTCATATGACTGTGCGAATTACTGTGACTTATTTGTTAGGAAGGGGTCACCTTTTGTTAACTTAAGGAAAATCAGGTCACTGCACCGTTGCACTTTGTATAAAACTTTTGTCTGCCACTTCATTTATTTTAATTTAAGCAAAGTGTTTGAAATAGTGGTTGTATCCTTTGAAAAGAAATAAGTAGACACTTAAAATTATCAGATACTTACTGCGTATTAAGTACTATGGTCGATACATCAACAAAAAGTAAACTAAAGGGTACAACATATAAAACTTGTTTTTTGATGTCTTTTTTAATAAACTAAGTTAAGTATCTAAAAAGTATATTCAGCATGGTATTGAACCTGTGAACGTCCGACTTGCTCTTAGGCAGTTTTTTAAAAAGTGATTCTTCCCTGGTTTGTCAGGGTACGCGAAACGAGTAGAATCACTTAGCTCTTAAGACTATTCGACATGAATCTCAACAGTCCTACTGAATAAATAATACGTAGTTGACCTTCACTATGGTTTTTAGAAAAAAAAACTACTACTGTGGCACAGTGAGCGAAGGCCTATCTGACACATAGAAGGTTGCGAGTTCGATTTCCACCGCGAGGCGAATGTTTGTATGACCTGCAAATATTTGTCTCGGGCCTTGGTGTTTTCTGTAGTAGTCTGTAATAGTTCCCATAACACGACACTAATTTTTTAGATCTAACAAGTCCCAATTCATGTTCAATTCATTTTTGTGACAAGAAACTGATCGCTATTAACCTTGTTTGATTATTAACGTTACATACCGTTTCGTTTAATTATTGACAACACTGTTAAGACGCTGTTCTTTTTTAATAAACGATGTTTCATTTCATTTCATTTCATTTCATTTCATTTTTCATTTCATTTCATTTTCATTTCCATTTTGGCCCACCGTTTTTTATCTTCTTTGTGAAACAAAGCAGAGAAGTTATACATATGTAGAGCTGAAAGTTTTGTTCTTTTTCAACAACCGGTCCTGCATTCTTCCCTTTCGACTTGTCACCTTCGGTAAACTTCATTAAAGCTAGTTTTTGCGTGGCCTTGCTGGATATACCTACCAATTTTGGTGATTTAATACGACCGTTTGTGGCAACTAGTTAACTGACTAATCGCTAGGAACTAACTATAGGGAGCAAATTATCTGTTTCCTGTGATTACATAAATACTTGCTACACATACTTTATATAGAAATTGAGATTTAATACCTAATGATGATAAATGGAATGCTTGGATATGATATGTATTTATTGGGACAAAAGGGTACAACTAGGCATGTTAGCAATAAAAAACTATGTGAGCTCCTATAATAAATTGCTTACTGGCTATAAATATTATTCAACTTCACGTTATTAATTTGAACTGCATTTACCTCATCATTTTTATACTTATCTTGAGTTCTGAAGAACATCAATAATCACAATATCCACACGTGTTAACTTCAAATCGATAAACATTATCTAAATTACAGCCGAAGGTCGGCCCATGGTCGTATTGTTTATGTTATGTTGCCACTAAGTTCCTTAAACATCTGATAAGTTACTTTACGTTCTATTGGTCAAATCACGTGTTTTGAATCGATAAACATTGTAGAACCAATAATAAAAATGTTTATAAGAAAAAAAAATAAGTGTTAAAATAAACCAATAGTACTTACTTACCTACTTCTAAAAATATAGCCCTAATTTTTGTCAAGTCTGTTCAGTTGAAGGTCAGAGCATACAGGGCGAAGCACCAGGTTCGAAGGAATGGTGGGAAACTCGCGAAACTGGTTCTAGCCCTTTCTTATGCAAAGCGGTTGGATAGGGCGTTGTTTATTTATTTTATTTATTTCTGGAGAACGTGCCTATAGTCTTCAAAAGTCATCGTCTACTTACATTCACTAAGCTTATAAACATCGTATTATTAGAGTGTGTCATTTACGCAAAATATTTCATAGGAACTTCGATATTTTTTTATTCGACAATCAAATAAAAATAGAATAAAAAATCAGTTGTTATTGGAAGCGATGACGACCGAAACTGGTCAAGTACACCAAGGTAAACCAGGGACTTTAATAAATACGCAAGCAAACGTATTAAATGCAGCATTACCGACAATTTAAAGGTTTTACGCAAGCAATGTTTTTGTCCGTCAGAATAATTATTAGAATAAATTTTGAAACTATGTTTTAATAAAAATAATTGTTTAATTAACACTATCAATTTGATCAACTAATTGCACCATTCTTTTAATTTTTTATTCGATTCCCTGTATTCGAGATAGTTTTCACACAGCATTTTGTGATTCGCCTACACAAATAGGTAGTGCAATTTTCCTCTCACTGTTCATAAACCTCGGTACATGAAAGTAATTCCCACGTAGGAGCATATCGTGACCAGTTTAACCACTAGCCTAGGTTAAACTTAGTGGCACTAGGAGCCTGTTCCTTAGCCATTTCTCTACTTTCTCTGCCCGCTGTTACCCTAACCAGCACCTTAGAACACATCCTCATAGAAAGCAGTTGGCACCTGTATACCGGCTAGCACCTTGCCACCGGGAATTATTTTTTTATGTAAAGCACACACAAGAAGTGAATATAAGTTACGGAAGTTAGTGAAGGATGTGCTTGGCCAAATTTAAAAAATTGTATGCGCAAGCTACATTAAGTTGCTCTTGTTTTGTTTGTAGAGAAAGAATAATGAGATTCTTCATTTTCACAGTAATTTTTGTGGTTTTTCTTCATCACTCAGTTTTACATCAATTAAAAAAAAAAGAAAAGAAAAATTATCAATCATTGTTTTCCAAATTTCAAGCGTTATACTATAAATTTTCAGTTCATTGAACGATAGCTCATTTTGCATTTTATGAACTGTCTTATTGGAAAGTTATATTACGAATTTGAAAGCTTTCGTAGTAATGGTAGGGGGTCACCACTATAAGCCCTACGCTATTAAGTGCACTGATTGCTACTAAATAGCACAGTAAGTAGAAGTAACCTTTAATTTCGCTTTTCGCAATTATGTGTGATTGCCGATTCATTCGCAGTGCGGTGCGGATGTCCGATAACGGATATCGTGAGGATGTGTGCGGCTCTAGATAAATCAGTGGTTAGTTAGATATTCCAAAAGGAAATTCGATACTTTTACTTAAAGATCGCTTATCACTACGGTTTCCATAGTTTTGCTAAATAATACTCATCGGCCTAGTCATCGGTTTGCTTGCCGATTTTATTTATCTTTGGATATTTAATTAGTGGCCAGCGCTGCGATTCAGACCTTCTCGAAATGTATTCCAAATTCGAAAATTTTCAGAAAGCTGAATCGCACCTCTGATCTAATAGCACATCTGCAGTGAAAATTAGACTTACGAAAATGCATCCGATTGGATGATTTTCTTCGGAAAGTTTCGGCTTCTTATTCTTAAGGTCTGGGTCTCGAGCACGAGTATGCACAAAGTCTACTATTCGATCCGTGACTGTAGTATAGTCTCTCAAATGTATTGGGATTTTAGTTCAGTCAAGTTACCACTGGAGGCGCTGCACCGGAATCCCATACATTTGAGAGACTATACTACAGTCACGGATCGAATAGTAAACTTGTGCATACTCCTGCTAAAGGCTCTGAATCGCAATGTTGGTCTTGGGGACTTGAAATTCTGTTTCCATATTCATGGTGGCTGGTTCATAATAATAATAACAAAGAACTTATACTTACTTAATTTTTTTTTGTATTGAACCTGCATTTTTTTTGTCTCTTAGAATAAATCTACTTGAACAAGAGTTCTAAGAAGAACGTAATGTGTACATATGTGTAATGTAACAATTACTTATACTTGGGGTGTTTCTGTAGTGTAACCTAGTTCTCCGCTTTTTCGAGACTTGCTGTCGATTCGGACAAAATATATTGGGACACAGTGTCCCGATTGACACTTTTATACCATATTACTAAAATATTAAAGAAAATAAGTGTGTATTTTTAACCGACTTCAAAAAAGGAGGGGGTTCTCAATTCGTCGGAATCATTTTTTTGTGATTTTTTATGTATGTTCACCGATTGGCCCTAGCCCGATTTGGAAAATTCTTTTTTTGTTTGAAAGGGTTTTTTTTTTTTGATTGGTGCCACAACAATTTGGAGAGGATCTGTTGAGGGTTTTCGGAGCTATAAAAAGAAACGCACCTCGAAAGTGCGGAAAATTGCTCATCTTATAACATTGAAGTCGGGATTTTTTTATTTTTTATTTAGCCACTTGTTGCGCAAGAAAATTCACGGTGAACAAATAAGAAAAATGCGATGAGAATTTCTTTTGTAATAGGAAGCCACAACATCGCACAAGACTATTATAACTATTGCAATTTGCAATGTGATTCTGTTACGTCATTGTTTTCATCGTATTGTTGTCGACATACCGGGAATAATGGACGAGAATGAGATTTGAGAACAGATACCTGTGTATGTCTATGTGTACATCGATAGGTATCTATATTGTATTCAGTGTGTAAAAGAATCCTGTCCGATCTATAGGGATGTTATTAGATATCGAGATTAGATGTACGTGCTAATACATAAGATATATTTGCTGTAGCCGTACCATGAACTCCTAGAGCAATGTTAAAACATTTTTTTTATACTACTAAGGTAGCAGACAAGCATACGGCCCACCTGATGGTAATGAGGAATGACATTCGTTGTCATGTTTCAAGCTTGTTTTAACATTGCTCAGAGTTCATAGTATGGCCACTGAAGATAATTACAAGAGTTATGCAGAAAAAAAATTGTTAAAATGAGAATAGGTACACACTCTTGGCAAGTCTTGGACTGTCTAATTAATGTCAAAGCAAACATAGTCAAAAATCTGGGGCATTACCTTTTTAAAAAAAATGCTAGATTTAAGGGAAAATGGAGTAATTTACAAGTAAGTAGGTAAGTATATACAAAGAGTGAAAAATTTTACAAACGCTTATAAAGTTTTATTTACTTGAATAAATCAATTTTGATATTCTTTTGAGATATGTTATAGGGATTCCTATATAAGCCCCTTTCGGATCGTACAGGGTTTTTTGTACACAATGTAGGTACTTTAAAAATAAAAATAAGTTCTCTGAAATTTTACTAGGTACTTACTTTACATTCGATTAAAAGCATCGCCATAACTTTAGATTAATGTGAACAGCATTTCCATTTTTCTATTCAATCAATAGTGATAAAGATACGCACAAAGGACCACCTTTGAGTCTAATTGCGGAAAAGGGAGTCCCCATACATAGTGATAAAGATTTAAAAACTCAATCTGTTCAACTTTTATAGATGACTGTACATGGTCCTTTTATGAATTAATTAAACAGGTATTTAAGAAACAAGTTTCAAGAACTTCGCGCTTGACATTGGGCTTAAACAATGCACAAACTTCGAAAGTTCCTGCTTGACGATTCGCTCTCAGTCAGAGACAATTTCAAAGTTTTTAATATCTATGATTGCTGACCAAATGTCAAACGTATATATTTTTTTTTTATTCAACCTATCTCGTCCCACTGCTGGGCAAAGGCCTCCCCCAACTCCCTCCATACATCTCTATCCCTCGCCGTCTCCCACGTATTAAAGAAGATTAATTCGCTACAATCCTATCAATAAAATAATATATATTTCTAGACTAAGTTCGTATTAATTGGTAGGTATTTAGCTTATTTCTGCAATCGAGCAACGATTTAAAACCGCATTTTAGCAACTTTCAGTTGAAATGATATGCAAAATTTTATTGTGAGGTCGCGCCAAATTGCTTGTAATAATTATCAAACAACAATAAATTTCACAAAATTTGCATATTATTATGGTTTACCATTAAGTCTTGCAATTAGTCGTATCATCAAAATTAAGAAATAAAACCATCACAATGCACTGAATTATAATTTAGCTTCCAAGAATTGACCCAAACTAACACGGCAAGTTAATATAAGCTTAAATAATTGTAAATAAGCAGGCCTTTGCTCAGCAGTGGGAATCGATAGGCTAATAATAATACTTAATAAATAATAAATACGACAACTTGATTTCCTCGTGGGTGCGTTTACAATATTACGTTCACTTTTTCATGAATTCTACTTATGTTTAATGCGCGAATCTATTCTGAAGGACCAATATAACAAATACAAGTTGTAACAATATAACAAAGAAACACTTAAGGCTTTTAGTATCAACAAAAACAACAGTACCTAGACAAGATTTAATTTATTTCTATGAAAATTAACGTTTAACATAAACAAAGCTGCGTTCAAAATATGAAAGTAAGCACTAAGGTTTCACAGTGCATGACTGCTAGTAATTTTTACTTATCGTAAAATGTAAAGGTTACTACAATAATATTTAAGTAATTGCACTTTGTTGATTAATTTGCACTGTAATACGTTTCTGTATTTAAAGTGGTGTACTTATTTCTAATATGAAAATCATAGTTCTTATGTTCATAATTACCTTTATAAATATTTATAGCCAAGTAATGAATTCCGAGACGACATTATATATTATGTATTACATACATACTTACATTACATTCTTATCGATAAAGTTATTACTTTAGCTTTATAAGGTTTATTTAATAAATAATAAAAAAACAGCTTCAATGTTATAAGCTGAGGAATTTTCTGCACTCTCGAGGTGCATTTCTGTTCATAACTCCGAAGATCTTCGACAGATCCACATTAAATTTTTGTGGCACCAATCGGTAAGCCCTTTCAAACAAAAGAAGAATTTTCCAAATCGGTCTAGGCGTCTTCAATGAACATACGTAAAAAAAAAATCCGATGAATTGAGAACATCCTCTTTTTTTTAAGTCGGTTAAAAATAGATAGTGTTTATACGGTCAGTCGGTCGATTGTCTTGCGTACGCAGATTAAGAAGTTTTCAGAATGCCTTTTATTGAACACCAGTTAAAAAAAAATTAAGATTTCATAATATAAATTTCACACAAATTTTTCGAACAAGTTCAATCGTGATAACTGCTGTCACTCCTATAAAACTGTAAAATTATCTACTTTTTAATCAACGAGAATAAAAAACAAGCATGTAACTAAAATATTCTGTGCAAGACAGTCGTCCCACGGCTGATTATTATTTATTCTGGCTGTGCTGGAATTGATTTTGGTGACATTTAGTTAAGTAGGTACATGTTTTTTATTACGGATATTTTAGTAAATAATTTTTTATGCCCACTCGTTTTTATATTTTCAGAAGGTCATATATAGGTATTATCGATACGGATACTCATTAAATACGTGTATCTTTCCCATAGCTGCGTCTTGTTTACTTGTTTATATTAAGGAAGTAGTGGGTAATTTCCTCTTTCTCTGGAAAAGTTTCGATCCTTGAACTTAGGCAATGGGCTTCCAAGCTTTCTCCTCCTATTGAAGTGCTATGTAATACCCATACATAAATTGGATGACTTTCATCGATATTCTTCATTGTGATAAGTATATTAATTACCAATTACGTTGCTCTTTATAATGACCTTGTGGTCAAAACTTTTGGTAGCAAAGCTAGACTGTGGCTGTACGTTCCACTCCAGAAATACGATTTTGGAATAAAACACCAAACTCATATAAATAAGGCCTTTAGATGTTTTCTAGATGATTTACACAGTTTCACATTTTTTACACATACTTTCCGATTGGAGACATAAAAGTTTTGTGAGGATCTGTCGAGAATCTTTGGAGTTATGAACAGAAATGCACCTCGAGAGTGCAGAAAATTGCTCAGATAACATTGAAGTAAGTTTTTTAAGATTTTTAATTTGGTCTCTTGTTAGGATGCGTTTTCTTCCTGGGTCGTGGAAGACCCTGACCTGAAAATGTGCTTCCAATTAGCTCGAGAACTACTAGAAAAAATCTATATCTATACTTAATATTATAAAGTGGAAGAGTTTGATTGTTTGATTGAACGCGCTATCTCAGGAACTACCAGTCGGATTTGAAAAAACAAAAAAAAATAAATGTAATTTCTCCATGTGATAGCTAAACTCTTGAGGGAGGGAAAAGGCTTCTTTTTATTTTCATCATCATCACCATAAACCATCACTACGGGGGCAACGCCGCGAACGGGGCGCTGCCAGTCATTTAAAAGTGTTCACTTAGAAGTCTTTGTCTTTATTAATTTGAACGAAACTAAGCAACCTAAAATAAATAATAATTAATAACCTAAAATAATAAGTTTCCTGAAATAAAGATATTATTATTATTATATTATATAAAGCCAACACCAAAAATATGATAACTTTTAATATCATAGTCTTAAAATTGTAATTATGCTGATGGTACGTACTGCATAGTGAATAATTTGTCAAGGGTTTTCATTAAAATAAATGCTGAATTAGTAACGGAGATCTTTAGGTTAATTGTTGACCTATTCATATTGATATTTTTTTATTGCTTCAAGTTGGTACATACAGATCTTATGGTAGGGTTTGACCGCAACAAGAGCCCCGTTGGGGGTACCTACCACAATATTAGGTACCTACCTAGGTATATTTTACTAAAGTATTTTATCCAATGTACTAACAAAATATTCTGCTTATTTATACACAATTGGGTAGATTTATAATATTATTATGGCACTTGCCGATTTTTTTCTTACTTATCTGCTATGAGTTCAGATAAAGAATAACAACTTTTTTCACAAGGAACTTTTTACTAAACTTTTTAAGAAACTTTTACGTTTGAATGAAATATTTTCTATTTTTTTTTATTATTTTTTATATTAGATTTTATTATATAACACTATTATAGCTCTGTAGTAAAGCACTTTTTTTATAAATTTAATAGCTATCTATTGATTAAGTACCTACTATCATTAGCTACAGAAGGACACGTGAATGTTTTTAAATACTTACTCAATCAATCTAGATTTATATTTTTATATCAATATTGCATTTGCGTGTGCACTTAATAGTTCCTAATCAATTCAAGGCGAATATCGAAGATCAAGGTTCGAATCGAATCCAGTTCGAATAATCTCGTGTTCAGATCGTTTTACTCATTTTAACTTGATTTCTCAAGGTTGTTTTCGGCTGCAATAACCTCCGCTTTGTTTGAAATTAGGGAACAGGAAAAACATTTGGAATGCCAGACAGAAATGAGCAACATGCAAATGAAAAGTACCTTTTCATACGTCACAATCGCTCGTGGCCGGCAGATGAAGCTTTTGCGGTTACCGGTCCGGTTTTAAGATGATCGACATATGATTCATGATTCAGAAGTCTAAAGATCTACAATTCTACATGAATTTTATCTGAGATTGCTCAGAGCGGATGTGGGAGAGATCAAGTCTCAGATGACGTCCTTGACGGAGCACATTACTAAATGCAACGCCCGCCTGGATACCTATGAAAAAAATCTAGCAGATACTATAGATAGGCTTTGTGTAGTTGAGGCTCGTACGTCAATAATAATTTCACTTGAAAATACAATAACCCAACTACGTGAACAGCAAAGCGCTCGAGCGCAGTCATATCTGAAGAACGACATTGAAATTTCTGGAGTCAACGAAGTAGCTAATGAAAACCCAATGCATATTATTCGGGTCATTTCCCAGAAAATCGGAATGCCACTGGAGGAGAAGGATTTAGACTACGTCACCCGTGTTGGACCTCCGCGCCGAGACCAGGATAACCCGTCAACTGATGACTCATCCGGAAAACTTCCTCGTCCTTTGGTGGTACGGTTCTTGAGGCGCCACCAGCGTGATGACTTTCTCAAGGCGGGCAAGAGTAAGCGGAACTTAAAAAGCTCTGATATTGGAATAAACGGCGCTCAGAGAATTATATATTTCAACGAGCGTCTCACGCAAGAAAAACGACAATTATTTCGCTCCGCCCGACACCGTGCTAAAGGCTCCGGTTTCAAATACTGCTGGATCAAAAACGGCTCGCTATATGTCAGGAGACAAGAAGGGAATCCTGCAATCACCATTAAAAACATGGACGAGCTGCTCCGACGTGTCAACTCCCAGCTTCCGGGCGAGGAACAAAATTAAGCTGGCCAAGGACATTAGCCGCTTCAACTTAGTATCTACGATGCACTGCCTCGATACTTTTGTTTTCATTTTATTTTATGTATTAATTCACTTTTCTACAAATTTAAAACTTTGTTATAACTTTAAAACTGTTATTTTTAGTACACATTGGCTTTACACACACCAACACTCACACACCACAAACTCACTTACACCATTAATAACACACACACTGCGCGGAAATGTTTACCTAACCACTATATATTTAACAAGAATGACTTACTGTTCTCTTGAAAACTACTATTTTCTAGTTTTCTTATATTATCAATATGGCTTTACTTAGCGTAACTGAGGATATAGATGAAACGATTTCGATAGATTGTCATTCATTCAACTCACCCGAGTTATGTCGAAACTTCCTGTCTTCTACCGATTTTGATTTCAAGGTTCTTTCTCTTAATATAAGGAGTATTCAATGTAACTTTGACAGTTTTGCCACTTCTTTACAACGCCTCAACTCTGAAGTGGACGTCATCGTCCTGACAGAGTGCTGGCTGTCTGAGGACTCAATTATTGACTGCTTGCCAGGTTACTGTGCTTTTCGCTCAGATAAACAAATGAACAAAAATGGTGGGGTAGTTACTTACGTTAAAAATTCCTACAAAACAAATGTCTCATACCCTCACATTCAGGACGCGGATAGTATTCTTGTAACTATCAACGATAACATCGCTGTGTTGGGCATTTATCGCTCTCCCTCAACTACGTCAATCGAACCTATGATTAACTCACTGGACTGTGTCTTAGACACCTTAAAAAGTAAACCAAACGTTCTAGTAACTGGTGATCTCAATATCGATATTTGCAAGCCTTCGAAAAACCAAGTACCCGACTACCTCTGCCTAATGGCATCGCACAGATTACTCCCTGCTATTACTATACCTACAAGGTCCAACGCGTGCTATGACCATATTTTTATAAAATCCAATTCAAAGTCAGTCGGTATAGTCTGTAAGTCGTCAATAACAGATCACGACATTGTGATCTCTGGCTTGTCACTCAAGTCTAAACTCAATCATAAAAATAGCCCTCGGTGGCGATCCAAAACTGACTTTGACGCTGTAGCTGCCGAAATCAATGCCTATGATTGGTCAACTGTAATAACAGAGTCATCCGTAGATGGTGCAATCACTAAATTCTATGATTTTATCAATAAACTAATAGCAAAACATTCTCGTGTAGTCAAAATTGGTCGTAAATTAGTAAACATAAAACCGTGGATTACTCCCGGATTGATTAGATGTATGAGGCACCGTGACAAGCTACATAGTGAGTCCAAAGCTTTTCCGGGCGATATGGAAAGACACAAAATTTACACAAGGTACAGAAACTTTTGCAACAAACTTCTCCGCAAGGTCAAAATGGAGTACAATAGACAACAACTTGAACAAAATAGAAGTGATCCAAAAAGACTGTGGAAAACTATAAAAAATATTTGTGAATCCTCACGTCAGAATAGCGCTGCAACAGAATTACTAACTGCTACTAAGGATGAACTAAATTCTCTTAATCTCTGCAATCAGCATTTTGTCTCAGTAGGAAAAACACTATCAGATAACATTCTCAATAGGCTCTCAGAAACCCAAGAGTCTTTAATTAACAATTACAGACCTAATAGGCTAGTTGCACAATCCCTCTTTCTCTACCCCACGGACCCGGACGAAATCTTCAAGATAATTACTAACTTTAAAAATGAAAGTTCCCCAGGTCTTGACAAGATAACTGCGGCTCTTATTAAAAAAACGCTTCCATCTCTAATTGTACCCTTAAATTACATTTTTAACCTTAGCCTGACAACTGGTTCTTTCCCAGACTACTGGAAAACTGCAGCAATCTCACCCATCTACAAATCAGGTCCTAAGGTTGCACCAGATAACTATAGACCTATAGCTTTGTTAAGTGTACTCTCTAAGGCACTTGAGAAGGTAGTTAGTAATCGACTTGTTTCATTCTTAGATAAACACCATCTCTTGTCAGATCGTCAGTTCGGCTTCAGAAGGGGCAGGTCGACCGAGAACGCTGTCACGCTCTTAGTAAATCTAGTCTCATCGTATGTTGAGAAAGGCGAGCGTTGTCTCGGAGTATTTCTCGATCTAGCCAAAGCCTTTGACACCGTCTCGGTCGGCCTACTCTTAAAAAAGCTAGAATCTGCAGGAGTTAGGGGAGTCTCTCTGGCTTGGTTTGAAAGTTATCTTTTAAACCGAAGGCAGTGTGTTAAGATAGGTAGCAAACTAAGCTCACAGCTCTCTATTGACTTCGGCGTGCCCCAGGGTAGCATACTAGGCCCTACACTATTTACGCTGTATTTAAACGACCTCCTTCAAATGTCATTAGCAAATGCGGAAGTCATTGCATACGCAGATGACACTGCTATTCTATTCCACGGTCTAAACTGGGATCAAGTCAAATGTTATGCAGAGTCTGGACTCTACGAGGTAGGGAAGTTTCTAAATTGCAACCTACTCACGCTAAATGTTAAAAAGACAAAGTACATTGCTTTTTCTAAAACCTCTGTCGCAAGTGCTCCCAGAGACCTGACACTCAAATTACATACTTGCTCTCTTGAACCTTTTAATTCAAATCAAAATTGCTCGTGTGGCACAATTGATCGTGTAATCACTTTTAAATATCTTGGCATAACACTAGATGAAAATCTAAACTACAAAAAACATCTTTCGGAACTAGCTGGAAGGGTGAGAAGGCTCATATTTATAATGAAAAGGCTAAGGAACTGCTCGCCTGCCGATATCTTAAAGCTGGTCTATACTGCTCTCTGTCAGTCGATAATTCAGTACTGTATCTCTGTATGGGGTAGTGCGGGCAAAAGTTTTCTCATTCAGGTAGAGAGAGCTCAGAGGGCACTGATTAAAGTCATGCTTAACAAACCTTTCCGTTTTCCAACCGACACACTCTATCAGGAGTTTAACGTTTTAAGAGTCCGTCATCTCTTTGTTCTTAGTGCAACTGTTAAAACTCACAATAGTATTAAAGACCGACCAGATTACCATGAGATAAGAAACAGACGGGCTTACAGGATCCCTATTCCAATAACTCAATCAGAAATAGCTAGACGAAGTCCAAGTTTCTCACTTCTGAACACCTACAACAAAGTCTGTAAAAAGTGTGACATTATGGATTGCACTGCCTTCACTTGCAAAACGATTGTTAAGAAATGGCTTCTTGGTCTCTCGTATGGCGAAGTAGAAGACTTAATATAGATATTACTCCGCGCAACTTAAACTTAATCAAACCTTAAACACGTACTCACACCAACCATACACAAACAACCACACTCAAACCCCACACACACACACACTCACCACACACACACACACACACACTCACACACACACAGACACCCACTCATACACTCACTCATACACTCACACACACACACATTCACACTCACACACCCACACACACACTCACATATACACACTTACAAACATTATCTTTCACATAAACACATAGGTACTAGCATGCAAAGGTACTTATAGACAATTTTCTGCCAATAGTAGACTTTATTACTTACTTATATTTTAGTACCTAAATTCTTATTAACATCATTGATATCATCATAGCCAAACACTTTCCTTGATGTAGAAATCGCTAAGAAATATTTTTAAACATAGGTAACTCGAGCTCCAGAGACCCAAGATACAGGCTTCTATGCCTAGTTTGTGCCTCACCGAAACTGTTAACTAGTGTAAGATCATTTTGGCAATAAATATTCTTTATTCTTTATTCTTTATTCTTTAGATTGATTTTGTAAGCTTGGATGTACCTAGGTGTTAAGTCGCTGCATACGTAACGGGATAAAACCTCGGACGGGACGGAGACGTGACATAACATCGTCCTTAACACAGAACACTAAGGTCCATAATGATGTTTTTTACTATATTTTTATATGAAACGATGTCAAGAAATCGTCACGTTCCGTTCGGGACGAGAAAAATCACGTTACGTATGCAGCGACCTTAAATCTCCGAAACGTCTCATCTGATAATATTATAAGTACATTCCTTTACTGGTGGAAATCTGTAGGTATTCCTAAAAGTCATGGACTACTTATAAATAGTTATTAGGTATAATTTTTATATAATAACTGGGACGAAGTAGGGGCGGGACGGACGATATTCATTGATATAACAACTGAACTTATCTTTTCCAGAGTAAAATGCCTACTCCGGACTACAGCGTGGATTTGGACCTGGACGAGCCGCCGCCGGAACTCCAGGAGTATGCTCGGAAACATTGCGGAGAAGATCCTGAGACGAAGCTGCAAGCGATATACGAACTCAGAGAAATGATCTATGGTAAGCGTCGACTGCACCTTGAACTTACTCACCTACTACAAACTACTACAAACATAACATACACAACACATATCTATTACATACCTACTACAAACATAACATACCTACTTCACATTGTTGTCCATTGACAACCTCTAATTGGCTTTGTTATTTTTATTCTACCTAGTTGTTATGTTGTATCTTTAACTATTTTCCGAATAGGTATAAATAAATACTAATTTATTATCATGTCACACTAATCTTGTAAATACGAAAGTTTGAATGTTTGGATATGTAGGTATGTGTAATGATAATTTGATAAAGGACAAGGCTACTATTTATCCGGGTATCACCAGAGCCTGAGAAGCTAGTAGGTAGGTACTATATAAGACCCCATATAACAGATGATGGAGATAAAAAGGTAAGGGATGATTAAGCCACATGTTATTTTTTGTGAAAAACAAATTAAGTATGACATCATACTAGTATACCTTACATAACATATATATTTTTTAACCTAAGTATCTATCACATCTTATATCATTTGTCCTTCAGACAAAATAAATCAGCTTACTAAGTAGGTAATGTATAGCAAAAGTTTGCGAGAGCGTTTGAATGTTCGTGCCTTAATTATTCCCTTGAGAGGTTGATAGGTATACATAGTGGGTTAAATGCTTCCTACTTCCACATTATAAATGCAAAAGTTTGTGAAAATGGATGTCTGGATGTATAGATATGGATGTTTGTTACTCTTTCAAGCAAAAACAACTGAACAGATTACCATGAAACTTGGAATATACTTTGGTACATAGTTTAGGACCTAGCACATAGGCTACTTTTTATCCGTAGGTATCTCGCGAGCGAAGCCATAGACGGAAGCTAGTTTGTTAATACGGCAGTGGGAAGAGTTTGTTTTGCGGATTATGATGACAAGATATGGATAGGACATCTTCAAAGAATCTTGTACGACTAAAGATTGGAGTGTATTCGTCCTGAGAACATTCTTAGGTCAGGTATACAGCCGTTAGCCTGTTTAAAACAAACGTTTCGTAGCTTTTTATCTATATCGTTATTTTGCGCTCGCTGGTTATGTATGAAAAAAAAAGAATGTTATGAGCTTTGTTTCAAGGATTGTGTAAACTCATTAGCAGTCCTAATAAATATGTAACTATCCTTGTTTGAAACTGCAAAATATATTCATCCTCCTCGCGAGTAAAGAAGCGTGGGACAGCTAGTGTTATTTACGCACATAAATTATGTGCGTATACATAATCTCTGTTTATGTTTTGGCTTGATCAAGAACTGGTTTCACGAGCCGCCTTCAATTCTGTTGCGTGATAATTATTGTGACCTTGGCCTTCTAATAATGTTATGGCATTATTAGGTACGCGACCCCGGAAGAATACTATAATTTCTTAGTTTTCTACAGTAAGTAAGTTCGTATGAGCAAGTGGCCAACTCTGGTGACGGAGTTTTTGGGCCGCCTAAAGGCCTCCGTCATGGCTTGGCGACTTAAAAGCCGGGACCGACATTTAACGTGCCCTCCGAAGCACGGAAGCGCTCAGCTCGTAATACCACTTGCCCACTCGTAATACCCATCCCAAGAGTGACCGCGCACAACGCTGCTTAAGGGCGCTACTCACACACCTGCCGCAGGGGCAATCTAGGTGGCAATCTAGGTGCGTGGCGGTTGTGGCAATATCGGGAGTATTGCCAAATTGCCCCTGCATGCCTACACACATCACAATTAAGGATGCAATTAAGGGTCATCCCCACTCCTACACCCTAGATTGCCCCAGCGGCAGGTGTGTGAGTAGCGCCTTTTAACTTCAACGATCAGTCAAGAACGTCCAAGCAAGCTACGCCACGAGCGCTTCTACTTCGCGCTTCTACTTCTAGTTTTCTACAGTGAGAAAAGTCTGACATGAAATAGTTTTCTATGATCATATAGGTACTCAGAAAAACTGCGACAAAAAACTTAGTTGATACTATAGTTAGTTTTTATCTCAAACTAGCTTCCGCCCGCAGCGTCGCTCGCTTGGTGTACCTACCGCAAGTTTCACTAAAATCAGTCCAGCCATACACAAACATCTAAATGTATTATGGAACTTTCATTTGAATTACGTATCTAATTTTAGTCGGATAGTCGTACATAGTTGACTTGGGCATACTTGAGCGCTGTGGTCAATATTTGTGATCACATGCTTACCATGATAATGTAGGAAGCACAAATACGGACGTCAAATATATTGTTTTTAGTAGGTACTAGATAGATGATAGTAGACACCTACTCTCATCGACTTGTTTTGATGGCCATCTGTAAATCACTTGTTTTGGTGACCAAATATAAGTTTTTATCTTATCTATAGACTAGAATTTCAAGTTTTATAAAAGTAAAGATAGAGACAAATAAGGTGTATAAAAGTAACTGCTTATTGGAATTATTAAAGATTTAAACTTCTATTATGTCAGTACCAACTTATGTAACTTTTCTTTGAATCTATATATATAATCTATCAATTACTGTTTTAAACAAACTAAAGAAAAACGTTTTACAACAAGGCTATATTTATAAAATTAAGTATGCCGCCTTACAAATAACACAAATGCCTGTTTAGTCACTGCTAACTTTACGGAAACTTACTGGCGTTGATTGAAGGTCCTTTGCCCATAAATTTACACATAATCGTAACTAAACAAACTACTTTTTATATACAGCCAGTTAGCATGTTATGGAAGCTAACGTCCGAGTAATTTGATTAAAACACGTAACGAGAAGAAAAAAGTGCACACATTTCGTTTAGCACACTGATTTTCAATATTTAGGAGTTTGGCACCATCCTGTGCTATTCGTATAGGTATAAGAAATACTATACCTTCCCAAGGGAATGTTTATACCAAAGATATGCAAGAAAAAAAAAACAATTTATGTAGGTAGGTACTTAAGTAGTTTGATTTATATTTTCCTAGCCTCGCCTGTAGATATAGCTCTATATATCATTATTTTCCTCGCACACTATACTTTCAGCTTCCGCGCACAACACAAGGATACGGAAGACAAAATATATTATAGCTATCATTTTCAAAATCAATGAAGTTTATATTGCTCAAATAAGCACTTGTAAAAACGTAAACGTACACAAAACCAGCTTTAAGCTGGAAACATACTGTCGGACGCGGCTTACGGACGCGGCAGACAGCCGCGACTGAAGGTATCTGGATATAGAATGAACATAGAACTGTGCACATTATCTGACGAAAGTCGCGGACGCGTCCTTGGACCTTCAGACGTCCGAAGGCAATCTGGCCCGCTGGGTGTTCGGACGGTGTGCACACTTATCAGTCGCGGCTGACAGCCGCGACTTATGGATGCGTCCGATAGTTAGTTTCCAGCTTAATCCTGCCAAATGGGTTAAAAATGAAATAGAGAAAGAAATGGTAATTCGGCTAGGCCGCAAGTGACTAAAGTCGCAAGCTCCAAAGTAGAGTAGCATCCGACTTTGGCCACGCGGCAACCTATGCCGACACTTAAAACATCTGATCTGCTCAAAGTTTACGAATAGAATCTGTGTGTGTCTGTTTGTGTGTCACCTGCGATTTTTCTCGCCCCATGTAAATGGGATGGTGGATTTGATTTTTAATCGACCCGTGTAAATCCTCCCATAACGGTTCAAAGTTTGACAGATAGTTTTTTAATGATCCTCGCTCGAGTGGTTGAATTCAGGCTTATTAGATTAACATATTCTTTGAACACAATAATAGCTGTACTTACAGCTGAACTTACAGCTATTCATGAAGATTTTGAAATGTCTCGACCATAATGTTTTAAAATAAAGAAACGGTTTAGTCTTTCGAACAATGAGAGTTCTTTTGGCCCTGGTATTAAAATGGATGATCTTAAAGTCACATTATTAAGTAACATTTTCTAGGTCAAAGAACTAAATTCATTTAGGTTAAGCACGCTAAGGGCTATAGCAGACATATTGCTTTTAGCATCGGCGATCGGCGATTTTACGACTGCATCAATGCTGTATCGCGTTTTGGCTACTCTCTGTGTTTGATCGATCACAGAATCATAATCGCGCGTTTTCAATGCTGTAAGCCTACTCCCAGCCAATTATCGTAGTCAGCCTAAGTTGGTGGAAGCCTAATTCGAAACAGTCGACCAAAATAAGCTGATCTACGATAACTGGGACGATATATCGTTTTTGTTTTTGGGAGTTAGGACCCTGCATAGACTCCTGCGTTCGGACGCGGTACCGGAATCGCGCGTTTTAGCCGATCGCCGCGTTTGGCGTTTTTAATTAATTAAGTATGCGGTGTGGAATGTTGGTCGCTGCATTATGCTTTTGAAAAGCGACTAAATCGCCGATCACCGATGCTAAAAGTAGCATGTTTGCTAGAACCCTAATATATAGTAAGTCGTGATTTAGGTGTTAGCAGACGACAAAGAGTTGAGATCTCTTGTACTTGTAGATTGATGGTGACAGAATGAGTGAATTAATCTTATGTGAAATTAAAAAAGGAAATGAAATAATGATCAGTAATCACGAGTGTATCCTGAAGGCACGATAGACATTCTCTCAGATCATTTGTTTATGCATTTAAGATCCTTTGAAGATGTCTAAGGGGTAGTCAGACGATCCACATTCTGCAGAAGTTAGCATTCCATAAGTGACAGGTTGCAAGCCCATTGACGCTTTTAGAAAGCTAACTGGTTTCCACAAGTTTTCCTTCACCTTTTAGAGCTCGTGTTAATGCGCATATAATTTTTTTGAAATGAAATATCCATGTATCACATTCATCTACATTTTTATGAAGTCTCTCAACATACCTAATCATGAAACTATCATCATCGTTATCGTCAACCACCCGACTTCATTCAAAAATGCGATCCATGCCAAATGTAAATGCTAGTGTAGGTATCTTATCCCTGTTTTACCTAGGTAATTTAGATGTTTCTACTCAAACAGCTGCTAAATCATCCCTCTTTTCATTGGCATGAAAGTAACAAGAAAAACTACAAGTATGTGAATATGTATGCTGGTGAATAAGGTTTGAGGGAGCTTCAACTACCTAGATAATTTATTGAAGCTTACCTTTTTATTAGAAAAATAATTAGTTTCAAAAACATTCAACAGACAGTCAATTTCGTATTGATGATATTATAGACAAGTGCCTATAATCCTACAACTACACAATACTTCTTAGATATTATCTTAGTATCTATTGTAGAGGATAATTTTGAGTGATGAAAAAATATTAAATACCAGCACAATGTTTAATATAGCCGTGGGAATGGACACTGTGTTATTTTGTAAAATCATCAGGGCTAGAAAAACATATGAGATTTAGAACTCATTGAATCAGATCTATAACAATGCAGCATAAACTTGAACAAAAAAAAATATAATAAATACTTAATTATTTTAATTGGTGATACTTCGATACCCACAATGTTATAGCTACTCTAAATATTCATGGAAATGTAATGAAAACTACAAAAGCTATATTTTAAAAATAATTAAAAATTAAGTTTCAGATCTCATAAACACTCCATATGTTCATCAAAATAAATAATAATAAAGTAAGAACCAAACTAAAAAAAAATTTTTATAAAAAATAAAAAAGGACCATGTAAGTAATTTTTTCAACTAGAAAAAGTTTATTTTCAAATCCTGAATTTTTATATCATCCCATTATGTTCCTATAATATTTCTAGGAATCAGGAACACTCGTACATAAGAACTATTATTGTACAGATCTGAATGTCAACTTAAAGTAGGTACCTAATATATGAAAATGCGATACTATCTCTATTCATCATTGTATCTAGCTAAGAATAGTCTCAAGGATGCCTTTTGTCTGTGTGTCTCGTTGCGTCGATCGATCCCATTAGACACGCATTGTGATGACAATAGAGTGGCATGTTGTTCATATACATACTTACTAAACTAGAACAACAATATCTATGGATATAGGTAATATGAAGGACAGAAAAGCTTAAGAGGCCGGTGACAGACGAATATCCATACAAACGTAATAGGTACCAAAAACATTTAAAATTTAAGCATATTTTTATCACTTTTGTTATTATTATTTAGATTAAGGCAGTATTTATCTAGGATCTTGTTACTTTTGTTCCAAAAAACATACCTAAAACAAAATGCAATCAAATTTAATTTTTAACCCTTTTACAGCAATAATGTGTTCATGTTTTCTTTTTGATTTGTTCTGTAGTAAGTTTTTTGAAACAAAATTGTAACAGAAACCTAGATAAATACTGCCATAATCTAAATCCTATCCTATCCAACTTCCTACTAATATTATAAAGGCGAAAGTCCGTGTGTGTGTGTGAATGTTTGTTACCACGTATCTCCATAACTACTAAACCGATTTAGATGAAATTTGGAATGCAGATAGATAATAACCGGGAATAGGACATATGCTACTTTTTTTTATCCCGAAAAAGGGGAAAAAGTGGGATAAAAAAAAATAGTGGTCCACGCGGGCGAAGCCGCGAGCGTCCGCTAGTAATAACATAAAGTGATAAAAATATGCTCAAATTTGAAATGATTTGAGCATATTTTTACGTTTTTTTGAGCATATATTACGTTTGTATGGACAATTCGTGTGTCGCAGGCCCAAGTATCCGAACTTATAAGTTTGAATTAGGTGTGGTTGAATTTGGTTATGAAAATCGGTTTATCACGTTGACCTTGATACATTTTTATTTGTAACAAAAGAAATGTGTTAACTTATTTATAATTTTTATTTAAGTCAGAATTAATGTTTCTTACTGCCGCAGTTAAATGTTTATTCAGAAATGCAGCTTTACTCAAAGTCAAGTCTAGCTAGGTCAAATGTTTACCTCATTAAATATTTAAAAATAGAATAAATTATTAATTCTGTATTTTTTTAAATTCACGACCTCATTTACTTTTATATACATAGACAAGTAATGTTGCCACAAGGGTAAAATTTGAATTAAGAAGCTTCCGTTAACAGTGCTTGTTTGGCGCCAACATTGGTATCCTTTGAGAGACACAGACACAGACATACACATTAAGGATATTGCATTTTTTGTGAATTTTTTATCAATGAAACAGTCGTTTTATATTTAATTATACCTACTTCTACAAAATTAATATAAAAGGAAGTTTAACTTCCTTTAATTTTGTAATAATTTTATAGAAGTATACACAGAACCAAGTATCTTATACCAGCTTACACATTAAAAAAACTCAGGCCTTTACATCTTTACTAGATGATTTATACAGTGTTAGGTGGAGGCAATTTAGTGCCTAAAACATTGTTTTGAGATGGAGTAGGCTTGCCCGGCACCTATCCTCTCAGAGTAACCGCAGCTTACACATAATAATTGAAATAAACCCACATTTTATAAATTAACGTTCCTGTAAAATATTGAACACGATTGCATTGCAAATATTACCTTAAGCAAGTAAATATTACTTATTTTATTGCTGGTAAGACAGGAACAGGAACTCAGACTTTTATTACATAATAGAGCTAACAGAATATAGTAGTGGCAATACTATCGCTGCCTATGGAAATTCATTCTTACCGTTTCATGATAATAATATAACTATTCTATAATAAATGATACCTACCTACATTTTTATATGAGTCACGTTGACTTTTTCACTTCTCAAGCCAATGTAATAAATTATTTTAATTCAATTCCGAAAGTATGTTTATTTGTGTTTCAACAGTCGAATCGATTTAAATGAAATGAGGAATAAATAATAGATAGTAATCTAAACTATCACAAAGTAATACAGCACGATCAAAAGTCACTAGTCAAAAATTATTTATTCAATAAGAAAATGTAGATCACTTTGACACTCGTCAATGATAATAATATTTTTGTATAAACGGAGTTGGAGCATATTCAGTCCCAGGCGTTTTTGTCATCCAAGTAAACTGATATTTTTTAAAACGCTTTCTTATAGAGGTGACTTTTAACCTTTTACTATGCCGGAACGCGGATCCAAACGAGACACAATTGATTTTCTATTGTGTCTGGAATCCTGACAAACTAAAGGATTATTGATTTTTTTAATTGTTAATTGATAAGTTTTGCGATTCGCCTAGGACTTTGTTATAGAAGCGTATACCTACTCTTTAAATGATTTACTAACTTGATCGAGCCTAATTGTAATAACAGCGAGTAAATCTTTGTTTCTGGTTTGTACATTGTGATTATAGTTTTTTTTCTATAGTTTAATATTTTTTCGAACCTAATATTTTTTCGAACGTTTTCATAGATAAGTAAACTATTTATTTATAACTAACAAAGCACAGTCATTATAAATATATCATTAAACTTATTTTTGAGTGAATCCCTGGGACCCATATTATAAATTTCTCGAACAGCCCTCTTCTGCAGCACAAACACGGTGTTAATATCTGCAGCACTCCCCCACAACAAAATGCCATAAGACATGATGCTGTGAAAGTAGCTGAAGTAGACTAGCCTAGCAGTATATGTCCTTGTATAGACATATTTTTTGTATATTATTTGTAATATTTCAAATTCTCCATACTACTCAAATTATTTTAAAACTAGTAGGTATAGGTAAAGCATTTGATTGTTATTGAGTCCAAATATTGCCTTGGCTGAAGACTAGGTGCATAAAAACAAAAAATATATTTTTACATTTTTGACACGACAGAGCATTAACAATTTTAAACTGTTGAACTTGTACCACGCGCGTAAGTACCGTGAACGGTAGCTTGTAGGTACTTTAGAAATTAGCACTGAAATCTATTTCAGTCATCAGTCATCACATACTTTATAACTAATTTCTAAATTATGAAAAATCTAAAAGATACTTTCGACGCTGACTGTACCTGCAGTTTTATGAGCCGTTTGACCATCACATTAAGACGCTACCCCGAGCTGAAATTAGCACATCGATGAGTGCAACTTTCAATATTTGTCTTAGCTTTGTTGAAATAAAGATGAATTTAGAATGCGTTCGGCCGCGACGCTTACGACAGCTGCTCGCTCCGAAACGTGACAGAAATGCAGTTCTTGCAGTTTTTGGAGATTTCTCATCATTATAACAACCAATAGAAAAAGAAATCGGACATTATGTCAATTACTAAATGAGCTATCCAATGGTGCAATCCAAAAACTTTAATAACATCAACTTTAGAATAAGATAAAGATTTATCTTATTTTTAGTGGTTTTTTCGTTGATTTATGATGAAGCAAATAACGACGTTAAACAAAAGTTGTAAACTAGAAGATGAAATGTTACTTTTCAGTTACATGTTGGCTTTCAGTTACTTTCCACTTACTTTATTTATCGAGGTTATAGACAGGTAAATACAGTATTTAGCTCAGGGTAGGGCCTTAAAGTAAACTATCTGAATTAGTTAGTATTCGCGGACAATTATAATTTTGACGTGATAAATTAAAACATTATTAACATTAGGAGAGACGTGTTTAGTGCCTGGACTTTAGATCTGAAGGTCGCAGGTTCTAACCCGGGCGTGCATCAATAGATTTTTCGTTTCGTAAAATTTTAACAATAGCTCTAAACGGTGAAGGGCGTCGATGCAACCTGTCACGTATGGAATGCTAGCTTCTGGAAAATACAGGCTTGTACCAAATAAATATTTGGACACACCTCTGACTACCCCCATAGACATCTTCAAAGGATCTTAAAAGATCTGAGAGAATATCTACCGCGCCTGGTGATACAATCGTGATGATATTTATTTTTTTATCATTTTAATTTCATTTAAATTAAAAATATTTGATATTACAGTAAATATACCTATACCTATATTACATCGGCGTCTTCGATGACCAGCGTTGTAGTGGCGGTATCGTATGCTGCTATGCTATGACATATATTTTGCTGTGTGACAGCCAATGTTGATGATGATGACACGATCATAATCTCTCAAATGTTTTAATTATAATTGTATGATATCCTGTATTTCTGTGACAAGAAATAAACGTGTTATTATTATTATTATATTTTCAGAGCGAGGCGAGTGCACGCCCCATCGGATGGACGACGAGTTTTTGATCAGATTCCTGCGCGCACGCAACTTTATTCCACAAAGAGCGCACCGATTGGTAAGTTTGTGCATTTGTGATGTCATCTTACAAGATAATATTTTATAGGTTTATAATACCTTCAATAAAGTTTTATTTGATTTTTTTTTTAATTTCTTCGTAATCGTGCTGGATCGATTCTGATGGTATAAATGTTTCGTAGAAAACTCCCATAATACTTATGGCCCTTTGTAAAATTAAATAATGTATTAGGTATAGCCTGTGAAAAAGCTAAATTTTTTTGACCTGTCACGTTTGTTTTCTATAAAAACTTTGAAGTCAGTTTGAAAGTCGATTTTAAGTTTTTTGCAAAAGGTGAACAAACACCACTGACTCCTAACTTGTGGAAAACCAAGTAAATTAACAAAAAAATTGAATATTATTGACATGAGTAAAATCCATACCTCACATTGTTAGCGACGACCCTACAACCTTTAAAGATAGCTGCGAAAACGTGTTTGTTTTTGATGAATATAATGTGATTCGAGTATTCAAGTAGGCAGGTAGTTGTTTCTAGGCGCCTAAAAAGCGAATAAATCAAAACTTCGGTAATTGATATATGTTTTGCTTTTAGAAACCTTTCGCGAAAACCGTGAAAGTGCTGTAGGTATACTACTTATTAAAAATAAGAGATTAACATTAAATAAAATCATTGTTGTAGGTTGTAGTTGTACTATGAGAACGAGTCGACATTGTAGGACCTACATAAAAAAATCCCTATTTTCAGATCGTGAATTATTACCAGTTCAAAGAAGACCACCCAGAGCTGTTTGAGAACATTTTTCCACTAGACCTGCAAACCATAGGAGAGGCTAACGTTATCGCTGTGCCGCCTTATCGGGACCAGGATGGACGGAGACTCATGATCTTCAGAATAGGTGAGGTTACCATAATTTCAAACCGTCAAATTTAAAACAGTCAAATTATATCCACTGCTGGGCGATCTTATTTTGTGTCAACATGGACACTACGGCCTCTATTAATAAACTCCGCTCAACTTCTGTCAAAGTTGCACCACGGATTTAACTATTGCCATCCTTTTTTGTTAGACAGTGACAAATAAGGATGGCAATAGTTAAATCCGTGGTGCAACTTAGACACAAGTTGAGCGGAGTTTATTAATAGAGGCCTTAAACATTTCTTCAAACTAACGATTTGAACTTTTTCGCGTAGTAACCTTATTTTATTATTTCCCGATGTTTCGAGTGCGTTACAGCTCTCGTGGTCACTGGTGGACTCATCACACGATGTCTACAGATCGCGAATGTTTAAAATGTGCTATTTCTTAATTCATTTTACACAAACTTAAGCCAAAACCAATATCTGTAAGAAAGTATAGATGCCTAAAGGAAATATTTCTAACAATGTATGTTACCTAATGATTTGGATGTAGCTTCAAGTGAGCAATAGTCTGTTTTGTGTTTGTTGTCAGTCTGCAATGATGTTGAGAAGCGGCAAACATTCATAAATTGCTATCAGAGTGTGCTTAAAATAATAAATTATGAATGAAATGGTAATGAACATGGGTGATACTGCAAAGATTACTGCCAGAATCTGCTGTTAATGTTATATGTAAATGTACCGAAACAAAAAGCGCAAGAGTTTAGCTATCAATTCAATATTGGTACACGATCAAACTATCACGGACACTGAAAGTATTACACAGAAATAGCTTGTTGTAATAATATATTTTAGATAAAACACATTATAGGAAATAACAATGGTAAAAACAATGAATGAATGAATGAATGAAAACTCTTTACTGTAGGTACACAACTTAAAATAACATTAAGAAATAAATAACAAAATGAGTAATTGTACAGTGGGCGGTCTTTCGCTTAGAAGCAATCTCTTCCAGACAACCTTTGGAAAGATATATCAAGATTAAAGGTATAGGTACAATACTCATTTTCAACCCAAAAGTTAAGTTTAGGTAATACTGGCAGGTAGGTACTCCTACGTAAAGAGATTCCATAGTATTCAACGCGACCTACATAGGAAAAACGACGCTTCGTGCGAGTTTTCGTATAGTTAAGTTACCCTCATTTTCCTCTTATTTATTTCACTACAGTAAAAAAGGAACCTTTTCTTATAAAAAGGCACGAAAAAACCCGTGATGATTTTCAATAGCATATTTTTATAAGACAGTTTTTTTGTGCAATACCGGCACAGTATATATTGTATTTTAATATAAATAATGTGAGTCTGAAAGTTTCTGAAAAGTAGGGACCTACATAAAAAATGGGTCAAAGTTTGCCTACCTGCTTGAAGGCAGGTACAATAACCCTGTTGTTTTTGTCAAAGCAAGGTTCATTTAGGCTGACCTGTGTAAATGTCAATTGAATTCGGAGATATTTTGATAACCTCGGCTAAATCAGCCCAGCTGCCCCTCAAAAGGTTAAGAAAGCATTTTTGATAGTGTAGGGAGATTGAAATTCGATTCTCGATAATTCAATTACGCAAATATATATTATAGCTCGTGGTCAACGTGATCGTTGATTTGATTTTTTTGTAGAGCAATACTTTTATAAATTCAAGCTTTTGTAATTACTAATTGTATATTGGTTTTGGCAATAAAATACCACTCAGAAATGTTCATGGCTTCTTTCAGATTTGTAATGTTGCCAAATACATGAATTTCAGGTTGCTGGGACCCTAAAGCAATTCCAGTTGAGCACCTGTTCAGGGCGACCATTCTGGCCATAGAGCTGGGCATGATGGAGCAACGCACACAGATCCTCGGCGGAGTGGCCATTTTCGACCTGGAGGATATCGGCACGCAGCATGCCTGGCAGATCACCCCGTCGGTAGCTTCCAAGATCGTCAAAATGCTGGTGGTGAGCTATTCTAAATTTTTCAAAATGTATAAGTAGGTACCTAAGTAATTAAGAAATATCGTGTACAATAGGCGTGTTTCCTGCAATGCGTAATCACTAAATTAATGCATTAATCTAATGAACTAAGATTCACAGATTCCGTAAAACATATTTATTATTGAAATTATAGTGAGATTAATTTTATTTTTGATAAAATAAAACCATAAAATACGGCTATCCGCCATGATAGATGAAACACCAATCAGAGCGAATTACGTCACGAGTGTTACTGTCAGTGAACAGAACAAACTTCATTCATACAAATCGCATAACTCTTCAAGTTTTGGTAGGTAGTCGTTTTTTGGTTTTAATTTGTTCTTAGTGCTTAATTTAGGTATATCTATTTTATCGTCCGTCGTTTTCTCAAAAGATACAATAGTGGAACCAGGATTTACCACGGCAAATTCGTCTAATTTGCCTATAGTGGATGTTCTAATGTTGGGAGAGTTTCTGAGAACAAACAATGATTTTTGTTCGGCAGAATTCAGAAATGTGAAGGCTTCCGCGTAAATAGACATATTATAATAGATATTAGGAAAAGTTTTTTTCATAAAATCAATTTAAAAGCACAATAAAGATTTTTTCATACATACCTTCTACTTAGGTATTAATCTCGAAAATAAGCTATATTGGAAACTAAATTTGTTGTTTGTTGTTAAAAAATATAATGTTAATAACTTTGTTCCTTTAGCAGGCTTACTAAGCACCTACATAATATATTTCTTTGTTTTAGATCCGCCGTGCAAGAGTACCTAAACCACTTTTTACAGATAGTTTTGTTCCGTGAAACGTTTTTATACAACTTTTCAGGTGTCTATTTCGAATTATTGTCGCACTTAGGCACTACACACCACTTATATCCTTTGGAATTCACAATTAAAATGAATTTATTTAGAAAATTGTTCACCAACATCACTTTGTACTATTGGTTACATAAGGCTGTGACAATGATGACGTCACAGGAGACGCCATGACATATTGAAGCGTTTTGGCGTGAATTTTAAATATTAAACTTAAAAGTTTTATTTTTCTGTAAATCTCATTAGTTATTGTGAAATATATTATTTTTAGCAATCAGAAGCAACTTCTGAACATTGTAGTACCATTTTTCAAAATTATGAAACAGGCCTATTTTGGTTATGATACAACACCTGCGAGCAGAATCAGACTTGGGTCTGTGCACTTCTAAATATGAGTTGGTGATCGCGAAAGTAAATATGAAAGACTACGGACAGGTTGACTCAAAATGAGACCTAGAGATTCTGAAGCTAATAGAGCCTCAAGTCTTGCATGCAAAGTATGACGTCACGTCTGCGTACAAGTAACAGAAATTGGAAACAATATAGCTAAAACTTGCATTACTCCTGTGAGGTTTTTTCTGTTTTAATTAGGTATCGTCTGTTTGTTACAAGTTTAAAACTACTTAATCTACAACTTGCATGCAGGTTAGTACGGAATGTAGTAGGTATATTTATTAATTAAAATAGTCTCACTGCATGTTTGCGTCTGGGTCTACGCCAATATCAGACCACTAGCTGGATTAACATTTTACTTTTGACTTTTCACGGATAAGTGTATACCTTATAATAATAACCAACATTGCCAAAAAAAGTTTTCGTAAAAGCTTAATTTCCTTAAAATAGATTCTGAAGAGTTTGCTGACAAAGCCTATAAAAACATTGTTTCAGTCGTGCTACCCCACTTCTACCCACGCGATCCACGTCATCAACCACTCGTGGCTGTTCGATAAAATGTACAACATCTTCAAGCCAATGTTAACCGCAGAGATGCGTTCAAGGATATACTTCCACGGCTACGATCTAACCAGTCTCCACAAACACATTCAAAAGGAACACCTTCCGGAACGCTACGGTGGCAGCTGGCCCGACTACTCCTACACCATCTGGTTGGAGTCCTTAAGAAAAAATGTAGTTATAGCGAAAGAAATGCTCAACTGTGGGTACAAATTCAGAGAGGAGGAATTTACTCCCGAAGTTGTTAGACAACTGAAGGAAGAAGGCATAGAAATTTCATGAAAGTAGGTCGACCAGGGAACTTTTAACCTTACTTTATGTTTTAGGGAAGTTAGAATAAGCTAGTCCATTCCAGTCATTACATGGAGTCGTAATTTTGTAAGGAATAGTAGAGTTAAGAGTTTGAATTTGAGCATGATGATGTAGAATGAACAGTCAACTTTAAAAGTAGACGATGACTGCATAAAATTTGAGTTTGTTTGATAAAATTACATTTGATGCTTAAAATTAAACTTAGAGCCTAATTCACCATCTTCAAGTAGGTAAAGCATTGATAAGGCAAGTAAAAGCAACCAATGACAGCTGAAGGTTATTTCTATTGGCCTGGGTATACGGATCGAGTTAGCGGTATAGTATCACAATAGAGTATTAGTACTAACTATCCAGACTATCCTACTAACACAAAAATGAGTAAACAGTTTTTTCTACTGAAATTGGTGGAGCACTTAGAACTAGATGAGTGTATGCTAGTTGACCATAGTACCTACTGTTTAGAGGAGGCACACGACGTTTTATGAACAGCGTTTTTAAGCAGCGCGTTCGCATAACGTTGGTATCGATACAAACGCGCGTTCGCAGCGCGTTTGTATCCAGACAAAAGCGAACCGGGAGTGGGGCGCACTGCGTTTTTTGAAGCGCGTTTTAAAACACGCAGTGTGCACACTCCCTTAATCTACCTGTGTACATACCTCAGGCAATTCAGCGATAGTAAAAGCCGTGAGCTCGGTAATTCTCACTTTAGTTGACCTTACTTGGGATCTTACTCAGATGTGGTGAACCAAGCTCTTAAACTAATAAAGATGTAGGTAAGTATTGAATCTAGGTACATTTAAAACAATTTAAAAATTTCAACAGTAGGTACCATAATAAAATATTCTAATTTGGAAAAAAAACTTCTTTTGATTACTGTTCATCTCATAAATATCAATGCACCGTATGAGCTACAAAATATTATTTTGAATTTAAACTGGTAAGTAATTATATAATATTCTATTATTCATCTATCAATTTAACAAGGCGTTAGAAAATGTTTTATCATTGTCACTCTCGTGCCAAAGGAGAGAAAAGGCAAAAAAATTACATGCCATTTGAGCTAAAATAATATTGGTTCTATGACCTAAGATGTTGATTATAATATGCACGTTATAGAACTTAGGTTTGTATAAAACAGATATTGGTTTAAGCTAAGTAATTTGTATGCATGAAAATGAAAAATGCCACGTGTTTAATTAATGTTGTATTTACTTATTGAAATTGGTTGGTTGTTTTAAGTTCTAGTTGGTAGATTTTTAGACTAAGGTATTCGTCAAAAGCCTGTGATAGAATTTGTAAATAAGATTTTAGTTATTTTCTTTAAATTTAAGATAGACTACTTATTAATTGTAATATATAATTTAATAGATATTTAGAATAATGGTCCGTTTACACATGGTTACAAGGCGCTTACAAAATTGCGTTTTTGAAACGGGTAACTGCATCAATGCCAAACACTTAAAAATAACCGCTCCATGTGTAAACTCATAAGTTAGAAAAGCTTTTCAGTACATATTTTATAAACTTTTTAAATTGCTGTTTTATTATTTTAATACCTACAAAGATGACAAAAAAACCACTCAGCACACAGCATATTCCACTCTCCTTTTGTCTAGGATCAAAGTTATACATAAAGGAAAAAAGACTATTAGGTACCTAAAATAATCTGTCAAAGATAGGAAAATTTACCTAATCTAGCTAGGCCTAGGGGCTTGTTAGGTCGAAAGCCTAGAAACTAAGGGTGACGACCGAGACACGTTGCGTCACGAGCTCACGAGTCGCGCCCCTCGCCCTGACGCCAATCGAGTCTAACTGATAACTGTTCTGTTACCAAGTAGCAACCTTTGTAAGGTTTCATTGTTCCTCATTTTGAGTCAACTCGAGCTCGAGACAATGGTATTTATAGCACAGTCCATATATTACGAGAACCTATTAGTAAGAGCAACTCAAAAATACTTAAGAAAATGTGGAACCAAGTTCAAAAATTAAGAGTCAAGTTTATTCCTAAGTTAAATAATATCCAATGTAAGATAGTTTACTCAAATAAGGACTGGTTTTCCATTACCTTGTTTAGTATTGCATGTGCATGGAAGTTGGTAAGTTTCATTTTCCCCAGATGCTTTCATAAGAGGCGAGTGGAGACCTTCGCATTGCCCACAGCGGCAGCGGGGGAATTTGAAATTAGATATATTCGAGGTCTCAGTATCCTCGTCTTCAGTATCGAGGTTAGGAGCTCTCATCTGAAATCTTCGGAATGTATTCCTTATGCGAGTGAATATGCTGTCTTTATTAGATTTTGGAAACGGTAAAACTTGGAGCATCGACAGTGATGGGTTGACTGCATTTTCGTCACTCGATATCACCTGATTTTTACTTCTTTGTGCTGACTTTGTCAAACTGCAACTTTGCGTGGCAACTATTGGTTTTGACGATTGATGACGTGATTTTTCTTCGAGTTTTTTTCTAAGGAACTCAACGCTAGCTGGATAAAAAAGCTGCTCGTATTCCGGTTTGTTAAGTCCTGTCTCTAAACAATCAGATTCACAGTCTGACTTGGGTTTTGGAACATTTCGTCGTTGCATCACTTGCATGTGATGGTAGTTTTGAATTCATTGTTAAAATTCATGAATGCTAAAATGTTTAAAGCTAGTTTATTTAGGTAGAGGTTTCCACATTTTAAATATTGTAAATCAATATTTTTCCCACTCGTTTCCTCCAGTTTATGAATGTCATAGTAATGTCAATCAGATTTCAATGTCAAAAATAATCATTGATACTTTTACCAAGGAATTTTTATACTAACGTTATTTCCTTGACTTTTACTCAAGGAACAAACTCAACGAGTATCTACTTCACTTCAATTCATTTATGAGGTTTTTATTAAAATGATGAAAAATCACACCTCTTTCCCACAGGGGTAGGCAGAGACCACGGATTTCCACTTGCTACGATCCTGACACACCTCTTTCGCCTCATTTACTCGCATCACATTTTTCATTCAAGCTCGCCGGTTTAGGGCACTTTTGACCTGGCCTGTGGGAAAGAGGCGTGTTTTTATGTATGTTTATGTATGTATGATGAAAAATCTGTTAAGTAATACAACGACCTATTTGTATGGATAAATGATCTAAGGTACGAGTATGTTAGTAGTGCTTCCTTTGCAAAACCGATTCAATTTCAAAAGCAATTCATTTTACTTACATACTTTATATATTCTTTTTATTATTATTGACATATTACCACAATTACGTCTGAAATGAGTGATTATTATTATTATATACTTTCAATATTAACAGCTTCTCCAAGAACTTAGGTAGATATACTTCTTTTACAAAAGAATAAAGTTGTAACAAACAAATTAAACAGGTAGGTACACATGCTGAGTAACTAACTGCTTCACGTTTGACCAAAATATGAGATGATCAGCAGTCAGTTTACATTTCACTATTAGTCGGTAATATTAACTCTTCTCTTTCTATAAAATCATAAACTTTATAGGTAGTAGGTTCGATTGCTAAAAAACACCAGTAAAAACATTGTTTTATTGGAATTGATTTTCAAAATATGATAAATAATCAAAACTTCCACAAATAAAAACCTACTGGTAAATTCGTAGTGAAATATAAAGACAACTACTTTACAATTTTCGTATAAAAGTAAAGCTCGTCATCTCGTCATCGTGATCCAAAGGTTGTTTGGAAGAAATCACTTCTACGCGATAAGACCGCCCATTGTACAATTAAACCATTTACATACAAACAGTTCTTAAGTTATTGTATAATGTGTACAATAAAGAGTATTCATTCATTCATTCATTATAGTTGATTACACCTAGCCAAATTACTCTTTGATGACTCATGAAAAGATTTGAAATCAAATGTCCCCAAAAAATATTCTGTAATCATCTGCACGTGTATCCTGGATAATCACCAACATGTAAACAACTTTTACTTAGTTTATCCGTTTTGTGGAACCACGAGGCAGTCATAACACAGGGTAGGGCAAAATGTTGGGCGTGGGGATATGATGGAGGGCACGTGGATTCCCTACTTATTAAGTTGACGTTCAGGAGGAGAGTACTTAGAACATCCTTTCCATAAACTACGGGCAGCAAAATTACAAGTTTAACGGTGCTGGTCTGTTGCCTTCCGAGGAACTGTTCAGGTTTGCTCTCGTGTAAACGAAACAACGTTAAACTTTCATAGGTAAAGTAAATGATAAAATAAACACAGACACATGAAACACAGTACGCAATGTATAAAAATGAAGAGAAGCACAAAACAGACCAGCACCGTTAAATATGGCGCCCAACGTGGGGCCCGAACCCACGACCCTGAGATTAAGAGTCTCATGCTCTACCGACTGAGTTAGCCGGGCTTTTAGGGATGTACTCAATACCTTCGCACTACACAAGCAAAATATCCTGGATTTTTTTATTTTAGGTAAAGATAAACATTATATTATGCATGTTGGATTTAGTTCAAAGGTCACTAAGATGCTTTTAACCCGAAGCATTCTATGCCAACCCGGAAGATGTCCCATCCTTTCCCGTTATCAGGCTTTAAAGGAATTCAGGGCACCATTTAAATCGCCAATCCTTGCGGAAATGGGACTACAGTTCGTTGACCTGTCACTGTCACCCTTGGCATAAATCCTCTTATCGATATTAGAACTCAAGAACTTGGATAGAAGTTCCTTCCTGAGTATATTTATTACTTTTTTAAAGTATTTTCATTTGTCACTTTATATTTATATATCGGCATATACACCGTTCCAAAGTACTTCAAACTACTGTTTGTAGAGACTTTTTTTGATGTTTTAATTTTCACTAGATTAAAGATAATGCGATGAAACGAAGACGAAGACCGAGATTGGAGACCGAGACCAAAACGCGAACGAATGAATGTATTATTTCAACGTTTTTATGAAAAGGCGGCCTTTACATAAAACATTGTATATAATAATACATTTTAACTCAATGCATAAAAATAGGAATATACATACATCGTAGTAGGATAGGAACATTATGTATTATTATTAGGCTATGCTGTGTGAATGTTGTAAACAAACTCATTAATTCATTTGCATTCTACCAGATCGGAAAAGACAACGCAATAAAATCAATCGGCGCGAAAGAAAAAGAAATTGAATCAAACAATCTCAGAGGTGCTTAGGTAGGTTGATGGAGCAAAAGTGTTTTGTACCTCTTAAGTGCTAACGCTTACCTGGGACCGGGGCAACGACCGGAGTGTCCCTCGGGATACGACGACGACGGAGGTATTTGTGAATCTTATACAGCATTCATTCATTGTTGTTCATTGATATATCTCATTGCCTTTTCACTTCAACGGTCGTCTTGAAAGTGCTCGTATAAAACGTTTTTCATTGATAGCTAAATTGAAAAAGACCTAAGTCGATTTTGTTATTCGGTTTATATTTAATTTTCAGAAAAAACAGGACCACTTACGTTATGTGTGGGTAGATTAGCTTTTATAAGTGGGTTTTAAAAATAAACTTTCTATTAATAAAACCTATAAAAACTTCGAACTTAGCACGTTGTTTGTGCTACTTGGCAGTGACGGTGGGAGATGATATCCGTTCTGCTCAGAATATCCTATCAACAACAAAACTTAATTTTCAAGTTTACGTTACGTTTCATTAAACGTAAATTGAATAGAAAAATAGTAGTTTTGGCTTCCTAGCAAAATAGTATGAGATCTAAGCCAAAATTATGATAAAAAATATTTTCAAAGTTACTTATTTGAGCTGAAACACTTTTAAATGTTCAAGAACTTTGTTGCTGGCTGAAATTACAATTAGCAGAAAACTAGGGACTGTGCAATGTAAGAGACCAAAAATATTACTTACTCAAAATGTGCTTTAATTTACTGTTTGAAATCTCCCAAACCTTTGGACATAAAACATAAATAAATTACAAAATTATGTCAACAAACAAAAAACATACACTAGGTGAACAACCTGTAATAGCATTAGAAGGAAATCTTCTTAGATGTTAATTATAAAAATGTTTTTCTTAAGGAAGCGTGGTGAGGTTAATGACTTGCTTACAATTTCATGATTCCTTTTCGTTAGTCTTCTTCTTCTTCGTGTCAATGATACAAAATACATTAGGTAAAAAATGTTAGACAACGTGTTCCCAATATTTGGCCACTTCTACTGCGTTCTCAGTGGCAGCGTAAAGCTCGCTCAAAGTGCAGCGGCTTGGGCACAATGAGCAGGACAGCAGATAGCATACTTTGCGGATTGACGCCACATCCACAGCGCGTCGCGGTCTCCGAGATAAAACCCCTTAAACTTTTTGTTTGTGACCCGTAATCAATCCCTTGTGACCTAAAGCAGAGTTTCTTCCATTGATGTACTAATTGTTTAGTTGCCAGATATTGCTATTGCTGTGCTGTGTATTTTTTTTTGGGGTTTTGTAGTTTTTTTAGTTTTTTTTTCTTTTTTCTTGAAAAAAAAAAGGTTTTTTTTCAAGAGTTTTTGATTTGGGTCTATAAATTTAAGATGTTTTTTGCAAAGTAAAGTAAAAGAGAAAACATGTATAGGTACCTACTATAATAGAAAAACATAACACCAAACCATCATCTAAAATTTTCTAAATTGATTTGAAAATTTCCATCGACGTTTGTTTGTAAATATTGATCTCTTCAATTATAATTCAACTATCCGGTGGAAAATATCGTGAACTAAAATTTTCAGTTCGTCATTCAGCATTGCGAAAACGGGACAGAGGAAGATTCCTATTGAAAAAGTAGCAATAAGTAGTTGCTCTTTCCAATGGTTCATTACTCCGATATTTGAACTATACTCTGGTGCTCGGACGTTGTAGGTCAACTCAGATGATCCGCATGTTAGAAATTTAAATTTATTTATTATAAATATTATTATCAACGGGATAATTACCATGATTATTGAGTTTTCTTGCTTCCCGATATTTTATAGTTACCCGTGATCATGGCTCATGGAACTGCATAGAAATATCGGGAAGCAAGAAAACTCAATAATTATGGTAATTATCCCGTTGATATGTTCGTAACCATGATAGTTTCAAAAGTTATTTTTTCTATAAGTACCTTCTTAAGTATTTCAATAAGTTTAAATTAATTATATCATATCGATCTTTTGAAAGATGACCCGAGACACCTACCACCATTTACCAAATTGATTGAAAAATATTTATGCTAAGTTTCAAGTTTTTTTGAAGATTAAATTTAACAGTTATTTTTAGCAGCGAGCTATTTATTTTGTTATAATAACACAATTTTATGACTAAAATTAATTATATTTCGAAGTAAAGCCGCACGATAACCCAACGAAGTTGATGTCTGAGTCAATTTTAGTAATTTTATGTGTTGAAATAGCTTCAAACTAATTTAAATGCGGCGTCTATAAAATAAAACTGATTAGCAACAATTTTTAACGATATCTATTTGAACTTGCTATCAAACTAAAAAGTTTTTAGGCTGTGGTTAGATTTTTTTATCGAAATTAATTAGGTACCTACTTAGATTAGAGAGATGGTGGCAAAACAAATTTTGCCACCAACTCGCGACGCCGACGCCGACGCCGACATGTGGCCATCCTCAAGAATCACATCGATCTGTAGGAAATCTATTTAGTTGTAAATTCAACGAATCGGTACTATTTATTTTAATAATCACAAACAAAACTGAGTCAGCGGCAGAAATATTTATGATTAGATTAGATATCGCAAATCGAAGACATCAGATCATTAAACTTCTTCTGTGCCTCTCCAGTTATTGAAGGTTGGCGATCATCCTCTTGAACTCTTCCTTATTTTGGTCTATTCGAAACAGGTCTTCAGCTTTTTTTATGCCTGTCCACTCCATTATCAAAACCCATCTGTTTTCATGATTTTCCCATGATTCGAGAATGAACCTCACATCAAATATGCATACCTAAGCATCAGAATAATCGATCGATCGAGCGAAGCGAGCGAAGACCTTAGTGGCAACTTGGGTGATTTTGCGTTACTTGTATGTTTCACGAATTATTGTTGTCGCATAACTGTCGAACCATTCATCCAATCTGCATGAAACTTGGTAGGTTAGCAGGTTGTGCTATGCAAATTTGCTGGGTAGCATAGCAGCTTAATCAATGAAAGGGTTGTAAAGATATTAAGTTCCCAAAAGGATAAAAAAATTAAAGTTCTTAATACAAACATATTGAGGGGGTATCATAATATGAAAGTACTGTATAAGAATGTCAAAAATTATTATAGTGTAAACTAAAAATTGATATCATACGTTGAAGGTCGATAGTCGCTTTTCACTGAATTGTCATGGAGTGAGCTTTTCACATCTTCGAGGCAAAAAATTCGCACCATGTAAACGGCGCTTAATGGTCTAACTAAGGCATAAATTCAAATTAAGATTGAGTGACATTGGAAAATACCGTCGCTACACAATCTCTCACTCGTCAGCATATCAACTTAAGCGGGTATTACACCACACTGATTCAGGGTCCCTAACCCTGAATTAAGAGAGGTGTAATAAGTGTAAGGCAGTAAGGGTCCCTAATTAGGGCGTCAGAGTGGACCCGGTCCGCCTTACTCCCTTACCGCCCTTACTACCGTGCAGTGTAATGATATTTAGGGCCCTCAGCCGCTCATTCGAGGCACGACGAGCAATGAGACGGTCGTGTGTTATCTGTGCTTTTTGCTCCAGAGCTTCGAGAATCCCCAAACTTTACTGTTTTTGCCTAGTTTTAAATATTCTTTCACCCATGTCTTTCTTCTTCTCCTCGCTTTTCTATTATTCAGTGTTGTCGCAAGGACAGCCTTTTGATAATACAGGTGGCATGGTGTCAAGTCGCTCCTAGATTCGCTGTTCGACTGAGTTAGGGTCCCTTTTTAGTGTAGTGTAATAATCGAGGTCCCTAACAAGGTCCCTAACCACCCTAAATTCAGGAACCCTGAATCAGTGTGGTGTAATACCCGCTTTACTTTCCCAAGCCTTGATTATATTTTAAGCTAGACTAGACGTTAGGTCATTGACCAACTTTTGGTAGGTACCTACTTATCGTTATCGATTCATGATTAACCTCCTTAGTATCATAAAATAATAGATCGAGCCGTTGACCCTTTCAACTTTGAGATCATTAATTACTGAAGTTGGCATTGATATTTCTTTTGTGTGTCCGGTGACACGCGTTCGAGGCTGTGATTTAAAAGCTCGGTCCTCTAGGGCGTTGTCCTTAGAAGAAATAGGAACAAAGGTGAATAACTTGTGCTTACTTGAAAGTAAAACTTTTAATTATCGTCGTCGGAGACTCGCGCCGTGAGTCGTCGCCAGACGCCTGAGTCGTGACGCCCTGCATTATCAGAAGTTCCTGCCGCTCGTAAACTGTAATCGCATCGCGAAAAATATTTCCGGGCTCATAATATCTTTATGAAGACCGCTTATCTTACGACTTCAAAGTCCGTCTAAAATTTACGATGTTTACTCAACAAATAGATGTTGCACTTTTTTATCATCCGTCTCGGTCCCGAAATAAAAGTTTAAAACGTTCGAGGCATTGATTTTCGGCCTTCTTCGTCGGCCTAGAGTAGTCATGAGTTTGCGATTAATGTATAATTGGTATGATTCGTTTGAGGGAGATAAGACAAACAGGAAACTGGATGCGTAACCTTAAATCGAAAGCGGTAGCGGCCTAAAGGCGTCAACCCTGAATTAGACTGCTCTAAGCACCTCTCATGTTTAGATTAGTGATAGATTAATGTGCTACATTTCATGTGTTTATGAAGTCAGTGTATAAGGGTGATCATTGCTCGAATTACTCGTGGCGTAGCTTACTGAGATGTTCTTGATTGATCGTTGAAGTTAAGCAACGTTGTGCGCGGTCACAATTTGGATAGGTGACCGCAAGTGGAATACCACTACCACGCAACTGGAATATGACTACGTATTCATAAATAATAGAATGGATTCACGTAATTTGTAACTTCATAGTACCTAATGAAGTAAATTTCCGAGAAGGACCAAATTAGCTAGAAGTACGAATAACTACCCCCTGCATCGTTGCGGATTTATATAAGAAAAATGTTACATGATCGTTATTTCTAACTTGCACTATTTCTGCCTGTTAGCACATGCATCTGGGTACATTATGAAGGGTTCGCAGGAAATTGCTAATTATGGTTACGGAAAGTTGGCGCAAGCGACGCGTGACCTGCTGCGAGATTTTACTCGTGTATCGACTCGTGAGGTTTGTTATTTATAGTAGCACCTATAACAAATTATATATCGTTTATATCGACGAACCCTGTGAAAAGCTCATCCTGGATTTCTCATCGTTGATATTTTATCCTGAATATCTCATCCTGAAAATATCATCCTTAACATCCCATTCTGAATGTCTCATTCTGAAAATCTCTAATGAAGAGATTATAAACATTGGCCCATATTAAAAAATACCTTACTACATACATTTACTCTCATTCTGAAAATCTCTAATGAAGAGATTATTTATACTCGTAAACATTGGCCCATATTAAAAAATACCTTACTACCTACATTTAAATATTACACTGTGTAGTAACACTATTTAGAGATGTTGGTTATTAGTTCATTCAGACACTGCCTGTATCAATATTTATGCACCGTTTCCCTGAAAGATATTGAAATCTGAAAGAACTGAAATAACTGAGTTTTCAGAACCGGCTTATTGATAATCTATAATATTTCATCACGTAAATATAACGTTCATTCATGAAAATGATTACTTACTGAACTAATAATGTGGCTTTCCCGGACAGAAGGTAAGATAGAATGATAAAAATAAAAACAAACAGAAAAGAAAACTTGCTAATGGAAAAAGAAAATTCAAATTAGAGTGGTTCAGTTCCAGTGATAACATGTTTCGTTTACATATTCATGGAAAAATACTTACGTCACGACGGATATAACTTTATTTACTAACAGGATTTTTCGCGCGTTACGATGGTGTTCCTGCATTGCCAATATCGTAGTCGAAGGTCGAGGCCTCGCATAGCTCGTATGTGACTGTTGTTATTGTAGACGGTTTATTAACATTAAAACATACTGTTTATCTTATATGCCGGAAGGAAAGGAACTGAGAATTTTTCCAGTTTTTATCTTGTTGGATGACCCTTGAAATGTTTTCGAAACTTTAATCTAGTTTTGTTGTTTCGTCGCTGTTTGTGTCATTAGAGGAGTTTCAATTTTTTTTAATCGACATAGCTTGTATAATAAGTATGGCATTTTAAATATTCAATAATAATAATGTAATACAGAGATAAAATCTATATGGACCATGTCGTAGGTTTTTCGTAGCAGTTCTGCAGTGCGATTCAGATGCATGCAGATGACATCCGAAATGCATCCGATTCGATTATTTCCTTCAGAAAGTTGATGTTTTTTCAGCAAAGAAACGTCACTTTCCGAATTCGGAATACATTCCGAGAAGGTTTGAATCGTAATGCATTTTTTAATAACATCCTTACATTACTTTTATCTGCGAATGCGAATGTTTTAACTCGTAACTTCTGCAAGTTCTAATTTTTTAATAATTAATCATTTTGATAAAAGGAATAATAAAATTAGATAGTTAGGCATTTTGTTTAGTAATTTGTTTAAGAAAAATTGGTTAGATGATGTTGAGATATTTTTATATAAATTGATATAAATTAAATAATAGTGGATATTAACCACTCCACTAGTGAAAATATGAATTGTAAATAATAAACTCCGTTTTAGACCTACGCATTTTTATTTTAGGAGTTTACACAAATCTAGCCACATAACATTGGCGCATTATCTATTTAACGTATCATAATTGTTCTACATTTGTTAATTTATTGCTGACCTATTTTCAGATCTGGAAATACATAAATAAAAGCTAAAACAAAGGATTACATCACGATACGTTCTATGTTGCATGTGTGTAAGTCTCTTTGTTTGAAACTCGAGAAACCCACGAAAACCACGAGTTGGTTTTGCACTTGTCTAAGAGCCTGTCCAGAAGGAGGGCGTTTCACGCGCGTAAACTATTGCCATCCTCTTTTGTTAAACAGTCAAAAATAAGGATGGCAATAGTTTACGCGCGTAAAACGCCTCCATCTGGACAGGCTCTAATAGTCAGAAAATATTTTGGTGTTATCCATCTATGTAACCTTGAGAGGAACATGCGCTTGATTTTAGTTTTTATTCACTTTTAATAAAATAATTTTAAGTTACAATCAAAAGACTAAATTCGCTTCTCGATACCTACCTACATTCTTTTTACCTAAGTAGTTTACTGAGACGCACAGCGTTCGTTGTAGACAGAAAGACGAAGTATTTTCTCTCCAATTTACTTCCTTTTTGGTAACCTTTTGAATGTTATTTTGTTAAAATCGTTAAATTATCATAACATTTTATTGTAGCACAGAGTAGAAACTACGAGTAGTATACTCACTTCCGCAGCAGTAAACTATAACAAGAACACATAAAGCTTTTTAATGTTGTTCTGATTCCGCATCTCTGTGTCAGGGACCGACAGACGCGTCACGTTGTCAGTAGAAACGGAGCGAAACATTAGGAAGTCTTTAGTCATCTTGGTTTTACAGTGCTTTCGCCTTCGTTGTCACAACATCCCGAAATTACAAATTACAGGGATCAACGTAATGATTCTGTCAACTTGAGGAAGCCGTATTGAATGGCGAATATCTCAATTTGAAGTCCTCGTTATAAAGCAGGATGTAGTTATTAGCTGTCTGGCTTTAGTGTCTGTGCACACCGGTTATGAATGAAGCCGTGTGTAGTGGCTGAGGACAAGGCCTTCATCGCTGCTGATGGATCGAGGCCAGCTCAGCGCCTGACAGTATAAACATTGAAATATAACACTATTACTCTTTGTTAGTCAAATTGTTTGTAACACGCGTGCCTGTCAGTATAAAAATTTACTTCGGTAGGAAATTTTTTCGTCCTTCAATTCCACATGGTAACGCTGTACAATTTTATAAAAATGTGTTGCTAAGCCGTTGTTCGAGAGAATATTAATATAAATTAAATGAAACATTGTGTAACAGTACCCAGCCGCTCGACGACCCGCTGAATTTATTGTATCATAAACATGTACGTACATTCTAGATTCAGCAACTCTGCAATGAATGACAGTTTTATCAAATTAACTTCAGATTATACATAAGTTCTAAAATTGCAGTCGAAAATATTTTGAAACGTAGTTGTACTTACATACCTACCATGCCTCTCTCTACTATATAATCTTATATTATTATAAATTAATAACTCATACAGTAGAAAAAAAATACTATGGCACTCCCTCACAAAAAATAATACGAAATAGTTTTTTATAAGAATTATCTAATATTTATTTAAAGAAACTAAACTACTACATTTTTACAAAACTTTACAAAATACAGTAAAAACCAGTTGAGCCATCTAGGACCGTTGCAAACGATCTATAGGTAGCTCAACAGATCCAAGCCATTGCCAGTCAGAAGGATTATTTATTAATATACATATCTGTTGTAAAATACGACGATTGGCGTTACCGAATCATTAATTAAGTATTATTCTTAGCACTTATTTACTGCTGTTATCGCTTTAAACATTTTTATTCAAGTCTGAATACAAGAAATCTTCAAAACTCTTCACAGGTACTTAAATTCGTCTCTGTTTCTAAGAAATAAAACAGTTTACACACATCATCAGATTAAATAGATAAGCCTGTATTTAAGGACGTTTAATAAGAATTGTTAATTTTGTTTATTTGTTCAAAAAGCTTCGAGTAATCCCCAGCGGCTCTTAGAAGGATGCTTATTCTTCATATCACTGTTTATGTTCAATGACTGGTTTGTTTCGTAGAATTGTGTTTGTTCCTAGGCTTTTCTGTATTCTTACTTACCAAGATGCTTTTTGAATATGATAATTATTTCAATGTGAATCCATGACCAGTATGCCAGAACGCTGCGTGAATGGATTGTATCATTAGCAAAGTTTTCTCACACAGTTTTATCTCTACAAATTCGACAAAAACATTTTTCTAACGGATTTTTATGCTGAAATTCACTGCCACTGCACTGTGACCACTGCAGCGTTACTTGAAAGATTCATTCAGGCAGGAATCTTTTATTAATTTATTTATTTGTGTTCGGAAAACCAACAGCTTTACAAGGTGTCCTTAAATTACTATGGTAGAAATAGTGAGCTAATTATAGGTCTTCGCTAATAGCTTCAAAATAGAGTTGTTAAAGTGAACACTATCGCATGCAAAATATTATATTCCTGCAAGATGCAAGTTCTTTTTTTAACTATTCGACCATGTTTAAATTTGTATTGTTTTTATTTAATAATAATGTTTTGAAATAATTCAAATTCAAAAATTACTATTTATTCATTAGGAACTAAGCGATCACATTGGAATATAATCAAATAGTTGATCTTTTTGCATACAAATCGTAGCACAACCGAAAGCTGTTCGTAGCAACACGCACAGTACCTATCTAAAGTGATGTTAGTTTTGGTTTTCAAATGTTTATAGGAACATTTTATAGCTCTGGCAAATGGCAAACGTTTGTGTATTTGCTAATGAGTGCCATAACGAAGTAGACATTCTCCAGAGGCGAGCTATTTTGCATTATTGCCGCCGGCGACCTCAATCGCGATAATTTGATTACACAACACACGGTGAGTGAACATTTTTATGAATGAAATCTGGAACTTTGCTTTTCGCATGTTTTTTATTTTATTAGGTAAAGACCTACATCCGTCCGCTATATTTTTCAAACGTCCGTTACTGAAACTGAAATATAGTTTTCAAAGATTTTGCAATACCACAAATATTAAAATTGGGTCACATGTGGTGTTAAAAGTGTGGCAAATCAAATATTGTGCAATTTCATTATTGTGTCTACGACAGATGTTTGGAATACTGTAATAATGTAGGGTTTTTGTGATATTTTGATACAAACAACTGGAGTTCTAATTAGCTAGATGTATGCGTTGGACTGGTATTGTGACAGCAAAAAGGGACCCACGCAATATGAAGCTATTTTTTCCAGAGGAACCATTATTTCGATCAAAAATAGAGATGCAGTGACCGTGGAATATATTTTTGTTCACTCTGTAATAATGTGTGTATGCCATTAATCTCGGCACATGACATGTAATATTTCACTCAGGCCCTAAAATATGGTTTAATTGGTTCTGAAGGGTCGGCTAGATGTTTTCTTCAAGTACCTAGTGAATACTTTACGGCCCTTCCCACGCGGAAGTTTTTTTTTTTTTTTTCTTCTTTATTTTGGCTTCGCACGTCTTGTGCATTCAGCCAGTGTCAAGTTTATTAATAAAATTCAAGTTTAATAGATAAATAAGTTATACAAATACATATTACAATACATAAATATAATACCCCACCCCTCCCCTTGTGCCTCAGTAAAGATGTGGGGCTTTACTGAAACATCAACACGAACTTTTTGGGAGAACTCGAAAAGCAATGCTATCCAATTTTGTTTCACTTGCCCACACTTATGCACATTCACGAACACTTAACGGTTAATAATCCACCATTATTACACATTAACATTCGAAGAAACACAAGTTTTGGAAAATAAAACAAAAACGAAAACATGACTTCTCAAATTCCCGCCAAAAAGCCCCACGCGGAAGTTAGAAATAGGGTCAGCCTATACACAGGGGCGTATTTACCCTTGGGCCAAGAGGGCCACGGCCCGGGGCGGCAGGCTACGAGGGGCGGCGCAAGCCGCCCCTCGCTCTCAGCTTGCGCCTTTTTTTTTGGCCATAAACTGCCAAAAGAAATTTTAAAAAAGCTTACCTAATTACCAAAAACTAAAATTTGGTTGAAAATTTGGAGAAGCGCCTTGCGCCGCCCCGTGCTTTCAGTTTCATGCGCCTTTCTTTTTGTCCTTATATGCCTGAAGAAAGTAAAAAAAAGTCTGCCTAACTAACAAAAGCTAAAACTTATTTGGCTTGGAGCGAGGGGCGGCTTGTGCCGCCTCGCGCTTTTAGTTTAATGCGCCTTTCTTTTTATCCTTATATGCCCAAAGAAATTAAAAAAAAGCCTAGGTACCTAATTAACAAAAGCTAAAACTTATTTGGTTGAGAGCGAGGAACAAAAACTAAAACTTATTTGGTTGTAAAGTTTTAGACATCAAGACTATCGTTTTACTGACTGGCCATTTTCAGAAATTTTCATTTGACAGGAAACGTAGGTTTTCTTTTAAGCTCGAAGGAATAATTCGTTACAATAAATTGGTATTCTGGAAATAAATCCTCGAGACGATTTTAGGAAAACATTTCTTTGGGTGTCACATGTTGCATTTTTCTTCAAAAAATTCGGTTCGCTTCGCTCGCATATTAGCTTTATCAGTGTTTTACGAGCAAATTGAGTTATGTCTGAAAGCGAAATAGGAACCGACAAGCAGCCAACCTTTTCTTTGAGAACCGTAAGCAAAATCAAGTATCACATGTTGCATTTGTCATAAAAAAATTCGGCTCGCTTCGCTCGCATATAGAATAGGAACCTACAAGCAGCCAACCTTTTCTTTGAGAACCGTAAGCAAAATCAAGTGTCACATGTTGCATTTGTCATACAAAAATTCGGCTCGCTTCGCTCGCATATAGAATAGGAACCGACAAGCAGGGGGCGGCAAACCTTACTGGCCTAGGGCGCTGAATCATAAAATACGCCTCTGCCTATACATACTTCAACACATTAATACTTCGAACCTTGATTTATGGAACTGGAAGATACAACCAACTTCTACAATTATGAACGAAAATATCATATAAGTAAATCGTTTGTTTTGTCGAACTTTGAGAGCATAAAATGTGATGAGAAGCGGAATATTACAGGCACCCGGCTGCATAACCTTCCGCCTGAGGCTTCGCTCGTGTGGTACCCGGGTAAAAAGTTGCCTTTGTCCTATTTCCGGTCATTATCTATATATATTTAAAAATTTTAAGTTATACAGGTACAAACATCCATCCAGCCCATCATCCAAACTTTAACTTTATGATTAGTAGAACTTTGTATTTCACAATCATATGTAATTTTTTAATGGATTGTCTCTTCTAGTTATTCATGAACATGCAATGGGCGAAGGGCTTAGGAGACAGAAATAGTGACGGATTCGACACGCCCTCGCGTAGGTAGCCAGCCGGTATCTTACACAAATTGTGAAGAAGGTTAATAGCTTTTCAAGCTGAATAATTAGTGTTATAGGTTTACCTTGTAACAATTGTATTCTCAGAAAAGATTTCAATTATTTTGTCTAGTTTTTAAATAAATGATTGTAAATCCGCCGTGCATCACTGCCGATCCAAATCCTGTTCCTGTAGATAATATCGAAAAAACGTAGTTTTATAATAGCGTATAAAACAATTTTCGTAACATTTTGATTGATTTATATTTGCTGAAATATGAATGGAACATTTTATGCAAATATAAAAAAACGCGGATGTTTCACAATGATTTTTAAATTAAAGTCTAGATTACGGTGTAAAATAAACACCATAAAAACGTTTCTATACTTTTATCATGAGTAATTTATGTATCTCGGTTACCGCAACCTGGCCTGGCTCGAATAAATATTTTGAATTGTGTAAACTAATTCTGTTTGATCTGTGGTGCGAATATTCATAAAAAAGCAAAACGCAATCTCAATTTCTGACTTGAGAGAGTTCATTTTAATTATTTCTGCTCCCTCAGTCCTTTCCACTCGACTATTTGTTGGTGGAAATAAGTACAAGTAGGTACTTATCTATGCAGTTTACTGTTGCGAGTTAAACGGAGTACCTAATGGGTCCGCTCCGCTGAAAGGGTCAGCAGCGCGAGTGTGACTCCTCTGGTATCCATAGGCTACGGTAACTGCTTACCATCAGGCCGTATGTTTGTCTGCTACCTTAGTAGTATAAAAAAAACATGGATTAGGTAAGAACGAATTACAAGGAGGAGACCTGTGCCATCAACATTGGACGGATAAAGGCAGAGCATGGTGATTAAGGTGATGAATTCATTGTGCACTTATGACTTTATTAGTACCTACGTTAATGTCAGTATTCTAAGTAATATTAAAACTAATCGTAGGTATTATGTTTTGAAGACACAGATGGACTCAGTAATGTAAGTCGTCAATGATAAGTTACAACTGATGATGGTGTAAAAGTAGAAAATCAATTAGCTGAACCAATAATCGGTAACTGTGAAATGAATACGGAAGCGTCTTGTGTCGTCGATTGTGTAACATGTTTCAACATCACATCCTAAACACGAACTCAATGAACTAGTTTGTTGGCAAACAGCCCTTTGAGAGATGCCACACGGGCGTTTCGATGCGTTGCGTCGTCGCAACGCTATGAAAAAGTGTTCAGATCGCGTCGTTTTAACGCACCGTGTGGCATGTTGTTCGTGTATTTATTTAAGTAGGTACTTATTTTTTTAATTTATTTACCTACTTATTTTTACATTTTCGGTGAACTTACAGCTACATTTATAAAAATTACAAATAATACATGTATAAAAGGGTACATGTACCTATACCTACCGTATGCTGAAGGCCAATTACAAGTTTACATGATAGGTAAATTATAAACTAGTAGTTCGCCCCGAACTGAGATCTCGCGCACCGAAGATGGCTTACATTTGGACTTTCTTCTGACTACCCCTATAATTTCAAGTGCTACTACTGCCGAGTATGCCTATTGCGCTAGCTCTTCATGAAAAAATACTAGCATGCATGCAATACATAATGTCGTGTCTAATTTTTCATTTATTTCATATTTATGAATTCTCGTCGTATTTCTAAAAGTATACGTCCTAGAATAAAAATAATAACTATTTTGGAATGTACAAATAAAGACCTTTCATTTGACACCCCACTCAATATATTTCTTTACTTAACTTTTTTTACCCCAATTATTTTCATTCTTTATCAAAAATTTTTTATCACGAAAATAAATCAAGTAGCATCTAAAATCATTGCAAACCAAACCGCAACGATGCTACTCTCTTTTTAAGACCGACCAGTCAATGAGCTACGAAGACATCGAAACTCTATGAAACCGGAGCTCTTGCAGCTCTGGTTTCGTAGTTTTTTTTCTTTGGTCTTATTTCAAAAACTATACATCCTAGATTAAAAATAAAAACCATTTTGGAATGTACAAAATAAGCCCTTTCGTATGACACCCCACTCAATATATTTGTGTAACTTTCAAAATTTTTTACCCCCTTGGGAACACAATATCTTCACAACCCCTTCATCGATTAAGCTCATATGCTCCACCGTAAATTTCCTTACCACAACCTATTGACCTACCAAGTTTCATGCAGATTGGATGAACGGTTCGACAGTTATGCTCGAACAACAATTCGTGAAACATACAAACATACAAACATACAAAGCAAAATCGCCCAACTTACCACTAAGATCTTCGCTCGCTTCGCTCGCTCGATCGATAAAATACAGTTAAAGTGAACAACAAAACAATACTAAGAAAATGTAAATAAATACTATGAAAATGTAAATATAAAATGTTGTTAAAAACTAACATGTATGGAAAACAAAGCACCGTGCCGCAGCGCACCGCCCGTGTGGCATCTCCCTTTGTGCCGACTTTGAGTGACACGACTGTGTGTTCACTACAGTTTACCATGATCACCATAAGGTGTTACAGCAGTACAAATGAAACAAAATAGATGTAAACTTTCAACAGTTATCTGTTGAAAGTTGAAAGTTTGTTTCATTTGTACTGCTGTATGATATGATATGTATGACATATGATTTCAGTTTTATTTAAAAAAAGAAAAAGTAAATAATTAGTGCTCTTTTAATTTGTTTTGACTTTATTGGATTGACAACCTCTGTGGCGCAGTGTGCGAAGGCCCGCCTGAAACACAGAAGGTTGCGAGTTCAGTTCCCGTCGCAAGATAAATGATTGCATGATCTACAAATATTTATCTCGAGTCTAGGTGTTTTTCTATGTTTAAATTTGGCACATCCTTACGTTTTACAAAAATTCCATACGAGATAGTTTGGAAGCCTATTGTCGCCTATTAGAATGTTAACTGGGTTCCTCACCATATTTTCCTTCACCGTTCAGGATCGATGCACATATAAATTATCAAATAAATTGTATTTCGTTTACACTTAGTTATTCCAGTTTCATCTAAGTAAAGATGAGAGAATGTAAGTTCCAAGAATAAGATAGGAACCTCATCTACTTTCTATGTATTTGAGTCTTAAAAAATCCTGACGCAAGTTTATTCGAATGTCTCGAGCATCATTTTACGAACTGACTTTACGACACTATAATGGTACGTAAATAATATCGACAAGCGTGGATCGAGACTGCCTTGAGTTATTGTTGAGAGACTGTCAAGGGAACTGAAGTGGCTAAGGGCCGACACAAATTGGAGCAGCCGACGACGTTATTCTTTTGGTGCTTGGCTAAATTTAGAAATCTAATATGAAGGAGTCGCCGAAGAGACACGGACTTTATTCAGGATCCACTAGTAGGTACTGCAAGGCTTCTTGGAAACAATTTGATTTATTAATTACTAGCTTCCGCCCGCGGCTTCGCTTGCATGTTACCCGGATAAAAAGTAACATATGTCCTATTCCCGGCCATTACCTATCTTTATTTTAAATTTCAGCAAAATCGGTTCTCAGGTTGTCGAGTTATAGAGAAACAAATATACATCCATCCATGGAAAGTTTCGAATTTATAATATTAGTGTGACTTAAAGTTTTTTTTAGTAAGGTAGGTAAATACTTGAAATTAGATAACTATTCAGATGCGAATAATGATTCCTTTAGCTAAATACTGCCACCACTACTGGCACCATTATCTGGATATCTAATATTAGATTGCACTCAAGACAAGTCATAAATCAAATTTATTGAAGCGTGGCGATTTCCTATATGAGAATGATTAAGAAGCGTCATTTATAAAACAACATCCAAACCGTAAATGTGTATTTATTTTAAGCTCATTGATTCTAAAATAAGTAACAAAATTGGAACTTTCCTAAGCTTTGGAAATTGTAGAGGGCAACGCCCATACCTTCACCCAGTAATGAATTACCAAGCACAGTTTACCTACGCAGAAACGGGTACTTTCCATTGTCTTTCTTTTTCTTAATTATTTTAGATAGATAGATAGAAAACAGCTTTATTGACACACTTTGACACTTATTAGTGAAAGAGACCGTATGGAAAGCAAAAACAGAATGTAACGTGGGAAGGTATTTATTGTGAAGGGTACATTATTTACACCTGGTACGGGCGGAATGCAGTTGCAACTCTTCGCCAATAATTTTCCAAGTCTAAACTGCTTAGTGGAAGGCCAACGTGACGGATTTTGAGAAGAACTAGGTTTATCTAAACTGTTTCCTGCAATATTAAGCTTTGGATTGCCAGGTTGATATGAGAACTGATTTGTGTTCTACTCCAGGAAATTCACATCAGGAAAATAAAGCTTTCCTATTTGCGCTTCTTAAAAACTGGCTTTTGAAAGTAAGACTGCTAGTTTTATTGAAAAGGTTAGTATTATATGCTTATCTGCAAAATTCACGTAATTCCAACCATAATGTGGAGTTACATCCTACGTAAAATGTAGAAACGTTTCAAGCGTGCCGTATTTCATAGAGATTAATGCAGTTTTGGCGTGCGAAGTCCAACTTACAAAAGCGAGTTTATGTTTCAAACAAAAAGATGCGACATCTGTGACGTACGATTACGATGCTGATTAAAATACATCAAGCTGAATGGGTTTAAACGCTGAATATATTTAACGACTGTGTACTGTCTTTTTAAGTATTATTTTTATAAAACGACAATTATGTGATATAAATCTTGGAGTCGGCGCCGCGTGCGCCGGCGCGGCGCGATCCCCAGCCGTTGAGCGGTTCATAGTGTGGCTGCAAATCGTGGAGTGGGCTTATTTATGACTGATACACTATAATTCATTTTATTTTTAACATGAAAATAATATGGCAACTCAACGAAAGGATAACTTCCTTTCTTTCATTATTAACTTATTTTGGCTATAAACAGGCGATCAAAAAGAGCGCAATCAGATGCAATTATATTTTACGTATCCTGTGATGAGAATTTAATTGGCACATTAATTCATAACTTGCGTAAAACATAAAATCAAACGATTAAAGGCATAAACCTTTTTATAAATATGTTTAATAATGAAATTTGACATGGAAGAGGTTTAATGTCATTATTAAGAATAAAAAAAATTTGAAGGGATGAATGTCAAATACGGAGAGAATAAACTTGCGTTTCATTAAATTCTATGTAAGCCGTGACATCTGTAATTGAATTTGGAATATTTCCTCTATATATTGCACAGTGGGCTAGCGCATAGTTGGCGTTGCGCCAACGCACTGCAGCGCCGCGCCATCGCCGGATGCCGGGAGCCCTGAAGAATTCGAAACCCGAACAACGTGTCAAACCACAGTTTATCTATTTCTACATACCACTTTTTCTAATGTTATTTATAAAGATAGTATTTTAGATAATTTATTATTTGAATTTGCTGAACACCATTCAAAACAGAAGTAGGAAAATGATATTGGATATTTGTAAGACATGACAGCTTCATAGAGAACATCATATTATAAGAACGACGAGGAAGGGAAAGAATTACTTACCTACATGAGTCAGATTTAAGAGAAGGTCACTGTCATATCGTTTAAAGAAATAAAAGAGATCGCATTAGAAAGAAAAATTTGGAGGAAATCGCTTCATTGCAACGACAAGAGCTCTTAAATTTTATAAATATAATTTAAAGAATGTTGATACGTACCTAAATGCAATAAGTTAACTATGTTATTGGGTTTCCTTTCCATAGATAAATAGTTTCAGTAATTTAATGTGTAGGTACTAACCTTCTACAAAAAATCTAGAGTTACGAGGTTTTCGAATTTAGCCGACGAAATACAGATCAATTTCATAATAAATACATTATCATATCATTTCAAATACAAATATAGGAATGGTAGGTATATAAGCAGGGGCTCAGGTAGAGCTACAAAGTGTTCCCGGGGACACTCACATGCACAATTCCACACCTTGATACATTGAACGAAATTTTTCCATTTTCTTATGGATTTATGTTAAAACAATACATACTTTTTTGTGGAGAAAACATTACATATTCGCTCGTGGGTTCGCAACACGACGAACTTGATGCACTGATAAGACAGTTTTACTATGGAGGGTGATGACCGAACAAATTGTAAGATCTACGCTTCTCTGTTGCATCTCCAGTAGAATACATAACGATTTAGCAACAATGCTTTCCCAATTTCAGTAAATTTATACGCGCTGCAAACAGATTCATGATCTAAAATATCTAAAACAACAGAAATTTATGGGCGTCTTCCTTAATAAAGAAAATGGATGTTTCCGTATTATTTTAAAGTCCATTGCACATTATTGTTTATTATTATTATTCAGTTGGTAGACGCAGTAAGTGGTTCATAAATATTAAGGTAAGTGCGATTCAATATTTGTTTGGATCTGCGTATATGGATTATTGTGTGACTTGTTTAAATACACTTAAATTAATTCATACCAGACCTTATTTATAATTAAATAAATAAGTTTTTTCAACCTTAAACACTATTTGTAACCTTGGGCATAAGGAGTAATGTTCACACAAGTTGACTCGCATAAAAGGTGGTTAATATAATAATAGCACACATAATACTTATTTACTCTGTGATAATAATAGCAAATGTTATAAAAGTGAACCCTACTGTTATATGGTTAACCTTAATAGCTGGGTCAATGCTGAAATTAATAAAATGACCTTGAGAGTTGCAACCGTTGTTTATTTTTTTTCGTGGCATAAGAGAAATTAATCTACAATCTCGTTTCCCTATTGTGATATTTCTATCAGCTAACCGGGATAACCTAGTCATGTCTAGGCTGGCTGTCCTGGCTAGGAAATTTACATGAGTCAAACATTTCTCATTTTGAACAACGTATAAATTAAATAAGTTCGTATGAGCAAGTGGCAATCTGGTTTAAATAAATTAAGTAGAAAGTGTTTTATGACTTCATTGAAAACCGTCCGGTGACTGATCCTGTGTAAACATGTTATCAAAGCAAATATCAAAAAGCTTAGCTGTTTAAGTGATTTCTAGTTATGCTAAGAACAAACTAATCAGTGAGTTATAAATACAGAACCTTTGACAGCTTTTTTCCTTCGTATGATTGCATTACCTACGGCACAGGACACTTATGCTCATTGTACCTTTGCCCAGCAGTATGATACAATGGGTTAGTTATAATAATATAATATTATACGCTTAATCTATGAACCATATTGTATAGTGCAATCTACAAGTAGGTATGTTATATCTATATGAATATAAACAGTATGAAACATTTTGGATTATTTTACTGCGGTTAGTAAATTTCACTTAGGTTTTTACTTTACCGCATGGCTGTTTCATCAAGTGCACGTGACGTAGCTTGCTGAGACGTTCTTCATTGATCGTTGAAAATAAGCAACATTGTGCGCGGTTACAATTTGGATGGGTGACCGACCGCAAGTGGCATTACGAGCTGAGCGCTATCGTGCTTCAGAGGCCGTGCCCTCCGATGCACGGAAGCGCTTTGTCGGTCCCAGCTTTTAAGTCGTTAAGCCATAACGTAAGCCTTTAGGCGGCCTAAAACCTCCGTCACCAGAGTTGGCCAGTTGCTCATACGAACTTACTTTTTTTGTTTCATCAAACCACGTGGGAGTACCTATCTGGTGACGATTAGATTCCGATGGCACTAATGACATCACTTACCTAAACTCTAGTTTGAGCTCTGATAAGCCAGTGCACTGTGGATTTTTAGCTGAGCAAGTGACTGTCAGTATTATTTTATTGCATCACCCACATTGGCAAGTCACAGTGACCCAGGGACAGTCACCCCAGACGTTAATGCTGATGCACTTGCACGACTCAGGTAAAGAGTTAGAAGATCCAATTGTGTGATTATCTTCGAGTACAGTTACGGATGCTACCTAGTTGGTAAAAGGCGAGGGTTTTTTGTAAGATTACGGAAAGGTTTTTAATCGTTGGCTCCGATAACCAAGGATTTGGAGAGATTGTATTTCTATTTGCAAGCTTTCACAAGTGGAGAGTACCAGCTGGCTATATTTCCTGTGTACCTACAATGACACATTTTGGCATTGCAGCATGCTTTATTGTGGATGAACAGATTGGAATTATATCCTCAGTATATATTTCTGTTGCATCCGAACAGGCCAAGGTTCCTGGATCGATCGACAAACAAGGCCATTGTTTGAATATGAAGTGCATCTTATTGATGTATGAGAGAGGCTACTTGATTGATGTAAGCATAATAGAACTGATTTAAACAAAGAACCTTAAGCATATTAAATTAACAAAGCGAAGGAATCAATTCTTTAAACATCAAAATCAGATCTACTGATTTCCTTGGAAAAATGATGTAGCCTACATCTTATTCAGTTGTTTTAGCTTTTGTAAGTTTACCTTGACCCTTTCAGAAACTACTTATTTACAACTGGAAGAACTTTTCAAATAAACCGTAATGTCATTGGACTAGGAAGTTTTTATTTTCACCAAATGTTCCATAAGGTCACGCCGGGACTGAAACCCATCTGTCGGTATCGAATTACTGACAATTAGCCGTTTGGGAGACAGCTGCCGGGGGCGCCGCCCAAGAACGTGACATTGTCATACATTTCAACATTCGACCCAATTACGACCCGAAGCCAGTGGTCATTTTCTTACGGGATAAAGCATCTTGACGTCAGTGCTGCAATTTCAGTATGCTCTAAAATACGATGATGCTAAGATTGATGCAATAGGGTCTATATCTATGATGATCGAGAACGTCACTGGCAGAGTCATTAAAATCATCTTTCAAAGCAATGTTTGCTGATGACGTAGGTAAACGCAAACAAATCAACGTACTCACTAAAAATGGGTACCTACCTACCTATTTCCGAAAAAGTGGTACGAAAGTAATTTAGCATTATATTTCATCAAATTGCACTTTACGAAATTTCTCTAGGTACACAGAGTCCACCAGAGGCGCGATTCAGACCTTCTCGGAATGCATTCCAAATTCGGAAAGTAACGTTTATTCGCTAAAAATGACAACTTTCCGACTGAAATCATCGAATAGGATGCTAATTCAGAAGTCTGAATCAGGGTGCAGATCTCGAGCTGCACGAGTGTAATAATGGCCCAGCCTCAAGTCTCACACAGCAGGAGTTCTCGGGTAATTTTCCTTTGATTAACTCGCGCTAAAGTGTTTATGCTGAGATTTTCTTTCTGCCTGATTTCATGAAGTGCTGGTATTTGACCTTACAACACACAGAGAAATTAATACTACGTTTTAACAATTCACGGTCTTGGCTTTGTTTACGTTGTTGACTGATTTCAATCAAAGTGGTTTTAGTTATCTGCTTGAAACTCTTGCTCTTTGTTTTCGATAAAAAGTTTCTTTACATACCTATTCAGTTTTACGGTAGCCGCACACCTATCCGCACCGATCGCGCAGAACGAATCGAATTTTATAATTTTTTTAAGAAATCGTATGAAACCTCGCACACCTCCCAACAACAACGACCGAATCTGGCAGTACTTGGAGAATTCGGCGCGCATGGGTGTGCGATTAGCCATAATCATCTCTGCTATTGCTTGGCTATTGCTATCTTGAGGATAGAATTCAACAAAAGACACTGTGTTAGTTCCGTACTTTCTTCTGTTTACTTGTGGTTGCATTATCAGGCGGCCTTACCCGAGGCCGCAGCTGACCTGGATTCCGCGCACGCACATGACTCATTGTTGTGGTGCGCTGCGCATCATCTAGCGTGCTTCATATTATATTACACGTACTATTACACCAGTTTATGGCTAGGGTTCATCGTAAAACAGAGATGAAAATGTATTTCAGTTTGGCGCTCTCATTTTTTTATGCGGGTAAATTTTTCATGTTTCGAATTTTCTTTTTCTCATGCAGTGAAACTTTAAATAAACTTCTAATACTTATTGTAGCTAATCGCGCTAATATTGTATTAGCAGCAATATATTTTAGATCTAAAAGGTTAGCTACACACTCTGTAAAATGTCAAAGCTTTCAACGAACACAAAAAACTAGCTGACAGGCTCGACGGGATCTTTGATCTCGTACATAAGCTATATTTGATGCATGTTTTCAAGTAGAGTTTAGAGAACTGCCTGTGCAAACTCAATTACTAAGTCAACGACCGACAAGTCTTTGAATTCCAGAATGAGTCGTTGTTAACAATTTCAAAGAAGTGCTCTCACGTGGAAGACATGTTATTTTGAGGTCATTAACTTGCAGGGTTCATAATCCAGATTTAATAAGAAAGCTCCTTATTGGATGGCTTCCCAACCCCCGGAAATATGTATTTGACGTGTCTATTTGTTTGAGAAATGAAATGTTCAAATATTTATACAAGGGTCGCGACCTCGAAATATTTTGTGAACAACATAAGTACTTATGAATGTGTTTTTGCTAAAATAGTTTTATAATTTTTATTAAAAATATTATGCAAAAAGGTTTACATAATGTTTCCAAAACTTTGATAATATACTTTCTAAATTAGACTTGTCAGTGGTTTCTCTAACTCACACTAATCATCATCAATCATGCGATTGACTGAACGTCAATAAAAAATATAGATTAGTTTAACATTATGTTTCATATCTAATTAGAAATACTACTAGCTAGGTCATTAACCCTTTCATCATGCCGACTGCCGAGTTTATTCAATGATGTATGTTTTTCAACTCTGTCGGTAATAAATCATAGTTTTTCGCCAGTTCTCATCTTACTTTTCATAATCAATCAAAAGGCTCATCTCAATACTGTTTTCCTGTCGATGGATGAACTCGGAACGTGGTTTGACCCCGGTTCAGGAGCTCACGCAGGTTCTTACGACTGTACAATTAGACCCACATAAATCAAGTGAACCATGAACTGAATTGATGGAAATTCCGAGCTACTTACTACGAATAATAAAATTACTCTCTACAAGTATAATAAAATACAGAGAGTAAGATAAAGAACAGAAAAAAATCTTGTTTTTTGTAATATCTATTTAGATTGTAGATTATTTATTTATAGTGTGACTCAGCGATATAAAGTAATGAATTTGTAGTAATTCTGAAAGTTTGGTAATCCGGAAACTGTTAAAAATTTTGTCAACCACAAATAAATAAGATTTTACTAAAAAAAAATAAGTTTAGTTGGTAGGTAATCAATCAAGGTTCATTGTCTGAAGTTTATACACATTAAAATTTGATAGACCTACGTTATTACATAAATAACCAAAAAAAACAAGACAAGTTCGTAGACGCACTAACTTAATCGTAGCACGGGGCGCTACGAAAACCGTAGCACTGGGGACAAGAGTAGTGTTACCATGTGTCCCGAATTTCGCGGGACGTCCCGCTTTTCAGGGGTCTAGGGACGCGTCCCGCGCGACCCTTGCGCGGGACGCCAAATGTCCCGCTTTTTGGGAATCAAAAAATCACCGCACTAGTTTACACGTTTGAAACAGTACAAGCAGTACGCAGAGTTATAATACGAGACAAACAAGTTGTTCGTGACGTATGGCTCTATCTCGCTCTTTGGCCTATGAATTGCGTATTGAGCATCCTTTTCACGTGGTTCGCTAAGAGGACAACTTGTTTCTTGAGTACTATGATGTCGCAGTCACAGGGCGATAGAGAGAGAGAGCTATAAAGCTGTCCTATTTCACGCGCGCTCACTTGCTTTGCCATGCCAGTTTCTTCTCAGAAATTGACCCTTATTATCCACACTATATGGATGGTATAATAAAACAGATTTTTTTTAATTTTTACTATTCAACAGGTTCGATTTCTGGCCACGAAAATGATTATTTTCAAAATCTAATGATGCAGTTTTACTTTTTATTAAAATCGGTTACGAGACTCCTTTTAGTGTTTTTCGCTATCGCTAGTAGTTTCTGATTTGGCCCTAGAGGCACTCTTGAAAAACTCACCCTGTATAACTCGGTTCTGACTGAGTGTAGATGTATCCTGTGCTCACAAATATTGTTTTTATACTCCTAAGAATTTATATTTTGATGTTTGGTTGATGGCCGCGCGATATAAAAAAGGCACCACTTTCCGGCATAGGCTTATACAAAAACTATTTGCTGTCATGGCATCCATACCAGTATCAAATGCTGCCACAGAGAGGATAATTTTCTCAAGCGAATATTATTTGGTCCGATAGAAGAAATAGGTTATCTCTCGAGCATGTAAAAGCAGAAATACAATTATAGACCAACTTCAAAATGACATGTACAGTTGGGCCGACGGATCTAGGCATTCGTGAAGTCAGGCTTTGCGCTGCGCAGTAGAAAATTTTGTATGAAAAAGTTGCACTGCGCATCGAACTTCACGAACGCCGAGATCCGTTGGCCGTACTGTAGTGAATTTTATGACTACGCAATCCTACTATCCTACTTCCTACTAATATTATAAAGGCGAAAGTCCGTGTGTGTGTGTGAATGTTTGTTACCACGTATCTCTGTAACTGCAAAACCGATTTTGATGAAAGAATTTGGCCGGATCCTGCCCCAGAGCCGAATATCGAATTAGACTATGCGTCTGAATAATATTATTTAAATAAAATATCACAAAATTAACTGGTACATACAGAATACTTAGATATCTCGTGCCCTGTGGGAATATAATTATGTTATTTTATTAGTAACTTTAGTCACTTCCGGTACTACAGTCCGTAATGCCTCTCCAGACTCACGGCGAGAAGTTTCACCGAGACTTCTCGAAGAACAAACAAATTATCCACACTCTCAATTTTCTCACTCGTGATCTGTTTGAAATCCTTTGTCTCGGCCAAAAATAGGTACCGACACCGAAGCGCGAGAACAAGAAGGCGAGAAACTCCTCACATTCACGCTTCTCGGGTGTTGTCGGGGTTTCTTGCCGAGAGTCTGGAGGGGCTATTAGGTATCACAGAGAATATTTTTATCAGATAGACCTACCTTCTTTTTCGCGGTTGACATGACACTCAAATAGTAAACAAAACAGACGGACAAGAATTTGACAGATGTAAAAGGAATTTCGTTGAGTTTCAGTTGTGTGATTGTGTTGTGATGAGTGATTTATGAGGATTTATCATATTTTATTTAAAATTACAAAAAGTACTGACGCCTTGGGATATGCATACAGACTAAAATGGAAGTGGGCTGGACATGTAGCCCGTCTACAAGATGGAAGATGGACTAGGAGAGTGACAAATTGGGAGGGTCCAAGAGGTCGACGCTGCATAGGAAGACCATACGCTCGCTGGGACGACGACATCAAGAAAACTGCTGGACCAAACTGGCTCCGAGTAGCACAAGACAGGGACAGATGGCTGACTTTGGAGGAGGCCTTCACCTTAGGGGTTCTCTAGTACCTACTTAGATTATAAGCATTAGTGATAAGAAAAAAATGTTAATTATAGAGAAATAAAAGGCTTTTTGTTTTATTTATTTATAGATATCATATTTTATTTTAGGCGGTTAGTACAGAATCACTGCACACGAGTGTAGATAATTTTATTGATGAAATTCCCAATTTTTCCTAAGTACTTTTCTTTTTTACTTGAAATTGTAGGTACTGGGAGCACCTGTGTGCGTCATTTATTTTCTATACCTACTTCACTTAAAATTCTGCTAGTCCTAATAATAATGAAAAAGTAAATGTTCACACAGCGCCATCTATCCCCAACGTAAGCAAAGCTTTTACTATAGCAACCTTAAAAATATAGTTTCCTAGGTTCTCCGTTCATGCTGGGCGTCATAGCCTGCTGCTTTATATTAGAATAACTTTTAAATCCCACTTTTTAGAGGAAGAAGATGAATGGACTCTCATTATAAAATAAAAAAACAAACCCAAAGATCCCAATTTGGTCATGACGCAAGCATTCTTTCCTGTTGGCATCTGTGGGGCAAATTTATTCAAGGAATCGGCCATCTCTTTTAGAATGTAGATAGATTAGGTTCTGTAATGGGACATAGATTAATACAATTTTGGAAAATCAACTCCTAAAGGGGTGAAAATGGGTAAATACTTTTGTACGAAACTTTTTAACGCGTTGTCCTATTTACTTGAAACTTTGTTTTCATATGTAAAATCAAAAATGATTGAATACGTGTTTCAGGATTTTTCAAAATAACTCTCAAAAAGGGTTTACCCCTTTTTGAGAGTTATTTACGGGGTTTCAAACTTTGTACGGAAACTTTTTAATGAGTTATGCGATTAGCTTAAAATTTGGTTCGAATACTTTAAATACAAAATAAATAAACACGTGTTTCAGGGTTTTTCAAAATAACTCTCAAAAAGGGGTAAAATGGGGTGTCAAAGATTGTATGGGAACTTTTTAACAAGTGGTGCGGTTGGCTCGAAACTTGATTAGAATACTTTAAATACAAAATAAATGAACACTTATTTCAGGGTTTTTCAAAATAACCCTTGAAAAGGGGTAATATAGTGTGACAAAGTGACTCGCTTCGCTCGCATATTAGGTTTATGAGTATTTTGCGAGCAAAATAATTCAAAGTTAGGAACCGGTAACCATACATCTTTTTCTTAGAGCACCGTTAGCAAAATCAAGTGTCACGTGTTAAATTTGTCTAAAAAAATTCCGCTCGCTTCGCTCGCGAACCTCGATGCTCGCTTCTCTCGCATATTACTTTCATGAGTATTTTACGAGCAAATTAATTAACTGTTAGGAACCGACAACCATCCATCTTTTTCTTAGAGAAGCGTTAGCAAAGTCAAGTGTAACATGTTGTATTTGTCTAAAAAAATTCCGCTCGCTTCGCTCGCATATTACTTGCATGAGTATTTTGCGAAAAAAAGAATTTAATGTTAGGAACCGACAAACATCCATCTTTTTGTTAGAGCACCGTTATCAAAATCAAGTGTCGCATGTTGCATTTCTCAAAAAAAAAAATCAGCTCCCACCGCGGGGCACAGCTAGTAAACCAATAATTTCTTAGTAACAAAACTTTCTAACTACAAGAAAAAAGGTAGCTACTCTGAAATGCCCAAAAATTTGTTACACCCTTTATAATTTTTCAGATAGGTACTTATTACATAAATATTAAACTTTGATTATACAAAGCTTGTTTTTTTTTGTCGTCCCGAATTATAGCACAAAGTCCCGCTTTTTGGAACCTGCTGTCCCGAAATATGGCATAACACACCTGGCAACACTAGACAAGAGTGTAGCAAGTAAATTCAATTTACTATTCTAGCACGTACGTACATACTACATAAGGACACATAATATTTATATAGAATTTCCTATAGTATAAGACGACGATAGAGAGACGTGTTGGCCGAGTGGGTTAGTGCCTAGACTTTCGATCCGAAGGTCACAGGGTCGAAACCCGGGCATGCATCAATGGATTTTTCGTTTCAAAAAATTTATATTAACACGAGCTCTAAACGCTGAAGGAAAACATCGTGGGGAAACCAGTTAGCTTTCATTTGAGCAGTTAGCGTCGATGGGCTTACAACCTGTCACGTATGGGATGCCAACTCTTGCAAAATTTGGGCATGTACCAAATATGTATTTAGACATACCTCTGACTCTTAGAGATACCTCTTAGACATCTTAAGAGGATCTTAAAGATACCTAAAAAAAGATCAGAGAATGTCTACCGCGCCTGGGAATACAGTCGTGATCATATTTAATTTTCCCATAGTATAATATACAGCTTTCAAGATTTTTAATAAATGTCTTATGTCCCCCATGAATGTAAGATATTCAGAATCTTTAGTCTTAAAAAAGTATAAACGCATAAATTGGTACATGCCAACATCTTGCGAGGAATTAGCATTCCATGATAGATTGCGACCCCATCGGCGTTTCTCGTTGATAAGTAAAAAAAAAAAAAATTAAGGTGTGATAATTTGTTAGTCAACTACGACGTCTGATAAATACTAACTACCTAATTTTATTTTATTCAAAGGAAATTATATGACTAATTATTTTTACAACACAAAACTAATTGGCATTACACACGTAATATGAACATAAATAAGTAAGCACAAAGGTCATACTAAAACATGTTACTTACGTTAAGTAAAATACATAAACCGAGTCGATTACCTACCTTACTTTAGCTAAGTTGTTCTTAGCATTCCAGTTATTTCTAGCTAGTAGTTACAGGATATTGTAATAAATTCAGCTCCCTTCAATTCCACGCAACGTGAGTTCAACAACAAACACTTAGACTCAAGGTAAAATAAATAGTTTTCGTATACTAAAACTAGATTGTGTAGCACGTGGTTAAAACTTGAACAAGTGCTAGATGAATTTGTGTAACTCGGGTTTCGGCATAATTATACATACTTCCTGAGTAATCTTGTTTTTAGAACAGTCAGCATCAGCAGGGCTATTCAGACCTTCGGAATGTATTCAGAATTCGGAATCTGACGTTTCTTCGCTAAAAAAACGACAACTTTCCGAAGAAATCATCGAATCGCATGCATTTTCGGAAGTCTGAATCGCACAGCAGAAGAAAGTGGCACAAGTAAGTTAGTTCGTATGAGCAAGTGGCCAACTCTGGTGAAGTGGCATGATTCAAATAATCAAAACTAGTTTTCATTATTATTTTCATAAATGATGGCAAAAATCAGTGGCATTTTTTTTTTTCGTATGTGACAATTGACAAAACAGCTCTCTTTTTATCCGACATCACATGTAACATTACGAGTACCTACCTGTTTTTTATAACGTGCGAGCTCACTCTTTCACGATGACAATATTTTCAACGGTCGCTCATCGGTAGGGGCGCATACATTCTTACGGCGCATAAATGTTCCACTATTTTCCCTACAAGAAACGGAACCCTAAAAACTAGTTTACGAGACACAATGCCCAAAACATGATTGTATAAGAAACGTTTCTGCCGTTGAAGTGCAAATTGTGCAAAACACCTGAGTTTATGTAAGGCTGCATCACACCGGGGCAACAACGTGCGACAGTGCCGCATGCTACATATTGTGGCATGTGGCATCTTGTGGTATGCTACAAATAGAAAGCATTTGCGGCATTAGTGGCATGCGGCAGCCTATTTTACGCCGTGGCAACATCGTGCTTGGGTCGGCAGACTGACCCAAGGTGTTGCCATGTCGCACGGTTCTTGCCACAATGTGCGACATTTTTTATTCTGTAGCATGCGGCCTTGTAGCATGCCGCAATGCCGCACAGTGTTGCCCCTGTGTAATGCAGCCTTAATGCCAACATAAACACGTGATCTGCTCAGCTCGATGTCTGCAAGGAACAGGTGAAACGTGCTTGTTAGGGATTCAGAATGTCCTTGGGAGCACAAAATTATGCTTTTGATAAACACTTAAAAAGGCGAGCATCACGACTGGTGGTTCAATTGATATTCTCTGATCTTCAGTCAATCACTGATTTAATTTGTAGGGGCGAGTCAAATAAATAAAATGAAAATAGCCTTTAGTTCTTTACATGATTAATAATTTTTAGAAGAATAATTATAAAGTTTAAGTTAAATTTAAGTATTTCTTAATTTATGTTTTTCTTATGATTATTATGTAATTTGTTTATTCAGCATTCAGTTAATTTTCATTAATTTCATTTTCATAGGGGCGTGTCAAAGTAACAACTAATTGTTTACTTGAAACATGCCCACATTCAGTAAAAAAAAGCATTTCATACTTGACATACTCATAGCCAACTATTAGAAAAGTAACGAACTGTTTACTGAAAATAGACATGAGGTGCCCTAAAGAATTCAAGAACGTTATAATTTACTCCGATTCGATCCCGATAATATGAAACGTCCATCACAAAATGGGTCCGGATTGAATTTGTGATGGGAATTGGAATTCCCCGTGCCATAATTTTTCCACACTTGTATAAGAGAACTTTCTATGAGATGAGCTTATACGAAAGACTTTCAACCTTGTCGCAGTAAGTATAGAGTTCATTTTGGTCGGAGGGGAAAGGTATGTTGGCAGGGCAGGTGGGGTGTTTGACCGCACACTTGACATACCGTAGCGATGCGTGCGTGCCCAGCGCCCAACAAATTAGAATGTGAAGATTAAGTTGTCACGAAGGAATTCAGGTCCACGTGGGTCTGTCGGTAAACGACCTACAGGTTTGTCTCATAATCTTCCGCTTTTCCCACAGAAATAAACAATATCCTTTATTAACGCCACCTAATCTTGAAGAGCTTATTTTGAACGGTTAATGTATGTTTTCCTAACATAAACCCCTTTTATTGCGCATGTATATTTTGAAAAGACGTACATTTAGAGGCAATTTCATGATTTCTTTGCGCGTTAATTTAAATATACACGCGAACAATAAATAAGCGGGAAGGGAAGCTTTCTGAATAATAATGATTGTGAGAAACAATCCTTATTTGGAGCTGATGCATAGGATTTGTCGTCCATCGTAATTTAATTCGTAGAATTCACTATTTACTGTAAAATAAACAAGCAGTTATGACAATAGCAGAGCCATGAAGTCATCAAAGTGCCAAATACTGGGAAATTGTGTTTTTTAAGCGACAACTGTGAATCAGAACTCAGTGAAAATCCGTGGGCGAATAATCCGTTTTATTTTTACAACTACAGTTTTGTGATGTGATTCAATAAAAGGCTAATATTAGCCTCTGTTTATGTTAAATATTTAATTTTGTTCGTATTTAAAATAAGCTTGGTGCCATGAATAATAAATTATTATTTTTTAATGAGTGAATCAAGGCGTTAGGTAGACTGTTATTTCCTGCTATAAAACAATATTTTTGTCTTTTATCAAATATTGCCATTCCAAATGTATTTAAGTACTTATTGCAAAAAATAACATATTGATTGGAAAGAGAACATCACTTTTTTTTATTTTTAGAAATATCAGGACTCAATAATTATCATAAAAGGTTTGTTCGTCTCTTGAAACAACTAAGCTCTAAACTTAACAATTTCTATGCAAATTGAAACAAAATGTCGTCAGAGAGCATAAATGCGATACCACTGAATAAATATTTAGATTTCTCGTAATAGCTCAAATCATTTAGTTCCTGTGGGATTGAAATGAATTTGGACCAGCCCCAACGAGCGACACGTGGCGCATACCGTCATAATTTGTTTGCATGACAAACCACAAATAAGTTAAAATAAGTACAACCGTGAATAGAGTAATTTATATTTAATTTTTGAATGTCGAAGAACATAGATGGTGAAAAGATATGGGGGAGACCTGTGCCCAGCCGTGGGACGACATAGGTTAATAAAAAAATGCAATAATGATGTTTACAATAAATATCAGCTAGACGGAAATGGAAATCACGTAAGTTGTTTCGGGCGGTATCTAATTTTATAAATTATGGAAGAGTGAAATGATATTTTAACTAAATGAATAAATGCGATCTAGGCTACAAAAAAAAACCGTAGGCAAAGTTTTAGATTTTACCAAACGAGATAAAAGGTTTTTGGAGAATTTCACTGCTTTTAATGTTTACAAAGGCGAAACGAAACTGCTGTAATTTTGTGACCATTTTCCTCTCGAAGGCTAAAAATAATATATCGAAAATGGAGTTGAAAGCCGAAGGTCAACATTTTGGAATAACTTCCTCAATTCCTCATCTCAAGTATGAGACAAAGACGAGTATGAGAGAACGGATGATGTACACTTTATGTCCTAAAGGGTAGTTAATTTTAATAAAGAGATGAATAATTAGCAGGATTTTATGATGTACTCGGTACATTTAGGCGCCACAGAGGTTCATATTTCAAACAGTTATTTCAAGAAAATTAGGATCATAAATGTTCAAGAGTTTTATTGTATGAGTTTATCAAAATATACATAAAAAAATATGTTTATGGTGACGGATTATCCAACGGAAAATTTACAGAGATTTGAAAAACTGCTGCTTTCATATATGGACTTGTACAAATGGGCTTCAGCGGATCATAAAAATATGGTCAGGAACCTCAGAGAAAATCAGAGGCGGCTTTAGGGCTCATGCCCACGAGACGGTTTTAACACGGCCTGTTTTTTGCCGGCGCCGGGTAGAAACCGTCCGAGCTTACACACAAGACGGTTTGTACACGATCCGACTTCCATAATATTGCGCGGTCGGCACGCGCCGGGCGTAGGTCCGGTCTCGTGTGCTGTGCATGGCTTCATAGTGTCCCATACATTACTGACGACCGAACGTAGACCCGGTTTGATGCCGGGCTTAGCTCCGGCAAAAAAGCGTCTCGTGGGCATGAGCCCTTACTGCAATTTTATTATGAGATCGATGACCAGTAAAATTTCTTATAAAATTCTGCCGTATCTACCTTTTCCAACGCGTTGTATGGCATGCATTGTTTATCTATGTTTATACAATGAGATATTACCAATAGAGACGTTATACTCATTATAAACACCTCTAAAACGGGGCTAAATTGTGTTATAACTACTTAGGTAGAATATACGCCGCTTGTTTATATCACTCAAGAAAACTAAAAGATAGCAGAGGTATATTACAAAACCCCGTTGTCACAATGAAATAAATTATATGCGTGCTGCGTGTAAATGCGTATAACATTGGCGCCAGACAGAGTGCGACTGCGTTGACTCATGCTAATTAGCTTGACTTTTGTTCGCCACGTAGAGCGGGGTACAACGCATCTATCCGTACCTCATTTTATATAGATCATTGTGTTTATAAAATCACGCCCGTGGTTGGTAAGTAAAGTAAATAAGTAAATTAAACAAATATTCACTTAAACGACACGATAGTCATAAACCAGAACTACACGATTTCTATTTGACGACCTTCTGTGGTGCAGTGGTTGCGGGTTCGATTGCCGCCGCGAGGTAAATGTTTGTATGATCTACAGAAAATATTTGACTCGGGTCTGGGTGTTTTTCTAAGTAATAAATATATGTATGCATTACAAAAAAGTATATAAGTACTTAAGTAGTATATCAATCATGTAGAAATACTGCTGTGTGTAATATCCAGCATTATTTATTTTTAGAAAGTAAGAGCTTACTAAGAACAAATAAATAAATGATCCTGTCTAATTGCCAAACCGTTGGGTAGTGAGTAAGAAATAATTTTGTTTTACACAGTAGATAACTATTATCACCTGCCTACATACTAAGAACAGTGACCTTTTTGGGTACATAAAAGGCCATTATCCGGGTGTTTGTTTAACAATGCTAAAACTTTGGAGGATATTGGCCTTTCAGAGTACATTGGGAAAAATATTTCAAACTGTCAAGTTGTTGTTCTAGGAAGTCCCGGAACATTCCGAAGCATTAGGTACATTTTATTATTAGTTTATAAGTTGTGCTTTCCTTTTAGAAGATACTTTGAAGTACAGAAGTATTTATCTTCTAATATGACCTTTGGAAATTGACCTTTGATTAAGTTAATATCATCGTAAGATAAGCAATTTGTTTAGCTTTAGTAAGGTATCTTATTCTAACAGTAGGTTAAATATACACGCACATCTAAAGAATCTAAAGAATGTAAATATTTCTGCCTCCACATAACACCCACATAGGTGTATATTAATTACATGTCAAAAAGTTCTGCCCTCTAGATTTTTCCTTTTTCTGAACTGTGGAATCAAGCAATATGTATTTAAGTATATCAGTCATGTGGTTCCCATAACACAAGCTCTGCTTAGCTTGGGGCTACATGATGCTGTGTGAAATGTCCGGCATTATTTATTACTTTATATTTATTTATATTTGTTTCTTGATTTTAATACAAAAACAGCAACTACAAGTGGTTCTAAAAATAGATAATCGAGAGGTTTCCCTCGTTGATAAGCGTTTGGGTGTACTTTGTTGACATTCACAGAAATAGTTCTAATGAGTCTAGTCGAACTTACTTGTTAGGTTTTGTCAATAAAATTGTCAATCACACCTACGCCATAGGACACAATAGGGGTCGTGCATGTTTCTTTACCGAAACTTTGTAAATAGTAGGTAGGTACCCTTTTCTATAACTTCAGTACAATTTCGTACTTCTATTGTTTGTTGGCCGGTTTGGTAACAGGGGAACAGGGTTTATAGAGCACTTAATTTTTTGTTTAAAACGTGGTAAGAATAAGTAAGTGTTATTTTTGATGATGATTTCACTATTTTAGAAATAATTAGTTAGCTCTATTACTAAATATTCCGACATAAACACTATAAATCTTTCATAGCTAACATTACAAAAAATCATGTCAATCATGATCCACCGCAATAACACGGTCTTTTTACGACATCATAAAAGGAGTAGGTTATAGTAAAGCAATTTGTTTGCTCTCGTTTCTAACAATAAATAACTAGTGGCGATCCGATAGAGTGATGAGATTGCCGGCGGCGGCGGGCCCGTACGTTACCGAATCGTGTCAAAGTTACGCATATTGCGTGGACACATAGTTTAGAGTCGGGACGTGAGATATCCATCCAGACTTCATAAATCTACAACATTATGTCATGAATGAAACGTTATTTGAAGAACGAAATAAACATCGATTCTTAGAACGTCTCGCAAAAAATGATATAATTGATAGATAGATAATATAAGGTAAGAACATCAATGAATTTCTGCAAGATCAAATTTCGAAAATAATAAGATAGATAGATAGATAGATACACATTTATTTGGTAAAAACACACACACAGGAAAATAGCTAGGTACATAATATTTAAAAACAAACAGAAGACTCAGGTACATAAGTAGACAAACAAAAGACACAGGTACTTAGGTAGACAAACAGGTAAATAAATAGGTAAGTATAAGTGAGAGCTAGATGCTGAAAACACAAACAAACTGACAGGAAAGAAACAAATATCTAAGTACCTACAGCAACAAAAAAATATGGCAAGGCAAGTATGAAGATCCAATATTCACCCATTGTTCTAATAGTTTTTTTTTAATTATTTGTTGTCATATTAAGTATAATGGAGCACTCTTACATTTAGTCCAGTTGCGGAACCGTCCTAGTGCTAGTATACTGTCCCACTTCATGATCCAGGTTACTGGATACTAATTTATGGGTGCTAAGTGTTTTTGACCTAGTTGCTGAACTTCGGCGAACTTGTTAGGAGATTGTTTATTATGATTGTTTAATTGCTAGTGGTTTCTTCTCACGAACACAAAAATGAAAACAAAATGTATGTAAAAAATCTCGAGGAAAATTATCAGCAAATATTTCGAAGGAACTAGTTGAGTCATTTATGTTGACAGAGCGGTCAAATGATGTCGACTGAAAATACAAAACACTCAAAAACATGAACCCATCGGGTTCTACAAATATCTACGAGTTTTGTAGAGGGTCTACAACTTGCTACGAAAACTCACTGTAATTAATCCTAAGACATGGCGATAAATAGACAGAACCATTCAAAGTACTTTTTTAAATGGAATAGATGGTTCTTTTTAAAAGGTTACCATAAAACTTACTTCCACCTACAAAAGCAACGTAGGACAGAAGTTCAAAAGTCACAGTATCAGTGAGTAGGCACAAACTTTACAATAAACAAGCCCACGCGTAGTAAATACCATCTCTTACAACATTATGTTAATGCAATGTTTTTTGTCGAATTTTATACAAATGTATTCTATTATTTTTATTTGATTAACATTTTATTAATACGAGTAGGTAGGTAAGTATTTTATTTATTTCGGTTATTTATTAAATTGTAAAATGACATCTTTTTTATAAAGAACAATGGAATCTTTCCATTATCTTTCAGTACCGCAACAGCATCCTAATGACATAAGACAAAATTAAAACAGGCATGTTTCAGGCATGCATCGTCATGCACTCGATGACCAATTACTCAAAATATGTACAATAATGAACTTTCATTGTTAAAACTTGACGAAACTACATTTGCTAGTGCATGAATCAAGTTCAGAGATTCCTCAATACCATCGATGTTTCCGGGAAGATGAGGCGACCGACGCACAGCAGCTAACTGTTTACGTCGAACCATCTGCTCCTACTCGTAGTGGAAACATAAATAAAATTACGAGTGCCTTCTAACGATTGTCGCTTTTATCTCAGTTCTGCTCCGGTTGAGTTCTTGAAAATGTTTTTACCATATATCTACCGATTCCGAAAAATTTAGTTCAAATATGACGTTACTTATGCACAATTTTATACATAAATTATTTTTATATATTTAAAGTCTCGCTTTAAATTGGGATGAGATATTGACACGAGGGCATAAAATTAAAAGTTTTATTCAACAACTTGAAATATTTATTAAGGAAAACAGTCCATCCGACACGGGAAAGCCAGAGTAGCTCGATGAGATTTTGATATTATCTCCACGGCCCATTTATGAGGCAACACTTAACTGAAAATAGTATCGATGCATTGAGGATGGAACTTGGAATGTGCTAGAGATATATTTTCAATCTAATTTTAATTTGGTTGTGTCTGGGCTTCTTTTAAAATGGATTTTAATTGTAACGATTTTTTTTGTTTGGTTCACTGTCACTACTAACTTTTCACTCTTGTACTCACAATATTGCAGAATCTCAAGTGAATTTCATATTACCATCCGTTTTAAAATACTATTATTTGAAAAGAATGGCATCTACGAGTAGATAGTAGGTACCTACGAGACATCTTATAAGAATGTTTTATTTTGAACACTAACGCTATTTCTTACTAAGTAAATAAATAAATCAACAAATAAGTGTAGGCCGTCTGTTTACATCATTTATTCTGATACAGTTCCTTTTGTTCTAATATTTTTTAGCATCCTGTTTTTACTATAAAAACATGATGTTGTTTATCGTAAAACGCGGTTCCAACGTCAACCTGCTATCGGCTATTGCTTTAAACCTCCCATTAATAAAAATCATCTGAGTGAACCCACGTTGTTTGAAATTTGGAAATCAACAGAAACATTTTTGTACACCACCTACCATTACTGGGTCAGGTAAGCGACTTTTGTATTTGTTTTATTTGCTTTAAAATAATGACCAGTGAAACATGTCACACATGGTCATCTTAACATCGTTAGTAGGTATTTAAAGTAGGACGTACTTACAGACGGAAATTATGGCATTTGTTTAAGACGCATTGTATAGGTACTATACGAAGCTAGATTATTCGATAAATACAAAAATCGCATCACTATAACAATACAGCCTTGAACTGATTTCGTTTTATAGAAACCTCAGCTATCAAACAAATTTTACACTCGCGGATAACGTGAACCAAAATATTTACATTCATTCTTTCATGATTATGACTCCATTGTTTTAAAAAAAAATTAAATGATGGCTCTATTTGTTGATAGCACCAAAACATTGCGCATACTCTTATGTGATAAACATAATGTTAGTATTAATACAGGTAGAATATAAATAATAAGAAAAAGACTAAAATTCTTTGCAGCAATGCAGCTTTCGATTTTCAGCGTGACTCAAATATCTCGGGATAAAGCTACATGCGAATTCGGTCACAAGCCGTACCTGTTATAATGTCGCCAGAATAAAAGAATGTGGTCAGTTGTCCCTGCACGCCGGGATCAACGCTCCCATTGTGTAGACATAAGGCAGCGACAGAAAATTAGGCGCTGAATTCCTCCGATATTTTTGCATGTATGAAAAAGCGGAGGGCGGGCGGCGAACACAGCTACGTATATATAGCGTGTCGGGATCCGCGGCGCCCAGTCGTTCCCTGAAGCTCTCAGACGCGACACGTTAGCTCTCCTGACTAACATTATAATTGACATAGGACTGTGAATTGGTGATTTGTGCTATCTAGTGCTATTGTTGCCGACTGCATCCAGCCGGCAAGGGTTTTCTTCTGATTTTCAGTAAGGTAAGAATGTCTAGTGATTTCTAAAATCGATATGATCCTTTGCCTGTAAAATGATAACGCCTCTTGACAAATGCAGTTGAAGCTATCGATTTTTCTATGAACAAGACATGGTTGTTAACCTTATGGTACATACAGATTTGATGATTTCGAACCTCTGTTATTTTATCTAACCTACGAGTAGTTTTTATATTTTATATATATATATTTATATTTCATAGGCGCAGCTTTTCACAGATTGTTTCATTGTTACATATGTCTTGAACTTAACGTGGGTAAGAAGTGGAAGGCAATTTAATTCGACACTGTTTTTTACTTTACTTCAGTAAAAAAAAGTGTAGTGAAATGTGAATGAAGACTAATAAATCCGAGCTCATGGCTGTCGTTCTTACAGGATACAGTTATTAGCCTGTTTACATTTTATTGGATTTTATATTTTTTATTACATTCTCAGCTGTAACATTTGCAATCTATTCTTATTTTAATGAATACTTTTGGTTGCTGGATTCGTAGGTATTAGAGCTTTAGTGGTAAATTGCTGATAATTGCACTTTTACACTAGAAAAAATAATCATTACTATATTTCCATCTTTGCACAATCCATTCAACCTGTATTCATCATAATCATTTCACATTCACTTAGTACGGGGTGGCCACAATTTTTTTTCCGTATCATCTCAGCAGTCACTCCAAAATTCATTCTTCTTTTATCCGCCGTATCAACTCTTTTACAATCTAAGAAAACTTAATGCATATTGAACAGAGTATGTATATGGAAATTAGGCACATGTCCATCTGCAGTATCTTCTTCCACCTGCAGTGTGTAGGTATATTTAGTTTGAAAACAACTTCACTCGTCGAAAATACAAGTTTTAAGCTGTTTACGAATAATTTCTTGCGATACGTTTATTTACTGCAAACGTTCCAGGATGCAGTTAAAACAAACATCCAATCATGAATAAAGTGCCTGTTTTAAGGACTAAACTTGTACCTAAGTTTAGTATTTTAATCGTGTTGTATTTTAATCTCCCAGCATTAATTGATCATTCATAAAGCAACTCAACATTTCAATTTCGTAATTACAACTTTAGTCATTAATAGTTTCCAATCAGAAACTTCTAAACTATTGGATTACACGGCTCTAAAATACTAGGTTTCCTTGGAATTCTAACAAAGTGCCGGTTATAAGAGACTAACTGAACGGGAATTAATTGGATTCACTTGGCTGATGGAAGCAATTTGAAAGGTTAAGTGAAATACCAGAATGGTTGTGCTTAGGTACTGATAAAGTCAGCACATAAACGAAACGAATGATCATCCCGACTTCGTAGACGTTAATAAGGCGCGGTAGACATTCTCTCAGATCTTTAGTTGCTTAAGATCCTTTGAAGATGTCTAAGGGGGTAGACAGAGGCATGTCTAAGTAATATTTCGTACATACCAACATTTTGAAGAAGTCAGCATTCCATACGTGACAGGATGCAAGCTCGCCGCTATTAGAAAGCTAACTGGTTTCCTCACGATGTTTTCCTTCAGTTTCGAGCTCTTGTTAACGCGCATTTTAATTTTATGAAACGAAAACTTCATTGTTGCACGGCCGGGATTTGACCCACGACCTTGGGGTCGAAAGTCGAGGTTCTATCCTACTCGGCAAACATGACTCGTTAGCACATCTCATGCATAAAAGGACCTATTGGTGTACAACAAAATGCTACCTAGACTTAATACTATTACTCGTCTAAGAATATTGAGAATCTAAATTTAAATTATGTTAATTTTCCACAGTAACGTTTCTTATAGTGGCGCTCAGTAACTTTAAATCAAAGTAATATACAAACAAAGTTGAGAGTGGCAACTGTTTCAAAGCCGACCATAACATAGTTAAGTTATTATACAGGGTGGAAAAAATTAATGGGCCCCGGAGGGAAACTACCTTAAATCCTTAAGATACAGTATTTTACTTAAAGGAAACATTCCATTATTTTTAAAAAGAAACAAAACTGCATTCATAGATTTTCTAAAATTTGCTTGGCTCACCCGGAATCGAACCTGCTAAAAATTAAAAAACAAATCTCGCTCTATTTAATACCACTAATCGATAGGATTAATGTCAGAATAAAATCTTTATAACACACATTTTGTTTTAGAAATTAAAAAGATCATGAAATCTAACATTAATGTTCACAATTTTTTTTCATTAATTTTTATTATTTCACCATTTGCGTCAAAACTTTTCTAGACGGTATTTGTCTATTTGAGGTGAAATTCAGACTTCCGAAAATGCGTCCGATTCGATGATTTTCTTCGAAAAGTTGACGGTTTTTCAGCGAAGAAACGTTATTTTCCGAATTCAAAATACATTCCGAGAAGGTCTGAATCACAGTACTGGATACCTCTCACAATTCCACTGTAGAGCTAAATTGCAATTGAAGACCTTATGTACTAAATATTAGATTTCATGGATTTTTTGTACGACAGACGAGTGTAAGACCTCATGTTTCTTTGAGAAGTTTTATCTTTAGTATTGAATGTATCGACTAGTGGAATAAAATAGGGAATGTTTAATTTTTTAATTTTTAGCTAGTTCAATTCCTGGGTGAAGCAAGCGAATTTTAGAAAATCTTTGAATGCAGTTATGTTTCTTTTTTAAAATAAAGGAATGTTTCCTTTAAGTAAAATACTGTATCTTAAGGATTTAAGGTAGTTTCCCTCCAGGGCCCATTCATTTTTTCCACCCTGTATAATAACAAACTCACTTTTACATTTCATTATTTGACAGAGACACTGTAGATAGTACATAGACAGGAAGATGGAGTCCACTTCGCTTGGTAACCAAGTTGGGACTTAATTTGTAAATTACATTTTTCTTTAGGAAACTTTCTAAATTTTTTTGGGTTAAAATATTTCAAAGTTTCGCTTTGAGGCGAACCAATAATTTCAAAAGAAATATCAAGTAGGTATCAAGCAACGAAATAGACTTTCGTATAAATTTATAAAATTTAAGAGAAAAAACCTAAAGTTTAGTGGTTTAGGACTTGAGGTTGGCCTCTGTTTTGGTTCTTTTATGCAACTTTGCATTATCTGAGTGAAATAACATTATAGTAAATGTAATGTACTTGTAACATAAGAAAAAACAAAACGCAATAGTGCTCGAACTATAGTGAGTCAATCTAAACTACAGCATCTGTCAATAGAATATGGACGGCAATATTTAGTAATAAAATAATAAAATTACGGCATAATAAAATTACACCCTTATTCCTTACGAGTAGACTAAATGAAAGAAATAAATGAAAATAGTCAAGTTTTTACCAGCAAAGAGTTCAGCTACAATAAATGGTAGGTAGCTCGAAGCTTAAAGACCATTGACTCATTCATTTTAACTATCCCTAGGAGCGTAAAACAGCCACACAGACTGCCCAATAGATAAACCAAAAGATTAATCTTCCATTATACAATTTGATATGCAAATGAAACGATAATGGTTTAGTCGTTTATTTTCGATTACCAAAGTTAAGTGACATTCTGCGCGGTCATAAAATGGATGAGTGACCACAAGTGGCCCGAGCACTTCAGATTCAGAGATGTTAAACTGTCGGTTCCGGCTATAAAGTGAGGCAATGTCGGAAGCGTTTAGGTAGTCCATAAATTAACGACACCAGAGTCGGCTACTAGGTCAGAAACTTACGTGCAAATAAAGTTAACTACGGCCTACACTCCAACCCTTTGAAGTTAAGGGATGTGGCGTGTTGGAACATGCTCAACCTGATAATGCGATCAAAGGAGCATCTGAACTAAAGTAATATACCAAACTATATCGTATTTATCAAACTGTTTCACTGTTTAATGATAAATAACATATCGTGGAGACCACAGCTCGGGAAGAGGAGCGCTGGCAGACCATCCGTCCGATGGTCCGACGACATAAAGGTATATGCCGGGACAGACCAGGAAGACCAGTGATAGAACAGTGTGGAAGAATATTGGAGAGGCATATGCCCTGCAGTGGGCGAATGTATGCGAATATAATCAGAATGACAAAAAGTTTGAAATAGATAATCTCTTTATGTTTGTCCTACTTAAAACGAGTGAAACCTCTGTGTTTCTCGTATTTAAAAAAATACACAGTTTGAAAAAGCTCCGAAACCACCGACCCATAATCGACCGCTGCTAAATCTTTATCATAAATATGATAATAAAATCATACATCATACAGTCAAAAGTGAATAAAATTTATGCCTTTATAAACTGAAAGCTATTCTACTCAGCGGATTGCAATAAAAAGATAACAATAACGCTGTGATTTATAATGATTGAATGGGTAAATGTTTTCTCATAATTTGCACCGGTAGCATTTAACATACCATAGCTGGGCAATGCGGTCATTGACCTAAAAATTGGCCATTGAGAAACCAGTGACATGGTAAAGATTCGATGCAAAATAGACTCACATTCCATAAAATGGTAGACGCACTCAATCAAAAATCAATCAATCCTTCTAACGAAATTCTTAGTAAATACGTACCTATCTAAAGGGATCTCATGAAGTTCGTTTTAATAAGTAAGTATCTAAGTAGGTAAGTTCATATGAGCTAGTGAGGCTATGGCAATATTCGTTATGATTATTTTAATTGTGGACACCTATTGTAACGAAGAACAAAAATGGCACTGCTGTATTACCTTGCTGTGTGGGGACAACGCCAAAAGTTTTTTGAAAATTGTCAAAATCACATCTTCAATATCAGAATAATCTGATTTTTAGTGGGGAATATGACAATAAACCTGTATTACGCAATATTTTCAATTTTATGGCAGCAGGGAATTCTTATTTATGGAAGAAGGTTCGAGTACTTCGATAGATAGGTTTATGATTTCAATACACCGTTGGTATGACGAAAATAACTGTCGGATGTGATGGTTTTGATCCAGTTATTGGCTCAATTTACGATCAAAATATTCCTTAAAACGTATCCGTCGGAAAATTTCTAACTTTATTGCTTTCGTTTGCACCTGGGCATCACCAGCTGCGCTCAGATAGTATTTATCTTTTCAGCTCATTTAGCTTGGCAAAGTTATTAGGATGAACAAGATGTATTGATAGATATATATCTCATTCTATAGAGTAGGTAATTACTTTATTTTGGCAATGCATTTGTTGTTACAGAAAGTGAACAAAACAAAATAATTATAAGTTTCGATAAAATTAGTATGATGCATTAGTTTAAGAGTAAATAAACCTGTATAAACCATAAAATGTGGAAAGCTAATGTCACGGGGATAGAAATAGCATCGTTAAATTATCGATTTAACTGTCACATAAAGCTCAAGTTAACGGCCATATTTTTATAGATGAGTGATGTGCTTAATAGCTGTAAACCTATACTCGTAGCTTACAAATACTTGTGGAGCTATTTTCATAGACTTCAGTCTTTTAGTAACAATAAGCACCAAGTGTTCTCGTAGAGAGGGTATTATATTTTGTCGGTAGATAATTTGTAGCAATTGATAACGATCATAAACATAATAATTTTACTCGATAACAAGAACAGAAAAGTTATTACATGATAACATGAATGTTGTTGTAATAACTTTATTAAGTAATAAAAAAGCTCGGTTTAATATGGAATGAAATTTCCACAAAACTTGTTTTCAAAGGGGCTGAATGAAAACTCTCATTAGCATCATTTCAGAGACATCATAATTATACTTGAGCCAAAATGTTGTGCAATGCATAACTGGGTTAACAAGATATTGTTGGTTCATACCGAGTACTGTAAGTAGGTCAAGTTTACAAATGCAGTGCATGAGATACATCGTGCGCATTATTGCTGATAAGTATTTGAAAGTCAATGCATCATTTACAAGTGACTGCGTCAGAAAATGTAGATATTTCATACGAAATATCGAATTATATTGTAAAGACTTTGGCTTGGCAGTAAAACTTCCAAGTGAGTAAAATTATCTAAAACATTGAAATACCTGGCACGTTTTATGAGCTTCTGTAAAGAGTCCGTGAAATCTTTCAACTGACAACAGAAATTCTTTAAATTCCACCTAAAGTTCAACAGCATTACCTTCCTCAAAGGTCGTGCCTCAAACACGGTTAATCATGGTCCTAGCATTGAACCTTCTTGATTGATATACAATACCAAACTACAAAAAATGGGTCAAGTACACATGCAATGTTTGGCATTATTATTGTAACACTATTCTTTCAGTGAAAATACACAGCAAGACGTACGTCAAAACAATACAGCTTTCAAGGGTACCTAACAGTATCGTCTGTAATGAATTGTTTATCGTGGTTTATATTTCCAAACATTATAGATAGATTGTTTATAATATGCAAATGGCGAGAGGTGTAGGTACGAAAAGCTCATCACTAAACTTGTTGTGTTGATTCGAAAGTGATTCATCTTTGTTGTTTTCTCAGTCTCATTCGGGTACTAGGTTGAATACTTTGAATAGCCCACGTACCTATACGTTTTGTTCCAAATCAAAACAAATATTTGTATTCTGGTTTTTGTTTAATGTGGGGTATTTTAGGCAAGGGTCCGTGCTGATTTCTTAAAAAAATTCTCATATTAAAATAAAAACTTATTCTTGTAAGAATATTAATGAAAAGCATAAAATTATATTTTCGGTAACGCTATTAAACTTCTTTCACGTCACCGGATAAAAATAATTTAAATCTCATCAAACGTCTTCTGCGTAGCTAGTAATGTCATTGCTAGAAATTATTGCGAAATATAATCTATAACATACTAATATTAAAATAGGGAATTAGAATTTTGTATGTTTGTTGATCGAGAGAGTGAAGATCATAGTGGCAACTTGGGCGATTTGGCGTTGAATGTTTCTAGAAAAGTTTGTTCTAGCATAACTATTGAACCTTTAATCCAATCTGCATGAAACTTGGTCTCTAAGTAGTGCTATAAAAATTGACTGGGAAGCATATGAGCTTAATCCATAAAGGAGTTGTAAAGATATTGGGTTCCCAAGAAGGTAAAAAAATTAAAGTAGTACTTATATTGAATGGGGTATCATATGAAAGGACTTTAGTTATGCATTCCAAAATAGTTTTTTTTTATCTAAGATGCATAGGCTTTGAAACACGATAGACATACCTCTGACTACCCCGTCTAGACACTTCTTAAAGATCTAAGAGAATATCTACCGTGCCTTTCTGATCATTTTTATTTTTTCATTTTGGGTGAAGTCGAGGTGGTTATATAAAGTGGGGTAACATTATTGTACCCAGCTCTCTCAAGAGCTGAGCTACGCATGTGCCGGGATCCAGGTGACCGGGTCACGTGGTCATCCCCGATGAGGGCTTCATTTAAAATTCTTATTGTTTTTAAACTACACTTAGATATACATTCAATTACAAAATAGTACGTAGGTAAAACGAATTTGTTTGAATAAGTAATGAATGATTTTAATACAAATTATGTTCTTTGTTTGCATAGTTTAATTTCTTAGCATTTTCGATTTTTTTTCATTACTGTTATCGTCTTGCATACAATGCGAATTAATTGCAACAGGAAAAAAAAAAACAAAATATAATTAAACTTTAAAGCGTTTAATTATAACTATGAATTACTTATAAATAACTACTCAGTAGTAATAATAGTATAACGAATAATCCGGAAAGCGTAGGCCTTGATAACCACTAACTGTATGATGAAATTAAAAGTCGTTCATCACCATTACAAGCTTACATCATGGCCCTGGAATCTACATAAAACTGTAGGACTCTTACAAACATTTTCTCGGGTTCAATGTCGGAATATATCTGTATCACGGAATATTTAGAGATATGACGTGTATTGGACGGTTTTAATCCCACTGTTATGAAATGGTTACGAAACGTTTGACGTGCAACCGTAGCGCTACGGCGTAGACTGCGTAGACCTCACGTAGAGGCATCTACATCTTCGATCTTTGATGATAGATAATAGAAGTGTAGTTTTCCATCAAAAATATTTTCACAAGAGATAATTTTATGGCTTTATCTATTATTCAGTTTCCATTAAAAAATACGACAAAGCGTGATAAAAACTTTATGAGATCATAATAATTGTAACCAACGAATGTTGTAACTGGCGATTGAATTTGTGTTTATTGTTTCAAGCACACTAACTCTTAAATATTATTGCGGAAGCTGGCAGTGTGGTGCTATCAAATTTAAACGCTCATAAATATCTCAATACCGAAAATTAGACAAAAATATTATTTTTTCGATGGCGTACGTGATTAAAATTAACGTCAAAAAAATAAGCTTTGTTGACCAAGTATGATAGTCTGAAGGTGATCTATAAATCCGTGGGATCAAATTCCAATCGTTTTGGAATTAATTTTTCGTTCCTATATATTTTATAAACACATTGAAATAAACCTTATGAATTAGGTAATTAAAATGTGTTCGCGACAACAATGGCATTGGAAAAATCGGTAACTTTTTAAATAAACTCTAGTTACTAGGCTCTCGGTCAGCGGCTAATCTTATCGTTCATCAACGCCCAAACAAATAAAAGCTCACAGCCCGCGTGCTTTGCGATAAAAAAAGGAATTGTGGAAAAAACACCTATAGGTACATGGTGTAAGGTTCGGATCAGATAAATTCATTCACATTCGAATAAAAATAAAACTGAAATTTGGAAAATACTACCTACTGATCCAAAAACGAGTGTGGTAAGAGGAAGCCTATCGATATCGCGAAGTACGTAACGCGATACTTGACCTCCGATCACTGTCATTGTCAATATTACGTCACCAACGCGACCTTGGCTGCTAGCCTTCTGACAGGAAATTAATACCCTCTTTTCAAACGATTGTTCTGAAGGCCTCGTCCTTTACAGTAGTCTCGAAGGCTTAAGGGACCTTCGGAAAATTGACACTGTAATCATACGTTACAAAGAACAACACAGCTATAAGTAATATTATAGACATCTCGAGGGTGACTCGGTAATTATCGCGTGATAAAAATAATCACATGTATATTAAAAGGTTAACATTAGTCGCTTCTATTTAGCTATCAGAACCTTATAGTGCAAACAACTGAGCACACCCACGCAGGCTCACCCACTGAAATAATAACCGTCTGCATCTGCTATCCACCCACATTATGCTTAGCTAACCTTTGCCATCATTAGAGCCGACAAATGTTTTAATGTTTGTATAAGTTAATGACCACAAAGCCTGGAATACACATGCTACTAAAAAGCACGCTTGTTTGCTACTTTCTAGCTTGTTTGCATCATAAGCTTACCTTTTTTGAATGTGTATACATACGAAAAGAGTATGCTTATGACGTACGACGTACTAATCGTATGTTATTGCTCGAAACTAGCTTGCTTATGTCACATAAGAGTGTGGCTATTGCTACGTAGCATGTGTATTCCAGGCATTACTTTCAAACTTGACATTGAACTCGTAGGACTTTGTGTCGATAGCACTCGATCAGTATCAGTGACATGTGAAAAACAAGTTGTAGTCAAAAATATTCAGTCGCCTACGCAAAAACGAAGAGACTGCTTGCACAGTGAATTGACAAACAGCGCTGAAAGCACTCGACAGGCGCAACGTGTCGTCGCGCTCTACGAAACTGCAATCGATTCCTCGTCATATCGATTGAAATGTTCTCGTTTAATACCATTTTCGAAACTTTTTTTTTAATCATTTACTTATTTCTTTTCGCTGCGTGAAGATAAGAAAAATATTACAAACTTGTGTGAAATAAATCATTTGACAAACTAACTATGAAAACTAATAAAAATGATTACTAGGGCTAGTATACTTTTTGACTCTTCAGAATGGATTTGCTAGAGGAACGAATAACGTTATACGTAGGTACCTGCGTAATTTGCATACACTTCGCCGCCGGGTACCCGGCAACCAGGATGTAGTAAAGGCACTCACGAAACAAACGTCACCTTCTTTCGATTTTTCTTCTCGATTACATAATTCACAAAAAGGAGAGTTTTGCGCATGAGGAAGGCAAGTTGGTTACAAGGAATGTGTCCAGAACGCAGTTGTAACAGCAAAACTAAGTCTTAAACGAATGTTATTAATCCACGGCGCGTTTAGAGGCCTTAATTTTCATAACTTCGCATAAATATATTCAAAAATATTGACATATTTGCAAAGTGGTAGTCGTCACTTGCAATAAATTTTATTTAATATTTATTTTGGCATAAACACGAAAGAAATCCCAAGCGTTAATATTATTTGGCGCCAAACACAAATGAATGATGAGAGACATGTCACCGGCCACCACTGCGTACTGGCCGGTGGTGGACTACCATTTCCATGCCAAGAAGCTTCGCAGCGCGAAATAGAATCACCGGATATTATGCTTCTTGTATTTTACATCATTTAAATTGGTTTGAAGTCAGACGACGCCACAATTCTCTTGAGATTAAACTGCTAAAAACAATAAATGTCATTGCTTGCTTGCTAAAAAAATTATGTCATAAAATATTGCGTAATAGACAGGTAAACATTTCGCTACAACATATTTTGTTGAAGCGGCCGAGCGCTCAACTGAGAAGTTTTATACACGTGGAGCCATCACCGCTGCTCAACAGTTGTTAACAAATGTACTTTTTCAATTTTCGTAACATTGTATGCTACACAAATAAATATTAATAACACCAATATTCAAGTAAAGTACACTTACATTTCTAATTATTCTAGAGAAAATTTTCACAGAACCCAATTCTGGAATAAAATACAGCTCAAGACAACAATGTAGCTTTTAATAAAAGTATATTCCTTTATTATCTTTGATTTCATAACTCTTTCACACAAAGGCAACGTACTTTTTTTTACAGTAAAAGTAATCACTACAAAGAATTTAATGAGTACCTCATTCATTATACCGAAAAATTGTTAATTTCAAATACTTTGCTATACCTCTGTGCATGTAACAGCCACAATATTCTCATTATTCACGTTGTTGTCTAGGGTTATTCAACCATGCAGTGGGCAGACATTGACGCAGAGTTACACGCTATTAATACACAGCAGCGTGCCTCAGCGACTTTTGTCGCATCTCACGGTTATTTTTCATTCACAAACTTTTGAACCGGAATAATATTTCATTCATAAACTGAACCGAGTGGCGTCTCACACGGCATCACGGATCCCAATTATTCAATAAAATCTAAACAACTGACTAACGTATACAATGTACATAGTGCCAAATCGTACAGGCTTCTATTGTTAGATTTATATAGGTGTACTTAGGTGCAGGTACTGCCTCTCTTTATACATATACATGCCTCTCATCAAAACTCTCATGTACTATAGCAATTGAGTACTAAAGTAAATTTCTAAAACATTTTATTAACATGAACGATCAGGGAGTAGAAAATATTTGTCAATGACGCGGACTGACGGACATTCATAAAGCGCGTCACAAGAATGTATTGAATGAACGCTGGCCAGAACATTCCACATACCAAACGACATCTTCAACACATTATTAGAATGATAAACCTAAAATTATATTCATACATAATTATTATTTACATCAGTTTTTACAAGGTCACCTATGATCATAATGATATTATACTACTTGCAGCTTGTTTCCGACCTAAACTTGAAAGTACTTATATCTCGTATAGGTATCTCTTACCTATATTCACATTAACTATAAAAAGTAAAGTGTATCTATACAAGATAACGCAAAAACCTAAAAACCACCGGAGCCATTTACGATACCACAATCCTATCGCTATGTGCGAAACATTTGATGGAAAATTACTGAAATTGCTACCTACTGATTCTTTTTATTGGAAAATATACCTTATATCACATCTCAGACAAATTAAATGATCTCTCCTAAAATGGAACGACATAAAATTACATTTTAAAGCATTTATTATGTACTTACTTACTTACTTACTTACTTACAAAACATCAACAACATCGAGGTTTTTAAATTAAAAAACACTGATTGCAAAAATGAAGTACCTATTCACAGTCCTAAAAAGCTTCGATTTATTATTAGAATAACAATCTGTTAAACTTCCACTTTTTTCTAATATAAATTTGTATTGTTACAGATTATTCAGAATTTCATCCAGAATGAGAGACGAGCGCGCCGGCCCCCCGCGAGTACGTATCGCTGTCATCGGCAGCTCCAGAGTTGGAAAATCAGGTAACTAGCTATTTGGAGCGACAGTATAGATTCGCTGAATTTTCCTTTATCTGTATCAAGGTCTACTTGTTATTTAGGACACAAAACAAACCGCTTCAGATTATCATATCAAGGCCTAAAATTTAGGCAAATCAAACATGTGAACTATATTTCGATCAGGTTTTTGGTTATTCTAACGAATTGTTTTAACCCCGATAACTAATCACGTTTCGGACATCTAAAAAAACGCTTTGACAGTATGTAAACAATACTTCAGACTTTCAAAATCAAGAGCGCGACCTAGATTCTATTACATAAACTGAAGCCAAGCCAACGTCCCGATGACCGACATCCGACATGATGTAATCTCATTTACTACTTAGATTCCGATGTTCAAATCAATCATTACATTTTATTGTTCCTTGATGAATTGATGCTAGATAACACTCAATGAGTCACGGTACCTTATCAAGGTTTCACGCGTTTCAAACAGGGTGGGTGCTTTAATAGAATTAGATTACTATCTCTATCCCGGGGGACTATGACATAATGAATGAATCTCTTAACTCCTACGCTTTTGGTATAAATTGTCTAAACAATGAATTTAGGTTTTCAATTTAAATTCATTTATAATTTCATTGTTTCAGCTCTAATTGTACGCTACCTAACGAGGCGATACATCGGAGAATATCATTCCAATACAGGTCAGTACCTTCATCGATCATTACACTGACGTCATGTCATGACGAGACGCCCTGTTGAAACGGAACTCATCTCCGTATTTGGCGAGACGTAACGCATCATTGCTGATAAGACGTCATTGCACTCCTAATTCTTAGCACTGGCAAGTGGAAGAGCCATCAAAATGTATTTAATGTGGTAGCACATTTGATTGTTTGCCAGAGTCAAGTTCTGTTAGTAATCGGCAATGGGCTTGCGCTACATGTTTCCACCAATCTCGTACATATCGTGTTAACTCCTTGCCTGCCTGGTGGATCACATGATCTAAATTATATATTATTTTCCAGATCTGCTCTACAGACAGACTGTCCCAATAAACGGAACACCAGTGGAACTAGAAGTGATAGACGTCTCTGGTTCAAATTCAGACAAGTTTCCAGCTGAACAGGTATTTATTCTGAAAGATATTTGATTTGAAATTATGTCTGACTTTTTGTTTGATATACATTTACATTTTCTGTTTGATTTGCATGTCCCACTTCTGTGAATCGTGAAGCGAAATGTGTTACACGTTTCTTTTCCTACATCGAATGTTGAAGTTTTTATTCTTAATCTCTTGTAAAATACTACAAAGCAATCGTCGGTTGAATAATTTTGAAAACGAATCATTGGAAATTCAGATTTTATGAGGTCATGTATATTATATGGCAGTAAAAGTAAACAGCGCATTAGGTACTAGTTCAAATGGACAAAATAAAAATTAACAAACTGACCTGTGCAAGTTAGGTTATCACAGTATTTGCTATCAAAACAAGGACACCTTTTTGAAAGACCTAACATTTGCTCTACCAAAAGTATACGAAGTAGGTACGAATTTGTTGCGACAAAACATTTTCTCCGACAAACATAAAGAATTCATCACGTCTCATTCATGCTGAACATTTTGAAATTCAACGTTGTTTTTGTTTCAAAGGGAACTAAAACATCGTGGTATTATAGTACTAATCCCGGTGTACGCAACAAAAGCCGTTTCACTGAAGCTTATTTAATGCCATTAGATTAAAGTATTTTGAAAAAACAGCTATGGTAGGGAAGGGATTTTGTTTAGCTGATACTGCTTACCACGTACTTTTGCTAGATCTAGATCTATGTATTTTAACTGATTTCTCTACCAACTGCGCAACAGATATTGGTAGCATAGGTAGTTCACGTTGTGGGTTTGGGCCTTTTCCATTGCTGAGTTTTCTTCACCTTCACATTTAGAAGCATAAACATTACTCGACCTTGGTTTCCTAAACAAGTTTACTAATCATAGGGGAGATAAGGGATGTCTTACTTCTGTTACCAATATTTTTTAAGGTGAATTTAAAATTGCATTCCTCACTTTAAGACTGATTTTTTTTTAAAGAATGAATTCTAATTTTTATCGCTTGTTTTTGAAGCGTTTTTTATTTTATTTATAATTTAAATCACATAAGCACTGACCTTACAGATCCTACTAATCTATCTATATTTATTACTTGTAAACTGAACCTTCTCTTAAATGTTTACCTTCTCTGTTGTTAAATTTACCTAATCTAAAAGTTATTAAACTTACGCAATATAAGTGCCTAAGTGCAAAAACAGCTTAAGTGTAACTTATAATAAGCTCTGATACAATGTTTACGAAAACCGTTAAAAAATTACAAAAGGCTTCGTATTTTTTTCTATGGAAGCTGGCATATCCGCCCGCCCCGCCGCCATTTCGATTTTTTTTAATGTTTCCGCGCACGATGATAGTGGTATAATATGGATAGAGAATAGAGGAATACATAAACAAACAAAAAATGTCAAGTAATATGGCACCCTAAAGTGTCATGTTCCCGAGATAAGCGCATTTCAGACTACGCTATAATATAAAGCATATAAGCACAACAATATCGCGCACCATACATTTTTATAGCAAGCCCATAACATATCGTACAGTAAGGTCTGAAGCGCATTTCAGACTACGCTGTAATATATAGCACATAGCATATAGTTCATAGCACAACAATATCGCGCACCATACATTTTTAGAGCAAGCCAATAATATATCGTACAGTACAGTGTGAACGTGTCCATAATAAATGTATGGTGCGCGATATTGTTGTGCTATGAACTATAAGCTATATGCTATCATTAATATAGCGTAGTCTGAAATGCGCTTTAGAGAACAATGACAATCATTAAAAATGCAGTACACTGTACACATTTCACACACATTTTCCAAGCAATCAATGGCAGCAATTAGAAGACCGCGATCGCTATTTATAGTATTTTATGATTTAAAATAAGAAGCAAATCGTCTAAATATTTGAACTGCAGTAAAACTAAAACTTCCGCAAACAAACAGCTGCATCGGGCTTTACGTTCTCAAAGTGGGTTAATCGTCACAATATTGTTGACTTGCTGTCAACAATATTGTGTGTGTGTGTGTGTGTCTGGTATACAATAGTCGAAACGAACCGCTGACCCGTACTGATGCATCTGACTCACATTGTTTACTGATAAATGTATACAGACACTATACGCAAAACTCTTGTACACCTTTTCAAGCGGAATATTTGGTAAGCCGTCATTATGCATAGAACCAGACCAACTTCCTAATTTTAAAAGTAAACATCAGCTAAAACGATCCAGTGACCCGTACCGCTGACTCATGACCACTGCCTATCAACACCTACGTGAATTTTAGTTTATCCCTAAACTTGATAATGAATTGGCGATTCAATAGGTAGTTATTTAAGTTTGTTACTTGGGCAACAATAATTTTAGAGATTTACAAAGTATACGTGTGTACTTATAGATTTTTAACGTTTTTATTAAGTCACTTTCCTCTTTGTCTGTCTGTCTGTCGTTCCGGGTGAAATCTTGCAAATATTTCGAGAACTTCCCGATTAGCTACCCGACTGAAACTTTCAGGGTAGCTCACAACTTGGTGACAATGCATTTATAGTTTTTATATTTTTTTTTAATCTACATTATCTTGCTTGTTTCAGTCAAATCTTGATTTATTCTTGTCAAGCATCAGATCACTGTGCGATTTCAGTTTGAAACTAAACCAAGAACATAAAAATGTGTATAAATTCCTGTGTTTAGGTGGTGGGCGAACAGTGAATGAGAACGCCATGCCAATCCTGTTTATTTATACGACAGTCTTACAATAGTTTAGATCAGCCGAAATAATCAATCAAGTTACGTACATTAAATGTATTCCAATGCGTAGGTTTGTAAGATTTGACGAAGAATAAAATATAGGATCTCCTTTTTCCAATATACTTAAGTATTTTAACAGAGCAGATTGTTGACTACCTACATAATTATTTACCTATTGGTTAATTTTAAGGTTGTGTGCTATCAATCCTATCCTACTAATTTTATAAAAGCGAAAGTCCGTGTGTGTGTGTGAATGTTTGTTACCACGTATCCCTATACTTAACTTCTACGCTGATTTTGATGAAATTTGGAATGTAGATAGTTTAGGTTCTGGAATAATGAAAAATGTATGGATCCCATGGGACAAATAGTAGTACAAGCGGGCGAAGCCGCGGTCGTTCACTAGTAATTATATAGCTAATGGGTTGTGTGCTTAGACTCTAAGCACACAACCCAAGGTACGCAGTTTGAATGAAAAATCTACGCAGTTCCAAATACTTACTTAATATTGGAACATACTTTCCTAACCTAATCTTTGTTTACGTTTTTACTTTCAATGCGGTATTTATCAACAAAAACAACGAACGAAGCCACGTCTTTTTTTGGTAGGTGAGTCGATCAACTATTTTACCCACACTTTGCTGTCCCCGACCATTTTTTATTAAAATACGCTAAATGGTTATTATACACACATAACGAACATAACAATGGTATCTAAGCTCATTAGGCACAATGGGAAACTTGATTACGTTCTCGAAAATCTTTAATTTCCATGAAATTTTATGGTAACTCAGTAGACAAAAAGTCCGCTCCATACAAAATATTGCTGTCCGAAGACCACATTCGACATGTAAACTTTAATTTAAATGTACTTACGCTTATTGGTTTTGGTTAATTCTTTTATTAGAACAAGTTAGTATGTTATAGTTTATCGTGAACTTAACAAAATAGAAATAGGCTAATTAACTTTTCCAAAAAAAAATCTCAAAAATCTGTCCCTCACTAAAATCCCCTTACTTGTGTATGCTGAGTTACCCTCCTAAATTTGACCCGGAGACACAGAGAAGGCCATGTTTGCCGTAGATAGCTTCATTTGTGTTTTCCTTTGGTCGTGTGGCGTGGTGGTGTCCTTTGATAGCACCGTCGAGCCGCCAGTCCGCGAAGTCCATAATATTTCAAAATATAATATGAAAATTTTTTTTTTTCAAAAAAATATGGTCCGAACCTGTCTAAAGTGTGGGTAAAATAGTTGATCGACCCAGGTACCTATTCATAATGAAACCTTACTTCCGTGAAAAAAATTCATTGCCCGCGGTTTGTTAACCAATCATTTTGATTGTTTACATTCGGTTATGTTGAACTTGTGGGAGGAAATCGGTTAATCTCTTTATTTAATTTCCGCCATCAACGACCGTAACGTAGAGGGAATAAGAGTTTCACTCCCACGCGGCGTCGAAACATACACTGTACAAATCGATGGCAATCTCCTGAAGCGACGACATAATTTGATAATGCTTTCCCACAAATTATGACGCCACGCCATAGAGTTAGCTTTACAGTTCAACAAATATATTTTAGCACATTTGGTTCATGTTGAAACAAATGTAAAGCTTATTTACATTTAAAAGTCGAAAAGTAGAGTGACACAGGTTTCTTAGATCGTACAGAGCTCGAGAAACGCGCCGGCTGCGAATCGACGCGGTGCTAATTTTAAGCAAGAATGTTGGCTCAAACGTCGTTATTAATCGCGTACATTCTTCTCCGTCTAGTCTTTTTAGAAGAGTTTTGAAAGATTACATATTATTGTTTAAGATATATTTTCCATGATATGCTCAGTGCGCTAGGTATCTGGTATTTTTTAAACAAATAACCTAAATGACTGATGTACATTTTGCATACATTGAACAGCCATTATTTATGTCTATAATGTTCAACTACTTGATAAAATGTACACGAAAACTCCATTTGCAGTATTCATAACCAAATTTTGTTATCTGTAAAAAATATAACTTACAAAAGCTTCTGTTTGTTCCAGATCCAATGGGCAGACGCATGCTTATTAGTATACGCAGTGACGGATCGCAACAGCTTCGAATACGCCACTGAAGTATTGAGTCTTCTGAAACGCGCGCCCACAGGCGGCAGTCCAGCACATGGCCACGCGGGAACATCAGCTCCTATGCCCCTCGCACTTCTGGGAAATAAAACAGACCTGGACCATCTGCGACAGGTCAGTTCTTATTACACTTCTTGTTAGAAAAAGCCACGTTTCAATACAATCGGATTTCTAGGTCAATTCACCCCAAAATATAACCGAGGGTATTTTCTCAGGGTAGAGCAATAACGGCCCACTCGGAGAATAAGAAATAAAAATCACGTAGGTGGAATCCGCAATGTTAAAGTGGGTCATCACACTAAAGTATCTATTTCGCATATTAATTTGAGGACATTTCTTCTAATTTTATAATGGAGACAGCCGTATCAACTTTCTCCCACCTAATTATTTTGCTAGAAATGATTTCCAAGGATTTTTTTTTATTACAAAGGCAAAAGAAAATAATTTATTTGATTCGAAATAATCTGGGGGTTTCCACCCTGAAGCACTTTTGTTATTACGACCTCAAAATTGGATTGGTTGCGGAAAACGATCTTTTATTTCATGCTCTAGCTATCGAAAAAAACAATTATTGTTTTGTCTTTAAAATAAATTGAAAAACTTGGAAATGAAACCATAGAGTTATTGAGTGAGCACTTATTAAGTTCCAAGGCTATGAACTAACTTTTTTACATTAGCAAGTAAAATGTAGGTATAGTGTTGAACTTGACCAAAGTTGTTTTCCGAGTTTCGTTATTCTGGTTATAACATCAATCATTTCTGTACCTAACTGCATTACGCAGGAACTAATGTTGCATAACCCAGTATGTTACATATTGATGATTGACCGCCCTTCAAATAGTTTACTGGTTTTGATATTGATTTATGAGATCCCCAGTGCGGGAATGTGTAGCGAGTGATAAATTACAATAGCAAAAGTTGTGAATAGATTTCGCACAATCGTTGGAAATGTCTGAAGTTTCGACGTTGCGACGTCGACGCATTTTGTCTAAAGAAAGGCTCTCAGCGGGCAGACAGTCCTTGTCTCTATGCTGTGGGTATTGTGCTCCATGGCATTGAATGTAGAAACTTTATACCTACCTATGAATTTTTTCTTTCGTCTGAGTTTATGGAAAAGCCGGGATACTACCTATGTTGATTATAGCAGCAAAATACGCTTGAATTACAGTCTAGACCAGTGTTCCGCAAAGGGTCTGCCGCGGCACAGTGGCGTACCGTGGTCATTAGTTGGTGTGCCTCGGAAAAATAAGGTTACCTATCTCAGTTAAGCTACTCCAAATTCGGACCGCATATGCTCAACTAAATAAGCTCATGTTTCGCATAAAAAATTGATTTTTCATTTATGGTTTACCAAGATTTTCCGATTTCCTAGATGTACCTTGAACACAAAAAGTTTGCGGAACACTGGTCTAGACTACACTATCGAACTGTATTTGAAGCCGATAACCAGGGAACAATTTACATAGGTACATAAACAACTCTTTTGAGATTAAATGTTCAACGACCTCAATACAATTCCATATTTCAAGGGTAAACTCATATCCAGGTTTAGTTTAATTACCCCTGACCCTGTGACCTGACGAACCGCACCGACATAACACCATTCTTAATTAATACAAATCCAGATACCCCCACAACACATTTCATATTTCAAAATGTATCCAATGTTACTTTAATTTTATAAATAGGCCCTTAGTTACTCTAATTTTGTAAATAGGCATCGTTCCCATAGTAGACTATGTTTTAATACGTTCTTTTTCCTTGGACCTACAATAACACTACACTGTTCAAGCTGTCTTTTCAATTTTACAAATGTTTTGACAGGAGATCGCTCTTCTATACTTTGAGACAATTCTTCTAAATTGCAAAACAAAAATTATACTGTAATAACAATTGAACATGGTTGAATTGTTATTATCTTGATCCTATAGGATCGGAGTATAAAATAAATACAAGAAAATTTTAATATTTACATAACTCAAGCTTATTTTATTTTCTATCTTTCCAGGTGACAACAAAGGAAGGTCAGACAGTGAGTGCTGCACATGGAGCCTCTTTCAGTGAGGCGAGTGTAGCCGACAACTCCGGCGACCTTTACCGGGCTGTGGACAAACTACTCGCCGAGGTCCGAACACCACAACGCACGCGCAAATTCTCTGTTACAAAGATGCTGGGCTCCCTAATAGGTAAGTTTATCATTTCGATTTTTATATTAAAATCTATTTATGTAAGGTTTAATTATGTAAAAAAAGTAATAATTTGGATGGGTGATTGCTAGTGTCAGCTGAGCGCTCCTGTGCTTTGGACGGCACGATAAATTGTCGGTCTAGGCTTATAAGTCGTTAAGCCATGACGGAGGCCTTGAGGCGGTATAAAAACACTGTCATCAGAGTTGGCCATTCATACGAACTTACTTAAAAGACAATTTATGTTTCTAGCGTGGTCTAAGCCGTTTCTTTGTCTCCAGGTGGTACAAGCAACAACCAGACCAACCGCAGCGGGTCAGTGGTGGCGTGCCCCCGCGTCCCCGCGCCGTCGCGACCCCCCCTCGCGGCTGCCGCGCCCTGACCGGCGGCCGCGCCTGCGCACCGCGCGCGCTGATGCCTCGCAGGAGCCGCCTGGCTCGTCTGCCTGCCTGTACCCACCCGCTACAACCCACAACTATCCACCATCACTTGATAGCGAATAAGGTTTATTGTCAAAATCGTTGAAGACACAACCTATCGCTTGTGTGAGATATGGCAGCCAAAACAACTGCAATAAGTTTTAACCGATGACGTCGGCATTTTTAAAATCTTAGCTGTCTTTTGTGCGTCGTATACATACGATTGAGAAAAAAAGATGCATTGAAAACGTTGCGCTGCGCGAGAAATGACAAATTGACTCAAATCTCTAGTTACGTTTAGATAGTTGTTCGTGCACTGTTGTCTCTCAAAATCACTTTTTATGAATTTAAGGGCACACACGATTTTTTTAGCATCGGCGATCAGCGAGAGTAAAAAGCTCGATGCTGCGTTCGATTGTTAATCCACATTTATAATCAAACTCCAATTGCGGTGATTAAATCGCTTTTTAGACTCAACGCAGCGACAAAACGTTATCGCATCGATTCAATATTGCAGACGAATGCAAAATGTGATACAGCCGCTAACGCGTGACTATGATGACGCGATTGAATGCAGTAAGTCACCTCTAAACGCGTTACAGGCGGACAACGCTGCAGTCGGAAAATCACCAATGCTGAAAGTATTGTGTGTGGTTAATCCCTAGACATTTTTTAAACCTCTTCCTATTACTACATAGTATTGTTGATATCTTTGTCATTTTCAACGTCCATTTGTAGTTCTAACCGGTGTCTTAAATAAAAATATAAATTTAAAAAATAGTTGAGTGTGAATACGTTTCCAAGATTAGATTTTCAAAGTTATTATCAGATAGGAAATTGTGTTTTAGGTACTTGATATTATTAGTGAATTTAAAATGTTAATGGTGGTGACTGTGAGTAGCGGGTGAGATTACGTTTAAAAGAAAAGTGATAATGGACTCTAACCAAAGAGAAGACTAGTCATAATGTAAGTTAGTTTAATCTATTGTGAATTCAGAGCAAATGCTTTGGCACGTGATGTACCGCCATATTCTAGAATCTTACTCACATTTCAAGAAAATGTAAAGTAAGGTTCAATTCTACGGCTGCAATATAAAATTGTCACAACTTACTCAAAATTGTGCCAATATTTATGAAATATTCGATATTTCAGAATTTTATGAAAAATACTCAATAATCTTTTGTATGTTGTAAATTCTTAAACTTCCTCATGAATCATGCAGCTAGTAAAATATAAATAAATGTTAACCAACGCACATGCAACATTGTAGTTCGCTTTGAAATTGTAGTTTCGACCAGTGTTCAAGTTTGTTGGAGGGCGGGAGAACTAGAAATTGAAAAGCGCATTATGGCCTAACTTTGTACTCATCTTTTGATGAATTTTCTAACTATTTCTACTTTTACACAGTTTATTCATGTTAGCCTCGTGTGGGCGATTGTAGCTTTCATATTTTTAGGCAAAATCATAGCTTATAAAGGAAAGCTCTTAAACTGTTGAATTATCTAAAAGCTTATAAATATTGTTTAAACAAACTTTAAAGTTTAATTAACAGTACTTAGTGAAATTGTATAAATTCTATAGAAGTTGATCTTTTATTATTACAGTATGATAACCAATTAAACATTATCACATTTTAGTCATTTCTAGTCATACATAGGTTATGGGGATGATAAAAGACAAGTCATTTTGAAAGATGGATTAATTTCGAGAAGCCGTATTAAATAGATGGAAATAAAAAATATTCGAAGCATAAATAAATTTATAAATAAATTCCATAGTTGTAATTGGTGTGCTTTGTGAATTAGTCATGCTTATAGCCAGTAGAGAATCGATATGAGCTTACAAGGATAGTAAATCTTCTGGCCTTGATATTTCAATTAAAAAAAGTTAAACTCTCCTGAGTATAAGCATGAATCTATGGAACTACATGAAGAGTTGTAAATAATGTAAATTGTTATGGAGACTACTGAAAAGTCGGAACTGATTGAGAATAAGTGTAAATAGTTTTTAATCGGTTAGCTTTAATTGAAATACACGTTTCATTACATGAATATCTCTTCTTATTTAAATACCTTCTAGCTTAACTGAAACAATAAATATTATATAGATAAGGTACATAAAAAAAAATGTCCTTCTGTTTAGAAACTTTCTAGCTCAATTAAAATAGTAAAGAAAACTTAAAATAGATTATTGCGAATTTATCGACCATCTTTTGAATCCTCTCGTGACTACGGCGACTGTAATGTCGCCGAAATGTCGAGGTAAATAAAGTGATTTAATTGAAAAATATGTTTAAGAATACCTAGACATTTTAGACAAAATAAATACCTACAACTGCTCAACATATTTAAAAGACAATGACCTAGTTGATTCTGGCGCCTAGCATTCAACAAAAAACTAGTAGGTAGTGATATAGTTAGATAGATAGATTAACACCTTATTGTACACCACATGAACATTAAAACAAATTACAGACACACAGAAAATAGGGAGCGAAGTACAATGGGCGCTCTTATCGCTATGAGCGATTTCTTCCAGACAACCTTATGATGAATTGGATTTACAGGATATATTGCATGTGATAGTAATAGTTTACCACAATGATTATTCAATGGACGTAAAACGCACACAAAATTGCTGCGCGTATAGAAAAAACAGTAGGTAAACTATAACAGATTCTCACTAAAACATTCTTGGCAACAGCCTGGGGAAATCCCCTTATCTCACAAAGCATTACTAAAGATAATTGGTCCAAATATAAATGTACAATGATGGACACCGATGTTTTTATCTATCAGATACATTTGGGATAACCCATTTCAAAGCACCAAATAACTGTTCTTACAATAAATATGAGATTGATTTATCAATTTGCTTTGAGCTGTTCAGCTATAAATAATTATAAAGGCGGTTTATAAACGCGTTTTTCACGTTCACTTGCCAGTTTATGAATGGTAGGTAGGTAAGTTCAGATAATAATGTTTAAGTATTTCGTATGCAAACAATACTTTTTAAGTCAGGTTATGTTTCTGTTAAGTTGTATAGATATTTTTGCATAGAATAGCAGGGAAAAAAATATATGATTTAAGATGAAATAAAGAGTACGTAAGTACCTACTAATATCGATAGCGCGGTGAGAATGTACACGAAACTTTATAATGGTAAACACATGAGTCAACGAACTATGTTCCATTTAAACGACCGATGACCAAATAAATTTAATAAACATAATTATCTCGTTTGAAATGGCATACTTAGCATATTTTTTTGACCGATTTTCCTTACGAAAATTAATGCGTGCATTATTTTTTCTAGAATCGTTTGCGCAATAGTTTGGGAATTTATTTTGTCTCAGCGTTGGTATTCAACCTAATTACTAGTCGATATTTATGATGGAATATTTGTCGCCGGCCGGTCCTTCCGCTGAAATAAATCAGATTCGAGAACAATGAGCGAAACGAGAGGGGTGCGCACCCCATCTGCGTGATTCAATCGATCCGTGGACCAGTCGACGCTGCACTGTCATCTCGGCCGCAACTGAGACAGACGCGTTTTATTTTTATTTAAATGTTATAGTTTTTTATCAACATGGAAAGTCGGAGGACGTGGGAAGGTGTGCCGGTGGAGTCTGTGTCTCCTCCGCAGTCCGTGCCAGGGAGAAGGACGCCCCTGGGAGCTGTGGGGCTGGGAGGGTTCTACATGCAAGGAGGACAGCCTCCGCCGCCACAGCACTGCTATCCCACTGATGAGAACCAGCCGGAACCCGGCACCAGTTATGGGCAAAGGTCGGTACAGACTTCTCTTACATTCGTCGAAAAAACCAGAGCTGAATATGTCGATTATCAACACCCATTTTCAAAGGTTTTTAAGTAAGAATGAGTAATCAAAGAGCTAGGTAAGGCATATAGGAAATCATAGTATCGATTTCATTATATACAGATGTAAAAAAATCGTTTATAACAGAGATTTAGCAAGATTTAGGTTAAACAACAATGACGTAGGCCAATCGTTACCGGCAACATATTGTTTTGAAATGGGACGCATGCGCTCTCCGTCGGCTTGAAGTAGCTAGTACTATGATAATTTCGTTACACATTAAAATGGCTGATAGTAAAACTCATTTAAGAAGCGCTCTACAATCTACAAATAATTGGCCAAGCGATGATTATGAAAAAAAATGTTGATACTTTACGACTACAATCAGTTACTTACATCTCTTACACCTGTGTATGATGGAAAAAGCCAAGAATCTATTATACACTAGTCGCAGGACTATATATGCGATCATCGACAATGCCACCCAAAAGAAGCTGGATTCACATTATGTAGGCAAATCTGTTTACCAACATACATTTCAGTGACATACGCAAGTAACCTGCATTTATCCCACATGTTCAATTGTTCACCCTATGGTAGGGGTAACAAACAAATGCATTTCAAAATCAGTGCACATCTGTGCACAATAGAATGCACCCTAAAACATGAACTGCCCAGTTTGACCAAGTCTTGCTAAATACTTGAAATAAACATTTGAAATAGGTATGTATGTCTGCACTGAAAAGTAAATGTACACAAAAAAATATGACAATGCATTTATTGAGTACCTACTAAGTGTAGGTAGGTACTAACTCATCTAGATAATATCAACATGAACAATGCAGTTTTCCGTGAGAGCAAAATTTTAAAAAAAATCTATAAGTAGGTATTTATTTAGGTAGGTACCTACTTAGTAGTTTTTTCGTATGCCTACCTCCAACAACCAAACTTACCAAGTTAGCGTCTTGTAGAAGTGTGAAAATTCACCAAAACCAAATGTTCTTTAATTTATCACCAGTGAATTTAAAAAAACTACACCATTCCTAATTTAATTTCTAGTTCAAAACAAATAAGTCGACCTACTAAGGATAATTTTATTGATGACAGTGCAATACAACGATTATTAGAAATAGCACCCTAAGATAACGCAATAAAATCTAATGTGACGCACAGTGCTCTCTTTATACAACCCCATTATTACGAACCGCATTGTTTTGTTTGAAAATGTACCACTTGTTCCGCTGAACAATACCGCTCACCCTTGTCCATTCTCAGTTACGTAAATCGATTTAGCATTAAATAATAATTTCGCAGAACTTATGGATTGGAAGTTTAGACATACTTATTTAGAGAGCTTATCTAAAGCACAGAGTATTCTGTCTAACTAAAGCATACTTGACCGTTTTTTAGTAAATTGGAAAAAAAAGAATTTAAACGCGATTCTTGTGACAAAGTTTATAATTCTTTATAATAAGTAGGTACATAATTATATAATTTATGATATTCGTTTCAGGCCCCTCAATGACAAATCAAAGCAGAAAATGCGACAAGGGAAAACTGTACGACTGAATATAAATGCGAGGGAACGTCGAAGAATGCACGATTTGGTAAGAAAATATTAACTCAATTAATTTAAAAGCGTTTGCTTAAAGATATTTTAAGAAGACAGCTTTTGTAAAAACTTATTAAAGCGTAGTATTGACTGATATTTTATACTTTCATGCCTGTAGCACACCTCCGCTGCGAAACTCAAAGGGCGAAACCGCAATAGTTTCGCTGTGAGTTGTGAGTTCTTTGGCGGCGAAACAGTAGCGAAATTCCCTGCTCTAACGTACGAAACTGACTATGATGTTGTCTCTTTCTAACATGATTTCGCTCATTTGCTCAGGCGCCTACTACATCTCCGCCCGTTGGCTGTAGTACTGTTGCCCAGCGAAACTCGCTCTGCGGTTTCGCAGTTGTTGTTTCGCAGCGGAGGTGTGCTACAGGCATCACTATTCGCGAGAGCGCGCATGAGTTTATTCGTGAGCCGAAGTGTATGCAGACAGATCGAAAAAAGGAATACTTATTATATAAGTAAGTATAAATTGATAGGCGTGTCTAACAAAGACAAACAATCAGTACCATCAGCTTTTGATTTCGCATTCTAACACCATTAGCTGCAACAGTGTAAATGTTGATGTAATCCAGAGATTAATGGATGAAACCATTAAATAACGTAAGCACTTCAGAGATAAACAGTGCTCCATCAATTATGCAATTGATTTTTTTGCTTCTTCCCGCTTTTAAATCCGTTGAAGATTAAACTTTAATGTAGTTGTAAGGTCAATGAACACAGTTAGCAAATTGCTTGAATTTAGTAGAGCTTTGACCAAATTTTGAATAAATACTAATGTATATTTTTACATCTATCACCTAGTCTATTGTCACTATACTCGTACAAACCTACATAAAATATTTAATGTGTTTTTTTGGATACATAGTAAAATATCAAATGCTTTACCTTTTATAGAACGATGCGTTGGACGAGCTCCGAGGAGTGATTCCATACGCCCACTCGCCATCCGTCCGAAAGCTGTCCAAGATAGCTACTTTGCTCCTGGCTAAGAACTACATCATGATGCAGGCTAGCGCTCTTGAAGAACTGAGAAGGTAAAACATTATAATATTATTCTACTGATTATGAAGGTTGGTCTTTGTAAACTTGGAATTAGAAATTCTTAACACAACTATAGGCTCGTATTCAGTCCTTAATACTCAGTATCTCAATTGTAAGGAATTCAGTGCAGCGCCTCTAGCGGTAACTTGACTGAACTAAGTTTAGTCCATACAATTGTCCATACTTTACTATAGTCACGGATATAATAGTAAACTCGCGATACACCAGTGCTTGCCATATGATTCATGTTTGTGTCGGACTCTGAATACTTTAAATACATCCATTATTTTAAATAAGTAATTTTTTAATCCAGTAAGAAAGCAATTCCATCCAGAAGCTATGGGGAAAAGTTTATAATAACAAAAAGAGTTTCTTTTTATCACAATTTTAAAATATTCCAGGTTAGTTGCGTACCTCCAAGGAACAATGACAGCGGCAGGTATCGTGCCACCTCCAGGCTTCGACATCACCTGCCTGCCAGCCGCAGCCAAACTCCTTCAGCCGCCGAACTTCGACCTGGGCCCACCAGCACCACCTGACCCACCTTCTTGAGACATGCCCATTAAGGCAGAACCTTTGAACCGCGAGTCAAATGGTTACTATTCTTTTGTGCAAGATTGACGATGTTAATTTGAGGCGGATGTTGTGTTTAACGAAACTATTAGGGAGTGAGCACACGTCGTTTTCTGCAGCGCGTTTTTGAGCCGCGCGTTCGCATCACGTTTGTATCGATACAAACGCGCTGCAAAAAACGCAGTGTGCCCAGTCCCTTAGGTATGTTCGAATGAGTTTCTGTACTGAGGATGCAGATAGTTAAATGATTCACAGTACAAAAAAATTAAAACTAATTTCCTGCGCAGTGTGGCAAGTACAAAACAATACTTTTCCTTGCGTCAAGTCAGCTCTATCTAAGTTTTTTGAATATTACATTGTCACTATGTACCAGTTGCCACATTAGTCCTCTGTATAATTCCAGCATTGACTCTGTAATTTTCCATTTGTAAATCTTGCATTATAACACGCGGTTGATAATCTAGTCCCGTCAGCAAAGTCTGATATTTAGGTATGGTAAAAGTCAAAGTTAATTTAATACTATGTGCTTAGACTAAGGTAACTAAGTTATTTAGAATTATTACGAGTAGTTACATAAAGTGCTCATATTAATTTTAGTAATTTTCTTATAGTAGACACAATTACGTCCGATTCCTCACAGTAGTCCAATGAATAAATATTATTAGGTGTTGTAGAGATAATTAATTACTAAGGCGATATATGTTTACCTATTAGGTACTCGTATTATACTGCCGTGTCTTTCAATTGATAAATTTCGAAAAGTTACGTACGCATTAACACCAGCTCTAACAGTGAAGGAAAACATTGCGAGGAAACGCGCGGCTTAATAGACTTAAAACACCATGGACATGGTCGTGCTTACCATGTGCTTGCTGTGGATAAAGCCAATTAATCCAAAAGAAAGATAGAGAATGAACAAGCCTTCTTCATCTCGACAATGTAGGTACCGGGCACTATTACAATGTCAAATGTGCATGTAAATCCCCAAGATGTTGTATATGGGAGTGGGCATACTTCGTTTTAAAGCGCGTTTATGCCGCGTACGAAAAACGGCGTGTGATCCACTCTCTCACAGCCGTGAATCGCGGTATAAAAAAGTCACAAAAACTCCGTTTCGACTGTTTGGTCTACCAATGGATCACCAACGCGAGTTGGCAAGCTTTCCAAGCCAAGAATTTATAACGTCACGTCAGTGGCAGCTCGTCGACTCGCTAATGGATCACTCCCTAAAAGAACGCAGATGAGTTTCGTCTACAACTATGATACATTGATAATCGAAAAGTAATAATCAAACATTTAAACTTGGATAAGCTAAATCATAATCAATGAAAGAATCCTTTGTTATATCTCAAATTACTAATTTATTGTGATAATTATAGGCATTAATGAACTAGTCGTAAGCAACATTCATTAAGGGACCTATCAGACAGAGAGCGGTCACGTGGTCAAGCGTTCAAGCGGTCAGTTTTGTGGTCTTTGTATTCTATTACGTTACATAGGGACCTATCAGACAGAGAGCGGTCACGCGGTCAAGCGTTCTGCGTGCAATTGCTCACGAACCCCGTAGTTCTACTTGACCGCCGCGGTCAGAATGCCTCCCGTGTGCCCCAAGAACACAAAACTGACCGCTTGAACGCTTGACCGCGTGACCGCTCTGTCTGATAGGTCCCTTAGTTTTACCGGGTTAGTGTTAAATAAAAATGTGGTCTTTAATAATATGGATTACCTAAGTGAGTTTTGTTATAGGTACGGTACCTATTGTGGAAATATTTTATGCTCAAGTGGCTAGCCAAACAAAGTAAGACTTTTCAATCATTTGTTCGAATTAACGTTTTTTTGTCTTCGATTAATTTGTGTATTATTATTTTTCTACTTTATCTGCGCTCACTAACATTTTCAAATATTAAAAAATATGATAGGTACAAGTAGGTAATTAATTTGTGACAATTTAGTATTAAGATAAGAAACTGTAAATATAGCAAACATTTGTGAAGATCACGCTGCCAAATCGTATAAATACAAACTGTTGTAATAGGTAATAAGTAACGTAAGTTGTAATCTTGTTTGTAGATTCTTGTTTGTATTCTCTAGTCAACTAGTAGGTATATAAGGAATAAAGTTTTACTAAATTTGATAACTCTTGGTAGTTACAGACATACAATTTAGAAGCACACGCTATGTTAATTCAGAGTATAAGCTATGTCCATTCCAAACTTCACACAAATCTGCTCAGCCGTTTCGGCGTGAATAAGTAACGAACATGCATCTGATAGGGCCTCCAGACTCTCGAGAGAAGGCTCGGCGAGAAGTCTCGCCCGAGACTTCGCGAAGAACAAACAAGCTATCCACACTCTCAATTGTTCTCAGTCGTGATCTGTTGCTTATCCGGTATGGACGTCGATTTTGAAACTGCACCCGGTTTGGCTCTGTGTGCCATTGCATACTGTAACTTTGTGAATGTTGTAGGGTGCAGCGGGGTAATTACGAGACATCCGAAATTTCGGGTAAAAATAAGACATATCCAAAAAACCTCAATATAGCATCTTTTATTAACCTTTGTTCAGTTTAAAATGAACCTTATCCTGTAATAAATAAGTTGTGTTTTTTTGGAAATCTATACTAATAGTGTTCAAGAATTATTGAACAAAATATCTAGGATCACAAAATTTGGCGCAAAAATTTTACGTCAGCGTTGACAAACTTTGTTTATTGTCGCACGCCTATAACTCGCACGCAGACGGCTTCCCGTTCCGCAATGCTGCATGGATTGTTCTTGCGCTGGCGATTCACCATTTTCGTCTATCTTTTGCTAGGGCACAGTGTGAACGTATTCTTTTTTCGGAAAAAAATGAGACACGTTTTCGGGAAAATATAAGACAGCTATCGTGAAAAAATAAGACAAGATCTCTAGGGAGGATTATTTCAGAAAAATGCAAAGAAGTGTTTTAAAGCTAAAATTTAAGGATCTGAGGACAGCGACAACTTAACAGTGATTTAATAAACGAATAAAAAATATTTTATTCGCTACTAATATAATTTATTCGATCCAAAAAACCGAAATTGTGCCGAAATTGTCATAAAACTGCCAAATCCAAAGCCAAAAATTAAAAGAGGTGCACATAAATTTGATTTTGACTTAAAAAATATCGTATTAAGAGGCCTGCGACAGGCAAATTTCCATAAAAACGTAATACCGAAATTATTTAAAATTTAAGCATATTTTTATCAGTTTATGTTGTTAGATTAAGAGAGTAGGTATTTATCTAGGTTCCTGTTAAACTTTTGTTCCGAAAAACTTAACTAGAAAGAAATGTAAGCAAATTGAATTGAAATCTTTGTAGGTACACCAAAAATGGCATTTTTTCTTATCATTTGTTCGATAGTAAGTTTTTTGGAACAAAAGTGTAACAGGAACCTAGATAAATACTGCCTTTATCTAAATAATAACATAAAGTCATAAAAATATGCTAAAATTTTAAATTATTTTGGTATTACGTTTCTAGGTAAGTAGGTACGTTCGCCGGCCCCTTAATTAACGTAAAAATGTCTTATATTTGACCCCACTTTGATTTTTGTCCCTCACTTCTAGTTTTGTGGCTCTAAATCGTTTATTTGTTGTAATTCAGATCCCAATAATAACGTTGTATAAGTTTTACTATTAATCTAAACTAAATACTTGTTAACCAAATAATTACATTACAAAGACTTCAGAAGCTAAGCACAGCTTTTTATGGTACCTATCTTTCATTTTCAATTTTTTTAAATGGAAATTGAAAGATTTTTTGGACTGTCAAAGCTATTTTGTATTAATTTTAACCGTCTCTCTCTTAAAATAAAGCATGCAGTTGAATAATACGTAAACCGTAGGAATTGTATGCTGTCTTATATTTGGACTACGATGTTTCATATTTACCCCATGGTAGCGGAAAAATATGAGACACATATTTTAGGTAAAAAGTCTAGTATTTTGAAGCTTTTTTGAGAAATTGATACTAATACAGAGTAGGTTGCATGTCAGTCGATGTATTTACAAGTTCAGGAATTACTTAAACGGTTTTTAGAAGCCTGAAAATGCAAAAGTTATTGTTTTCGTCTTATAATTACCCCGCTTGACCCTAACTAAAATTAATGTTAAAAAAAAAAAATACTTAATGTAAAAAACTTTTATCTTAGTAGTTTCGATATTTAGCATCCCATAAAATAGGCTCAGATTGAAAAAAATCGATAAATTTCAACTCTATTTATTATTCCACATTTTTACGAAAGAAAATTCTCGAAAAAAACAAACAATATGGATGTCTGCCCACCGCCGCTCATTAATTTGCAATGAGACAAAACGTGAGTGTAGGACCCTTCTCTTTTCTCGCCCGAGAAATCCTTTGGCTCGGCCAAAAATACCGACACCGATCGGAGAACAGGCGAGCCAGAGAACGAGAAGGCGAGAAGCTCTTCACACTCACGCTTCTCGGGTGTTCTCGGGGGTTCTCTACGAGAGTCTGGAGGCCCTTTGAGTGCCAGGTACGAGTTTGTTTCACTATTCCTAAACGATAGAATCAGCCAATCACAAGCCCTAATGTTTAAGTTTCACGTTTTCGCCACTAGTTGGCGCTGTTAAGATCCCTTAACAAATTCGCGTTTACGGCGTCGATATCGAATAGTGAAACAAACTCGTACTCGTAGACACTTTGTATGTTCGTTACTTCTTCACGCCGAAACTCTGTGCTCACAAACCTTTGTCTAGTTAATATTAATGTGATTTGAGCAATTCTAAAATTACAAATAAACTACTCTTCTATCGTAAACTGCACGTATTTATACACATCCAGCAAGCCTATGTTCACCAATGGCAAACAATGTCATAAAAATATTCATTTAGAGGGATAGTCATTTAGAGGGATTCAAAAAATTATGGTTTTTAATTTTTATAGTGTTATACCACACTTTGGTATTATTTCATTAGAAATGAAAAATCTTACCAAAATTTTCAATTCCGACGGGATTCGAACCCGCAATGATACGAACGATCCTCCTTAAGCCGGAGTGCCTTACCATTATCATAAGGATTCCGTGGCCGAATGGTAAGGCACTCCGGCTTAAGGAGGATCGTTCGTATCATTGCGGGTTCGAATCCCGGCGGAATTGAAAATTTTGGTAAGATTTTTCATTTCTAATGAAAAAATTATGGATCCGTTATAAAATACTGAACCGCTATCTGTTTTGCTTTTACTTCTATTTTATGCTTACAATTACATTTATTAGAAATATCCGATGGGTAACATTTTTTTAAATGAATTAAGTAGGTAGTTAATTAATATGCATTTACTATGTTAATTAAGAAAATGTAAATATAAAAAAACTGTGGAGAACATGTGCCAAAAATAATTAAGTAAGTAGGTATAGGTAGTTCCTACTGATAATTCTCATTATGATTAAGATACTCGTAGGTGAATTTTCAGACACATTATATATTAATGTGTATCCGGGTATTTGTCACGTAAATTACCTTATAATTTTGCCCGACGACGTTTCGACTGGATTACACCAGCCGTGGTCGCGGGAGTGTCTTCGTGCAATCTAATATGCCGTCTTTTTGCATGTAGTTCAATTCCTATTGTGATTCTGTTATAGCGACCTTTTAAGCCCGCTAGCGTTGGGTATGACATGATTTTAGATTGACTTTTGTCAAGAGCCGTGTTGGCCGAGGGGTTTAGTACCTCGACTTTCGATCCGAAGGTCGTGGGTTCGAATCCTGGCCGTGCATCAATGGATGTTTCGTTTCGAAAAATTTATATGCGCATTAACACGAGCTCTGAACGGTGAAGGAAAACATCGTGAGGAAACCCGCGGCTTAGTCAGCCCCACACGTATTGACAATGTCTTTCCTGTGGATATGGCCGGTTAAGCTGAGAGGATGGTGTAGGTGCTGGGCAAGCCTACTCCATCTCAACATTGTCCCAGGCACTACAGTGTCCCGTTAAGTGTAGGCAAAGATTGCCTCCTGACACTGTATAAATCATCTAGTAAAAGATGTAAAGGCCTAAGTTTTGTCAGAGTAGGCTCATTTTCATTTTGAGCCGGTACCGTGAGCCGGTTCGTTTGAGCCGGTCATTTTCAGTTGACTGTTCATTATTTTGGCGAACTACTCACTCATTCTCATATGACATTCTGTCCGATCAGTTCAAAATTCTTTCTTGTCATTGTCAAGCGAGGTGTGATTGAAGATTGAATGAAGTTTGAGGAAAGAGTAACATCAACATGACAAAATCAGCTGATTTTGTCATATTGTGTACGGTCACATGACATGAATTGAAGCATGACTTTTTTAGAAAATGAGCCGATCACACAAAGTTGAATTTTGTACGGGACAAACGAGCCGCGTCAGTCACGTCATATTCAACGCTAAAGCCCGCTGCACTCTCGAGGTGTTCTGTTCATAACTCCGAAAATCCTCGACAGATCCTCACCAAAATTTTAACGCACCACATGGGGGGTACTTTACCCTTTCAAACAAAAAAAATATTTTTTCAAATCGGTCTTGGCGTCTTCGAGTAATCGGGGAACATACATGAATTTTGGTTCACTTTTAAAATAGAGACATAATACCGAAATAATTTTAAGATGTAAGTATTTCACATAAGAACTAATGTAATAATTAACTTTATTATTGGTATAAGAAGTAATAAAGTAAAATACTTAATAATAAATTGCATTTCACGAAATTAATCAGCTAATATTAACTCAGTCATTGCTGCAGTTGTGTGGTTATATACCTAGGTATATGAAAACACGAGTTTCACGGTTAAATTGGTTGAATTATATACCTACTTAAACCTTTTTATAATATTTATAGTCTTAAGGTAATCATTATTTTTATTCTTGTGTGACTTTTAAAGTCTTTCAATAAATGTGTAGAAGTTAATCCAGGCGCTTGCCCTAAATATGATATTGCCCTAAATATAAAATAAGTCTTTTATACTTACTTAAATAATTTGTTCTTTAAATACATTTATCGCTGTCTCAAATAGGTAAGTAAATAAGTTTAGTGTAGGTATCTAATCAATAATATATGGTATGATCGTCAGATCATCTATATATCTTATTCAAAATCGTAAAAAACAACATCATGCTCGTCCATTTACATAGGTAATTAAATTAATTTTGTTTTGCTATAGCCACTTGAGTATATTTACAGTTACTATTACTTACCTACCTAGTGATTTAAAGTTTTCTTGCTCAGATTTTTTTTCATTAATGATGACGATCTACATCCGTTTTTAACCTCCAACGAATAATAGGTGTGCCGTGGAACCCCCGAACTTTGCCTAGTGTAGGTAACTTTGCCTAAATTATAAAAAGTACGATATTTATTTTCCTATCACAACAACACTTATTTTTGTTCGTTGGTAGAAACCCAAATCATAAACAGCCAATACTGCACTATTTAATTTTAAAATAACGGCAGCCATTTCATAGTAGTTGCAAAAAGTTTTCGGTGGAAATCGCGCAATTTTTTGACTTGTCCCACAAAATTATGTCATTGTGAGGAACTGGTTTGAGGTACGTCTTTCATATCTTTACAGTAGTTGGCAAATATGATCGGCTTTCGAAACACAATTATCTCATCTAAATACTATGATTATTGACAGAAATATCTGAGAAGGCAAAGTTAGGCGCAATTTTTTGAATAAAGTTTTCCAAACTTTGCCTACCCTAGGGTTGTCAGTTTTAGATTTAACCAACAGAACAAAATGAGGGTTATGAATTTCAAACCACTCCCGTCTGTTTTCTTTTGGTATTTTTAACTAAGACATTGCTACTTTAGCACCAATAAAAGCGGTTAGATGTTCGTTACATTTTTTTCAATATTTTACTATCCATCTATGTACCTACTTTTATTGTTACGACTTGAAAAAAGTAGTGTAGGACACCCTCTGGCTAGGTGGAGTGATGATTTTCCAAAGGTCGCCGCGCCGTGGATGCAACAAGCCATGGACAGGATAAAATGGCGCAGATTGGAGGAGGGCTATGTCCAGCAATGGACTGTATAGGCTGATGATGATGATTACTTTTTTGTGACAGCCCTGACTTTTGGCGCATTTTGTCGGTAAATGATGCCCTAACTTTGCCTGCCATCATATAAAGTTAAATATAATTATTTGGAGTAGTTTTGAGAATATAATCTATAAATGGTTCAATATATGATTAAACTGCATTAAAATCTATATGATTTACCAAGTTTTACAGAAAATATGGACCTCAGGCAAAGTTAGGCTCGTTGCTCTAACTTTGCCTACTTTTTTGACAGCCTCTACTGTCAAGGTTTTCAATGCTGTGAGCCTAGCACACACACACATTGAAAGCCCTTTAGTAATTGGTTGACTTCAGCATGACAGAACCGATTATTTATGATCAGTTTGGCGCAAAATTTAAAAAAACTCGAAAAAGTAGGCAAAGTTCGGGGGTTCTACGGTGTTATAAATTTTTAGGAAATGTTTCACGTGAGATTGTAACCAATTTATATCTGCTCTTTGTGGATTTACCAAAGACAAAATTGTGATTAAACGTTTCAATTATTGTGATTAGTATAAAAAACATTAAATAATAAAGTAATAAACGTGTCAAAGTGTTTATATTTTATCGATGACAACATGGTTAGATAATTTTTTTATTGACTCATTAAAGAACAATTAGGTACTTAATTAAATAGATAAACTAAGAGTTGTTCATTCTACACAAAAACGCTTGCGATAGTAGCGCCACAGATCGTCATACTAATGAACTATTTTAGTCTTAAGCATAGCCTGCCATACAAACCGAGAGGAAACAAGCAACGTAGAGCAGACAACAAGGACAGAGTTCCGTGGTGCCTCAGCAGATGGCTCTCCCACATGTACCAATTCACTGGAGGTCGATAGTCGCGTCTACTCTACATTATGTAGAGATACTTGTCTTGTATAGCATACCTACAACTGCATCTAATTTCTTCGCAAACGAAATTGGCTCTATGATGAACGGAACCACTCTTCCCAGCATAATTTACATAGCTCGCGGTAGTTTTTTTAAGGGAGGAGTGTAGCTCTATCTTTCGAAATTGTCTTTCGTAAGATGTCTAATATACCACGTAGAAGGAAAACCTTTGAGTATTATTTGCGTAGGATAGTAAAGTAATCAATTTAAGTAGGTACTTATTACTAAAAATTGTTTCATATTTTCTCTGGAATGTAGACACGAATAATTAGAGGACTCTGATGTGAGTAGTGTTATCGATTATCTGGAATGTCTTGCGTGACTGAATACCGTCATGTAGGCAATTAGTTTACATCATCATTTTGATAATGGATATGCAAAAGAAACATAAATGTTTCTTTAATTAATTTAATAGGCGACGCGCCGGGCCGTGTAATAAAGTATTTCAAAGTATCCAAGTATCAACATAGATAGGTATACGTAGGTAGTCTGGCAAAAACGGGTAGAAACGACCACTACAATGGAAACCCTTTCTCTACTAATCTATGGTAAAGTACAGGTTTCTTGTCTATGGTACAGGTACCGAAGACGTCAGTCAGAAGTAATAATTTCCTTTTAGAAGAGAATTTATCTATTTAGCTTGCACAGTGGCGCCCCCATTTATATCTATTATTTTTTGCCAGACTATATGTAATAACCTGAGGAGCTAAAGAGGCCGTTATAACAGAATCATAGTATGAACTGCACTACCTATATGGCGCCTCTTTTCATAGACATGAGAGTGACAAAAAATAAAAAAAGGAATTGCGACAACGGACATTCTATTAGTCTCCCTGAGGTCTAGGTTCTTTTAAAAACAAATAATTTAATAAGGCACCATTAAGAATTCAAATTATCGATTCTTTTAATAATTGTGGTTTATGTACCTAGATAATTTTTCAACTAAGTATACCTATATTCTTAGTTTTAATGCTTGTAACTTTAGAAAAGAAAAAAAATCTAACTTTCGCATTTCCTCTGAAGACTAACTAGATAGACGGCGGGCGTGGCGGGTTCGTCGAGACTATGAAACATGGTTCCTGACGTACCATAAATAGAAGAGTTTAGGTATACCCCAGGTGGAAAATAGTTTGAGGATAACGCTATAATCAATAGGGCACAAAAAATCGTGAATCATGATGACAATGACATTCAAAACGCCTTCGCTCTCGGTGGATAACGAGCCGAGCTCTAAACCCAAGCTCCAAAATAGTCCTGACTCAGTATGCTCAAATCCTACATTTTATCAGCAAATAAAAAGTCAGGTACCTACCTACTTATACAACAAGGTTTTTAGATAAAAGAGGGACGGTGTACAAAAATTCAAATCGAACCGAGTGCTATTTCCACCTTGGGGTACATCAGGGGGTCTAAAGTGGCCACTTTTGATGAAACATCAGATATTTCATAGATGCTTCACATATGAAGCATCCATGAAATATTTGATGAAAAATTTGGAGTTTGATCACATGTTTCATCAAGCATCCATGAAACATTTGATGAAAAATTTGATGTTTTATTAGATGTTTCATTACATGAAAAACCTGATGTTTCATCAAAAGTGGCCCCTTTAGCTTCGCCGTTCTAGTTTAATTAAAATAATCAACAAATTACGAAACAGGATCACGACTCTAAGACGCGGTAGACATTATTAAAAATAAAAGGACAAGGGATTTTATCGCGTAATTTTACCTTATTTATATCCCGACATTTCAGCAATGTTACAAACAACAGTCATGGCGCATGGCGCTCTGGCAGACTAGAATAGTGATCGCGAAAGTTTAAAAAAGCGGTAAACATTCTTTCAAAACATTAGGCATTCTAAGTCTTTTGAAGATGTCTAGGTTATAGGTCCACGCAATCAGAATTCCAAAATGTTAGGTATCTAGTAGAATAGGTTGTTACCGTGTTTGTTGCCCTGATTCTTCACGGTGTTAGGGCTCCCACACATAAACACGATACGACGTCGCGTCGTACAACGATGCGGCGTCGTTTCACGATACGACGTCACCTCGTGGAAATCTACGACACGATGCACGATAGGACGTCGTGACGTTAGAAACTCACGAAGCAATCCTGCGCAGTTGTTATTCCAAATTCAAAGATGACGGATGGTATTGAAGTCGATCATCTAATTACCCTAGTCGAGCAGCCAGGGACGTATATAAGGGGGGGGTTTTGGGGGTCCGGACCCCCCCCTTAGCCCATTAAGTTCGGAGGAAACCTAGTCAATTTTTGTATTTTGGAACCTTTGGACCCCCCCCTTAACAAAGATCTTTGGTATATTGGAACCTTTGGACCCCCCCCTTAACAAAGCTATAGCTACGCCCCTGCGAGCAGCGTCCCGTACTATGGGACAAAACGTCTATCTATGTCAGAAAGCGTCTAGTGCAGTCCATTTTTCGGAATGAACTAAAACACCACCTCACTGTATCGACGGCATCGTGCTTGATGCTCATCGTAGATTTCCACGACACGCGACGTCGTATCGTGAAACGACGCCGCATCGTTGTACGACGCGACGTCGTATCGTGTTTATGTGTGGGAGCCATTAGTCGCGAAAGAACAGGAGTAGAATCACCTCTCTTAAGACGTTTCAAAGTGGTCATAGCGGTCCTACTGAATAAATGATATTTCAATTTTGAATTGAATTTTGACCTTACAAAATCAGTTACTATTCTAATACTAACTGATTTCTTCATTCCTCTTTTTACTTCTCCGATTTTCTTCAACATTTAGAGCTACGCATATAAATTACATTGTTAAACACATAAATATATACTTACCTACATGTCTCTGTCTAAAACGAAAAATCCACTGTTCGAAATCGAATCAAAGAATGGTTCGATGATTTATTATTAAATGAGAAAAAATCAAAATGTAATAAGTAGGTACTTATACGATTTATAAGGGTCGATTAGTATGGCGTTTGAGGGAGGATGCTTATACCTGATGATGATGATACGATTTATTCTACCAAATGGTAAAAAAGTAAAGCGCGACGTAACAATTAAGACGAACAAATAGATATCGTGGACACCACTACATTTTTAGGTGTTAACCTTAGTAAGCTTTATTGGGGTCCGCACATAGATGGATTGTCGAAGAGACTTAGTTCTGCATGCAGCATACGCAGTCAAAAAAAAAACACGGACGTAGATACTGTTAGGCTAGGCTACTTCAGCTACTTACACAGCATCATGTCCTATGGCATTTTGTTGTGGGGGAGTTCTGCATATATTAACACCGTGTTTGAGCTGCAGAAGCTGTTCGAGCTGTTCGAGCAATTTATATAAGTTTATTTAGGTACTTATAATGAATGTGCCTTGTCAGTTTATCGGTTGTCAGTTGTCAGTTATGTTGTCAGTTTATGTAGGTAAAATAAGCATAAACTCTCTATGGCTCTCTATAACATAACTCTTATAAAATTATCGCGATGGTGTCGCAGTTAAAACGTATTGCTCATTATACGGACTAAAAATATATGAAAAATGACATTTGTTCCTTCAATTTTAGTTCGATTTTAGTCCGTATAATGAGCAATACGACTATAGTATTAATTTCTCTGTGGTCGCAGTTTTTAATCATTGATTGAGGACAGAAGTATGAACCGTGATAATATTATTGTCACATATCAAATTTATTTTCCTTTAGATAAAATATGAATTCCCAAAACGAAATCCGTAAACCCAAATCGCAACAAGTCTGAAAAACAAAAAATAGTTGCTATCTACGGTTGCTTGCCACGAGTGATATCTATACTTACCTACTTATTAATAATATCAGTGAGAATAAAAAAATTACTTACTTACCTAAGTAATTGAATCCTTACTCAAATAAGATACTTAGATAGGTACTTGCTCATACGAACTTACTTTATAATATCAGTGAACATATTAGGTAGGTAACTACTTACTAAAAGTTTCTTAGCCACGTAGCACCCCCGTTTATAAGGTGAAGTTACTTTCTTTTAATGAATTAACATTTATTTTCTACCATGAAATTGAAAACAAATTTCTCCCTATCCTACCCAAGCACCCAAGGCCTAGTCTTCTATGTTCCTTAGGTACATCTGGGGTGTATTGTGAGCTAAAATTCACCGGGAAGCAATTGCAACCCTAACGGTGATGAATACAAGCGAGGCAGCAAGCAGCGGTGTGGTACAAAATTTAATCTACCCCTGTCTGCCTCCCTCATCCGCCCCCGACCCACCCCGGAACCCGACATACCCACCAGCACGCTATATAGAATGAAGGTACTTAATTTATTCATGGTAACCCACGTCTTTAATGTGAACACTAGTAATGACTATAGCGATCCAGTTTGTTTGCCGTTACCATGAGAACGATTAATGAATCCAGCTATTCTTGCAGAGAATGTGCCTAGGTACGAAATGACACGACACGTCAACTAGGAGCCGCTACCTTACCTACCCGCTCTACCTACTAAATACCTACCTACACCTACACCTACGCTAGATATACCCTATACAAGGACTGGTGGTGACGCAGTACACCGTTAGGTAAGAGAGATAAATCAGTACCCACTGATTATAAAATCGGTATAGTATTGTGTTTCTAAAAGTGGTCGGGTTGTTGCGATATTGTTTACCTACCTGGATAAGGGACGCAGAAAAAACATTTCTCCTTTCCTAAAGATATCACAATGAATACCTACTTTTATTTGCTTTGGATATTTGTTAATAAAGTAAGCTAGCCCTTCTTGCAATAGAAACAGGGTAAAGACAGAATTCACTTAGGTACTACTAGTTACTAGACACATAAATCTAGCGAGATGATTAGAGTGGGTTGGTCAAGGTTTACAGATGTACCTATATTGGCGATATCGGAAAAAGAAACTCTACACAGTCGTAAGAGAGGGTCAATAAACATTTCATTAAAAAATAAATTCTGAAATTGTCTAGAATTTCAGACTTTACTGTGAAAATTACAGGATAGAGTGAGAGAGCGCTATGAAGGCGTCGCTTTCGCTCACCACGAAAGCCTCCTGAAAATATCTATTGATTATCGTATACGTTGGTTGGTATGTATAGCCAACCACCTCGCCCAGTAGTATTATGTCGACTGCCTGTCGAGTGCCAATTTAATTGAAGAACGCTCAGAGCCAAGCAGTTCTGACGAGGCTAGACGTCAGGCGTCATGTCCACCTACGTTTGCTCAGAGTCGGAGGATAAACAAATTAGCGGTGTAGTATACTAGGTAGTTCTAAAAATACATTCCACCTTACGCATCGGGATCAAAAAACGCTCAAAATATTTACAGAAATGTAGAGCACGAGTAGTATCGCATTTCCAGGAAAATGTTTTGAAAATGTTTTTATGAATCAGGAAGACGGAAGGCCTACCTATCTAATCGGGTAGATAGCATTATGTAGAGCTCTTACTTGACGTAGATGTATGTCGGTTGAAACCTGTCGAGCCAAGAGCCAAAGGTTGTGAACCTGTGTTGCTAGCTGCGATTTCCCATTGTTTGTACATACGTAGGTACTTTGTATTTGTGTCTACACGACAGCAGAACAATACCTAGGTATAAAAGGTTGGCAACACCAACTTACATGCCTACAACTCGGCATTGTTATCGTTTATACAACATAGGTACCGCGCACTCACCTTGGCTTACGCTGGTTTAATTATAATTATGAGTCTCTAATAATAAAAGAACTCATCGTTATTTTAATTAAACAAAAATACTAGGTATAACCTACCTTACTAACAAAAACACAGGTAAATAAAAAACTAAGTAGGTAAGTATGAGTATGAGAAAAATAGAACATTTTCAAACCTATGGCCATGAATAACGAATTATTTTGTATTTATTAGCTGCAGAGAACTGAGCATTGAAACTCACTTTATCCAATGGAATACTTAACAGAATAAATTCCGAACCATAATAATAATATAGGGGTAAACATGGGAACTAGAATGTTCAGATGTGGTATCACTGCATTCATAAAAGAAAAAGAACGCGCCTGCGCGAGTTGCACGGGCAGAGAGGAGGGGGTCGCAAGGCCGGTGCGCGGAGGGGAGGGGCGGGGAAACGTCACGTCGAGTCGAACAACGCAACCCATACCCGACTAAATTCAGAATACCCTTCCAGCGCGCGCATCTAGGGCGTGACCAAAGCACATTCAAACCAGCCGAGTAAAAACTTGCCTGCGTCGTTGAGTCGTCGGACGCGATTACGCGAGGTGGGAGCTGTGCTGCGAGAACGCCAGTTGAGCGGCCACTCTCTATCGTACTTCAAAAAATGATAATGTTCGCCCAATATTTTTCCAAAGAATAACCTCAAACGGGAATTGTCAACGCGAGTGTAGTGACGTTACTAGCAAAGACTAACAAAAATACTCTCAGGAACGAAGCTGTCAAAGTATAGAAGAAAATAAATAGGGTTAAAACAACGGTGCGAGGAAATTCTATTATAATGTGGACCTTATAGTGGTGAAGCGTAGCGTTATATTCGCTTGACTGTGGACTTAAATAGTGCGATGACCGAATTTGTGAAAATATGTTGGTTATTTGTTACGATATAAACTGGTGATGAAAAAACTGGCGTGGTGATTAACTTGTAAGTGTTTCATGATGGACTGGAGAATCAACCGTTGAGTTCGCGGACACCGGTGAAGTTGCCGAGGCCATAGCCAGCCTTTTGAAAGAGGTACCGGTTTTGAGTTATTATTTTGTTTGATTTATAATGGGTACTCGGTTCAGGCGGGTGCAGATGTCTTGCGCTCTTCTTTCTCCTTGACTTGATGATTTGGGTTTAATTTTTTACTTTTACGATACAGCGCACGAATTACATAGGTAGGTATCTACTGAATTATCTGCTAATAATTTAACTTAGAAACGTGACCAATATCGGAAACGGGCTGCTCAGAGTGAAAAAACTCTTGCGCATAGCAAGAGCTTTTTCGTTGTCATTATACTACCGCCATCTCTATGAAATCCAATCTAAATGGAAGTCTTGGTCATAGTTTAAACAATCATTACTTATACTATAACTAGCCCATGCTGTCCCATTGTTGGGCACAGGCCTCCCCCCACTTTCGCCCATCACTACGATCCAATGCCTTCTTCTGCCAGTCCCTTTCGTAATTATAACTTAGATAGTAAAAATCTTTCTCAATTTATTTTCAGACAATCATGGAGGCTTCTTCTACTCAACCCGTGGACCTGCTCGAGGAGCAACAAGAAAATGCAGCAGTAACAGACAAAAATGATGAAATCAATTTAAAAGATGTTGAGGAGGACAAAGCAGATAACAAAGAGGCCAATACATTTTCTGCGACAGAAGATGAAAAATGTGATAGTGACAGTCATAGTGACGATCTTAGTTTAAATGAGGAACAAAATCAGCTAGGCAGTGGTAGTAATTCTCAGTTTTATGAGAGCAGTGACAGTAAAGTTGATTATGCTTTGAAAATAGATGATAATGACACTCTCAGTGACATTGATGACATAAAAACCGATAGTGCTTCAGCTGACAGTGAAGATTCCGCACTCGGAAGTTTGCCACCAGACAGTACAGTTCCCGACAGAGAAGAAGAAGCTCAAGATAGATCTGAGGGAAGCGACTCCGGGATTGGACCGGAAACATTGGAAGACAACAAGTTATTAAGCTTCAATCTTGCCCTTCCTAGCACAAGTAATTTAATGTTAAGTATTGATACTGAGGATAAAAGTGATAGCACCTATAATAATAATAGTGATAAAATTGACGAATGCCATAACTCTCTAGAACAAAAAACACCCGTTAAAAGTAACTTGAAACGGAAACTCAACGATAACAATACAGATGCGCCTCTCTCGAAAAAGAAAAAACAAAGTATTAAATTCGATAACGTAACTGTTTATTACTTTCCTAGAGCTCAAGGATTTTCATGTGTGCCCTCACAAGGCGGCTCAACTTTGGGGATGGAGTGGGAGCACTCTCACATACAGAAATTTACGTTAGCCGATCATGCTCTAGAACAGAGGCGACTACATCGACAAATTTTGCAACAATTGAAAAGTGAGCGCCATTCTTTACAGGGCGTTTCACTTTCATCCAGTGAAGACAGCGACACTGAAGAAGAAGCGAGTGACATATCCGAATCAGAGTTAGATTTAGACAGCTATTACTTTTTACAACCAGTACCTACTCGGCAAAGAAGAGCTCTCTTGAGAGCAGCTGGAGTCAGAAAAATTGAAGGTTACGAGAAAGACGAATGTAGAGATATAAGAACATCACGAGAATTCTGTGGATGCGCTTGTAAAGGAACATGCAATCCAGAAACATGTTCTTGTAGTTTGGGGGGCATAAAATGCCAAGTTGATAGATTAAATTTCCCATGTGGATGTACCAGAGACGGATGTAGCAATACTACTGGAAGAATTGAATTCAACCCAGTAAGAGTAAGAACGCATTTTATTCATACGCTTATGAGGGTGGGTCTCGAAAAGAAAAACGAACAGAATCAAGAAGCTGTTAAAAGGCAATGGACTCAAGTACACAACACTAGCACTCAACCACAATGTTTGCCGAACTCTAGTTACGAAATGAACCATAGTAGAAACCAAGATGATGGGTTAGTGAGAGACGTAAGCCTTACACCAAGAGTTGAAGTGGAATCTTGTGTGAACACAGGGAACTTCAGTAATGTCCACTGTGATATGAACAATGCTCCCAATCAAACCAGCCAAAGAAGTTATGGTTATAGAAATGAAAACCCTGAACGCAGGAACATTAATGATAACACCATGCACTTTGAAACTACGAGTACCCACCACAATCTTGCCGATCCGTACACTTCTAATATACTACAAGGAAAAGGGCCGCCTTATTCTGGTGCCGCGGTAGGTACGATGGGCTACGAAGCAATGTCAAACAACATGCAACGTTTTCCTTGTGACCTCAACTATACCTACGATCTACATAATGACAACAATCACTTCAAGGGTTTACATAGCTTTTCAGCCAGTAGCTTCGAAGAGTTCGCCCACAGCTCTCATATGAGCATGTTTAGCCATTACGGTCACAATATGTACACGTCAGATTATATGCACAAACCTGCCACTACCATGCACGATCACAGCTCCTTACACTATCAAAACTTGCATCAGAATCATTACGAAATGTACAAAAATCCTGCTGAATGTGTAAATAGTGAAGTCAAAGGCGAGTACGCAACCTTGATGACATCGCCATACCAAGCTAGTAATAAGTTGCAAACCGTGGAGAACGACGAGAATTGGTTCAGTCACAACACGCTCCTGAACTTGGACCAAGCCGAGCAAGCCACGCAGGACGTGGCCGACCTGCGAGCGCAGCCTACAGAAACTCCCACTGAAAGTAATAACACCGAGACCACAGAAAACTTTGGCGAACTTATCAAAAAAACTATGGTAGAGTCTGTTACTGTGTAGAGTAATAGTTGTATTTTAGTCTTCAATTAACTATCATGTTAATGAATTTTTAATTACATTAATTGGTAATCAGAAAGAGCAGTTTATTAAGTAATATGAATTTATTTTCATTTCGTATACGTATACCTACTTGTAAGTGCCATATTGTATTTCATAACTTGTGTATTTATCATTTCGTTTAATCACTCCTGTAAAATAAATGATCTAGAATATTTTATTTAACTTCATAATCCCACAAAAGGTAAATCTCCTTATTACCATTACGTCAGATAGTAAGATTGCTAATCATCATAAATAGAAAAATACAGTGTGTTACGACAACCCAGAGCACAAGTATCAGGTATACCTAGGTAGAGACAAATCAGTGTCGAAACAAAATTCTTCAAACTGTTTAAAGTGCAAAGCAGTTACATAAGCAATACAACTCTATCAATATTACAAGAAACCATAATATTCTGACCACCTTCTAGCTTGAAACTATAGGTAGGTATTCAACTGAATCGTGTCAGGCTGAACCACACTCACTAACGCTAAACCTAGTTGAAGATACCTAGTGAATGTTTCGAGGTCACCCAGTTTTATTTTCCGCACTTTTTATCAACATTTATTAATTTCATGCAACAGTACAGCAGTTTAGCAAAGATTAGAGTAATCGATAACGTATGTTTTGAAGTAAACAAGTCTGCTAGTGAGAAAATAGGAAGAGACTCATGTCTCTATACGAAACACGAGGCTAAGAAAATAATATTGAAAAAAGTTGAGCACAAATTCATTTTCGCTTTTCCTAAAAAGAATTACCAATTTAATTCTAAACAATGTGAATTTTTAATATTCTATTACGTAATTGATCAATACCAACTACCTACCTAAGGATGTTCGTACAACAGTAGGTACAGTTGGCAACAGGCCACTCAGTTATTAATTACTAATAAACAGGTATGGTGCCGTTTTATGAAGAGCATTATTTTCATTATTTTCATTATTTTCATTATTTTCATTATTAACATTATTTTTCAGATAAAAATCTGAATACCCTTTGCAAAAATAATAAATAAAATAAATAAATAATGTTGGACATTTGACAGCATCATCTAGTTCTAAAGCACAGCTTGTCTTAAGGGAACCACCCACATGACTGATATTACTAGGTACCTAGGTACTTATACTTTCATACTTTATTTTGTAAATAGGTACAAAATTATACAATGAGAAACACCCAGACCCGAGACAAGTATTTGCAGATCATACAAACATTTTTCCAGCGGCGGGGATCAAACCCGTAATCTCCTGCGTTTCAAGCGGGCCTATACCCACTACGCCACAGAGGTCTCAAATGTACAAACAACATCTTGAAATGTGAAATGTGCCTTTGTAATATTTTTTTTTAAATCAAAATAAATAAAATATGAGGAAATACCTGAAGTCATATTGAAAAAGTGAAATTCATTCAAAAAATTTGGCTTAAGTATTTGGTAAATCAAAAAGAGGTGGACGATTATGCGAAAGCCAACTAATTATTGTATTTCTTTTATTATTATTATTATTAAATTAATGTGACTTATATCTAAAATAAGAATTTTACTAACATCACCATAAATAACCAACTTGCTGAAAGAAAAAACTCAAGTGCTTTCACACATTTATTAGAATAGAATAGAAAATAGTTTTATTTTCCTATCACACACTAAACAAAACACATAAATAATACCTAGTTACAATAGTTCGAGTAACAAGAAAATAAGGCTAAGTAAGGTACGCCTCAGCATTTGCTCCAGCAGCACCATGGCTATTGGAGCGCTGGTTTTCAATGACGCCGAAATAAGTTGCGCATCAATTTAGGATGCCCGCGGCTTCGCCCGCGTGCACTACAATTTTTTTATCCAACGGGAACCGTGCATTTTTTCGGGATAAAAAGTAGCATAAGCTACTTTTTATCCCGAAAAAATGTACATAAGTAAAATGTACAAAAAATGTACATAAGTTACATAAGTAAAAAGTAAAAAAGTGCTTATGTAAAAAGTAGCTTATGGGATAAAAAGTAGCTTATGTCCTATTCCCGGTCATTATCTCTCTACTTTCCAAATTTCATCAAAATCGGTTTAGTAGTTATGGAGATACGTGGGAACAAACATTCACACACACGGACTTTCGCCTTATAATATTAGTAGGATAAAATAAACAAACAAATAAAATCAAATCCTATCCTATCCTATAAAACTTTTGAAACTATCATGGTTGTAAACATGAGTTTCCCGATATTTCGGCACAGTTGCATGCGCCATGAAATATCGTGAAACTCAAAAATCCAAAAATCATGGTATACAGGGTGTGGCAAATTCTTGGTCACTGAAGGGTAGCTACCTTTTCTCTTGTAGTTAGAAAGTTTTGTTCTTAGGAAACTTCGGTTTTATTTTGAAGAAAAAAATAATTGCATTTTTAGATTTTTGAAAAAAAGTACAGTTAGCCTAAAAAATTACATTTGTCAAAAAAAACCAGTTGGTCTTAATCGACTCTATTTCCCACCAGGAACACTTCTGCCAAAGTAACTTATCAAATCAAATCGTAAGTTTTTGCAATAATTCAAAAAAACGCATCCCATACATTTTCTATGAAATTAGTAGTTGTAAACATTATAGTGCCACTTATTCGATGGTTATTAATTTAAATTCGTAACTGCTTCGACATGCTAGGAGGCTATTGTAAAGCCTTAGGCGCCTCCGACAGAGCCGCAAGAGAGAATGGTATGCATCGACCATACCATTTGTACATCTGCAGGCAAGCACTTTGTTCTAAATTTAAATACGCGCTATACAATAGCCTCCCAGCTTGCCGGAGCAGTTATGAAATTAAATTAAGAACGATAGTATAAGTGGCACTGTAATATTTACAACACCTAATTTCATAGAAAATGTATGGGATGCGTTTTTAGGGTTCCGTACCTTAAAAGGTAAAAAAAGGAACCCTTATAAGATCACTTTCTTGTCCGTCTGTCCGTCTGTCCGTCTGTCTGTCCGTCTGTCCGTGTGTCACCATCGATTATCTCAGGAACGGGTAGAGCTAGCAAGTTGAAATTTATACCATATACTAAAGTCTATAGTCCCTACTGTGAGTATAAAAATCAAGGTCCTGAGTCAACACTATAAAAAGATATAGGCAAAAGAGGTGTTCCAGAGCAGGCCAGGTCGGTGTACGCTATACAGAGAAAAGTGAAAAAAATCAGTGTTTATCGAAAAAATACTCCAACTCCAATTTAGAGCTTAGTTCGACGAGGAGAAATGTTTAAAATGTGAAGACTTTTTACAATGGTAACATATTTTCCGGGCGGCCATGACAGTGTAAAAGTTCGTAGCTGTCACTGTCACTTGTATTTAGACAGCTTTATGATTTTTTGACAGATTATTTATTGTTTCATTCAACATTCGTTCGTTGTAGGGATGTTCGATATTTCGGATTGTATCGATTTCGTGTCACAATGTATCGTACGTAATGCATTGTATCGTATCGGTACGGGGGATTTGATACGATATTTGGTATCGATATAGTATCGAATCAAGACAAGTAGGTATGTAGGTACTTTGATACTTCAATAAATAAGTAAACCGAAGCCTTTATTATTCTACACTATTTAAATAAATACCTACTGGATATAACATTGTAGGTAGCTACCTATTTACAAATCCTGCTCTATTACATAATATAAACAAAAGTTGCAAATCTCGCACATAGCGTGAAGAAAAAGTTACTTTAAAAACTCAAAATGTTCATCGATATTTTTCGCTGACTGTTACATAAGACTTTTGGTGTGTTTCATATGGGAGTCAAAACAATTTGATATCAAAACAATTTCATACAATACTTTCGATCCGATACACCTTGCATGTGTTGTATCGATCCGCCTAATCGTATGCCATGGTATCATGTAAATGTAAATCATTTATTTTTTTATTTCTCTCACAAACATTAAAAAATAGTAAACTTAATATACAGAATAGTAAAATAAATATACAGAATAATGAATACTTATCGATACAAATATCGGGTGTATTTTAAGACATTGTATCGATACACGCAAGTATCGGATCGTACGTATTGAACATCCCTAGTTTGTTGGATTTGTTTTGTGCGCTTGCGCTGTTTCAGAATATTTCGGTATTTTCAAGTTTTTTTATTCGGCGACCACTGATATAAAGTAGGTAGGTACCTACATTTTATCTCAGTATCAATTAATTATGACGGGCAAGGTTCCTGCCAAAAAACGGTCGAGTTGGTCAAAGAAAGAAGTCGTGCCTCCGCAATATCCGGGAGTGGACGGGAATGACCAGCGCATCCGAACTGTTCCGCCTGGCAAAAGACAGCAAGATTCCAGCTGCTGACAGCCAACCAACCTCCACTAGTTGGAGAGGTACTTGAAGAAGAAGTTTTCAATGTCGGCTACATATTTTGCTGACGCAATTAGTGTTTTTTATTAGTTTATGACGCAATTACAAAATCCAGAAGCTTTCCTGCATCAAGACTCCAGTATGTGCATGATGTTGTTATACCAAAGGCCTACCCACAGATAACCAAGAAATGGTCCTATCAGAGATTTAGTGGCTGCTAGGATTCATCCCAATGAGGTACATAACCAACCTACTTTTTGTTTTGTAACTAGCAGCGCCCTCGTGGCTTTGCCCCCATGGTGATGGTAATGATGATGATGAAAAGTAGCGTATAACCTTCAGGAGTTTAGCTATCAAATGCAGAATTATTTTTTTAACCTCTCATATGCCGGAACGTAGATCACAACGAGACAGTTGATTTTCTATTGTGTCTCGAATCCAATAATAGGAGAGGTTAAATCGGACTGGAAGTTCCTGAGATTAGCGCGTTCAAACAAACAAACTCTTCCATTTAATTATATTAGTTTAATAGACAGTAATGATATGAGAATAATTATCTCACATCAACAGTCTGCTTTTATATAAAAGGATTACTGCAGAACTTTGCCATGGGAGGCAGATGGATAATCTTAACTATCTTTATGCTATCTTAAGATTTGAAAGTCTTAACTTTATTTAGCCTCTTGTTTCAGTTGTATTTTTTAAACATAGGTAGTTGACTGAATTATTCATATTCCTATAAATAAATAATCTTATTCTTATTTTATTTCAGTTACAAGAGCATGAACTCCTATGCAGAAACTGCTGGCTGGTGGCACAACAAAATGTCCCAATCGAGCAAGGAATAGTAATTAAACCGAGACAAAATGAAACGGGTGTAACAGTGATGTTGAATGATTTTACTTTGTACCAGGATGTATCAACAAGGAATGAACCTTAGTGCCAGAGTATTTGAGGAACATAGTATTAAGAACATAGACAATACCAGAATATAGAATTATTTACATTTGGAATTTTCAGTTTCAATACCTTCACTAAAATGAAATGGAGTCTATGCTTTGCTTGAGTTACTTGTTGTATCCAACATTGACCTGTAACATTTATTGACTCTAAACAGGTCAATGCTGGGCTTATTTAGTTCAAAATAATATTGAAATTGTTTTTTGTAACTCCCGTCCAGAATTTGAAAAAAATCTATTTTATGTTTTCAATATGCTCAAAATCTAATTGTTTAACTTCACGTTCTTTCACAAGTAGCCCATGCAAAGACTATTTCATTTAAGAGAGCATAGAAGCACCGGCCTCTTACCTGGATGGAATTTTAATTAGGGATGCTGTAGTGTAGATGAAGAAAAACAATATAAGCTAATATTAATATTAAAAATGGTTTTATTTATTCTCTCTACTTTTATTCCCTTCTCATGTAACTAAGCAGCTTTATAGGTAGGCACTACACACATTTTACACTAGGTGACAGGTCTTTGCACTAGGTATATCTTATTTGAAAAAAAGGCTGGAGGTTACCATTGAGAGGTCTACTGCAGATGCTGTCTCACTGTTATTAAATGCTAAATAGGTAAGTAGTTTATAGTATGTAGGTATAGGCCTTTGTCCATTTTCATTTTTTCATTTTGCCAGTGAACCATTTTTCACTTTTACAAAAATTCGTCCAAGAATTATTATAACTAGCTTCATTACCAGAGTTCAATAGAAACATTTCAACTAAGTATAATAAACCTTGTTCTTTCTGTTCTGTGAAATAAACAATTCAATAATTCTACACGAACGAACGAACGAAATAAATGCAGCCATTTCCCCTCTGTCAAAATCGAAAAATGACAACAGCTGTCAAGCTCAATACCACCCCGCCGCCATATTGTTATAAGTTTTGTGTTGCTCTTTGTGAGAAAGTTTTTTAAAAACATGTGCTAAACAAAGCAGATTCTTATGAAAATGACAGTGGGAAAAGGTTTTATTTAGATTTAGCTATTTATAGACGAATGAACACCGACCTAGCCTGGGCTCTATAGAACCATGAAACAACTCCTTTAGGTTTTCGTGAAAACTTGTGAGTACCAAAACTTACCTTAATTATCAACTTTTTTTATTTTTCGGAATTTTTCCTTTACTTGTGCTGGAAGACCTTGCTTGTAACCAAAATTGACAATTCTAGGTCAACCGGAAGTACCCTAGAGGTTTTGGGTCGAAAACCTAAATGGTAGTTCCCGTTGACCTAGAATAACGAAATTTGGTAAAAAGCAAGGTCTTATAGCACAAATAAAGGAAAAATTCCAAAAAGTTAAAAAAGTTGAAAATTAAAGGGTGTTCCCATACATACTTACATAGTTGACGCCAATTAAAATTGTCCTCCGAGTTGTATGGGCGCTCATACAATTAAGCGGACTAGCTTAATTGGCACCATGGCTAGGCACGGAACCCTCGGCGTACGAGTTCGACTCGCACTTGACCGGTTTTTATTATTTTGAATTATTGCAAAAACTTACGATTTGATTTGATAAGTTACTTTGAGAGAAGTGTTCCTGGTGGAAAATAGAGTTGATTAAGACCAACTTGTTTTTTTTGACAAATGTAATTTTTTAGGCTAACTGTACTTTTTTTCAAAAATCTAAAAATGCAATTATTTTTTTCTTCAAAATAAAACCGAAGTTTCCTAAGAACAAAACTTTCTAACTACAAGAGAAAAGGTAGCTACCCTTCAATGACCAAGAATTTGCCACACCCTGTATATCCCGTTTATAGTGTTTACAATATCCTATCCTATACTTACTATTAAACGAGCAATGTATGTGCCTATATTTGTTTGTTTGTATTCACGTTCTCGAAAACGGCTTTATCGATTTCGATGAAATTTCGGGTAAGGCGGTTTACGGGGGCGAAGAATCGATCTAGATAGGTCTCTTGTCTGGGAAAATTAGTTGTATCGGCATTTTCACGCAAAAAGATTTACCAATGCAATGTGGTTTTGCAATATTTTATGCAATATTTTATTTATGCTACACTAGGCAGTAACATACAACGCAGAAGATTTAGCTTGAAGATTTTTGTGAGTCCCAAAAGAACTTTTTTAGTTTTACTTTAAAATAATAAATTGTAGTTAAACTGCTCATTGGAGGAGGAATATTATTCCAGCATTTCGTGGAAGCATAACGATAGCTGCCACGAAATGCAGTCGTTCTATGTTGAGTGGAATTTAATCGGATTGCAGAGCGGACATTACGAACAGAAAAAATAAGTTTCTCATACAAGTCAAGGTAGGTACCAGACCAGACCTCTTACAATTCCGAACAACAGTGTAGCAAAGTGAAGGCTGCGACGCGACGACATGTTTAAATTAAAATATCAAAAATTAAAAAATAACTTTACGCAACAGTCTCATGTACCTACTTATCTAAAAATATTCACATTATAGTTTATATCAAGAAAGCGATTTCAAAATAATTTCACATCCTTTATCTCTGGTCGGTAGGCAAACTCTTCCACGATCTCTTGAATGCGGTTCCTAAATGAGAGCACCATATTTTCTGGTATTTTACGGACATGAGGTAACAAGCTTTTAAAAAAGAACAGATTTTCATAATCATCGTCTTCATGAGGAACAACGGCAGTTGCAAACGTCTTTTTGGTCTTTTTACCTCCATGGCCATTATCTTCAGAGAAGGTCTTTCTTTTTGAGGAAGATGTAGAACCTTGGTCGAGCAGTTCCAGAAGCGAGATATCCTGATCACTGTCTTCAACAGACGAATCAGCCCCAGGGTCATCAGAAACAGCGGATGTGGAGGATCGCCGGCGACGAGTATTGTGCTTGGGTTTCTTAGTAATAAGCTCTCTTGGCTTCACCATCTCTTTCAGAAATAGCAACGAGTCAAAGTGTATCCATTTAGGATGATACTTCTCATCTCCTGGTGGGAATTTTCCGAGTTCTACCGAAAACTGATCTCTTAGATATTTCCACTTTTTTCTTAATTTACTCTCTGTAACAAACCATATTTTATTAGTAGGTAACATTGCTCTAGTAGGTACGTAGGTTTATTTATACGGAAACACTGAGTTTATAATGGCCGACAACTAAGTGATACCAGCTTAACTTTCAACGCTAAATCCAGCTACAAACATCACTTGGGAAAGATAGAGTAACTATGAATAAGGTAACACATTTTAAACTTTCGCGACTTGAATACATTTTTTTAAATATTATCGGGACTTAATCTCATATTGGAATCATTATATTTACTTCCACGTCTCGGTTAACGTTACAGTCACCGTGGTCACGAGTAGACTGATGGCCGGTGCCCGTTCACATCTTCGACAAATAAGTTTTTGACTACTCTAATTCAGTCAACCCAAACTACTACTAGGGGTGCGACACACCACACTGACGATGTCCGACGATATGCTAGACGACTTTTTGAGACACGAACAGTTTTTGATCACTGGATCGTCGACAATTTGTACCCACAGTCCGGGTTAAAATTTTGTATGTTTCTCTATTTCAACCGCTTCACGCACAATTCGGCTATTATAATGATGATCATTGGAAAGGATTAATGGTTTGTGTAACTTTTTATAGTGGTTTGATCCTGATTCAAGCAAGTGTTTCGCTATCGCTGATTTTTCAACCTGGCGGTTTTTGACAGCTACGATAATTATGTTCCTACTACTAGGTATTTCAGCAATAGTCCGCTTAGTTTGCCCGATACAATAGCTATCGCAACTGCAATCTATTTTGTACTCCCCTGGTGTTTGAGAGGTCATCTGTTCCTACTTGCGGTGCTATCTTGCGTAGTGGAGTGAAAACTACTCTACTCGTGACCACGGTGACTGCAACGTCGATAAATAGAATGATTTCAATACGCGATTAAGTCCCGATAATATTTTAAAAACAACTAGGTACCTAGGTAGGTTAGAATATTTTTGAAGCTTTGCCTTATTCTTAAAACTATTTATACCAGATTCATTCCTACCACTTTACCAACACAAATCAAGTTAATAAGTGGGCAACACTACTTTACTTTGGGGAGTATTGCTCGATCGATAGCAGAGTGTATTTTAGATTTTCAGCGTAATCTTTGTTCATAGTTTGCTTGAAATTACTTTTTAAATTAAATACACGCAGAAGAGTGTGCATGTTCATAGTACTTGTTATAAAATAAATAAAGAGTTTGTTTACTGTTCGTAAACCGAGGACTAGTGACTCAAAAGATGGCTGACCGATATAGTTCATGCCTTGTTGAAAGCAACAACAAATTAAGTTTTGCTACATACCTATTAATGCGTTTTCTGCACTTTCTGAAAATCTAACTAACTGAAATTGTGTGATACAAATAAATACAATGTAACAAAGGGCCACTTACCATCTTCTTTCATCTCAATACTGATCTGCCTCCAGAACTTATCGATTACATTTCTGTCCCCGCGCAGTTTATTTTTCTTATCCCATAGAGGTGGTCTAGCGTATACCATAGAAATCAAAGTTTCGATGTTCATTTTTCACACACACCTAACGCCGGTAAACTGTGGGACGTGAATTAGGGATGCGCCGATCCGATCCGATCTTTCAGAAGATCGGATCGCTTGCATACGATCAAGCGATTTATCGGATCGTATGAGAGCCATTCGATTTTTTAGCGGATCGATTGAACTACACCAGAGATCGGATCGGATCGAAAAGATCGAATGAATCAACTAAACGTAGGTAAGATTGTTATTATCGGGGCTATAATCACAACTTGGACGGTGTATAATACACCGTCCAAGTTGTGATTAAAGCATTGCTAGTTACTTAATAATTAAGTAACTACCAAAATAAAACACATCACTTTACCTGCAAGTTGCTAAGTCTTGTGAAGCTTAAGGATGGATCCAAATTATCTATTTAATTTTATATATAAAAAAAGTTTAAACATAAAAGATTGACACTTATAAGCAGTGATCGGAATTAGGCGGGCTTAAATACCTAAAGTTCGAAGAACAGAGGCAAAAAAGGGGAGAATTTTATTGAAAGTTGGCACAATTTTCACAGTGAGTAAGTACATTTAAAATTAATGTTAATAATACTGTGAACTAATTCAAATAATTTTTCTATTTGACCGACGGAAAAAAGTTTTTTATTCTTATAACTTACATTTTAGTTTTTGTTATTAACTCAGGTAAAAAATTGATTCACCTTAATGTTAGATGTTCTTTATTAATGTCCCGGAAACGGAAATAATTGGGTCGAAAAATATTTAGTCCTAAGGCGTCTCCATTTGTCTCTGTTATTTTTCGAACTTTAGGTATTTTAGCCCACCTCATTCCGATCACTGCTTATAAGCATTAATCTGAAAGGTTGACATGTTAATTTGTAATGCAAGTTTGATTTACATGTTAAAATAACATTAAAAAATAGGTACTTTATTTGGTTTTATTACATTCGATCTTTTGATACGATCTTTTGAAAATCGGATCGATACAATGCGATCCGATCCGTGGATCGGATCAAGACATTACGATCCATTACGATCCTAAAAATCGGATCAAATGAAAAGATCGCACATCCCTAACGTGAATGAATCCCGGTTTCCGGTACCGACAAGTTTCAACCGGTTTCCTTTGTGTGCGTGAGTAGCCCCATTCGCCCCGCCCACCGGTATGGATCAGCCAACCGCCTGTAAGCAGGTTACCTGCTTGACTATGGTTACCCTTCTAAATGCAGGTAAAAAAAACCCGGCTGTTGGCGCCACACAATTTCTATTGACGTAGCTAAGGAAAGTTATAGTCGGTATTGTATTGTATGGTAGGTACCTAGCACCTACCAAGTTAGTTGGGTGAAGAAGCAAATCCTTAGTAAAATTAAACTAAGCAATAAAATATGAATCGAACCTTACCTATATTTACTTATCCATTTTTTGTAAATACCTACACAATTATATAAGTAAGTACATACATAATAATAGAAAAACACCCAGACATATTTACTTATATAGAAATATAGAAGTACTAGCGAACGCCCGCTGCGCCTACTATTTTCTTATCCCACGGGAACTATACATTTTTCCGGGATAAAAAGTAACCTATGTGTTATTCCAGAACCTAAACTATCTACATTCCAAATTTCATCAAAATCGGTTTAGTAGTTATAGGGATACGTGGTAATAAACATTCACACACACACACGGACTTTCGCCTTTATAATATTAGTAGGATTTACTGTTCATACATTTGATTGATTTCCTAAAAAACTAAATAAAACTATGCAATAGAGGTGCAAATATATATGTCTTAAACTTTGATAAAAATAATTGTAGCGTCAGTGTTAAGATAACATAAGTCAAGGATATTTTAGATTGCGCGATAGAGCTTTTTTATGTAGATATCTTTAGGTCGCGTGTTGAGGTCAAGGTCGGAATTACTGTCACGAAGCTCGAGCTTTTAAGGTCAAACTGTTTTACACAAAGAAGCATAGGTGATACTCCATTTTGCGAACGTAAAAAGTAGTAGAACGTCTCTACAGTCCTAATATTACATCCATCTGGCTAAATTAAACTTGAGTGGGATGCAGCAATGAAGCTAATGATTTATGGACATAGGTTACTAAATTTAGATTAGCGTCCGGAGGTAGCTTGTGTTCATGCATCGTATTAAAATAAAGACAACCCCTAAAATAATAATAATAGCTGTTTCAGAAATTTAATATTATATTTGGTGTTTATTTACTTACATTTTGTCATTTACAAAACACAAAATTACGACTCGATGGAGTAGAGGTGTTTATTTTTGTTAGGTACTTTATATTTCTTGGACTTGTTTTGTTTCTATATTATGTAGGTATATGTATGTAAATGATTTTAATATGGTTTTCGTAACATAAACCTGCGTTCAACTTATGAGTACCTACATGTCATGCATCTCTTTCCAGCTACAGAATAAAGTTAGTTTTTTTTCAACCAACTTCAAAAAAGGAGGTGGTTCTCAATTAGATTTTATTAATGGTTCTTGCTTCTGAACTCCGTCATTTATTTGCATTCAGAAAGTATAATTTAGATTGAGGAATCGATGAAAAAGATCACAGACATCATAACAGTAGAGAATTAAAGTCCTTTTCAGTATTTTTTTGTATATGTTACGGGCAACTTGATTAATCGGGCAGTATTCATATGGACCGGTCATTATGCATAATGACCAAGAGCGTCGGGCAGTTTGATAAATTTATTACTTTGACCGGTCCATATTCATAATGCCCGACGGCCCGTGGTCCATTTAATAAATCAAGGCTTGAATTTATCACTTAGACCGGGCAGTATGAATAGTGCCCTACTTCTAGCCGGGCAATGTGATAAATTGGATTAAAATCTGTAGGTTAGGTTATGTTAAGTTAGTAAAAAAACTACGCGCGAGGCGAGCGAAGCGTGCCGCGGTAGCGGCCGCCGAAGCGCCAGAAATGTAGTAAATCAATTAAAACACTGCAATTCGTCTAATTTATTACATTGCCCAAGATAGGGTGGTCATTATTCATAATGACCGGGCAAAGTGATTAATCTTGCAGTTTTTATCACATTGCCCAATCGACGCGGTCATTATGCATACGGACCGGTCATTATTCATAATGACCGGATTTATCACATTGCCCGTAACATATATATTATTAGACTAAATTATCTTGGTATCTTAAATTAATGGGTATTTGACTTTGGTTTGTTACGCCGGCTCCATACGTTGGGACCAACGTTGGTCCCAACGTTGGGGCCAAGATTTCGTGAACCATCCACACGTTGGCGATACACCAGTCTTGTTCCGTCAGAGCCAACGTGCAGACGTCCGATGTCTGCGCATCCGATACAGAAATAGAAATTTCTCTAAGTGATTTTACACTACTGAATACCAATTTTATCACAATCACATCACATCATGTGACTATCACACTTCACACAACACACTATATTATAAATGCGAAAGTTTGGATGTTTGGATGTATGTTTGTTCCTCTATAACACGACAACCACTTAACCGATATGGGTGAAATTTAAAATATAAATAGATAATAACCGGAAATAGGACATAGGCTACTTTTTATCCCAAAAAATTGCACGGTTCCCGTAACATAAAAAAAAAAATAGTAGACTCCATCATCAGATCAGCTCGTTGTCACCATATTATTACATTGTAGTCAGAACTTGACAAATATGCCGAGTTTCAACTCAATCGGCCTATTTACTGAGGAGTTCTGTTGAACAGCTCTTGACTCCATCATCAGATCAGCTTGTTGATACCATAATATTTCATTGTCACCGAGAATCTATAAGTGTGCAAAATTTCAGCCCGATAGTTCTACAAACACAATAAATAAGGAATACGATGACATTCTCGCTCGTCAGTCGACACGTGCGCTCACGATGCGCGTCGAAACGGGACTGAGCATAGCGCCAACGTGTGGACGGATCCCCAACGTTGGCGCGCCAACTTCCTTTGATAAAACCGACACGGCACGGCCAAGCCCCAACGTTGGCCCCAACGTTGGCGCCAAGCTATTTTGTCAGCACCACACGTTGGTGAGAGGAGTTGGCCCCAACGTTGGCCCCAACGTGTGGATGCGGGGTTAGATGTAACAGGTTAGATGTCGGAATTGTCGGATCATGCTTATGAGGAATGTAGGGGAGTTCTAGAGAGTTAATAGGTTTTAAATGGTAGATAATATTATCAGGAATTAGGTGAACAATATTATTTTAAAGTAAACATGTTTTGATATTACATTATATCCTTTATTTTGTTCATATATATTTTCTAATACCTTTTTCATAATATATAGAATCTGGTCCTAAATTAAATATCACAAGTAACTTAATAATAGAAGGACGAAAATATTTTTGTTCCTATAATACTGGCAAAACAATAGTCGAGACCCACAGACCGATGGTTTGTTAACTATAAAATACCAAATTTTGTTTAAAAAGGTTAACGTTTTTGGCACGACTGATTGTTTCAAAATCTACGCAGCAACTGGTTTTTCTACGATCTTTTCTAATGAGAATCGAGTCTCTCAAAATCTACCTTTAAGACGCGATTCTCGCTCCGCCATCGGCTTTGGTTCCTCTCGAATAATCTAATTCTTGATATATTTTTTTGGCTCTTTGCGGCCGTCGCTACACATTTCGCGATGATTTTTTCCGCACTATATACTTACTAAAAAAAATGTCTTTTCATAGGCGGCGCTATTTCTACAACATTGCCTATTCATTAACAGCCAATAATAGTCTTTCTTTGACTTCCGTGATCACAACTCTTTAGAAATACTTACATTAATACAGGAATTTTATTACTTTTATAAATAACTTTCGTTTCAGCTGTGTTGGAACAGCCAAGAAATTTGGCAAAATCGTTTTAAAATTCCACTTTGATACTTGTAAATGAAACACCATTCTCATTCAAACACCTCATTGGATAATGCTGCCTCCAAATTACCAATTCATGATCACAACTCTTTAGAAATACATTAATTTAGGAATTGTATTACTTTTTAACCGACTTCCAAAAAGGAGGAGGCTCTATGTTCGGCTGTATGTATGTTTTTTATAAATAGCTTTCGTTTCAGCTGTGTTGGAACAGTTAAGTAATTTGGCAAAATCGTTTTAAATTCCACTTTGATTAATCTGTTTCAAGCACCGTTCTGTTTCAAACACCAGTTAGCATTATTGGAAAATGCTGCCTTCAAATTACCAATAGTAAAAAAAGCTGCATGCATACCGTATTGAACTAGACAAATGTTTCGAGATCTAACAAACACCGTCAGGAGTTCTCAGTCAGTTGCCATATCTTTATAGATTTGTCCTCGCTCGCCGTTATCACAGTCTTCGAGATCGCGTCAAAACTTATACTGTTGATTATGTCTGTAACAAAAAAAGCACAATATAGTAATTTATTCTGTGCTATAAGATAGATCTAGGACTACTTAGTTGTTTATTTAGCGATAAAAAGGTTTTAAATTAGCTCTTGAGTCAGACCATCAGCCCGTTGGTCGAATGTCATTGTCAGTGTTATCTCGCTTTTCTATAAGTCGTCTTTCTCATAGCTGAGAAATTCGTTTTCTCCGTATATTCACGCAAAAAGGTTTCCCCATTTAATTTTATACTTCGTAATTTCGCCACGACCCCTACAATTGATACGCCGGAGGCTGCGAGTTCGAACCACAGATGTGAACCGATTTTTTTTTTTGTTCCTTTTTGGGTAAATCTTTTTATTTTATTTTGTAAGTACTTATAGAAATATCTCTTTTCTGGGCAAAATTCGTTTTCTCTATTGTCACCCGAGTAGAGCTCGGTCGCCCAGATATTTACCATTATGAGCGTTATGCTCGCTTATTTCAGCGGCTGTGAAAAGGTTCCAATCTCGTAGTGTCCCCGCGCCGCATCCTAGCCAGATGACGTTATTGCCGTCCCAGCAAAGAGAGGTCACCGTGTTTGGAAGACGCTTCTGGTATACCTGAGAAGAAAAATAGTATGCCTTATCATAAAACAAAGACTAAAGATAGTCCTGGTTCAAACTAGAGATTACAACAAAATGTCAGATCAAAAACACCTTTAGTACATAGGTCAACATGGTTTATAGAATGAATGTACCGGGATGGTATTCACAAGCTCTTTGATGGAGAAATCCCAGGCAAAGAAGCCTGAATGACCTTCTTGCTATAGTATACTAAATAATAACCTACCGAATGCGAAACGCTGAGATCAGTGACACTCATGTCTTCACTCTCACTGGTGGTGACAAAGAAGCCTGAATGACCTTGCTATTGTATACTGAATAATAACCTACCGAATGCGAAACGCTGAGATCAGTGACACTCATGTCTCCACTCTCGCTGGTGGTGACGACTCGATCGCCGGAGACGAAGCAAGCGCCGCTGACTCCCTCGGAATGTACCGGGATGGTATTCACAAGCTCTTTGATGGAGAAATCCCAAACAAAGATCTCACCATCACTCGTTCCTGTTATGATGTCGATTTCGTTGCGACGGCGTCTGAAAAAAATATGTTGCTTTAGAACCCTGTCATCTAAATATTAATAAGCAAATGTTTCTATACTCTAGCCAAAACCAAGAGAGAATATTTACTAACATTGCACTGACAGATCAATCAGGTGATAGCAGGAATAGACCAATTACAGAAAACTGAGATTAATATGATTGGCACTGATTCAATTTAGCCAATAGTAAATAATCTCGGTTGTCTGTGATAGGTCTATCCCTGCTATCAGCTGATTGATCTGTCAGTGCAATGTTAGTAAATATTATCTCTTGGTTTTGGCTAGAGTATAGTACGTATTTGATATACTTACCTAGTAGTTTTCTTGTCTGTACTTAGATTAATGTTTAGAAGAGGTGTTCTTATTTCATCGAATAACAGATTGTTTGTTTTTTAAGTGACATTCGTAAGTAATGCTTTTGTGTTTTGCGTGAATAAATGGCAAACAATTTAAATAGGTACCTATAGCTTATCTGCCGTTCTATAACTAGGCTGTTGCTGACATTAATATTAAAAGGGTGAATTTGGGTGTAGGCAGATGGTATCTCCGAAACTATTGAACCACTTTAAAAAAATTGCACGGATAGTAAACTGCATTAACCCGGAATGTATACAACATCCAGCAAAAGACATACATACATCCATAAAATCACGTCTCTTTCCCACAGGTGTAGGCAGAGACCACGGATTTCCATTTGCTACGATCCTGACACACCTCTTTCGCCTCATTCACTCTCATCACATTTTTCATACAAGCTCGCCGGTTAGGGTACTTTGAACCTGGCCTTTCTAAATCCTTTATTAATCCAGCAAAATAGATAAGTAAAATACCTGTATGTGAGACTGGTGATTTTCCCATCGTGGTCGAATTCCGCCCTCAAACCTCGCAGAGCCTGTCCCGTCCTACCGACATTGCCCCACACTCGAACCACACCGTCGCACCCTCCAGATATAAGCAAATGTTCTGGAATTAATGTTAAAATTTAAATATATAACAGTTTTGAGAGATGTGGGAGAGACCTTTGCCCAGCCAGCAGTGGAACGACAGGTTAATTTAAAAAAAAACAGTTTTATTCCCAACATGTGGGAATTTACCAAATGTGTTTGGCTTTGGACATAACTCTGACCACCCCTTTAGGCCGGTTTTACTGTCACGCGTACCGTCGGCGCTGATAGGTGAGTGATCTTTGTTACAATGAAATAAGGATACCGATTGTTTAGCAGAAATGGCTACGCTGATTGCTCTCGTCAGTGCTGGACCATCAGTATCCTTATTTCACTGTAATAAAGATCACTCGCCTATCAGCGCTGACGGTACGCGTGACAGTAAAACCAGCCTTAGACATCTTCAAATGATATAAAAATGCCTAAAACATCTAAAGGTTGAAAGAACGTGTGCCTGCTCCTATTCTTACAATCCAGATTATGTGTTAAGAGAACCCTAGTGTCTAGTCAAACCTAACATAGGCTTTAAGACACTATTTAACAGATAAATGTATTGTGTTCGATGAATAAAATATCTATCTATCTATCTGAAAGAATATGTCTGCCGCGCCTTGGGAATAATACAGTCGTGATCATAATTTCATATAACAGTTGGAGGAATTATACCTACATCTACAGAATGTGAATAAGTGAGTTCAAATATAAAAAAGTTATTTAAGTTACATCTCTGCCAATATTTCTGCACTGTCCCTAAAACATTTGTATCTCTTCTTTTATACCAGAGTAAAGAAAAACATCTTACACTTCTATAGAAATTATAGAACCATGTTATGTATACCTTTTTCCAACCACAGTAAACAGCTGACGGAATCGTCATGGGCGCGAAAGCTTTCTACCACCCTTCCGTACTCCACATCGTAAAGGTATCTGAAACAGTTATAAAACTTATAAAATCGCAACACAAATTCAGACACCATAATAAAGGTTTGTAGATAGAAATTATCACGTTTTATAGTTTTTAATTAACCGATGCTTTAATCGATAAAATTCAACCCGACGAATATGGATTCCGTGGCCGAGTTGGAAAAGATACTCCGGCTTAAGGAGAATCGCTTGTATCATTACGGGTTCGAATCCCGTCGGAATTGAAAATTTTGGTAAAACTTCATTTTCAATTTCACATTTTAAATTTGCACATTTTAAACTTTCGCGATCTGTAGACATAATTTAAACGAACTAACGGGACTTTATCGTCAGTTTGTATTTTTAATTTAAACGTCGGGAAATAATAAACAAAGGTAATAACGCGATAAAGTCCCGTTAGTTCGTTTAAATTAAATTTTAAATTTGGACTTACATCTCATTATCCCAGGAGCCAACAGCGACCGTATTCGCATCAACCATCACACAAGAGCTCAGTGGCGTACTAGTCAACGCCACACTTCTGATTTGCTTTCTCTGGGTTGTATCATACACTTTCAGTGTTCCATCTTTGCCCACCGATATCACTCTATCATTGCTACGTATAGCACACGTCACTGCTTCTTTGTGTAGATGTATTGTATCAATGCACTTCATACTGTATGTCAGAATTTTCTGGCCCAAAGGTTTGGATATTTGGTGCGTTATTCGCCGTACGTGGGGCTTCGTGAAGAGCTGTTTTGGCACTTGACCGAACTCCATGATTTGGACTTCTAAAGCGTGCCGGTCGTTCATATCGTATATGTTTTCGAGATCTACGGAACCTTCGTAGCAGACGTGGTGAAAGACTGAAATCAAAATTATACTATTCATTTCTTGAACTCTCAAAATATATTTCACTAGCTTCATGTTCATCCTGAAAGTTCATTCTAAATACTGGTGAAAGATTTTTTTGAAATCGGATGAGTAGTTTGGGAGATTACCTCCTACATATAAACAAACTTTTACCTCTATAATATTAGTCTAATATAAATAAGTATAGAAGTATAGATAAGAATGCTCAAAATAAGTATATGCTAAATATTGTAATGTCAAATTTTAACGCAATATTACACTACTACCACTCTATTACACTACTACCACACTAAAGTGGTTTTATTAGATTCTTTCTTGAACTTCCTTGACTTTAAAAGATTCTGGATGTCTGAGAAGCATTATCTTGCTTTCCATTTACGCGTAGAAAATTAATTACAATACTAAACTTTAATTTGGGATTGTGGAATATCAATTAGGTACCATCAATGACAAAACTTACCATTATTGGCTTTTACAGCTTCAACACCTCTCTGTTTGTACCCAAATATGAGATCGATCCACATATGCAAATGCCTCGACACATACTCAGACTCTAACGCCTCTCTGAGCTTTGCTACAAAGTCTTCGGGAGACTCCGCCCACGGCGGTAGGCTCACATTGTTGACCTTACTGCCATCGTGGCGCTCGCCGAAGTCTATCTCATATTTGTTTATTAAGAAGTCGCCTTTTGTCTCTGTATCGTAGAACTCCGGAACTAATTCCTTGAAAGATTTAACTTAAATCAAACAAGTGTGACCTTTTTGAATATTGAAATGTTTTGGTAAAAGTGAGTGCTTGTGTCTCCGTCATGTCTTAACGACTTTATAGACGAGACCGGCAATTAAACGTTTCGCTATAAAGTTTAAGATGTTAAAAGCGAACATAAACATAATTTTAGTCTTTTTAGGGTCTACTATTAGTGCTTAGCAATAACAGGCAGTATAACTTTACGAAAAGATACATATAGTGAAAGAGAACAAAAAAGATAAGCAATAAAAATTACCTTAAAATCAGACATATTTCTAAGGCAGTTGTTGTAGACATCTCTTACGGAATTAAACATCCTATCAGGATGATCGAATCTTCCGTTTTGAAGGCACAGCATGTATTGTGGATATTTTCGGACCTGAAACATGTAGATTTATACATGTTACATGCATCGTTACCTATCCCTACTATCGTTCTTTGTTATACATTGTAGAACAAAGAACGATAGTAGGGAAGAACTTATCCTGAATCATATTTCTGACGCACAGAGCTCAGTAAGAGCTGTGAGTCACCATTGCCTAAAGCTTACCAAGTAAAACAGCACTAAACCAGGCGCTGAGTAGTGAGAGCCGTATAGAAACTTGGGATCACACATCTCATTGTATCTATCCTTCAATTTCTCCAGTCTATCCACATTCAAAGCTCCCATAGGCTTTGACAAATCACGGAATGTGTCTGATTTGGTCAGATCCAACTTATCTGATGCATAATCTGCCACTATCCAAGGGAAGACTGGATACTGTGTGAGATCGTTTTTACTTCTGTCTGCTAAGCTGAAAATAGTATAATTATCGTAATGTATTTCGCTATCTTTGACATGACATTGATTATTTCTTAGTTATATTGTAGGATATTTACGAAACTACAAGCGCTCATTATACAATTACCTACTTAACAAAGGAATGGATCCTACCCTATTATTTACGTAGTTAGTAAGCTAAATAGTACATGTTTTTGTAGTACATTTTACACAAATAATGGTTTTAATTTAAATACATTTGTTCTTTGCAACTTAACTAAGGTTCAAGCCAAGGTCAAGCATGCCTGCTGAAATGTTAATAAATTATTTCTATTTAGTATGAGTCACATTGAGCATCTGATAATGTACAGTAGGTACTTCAAGCTTTATAATGGACATCTCGGTTATTTTCGTGTTTTCCGAATATGTCCGACAGCAGTGTATGATTCCACAAAACAGAATGCGACAGAAGTGCATGTCGTTAGTTAGCTGCGCAGCTCGCACGGCTTGCAACTAATTTGCTTTTCTTAAAAATGACATTGATATTTATTTGTTTGCGAAATTATGAGTAATTTTCATTTTTCAAATGACTTTTCGTCAATCGTTTTTGTAATTTTATGCCATTGTTTCCGATGTTTTCCGAAACGCATTCTTTTCCTGTGCTGATAACGCGCGTTTTGTATGATTCATGCGATCGATATTCATTATTATAGTATACATCAATACGAAGTTTATCAGTTCAAATTATCAGCGGATGCCCCAGCTGGGTATCATGCTACTAAAAATATAAACTAGCTTTCGCTCACGGCTTCGCTTATGTGGAACTAACTAAATAATACATTTTTTAGCAAGACCAAAGTCTAATCTTATCTACATCTCCCATAAAGAACAATAGCCTTGAGTTGCCTCCAACTTACAGTGGCGTCGCTGGGCGTCACGCTCTGTCAATTAGAATAGTACCTTACTTACTAAACTCCAATACCACTCCCTGTTACTATCACGCTTCGTCGCACAAAGTGAATACCGAAATAAATTAAAACTTTATATTTTTTATACACTAGTGATCCGGCAGGGCTTTGCACAGATAGAAAAAAATTGAATTCTAAGGTTTCTTCCTTCCTTCAATCTAACTAGTATTTACTGCCCATATACGCCGCGAGGGCGCTGCTAGTTATGCATATAAAATTTGTAAATCCTAAGAACCTTTGAAGATGTGAGATCAGACTACTTACCAATTCAAATACATCAAGTAATCGTAGTTTGAAACAATGCCATTCTGCCACTGTAACGTCATCTCATCAGTATGAACTCTTTCTAAGGTCACATGAGGTGATTCTTCCAGAATGTTGTATACTTTATCTCGGTCATATTCATTTCTGAATGTCAAGTATATGTGGACTATGTCACTATGGCCTGGACTGTATATTTCAAGTCCCTGAAATATTCAGTTACATTATATAAAATATTTAAACAAAACCAAAGACTTTTAAGTTAACAAGCCATATAATTACAAAATCAAGACTATCCCACAAAAAACATCCTTTTATAACATAGTAAGACTAGTTTTAAAATGGGTTTATGTATTAGGGGTGGCCATAGTTTGTTTATAAACCAAAATTAAAAGCAAAAATAAATAAAAAGTAGCACAGATACATACAACTTGCCTTAGCAAAAATCTCCTTTTGTACATCCTTTTCAATTGCGTCAGCTTTAACTTCAATATAGGACTCTAGAAATAAACAAAAAAAAAAACAATTAGGCAAGTAGGTGGTCATTTATGTACATTCTTATTTACAAAAAAGTATATTTAATTTATTCTTCTATGGCGATGCATAGGTCACCTCCCCCTGTGGCAATGTGTCGCCCTGCAGTAATATATCATTCCTGTAGTTCCCATAACAAAAGACTGCTTACTTTGGGGCTACAGGACACTGTGTGAAATGTCCAGCATTATATTTTATTATTTGCATAAAATATCTTGCAGTAAAATTTAGGTAAGGTAAGTACCAATAATATTATGTCCAATTATATGCATAATTAATAACAATCTTGAACATAATAAAAAGTTCAAAGATCCACATAAACTCAAGAATGAACAAGTCTTCTAGATCTTTGGGATCCATCGTCAGCCACATCGTCGCTTACCATCATGTGAGATTGTGGCTAAACAAAGGTCTACCTACAATAAAAAAAATGAAACCATATTACTTACATTTTCAACATTACTGAATGGTTGGAAATAGATGGTAGTTGGTGTTAGAGCTAGCTTTCCTTGATGCCTCACCAGGGGAGATATTTTCTCAGCCTGCAGCTCACACACAATCTGTTCTGTAAAATCATCCATCATCACAGGGTCAAACTCCATCCTCATATATCTTGAGTGGAGAATAGTAGCCACCATACTGTTATGCTCAGGTGCATGCAATGTGGATGCTCTTTGCAACTGCTGCATCTGACATAGACACTCATCTGCTGATGCAAAATCATAGATAATATAAAACTCTTTCTTTTCATAAATAAACTTGTATGGTGCCAGAATGTTTCCCTCCAGCATTTCCGCATACTGTTGTAGTTCCACCCTAATTATGTTTAATTTATTTGAGGGTACTGTTGATATACTGATGCAGTCCTTGAAATGCATTTTTATAATTGGACAGCTCCAGTCCCTTGGCTCGAAGACAAGAGACTTGGAACAAAGTTTTAGTCGCCCTTGTCTTGGCTTGCCATCTCTAGGAGACTCATTATCGTTCAGGGTGCAAGAAAAATCCTCAAAATATATTTCTCCCGGTTCAAGGAGTAACAATGAGAACCTGAAATAAAAAATTCAGTACCTACCATTACAAATTATAATAGTTGAAACTCAAATGGAATTGAGTGAGTAACTTACATTGAAAAGCATGAAAAATACAGTTATCAACATTTTGTTTTACTTACCTTGATTTATCCATTTCCAGTAATTTGAATATCTCGACCCGACAGACTCGAACACAAAACAATAGGTGGCTGCAGCAAGCGTGGGCGCCTGGGCGGGTAGGTATAGGTACACTTTCTCTTTTTGTTTATCTCTTGAAAAAATCACGGATAAACATGTAAACACGGCAACAGAGGGCACAGATTAGGTAGAGATACTACGTATCAGATGGAAATGTCGGGAACATTTTAGTGTGGACTTGTGTTCACAGATTATATAGATGTTACTCGCTCCTGATTGGCTATCAGAAAACGATGTATGACGTTTCTTTTTTTTTTTCTGCTACACCGGCACCGAGCAGAATTGTCATTCTACCAAACAAATTAATTTGGTAGGATTGCTTTTTTCATTCAATATTTCTAAGGCATTGATCTCAATGTGTACTATTGAGATCAATGCCCTAATAGAGGTCAGTGGCCTAAGGGAAAGGTGTTGTTGATAGAAAACAACGAAACATAGTTAATCATTTATTATTATTTTTTAAATTTTTTCTTAACACTACATAGTAGGTATAGGTATTGTATAATAAACAAAGTTGCTTCCCGCTGTCTGTCCCTATGTAAAAAAAAAAACATCATCAAAATCCGTTGCGTAGTTTTAAAGATTTAAGCAATGCTTAGATCTTTAAAACTACGCAACAGATTTTGATGCGGTTTTTTTAATAGATAGAGTGATTCAACAGGAAGGTTTATATGTATAATACATGCATAATATAGTACCTAGAGAAACACTGATAAATCTTAGGTTTCTGTGATGTGTGATGTGACCAGTGCGAAGCCGGGGCGGGTCATAAAGGCCTCAAAATGTCTGTGACACACTTGGCGTCTTGAAATCTCGTTCAAACTCACGTTTCTCAACAAATCACTGCATAAACAATCGAGCCACTTTTTGAGTCTGATTACACTACACACTGGGAATATGGAATACAGCGGCCTTTCGCAAATTTGTACAACCTGGTACAACACAAGTTAACACAACACATAAAATACATCGTAGGTACTGAAGGTACAAACCGTTTGCAGCTAATAAGGAACAGAAATAGGCGGGGAAAATCAACAAACTAAATACACAATGATCGTTAGACATTAGACCGCAGAGCACAGACTACAGTGCTACTTTTATTAATAGACATAAATGGGGGCGCCACTGTGTAAACTATATGGTAACCCCAAAATATGCAGCTAAATGATTTTGATACTTGATCATTTAATTTTTTTTTATTGCTCATAATCGGTACCTACTTAACACAAGTTAAATGCGTACAACCTACCTGTGTGTAACAGCTTTATGTTACACCTTTTGACTATAAAACAATTGTTTTTGTAAAAAAAAATATTTATATTGTTTTACTATACTAGCGACCCTATTATCAGTGTTTCTCTACTATAGTACAAAGTGTCAGTGCGGTAAAATTCCTGGGTGTACAGATTGACTCTCTCTTGAATTGGAAAAATGAGTTAGAGGGCATTGAAAACTCAATTTCCTCAGCTTGTTACGTGTTGAGAACCCTGCGTGATGAAATCGGCATAGAGCAATTAAAAATGGTGTACTACGCGTTGGTTGAATCAAAGATTAGATATAGTATTCAATTTTGGGGAAACAGTTACCAGTATAGTATGGCAAAGGCATTCATAATCCAAAAACGTAGCATAAGGACCATAGTTAGAATATCTCAGACAGAGTCATGCAGAGAACATTTTACAAATTTAGGAATTTTGACCGCTCCAAGCTTGTATGTGCTTGTTCTGGTATGCCATCTATCCAAATACTTACATGAGTATGAGACGTTGGAGGAAAATAACCTGCGTATTAATAGTAGAAGACAGAACCTTAGGAATAGAATACACCCAACTCTCAATATAATGAAACACACCACTAAATATCAAGCTGTAGAAATATTTAATAAACTGCCACTAGAAATAAAGTCTGTAATCCACAAAAGAACGGTACTTAAAAGTAAATTAAAATCATTCCTTCTAGATAAATGTCTATACTCGCTTGATGACCTTTGACATGCCTTGACTTGATCACTTCAAAATCTGTTTATTAAGACCTGTTGTTTCTGCAGTGTTTTTGGTTGTTTAAGCTTTGTGCGTTAGATATTTGATATTTATTAATTTTATGTTTGTTATTTTTATTTTTATTTACCAATTTCCGCATGCAATGTACTTTGTTTTTTGGAATAAATAACTATGAACTATGAACTATAATATGGCATGTATTATACATATAAACCTTCCTCTTGAATTACTCTAGCTACTAGAAAAACCGCATCAAAATCCGTTGCGTACTTTTAAAGATCTAAGACTTTTACTTTTACGGACAGACAGCGGGAAGCGACTTTGTCTTATATTATGTAGTGAAGTGATAGTGATACCTCCACATAGGATAAACAAAACGAAATAACAACAAAAAAAACCAATACAATAAAAATTTAATAATTGGAAACAAATTACAATAGTACAAATCTAGACACAAAACTAGATGACACTTATTTATTTAAGTAGGTACCTACCTACACACATGTCTAATTTATTTTAACACTGAATAAAATAGAAAAACATACCTACAATAAAGAAATAAAATAAGATGAAATGATGATGTTAGCGTACAGAATAACAAAAATAATCTTATAAATTAAAACATTTATAACTATAGTCGTATTGCACATTATAAGGACTAAAAACATATCAAAATTGAAGGAAAAATATAATTTTTTCCTTCAATTTTAGTCCGTATAATGAGCAATCCGACTATAGGTTAAATATATATATTTATTTATTTATTTTCTCTCAAAAAAATAGGTTGGCTCTAAAGGTAGTTTTTGGACGACTGGCTCTGTTTCCCGGGCGAAGAGAACTTTCCGTTATCTTATATGCCTTCATTCACAATTCTTCTGACTGTGCTTATAGATTTCCCTGCAAATATAAATGAGACCATTAACATTTGCGACCAAATGGGAACTTTTGTTTGAAATCGTAAAAAAATATCAAAATTGCCTTGTTGCTCTATAGTACAATGTAAACATAACCAACAAATCGTCGTTTTATAATTTCTCAATTTAGGGCCAAATAAAGGTAAATAACCAGTATTATATAATAAGAGTAGTCAAATGTTACTGATAAAATAATTGGATCTAATCAAATACCTCTTAATTCGACGGTACGACGAAAAACTTGTGTGTCTCTGATGAATTTTTTCCGGCTTCTAATTCCAACGAGCATCGCATATAAACATTGAAAATCACTTCTCTGGTGCCACACCGTAATGTTTCACGTTGGTTATTGTCACTTTTACTCGCACTAAATACGCGAAATAGATAAATTCTCTTTTAGAAGGAAATTATTACTTCTGACTGACGTCTTCGGTACTTGTACCATAGACAAGAAACCTGTACTTTAGCCGTTGAGGTGCCCCGCCCCCCGGACCGATTGCCTGCCTAGCATAACCAACGCCCGCGAAACAACTTTTGCCAGCGGTTTAACTTTTTTTGCCAGTGATTTTATTCCTGGACTAAACCTGTTTGTGGTATCATTGGAATCGGAATTTAACAAGCTTATTAACTACTTACTTACCTGCTCAAGGGGATTACATTGTCACCACCAAATAAATTGTTTATTCCATTCCGTAAACATGTTTGGCACCTTGCAAAATAAAAACTCACAATTGTTCAAAATTGATAGCAAATATCTGCGTCAACATGGTGCACACACTTAGTACACTACACACCTTTATTATTTAACACAAAACATATACACATCGACATTAAAGTAATTATCTAATTCGCGTTTGCAAAAGGCCAAAACACGCCATTTTGTTCCGCGCGCCAGGAGCGGGAGTGCGCTCACGGCAAATAAAAATTCAATACTGGTTCATTTCTCATCCTATAGTCTGGTTTGAAGTCTTTCTGATTGGTATAAATATGTAGTTAGCAAACAATACGAACAAAACAAACCTCCTTCACATCACTACTACACACCAATCACAATAGCCGACCTTCAAACAAAATTCACCCGCAATATTCAAAATGTTGATCAAATTCAAATTTTTTACTATAAAACGGGGTTTTAATGGTTCAGTAATTATCCTAAATACCTGTCAGATTTAATTAATGCCAAACATGTATAGGTCATCGCTGAAAATCTTATTTGAACCTTCTTTCAAAAATAAAGTTTGAAAACGTATTTTCTCTTCCGGTATTTTGACACATTGTAGAAATATTATAAATTATCTATGACTTTTAGCATGAACAGCAGTGGGAGAATAATGTTACCAACAAATAAAGACACTCCCGACGAATGGGGAAGCCCTAACACCATAGAAATCGTGATTTTAGTGGCCGCGCGACCCCTCAAGTGCCCTGGGCCATTGTAGTGGCCTAAGGCGATCGGGCGGTTAGAGTTGCCGCTGTAATAAATGAATGAATGAAATTTTAGTTCCCTTTCTATTAATAAAAGTAGCACTGTACCTACATCCACAGAGATACCTACCCTCAAAGATCTCAATCATTCATTGACATTGACATTGTCATCAAAATAGCAACTCATTCGGAATCGGAAGAGTTGAGGAGCGGAGAACGAACTGTCATACATAGTTTTCTGATCAAAGCACAGATTATATACAAGTCCAAGCTTCTGACTAGGAACATTTCTACCCGTGACAGAGGGCAGCGGAATTCGTTGAACTGAGAACTAGGGATGTTCGATACGATACGATATTTTCGTGTATCGATACAATGGCATACGATACGGCGTATCGATACAACACATGCAAGGTGTATCGGATCGAAAGTATCGTATCAAATTGTTTTGATAACGAATTGTTTTGACTTGCAAGTTACCCGGTTAAAAGGTGGCATAGGTCCCATTTCCGGTCATTATCTACCTATTTTTAAATTTCAGGCAAATCGGTTCAGTGGTTGCCGAGTTATAGAGGAACAAACATACATCCAAACTTTCGCATTTTTTAATATTAGTGTGTGTGATATCATAAAACACCTTTTTTGACAGTTATAACTACGCACATTTTCGTAATAGCGCTCCCATATAGTGCGCATTATTAAAAGTTTCGGTTTTATGAATAAAATATTTTTTTTTATTATTAAAGTACCTGCATACTTTGTCTTGATTCGATACTGTATCGATACGATATATCGTATCAAAAGCCCTGTATCGATACGCGTATCGATACAATGTATTACGATATATTGCGATACGAAATATCGATACAATCCGAAATATCGAACATCCCTACTGAGAACCAAACAACAAACCATTGCTTGCTTGCCGAGGATGCCATTGATCAGCTGCTGAATTTTGTTTGACATGACATGAGTCATGACAATGACACTAGCTGGACAGTGAATCAATGTGTGTCAGTCATGAATCGTGTCAAATTCTTGTCACTGTCACTCAACTGTCACTGTGTAATTCATCTAGGCAGTGTCTCCAACTACAACGTAATTACGGTAGATCTACCGTAATTCTTAACATTCTACCATCTACCGTACTATGCTATTACAGATCCAGTATTAATTTTCAAACTGAGTGATTCGAGTAATTCAAGAAAGAAAAAGTTAAATACGCGGAGCAGCAGCATTTATAGATGAACTATAATTCCACATGCAAGCATGGACCATTTTTATCCAATTTATGGCAACACAGTTAGGAAAGGTGGAAGAACAAAAATTCAATTTGAAAAAAATAATTAGACTGCCATTGGGGCGATTGCTAAATTCGTTGTCTGTTGCGTTTTTCCGGTGTCCTCGCTACTCTTGTTTAATTTTTGAAAAATGTAGATGTTTCATACCCAATATTAAATTTTAATGTGAAACTATACAGTATAGGCATCAAGAATATGTTAAAATATTATTCGATTATTAAAGATTTTCATACAAAGTAACTTTGTTTTCGGCAAAACATGATTTTTGCCATGTCCTTTCCATAATTGGTCATTTTCAAGTTGGATTATTTACTGTTTTTGCCAACGTAACAGTATATTATGTAGGGCTTATAGCCTTCAAAAATTATTTATTATTAGGTATCTGACGATAAATCTATTATAAAGTACATAAAAATTTAGAGAGATACAATTTAGTGTGAGGTCAAAATATGGACCTCGGTGGAAACTCCCACTTAGTTACGAGCTTTTTCTTGATTTTCTACCAAAACTACTGCTAAATTTTATGATTTTTTTTACTTAGCATCACTAAACAGACGATGCATGTTAGCCAATTCGATTTTTGTCCTTTCTGTTTCGACCGTCCGTCGTGCCGTGGCAGAAGGTCGCTCTCAGAGGGACTTTTTTGTGTTCCACTGAGTTACGGAGTTTTTGGTGGTAAGTAGCTGGTTTCATGTAGCAACTTGGTATTATTTAGGTCCCTATGTATTCACCACAACTAAAACTACACTAAACAACAAGAAAGTAATCGTCTATCCTATTATTTTTTTCATTTTAATTCTGAATCAGCAGAACCGTTACGTTCCACTGAGAAATTTCGTAACTCAGTGGAACAAATTGTAACTCAGTGGAACGCTAAAGCCGCGATACAGTTGAGATTTTATTCTGTTTACCCTACACGAAAACTAAAAGAGGGTTATGTTTTAAGCAGTGTGTAAAGTTGTCAAAAACCAGTAAAGTGTCCTGTAACTAAAGTGTCCCTTAGCGAAAGTGTACCGAAGCAAAAGTGTCACGTAGAAAAGTGTCCCTTAGCAAAAGTGTCCCTTAGCAAAAGTGTCCCGAACCAAAAGTGTCACGTAGAAAAGTGTCCCTTAGCAAAAGTGTCCCGAAGAAAAAGTGTCCCGAAGCAAAAGTGTCCCGTTGCAAAAGTGTCCCGTAGAAAAGTGTCCTTTAGCAAAACTGTCCCTTAGCAAAAGTGTCCCGTAGCAAAAGTGTCCCTTAGTGAAAGTGTACCGAAGCAAAAGTGTCACGAGGAAAAGTGTCCCTTAGCAAAAGTGTCCCGAAGCAAAAGTGTCCCGTTGCAAAAGTGTCCCGTAGAAAAGTGTCCCTTAGCAAAACTGTCCCGAACCAAAAGTGTCCCGTAAAAAAGTGTCCCTTAGCAAAAGTGTCCCGAAGCAACGGACACTTTTGCTAAGGGACACTTTTCTACGTGACACTTTTGCTTCGGTACACTTTCGCTAAGGGACACTTTTGCTACGGGACACTTTTGCTTCGGGACACTTTTTACGGGACACTTTTATAATAATATATTATATTTTACACTTTTATAATATTTCATAATAATAATATGTAACTTTTATGATAATTCGTTTTAATTTCTAACCTAAAGCTATTTTTGTAAATAAAGTATTCAAAGGTGAACGCCACCTTACACAATTTTGAGAAATTGTCCCTCAATTTTGATTCAGTATTTTTAAAAATACAGTCTAATTTACTTGAAATTGTTTATTCTTGTGATGTTAACTTGTCACAAAAAGTGTTTTCTATTTGCCAGAAAGCTCCTTGTGCTTATTTTTTTTCAAACTGATTGTGCTAAAGCTAACTAAAGGATGTCATTGAGTCAGAAAAGTAACTCAATGGAGTAACTATTGAGATTATTACACCATTAATCTGATTTTTCTATCAGTTTTTGTGACTATTCGATAAATATGCCTCATTTCCTCTATAAAAATATTAAAAGTTAGCACTTTGCGTTTCATTGAAAGGTTTTACATACAATTCTATTTGTTTCTCAATGGAACAATTTTTTCAGAGTCATGGAACTAAAAGCTAAATATTTATTGATTAGATGCATTATCCTCTGACCTTTTATATTCAATAGGTGACTAAGACATTTATCTTTTGAATAATGGCATTTTAATAGTAAAACAATCACATTTTTTTTACTATACGCAAAAAAGCTATGAGACAACGAATTTAGGAGTTACTCATTGATATTATGTTTACGGAAGTGGTTTTTTTTAACGACAAACAATGTTAAGCTTAATTTATTTTTTTAACTTTATTTATTTGTGTTAACATTATTTGGACTGAACAAAAAAAATCTGCCAAATTATGATTAAAATGTCAATTTGTGATTGTAACAATGATGATGAAACATTAGTTAATTTTTACTACCAACAATTATTCATATTTTTACACAAGATCTCCCCCCCTTCCACCCCCCCCCCACCCCTCTTATAGCGACTTTCTGGTGACTTTTCAGATTGAATCTAGCGAATCGGATCTAATGCAGTTTGCAGCACTGCCAGAATTTTAAAATAAAATGGCGCCACGTTTTAAAATGGACTGAAAAAAAAGTTTTTCCAGTTAGGTTTCATGTGTGATTGATAGTCTAGTTAAAAGTTGAGTAGGTACTAAACAAGTTATAAATCTTTTTACTCAAAACTACGTTTTAAAAGTGTAGTACCTACCTATATGTAAAAAAGTCGCTTGGTTTTGGACTAGGTATAGGAAAATATTCACGAAATTAAAAAAGCAAAAGCATGCAGGAAGACAAGAATGCGATATTTCAAATGCGCTTTCCGCAGAAGTTATGGTACTTGCTCAACTTACGTACGGATACAATAATATGGGGTGGCACAGGAAGAACTATTTTGCTGAACTATCGGATCCTACATAATTACCTACAGTGTGATCACTCTATATTCAAAACTTCCAACATCTCCAGTTTTGTGAGGCAGCTAAATTTGTATGGATTTAGGAAAGTCACATCACATCTTCAAGACCCGCTTTGTAATTCAAGCAATCCATTCATGCATGAGTATGTTCATGACTACTTTCAATTTGGGAGGCCAGAGTTGTTGAATAGAATAACCAGGAAAGCGTTCGCTATGAAAAGGAATTTCAAGTCAAAGGTAGGCAAAGTATCTATAGGTAGGTACCTATCTATAGTATCTGCCATTTCACTTCAGCCGGTCAGGGTGTAGCAAATGGGGCACTATGGAAAAGAGACAGAAAACCGAAAAACAACGTCAAAGTATACTTTCGGGGGGAGGTGGGAGTATAAGGGTGGGGGGACGACAGCGGGTCAACTTGAGGGCATTGACCTTTGACCCCAAGTTCATGGCTATCTTTGATTTCTGGGGTGTGCTCACGCCAGATCTTTCGCGAAGTCAGCCCTGGCTCCCCTGAGTGTCACTTTGCCCACTCAACCTTCACTGCCATGTTACTTGGGGTGCAAACTTTCATGCAAAATTTTTCTGTCTTTTTTCCAAAGTGCCCTGTATGTTACACTCCCCTACCCTTCAGACTGCTGTGCATCCAAAATTATATCTCAGAATTACCTAACCCCTATGATGGGATACAGGCGTGAGTTTATGTATGTATGTATGTACTTTAATTACCTAACTGCAAAATTGTTACAGAATGCCTTTAGCAATGTGGAGCAGCTGCTTTGTCTGACACCTTTGCAAAAAGCTAGGCATTCTTTACGAATGGCTTTGAAAAAAGCTTCTCAAGAGATTTTTCTACAAAATTCTCCAAAACTATGCCACATGAAATTTGAATATGAAGGTGAAACCTACCAAATTTCTATTTTAGTCAGATTATATGCAATAAGTGTTACAGTTGTTCCAATGGATCTAGGCATTCGTATAGTTAGGCTTTTCGCTGCGCAGTAGAAAATTTTGTATGAAAAAGTTGCACTGCGCATTGAAACAGCTAACTTCACGAATGCCAAGATCCATTGGAACAAGTGTACCTAGATTTTTGAACTTGTCAACCTTTCAGATATACAAGATGATTTGGATGAAGAAGAAGAAACCATCGAGTTGGAATGGCCTCCATCAAACATTGAAGAGCAGTCCCAATCCCCTCCAGACACAGGTTCCATTTTTACCACAATCATATCCTCACTTTTCCTTTTTCCTTATCTTTGTCCACCTCCTTCACACAGTTGCAGAAACTATTACAGCACACCTCGAAGAAACTCCTGAGGAGACTGCAAACACTTCAAGTAGACCAGGAGCTTTTGGGTATGTTTAATATTTTTAGAAGTTTCACCTATTGAATTTGTATTTATAGATTTGTTTGTTTCAGTGACTCCAATCAGTCAGATAGTCTGATAGGCTTTACAGAAGATACCTGTCAGCAGAACAGTAATTCCTTTCAATCTCAGTTCCTAAGCATGCCTGACCTAGACACTGTAGCAACAGCCCCAAGTTGCGATATGGAGCTTTTAGCTGAATTTAATATTGACGATGATGTTGATCAGGGGATAATTCGAAAACTTAGTGATGATACTGCTCATAGTTCACTGAACTGTGTGCTACCATCCATCAATCATGACCAGATTGATGATGAGTCGATGTCTGAGGTAAGATCAGGAATGTAATAGCTTTATGTATATACATGTCTTTCAATAAAGCTGTCAGCTTGCATTTGTAGTGATAGTTGCTCAGGGATGGAAAATGGGACACCTTATTTTGACACTAACAGACACATTGTTTCATCATTGTTGGAAATGATATAAACTAGTAGTTCGCCCCGAACTGAGATCTCGCGCACCGTAGATGGCTTACATTTGGACTTTCTTCTGACTACCCCTATAATTTCAAGTGCTACTACTGCCGAGTATACCTATTGCGCTAGCTCTTCATGGTAAAAAATACTAGCATGCATGCAATACATAATGCCGTGTCTAATTTTTCATTTATTTCATATTTATGAATTCTCGTCGTATTTCTAAAAGTATACGTCCTAGAATAAAAATAATAACTATTTTGGAATGAACAAATAAAGACCTTTCATTTGACACCCCACTCAATATATTTGTTTACTTAACTTTTTTTACCCCAATTATTTTCATTATTTATCAAATTTTTTTTTTTATTACGAAAATAAATCAAGTAGCATCTAAAATCATTGCAAACCAAACCACAACGATGCCACTCTCTTTTTAAGACCGACCAGTCAATGAGCTACGAAGACATCGAAACTTTATGAAACGGGAGCTCTTGCAGCTCTGGTTTCGTAGTTTTTGTTCTTTGGTCGTATTTCAAAAACTATACATCCTAGATTAAAAATAAAAACCATTTTGAAATGTACAAAATAAGCCCTTTCGTTTGACACCCCACTCAATATATTTGTGTAACTTTTAAAAAAAATTACCCCCTTGGGAACCTAATATCTTCACAACCCCTTCATCGATTAAGCTCATATGCTCCACCGTAAATTTCTTTACTACAACCTATTTACCTATCAAGTTTCATGCAGATTGGATGAACGGTTCGACAGTTATGCGCGAACAACAATTCGTGAAACATACATACAAACATACAAACATACAAACATACAAAGCAAAATCACCCAACTTACCACTAAGATCTTCGCTCGCTTCGCTCGCTCGATCGAAAATTGCAAACACATGCTGCTATTGAAGTAGGTACATATTGAAAAATATATCTATAGATCATTAGAAACTAGAAAGACATTGTGCGCATTTGGCCTAACTTGATTTTAAAAGGGATCCACAATATGAACATAACGCTGAAACATACTAGACTTAGACTTAATTTCTTTGTTTGATACCCTATTTAAATTTACAGATGAATAATGAATACAATGCAGAATGGGACCAGATGTTCAATGACATCATGACCAACAGAGGGCCTAACCAGGAATGTGGATCAGATCTAAAGGATCTCTACTCACAAATATCCAAAACAATTGATCTACTTAACTCCTAAGCTAAATGAAATACTTTGTTAGCGCATGTAATAAGGTATAATAAAAAAGTCACAACTACTTCTTTTGCTTTTTCTTCTCAGCTTCCTCCTCCTTTTCTTTTTCAATTACGGACACATAAGAGTTGATGGTGTCAGAGTCAAGCATCTGCATGGGTTGGCCCCTTCGCATAACTGCAATCTCAAGGTTCTTCTGTCCTGATTGAACGACCTCGAGTAAAGCACGGATGGCGAGCTGGAATAGAAACATTTGGAATGAAACTAAATTAATTAAATTTTAAATGAAAGACAACTCAATTATTAATAGTTGAGTGTTTCAAACTCCTAGACCATGTTTTTAGGGTTCCGTACCTTAAAAGGTAAAAAAGGAACCCTTATAAGATCACTTTCTTGTCCGTCTGTCCGTCTGTCCGTCTGTCCGTCTGTCTGTCCGTGTGTCACCATCGATTATCTCAGGAACGGGTAGAGCTAGCAAGTTGAAATTTATACCATATACTAAGGTCTATAGTCCCTATTGTGAGTATAAAAATCAAGGTCCTGAGTCAACACTATAAAAAGATATAGGCAAATTTAGGTTTTCGTGAAAACTTGTGAGTACCAAAACTTACCTTAATTATCAACTTTTTTTATTTTTCGGAATTTTTCCTTTACTTGTACTGTAAGACCTTGCTTGTAACCAAATTTGACAACTCTAGGTCAACCGGAAGTACCCTAGAGGTTTTGGGTCGAAAACCTAAATGGTAGTTCCCGTTGACGAAATTTGGCAAAAAGCAAGGTCTTATAGCACAAATAAAGGAAAAATTCCAAAAAGTTAAATAAGTTGAAAATTAAAGGGTGTTCCCATACATACATAGTTGACGCCTATTAAAAGTCCTCCGAGTTGTATGGGCGCTCATACAATTAAGCGGACTAGCTTAATTGGCACCATGGCTAGGTACGGAACCCTCGGCGTACGAGTTCGACTCATACTTGACCGGTTTTTATTATTTTTATTACCTTCACTGCACCTTTCTCATTGGCCACTTCCTCGAGAGTATAGTTCTTCTCCAAAAATTCTCTAACAGTCTTAGCAGATCTTCCAGTAGCATTGGCCTTCCATTCATAGTAAATACCTGATGGTTCAGTTTGGAATAAATGAGGATGTCCATCGTAATCGAACCCGCCAATCAGGCAAGAAATACCGAAGGGTCTACGGCCATTGCTCTGCGTGTATTTCTGCTTCAGGCCTGCAATATATCTAGTGATGTACTCCAGAGTGACAGGATCTTCAACAGTTAGTTTATGTGACTGGCATTCGATTTGGGCTCTGTTGATGAGGATTCGAGCGTCTGCTGTCAAACCGGCGAAAGCCATTACAACATGATCGTCGAGAAGGCATATCTTCCTCACAGTTCGTTCTTCTTGAAGTTTTGCGACAGATTTCTTTTCCACTCCTAAAACAACAACATCAGCTCCTCTGACACCAACCTAGAAACGATTTACAATGTAAATAAAAAGAAATAGATAATAGTGGCCGAAAAGAAATAGGTGCATCATCATAACCAAAACTCACCGCGGTGGAACCTTTACGAACAGCTTCTTGGGCATATTCCACTTGTAAAAGATGACCATCAGGTGAAAATACAGTAATAGCTCTATCGTAACGAGCTGACATAGTTATTTGTTGTTGAAAACAAGAAATTCAAAGTTCAATTTCAATCAATGATTTGCTTGTTCGGCGGTAGGTAAAATTGTAAACTATTCGCAAATCATTCATTGAAATAAATAGTGTTGCCTACAATAAATCGACCGGCAACGATGCGATGGTTGATCGAGTAAAAACATGTACATGTAAAAACATAAGAATCCATTGGCAATCAAATCTGCAGGGCTATTTTGACTCATACGGTGAGTCGCTAACTCGGATTTCTTCCTACTAATTGATTTTTTAGGAACAACACTAAAGTTATAAAATGCAGTAGGTACCTACTTAATATGATGTATTAATCACCAGTGATCGGAATGAGGCGGGCTAAAATACCTAAAGTTCGAAAAATAACAGAGACAAATGGAGACGCCTTAGGACTAAATATTTTTCGACCCAATTATTTCCGTTTCCGGGACATTAATAAAGAACATCTAACATTAAGGTGAATCAATTTTTTACCTGAGTTAATAACAAAAACTAAAATGTAAATTATAAGGATAAAAAACTTTTTTCCGTCGGTCAAATAGAAAAATTATTTGAATTAGTTCACAATATTATTAACATTAATTTTAAATGTACTTACTCACTGTGAAAATTGTGCCAACTTTCAATAAAATTCTTACTTACTACAAGAATAAAATTCTTGTAGTAAGGAAGTCTCCCCTTTTTTGCCTCTGTTCTTTGAACTTTAGGTATTTAAGCCCGCCTAATTCCGATCACTGGTAATCACCATCATCATCTGCATGACCAAAAGTTTTTTTTTAGGATTTTGTTATGACGTTAAAATTCATCAAGCCGCTTAGGCTGTAGAGCGGCACAATAATAGACATACCTACTTAATAAGTTTCCAGGTATTTCCAAACAGATATTTCATTGTTTATTACTGTACGGGCGGTCAGTGCTGGTCAGCGCGCGGAAGGACCCTAGCATATGTCACAGTTCGCGCCGCGCGGCACTCCAGCAGGTGACCGGCTATTAGTTTGAATATTTTACACAATAAAATGTCTATCACTTTTTTCAACCATCTTCTAAAATTTCAAAGTAGGTACATAATCATCGTAAAAAAACGTTTTTTGTAGGAAGTAATCTTAATTAGCGACTTTACGTGTGAGTCAGAATAGCCCTGCTGATACATTCTGTTGCAAGCAGTATCAAGATATTTTAAACAAACAAGCAAAAATTAATAAGTCATTAAACCACTCCCACAATCAAGCTCAATCATAATTTTTGCAATCGAGCGCACCGTTTAGAGCTGTAGTGTAGAGTGGCACTTACCCTTATCCGTTGAGGTGCCCCGCCCCCCGGACCGATTGCCTGCCTAGTCTAACCAACGCCCGCGAAACAACTGTTGATAGCGGTTTAACTTTTTTTGCCAGTGATTTTATTCCTGGACTAAACCTGTTTGTGGTATCATTGGAATCGGAATTTAACAAGCTTATTAACTACTTACTTACCTGCTCAAGGGGATTACATTGTCACCACCAAATAAATTGTTTATTCCATTCCGTAAACATGTTTGGCACCTTGCAAAATAAAAACTCACAATTGTTCAAAATTGATAGCAAATATCTGCGTCAACATGGTGCACAGACTTAGTACACTACACACCTTTATTATTTAACACAAAACATATACACATCGACATTAAAGTAATTATCTAATTCGCGTTTGCAAAAGGCCAAAACACGCCATTTTGTTCCGCGCGCCAGGAGCGGGAGTGCGCTCACGGCAAATAAAAATTCAATACTGGTTCATTTCTCATCCTATAGTCTGGTTTGAAGTCTTTCTGATTGGTATAAATATGTAGTTAGCAAACAATACGAACAAAACAAACCTCCTTCACATCACTACTACACACCAATCACAATAGCCGACCTTCAAACAAAATTCACCCGCAATATTCAAAATGTTGATCAAATTCAAATTTTTTACTATAAAACGGGGTTTTAATGGTTCAGTAATTATCCTAAATACCTGTCAGATTTAATTAATGCCAAACATGTATAGGTCATCGCTGAAAATCTTATTTGAACCTTCTTTCAAAAATAAAGTTTGAAAACGTATTTTCTCTTCCGGTATTTTGACACATTGTAGAAATATTATAAATTAACTATGACTTTTAGCATGAACAACAGTGGGAGAATAATGTTACCAACAAATAAAGACACTCCCGACGAATGGGGAAGCCCTAACACCATAGAAATCGTGATTTTAGTGGCCGCGCGACCCCTCAAGTGCCCTGGGCCATTGTAGTGGCCTAAGGCAATCGGGCGGTTATAATTATAAAATTCTGTTAAAATTGAAACACCGTTTAAACAATTGTCATCCTTCTTTGATAGAATAGCGTCAAACAGAGACGATTGTCGTCTCAGTGTGATTTGAGATCAATGAGACAAACATACAAACATAAGTAAATTCATAATCATTAATTTTTCAATGTAATGATAATTTTTCTGATAAAATTTGCTGATCCTATTATCCTAGTTTTATAATTTTAGGTAAATAAACTGTATTCCATACGATAACAAATCGATTCTTGTTTCACTCGATTCCGAATAGAAGATCATCAGATAACTTCAATTTATTCGGAACATCACTACGAAGATGACAACGAAAAATTCAAAAATTTCGTTCAGAATCAAGTTTTCAAGGATGACACAAAAATGATGGAAGAAATAAAATGTCAAACGAACCTTTAACTTGTCTTGTCATGTCAATGATCTGTCACACCAGCAGTCCAATCACTCACTCACTTTACAGTGTTGCCAATGACTTAATCGCTAGAAATAGCGACTTTTGCTATAGTGTTAGCGACTTAAAATCAGATTTAGCGACAAAATATATTTAGCGACTTTTCTAGCGACTTTTGGACTTCATTCAACCTGCTAATCAAAACGTTGTAGGGCAAGTAATAAAAAAGTAGAAAAGACAAATAAATTAGTCAACTTGAAAATTATAGATAATTATATATAATTATTGATAAATAAAGATGTTTTATCACTAAAAGAATAGACTGCCGTTGTAATTAAGTTTACTTGGTCTGGAAAAAAATAATAGACTTTTATGGGGGCGCCACTGTGCAAGCTAAATACGCGAAATGGATAAATTCTCTTTTAGAAGGGGTTATTACTTCTGACTGACGTCTTCGGTACCTGTACCATAGACAAGAAACCTGTACTTTACCATAGATTAGTAGAGAAAGGGTTTCCAATGTAATGAAATTTTAGTTGCCGTTTCATTATTTTATATTTCTTTTACGATCTTGTATTTATAAGGAAATGTTTTAAATTTTTCTGCGCTCCTGCTTAGAATCAGTTTTTAGCATATTTCTAGCGACTTTTCAGATTGAATCTAGCGACTACGATTTATTTGAAGTTGGCAGCACCTGACTTTACAGTTTACTTCACTTCATTCACTCACTCAGTACAGTAAACTAAACATGGCGGCGGCGGCGAGTGATTTCGAGCCGTGGTTGATAGAAAAACTTAAAATCTTAAAAATAGATGAAGGCGTTTACGGCTCCTACATAACAGGAATTTTAGAAGGCGATGAAAGTATTGATGAAAAGAAAGAAGCCCTTGAAGGCATACTATCGGAAATTGTAGTAAGTTAAAAAATGCATCAATTTAGCCTTATTAATGCTACTTTCAGCTTTAGTCTTACATTTCTTTAATAATTTATAGGAGCATGATGTCGAGACTGTTGTTACTGAGTTGTTGGAGAAATGGGAATCATGCCGACCTAAAGAAGAATTGGCTAAGTCCTCTGTTGATGTGGTGGATGCTCAACTCGCAAAGTTGATGAATACTCGTTGTTTGGCCACCACAGCGAGAAGGGAATATACTGATGAAGAAAAGAAGATTCGGGAAGCTATTTTGTCCCAGTACAGCCAGCTCTCTGATAATGAGGTAGGTAACAATTCAGTTGAATGTTGAGGTTATAATCATACCTACTATGAAGATCCTTATGTTTTGTTCTAATTTAAGTATTCTTATGTTTTCAGGATGAGGCAGTTAGTGTGGAAGAGCCTGATAGTTCTGATTTAGTTAAGAATACTAATGCAGCAGATGTTCATGCTGCAGCTAGGGAGCGCCGTGAACAAGCTCGTCAAGATGCTCAAAAGAAAAAGGATAAAGATAAGGAAGACCGGTATGCATATCCTGTTTTTGAAGAAAATCAACTTATAATTTTATTCTGAAGTGACTTGTTATCTACTTAAAGAAGACAAAATTGTTTTTATACCATTCCCCCACTAAAAAGCTTATTTTAATCACTGAAAACAGTGAATAAAAAGCACTTATAAATATATATAAGACTGTTTATATTTAATAATAGAAAAAGGTCTTTTACATTTTCAGAGAAAAGCAAAAACAGCTGAAAGAAGACAAAAAGGAAAAGCGTAAGACTCAGAAAGGAGAAAGAAAGAGGTAGCGGGGTATTCTGTTAAATTTATTTTGTGCTGCTTTGTTTTAGATAAATTAATGTATTATTCTAGTTTTAATTCTTTGATGCCCTGGAAATGATTATGTTGGTAGTTTAAATGGCTTCTCAGTCAGTACACAGAGGCATAAACCATGTTTTTTTTGGGATTTATGAATTTAAAACTACCATAGTCAATTTCCAGGTTATCAAATTTGTAGAGGTATAGGCAATGCAATATTACAGATATATACAGATAAGCACATTCAGTGAACATGAATAAATCATGGAAGTATAACTATAGCAGTAAAATGAACCAATGCAAACTGCGCTGATATGGTTGAGGCTTATAAACTGAAATTCAAGACAAGACCCATTCTTTGCCTCATCTTCGCAGTGCTCTTTGAAGGAGAGTTAAACTTCCAAGAAATGAGATCCGTTTTTGAACTAGAATTGGTCATGAAATTACATGTTGACAAATCAGTGAAAGTTCCAATGTAGAAGTGAGTTTGATTTTGTACCAAAATACACCTATTCATTAAGCATTTCTTCAAGGGAATAAGGTTGTATTTTGGTTGTGCTGTTGTTTTATTTGTGTTCACTGGGCACAATGCAATACCTACCTAATGGGGCGTGTAAACGGCGCGCCAATACGCGAGCCGAGCCTGGCTCGGCTCGTGACTCGGCGCGCCACGCGCCGTTTAAACAGCTACGCTCGGCTCGGCTAAAGCCGAGCCGCGCCTCCACGGACGCCTCGGCTCACGTAGGCTCGTGATATCCCGCGTCGTTTAAACGCACCATAACAAGAGTGGTTTCAGTTGTTTTTAGCTACATTGTATTTAAATATGATTACTTACTATAGTATTGATGTGTGTTTACTGTGGTCTTTCATGACCATTTTGTTTTATAAAATATTAAAATAGGTACTACATGCAACATTTTGCTGTTTAAAAAAACGAGTTTGAGGCTTTGCTACCAGCTCAACTGTTTCATTGTTATTTTAAAATTGTTAGGTTAAAATTCAAGGCACATTCATACATATAATTATGCTTTTATGATTGTATCTGAATAAACATGGGTAATGTGAATTTGTTCCTGCAAACTAATGAAGCATGCATGACCATGCTATTATAATAAAAGTATAATATAAATAGTATTAGAAACAGCTAGTGAATTAAAATTATTGAAGATAGAAGAGCTTAGATTTTGCCAACAGAAATGCAATATACAATGATGTTATTATATTGTTTCATTTCAAATTAAACAACATACTTTCATAATTAAATTATTTTATTTAAATAGCACCTTGAAATGACTAGTCATTAAATAAAAACATTAATAAATTCATGTTAAAATTCTGGCTGGTACTTTCACATTTTTCTTACTCCTACAAATACTTACTAGTCAAAAACACATGGAATTTTGTATTCAATCGAATTTTCGTCAATACTGATAAATGATTCACTATCTTCTGTCTCCACTGAGTCATTCTTACCATCAGTTACTATGAAATTATGAGCTCCACCTGCAAAAATATGAGTGATGGTCCCACTTCTCTCTATAGGTACTAAAGTGGGCAGGAATATATCCTTTTCAGATTGTATTCCTGTATTTGAGTGCTCATTCCAGCCCCATGCCCATAGAGTATTGTCTGTTGCCAGGCAAATTGTGTGTTCTGATCCTAATGCTACATCCTTCACTTGTCTACCACCTGAAAGAAGTAATTTTAATTATGAATTTTATACTACAATTATACCTGTCCTTAACTTTAAATTCAGGCTTTGTAAATGAATTTTATACTACAATTATACCTGTCTTAACTTTAAATTCAGGCATTTAAATTGAGTGTGCTGCAAACTTTATGGCGGCTATGAAGTTCGTAAAGAGACGCTGCGCACTAGCTTATTTTGGGTATCAGCAGGCTATGTAGATAAAGTTTCCTCTTTTCTATTGAGTTGACTACCCGCGCAGTCGAATCTGCCGCGCACTACAGCCGCCATAAAGTTTGCATGACACTACCAACATACCTGGCAATTTAATCAAGGTCTTTTGTCCTACATTATTGCTGCTTCCAATTTGCCCATAATTATTTCGGCCCCATGTAAACAGAGTTCCATCTTCCAGCCATAGCAACACATTAGTCCATCCCGTCAAAAGCTTCATTACTCTTTGTTTCACACCAATATCAATTTTTTGTGGTGTAAATATTTTGCTATACTTCTCAGTGTTTAACACTAATTGTCCATGGTTATTATTACCCCACACATACAAAGCCTTTTCATCAGTACTCCATGCTACCGTATGTTTCTGCCCACATGCAATGTGAGACATCTTACCAATATTATTGACTAAGGTAAATCTATCTACTGATATCACGTCTTCACCCAGTCCGAGCTGACCAAACTTTCCACAACCGGTTACCCACACTTCGCCTTTTGAATTAATAATGGCAGAATGTCTCAAACCCATAGACACCACTTGTGCTTTTACCTGAAGTCTCACTGGTTTTACTGAAACAGGGAACTGATCTTTTGGAAGTCCAAGCTGACCATGGCTATTTGAGCCCCAAACAAACAGAAGCTCATCTGTGACTCCACAACTGAAGTCCCAACCACATGCAATGTTAGTAAATTTTATTCCACTGAGAGCCCATGTCCGTTCTAAGGTGTGAACTTCTTTGTCTGCCGCCAGCTGTAGTTTTGAATTCCACCCGCAAGAAAAAAGTCTGCCTTCTTCATCAAGTAGGAGTGAGTGCCCACCTCCACAAGCGATCTGTTTTACTTTGCTATCGTAATATTCGATCTCGACTTTGGTTGGTTTTTCAGTCTGTTCAGTTACGACATCCAAACCAAGTTGTCCATGAGAATTGGCACCCTGAAATGCATCAAGAATGGTTTGCAAGTTAACCAAGGTTACAATGAAAAACATATTTTTCAAATAATTACCCAAGACCAAAGGACCATGATGACAGGATCAGCTCATTCATAGATTTACATTACTTATAAACGTTTAAGTTTACTAATATCACGCCAAAGACCTTATTATCACGCATAGGTACCTATTTCTTTAAGAAAACTTAGATACCACAATCACAGAACTTATTATGTACCTACTATTTTTAATCAATTCAAAGGTTAGCTAGGTATTACAATTTTACAATCACAAATCACAACAAAACACCGTTTATACGATAACGAAACCTTTGTAGAAACAAAAGTATCACCATCAAATAAATGCACATCAAACAGCTGACTGAGCTGACCAAAGATCAAAATCACTCTGACATTGATTGATTGGCTGACTGACATTGATATTTTTAAAATCGCATTTTAAAATTTGGATACACCGTTTTTATTAATTTTGTTTTTTAATTGTTGGTTTTTACTATTACAAAAATGTTAACAACTTTTTAAACTGAATTTTAACCTTCTCTATTATGTAGTTCTGCAAGAGTTCTGCGAATAGTAGACCACGCGAGCACAAACTCTTTTGTAGAACTTTTTATGTAGGTACTTACCTACTTACCTACTAATCGATCGAGCGAGCGAAGCGAGCGAAGATCTTAGTGGTAAGTTGGGCGATTTTGCTTTGTATGTTTGTATGTTTGTATGTATGTTTCACGAATTGTTGTTCGCGCATAACTGTCGAACCGTTCATCCAATCTGCATGAAACTTTGTAGGTCAATAGGTTGTGGTAAGGAAATTTACGGTGGAGCAATATGAGCTTAATCGATGAAGGGGTTGTGAAGATATTATGTTCCCAAGGAGGTAATTTTTTTTTAAAGTTACATAAATATATTGAGTGGGGTGTCAAACGAAAGGGCTTATTTTGTACATTCCAAAATGGTTTTTATTTTTAATCTAGGATGTATAGTTTTTGAAAAACGACCAAAGAACAAAAACTACGAAACCAGAGCTGCAAGAGCTCCCGTTTCATAGAGTTTCGACGTCTTCGTAGCTCATTGACTGGTCGGTCTTAAAAAGAGAGTGGCATCGTTGCGGTTTGGTTTGCAATGATTTTAGATGCTACTTGATTTATTTTCGTGATAAAAAAAAATTTGATAAAGAATGAAAATAATTGGGGTAAAAAAAGTTAAGTAAACAAATATATTGAGTGGGGTGTCAAATGAAAGGTCTTTATTTGTAATTCCAAAATAGTTATTATTTTTATTCTAGGACGTATACTTTTAGAAATACGACGAGATAATATGAAATGAAAACATAAATATGAAATAATGAAAAATTAGACACGACATTATGTATTGCATGCATGCTAGTATTTTTTACCATGAAGAGCTAGCGCAATAGGCACACTCGGCAGTAGTAGCACTTGAAATTATAGGGGTAGTCAGAAGAAAGTCCAAATGTAAGCCATCTACGGTGCGCGAGATCTCAGTTCGGGGCGAACTACTAGTAATTTTAGTGCGACAAGGCACCGGCAGCATGCGCCGCTGGCCGACGTGATCTAGCGATGCTCACGCACAGCCGAGCGCCATTAGTGCTTATAAGCCGCATAAGTATCTACAGTAAGGCCAACGGATCTCGGCGTACGTGAAGTTAGCCGTTTCGATGCGCAGTGCAACTTTTTCATACAAAATTTTCTACTGCGCAGCGAAAAGCCTGACTTCACGAACGCCAAGATCCGTCGGCCCAACTGTACATAGGTACATCGCGAGGCATGCGTCGCGAATGGTTTGTCACGCATGCCTCGGGCTGTGTGGCAGTGTGTGCTCACTGTGAGCATTCGCCGCATACTAGGTACTTACCTAATATCTTTGCGAAAGCCGCCTCAGTGCGAGTGCGAGCCGTGCGCTCCGTGTGGGTTTATTTTGCGTTGCGCTCTCATGCACACCGTGAGTGGATGTTTGCGTGCTCAACTTGAGCATGTGTCGTTCCGTTCGGGACACATGCACTAAATATATCTACCGTCGCGTCGCGTCTATGCCTCACGTTGAGGCATCCGCATGCGTGACGAACTATTCGCGACGTAGGTACGCCTCGCGATATCTGTAGTACCTACACGGCTAGGGAGTGGGCATAAGGGAGTGTCCACATTGCGTTTTTTGCAGCGCGTTTGTATCGATACAAACGCGATTCGAACGCGATGCGAACGCGCAGCCCCCCGCGCAGCCCCTCCCGGTTCGCTTTTGTATGGAAAAATACGCGTTGCGAACGCGCGTTTGTATCGATACAAACGCGCAGCTCAAAAACGCGCTGCAGAAAACGCAATGTGGACACTCCCTAAGTACCTATCTACTGCGTTTTTTGCAGCGTGTTTGTTGTATCGATACAAACGCGATGCGAACGCGCTGCTCAAAAGCGCGCTTCAAAAAACGCAGTGTGCCTATATTATTACTAGGTCGGGATTAGTTATCCACTATTAGTAGGTAGGTACCTACCTACAGTAGTTAATCACGTTTCATTCGCATCTGTGGAGTTGCAAACTTTGGGCTTTGTTTGTGGCATTGTCGAACTAACTTTCAGTTATAGACGTTAAAGTTTATTTTGAAGGAGCTCGTGCTTTCCATCGTAGCTCAGTGATCACTATATTATTATACCTACGCTTAGTTACGGATACCTACAGGTCGTGGCCTAGGGCACAGGCCGGCGGCGGTGGCCAATATCGCGCATGATTGGGTCAGGCGCTAGGCGCTTCATCGCGCTTCGATGATTGGCAAGTGCCAACCCTGAAAATTATACGCTTATCATCTTTGGAAAATATTATTGAAATACAGACGAAGCATCAAATTAACATTGAAACAAAATGTGGATGAATGATGAAAAAAACATTGATAAAGCGCACCACACACACAGCAGATATATCCAAGAAGATTCTAAGGTACGTAGTATAGAAATTCCTTGGATATATCTTATGAAATATTGACAGATCGCACCAAATATAGGTATTTTTCATTTCTCATACACGGAAAGTAAGCTTGAAGTTACCAAGTTACCTGAACCACGGAGTAATCTGTGCCTGAACCACAGATTAGTAATTAGTAATCTGTGCCTGAACAGAGGGATGTAAGTAGTATAAAAAAAAAGTCGTATTGCTCATTATACGGACTAAAAGTGAAGGAAAAAATGTCATTTTTCCTTCAATTTTGACATAAAACGTATCAAAACTAATCAAAATTGAAGGAAAAATGACATTTTTTCCTTCAATTTTAGTCCGTATAATGAGCAATACGACTATAGGTACTTTTCCGCCCTGGGAAGCAATTTTCCCTGCTGTCAAATTAAAAAAAAAATCATTCTATTTTGACATTTCTATTGAGTCATGTTGAAACTTTTTACACAGCAAAAGTAATATTTGACATTTCTATTTTACCTTTTTATTGAGAATTGCTGTAAAATAGTTATTTGTGCAACAAGAGAGCAAAGTTGATGTTTACCTCGAGTGCTGATTTTGAATCCCGAGCGAACGAGGGATTCTAAGAATTGAATCACGAGCGTAGCGAGTGATTCTACGTTAGAATCCCGAGTCTAGCGAGGAATTCAAAGGCACGAGATGTGAAAAACTTTGGTCTCGTGTAGCATACAAAATTTTTCACCTCAGCAGCGAGAACATTAACCTACAAATAAAAGATACAACTTTGTACATAATGAAGCAACTAATCCATAATAGGTATTCATTTAAATCTATTTAAAAATAATGCATTTTTTTCAGAAATTAAAAGAACATAATAACAGTTATTGTAGTTTTGTAAATTAAAAGTTTCTGTTTTGTTCAGAACTTACCTACGTACTTCTCAGGAAGGGAACTTTGTTCATCACAATCACTTTTTGTCTCAACTCTTCTCTCTGGAGATAAATTAGTGTATTCGCCACTGGTTTCACTCATCTTTATTGTTTTATGAATTAACAACAAATAACTAGCGTAACAGAAACAAATTCCCGCTATTTTATTTTTAAAAGGTGCGTTATTTGTTTTTTTTTCATAGACAGGCTAGCGATTGACCGCCATGCACTACCACGTGTCAATCGACGACATTCGAATTTCAAATCACTTTTCCTCACTGAAACCAGTGTGCAAAATGCGATTTTGCACACTGGTTTCTCGCAGCAAAGGATGCCATTTCGAGCTGCTGAGGTGAAAAATATTTTTAACAATTTATTACAAGAGTATTGTTTTTAATAATTACTTTTCACTGAATTATTATTATTTAAACAAGATTTTGAGCTTGTATGTTGTATTGTTTGTTGTTTGTATGTTTGTATGTTTCACGAATTGTTGTTCGCGCATAACTGTCGAACCGTTCATCCAATCTGCATGAAACTTGGTAGGTCAATAGGTTGTGGTAAGGAAATTTACGGTGGAGCATATGAGCTTAATCGATGAAGGGGTTGTGAAGATATTGGGTTCCCAAGGGGGTAAAAAATTATGAAAGTTACACAAATATATTGAGTGAGGTGTCATACGAAAGGGTTTATTTTGTACATTCCAAAATGGTTTTTATTTTTAATCTAGGATGTATAGTTTTTGAAATACGACCAAAGAACAAAAACTACGAAACCAGAGCTGCAAGAGCTCCCGTTTCATAGAGTTTCGATGTCTTCGTAGCTCATTGACTGGTCGGTCTTAAAAAGAGAGTGGCATCGTTGCGGTTTGGTTTGCAATGATTTTAGATGCTACTTGATTTATTTTCATGATAAAAAAATTTTTGATAAAGAATGAAAATAATTGGGGTAAAAAAAGTTAAGTAAACAAATATATTGAGTGGGGTGTCAAATGAAAGGTCTTTATTTGTACATTCCAAAATAGTTATTATTTTTATTCTAGGACGTATCTATACTTTTAGAAATACGACGAGAATTCATAAATATGAAATAAATGAAAAATTAGACATGACATTATGTATTGCATGCATGCTAGCATTTTTTACTATGAAGAGCTAGCGCAATAGGCATACTCGGCAGTAGTAGCACTTGAAATTATAGGGGTAGTCAGAAGAAAGTCCAAATGTAAGGCATCTACGGTGCGCGAGATCTCAGTTCGGGGCGAACTACTAGTAATTTTGCTTTTGAAGTGAAGTGGGAGTAAAACGTTTTTTATTTATGTTGACTGTCACATATCTAATGGTCACATACGAAATTACAATGCCATGGATTGGAGGCATCGACTTATCTATGATTTATATTTATGTTTCCAGGAAACAAACAATTAGCTGAAAGTAGGTACCTAATGTTACATATAGTTTTGTACAAAATAAAATTATTATTAAGTAGGTAAGTAGGTAGTTCTAAATCAGCTGTTTCAAGAGTATCGAAAGAAATTGACTCTTATAAAGGATCACGTAATTTATTTGATAGTGAACTCGTAGTTTATTGCTTTGGAAAAACGAAAAATCGTTCGCCTGTTTTACGGAAGGGTATAAAATAAATGATAGCTGAAAGGGGTATTTTGTGGTTTCCATCTGACTTTTATAGCTTGTACCCATATAAAATCGCAATGACGGCGCTAAATAAACGGTTAAATCTGAAAATGGGGCAAAATATTGCAAGTAAAGGTCAGTTTTAAATTTAAACAATACACAATCCATCCGTATTTTCATTTATAGTAAGTAGGTAGGTAGGTACTTACCTACTTATATTACAGATGTGTTGTATGCGTTACTTACATTAGGTATCATGTATCTAACGTTGAGTAACATACCTACCTACACACCGGTTTTTCCGCTGGCAGTCATATCCCTTTCAGGGTCCACCCCCAATGACCCCCATACTCCACAGTATTTATAGACGGTTCCACTCAGATGTCACGACGGAAAAACGGTGGCAAATACCAACCTTCGTGTCGAAAAGGTAACACTCCGTCTCAATGGTCGTTACTAAATATTTGAACAGGCCGCACTGCGCTGGGCCCTAAATAAAACAAGTCTACTCGACGGAACTGAATTTTTCAAGCGAACAGAGGCCCTAAGCCCTTTGAGAATAGTGCTAGGATGAATATCAGATCAGTTTACTTAGGTACCTACCTACTTGTATCTTTGGCCGTGAGGGTGGTTAACATCAATCTCGTGGTTAGCTCCATTATTTTTATGGAATGGGATCCCCGTCTATGAAATGAGAGAAAAAGTAACAAAGTACATGTCATGTCATGTAGGTAGGTATTATGTCAGGGTCGTGGCACAGTCGTGGTTAATGGAATTCTGAGATCTCTGGTTTACTTACCCCTTTGGGAAAAAAGCGGTACCTACTTTGTGTTATGTATGATCACTAGTTACATATATAAATAAAAACTGAGTGTGATTCAGCTTACAAGGTAGGTACCTACCTACCAAAAACGACACAGGTAATTTTATTTGCATTATCTAGTACCTACTATTCGTTCGATATGGGTAATTGGTTATGGATCTTTGGATGTCTCTGCCCAAGGACGTCTTTTTGTCAGGCTGGTTCGTTAATTTATGCAACTGTAATACTTAGGTAGGTACATAAATGTAATATACTTAGGTACCTACATAATGCATTTCAGTTTCATTTTAATACATTTCATTTTCAATGAATGCAGCCGAATGATAATGATTAAGTAGGTACCTTTAAGTACTTATGTACGAAAAGGCTTTGTTCATTGTCACATTGACACTTTTATGTCACATCACATTATTCAATAGCATGAGAACTTTTACGCTACTCTGAACTACCTACATACTACCTAAAGTGCTTACTTTTGCATTTTCATTATGAAAATGGTTTACCTTTTGGCGTCGCCAACTTCCTTATGCCAGCATTGCGAAGGTAAATTGGCAAAAAATGCAAGCACGGCAAAGCACTTAGACCCTCTTTATTTCTGTTTGCAAATCTACCTGCACATAATGTTATATCCCTTATGTTGCGCTATGGTCCCTTAAAGGTGATTTGCATTATATTTCACGGAGTTAAAATAAAGACGACGCAAAATGTAAATTTGGGACTCTCCTGAATGTAAAGTTCATGCTTGATTTTATTTTCATGGCGCAAACGCGAAGTGAATTTTAAAATCTGGATAGGGTCTAATGAAATTTTTGTGTTTATGCACAGCAGTCAGACCCTGTCTGGGTTATCTCCTGAGTAGGGTTAAATTATTATGTAAGTAAGTATGTATTTTCCTAAGCCTTTATTAGATATCATTTTTATGTCTTGTTCCGTTTCTACCCTACTCAGTGTTTATTAATGTTCAGTTGCTCAACATTCAAACAATTTCTGGTTTCAAAATTGGTAAGTAAATAAAGTTGCAAATTGAAAGCTCTTTATTGCTCAAACAAAATTAACCATTGACAAAAAGAAGTAACAAGTAGGTAACAATTTACTTACCTATAATAAAATACCTATTTTTGTTCTGTTTGTCTGGGTCCATAGAGCTACCCATTTTGACTATGTGCTATACTGAATATTAAAAGCCTTGAATTTCATTCTCAAAACACCCCTGTTTCTGTACCTAGATAATGTGGAAAACAGGGGTGGCTCAGACGACAAGTCAGGCGTGCCAGCCGGTATTATCTGGGCGTCGATTCTGGTACCGAACTTTTTATCAACCTCAACCAAAACCTCAACTAAAGCGACTGTTTCCATGACTACTAATAACAAGCGACTCAGTTGTGGTGAGGTTTTGAACTTTGGCAGAACAATTTTTTGAAAAGCTATTCTACTATTTCACCAAATGGCTGACATTTAAGAGATCGAACCAAAACCAAAGCGGTTGTCATCTAGTAGAATAGGGAACATGCAATCGTAATATTTTTCAATATTTTGAGTCTTAAATGCAAAAAAAACATAAAAGAAGACCCAGTGCAACGTTTTTATTTTAGTTAGTATTGATTTTTAACAATTATTACGAATTATAAGTACGTGAAACGGAACGTATTTCAATACACCAATCAGCGTCGAGTAACATGAGTGACGTAAAAATCTTCTCAATTAGGGATGTGACCCTTTATACTGATGAATGTGCTATCGATAACTTTAATGGTTATGATTACTAATCATAAACATAAGCAACACAAAAAGCCTGAAACATATATATTTAGTCAGAAACAAGGGTCGTTCGCGATTCATCTAAAATGCAATTTGCCTTTGTAGCAATATGCCTGACATGAATATCTAAAAAGTAATATGCCTGATGATAAGTTAATTGCATTATTCTCATAATTTTTCGCCTAAGATTTGAAACACATAAGACGCAATATGCCTGAATGGCAATTTATTTTAAACTCAGTTTACCCGAGTTGTACAGTACAGTGTCTAAAACGCAATTTGCCTTTGTAGCAAAGTGCCTAACATGAATGTCTAAAAATTAATATGCCTGATATAAATGCATTAATAGGCATGAATCCTAATTTTCAAAATCTCTTCTATGATATTCAGAAGTATCTATTATGTCTAAAATATATCATATTTCTGTAGAAAATTAAGGTTTTTGTGCAATAAAAGTACATTTAAATTTAAATTTTCAAATTCACGCCAAAACGCTCGCCGGTGTCATGGCGTCTGTTTTTACGTCACGGATCGGTATATCAACCAGTGATGCCTACATAGTTACTATAGAAACAAAAGGATGTTTACCGAGACGAGACGCAATGACAGACGCCATGACACCGGCGAGCGTTTTGGCTATCATGGCGGATTGTTGTATTTTGTAGATTTATTTTAGCAAATAAATTAGTAATCTCGACATTAATAAGAGAATAAATACATTTTTCAAAATCTTTGAATCCTATTTCATTAGATCAGATAAATATTTTGGCGATACTTGATCACTGTCACCATGCCTATTTCATAATGCCTAAGATTTTTCATCATAATCAGTTCAAGTGAAAGCTATTGAAGAGATCTTCATTTAAAGTGACAGCTGTCAAACTTCAAACGGCCATATCTCGAAAACTACTCATCCTCGATTCTTCTTTCTAAGCTCAAATGAAAGCTATGACCTAGATCTACATTTTCAATGACAGCTGTCAAAATGACATCTATCATCTAAAATGTAGATCTTGGTCATAGCTTTCATTTGAACTAAGAAAGGGAAGTCTAGGACGAGTAGTTACCGAGATATGGCCGTTTGAAGTTTGACAGCTGTCACTTTAAATGAAGATCTCTTCAATAGCTTTCATTTGAACTAAGAACGGGAGTTTCCGAGATAAGGCCTTTTGAACACACACTAAAAAAATATGTAGAAAATGACACTAGATGTAAAATATGACAGATTATGTCAAAAATGGCAAAAAAACATCTGTCAATTTTGACAATTAGTGTCATTTTTTTTTAATCTGTCATTTTTGACATCTTTTCTCATAGGTAATAACATCTAGTGTCATTTTTGACATGATCTGTCATTTTTTATATAATTTGACATTTTTCCCGGTCTTTATCTATTCTATATTTTAAATTTCAGCCAAATCGGTTCAGGGGTTGTCAAGTGGAAAAAAAATACATCCAAACATCCATCCATCCAAACTTTTGCATTTTATATTAGTGTGATGATAATCAATAAATTAATGAACAAAAACGCCTAACTAACCACTAAGATCTTTGCTCGCTTCGCTCGCTCACTCGCTCTAATATTTTTCAAATATTTAGAATATAATATAACTTTATTGTACTGTACCTACACCATAAAAAGAAAACACAATAAGAAAAAAAACCATTATTTTAAACAGTGATACAATTTACGATTTTTTTTTATTTTATTTGTTTGTGTAAATAATTTACTTTGATTGTGAACTTTGATTGTGTAAATAAGGAAAGAAAGATAAGAAAAGCTTTTTATTTCGACCACCACAAATATAACCTGACGTGCTACCGATCGTTACACATCAATTGGTAGGTAATAGTAGATTTCGATACATTCGTCTTGTGGCACATCCCTAAGCGGATAGCTACGTTTAGTGGACCATGAATAATAGCCATTGTATTATCAATCTTATGTCTTGTAGATAAAGACTAACAGAATTGATAACGGTAGCTAACGCCATCTCGCGACAAGTAGCTGAATAAAAATATTTCGCAAAACGCCATCTCTTGACAGGTAGACTTTCATTTTAATTTATTATTATTTTATTAAGTTTAGAACCATGTTCCGATGGCTATAGGGTTTATTATCAATAAAATTAGTTTTATAGTTTTAGGTCCTTTTTAACGTTCTCCTCGACAGGAGTGACGTCATCGTAACTGTACATCCGTTTGCGCGCGAAAATTTAAACGGTCAGTTTGAAACCGCAATTTTTTACATTAAATTGAAGTATTTTAATTTTTTTTTAAACTCGTGGTCTATTCTACATAAAATTCATTCAAATGAAAGCAAAAATAAAAATAATGCGGGTTCCCTATTCAGGCCCTGACTGTAGCGATTCAATTTATTTTGATAATAAAATATACAAAAGAACAATTCTCTCATATCAACTGAAGCGAGGGTACTTTGTCGATGTTGCTTGCGCAAGCATATGAAATTGTGTGCAATAAGAATAAATATGAAGGGACACCATCATATCTCTGGATTTCAGGAGCATCAGGAGGCTTCATATTTATGTGTTGCTATGGTTACGTTGACATTAGGTAGGCGTAAGTTGTCGGGCGAAGAGAATAAAAGATCATATTCAATATCTGTTACATTATTATTATCCGAGCTCTGCTATTGTTCATCGTAATATGGATCAGGATAGATGCAGGATAATCTTATTAGCAATCCTTGAAAGACACTCCGCCGAACACGTGATGCCCGTCCGCGATGAGAGCCGGTTCGATCCTGAATTCTGAATGATGACAATCGAATTGGTCTCCTCGCTCAGCACCAGCGCTCGTAGTTGTGTCAGAGTGACATAACCTCCATGTAGTTCTTGTCACTCTAGTCAAGGAGGCTACACGGCCATACTGACATTCACGCGTCCTCGCGTGACTGCTTGTATCCAGTCCTCCTCTTTCAGTTGATCTGTAAAGACAGAAAGAAGCTGGTAGACATCTTAACCCGTTCGTCCATCCTGACACACAAAAGATCTATAATAGGACATCCTGTAAACATCTAAACATCAGTAAACATCAGTAAACATTTAAACATCTAAACATCTGAACATTTAAACATCTATACATCTGGCTCTTTCAATATCACACCGACGTTCGCTCGAACTTCTGATCTCTGACGTCCCACCGTCCAAGCTGCCATCTTTAGGTGATGACAACAAGGACCCACTAGATTGATCGAACGTCAGGCCTCTGATGTCTCATCGCCCATGCCACCATCTTCAATGACAACATGGACTAGAGCATCTACCAGAGCTCGTATCAACCAGCTTACGCAGTAACACGAAGAAACACGAAGTAACACGAAGTAACAACACGAAGTAACACGAAGTAACAACACGAAGTAACACGAAGTAACACGAAGTAACAACACGAAGTAACACGTAGTAACACGAAGAAACACGAAGTAACACGAAGTAACCCATAGTAACACGTTGTTCTCAACATACAGAAGTAGCCAGATGTGTAGCATTATTAGGGGATTAAAACATAAAACAGCATAAGATCTGCTATCATAAACAAGAAACGGGCTCACCAGATGATGTGGTCAAGGCAGGTGCAGGTTGTAGGTTGCAGGTTGCAGGTTACAGGGTGCAGCTTGGTTCGTTGGCGCTCTTAGACGTGGTATTCTTTAACCGCTGCTCTTCCACTGCTTCCTCTTAGATCTGGTCACGATGACGCAAGGTGTCAAGAGGTGTCACACGAAACAAATGATTGATCGTGTTTTATCAGGAATTCTCGGAGCTAGGTTTATCCTCTTATCTGAAGATGGGTCTTCCTGTAGCTTGTGGCAGTTAGCTGCTGAATGTCTTGGTGAATAATCTCGATAGCGTCTTTTCTTTCGCTACACTCTTGACAGAGTGGTTGTGGTCGTCATGTCGGAAGGGGTTGTGGCGACTTTGACGATCCTACGCCATTCGTCTCGTATCGCAGCCCTTCTGGTGCATTCGTGTAGTTGACCGTTCAATGCAGTAGCAGTAGCGTCTCGATAGCGTAGACTTCATAATAAAGCAATAGGTTTGGCATAGACGGTGGCGAAGGCATTTCGTTGCTTGCGTATTCTCTTTAATATTTAGCCCTTCGTATCCCACTTCTGATGAAGGGACACCATCATATCTCTGGATTTCAGGAGCATCAGGAGGCTTCATATTTATGTGTTGCTATGGTTACGTTGACATTAGGTAGGCGTAAGTTGTCGGGCGAAGAGAATAAAAGATCATATTCAATATCTGTTACATTATTATTATCCGAGCTCTGCTATTGTTCATCGTAATATGGATCAGGATAGATGCAGGATAATCTTATTAGCAATCCTTGAAAGACACTCCGCCGAACACGTGATGCCCGTCCGCGATGAGAGCCGGTTCGATCCTGAATTCTGAATGATGACAATCGAATTGGTCTCCTCGCTCAGCACCAGCGCTCGTAGTTGTGTCAGAGTGACATAACCTCCATGTAGTTCTTGTCACTCTAGTCAAGGAGGCTACAAATATGTGTACTAAGTAGGTTTATAAATAGGTACACAGGTCCTTACTTCTTAAGTTCTTTGAAAGTATTTATTTTTTTAGTCCTTAAAGTTAATTAAATCAAAAGCTCCGTGGTCACAAAGCTAAAGGTTTACAAATGGTTACAAAATGTTTTTACTGATTGTATTATTGATAAAACTAAAGCGTTACGGGATTTGTAAATAATTCCAAAGGGATTGAAATATTTTTAGTAGCTTTTGATGTCTTCAGGGAAAACCAAAGATGCCCCAGTTTTATCCTTATGCAGGGTGTAATAAGACCGTTACCAAAAACTCAAACATGAGCTTATGACAATTCGTTTTGATGAATTTCAACCATAATTATTATTAATCAAATTAATAAAATAGAAAAATAAATAATTAAAAAGATTTTTGGAAGATTAAGCATTGTTAGAGTCTCAGTTCTTTTTAACACGATATTTTGTGAATTATAAACTTGATATGCTTCTATATAAAAGGATTTTGTTTCGCTACATGCTTGTAAAATCATGGTCTAAATGTTTCAGATTTTGGGAACCATCATATAAATGCACAGTTTCAGATTTTGGGAGAGGTCCACCCAGTATAGATAAATCTTTCAAAGATTCGAATTTATCTGAATACTTTTGTTAAGTACCTAATATACAAATATTATCTACTAAACAAAAACATTCAAATGGTATTTTTCCTTTAATGTGTTCACTGGTAAGAGAGCTTTGAATTTTAAGGATTTAGTGAATATTATAGGTATTCACCTTATTGAGTAAGTAACCACAATACATTTAGAAACCAAGCAAAAATTATTTAAAAGTTAAGGGCTCTGTAAACTTAATCCGGTTAAACGTAGTCATAAACTTGTCTCAACATTAAACATGCCCACATTTTACAGGCCATAACTGAGATCATAATGTTTCTTCACCATTTAAGCCTTGGCAGTTTATAAAAAACCGGCCAAGTGCGTGTCGGGCCACGCGGAGTGTAGGGTTCCGTAGTAGCCCGTTATAACAAGCAACTATATTCATCTTAGTCACTTTAAAGGATTTATTCTAAGGATTTTGTATTTGTTACAAAATTATCCAACACCCAAGCTCAACGACTATTACTGCTAAACTAATAAAGTTATCTTAACCGCTATTATTTTCCTTTAAAGTTCATGAAATGCACTATCATCATGAATTTTTCCAGACTTTTCAAGCCAGCAGTTTAGCTTTTAGAGAGGTGAGGGGGGGTGGGGGGACGCCCTACTGGAACAAAACTTTGCACTTTAAAGTTTATTATTTCGTAAATGGAGCATTAAATCGAAAAATAAAATTAGCCATCCCTAAGTCATTTTAAAAGGCCTATTCAACGATATCCCACACGATGGGGTAGACGACGAAAAAAATTCATCCCCACTTCACATGTAGGGGAGCTACCCTAAAAATAAATATTTTCTATAATTTTATTTTACCACTTTATCGACGTAATTGATATAAGTACACACCCCTACAAAATTACAGCTTTCTAGTAGGTACTAACGGTCTCTTAGCAAAACCTCGTACAGATAGACAGACAGATGGACATAACGAATCTATAAGAGTTCCTTGTCAGGACTACGGAACCCTAAAAACAGAGTAGATTTTGTTTTGTACCGTCAAACGTGGCATAATCTTTTCAGAGCGTGTTCGTGTTTTCTCGCTCGTTGCAAATCCGGACGCCTCGCTGCTTTCGGCTTGTTCTAACGAATGTGCCTTTAAAAACTTAAGCTCTCGGATACACATTTACCTAAATGTTTTTCATTTGCAGAAATTAAGCTCGGAGTTCCGTGAAAGAAGCAAATTTTAGTTTTAATTGCATTTCCAATGTATGTGTGAGAAAATTACCTTGTTACGTAGCACTGCTACGCCGTAGCACATTAGAACATGTTTATAAAAGACTAGCTTTCGCCATCGCTTTCTTTCATTTTCTTAGTGCTAAAATAGTCTATGACACTCAGAGATACTGTAGCCTTCCACTAGTGAAAGATTTTCTGAAAGTGGTTGAATGGTTTCGGGAATTGCCGCCCTACATCCAAACATAGTACCAACTTTACCTCGTTATGATATTAGTGTCGAAAAAATGTGGTGAGTTAAATTACCTATTTGTAACATAGCGTTTCGTTATAAAGGCTGAAATTTGTATAAATAAACAATTTACCTACCTATTTTACATTTTTTCTAATTATTTTATTTTGCTTACTTCCTACTTAATTTTTTGAGCAGCTAAAACACTCTATTTGCTTTTTCGCTTAGCTAAGAAGACCTATACGTATAATATTCATATTCCCAACACAACTACACAAAGCTAACTGTATTCCATATTCCCACGTGTAGTTAATTCACTTACCGCATTTGCATCTTGATTACGATGCCTCTTGCTACTTTAGTTGGCAATATAGCTCTCTATTTATTTAAGAGCAATAGGTACGGTTTTAATGCTAAGCGAACAATTATGACTTGCTATTTATCCAGCTTGTTATCTTATTTTTAACCCCTACGGAAAAAAGGTTATAAGTTTGTATATCTGTGTGCCATATCTCCGAAATGAATGGACCGGTTTTGGTGCGGTTTTTTTTTGTTTGTAAACTGACGTGTTCGGGATGGTTCTTAGCTATAATTTATGAAGTTCTGTTCAGGCGTTTGAAGTTCATCGGTTCTTTTTTTGTTGATGAAGGGATATGTCGAGGGTTTTACATTAAATTTTTATATTATCAAATTTAGACGTGCGTGTATATGTAATTCTTCTTATAATTCGTTCGTAATTCCTTATTCTTTCTGCTTTAGTTTTTTTGTACTTATCGTTCGTATGTTTGTTTATTGGATTGTTCTTAGCTATAGTCAGACGCCCCCTGATTTTGTGTTGTGTTTTCGATTTCTAGATTTTGTTGGTCTTTAGTTAGTTATACGTACAAAGTTATCCTACCCGTCATTGTTTTTTATGTACTTAAATATGACAGTGGATTCTTGTGGTTTGATAACGTCTCAACAGATAAATCAATTAAAACAAAATTAAACTTAAAGTATAAATATATTGTAAAATGTGACTTGAAAAGCATATTTTTATCCTCCAATGCGATCGAATTCGCTGAAGCTGAATTATAACCGAGTTTCATTGAATCATGAATGGCTTGACCCCGAGGATATAAAATTTAAATGGATAGTATAAATCACAGTAAGTTATAATTAAACCCTCCCCGTTCGCCCGACATAACGAATGGCAGTGCCAAATATTCAATCTGGAATTTATTGTGATTCTAAGTTTAATAAGCGTTTCATTTCTTGTAGCAAATAAAGTTTCAACAAAATTTAACTGTTTAGCAACTTGCTACTAACTAACAAATAAGTATAAAATTTTACCTATTTGTATAGGTATAAATTGTATAGGTATACAGGGTGTGGCAAATCTTTGGTCACTGAAGGGTAGCTACCTTTTCTCTTGTAGTTAGAGAGTTTTGTTCTTAGGAAACTTCGGTTTTATTTTGAAGAAAAAAAAATTGCATTTTTAGATTTTTGAAAAAAAGTACAGTTGGCCTAAAAAAATACATTTATCAAAAAAAACAAGTTGGTCTTAATCGACTCTATTTCCCATCAGGAACACTTCTCCCAAAGCAACTTACTAAATCAAATCGTAAGTTTTTGCAATAATTAAAAAAAACACATCCCATACATTTTCTATGAAATTAGAAGTTGTAAACATTACAGTGCAACTTATTCGATCGTTCTCAATTTAATTTCATAAGTGCTGCGGCAAGCTGGGAGGCTATTGTAAAGCGTGTATTTAAATTTAGAACAAAGTGCTTCCCTGCAGATGTAAAATTACCATTCTCTCTTGCGGCTCTGTCTGAGGCGCATAAAGCTTTACAATAGCCTCCCAGCATGCCGAAGCAGTTACGAATGTAAATTAATAACCATCGAATAATTGGCACTATAATGTTTACAACTAGGTACTAATTTCATAGAAAATGTATGGGATGTGTTTTTTTGAATTATTGCAAAAACTTACGATTTGATTTGGTAAGTTACTTTGGGAGAAGTGTTCCTGATGGGAAATAGAGTCGATTAAGACCAACTTGTTTTTTTTGACAAATGTAATTTTTTAGGCTAACTGTACTTTTTTTCAAAACTCTAAAAATGCGATTATTTTTTTCTTCAAAATAAAACCGAAGTTTCCTAAGAACAAAACTCTCTAACTACAAGAGAAAAGGTAGCTACCCTTCAGTTACCAAGAATTTGCCACACCCTGTATATACATTCTATAAGTACCTATATATACATACTTATTTGTAGACAAGACTATCTTGTCAACGAAGAGGGAGCCGTGTTGTACGAGTAGGTTACGGTCTCGACTTTCGATCGGAACGAAATTCGTGGGTTCAAATCACGGCAGTGCATCAATGGATTTTTTGGTTTCAGAAAATTTATATTCACTTTGACACGAGCTCTAATCGGCGACGGACAACATAGTAGATATATTTTAAAACTTAAAAGGAAAGGTACTATGTGCGGCGATCCTAGTGAAATACGCAGCTTAGTCAGCTCCTCAAGTAATTACCATGACTTTCCTGTAATCCTGGCCACCATAAGAACTTACTTAGCATTACTTTTGCTGTGAATAACGCCGAATAAACTGAGAGGATGGTTCAGGTGTTAGGCAAGGCTGCACCATCTCAACAATGTCCCTGTGTTCCGTTAAGTGTAGGCATATATTACTTTCTGATGCTTTAAAAATCATCTAACATTTTTTCTTTGTCTAGTTTTTTAATTAAGTAGGAATGTATTTTGCTGTGTATTTTGTTTATTATTCTAATGTCTATTCTTTATGCCTATGTATGCTGTGCTGTCCTGATGTACTTACTGTAACTTGTGTGTGCCAAATGAACGTTACTCTTACTCTTACTCTCTCTTACTCTTATCTATAAAGACTTACGTTTTTCTCTGGTCTAAGATTTTAAACCATATTCTAGTGAGTATGGCTCCAGCATTTTTTTATATTACCTACTGATGAAAAAATTGTATAGAAGATTGCTTTAGATAATATTGCCTCTGTTAATATAAGCTGGTTATTTTGTTAAATGTACCAAAGGTATTATTCGATCAGATTTGTTTCAAGAGCTGAGTTAGGATGCTATTATGGTCGTTGAAAAACGTTAGGTAGGTACATATTGTTCGTAGCGGTATTTATGTATGTTTTATGAGGGACCGTAGTATAGCTGTGCTGCCTTTCGTTACTTATATTACTGTAGAAATTAACTACCTACTCAGAAAATTAACTTCTTAGTTACACAGTAAGTACTTAATTGATTTTTTATCGCATACTACAGGTTTAAGATATGTTTATTTCTCATAAGAATTTACAAAATTCACTTATATGAGAAACTTAATTAACTTATCCACAAAACATTTTTTTGTTTGGGCTAATCGTGGGTACATCTTGTAGCTAGACAGATATTACTTACGGACTAATTACATACAACTTATCAATTAGGTAGGTACCTACGTAGTAAATTATTATGATTAAGTAGGTAATAATTTGTTATAAGTTCGTTGAGATTAAACATACAGTAACACAATAGTAGAATAATGGCAAAAAAGCAGGTAGATTTTAAATGATGATCAGTCGAACTTCGGAACAAAATGGTTTGGTCAAGCTACACGGAATAGGCACAACTAGAAGTGACACTACAAGAACCGATTCGGTTAAAGTTTTAAAGTATATATTTTTTTCTACTAGTTATTAGTTATTATAAGTTGAAAGTAAACATTTTGGTTTTATAAGTAAACTCGTTAATGTATGAATACTAAGTAAATTTTAGTCAATTATTTAAGTATTGTGTTTATAACGATTAACTAATCAGATTTCTTATTTTTATTTTATATATATATTTTTTAAATTTTTTTAAATTTTTTTGTGATTTTATTATTTATATTGCTTTTTTTAAATTTTTTTTTTTATATTACATATTTATTATTTTTTCTTTTCTTTTATTGTTTAAGTAAGTTTTATTATAATTTACCTAATGTAATGATACCTAAGTACCCATTTTTTACTAATATCATCATACAAGTATTATTATTATTATTTTTTATTGTTGTTGACTGTCTTTTTTGTAGTGAGTTTTTAAAGTTTAGGTGCCTTTAGTCAATATTTTACATACATATTATTTATGCTGTATATACCTAAGTAGGTATCTAAGTATCCAATTATAGCAGAGGTATATTTAAATATAACAATGTTAGTTTGCTTACTTATGTTTTTTTTTTTTTTTTTTTTTTTTAATGGCTGTGAGCATTTTATTATCAATTAAACTTTTAATTATTTTGCTATGGACAATTTTTAGCATGCTTATATATTTTATAGCTATCGACAATTTGATATAAATAAGTGAACAGTACTATTCTTTGAAATTTTTTGAACAGGTTTCAGTCCTTTGGCGCTCCTTTAACATATTTTTGGCGTCATGTTCTATGATTTTAGGTACACCCTTGATATATTTAATGGTAAGGCTCTTTTCACCATTTTCTGTGCGATGTTTTAATTCTGCTTTAAGATTCTTCAGGTGTTCCTGTTGTTTGGGTGTTTGGTCGGAATACATTTTGATACCATCCTTTGTGAGATTAACTCTTTTTCGTAGAATAGACTTAACGATCTCATGTGAATTGAAGCAAACCTTCAGGGGACGGGATTTTCCAGGGCTGAATTTTCCCAGACGAAGTACTTTCACGGGTTCAGGACAATTTGGTATAGTAATTTTTGTGATCTTTATTATTTCATCATTATCAGAAATCATTTTTTCTTGTAAATTTTGTAGCGATTCGGGTTCAGGTATTCCGATAACAATAATATTTCGGCTGCGTAGTTCGCGTTCGTTTATTTCTGTCATAATACCTTCTTGTATTTCTAAGGACGATGTTGAAGAGCATGTTGCTTTTATTGTTTCTTTTAGTAACTTTATGTCCGATTCGACTGTTCCAAGTTTTTTCTCCGTAGATGTGTTCTTGGTTGACAGGTTTTGTATGTCTTGTTTCATCATATTTTGTTCAGAGATAAGGTTATCAGTTGTAGATTTTATATCCACAATATTTTCTTTGATTTGGGTTATATCTCTTAGCAAATTGTCCATTGAGTCTTTTTGATTCATACTTAGCGCAGTTATCATCGCCATCATCTGTGACATCTGTTTTTGTATCTCGGAAAAGTCTTCCCTAGTTATTTGGTTATCATCCGTTTGTTTACGTTTACTCCGTAATATCATTCTATTGGGATCAGATATTGTCAATACATTACTGCTTGTCAGGTTTGGCTGAGAATCACTACGGCCGATACCGCTGAAGCCACTTCCAGTAGGAGATCTTGTTACACTCATTTTTATATCCGTGTTTATTTTGTTGTCGATTTGAGGTTACGGTAATTCAATGTAAGTGCAAGTGAGGTAAAAAATCAGAGTGCGTCTTGTTTCCCCGAGGGGGTGAAGAGCTGTTACCTCGTAGATTTTAGGAGATGGTTAGAAGAGTAGCGTCACAACAGCACGCAATAGCTTGGTCCGTAATAACACTTAACTCACAGCACATAAGTGATAAGATTGCATGTAGTAAGTTTAAGATATTTTTAAAATAATTATATGCACGTCTGCTTCGCACGAACGCTCAAAGCTGCTTTTGTACTACGAACACTTATTCTCGACACAATGCACGCAGCCAATGGCTATGATTATTTGGTCTTTTTTTCTGATTCGAAGTCCGCTCATAAGATGATATGGCTCTGAACCGAGCAGCTGTGCTATTATTATTCCACCTGGTTACAGCTTACAGTGATTATAATGATTTCTTCAGTGATTTCAAGGCATATGATGATACTAAGTTGGATGGAAGTTCTATCAGTAAGTATCTACTCGTAACAGTCATTTTAATAATTCGAACATTGAGACTAGTTCCCATCTTACGTTTTGTTAATCCCTTTTTGATGTTTTTACTAATATTTATGTTATATGTCACAGTTTCATCAAACACAGGCTTAGAATATAGGAAGTGTCTCTATGTTTTTAAAAAAGGTGGCTATCAATTTATTTTTCTAAAGCTAATATCAAACAATGTATTATAGAGGATTTTAAGGCTAATTAAGTGTTCACAGATGTCTAGGTGACTATAATAGCCAGATGATGGTGTTTAAAGCTGAAACAGTTGTCCAAGTTTGCTAATTAGGAAACACTAATTTGCTTACTCTGCTCTCGCTGAGCGGAGGGAATATTAAATTCTTATTTTTGTTTCAAATGTTATCCTTTACCTAGGGGAATCGTACAACCGAGATAATTATGGTTCAAGAAACATTAATTCTTTGTACCGATAATTAAGCTTCGACTGCTACACTAATTCTTTTGTTCCTTGTTCTCCGACATTTACCGAATTTCTTAAATACCTATATCGATAACTTTTTTCAGTGAAGAATATGACAGTGTGTGTTTCTGTGGACATTTTCCATAGCGTCTTCAAGGCCCATTCTAAGCAAAGCGTTATACTATGAAAACTAGTTTTTTGAAATAATACATTATTTGTTAATACAGCGATAAATTATCATCATTGATAAGCAGTGATCGGAATGAGGCCGGCTAAAATACCTAAAGTTCGAAAAATAACAGAGACAAATAGAGACGCCTTAGGACTAAATATTTTTCGACCCAATTATTTCCGTTTTCGGGACATTAATAAAGATCATCTAACATTAAGGTGAATCAATTTTTTACCTGAGTTAATAACAAAAACTAAAATGTAAATTATAAGGATAAAAAACTTTTTTCCGTCGGACAAATAGAAAAATTATTTGAATTAGTTCACAATATTATTAACATTAATTTTAAATGTACTTACTCACTGTGAAAATTGTGCCAACTTTCAATAAAATTCTTACTTACTACAAGAATAAAATTCTTGTAGTAAGGAAGTCTCCCCTTTTTTGCCTCTGTTCTTTGAACTTTAGGTAGTTTAGCCCGCCTAGTTCCGATCACTGTTGATAAGTTTAGTGAAGTGTAGGGTACTTAATGATGTTTTATGTGGATAGAGATACACAGAGAGCCATGTTGGCCGAGATAGTTAGTGCCTCGACTTTCGATCCGAAGGTCGTCGGTTTGAACCCGGCCGTGCATCAATGGATTTTTCTTTTCGAAAAAGTTATATTGTATTGTATTGTATTCATTTATTTCAGATTAAGGGTCCTGACACATTATCGCGTCTCTACCCCGTCGCATAGTATGACCGTAGCAACACCGTCCCGGCAAAAATGATATTCTTTGTATTGAAATGTACCTGACGCCCCACACCACACCGTTCCCACACCGTCGCGTGCCCTGCCCGCAAGAAGATTCTAAACTACGTAACTGGAGTGATGACTGACATTTAATGTACAAAGGATTTTGAACCTTATCACGACTACACAACGATCTATTATCATTTAATCTTGGTTATAAGGATTGTTGGTCTTGTTGAGAGGCTTTCTTGGGTGCTTTGTCTCTTTCACACTCGTTGTTGGATTAGTAGTGTGCCCATGTCATTTAAATTTCAGGATATTTTTACCTTATCGCGCTCGACAAAATCAGCGCTTGATTTCGATCCATGGTTTCGATCCTTGAATTAGATCCTTGATTTTGATCCTTGATTTTGATTTCGATCCTTGGTTTCGATCTTGGATTTCGATCCTGGATTTCGATCCTTGATTCTTGAATTTTGAACCTTGAATCTGAAATCTTGAATCTTGAATCTTTGAAGTGACAGCTGTCAAACTTCAAATGACCATATCTCGGGAACTACTCGTCCTAGACTCCCCGTTCCCAGTTCAAATGAAAGCTATGACCAAGATCTTCATTTGAAGTGACAGCTGTCAAACTTCAGACGGCCATATCTTGGAAACTACTCGTCCTAGACTCCCCGTTCTCAGTTCAAATGAAAGCTATGACCAAGATCTTCATTTGAAGTGACAGCTGTCAAACTTCAAACGGCCATATCTTAGAAACTACTCGTCCTAGACTCCCCGTTCCCAGTTCAAATGAAAGCTAAGACCAAGATCTTCATTTGAAGTGACAGCTGTCAAACTTCAAACGGCCATATCTTGGAAACTACTCGTCCTAGACTCCCCGTTCCCAGTTCAAATGAAAGCTATGACCAAGATCTTCATTTGAAGTGACAGCTGTCAAACTTCAAACGGCCATATCTCGGGAACTACTCGTCCTAGACTCCCCGTTCCCAGTTCAAATGAAAGCTATGACCAAGATCTTCATTTGAAGTGACAGCTGTCAAACTTCAAACGGCCATATCTTGGAAACTACTCGTCCTAGACTCCCCGTTCCCAGTTCAAATGAAAGCTATGACCAAGATCTTCATTTGAAGTGACAGCTGTCAAACTTCAAACGGCCATATCTTGGAAACTACTCGTCCTAGACTCCCCGTTCCCAGTTCAAATGAAAGCTATGACCAAGATCTTCATTTGAAGTGACAGCTGTCAAACTTCAAATGGCCATATCTTGGAAACTACTCGTCCTAGACTCCCCGTTCCCAGTTCAAATGAAAGCTATGACCAAGATCTTCATTTGAAGTGACAGCTGTCAAACTTCAAATGGCCATATCTCGGGAACTACTCGTCCTAGACTCCCCGTTCTCAGTTCAAATGAAAGCTATGACCAAGACCTACATTTCAGATGACAGATGTCATTTTGACAGCTGTTATTGAAAATGTAGATCTTGGTCATAGCTTTCATTTGAGCTAAAAAGGAAGAGTCTAGGATGAGTAGTTCCCGAGATATGGCCATTTGAAGTTTGACAGCTGTCACTTCAAATGAAGATCTTGGTCATAGCTTTCATTTGAACTGGGAACGGGGAGTCTAGGACGAGTAGTTTCCAAGATATGGCCGTTTGAAGTTTGACAGCTGTCACTTTAAATGAAGATCTTGGTCATAGCTTTCATTTGAACTGAGAACGGGGAGTCTAGGATGAGTAGTTCCCGAGATATGGCCATTTGAAGTTTGACAGCTGTCACTTTAAATGAAGATCTTGGTCATAGCTTTCATTTGAACTGAGAACGGGGAGTCTAGGACGAGTAGTTCCCGAGATATGGCCATTTGAAGTTTGACAGCTGTCACTTCAAATGAAGATCTTGGTCATAGCTTTCATTTAAACTTTGAACGGGGAGTCTAGGACAAGTAGTTTCCAAGATATGGCCGTTTGAAGTTTGACAGCTGTCACTTCAAATGAAGATCTTGGTCATAGCTTTCATTTGAACTGAGAACGGGGAGTCTAGGACGAGTAGTTCCCGAGATATGGCCATTTGAAGTTTGACAGCTGTCACTTCAAATGAAGATCTTGGTCTTAGCTTTCATTTGAACTGAGAACGGGGAGTCTAGGACGAGTAGTTCCCGAGATATGGCGGTTTTAAGTTTGACAGCTGTCACTTCAAAGATTCAAGATTCAAAATTTCAGTTTTCAGATTCAAGAATCAAGATTCAAGATTCAAGAATCAAAATGAAGGATCAAAATTGTATCAGTATTTTAATTAAAAAATCATGCCCTGAAACATCACGTAAATCAGAAAATGATGGAAAAGGCCCCTTAGGGACTAGGAATGTTTAGTTTATGGTCACCCTTTAGAAAGAGACACACCGCCCAAGTTTTCTTTCTCAAGCGGACCTTGTTTTCTGTCTCAGTCAGTGTTCCAGGTACGTAGTATAGAAATTCCTTGCCTGCCCGTGCCATGGCCGTCTTGTCAATCTCCGGCCGCCATGATTATTTTGCTGACAATCAATGACAAGCCCCGCCCATCTGTCAATCCATGTAACCATCATATTAGTAGCGTAGCCAGGTCAGCCCCTAGGGGCAGCTTTTCAGCCTTTTTCTATAAATAAATAATGCTGGATATTTCACAGCATCATCTAGCTCCAAGGTAAATAGACCTTGTATGGAAACTATATGACTGATAAACTACTTGTAGGTACCTATCCTTTTTTTTTGTAAATACATAATATTACATAGAAAAACACCCAGACCCGATACATATATTTGCAGATCATACAAACACTTGTGTCGCAGTGGGAATCGAACCCGCAACTTTCTGTGTTTTAGCTGGACCTTCGCACACTGCGCCACCGAGTTGGTTCGTTTTGTTGGTACTGGATGTTGATTTATGTACACGGGATTTTATCGCGTAATTTACCTTATTTATCACGACGCGACGTTTTGGCTGTTACAATAGCCGTGGTTGCGCGCAGTCTGCCCGTGATTATGTCAAAATGACAGATCATGTCAAAATGAGAGATTATGTCAAAATGACAGATTAGGTGTATATTAAAATGACAGATGGGCCATATCTCGTAAACCACTTATCCCAGACTCTCCGTTCTCTTCAAGTGAAAGCTATTGAAGAGATCTACATTTAAAGTGACAGCTGTCAAACTTTAAACGGCCACATCTCGGAAACTACTCGTCCTAGACTCCTCATTCTCAGTTCAAATGAAAGCTATGACCAAGATCTACATTTAAAGTGACAGCTGTCAAACTTTAAAAGGCCATATCTCGGAAACTACTCGTCCTAGACTCTCCGTTCTTAGTTCAAATGAAAGCTATGACCAAGATCTACATTTAAAGTGACAGCTGTCAAACTTTAAACGGCCATATCTCGGAAACTACTCGTCCTAGACTCCTCATTCTCAGTTCAAATGAAAGCTATGACCAAGATCTACATTTAAAGTGACAGCTGTCAAACTTTAAAAGGCCATATCTCGGAAACTACTCGTCCTAGACTCTCCGTTCTTAGTTCAAATGAAAGCTATGACTAAGATCTACATTTCAGATGACAGATGTCATTTTGACAGCTGTCACTTTAAATGTAGATCTTGGTCATAGCTTTCATTTAAACTGTGAATGAGGAGTCTAGGACGAGTAGTTTCCGAGATAATGGCTGTTTAAAGTTTGACAACTGTCACTTTAAATGTAGATCTCTTCAATAGCTTTCACTTAAACTGAGGACGGAGAGTCTGAGATAAGTGGTTTTCGAGATATGGCCAACCTGTCAATTTAATCTGTCCTAATCTGTCATTTTGACATAATCTGTCAATTTAACATCTGATATTATTCATCAGTAAACTTTATACACTATATTGGTACATTTGGTGACAGCTGTCACTTAAAATGTAGATCTTGATCATAGCATAAGTATTTATTTATAACAATAACGATTTTATTTTTTGTTGATGATGAAGATTTATCTTGTTTTGAAGTTTATCAAAATACGGCTTCGCGGCTGTGCCCCTATTTGATGGTTTTATTTCGGGGTATTGTACCTTGACTGTCCATCCACAGTAGGAGCACTAGGATATGCTTATCCTTATGTTCCTACTGGTAGGAGCATAAGGATGTATTGGTCCTCGTGCAGGAGCAGTAGGAGAATCGAGTAGGAGCAAGAGGAAACGCTCCAATATTGGTTAGATAATAATTCAGTTATTTTTCTCACTTCACAAAGTCTTTCAAGTACCCCCATTTATACACATGTACATGTACACATTCTAAAAACCTATCAGTATCACCCCTAAATATCAAGTAGGTATACCTATACCTATAATTTATAATTTTTACCTACGAAAATTCCCCCAAAGGATTTCCTCCTGAGTCGATAAATACCCCAAATTTGAATTAAAAACCCCCCATCTAGCATCACTGAATGCGTTCCGCACGTTATGTGACATTTATCAAACGTCAAAATCCCATACTGCCCTCCGAAATCAAAGTGTAGTAACAGCAAAAACACGATTTCGAAAAAAAAGATAAGCTTACAAATTAAAAAATATCCAGAAGAGGTTATTCATAAAACCTTGAATGTAGAGTGAAAGTACACTTAATCTATACCAACCAGTAATAAAGCGGAAAAGTTTGTTTGTTAATTTGTTTGAACACGCTAATCTCAGGAGCTTTGAGGAAGGATATAAGCTACTTTTCATCATCATCATCATGATCGCAATAATAATTATGCCATCACTATGGATTATAATTGGGTTTCTAAAAGGGTTTCTTAAAAGTCTGTTTTTTTAAACCTTGTAGATAAAACTCCCATTTAAAGTTACACAAAATATGATGAAATATTGCACTTTGCTAGTAAACCCGACAAAATGTGTGCAATATGTATTTTAGTGTGGTTTAGCTTGTAAACGCTTTATATTTACTATAGTATTTTACAAAAAAAATTGAGTGATAAGTTTTAAAATGGGCTTTCAGAATAATTGTGTATTTAGCATAAAACCAACAAAATGTCTATTACTGTGGTATAGGCTCGGGATTACGCTTCGCAAAACGGTTATGAGACGGTCCTAGTTTGATACGGTCTTAGTGTGTAAGGTGCTATTTTCGTGACGGGCTCGGTCATGGCTCGGCCCGCTTATGATACTGCGCAGTGAGCGCAGACCTTAAATCCATAATATTCACAGCACAAACACACAACAAATAAAATAAAATTAAAATAAAGAAATAGAACATGTCAAATTAAATAAAACAAAATTAAATTATATTACATTGACCTTATTTAGCACAGCGCAGTGCATTGCACTGTAGAACATGGCTCTTCGTCCAGTGTTCAAGGAAGGGCCCATCCAGTCTCTCAGCCACTGTGCTTAGGAGGCTGTTGGTGCTGGCCCGCAACCGCCGCCCAAGTGAGGCTATCCGTTTGCGCATGATGGCGTGGAAGCCATCAATGCGAGCCTCCGCGAACATACCGGATGCACTGCAGTAGCGCGGCAGCCCCAACAGCATCCTAAGCGCATTGTTATATTGGACTCGAAGAGCTCTGTACGCCAGTTGAGTGTAGTTGATCCATAGGCTTCCAGTGTAAAATGTATGACAATAAGCTCTAAACAGTGTGATCTTCACACTGTCAGTACATTTGGAAAACCTACGTATCAACATATTACTCCTGACGGCCAGAGCCCTCCGCTCCCTTTCCATGTCCATGTTGTCCTTGAGTGTATCCGTGACCCAGTGCCCCAGGTACTTAAACTGTGTGACCATTTTAAGAGGAGCACCGCCTAACAAGACTTCTGGAACATGCGGATAGTATTTTGCTCCTGCTTTAAACACTAGTAGCTCGCTCTTGGTGGTGTTGTACCTAAGGCCATGGGCCTCCGCATACCTCTCACAGATACTGATGAGCTTTCTCAGAGCGCTGATTGACGGGCTCAATAACACCATATGCGCTTCACCACGAGCTCTAAACGGTGAAGGAAAAGATCGTGAGTTAGTTTTCTAATAGCCTCGATGGGCTTGCAACCTGTCATGTACGGAATGATAACTTCTGCAAAAATGTGGGCTTGTACCAAATCTGTTTGGACATACTGACTACCCTCCCAAACATCTTCAAAGGATCTAAATATACTTAGAGATCTAAAGAATATGTCTACCTTACCTTGAGAATACAGTTATGATCATTTTTTTTTTTTGCAGATACACTGCTTGTGAAATGCGACAGGAACGAAGGGATTTGCTTCGAGACACAGGCATGTCCTTGGGACCGGATACTAACAGATGATGACGATCGCTGTCTTCAGATCTCACGCAACTACGTCTGCTGTAAGGTTGCTAAGGTTCGCATGCCAGTTGATATGTTCGCGGCGTACGGAATTTGATATTTGATATTCAGACCAGTTTTTATTGTATTCTTTGAGGCTATAATTGTTACTGACAAGAAACAAAAACCTTAAAGAAAAACTAGTAACATTGTCAAAAACAAATACTTAACATTACAGCAAAAAATACTTACCCTATGTAAATCTAATGCACTTGAAAAAAATAATTGACTCTGAAACGGTTCTACTTGTTTTTCCTAAGATCTAGGATGGTAGGAAGAAAACAACATGAACAATTAACAATATTTAATATTTAGGTAGAATTATACACTCAAGGTCGTGAGTAAAGCAGGAATCGTATCTGAGTCACGTTGAAGAACCATTAGTAAACCACTGGCCTTAGCGAGAGCGGAAGTCGGTCCGGGGCAGAATGCAAGTAGGTGACGCGACGATGCAAGAGTTCGAAGTCTAAGCCAGATGATGATGATGGTGATGGTGCAACAGGTGGTCAGCTTGAAATGTCTTCAGTAGACGATTACTGCCCGTAGGGAGAACCCTGGAACCCATTTCCAGACCTTTATGAAAGTGTCCACTTTCATTGTTTGACTGCGACAACTCATCTAAGAGATAACTACTTACTTACCTGAAAAAAGGGAGAAAGTTTTTACCCTGCAGTGTAATTTGACCTAAAATAGTCATTGTATGATCTCTCACCTATTACTTTGTATTCATTACATTATGTATAATGTCATTATTTTAAACATATTCGGAGTAGAGTAAATTCGAAGACAAAGGAAAAATCTGTGTCAGAACCGAATAATAATCTCCGCCAGAAAGTTTTCCCCAAGTTCTACCTCGTATGAAAAATGTACGTGTGTCGGTAACGACATAATCCGTAGCTCCGGTGTACAAACTTGACTAATGAAGTTTAGTTAGGCTGGCTCGTGCGATGGGTCTTTAGGCGTTTCGCACCACGAACGATTCGGACCGCGGTGTGAATCGCCCCAGAGCTATTTTTGAATGGGTTCTTTCGCACCAGGGTGGTGACAGCGGTGCGAATCGCCTAAAGTATCTTTTCAAATGGGTCGATTCGGACCACAGCACAGTGTACCAAAAGCCCATACTTTTTAGATAAATTCCCAGAGTGACTTTTTTAGAATGTTTTTGCATATTATTTTGGTTCAGTAGGGTCAAAGAAACCTATTTTAGAAGTTTAGCCAATTTGCCCCTCGGGGGGGCAAGTTGGCCCCCCTGTGGGGGCAAGATGACGGAGGCCTTTAGGCGGCCTAAAAAATCCGTCACCAGAGTTGAGTACTTGCTCGAGCAAGTACTCAACTCTGGTGACGGATTTTTTAGGCCGCCTAAAGGCCTCATAACCGTTATCTAGCTTCTTTCGTATGAATACGAAAGAAGCTAGATAACGGTTATGAAAAGAAGAAAAAAAGCGTTCATTTTCGTAGCTACCTAGTTACCAAAAAGTAAAAAAAAAACCAGTCTATTTCGTGGTTACTAAAATAAGAAAAAAAAAATCCGCTTTTGTAGCTGGTTATGAAACACAGTTGTGTACCTACCTGTAGTGTACAGTACAACTACCGTCTCAAGCGCTTACGTCACCACCGACGGACCGACCCACCGGAGAGTCCGAGCGCGGCTGTCATGCCGAGCGGTCATGTCGGTTATTGTGTTTGTGTTAGTGATGAAGCGTTGATGAGCCGAGTATACACCACATATCGTGGACACTACATGTGGCGACGAGGACAAAACGTGAGTAAATACTTAATTAAAGAAAAAAAAAGGGAATGGGAGTGACGAGTTTCGTTTCCAGTTGGCACAAGAAATTGGTTTAATGCGTGTTATCTATTGAGTTAGTATAACTGTCAATGCGTAGATTGATACAAATTTTATTGTAGGTACCTACGCTGAGGTTTTTCTATCTTTTATTTTACCAATGGGTAAATCGGAAAATAACCAATTGACTCATGGTTTTGCATTATACAATGTGGGTACTTTAAAGTATTAAAATATAAGTATTTATCATTTACTTAAGAGTGGAATGGTAAACTTGGACCACTCTAGCAAATAGTCGGGATGGTGAAATAACCTACCAACAAAGACATACCTACTAGGTATACTTATAAATGCAATTAGTACCTACAACAAAGAATTTAATGATTGCACACTTTTGCTAAACCGCATTCTTGGATTACTGCTTGTGAACCTACCCTTTCTTTGATTTTTCTGATTGGTGGTTTTTTACAAAATATGCTCCTTATATACAGTATTTACAAGTGTACATACATGTAGGTACCTGAGTATTAACAAGGGTTGATGAATACTAAGTTTTTATCTTTAAGTTTTGTTATTCCTGTTTATGGAATTAGTGTCTCAGTAGTGAAAGGTGTACTTATACCAACTTAGCATTGTACGAAGACGTACATTTACAAGGTGTTTGATTTTAGTGAATTACCATCTTTACACCCTGGCACAACTGATCGCGCTGCGATAATTACATGTGACGAACCCGTTTACCGCAAACTTACGTTAATTGTAATAAGTATTTTAATAAGCTTTTAAGTGTGACCAGTGCCAGTGTTTGAACCACTACTAAGAACTTTACTGTTCAGTCTGACTGGACTGTACCTGCACCAATAAGCAGGAAATATCCTGACTACTAAATTGGAATTATTTGTTAAAGTATTGAAACATTTATATATATTGAAGCTGTTATAAACATGTCAACTGGCTCTTAGCTCAGTTGGTGGTGGCTCTGCCTTCCGCGCTGTGGGTCGTGGGTTCGATTCCCATCCGGCACAGGCATTTGTGTGATGTGATGAGCATAGATGTTTGTTCTGTGTCTGGGTTAATTAAGCTGTTCACATAATTATGATCGAACTTCACGTATGGGTAAGTTCGTTTGATCATAAAGTATTATATGTTCCTACGCATTTAATCAGTTGTCTGATCCCCGTGGTGCGGGCTTTTCTTGGTTTCGGGCTGGATGGCGCTGTGTGAGGTGACCAGCTATATTTATTTATGTGACTAGCGGAAAATATCCGACCATTAAATTGGATGAGAGCGGGCCTAAAAGGGCCACTTTAACCGAATCCTAATATGAATCGTATTATAAAAGTAATAATAATGTTTTATTTCGGGATCTAGTCCTTAGTCACAGATATTATGTACTTATACAGATAAAATAAGATGAAATAAAACACAAGTAGGTACAATGCCTGCCTAATACAATTTTAAATTGAAAATGTTAGCGAGCTAATTTAGGCTTGCTAGAATGCCGTCTCGGATCTTTTCCTAATCATGAGAGTAACAAGAGAAAGACATAGGTATTTACGAATGGTAATAATATGATTCATAAAAGGAATTGCGGTAGCTGCCATTTAAGCCTTCCAGGCTTACGATGCCTGTAGTTACCTATTTGAACGGAACGGAGGATAGCAGGCTATGCCTGATCGTTGAATCGAACTGCAATCAGTGTTAGACTGATAAGTGTTTACAAGCACAAGTACCTATATAAAATAGTGGCTATTATGCCAACTGGTTATGAAATATTAAATTGTTTTGGCAGATAATTTAATCTGAACATTAAATTGGTATAACAGGTAAGTAACTTACCTAATATGAATATAAAATTATTTCAGCAGATAATTTTATCTGGACATTTAATTGTAATAGCAGATAATTTAATCTGAACATTAAATTGGTATAACAGGTAACTTACCTAATATAAATAAAAAAAAAAAAATTGTTTTAGCAGATAATTTTATCTGGACATTAAATTGTAATAGCAGATAATTTAATCTGAACATTAAATTGGTATAACAGATAACAGGTTTAGCAGATAACATCTGAACATTAAATTGTTAAATGAAGTTATTTAATCTGAACATCAAAGTATTATAGCAGATAATTTAATCTGAACATTAAATTGGTTTAGCAGATAACATCTGAACATTAAATTGTTAAATGAAGTTATTTAATCTGAACATCAAAGTATTATAGCAGATAATTTAATCTGAACATTAAATTGGTTTAGCAGATAACATCTGAACATTAAATTGTTAAATGAAGTTATTTAATCTGAACATCAAAGTATTATAGCAGATAATTTAATCTGAACATTAAATTGGTTTAGCAGATAACATCTGAACATTAAATTGTTAAATGAAGTTATTTAATCTGAACATCAAAGTATTATAGCAGATAATTTAATCTGAACATTAAATTGGTATTTAACAGATAACTTAATCTAAACACTAAATTGGTTTTGCAGATAATATCTGAACATTAAATTGTTAAATGAAGTAATGCGAGATAAAACAGCAGATTTATTCAATCTGAATCATTAAATTGATCGTTTTATGTTGTGGGCTGGTACAACCACTGCCGTTCAATCACGCTGAAAGTAAATCATTGTAACGCGACCATTATTTATTGTACATTCAATTGTTTTGGCCTAATCACTCCTACAACTGTTGGAAAAGGAAATTGCTCTGTACCCTTGTTAAGACTACGCGCATTACTGTGTGATGTGACGTACCTACCTACTGACTTATAAATCAAACGTGCTACCTGCATTCAAAGATTTTGTAGCAAAAAAAAAAAAAAAAAAAAAAAAAAGTGAAGCTAAATTCAACTTTAAAGTACCTAAGTAACTTATATTCTGTTATCGATGGCGAAAAAGAATCTACATATTGGAATGAAAATTGCTGTGTTCTCTACACAGGAATCACTTATTATTTGACAATTCCTATAATAGCTTCCCTATTAAACGCTGTTGCTAAGTGGATGGTTAAGTATTGTAGTTATATATTTATTTGCTTAAATAAAGGGTATGGAACACAGGTTTACATTAAACTTAAGAAAATATATATACAGTAAGCTGTCCTCCAGTGCTCCCGTAAGTAAAGTATATATCACAACATGCGTAAAGGTTAGAAACCAAGTTATTCCTATATAGCTAGGTAGAATAGAATACCTTTCTAACACGAATAAATACGCGTACAATTAGAGGTAAGTAGGAACTCTCTACTTTTACAAATAAGAAATCAAAAGACTCAGGCTTATTAAAAAAAAAGGGAGAGAGAGAGAGATGAGAGGTTGAAATCATTGTCAACCAAGTCTCAGAACTTTGACGGCTTAAAATCAGATAAGTAAGTAGGTACTTTGAAATCTGATGGTAATTGGTAATGTTACTGCCCTAGTAAAATTATACAGTAGCATAAGAATCTGATATTATTAGTCAGTTATTCGGAAAATACCTAAATCATTCGAAAAGATAATAAAACTCATACTGCCAGATCTTAATCACTATTAAGGCGCGATAAGGAAATACCTAATTAAAAAATGTAATAATCGAAGGTGTACATATTAAGTAGATAGATAATTATACTTATTGTACACTAAATTAATTTTATTGTTAATATAACGTCGCTTTGGCTATATGCTGTTATGGTGTTATGTTATATTGAATAAATAAATAAATTAAATTTTCTCCCATAGCCATTCCGTTAGGTACAGAGCGCGATTAGTAGCTAGAGATTTCAGAATATCACCTGAGTGACCTGACGGACTACAATTAAACCTTTGTGCTTGTTGCTAATTGCTGTTTAAATTTTTTTAATAAGTTTTGAAGATCAACATACCTAATTTGTTGAGTAAGTAGTACACATCATTTCAATGTAAAGACCACTTTCCTAAGTAGCGAGTTGAAACAGGAAATTTTCACGATGATTCCTGAAACGTGATAATTTGAATACATAATGCAAGTTACTTGTGTAAATTGAACAAATCATTGATTATGTCAATGATTTCCAGATAGCAAACAAATGTGTGAACTTTAAATAAATAATGGGAAAATAAATAATTTTATTTTAGTAAGTTAGGTACCTAAGTACCTACTCATTTCATCGAGATCGATCTTAGACGAGCAGCTTTTAGCTAGTAGATAATGTCAATATCACACAGTGCTAAAATAGCCTTTACTGAAAGTAATCTGTCTGTTTAAGACTGGTTAATCTTTTTGAGCTTGGTTATTTCGTAGCTATTATTAAGTAACTGTAATCTGGTACTTAGTGCATTTCAGATGTGTCAAATTTTAGAGGGTATTTAGATGAGTAAATTTTAATGAGTAAATAGGTAATAATAAAAAAAAAAAAAAAAAAACATTTCAGGCAACAATAGTAAAAGATATAAAATAGGTACTTAAAACTACGGCTCATATGAATATACCGTATAGCACAGTGTCCCGCAAGGAGTGTGCCGCGGCGCACTGGTGTGACGTGGTCAGTGGTTGGTGTGCCTCGGAAAGGTAGCGTTGCCTGTCTCAGTTCAGTTACTCCAAACTTGAATCCCATATGCTCAACTGAACAGGCTCATGTTTCGCATAGGAAAAGATTATTTTTAATTTATGGTGTACCTCCAAGGTATTCCGATTTCCTAGATGTACCTTGAACACAGGAAGTTTGCGGAACACTGGTCTAACATACATATTTTGACCAAAGAGCTTTTAGATATTAAACAATTTGATGCGGGATTGAAAACCTGTAGGAGTAGGTATTCATTCTTAGAAAATAAACCTGAATTACGAGGCTTTAAATTCAGAAGATAAAAAAAAAATTATGCTCCTGGGCAAAAACGCGCAAATCTGTACACTTTCTCAAAATTGTGGTTAGATTTTTTTTTGTGGAATTTCATTGAAATGTTTATTTATATGCTATCTATAATTATTATTCTATCTAAAAACGAAAAAGTTTTCTTGTAAAATTGTTATTTTAGGAGAAATTAGCAAGTTTAGTACTGTAGGGAGAAATTTTAATCCAATTCGTTACCGCTGGTTTTTGGTTTTTTGTGATAGTAAAACTCAAAATTATTTTATTAATTTATTTAGTAAAGAAAGAGGATATGTTTTTAATTATTAAATATATAAAATCAGTTTGTTATCTTAGAAATACACGAGTTTTATCTACTTTTCCTTTCCAGTGCGTTACCTATGCTCTAAAATGGCCTTTAAAGTTTTAATAAAATTCCCAAAATTGACTATTTTCTTAATTAACTATTTAAATTTTGAGTATTTTGAGAAACCACATCATTTTGCTAAACAATGTCTACACTTATTTTAAACTTTTTAATACAAACTTAACATTTTTGTAACTTGGATTTGGGGGACAGACATCTAAGGTTAGGTTTACATAGCGCTAAATTCTAAATCTTTTTGAATTTTTATTTACTAGCTATGAAATAGTTGAAATTAATAATTTTAGAAGTAAACTAGAACTTGTGAAAATTAGTCTTAACTAAGTAAAGTAACTAAGCTTAATAATTTGTTTCGTCACAAAAAAAAAATATTTTTGAACAGTGGTACCTACTGATATTTAACCACTTTTTCTTCGGAACATAGGTCTAAAACGAATAATTTTGATACCTATGGTGGCCGTAGGTTTACCAAAATAATTCATATTTTGACCTCTTTTCCAAAAAAAAAGTCGTTTAATATCAAACACTAAGTAGGTAGATACGTATCCGAAAAAAAAAACAAATTTTGCTCATTTTATTTAACTTGATAACTCATTATCAAAATCAGTTTAGTAGATAGATCAATATATGAATGAGATATAATGAAAGATTTCGCTTACAATTTACCTACCTACATGCACACAGTACAATATCTGCTAAAAACAATACCTTCTTTTGCCTTCGCACAGTAGGGTTATAATGGGTAAATAATAATAGATAAAATAAAGTGTACGCTATGTAAACCTTGCTTTACGTGATTACCAGCTCTATGGTATCGAATCGGAAGTAACGAACTTAGGTACTTGTTCACAAAAATATGAATTATCTCAACTTGCTGATATTTATCACACGATTTTTCACACTAAGTTAATCTTGGATAGTTTATTTCAGTTCTGAAATAAAAATATGCATTGGAAATACGTTTTAAACATTAAAAAAAAATTGAATACCCACCGGACAGTGCCCGAAAAAACGCAACCTCTCACTGACGCCGAAAATCAAACAATTATTTTGAATATTTTGACTTAAAAACTATAGACATCCCCTTTACTTTTACGTCTGTCTCGTTGCAATGTTGTTGTTTAAGTAAAAAAATAACTACCCCTCGGAACAAAAAAACTGTAAAATCATTCGAAAACGCGGTAACGGAATCCGGACATGTCCAGTTGGCCCAAATCCCGGGGACAGGCTTAAATATTACTTATTTAGTAGAAATTCTGGCTTTTGCAGCAAATTGTACATTTAGAACCCTAGGTAACCCACTAAACTTCAAATGTATAGCTAAAAGTTTGCCAGTCTAGTGGAATTATTTTTAACCAAACGCTGCTAAAGGTCGGATTTTGTTTAGAGGACAGTACTACAGGCTAAAATTGCGATTTTTTAAACTTAATTTTCTATATCATAATGTTGTTTTAAGCGTTACATTTTAATAAATATGGTATGCCAATTTCACCATGAATCAGATAATGTGGTTACAACTCCTGTAAAACTTATACAGAGCTGCGTAGCAGTCAATTTTACCTGGGGACACCTCGAAAATGCCAATGTACAGATTCTCGCGTTTTTGCCCTCCTACCGAAACGTTGTAATTTGTAGAATGTAAATAATTACATAAATATAATATGAGTAGGTAGGATATTTCATATTATATCAATACACTGTATAATAAATTTTCATATTATAGAACTATGACTGTGCCATAAAAAAGGTTTCGGTACTTTTTAAAGGTACCTACAGTTGATTTAAATTATAAGAAGTATGAGTACCTACATAAACATTATGTGTGGGTAGATACCACCTATGCAGATTAAGAATATGATACAAAAAAAAAAAGTACAATCAGATTTATATTTGAATTGTAGGATTGATGCACAATAACCTGAAGTAGGTAAGTAAAATAAGAACGAGTAATTGTCAGTAGCAGCCTCTTCGACTGAGCTGTGTACATGGCTTTGTATTTGTAACGGAGACACCTATGATTTAAAACACAGATTTAAAAACTCTGTAGATATGGATTTGTTATTTGATAGATTAAAATGTGCTAAGTATAATTTTATTGTAAGAATTATTTAGGTACCTATTATACAAGTGAATGAGTGATCCGATTAGATTTTCCTGGGTTTCTCTTATCCTAGCAACAAATCCTGGACCATTAGAACTATTGTATTCTCAATAGTAATAGTTAGTACTTACCTATGCAACGTTTGTAAACGAATCTATATTTGTACAATAATTGGTATGATAGTTTATTTTGAGGGAACCGAACGTGTTGAATTAATTGAAGATGTAAAATGGAAAATATTTATTACAGCGAATAAGCAAATTGTCAAAATTTAATTAATTATGTAGGTACCTAGTTGGCTATAGAATAGGTAGGTACAAGTAAGTACAACAAAATTAAGGAATAAGAATACCTGTCAGATTCCTCTCTAAGCCTGTAGGTATTGAGGAAGCTTGGGCACCAAAGTATTCTGTCAGATATAACTTTTGAAACTAAATTACGAACATAAAATCATGGTAATTATCCCGTTGATAACAATATTTATTATATTCTGTCAGATTCCTCACTAGGCTAACCCTGTATCGAGGAAGCTTGTATATAAGTAGTCTGGTTGTCATATTAGTATAGAAGTAGGTACCTATAGATATTAACAGTACCTATAGATGTTTAAAATCCCTGGAGACAGTTTCAAACTCTTTTGTTTAAAGGTTAGAATTAAATATACCTACAAGTAACTGACAGTGAACACAAAAGGATGTAAACAAAACAAGAATACCTAGCAGAATACACTTAAGAACACTGATGGTATGAGGTATTTACCTACTAAGTATATAATAGAATATTATTAGGTATGGGTGAGACTAGCACTTCAAACTGAGTAAATCCTCAGTTTCGTCTCTTCACAATCAATTAAAAAAAAAAAAAAAAAAAAAAATTAAAGAAATAGAAGGTGAATGGAGAACAATTTCAAAATCAAAATAAAATATAGAAAAAACAGAAGACAATGATTATAAGAATATTACACTACTTTACCTAGTACCATAATTAAAAAAGATTAAGTAATCAACTTTATAAGTCAAATTAGAGACTGTGGAATTGTGGAATAGTAGGAAAACTTTTAGTATTTGTGAATCCAATTGGTTTAAATAATTCATTGCTGATACGAAATAAAAAAATAAAAAATCTGTAAAATAAAACTGATTAGATGAGTAGAAAAAAAATACTGATTTAAATACTAAGTTTATTTATAATAAATATCAGTCAATACAATCTAGAACTAAAACAATTAAAACAAAAGAGGGATGTAGTGTGTACAACTACCGTCTCAAGCGCTTACGTCACCACCGACGGACCGACCCACCGGAGAGTCCGAGCGCGGCTGTCATGCCGAGCGGTCATGTCGGTTATTGTGTTTGTGTTAGTGATGAAGCGTTGATGAGCCGAGTATACACCACATATCGTGGACACTACACTACCTACATGGATTAAATTTAATCAGTGAAGAAAAAATCTTCTTTCGTAGCTAGATAGGACAAATATTTATGAAAATGGACCAAAGGCATTGCTGTGTTCAAAATTATCTATAAGTGTCTATTTACTATATCTATAAGTGTATAAACAAAACTTAGGTATCTCTCTAATCCTATTCCATTAAACGAGCAATATTTGTTTGTTTGATTGATGTTTGTTTGTCCTGAGTTTTAGTTTTAGTTTTTGATCTCACTAGATTAACGCCTTAGATTTAATTATCTGTAATGTTAGTCATAAGTTGTAAATAAATAATTGTCTAATTGTCTCGAAAACAGCTCTAGAGATTTCGATGAAATTTGAAGGACGGTTGTTTACGGGAGTGAAAAATCGATCTAGCTAGGTCTCATATCTGGGAAAAGCCATTTTCTATGCATTTTCACGCAAAAAGTGCAATGTGGTTCGTAATTGAACCACTAGATGGCGTTCGTTGGTTGCCAACGAGCAGAGCTCGGTCGCCCAGAAAGGGCCATGCCAATTTTGTATGGGCGTTTGGTGCCATTTTTATTTCGCGCGGCCATCAACCAAACATTAAAATATAAACTCTTAGGAGTATATCAAATAATATTGTGAGCACAGTATACAGCTTCACTCAGCCAGGACCGAGTTATACAGGGTGAGTTTTTAAAGAGTACCTCTATGGCCAAATCTGAAACTATTAGCAATAGCGAAAAACACTCAAAGGAGTGTCATAAGCGATTTTGATTAGAAGTAAAACTGCATCATTACATTTTAAAAATAATCATTTTCCTGGCCAGGAATCGAACCTGTTGGTTAAAAAAAAACTTTTTGTATTATTATACCATCCGATAGTGTAGATGATAAGGATCAATTTCTGAGAAAAGCTATATACGGCAAACTAATAAAAAAAAAGTTATGGGTAATCTACGAAATATTAAGAGTTTAAATCAGTTTATTAAAAATCAACACTTTCCGTTAGTTTGACGCATGTAGTTTCTCCTCAGAAATTGATCCTTATTATCTACACTATCGGATGGTATAACAATACAAAAAGTTTTTTTTTTGTAACCAACAGGTTCGACTCCTGGCCAGGAAAATGATTATTTTTAAAATGTAATGATGCAGTTTTACTTTTGATCAAAATCGCTGAAGAGACTCCTTTGAGTGTTTTTCGCTATTGCTAATAGTTTCAGATTTGGCCCTAGAGGCACTCTTGAAAAACTCACCCTGTATAACTCGGTCCTGGCTGAGTGAAGCTGTATACTGTTCTCACAAATGTTGTTTGTTATACTCCTAAGAGTTTATATTTTAATGTTTGGTTGATGGCCGCGCGAAACAAAAAAGGCACCAATTTCGGCATAGGCTTTTATATATTATATTAGTGTAGATTTTTTTGTCCTATTATTTCATGCCTGGTTGTACTTTAAGAAATGTGTGTAAAAATATGTATCTTTGTCCGAATTCACCTATCTAAAAAGATAACTGTTTTGTTCCCCCTCAGCAGCGGTCCGAATCGACCCATCACAAAAAGTTCTGGGGCGATTCGCACCGCGGTGCGAAAGAACCCATTCAAAAACAGCTCTGGGGCTATTCACACCGCGGTCCGAACCGCTTGCGGTGTGAAACGACTAAAGACCCCGTGCGATCCAATTCCGTCGTGCCTAATCGTGATGCCATAGAGCGTCACTGGATACGCTCATATTAAAAAAAAATGAAGATAAGTAATAGAAAACATTAAGTATGTATAATAAGTAAGTATGTATTTACAAAAACAAAGTATATAAGTATTCTATCAGTTATCTGGTTCCCTTAGTACAAGCTTTGCTTAGTTTGGGGCTAGATGGTGCTGTGTGAAATGTCCAGCAATATTTATTTATTTATTTAATGACTGAATGAATGAATATGAATTAAACGTAATTAAGTTAAACTGTTGTTTGTTTTCTTGCTACAATATGCCACTTTTAAAATTAAAATTGCCAAACAATGTTGAACAGTTGAGCAACTACATAATTTTATTTTTACAGATTTTTTTTTTCAGTAACAATAACAAGGTACATAAGTAAATTAAACAGAAAATATTTTTGGTTTCATCGTCATAAAATTTCCAAGGATATCACTAACTTCAAAATGAACAAAAACCACCGTGATCTTTGTAAAACTCTGGAAGCAAGTCAGTTTACTTAGGACAATCGATAGTCAATCCAAAGCAGCCACGTCTAGAGAACACAGAGCGTCGTCTAATTCGGTTCCCTCGGATATTGCAATTTCCATCCAGCTCACGCCTGCTGCTGCGTCCTTCCATTTCGTTTCATATTGCGCTGGAACAACATTTTGACATTTATAAAGCAAATCGCGGGCTCATTTTCAGGTTACCCTATCTACATCTCCAAATTGTTGTAAGCAATTGTCCAGAATGTACGAATTCTTTGTTTTGTTTTTCTTTGTATACAAATAAGATTTTAGAAACGGTAAGTTCGTCAAAAATGTTTTTTGTTTCAAAAACTTTTTAACTCTTAATTTTTTCGGGAAGCTGCAACAATGAGTGGCCCCTCCATTATTTGCCTTTTACGCAACGTTAGAAGTCTTTAGTAGTACACAAAAGAGTTTCATAAGCAGCACAGTGCCGACCCTTTTCATGATTAAAATTTTGATATTTTATAATATTTTTAAAACTCATCCGCGCAGGCATTGTTTCGAGCAAGGGCCGAGGGCAGACCGCTATTCAATTATTCAGCGTCCATACCACAAAGCTTTATTTTTATACCTCGCTTTTATGAACAATTGTGATCGCATTTGTTGTGCATATTTACAAAATAAAAATACTGATTTATTTCAGTCATCAGTTTCATCAGTTTTAAAATACATTTATCATTTTTACTCAACTCTCTATTTTTTTCGTGAAGTGGTACTTACTATATTTGCTAACTATACCTACCTAAATACCGACCGTGTTTTGTATAGGTACCTACCTAAATACTGTGTGCTAGGGTAAATAGCTATACTACTGGTCGTCATATATTTTAAAAGCGCACCACACACACAGCAGATAATATAGGTATTTTATGAAATATAATGATAATTATTATTACGGGATTTTATCGCGTACCTTTTATTTATTTTGTTTCCCGACGTTTCGAACACGTTACAGCGTTCGTGGTCACGGGATGACTGAAGTACTGGAGCTACCGCCGTGAATTGAGAGTAGGATCCACGACTACCCCCAATATTTTATGAAATATAAATCTTGACAGATCTCACCAAATATATTTTGTAACTTATATTCGCTGTGTGTGGTCTTCCATAGAATTTGTATGGGCGCGATCTCAAGATTTATATTTCATAAGATTGTCTGCTGTATTGTCTGCTATTGTGTGTGATGGGCTTTATTACTTCCGTTCTGTGGTTATTACAGACCAGTGACACGAGCGCGGCTTATGTCATGCATGTCTAACGTGACCATACGTCCCGCTTTGGGCGGGACTGTCCCGCTTTGAGGCTCTCGGTCCCGCTGTCCCCAGCGAGAGCCGAAATGTCCCGCTATATAGTCCCGAATAAACCAAATTCATTGCACTCGATTCACCCAAGGTACCTAAGTATAAATGCGAAAGTACCTAATTATAACTGTCTGTTACCTTTTTACGCCTAAACCGATTTTCATGAAAGTTGATGAAACAGGCAAATTTTTATTAAAAAATGAAAAAAAAAGGCTAATTTTTGTCGCGAAAATAAGAACGAAGACCTGTTTTTTATTTTTATTTATAGTGGACGGGGATTTTCCTTTTTTTAATCGCTTCTCGCCCCCCTTTCCCCACGCTGTACCTACCTAGTAAATTCAGTAAGAGTCCCACTTTGACACAAAAAATAAATGGTCACGTTATGCATGTCACGACAAAGTATACGACTCAATGCGCCACGCGACGTGTGACTCTGTAGGCAGTAGGTATAATGATACCTCGCGATAATTTAATCCCAGGCTGTGCACCGAAACGCTAAATTAAACGTGCCACGATCTCGGGCCTGCATATAAAGTTGATTAAGTGCCATACCGTATGTTCAACGAGGGCCAGTGAAATAAAAATCACGTGTTATTGAAAGTTTGCTCATAAAATAAGCTCATAAAGGCCATGATGTGCTCACGCTCAGTAAATATTTTTTTTGTCTTGCATTTTGAAATTGATTAATTATGTAACAAAAGATCCAAGACAAGGCCTTTTATATCTTCTAAAATGTAGATGGTTTATACAGTGTCAGAAGGCAATCCTTAACCACACTCAATGGGACACTGTAGTGTCTAGGACATTCAGAGAGAGAGAACGCTGGTTTAGGTGCTGGATCAGCCTACTCCTAGGCTAAACCAGCAGACTAAAATATCCTTTCAGCATCATCGAGAATATCCACAGAAAATACAGGGTCAATACGTATGGTGCTGACTAAGCCGCGGGTTTTCTCACAATGTTTTCCTTCACAGTGGAAAAATCCACTGATGACTGGCCAAGATCCGAACACGCCGTATAGATTTTCATTTGTCGCAAGATCTTGCCTCATAGAACATACGTATTTAGACTACTCAGGGCTTTAAATGTTTGTTGGCATCGCACTATTTACAGGAGTTATTAAATTATTTACCTACAAAAGCAATTGAAATTCTGCAGCTATGACTCTATATATACCTACATACATGAACATATTGGTACTATTAAGCAAATTGGTTTTGAATATTTGAGACTCATTTTCCTATTATTTCAACTCTGTTGTCCAGACAGCTGCTAGTGTCAAGGGACTGAAGTTGTCGAATAAATAAGTAACAATACAGCTACTATTTTATAGCATCAAAACGGCATTATACGAGCGAGAGCTTGGGAATACGCGGAAATAGACAAAATGGTTATTTGTAGAGACACAGAATAATGCAGTACCAAAGTGGGTCTCGAGGACGCCGTCGGACGTGACCGCTTTCCTAAGTTATGGTTTCGTAAATCTTTTTGTAAGATAATGCTTTGTTTCCGAAGCTTTTCTCTTTTTGCTTGTATCAATATACTGATAAATTAATACCTTTAACAATAATCGACAGGAGTAAGATTTTATTTTTAGAAACGCTCAGCCCCAAACTGTTTCTGTTTTTGCTTCTGAAGCTGTCTGTCAAAGAGTGGAAGTTATAGGGGGAAACCTTTGCCCAGCAGTGGAACACGATAGGTGAAATAAAACAAAATGTTATTAAAAAAACACTGGAAGTTAATAAGAAACGCTATCACCTACCATTAAGCGCGTACCATATGCGTACTTCATAATATCTAGTGAGTCTATTACCACTGTAGCATCCCACAGAACTTTATAGCCGTCTATTTGCCATAAAGTAAAACTGACGCAGCACTTAGTTTTGTTCAGAGTTAGATCGCTATTGCCATCAAAGTGTTAGCTCGAGCGAAGAACCGCAAGCCACCGACTTTCTAAAACACGACTAGAGCATGATAATTTATCCTCTTCAAAACACATTGCGTGTTTCGTTTGAATACGCGAAGTCAGGATAAAGCTAACAAGAAGATGTGCGCTAAATGTAGTGCTTAGTCACGATCAATTAGTGAGAAGGAAATTATGGTACACCGCAGCGTTCAGACTGACTCAGGAGATGCATTTGTAGACGGCATTTATCTTGCGGGGAGCGTTAAATGAAGTCGGGTTTCGGAAAGTGGTAAAAGACAGCTTAGCTTTTAAAATATCTACTGTCTCAGAAGAGTGGTTGTGGCATTGTATGTGAACTATTGCTTTGCGCTTGTTAGTTTATATTCTATTCTATTCTTCTTTCTGCATAGAAAATCTAATATATTCTTGAAAATTGCACAAATGTCCAAAGTCAACAGGCATTAATAGGACCGCTAGGATGACTTTAGAAAAGCCCTTTAGGACCATTACGTTTATTTTCCAAAATGTTGAATGCCTGCGAAATAGTTAGGCTATGAGGAAAAAGCTGAAAAATGTTGTAAAATAAAATGTATTTTAGGTCTAATTCTTGCTTCATTAACATTACAAACGTAGGTTACCTATCAATTGATTTGTGTAGATATTTTATTGTAATCTTATTATTCATTTCCAATAACACAATCCTAATTCCGAACCCTCACATAAAATGTTTCAATAGTTCGCAAAGATTGGTCAAAGGTGAAAAGATATTTGGAACAGACACTTATGCTGGGGCCACACTACGGGAATATGGCAAATTATTTGCCAAATTTCGTATAGCCACAATACAGAATACCGGCAAATAATTTGCCATATCCCCGCAGTGTGGCCCCAGCATTATAGTGGAGCAGCACAGATCAAAGGAAGTCCGTACAAAGGGATGACGCAGAATACGAAAGCTTTTGGCGCTGCCAATCGTAAGAATTTACCACTTGTATTGATTTGAACGACAGTCTGAAATGCCAATCAGTTTTGTATGATTCCGCCACGATTCCGCTGATTGTTAAAGTTTTGTAAATAGAGCATTTTAAGATAATTATAAGCCATGAAACTTACCTGACGCAGCATTTATAAGCCATGAAACTTACCTGACGCTTTGTTTAATTTTAAACGCAGTCGGAAAATTTAAAATGCTCTTTCCTCCGAATCATTCACAGTCAAACGTTGAGAGATATTGACACAGGCTAATTGCATCGGTCTGTAATGAAACCATCTCTACTTTTTATCAGACTCTAAAGAACCAATTTTATATTTCGAGTACGGTATTCCAAACATTCCAATATAGGTTACCTACCTAATAGTTTTTTCATTCAAAATTGGATAATCACCAACACGATCATTGACGTTTTATTTTTCGTACGAAATAAAGCCAATAGGCGTCAGAACTTCAAAGCGAGAATCGGTCCACTTTGGCGAGAGCTTTTCTATCGTATCAAGCTGAGCTTCTATCCCACATATTCCTTTTCACTGTTTTTTTCTGGAGGCTTTACCTTTACTTTCTTCCAGCGGTGTTGGGTCTTATTATTCTGGTCACACTCTATTTTCTTTTGCACTTCTAAAACAGTGACGAGGCAGCTATTGTTTTGCGTTCGCAGCGCGGTCGGAGGTCGAGAAATTGCCAAACGTCACGGGGGACGACAGCGCATCAATCATGTTTTGACATTCGATTTTTCGACCGCTCCGCGCCTCTCTGTTAGTGGAAATTGGCATAACTAGAATATTGTGGAATTGGCGTGGAGCGATCAGAAATTGTTTCTGTCTGCTTTATTGATGTATCAATCTCAATCGATAAATCGATTTGACCAGTTATTCTGTTAATAACATACTGAGGTGGTAACATTATTGGTGGCATAAGCAGAGTGTTGTTTTAGAATGGCTGTATTATCGTATCTGCCATGAAAATATAGAACCTTTTTAACTTTTTGTGGTTATTCAAAATAATGATTCCAGAGATATTAAACAAGGGAACCTTACAGACTAAAAAAGCCTCAGATCGATCGTTATACCTACTGCTGGTATAGCAGTTAGCGTTAATGGAGGTACCTATAGACGGTGCGTATTGGAAAACCGAATGGGGTGTAAAAGAAACTAGTGTTTGGGATATCTACGGAGTTCAGATGACAAGTGGCATAATTTGAGTCGCCTCAATTGCGTAGTTTACAGAAATGAGATATTGAGATCTCATTTATGTTACCTAAACTACATTATTTCGAAAACATCAATATTTTTCTAAATGACAGTTTAGTGACCACGCAAGTTGCTCTGTCACTCTCGTCTCAACTAGACCGAACGCGACAAAAGATACCTACGCGATCGTTTTGACAGTTTGAGGTTTAAGACAAGTTAGACAATCTATCAACAACAATATATAAACTATTTTCTAACTAATTTCGTACAAAACGTACTGGCCATTATAAAAGTATTTATCAGTTGTAGTCGTAGTTAGCTGAAATGTTGGTACATCCTTATTTACAAAGCTATTTATCCCGCTGGCGGGCTGGCTTAGAATTCAGGCGCACGCACGCGGTTTTTTATTACATCACAGATACTTACTAGTATTTATAACCGTGGGTCGAGTAGTATCTAGTGGTTTAACAAATGTTAGTTTTCGTGGGCAGCTTTACAAATTGTACTGTCCAAATCCGGCTTGTTAGTTGTAAAGTCCATTGCTAATATTGAAATACTATTAATAATCCTCAGCGGTCTCGTAATTAAAAACTGCATGTTACCTTTATGCATCGGAATTACATTAGCTTTCCTAATTTGTGAACTAGTCGTATGGTTGGATAAAATTGGCATCCGTACCCTACCCATTATTATAAATGTGAAAGTGTGTTCATTTGTTTGTTTATTTGTCCTGCTTTCACGTCAAATCAGAGCGACGGATTGACGTGATTTTTTGTGTGGAGGTAGTTGTAGGGATGGAGGATACATAGGATACTTATTATCCGGGTACCACGCGAGCGAAGCCGCGGGCAGCAGCTAGTTGTGTAATAAATGTTGCACTATAAAGTAGGTAGGTAGTTTTTTTTTAAATGTTTGTCAATTTTTGAATAGGTACATTTTGATTTATACCTAGAGCATCATTTATTGTGAGGTACAAACTTTTTGTAAAGCACAAACTCGCTATATTGATTATGCTTTAGTAGGCATGTTACTTTACCGCGCTCAGTGGTCCATGTGTACTTACAAACACAGGTGGATTTACGAGCTATATCGCTCCCGGGGCGCCAGCCAAGACTAGATACTCGTAGTAGGGTACCGCCATACATTAGGAATAAGCCGATGGGTGTTTTCAGGCTGTTTATATCTCAGAATAAATGTTACATTTGTAATTGAATACCTTTACAACACACTCGTATTTATTATATCCTTAAGGTATAAGTCCGAGACCGACCGCAGACTGCAGACTGCAGCCGCAGGTCGCGGATCTCTATGAAATTGACAGAGATACTAATGGTTAATCTGTGTCAATTTCATAGAGATTTGCGGTCTGCGGCTACGGCCTGCAGTCTGCGGTCGGTCTCGGACTTATAACTTTACTTAGTATCTTAGGCACTTACTTTACAAAATATACCTAAGTGGGTATCTAAAATATAAGCAAATACTTACAAACACTTACTTAACAAATACTAGTAGGTATTACAGAAAGCAACTCTAAAAGAGATGCCTCTTCAGATTTCTACGGTACGGCACAACATACTAACTATCCGAAAGTGGTTTTAAAAACATATTTTTCCTTAATTGTTAAAAAATGTAAGTCCTTACCTACATTTAAACATCAGCAAGATAGAATATTCGCATATCTTCATTCAAAGTAACGAGCTCAGATTATTTTTAGAAGACCACAATGGCGCCCGGCGCGGCTCTGGTTCAGTTGTAGTTAAAAAGCCAATATTCCCAACAGTGAAGTACCGGTTAATTAATTCTTCGTACAGACAGACATAAAAGTTGAACAAGCTCTAACTAGCTAGTGCCTGCAGACAGGCGGCCTAACAAGTTTGAACAAGCCCAGCCGTCCGTTCCCATTGAATTTTTTGTAATTACCCATCTCGCTGGAAATAAAATGCACTGTTTCAGATGAATACTGAATGGACTTCGTTTTTTGTATCACTAAAATAGAAAACGTAAAAAAGCTTCTCCAAAAGCCAGAGACCGTTTTTCTTTTTTTTTAAGTGATTCAGAGTTGAAAGAAAGTTCTTATTTTCTACTTGTGTAATCATATTGTGCGTTTAGTCTCCTGTTGACTCTATTTCGATTACTGTCACGGTTTTTTCAGCAAAATGATAGTAATTTTTAGGTACTTACCTACGTAATCTTGATATTTTTCTATTCTTAAAAACAGTAGATTCTTTGCAAACTTTTACAAGTTTTAATAAAATTAGCATATAAATAAAATTCAAAGTTTCAAATGTCAACGGCTAAGTGGAACGGAAAGTTTTTACTTAAAAACGAACTCGCCACAACTTACAAATATTTTCTTGTTTCCCATTTTGCTGAAATAAACTCACTTTTATAACTTTATTAAAGTTTCAAGACGCTCTACGTCGATATAACACTCTGGGGAAAAATCACAAAAACATAAAGAATTTACACGAGACTCAACAACAGTTTCACGTATTCTTTTACATCACGCGCTCGACAATATTGTTCCCGACGATATGTTTGCGTAAATAGATTTGTAAAGAATAGAAAATGTGCTACTTGATGGTATGGTGACAATACAGATGATACAAAAAATGCTGAAAAGGAATCAAATCTACTGATGTGTGAGTGTAGTGTAGGTAAATGGAGAGAATTGTTTTGCTTGTGAAAGAAAGTCGGATGTTTTTTTTACAGAAATTATCTTCATAAACAGCTGACCCGCTTATGATAACACAGCTCGTTGAGTCCCAGGGAATGATTGCAGAAAACTGCAGCGCTTTAGGTTCACACAAGAAATTTTAATTTAGTCCAAGCTTGAGCAAAATTCCGCTAAATTTTTAAGTTGTCTATGGCAACTCACCCCGCTGCGTTGTGCAGATCTGCAGATATTATCATTGAAAATCCTGCACGTCGTTGCGTTGTCAGTGTGTTGTACTATGCGCGTTTTCTATACAAATTGAGATAAGTGCTTGCAATGTTAAAACCTGCAGCGACGCGCAACGCAGTGGGGTGCGTCGCAGTGTGAGAACCGCCTTAAAGTTAGGTTAGGTACCCACTTGTTTGCACAATTTTATAGGACACTTTCCAATGACTTTTCAGACATTAACAGATAAAGGTACTTGTTATCAAATAAGTTTTATACTTACTCTACCTTTCAAGTTTCTGATGAGATCACTGATAATTTCTATAGAACAGTTTCTGTTGAATTGAGTTGAAAGTATATTTTGCGAAACCTTTTAGCTACGTTTACTAATAATGAGATGGGGTGTCCATATTTTCAGTTCTATAGATCTCGACGAATGACACCAGCTCTGATTGGTTGAAGGCAATCCTCCTGCGACGAGAGACGTCACAGACTGAAGCAGTATCTTATTTGTCTGGCATTTTCAGTTCAATGAATTGCTCCTCGCCGCTCGAAGGAAACATATGAGGAATAATTTTGCATAGGTCGCTGTGGACTAATCAATTACTGGAACATCTGGTCTGAAGCCCCGATGGATTCGCATTATGTTCGCTGCCTCTTGAATTATTAGTGAGCTTAATTTGTGTGGCGTTCTCCCTAGAGGCGCGAGTGCACTTTAGCCAGCGAAATGGCTGGTTGACGCTGGAAGCTAGAGCGTGTCAATTTGTAGAGGAACTAAGTAGTTCTCTACTACATGCTCTGTGGGGTATAAATTCAATTTGTATTTTGAGATCAGGGTACCTAAAGTGGCCACTTTTGATGAAACATCTGTTGAAACATCAAAACATAAGTAAAGGAAGCATACAGCATACATATATGAAGCATTTATGAAACATTTAATGTTTCATAAATGCTTCATCAATGTCAAAATCACTATGATACAACCAAGTTTTAAAAAATATTGGGCACTAAGATCCGATAGACGTTGTCCAGTCTAAATTCGAGTTTTTACATTTTTTATCTTAAAACCTTTTTCAGACTAAAAAAAATTGCAATATCAGATTAGCAAATTATGCTCTTACCAACGAACATTCTTATATTTTATAAACTAAATGATCACAGTGTTTTGAATTTCATGTTTCATTTAGATAATTTATTTATTTACTTTAAGGAAAACCAACAGCTAAATATAACTTAAACTAAATAGACTAATAAAGACAGAAAGCTAATTATAGGTTTTCACGAGTAGAATAATAATATTGACTACAACAGATTCCAGAATAATATATTACGAAATCTGATCCTTAATTTTAGATTATACAGGAACTCAATCAACAGTTGAACTAATGAGAAACCTTGACTTGATTGCGTATATTGTATACCAGCTGTATCCTGTTGGTTCACTCACTTCCTGGTAAAATAGAAGCTTATTTGCTTAGTATTCGAGGCACACATCCTCACATTTCACACACACAAAATAATGTTGTTGACTGTAGGTACAAACGTATGTAGTAAGTATATTGTTCAAGTTCACACAAAGGATTTCAGTAAGAACTGATCAGATAATTTTATTCAGATTTTTCTGAGTGTGAACTAGGCGTGTTATTTATAATATTTAAGTAGGTACTCTTGTTTTAGATAGGTAAGTAGGTAAGTAACCTATCTAAAAAAGAGTAGGTACCTAAATATATCTCGTACTTTACATTAAAAATAACACAGTACCTAAGTGTAAATAGGTTCTGTCTGACACAGTAAGTACTGACTTTTTTTTTTTATTCGGATACAACAGAAGATTTTTCATTTCATTCTGTAAAATAAATTGATAATGAAATGAAAACATTCAAACATACGAATGGGCTAGTTAGATAAGGATTAACAGATCGGAATTACAAATTCCCGGCGGCTTTACCTGAATTACGTTAAATTTGAACGCACGAATGCCTCAATCAGTATTCAAATAGGTTAATATCTGGTTAATATCTTAATCCTATGTTTCATTGATGCGAACTCACAAACCTAAAGCTCGCTAAAATTTAACTTATCTATGGTTAATCTATATTTCGTATTATAATACCTATACTACGATTTTAATGTTTACATCCATACGAAAGGTTATAATTTTTTTTATTAGTGGATTATGGTGGCTAAACCCAGTTTAATATTTAGAATAGACTTAACTTTTAGCCATCTCTAAAGAGACAGAAGAAAAATAGGAAGTTTTTTAACATTTCGGACTTAGGTTGGATTCGACCAAAAGTCATCTTACTCCAGAGTACCTAACTAGCCGACATACTTCGAAATACAATTGTTTAGAAAGCGCAACCGAACAAATGTGCATACAAATTGTTGTGCATACAAATTATCCTCGCTAATATAGGTCATCTTTACAATGTCAAAATATTCAAACAAACAATAGTTTACTCTAGAGTAGAAACTTAATCTAGTTTGGTCGAATATTAGAAGTTTACCGTAGTAACCGAACCTATTGATGAGCGAACTTCTCAACAATAATTCCACCAAAACAACACCGATGTAATCAATACAACCACTCTATCCCGACATTGATCCAATAATGTACAAAGGCGAGGTCGCTGCAGCGCGTTTATCGGGCCGGAGCGCAATGGGCGGCTGTAACGCGATTATTCGCTAGCTGAGCGGCAATGAGCCGAGCCTTCCCTTCACGCTCATTGCTCGGATAAAACTGTAAAATAAGTAGATAATTCATGACTAAAGCTTCATTCATACAGATATAAGTAGCACTTTGTTAGCGCCCAATGTCCTGAATTCTGCGTTCATACACTTCCGTTCTCTTTTTGCGTATTTGTTGATCAACTTTTGTGGTTAGGTATACCTACTGGTATCGTAAAGCGTAAGTAATAAAAGTGATTATCTGTTCTAATAATTTTAAAACTATAGGCGATTCTTTCAATTTTGGTGAAAGTGAAAATAAGGTATCAAGCCTACCCAAATTATTTTCATAGTTCCGCATGTCTTTGAGTTTGAATGATGACTATCTTACGGATGACCACATCTCTAGGTTTGCCCAACTATCAGAAGAAACAAAACAAAAAAAATCTGGCGTTGGGGCGTTGGTATAAACAGCGTTGGTAGATATAAACCTGGGCCCTAATTCTTCTATTTTACAACCATTCAAGTATCATTGCCGCTGCGTTTTGTTTCGTTTTCCAAAATGACAATAATTTGCAAAACATCCTTGGTAATTTGTTTGAAAAGTCATCACAACAGAGTGACCTAACCTCATTAGTCATTAGATTATGAAATAAAACGAAATAGTTGACGGTTTACTTTGGTTGATAAAAAGTTTTTAAGTAGAATCGAGGAGCTGATAACTCACGCTAGCTTATCCTGTTAAAGCAACCATTGATTGGCATTATCCTGGTACTTCAAAGTTAGACATAAGTGTGGGGAGGCATCTGTATTTGTATCGGATCGGATGGATTGAGCGTGGAGGCTGTAAACCCAATGGCTGTGTAGCAATGGAGCGCTCTGCTCACGCTTGGTCGCTTTCACGCTCGTCGGGCGGAGTATCCGACGAGTGAGCTCACCAGGCTTATTGCTTTATTTACTTATAAATCCAATATTTACAATTTTAGTTAGGATTTATTTAAAACTACTAAGGTTTGCCTTTTCTGAGCTAATGACTCTAGTGACGAAGCTCGATCCCTTCGAACTTCGAAGCACGGAAGCGCTCAGCACTACAGACCACGCTGAGATTGGACCAGTTTAGCCACACCTTGCTCAATGTGGGAAGGGCTATTTGTATTTTATATATGTAGGTACCGTCCTTACCATTTTTGTGTTTGTGTTTTTCTTATTTGTGCCTACGTCTTAGTCCATTTCCGCTTTGTTTCTTCTTTTTTATTGTTTGCATTTCACTACACAATTAATTTAAACTACTTATATATATATATTCATAAAAAACAAACGTCAAGGAGTTATTGGCCATCTCTGGTAAGATGAAGAACTGCCATTAGGGGTATAACACATATTGTAAATCCTCTAGTCGGCCATTGTATTCATTCCATTGAACACCAGATTAGCGTAGCATTCCAGTCACGTATCATTAACTAATTAGTTGTTATTCCCGATCTGACCGTTATTTGTGGAACCCCTTAACAATACGTTAAATATAATATACAAAGATTACAAAGCGTGTACCTATGTAAGTATATTAATTAGGTACTTACCCTATAACTTTAAGCACCCCAGACAGGTCCTTTTTAGCACAATTTTGCATCAACTTTGGCGCTTGAACTTAAAAAGTTTTGTAATATTCAAGATGGTGTTTCATGATAAGTTTTGAATTCAAAAAATCTCGAAGGAACCAGCTGACTAATATTAGCTTTAAGTAGGTATTGAAATCTCCAATAGAGAATTTTTACTAGAGTTCCTTTGACAAGGCTTATTATTATTACTCATTCTACTCCATTATCAGAGTTCAAATATATTGGGTTTTTTGACGACTAGGTACAGCTACTATCTACTCTAGAAGCTTTTATTCTTGGCGTTTCAAAACTTGTAGGTAGGGAAGTATTGATGAAGATAGAAGGTAAAGTCTTCCTTTTTTTCTTGACTTTTCATAGAAAAAGGCATGTAGTTTAATTTTATTTTATGCTTGTGTTTTGTGCAAAATAAATAAGGTAATATTATCGAAAACTTTGGTTCTAATTTGTTTCCTCGAAAAATTCCATAAGATTATTGGTGAAAGCATTCTATGTGATTGGTTCCATTCTCAGAAATAAGTTCCATAGCTCCATCCAATCTAATCAACCCGTAAAAGGCAACTTGTTCATGAACTGGATTAATCATCTTAGTTATATTGGTCGTGGCGTGTTTCAGGAAAGTTTGTAGATATACTTGGTCTATAGCTGTTTGGGATTCCAGTGCTGTTTGTTCGTTAAGGATATTATTATTAAGCTTGCGTTGTAGGTACCTAAATACATGGCTTTGTACTGTTCATTCCTTAGAAAAGTAGTGACTTAAGCTGCGTTTCCACCAGAGATGTGCGATGGAAATGTGTGGTGCGAGGATGTCTAGCTGTGCTGTGAAAATGTGTGGGTGTTTCCACCAGAGATGGAAATGTGTCGTGCGAGGATGTGTAGCGGAGCTGTGAAAATGCGCATTAATGTGTGGTGCGAGGATGTGTTGCGAAGCTGTGAAATGTGTCGACATGAATGAGTAGTGTGACCATGTCATTCAACAACACATTCCTCTTAACACATTCCTCGCAACACATCCCTCGTACACATTTCTCGCAACACATCCCTCGCTTGTTTTGTATGCGCAAAAACCTAGCTCCGCTGAGCCGTTTCCACCAGAGCTGTGCTGACCGAGGCGAGGTAAATGAAGCGATTCTATTGGTTCTTTACAAACACATTCCTCGCTACGCGTTTTCGCACATCTCTGGTGGAAACGCAGCCTTAGGGCCCCAGCAGACATGCTACTTTCAGCATCAGCGATCGGTGATTCTTTTCAGACGCATAACGCAACGCAGCGACTGAACGTTACACTCCGCAAACATTCTGATTCTGATGCCGATCGCGGCAATTGCATCATTTCAATGGTCATAAGTTGATACTCGTATCTCACAATAGATTATTATTATCATTTCATTTTATGTTTTATGCACCTACCTACTTACATGTTTTTTTTTACTCATTATCTGATTCGGTATTACAGACTTTGACACGACTTTTTATTTGTAGTTTTGACCTAAATGATAGATGATGGATATTTTAATCCATATAAAATTATCAATACATACATAGTTTTCGTAGATTTATTCTGTGTTTAGGTAGGTAAGTATATAAAACAATAAGCATTTTTCGTGGAAACAACGCACAGACCAAACTGCTAGAAAGCTGAAATGTTGAAGGTCCTTTTACAACAAAAGAGAGCACTAAGGCGAAATTTTCCGAAATTCAACCCCTAAAGAGGAAACTTGAAACTTGGTTTGGATACTTTAAATGAAAAATAAATAGACATGATTGTATTTCAGGATTTTCAATACAAAATTTTAATGGGAACTTTTTAATGTATGGTGCGATACTTTGAGTGCAAATATTTACTTACATACAAAATTACAAGTTTGTACGACCAGCGGTTTAGGTAGGTAGGTACATCACGCGTGTGAAGCCGCGCGAGTATGCTAGTCAATACATCATTTTAGTAGCAGTTGATATCCCAAGTTCAAAGATGATAAAACGCATTAAAAGTTAATGTTATTATAGTTTCATTGGTTCTTAATAATTTCAAGTTTTCAAGTTAAACTGACTTTAAATTACAAAAATGTGGACAGGAACAGTTTCCAGTGTCCATTACTTCCGCAACAATGAACGTAAAGGACGTATAAAACATTCGTACAACCGAGCTAATTAGCCTGGCACAGGCCTGACAATTCCATTAATGCACGTGAGAAGAGAGGAGAGGAGGCACAATTAATGCTCCAATAATAATTTGCGACGTTGCCACTGGCTGAGCTTTCGGAGCGAGCAGGTCACACGCTCTGCTGGCTTTCATTTTACACCCTCGGGGCACTAAGTGGCCGTTATAGACTTACATAGGCCAAGTTGTTTATAGACCACACGGTCTATATACTTAACAAGCTCTTATTTATCCGTATTATCAACTCGTAAAAGAAGGTATTTGGGTTACTGCTACTTACACAGGTGGATCGTCATCTTTTTATTGGGTCATGAAAGCAACACACTAAACTTTGCGAGGATAGAAAAGGATTTTAGTGTGCTTCTATTCGGCTGATTTGTGTCACGTGAAACGGTAACTGTAGCTAATTGTGGATATGTGCCAAATGCGTATTCGGAATTGAATCTGGAGGCTACCCCTATAATTTTTAAAGAATCTCTACTGCTGACTTGTCTACGTGAATATTTCCAAATCTAGAAATAACGCATGACTTTTTTATTAAAAATATCGACTCGAAATTTATTTGTTTCGTTGTTTTTGTACTGAATTCTTTATTCCTTTATTTTTTATTGCAAAATGAATTTCGAACGGTTGTGCGTATAGGCTAATTGGACTTGGAATTTTACCTACCTATATAATATTGGGTGGTATGCAGTGCAGTTATGCAGCTTTCCGTGTGTCCAAGCCTATGATGGCATTCAGCCTGAACCGCATGCAAATTGCTTTTGAACTTCATTCGTAGTTTGAATATCAGAACTGCCCTATATCACAGAATAAATATTACTAATCTGTGCCTATATGTACCGTACCCACTACCAGTGATCTGTATAAAATGAAATTGTTTTAACAAAAACTATTCTTTTAATCGTTTTACATTCTGCATCGTATTATCTGCTAAGTAGAACAGTTGCCGTTTGCACACGTTTCTAATAGCAATAGTCGGACAAAGCACCACGTTTCGGCTTTAATTTAGTTTACTTGCCAACTGGAATGCAATTAAGCGCTCACTAAAATTAGAACAAACCGCCCAACAAACAAGCTCCCAGACTGATTGCCAAATGAGAGAACCGTATTATAAATAGGTTTTATATTTAATTGTAAAATAATATACTTACTCAAAGAACAACAACTTTACCTACAGTCTGATACAGACATAATTAGGTAAATTATTTTTTTGTTAAGTTACCTAAATTTATCCTCTTACTTAGTAGGTAAATTAATTTAGGTCTATTAGATGTTCAAAATTTATACGGTGGATGTAGATATAATTGCGCAGACAAATTAACGAGTTTCAAGTTAAACAATACCTCGCAAAACGGGGCGGGATAGTTAGATAAAACAGTGAGGGTCGCGGACGCCAGTAATCTGTTTAAATTCCGCACCGTACAGATAAATTCTGTTTAAATAACCGTAAAACTGTCCGTGTGGGGATGCCCTTAATCCTTTTGATATGGATCATGTCACGATTGGATTTCTTGCGGACAAAAGGGATATAAAATGATAATAATATACAATTCCTAACCGGGATTAAACAGCTTATACAAATTGCCTAACCGTGATACCGTACCGGTAATATTTTTGTTTGGCGTAGGCGAAGTCAACAAGAGTAGGTAGAACATTTGATGATAAGTACTAGTAAAGTATCAAAACTGTAAATAATTATTCGTTAAATTGCTTTCGTTTATAGGTTGTCATAACTTTAGATTGTGCATATTTAAAAAAAAGTATTCAAACCTAAGAAGTTTGAAAAGGGAAGTAGGCACCTACCTAAGTATAAGCGGGTAGGTAAGTAAGTAGGTACTATTTTTTTCAACAGATTTCAAAAAGTGAAATAGGAAGTATGAAATGTACATAAAATATTTTTCCCCAGAAAATAATTTACTTAATCCAGTTATGAATCACAGTCGTAATAACTTAGGTAGGTACCTATTCCACAAAATTCGTGTTTTCCATTAGATAATCGGATTGTAATAAATAAGTTTCATAAAGTTATATTCCGTATTCTCAAAGAGCCTAGCGAGTAAGTTTGCAAAGTTTAACTTGTGTTTTGTGAAAACTTTTCGTCTGTGGAAATAAGTGTTTGGCTTCGCGACGAGAGATGCTGTGAATTGGAAAATTCTTTGCAGCACTGCTGGTGGTAAGTTCTCGAGTGCAGGGATGTGTGTAACCCGATTTCGTTTGGTCTTGAATTTGCATGTCTCAGTTGAGAAGCAAAGACGAAACCTCATAACTGGTTTTTCCAGCTTTTTTTTTTCGCTTTGCTTTCTTGGTAAGATTTTTGTTTGAATTCGAAAACGTTTTCCATCGCTATTTTGAATTTAACATACGAAAGTTGAAAACATGTGTTAACTTCAAGAGAAACAAGCGAAGACATTAACATAGAATGTATTGAGTATTTTACATAACTTCACATCAAAGATCAATTTCACAAATCGATCCGGTAAGAAAGTGCCAGTTCCTCGCGCGTCCCGTTAGGGGGCGCTCGTTCTGTCACCTTTTCACAGACTCTCCACCATTCTCCAATATCGATTTAGTGTTGCCCTCACTACACAAGTGTTGACTTTTCCAAAAAGTATCAGTCGACCATTCTGACAATGTGCCTGTCCCTAGGCACAACCCAAAACCTCTGAGCAAATACTAAATACAATATTGATATGTAACAGCAATGATCAAAGTCTCTAATATATTATTTTACATTACAGACGAGAAAAAGTATTGATCATAAGAAAGTTATAACATATTAACTATTCTACCTTAACACTAATCTGGACAATTGTGACATTTCTATTGCTTAATGCAATGAGCCACATTCATTAATTAAATATTTTAATACAATTAATTCTACAATAGGTTAATAATTTTATGCTACACAACATGGAATAAAAGAAAATTATAACGTATTTAACTATTCTTCCTTAACACTAATCTGGACAATTGTGACATTTATATTGCTTAATGCAATGAGCCACATTCATTAATTAAATATTTCAACACAATGAATTCTACAATACGTTAGGTAATAATTTTATGCTACACAACATGGAAAGTAAACTGAAAATCTAAGTATAAAAAGGAAAAAAAAAAACTAACATCCTTGTAAATTAGTTAGACAAGACCAACAAATTGTTCAAGACAGCAAAATATTTTCAATGATACATTCTTGAACTACCTCTTCTCCGGCCATCCTACTAGAATCGAATGACCTCATTTCGATCATCAACTAAAATTATCACAAAAGAGACATCCAAAATTTATTATTAGGTACTTTAATATTTCAAGAAATTATCATTCAAAATAATCTAACTAAAATATAATTTTTCATAAGTATTATAGTATTATTTATGATTAGAGAATCAGTCATTAACTATCAATGAGGTCAGTTTCATATCACTCTTAAATTTGTCCATATTTTTTTTTTGTGTGTCCGTATATGATTTTTCAATCCGCTTTACGAATCACAATCACAACACAAACAGGCCATTGTAACACTGGTATTTATCACTTCACACGACACGAGACTTAGGTGAGTTCGGATCAAGCGTACAAAGGCACCTCTAGGTGCAGTACTACCGGCGCTTACCCTCTTTAGGGTTGTAATTGCAGCAGTTCGCTTAGTGTTGTTGACGTTGACCCACCTTAGGGTTACGTCCGCGGAGTAGTTGTGCCGACGTTCACCCACCTTAGGGTTACGTCCTCGGAGTAGTTGTGCCGACGCTCACCCACCTTAGGGTTACGTCCTCGGAGTAGTTGTGCCGACGCTCACCCACCTTAGGGTTACGCCCTCGAAGTTATTATGCCGACGCTCACCCACCTTAGGGTTACGCCCTCGAAGTTATTATGCCGACGCTCACCCACCTTAGGGTTACGCCCTCGAAGTTCTTATGCCGACGCTCACCCACCTTAGGGTTACGCCCTCGAAGTTCTTATGCCGACGCTCACCCACCTTAGGGTTACGCCCTCGAAGTTATTATGCCGACGCTCACCCACCTTAGGGTTACGCCCTCGAAGTTCTTTTGCCGACGCTCACCCACCTTAGGGTTACGCCCTCGAAGTTACTATGCCGACGCTCACCCACTTTAGGGTTACGCCCTCGAAGTTCTTATCCCGACGCTCACCCACCTTAGGGTTACGCCCTCCTTTCAAAATTACACGTGTCAAGGATAGGGAGGGATGGAATTAATAAGGAGAATTTGAGTGGACGGATAACCGGAAATGAGTAAAAGTAAATGCTACACATTAGGTACTATTCAAACCAAACAATTAGGCCATTTCACTTTCGGCTGATGAGTTATCGGATTCAGACTCAGAAAACTTACACCGTGGTTTAATTTTATTTATTTACTGAAAAAGTGTTGGTTTGGAGTAGCCTTTATTACTGGTTATTTTCGTAGCGATAGCGTAGTGGTCAAATACTGCACTATTTATGGACCTTTAAACGTGGGAATTAATTTATTACTTTCAACGGGGGTCTTAGTGTTCTTCTGTACCATAACTAAATTACTAACCTATTTCATACTTCCTAGCTTTACATCATTAAAGTTAAGCAGCGTTGTGCGCGGTCACTATTTGGATGGGTGACCGCAAGTGGTATTACGAGCTGAGCGCTTCCGTGCTTCGGAGGGCACGTTAAATGTCGGTCCCGGCTTTTGAGTCGTTAAGCCATGACGGAGGCCTTTAGGCGGCCTAAAAAATCCGTCACCAGAGTTGGCCACTAGCTCATACGAACTTACTTACTTTTAGCTTTACATCTCTTTTTGTCATATCTAAGTTTCATCATGTCCTGTTGTTTAATTATGTTCGAACTGGCTTCGTCTCTGATGTTTTCTGTCGGATCTGCGCATCCAATCATCATCAACCATGTAGGTATTAATTCGGAATACATTATGTGTCACATCATTCGGTTCATCTTTATTCACGTTAGTGTAAGGTTTTTCAGTTTGTTATTACTTGGTAAATTGTTTCTATCTATCAGAGCATTATGTGTTTTAACTAAGTCTTCGTTCAGCAAGGTGCATTGGCTACCTAAGTCAACAAATACATGTATCTGAGTATTGTTGACCAATACCTGCTTATAATACCGATTTGTCCACTCCCTTCTGACTACCCGCGGTATTCAGAGCACTTTTGGTGGTAGGTGTCGCATTTTCCACCGATGAAGTATGAACTTCGCTATTATAGCGAGTACCATTACTCCTGCAGTTTTGGACATGGTGACCAAATAGCCTACATTTCGTGCACTTAACTATCGGCTTCGGGCACATGGTGACCATATGACCAGTTTCCCTACAGTTAAAACATTGTCGTTTAGCAGGCGTCCACTCCTCCCTGTGTGAGTCTAAATTTATTTCCTTGGATTGGCTACCATTAACATCACCAGTATTTTGTAGAGGTTTCTTTATCGGTTCGTTCATTTTATTAGATATATTACGAAGGTATTTCAGTACTTCTTCGGGTTCCTTAAAGTCGCCGCCTTGAACATTCATTTTCACATTATAATCGTAGATCCCATGGCTGATACAATCTACAGCTCGTTTGCCAGTAAGTTCGCATCTATTTATGAGTGTCATTTTATCATAGTAGTATTCCTCAAGAGTTTCGTTTTTCTGAGACCTTCTAGCCAACATTTCAGTAATTAAGTCACCATAGTTATGTTCACAGGGAAATGCTGCGATCAATTTCTGCTGCCATTCAGCCCATGTATATTTTACCGTAGTTAGGCCGTCATACCATCTTTTTGCTAAACCCTGCAACTTGGGTAGCGCATAGAATATAGTTTGTCGCTCCGACCAACCAAACACATGTGCCGACTCATTTACTTTAGCTAACCAGTTCTTCATAGTTTGTGATTTACCACTTGGATCAAACCCAGGTATGACATTTTGAGATCCATGTAGTCCTGGTCCAGTAAGACTAGGAGCCCCGTTGTTATTTTTCTCACTGAGTAAACTAACCAATTTCTCTAAAACGTTTGGAATGCTGCTATTACGCTCACTTTTATTTTTATGGCCCCGTTTACAATGTCCTCGTTTACGTGAGATTGGACTTTTGGAAGTTGTTGAACCATGTGACTGTCTACGCCGTTTACTTTTACTAGAATGTTTCCGCTGGCGCGGTCTACTTTGATGCTCAACCGGAGAGGGTGTACGAACTGAATCTGAATCAGAGTTAATAATATGTTTACTGCTACTGTTCATACTTTTTATGGGAGAAGGCATTTTATTAGATTATGGAATAACGATAGTTAGGAGGAAGACACAGTGAGTAGATCTGAAAACAATTGGCTCTTTAAAATAACCATGATAACTCAACTAACATAATTGTTCTCAATGTTTCATCATAAAAGTTTAATAATCATTTATCATCCATCATTATTCAATTAAGCTTTAATACTTTGTAAAACTTCAGTCATAAATAATTGGTATTAATAACTCATTTTTTCATATATGATATAATAATAAATAACTTTAAAATGTTTAACATTAAATGTGCATATAATCAATAAATTCACTGTTTTTAATAATAATAATAATCGTAAGGAAGTTTTTACAAACTGATCCTTCATCTGACTTCCAAAATTTAAATTCACCCATAGGGTAAAACTCCCGGCCCTTAGAGCAGAGTCGATGTAAATCGTAACCAAAATAATAATAATAATAATAAATCATTTATTTCAGGCAACAATAGCAAGTAAAAGGTTAATGTTTTATATATGATCAAACGAACTTCTAAGTGAAGTTCGATCATTATTATATGAGTTGTTAAATATGTTAAAAATATCATCAAAATAATTCGAATAAATAGCAACATTAGCGATATTCACTTGATTGACTGTGAACCAAAATTATTTATTTTAGCTAAATATTAGTAAGAACCATGTTCTTATCCATCAGCATTAAAGGTGATAGAATATTTTTGTCCAACCCATGTTAAGCCTTACAGGATTGAAGACCAACTAAACTCAGCATCCAATAACCACCCACAAGCTTCATGCTAGTAATAAATAAAAAGATCAGATGCATGTTACAAGTCCTTTTCAATCATAAATATTTTAATTATCTGTTGGTTGTGAAATCAAGCTTTAGTTTAGGTTATATTTGTAAATAAGTATCAGCGTATTAAAGTATAATTCGGTACTTTTGATTAACACTTCTACATTCTGCAAATTTTAAAGTACTTACCTAAGTTAAGTAAGTCACTTAGATAAAAATGTATGTAAACAATATCGGTAAGTATTTGATTAAACCATTCATTGATTTGTAATAGATAAACACACTGAATTGAACAGTAAATTAATGGTGTGATGCTGCTTGGTAAAGGCAGCCTTTAAATTAGCACAACTTAAAGTTTCAAATTATTCTTATTTTTAAGAAATTACTATCATTGTGGTTTCACATCTGTTATTAATCACAGAAACATGATTAATCAGTAATTAAAGTTGCTATTAATTGTTACTTGTACAAGACAAGAAACAACTCATAGCCACTATGTACATTAAATGAAACTTCAATAAAACTTCAGCCAACACCAATATTTAAACAAATACCACCAAAACTTCAATTTCCATTTTATTATGAGAAAAGGTATTTTTTCTGATCATTTGTATAGCCAGCAATATTCGTAGCTAACTGTAATGTAGCAATTTTAAAGATTATTAAGTTTTTATTTTTGATCGGAATAAAACTTCAGCCAACACAGATATTATTTAAACTAAATCCACCGAAACCTTAATTTCTATTTTATTAAGAGAAAAGGCATTATTTCTGATCGTTTGCATAGCCAGTAACATTCGTAGCTAACTGCAATGTAGCAATTTTAAAGATTATTAAGTTTTTATTTCTCGATCGGAATAAAACTTCAGCCAACACAGATATTATTAAAACTAAATCCACCGAAACCTTAATTTCTATTTTATTAAGAGAAAAGGCATTATTTCTGATCGTTTGCATAGCCAGCAACATTCGTAGCTAACTGTAATGTAGCAATTTTAAAGATTATTAAGTTTTTATTTCTCCATCGGAATAAAACTTCAGCCAACACAGATATTATTTCAACTAAATCCACCAAAACCTTAATTTCTATTTTATTAAGAGAAAAGGCATTTTTTCTGATCATTTGCACAGCCAGCAACATTCGTAGCTAACTGTACAGTAGCAATTTTGAAGATTATTAAGTTTTATTTTTTTTCTTCTCATTGGAATGATAACATTCATAATTTTAATGATTTACTTTCAAATTCGTTTTATTATATGGATTAAATTTAAATATGTGCACACTACCTAGGTATCTGATGGCTAACCATTGATTAATTTAATGGTGAACTTTAGTATTTCAGACATGCAGTGTTATTTGTTTTACTTGTTCATCAATTGTTTTTGTTTTCACCACATGCTGCACCCCAACATAATTCAAAATAGAAAACCAGGAAGAACACAAACACATACCTAAATAAAACAATAAAATCATCATGCAACAATCATAATAGTTAGCAGTAAAACATACCGTTGATTCGTTACTCATGTTCATTTGAACATTTGCTTCCTTGAGACTGTAAGGTAGGTGCCTACTGCAACCACTCATGTAGGTAGTAATACCAATCGTCGGATTTACCTAAAGAATTGTCTACCTAGCATCTAGGCAATTAGTTTTAGGTTTTATGAGTGGCCTAGTATGAACCGAAGTTGGAAATTGAATGGAAACTTTCTAGCGTTTTCTGCCAACAGATGCGATAAGTTGTTTCTCCACGATGTCGAAAAATTATACCTGGTTATGTAGGTATTGTAGAGAATACCTAGACAATGTCTAGATGTCTAGCTTCGTGCACACTTCGTGTCAAAGTAACATTGTAGATTAGGTAGGTAAATATGAAAATTAGGTGGACCACACTTATGTGTGAGCTGCTCTATTCTTTAGGCCATGATTTACAAGGTAGGTAGATACCTCCTTACCTATTTCTCAACAATTTGATTCGTTTCAAAGAATAAAATGACTGTAGTCTGTAAAGTAGAATTCAAAACAAACTCACCAGGATTTCTCCGACCTTTTACCTTTCTTTTGTAGTCGTGGGTCACACTTCTGATTTGTTAACTTCAAGAGAAACAAGCGAAGACATTAACATAGAATGTATTGAGTATTTTACATAACTTCACATCAAAGATCAATTTCACAAATCGATCCGGTAAGAAAGTGCCAGTTCCTCGCGCGTCCCGTTAGGGGGCGCTCGTTCTGTCACCTTTTCACAGACTCTCCACCATTCTCCAATATCGATTTAGTGTTGCCCTCACTACACAAGTGTTGACTTTTCCAAAAAGTATCACATGTTAGTTTTGCTACCGTTGACATTTTTGGTAGGTAGGTACCTAATTATATTTGTGTTTTTGATTCATTACGCCATCTTGGAAACTAAGTTTAAAAATTAATACGTTGGAAAGTTTACTTTTACAACACATTGTTCAGTAAGGGGTACCTATTACCTGCCTACCTTAACATCGAGAGTACAGCCATTAGACCCGACCCTAATGTATTATCGATGACACATTACGCGTGAGAAAGTACGTGTTATTGTGTGAAAAGGTACTTTGAATATAGCGCTCATTTTACTCAGTTCGTTGCGATATGATTTCGCTTTTGCTTACCTAATGGTATTTCGCTTTCATAAATCTTCTCTTTCTCGTATTTTTATAAAAAATGATTCTTACATTATTTTTTCGTACATATCTCGAGGAAGCATCAAAAAGTCGGCCAATATTATTTATCTCACGGCTCCATACTGGATCGGAATGTTGAGTTCAATATGTAACGTATTCTGAACATGTCTCCTTCGGTTAGACCGGCACGTGGCGGAATATCATTAACGTACTGCTAGTTTCAGATTATTAGAATTCAGTAAGATTGATATTTATAGGTCTCTGACTCTTTTGACTTTCCTTTATAAACCCTGGTACAGACTTATTTAAAATACTAAATTAAATATATTTCTGACCTCAACCAGATGACGAGAGATCGGGTTGTTTCACTCTTCGAAGGATTGCATTTTGTTACTAGTTTGAATCTTCTCTAATCCGCTTCTATCTGTCTTCTATGTGTGGTTTTTGATTTTACTTTGATCATCGACTCGCCGCAATACGTTCAAATTCAAAGGCATTGGTAATTGATTTGATACAGTGCCAGTGGAACTATTGCAAAAACGACACCGTGTTATAAGTAAGGTTTGTTCATAAAAGAGATGGCCGATTCCTTGAATAAATTTGCCCCACAGATGCCAACAGGAAAGAATGCTTGCGTCATGACCAAATTGGGATTTTTGGGTTTGTTTTTTTATTTTATAATGAGAGTCCATTCATCTTCTTCCTCTAAAAAGTGGGATTTAAAAGTTATTCTAATATAAAGCAGCAGGCTATGACGCCCAGCATGAACGGAGAACCTAGGAAACTATATTTTTAAGGTTCATATAGTAAAAGCTTTGCTTACGTTAGGGATAGATGGCGCTGTGTGAACATTTACTTTTTCATTATTATAATTAGGACTAGCAGAATTTTAAGTGAAGTAGGTATAGAAAATAAATGACGCACACAAGTGCTCCCAGTACTTACAATTTCAAGTAAAAAAGAAAAGTACTTAGGAAAAATTGGGAATTTCATCAATAAAATTATCTACACTCGTGTGCAGTGATTCTGTACTTACAGCCTAAAATAAAATATGATATAAAAAAATAAAATAAAAAGCCTTTTATTTCTCTATAATTAACATTTTTTTCTTATCACTAATGCTTATAATCTAAATAGGTACTAGAGAACCCCTAAGGTGAAGGCCTCCTCCAAAGCCAGCCATCTGACCCTGTCTTGTGCTACTTGGAGCCAGTTTGGTCCAGCAGTTTTCTTGATGTCGTCGTCCCAGCGAGCGTATAGTCTTCCTATGCAGCGTCGACCTCTTGGACCCTCCCAATTTGTCACTCTCTTAGTCCATCTTCCATCTTGTAGACGGGCTACATGTCCAGCCCACTTCCATTTTAGTCTGTATGCATATCCCAAGGCGTCAGTACTTTTTGTAATTTTAAATAAAATATGATAAATCCTCATAAATCACTCATCACAACACAATCACACAACTGAAACTCAACGAAATTCCTTTTACATCTGTCAAATTCTTGTCCGTCTGTTTTGTTTACTATTTGAGTGTCATGTCAACCGCGAAAAAGAAGGTAGGTCTATCTGATAAAAATATTCTCTGTGATACCTAATAATAGCCCCTCCAGACTCTCGGCAAGAAACCCCGACAACACCCGAGAAGCGTGAATGTGAGGAGTTTCTCGCCTTCTTGTTCTCGCGCTTCGGTGTCGGTACCTATTTTTGGCCGAGACAAAGGATTTCAAACAGATCACGAGTGAGAAAATTGAGAGTGTGGATAATTCGTTTGTTCTTCGAGAAGTCTCGGTGAAACTTCTCGCCGTGAGTCTGGAGAGGCATTACGGACTGTAGTACCGGAAGTGACTAAAGTTACTAATAAAATAACATAATTATATTCCCACAGGGCACGAGATATCTAAGTATTCTGTATGTACCAGTTAATTTTGTGATATTTTATTTAAATAATATTATTCAGACGCATAGTCTAATTCGATATTCGGCTCTGGGGCAGGATCCGGCCAGATTCTTTGTTTTCTAGAAGTTGTGCCTCTGAACTATTAATTCAAATTGAAACTAACTTAGGTAACATGAACGTCAAAATTTAAATTTAACAATTTTGTCGAGTGAAGTAGCTTCCTTGTTGAATAGCAGTTGTTCAGAGATGTTGATTGTTGAACTCAGAGATGCCGAGTTGTATGCCGAGTGGCATGCCGAGTTATAGCCAGTCAGGCCTTACAAAGTTATCAGGAATAACAAGGGAATAACGAAAGTTAAATAAAGGTACCTACTTAATTTTAATGTTGCTAGAAAAAAGTTTTTTTATAGTTCTTTGTTCATTAAGATGAACAAAGAACTAAAAAAAAAACTTTTTTTTAGTTCTTTGTTCATCATAATGAAGTTTTGAAAAACAGTTTACCTACTCCAAGATGTATAATTTCAGAATTTCATTATGTACTCAGTCCACTATCAAAGTTTTGAAAAAAAAACACTAGCCTAATTGAATCTACTTAAAATTTCTATAGAGCTATCAAGATATTCTGAAAGCCTTTTTTATGAGCCAGATCGAAGAAGAAATATTTTCAAAGTACTACTTATAATATATATATAATATATATATACAGGGTGTGGCAAATTCTTGGTCACTGAAGGGTAGCTACCTGTTCTCTTGTAGTTAGAAAGTTTTGTTCTTAGGAAACTTTGGTTTTATTTTGAAGAAAAAAATAATTGCATTTTTAGATTTTTGAAAAAAAGTACAGTTAGCCTAAAAAATTACATTTGTCAAAAAAAACAAGTTGATCTTAATCGACTCTATTTCCCACCAGGAACACTTCTCCCAAAGTAACTTATCAAATCAAATCGTAAGTTTTTGCAATAATTCAAAAAAACACATCCCATACATTTTCTATGAAATTAGGAGTTGTAAACATTATAGTGCCACTTATTCGATGGTTATTAATTTAAATTCGTAACTGCTTCGGTATGCTGGGAGGCTATTGTAAAGCCTTAGGAGCCTTAGACAGAGCCGCAAGAGAGAATGGTATGCATGGAGCATACTATTTGTACATCTGCAGGGAAGCACTTTGTTCTAAATTTAAATACGCGCTTTACAATAGCCTCCCAGCTTGCCGGAGCAGTTATGAAATTAAATTAAGAACGATCGAATAAGTGGCACTGTAAGGTTTACAACTCCTAATTTCATAGAAAATGTATGGGATGTGTTTTTTTGAATTATTGCAAAAACTTACGATTTGATTTGATAAGTTACTTTGGGAGAAGTGTTCCTGGTGGGAAATAGAGTCGATTAAGATCAACTTGTTTTTTTTGACAAATGTAATTTTTTAGGCTAACTGTACTTTTTTTCAAAAATCTAAAAATGCAATTATTTTTTTCTTCAAAATAAAACCGAAGTTTCCTAAGAACAAAACTTTCTAACTACAAGAGAAAAGGTAGTTACCCTTCAGTGACCAAGAATTTGCCACACCCTGTATACTACCTTTAGATCAAATGCTGCCGTGTCGCTTGCAAAAGTTATTTGTCATCAAAAAGAATTGCGCCATTCGACTTGTCACCACATTGCTGAATCGGTCAAAGAATTAATCGGCATCACCATGATGAATTGAACACGTCTTGCTGGCTCAGCCATCATTCCAAAGTGTAACGAGGTGTAGAGCACCATATGCCGTACAACCTTCATCTCATTTTGAATTATGAACATAGAAATATTTTTTTACCGATGATTAGATGGCTTGACGTAAACTTTGGTTTGGTTCGGCGAAATATTACTTATGAAACGATTACACTTTTCATTTGGTAAAATATATGTGAGACACCAATCCCCAGAAGATTGCATCGACCAAAATCACCGTTGTTGCTTTAAAATGGCTGAAACTTTGTACTGTACAAAGTTTCAGCCATTTTAATGCAACAACAGCCCTACATACGTCACAGAATGAGGAAAACTGCGACAAAAATTGGCGAAGTAGTACAAATCTGGGGCAATTATCTGTGTCCACAGTCGTTATAACAGCGACCCGTGGAGCTTAGATAAGCGGCTAAGGTGATTTTGCTATTAACGTCGTCGGCAGCGTGTAGCGTGAGCTAGATGATCCTATTCTAGAAAAAAAAACATGTTTTCTTATTTCTGGTGATCATTTTTCAAATCCCTAAAGGACTGTTTAAATTCAGCGTGGCAGACAATGTTCTTAGAAAAGGCGGTTGATGTTTTAGTCGAAAGTATGGCCGAGGTGTAGGTAAGTTAACTTTTGGTTTAAAAGGTTCACCAAATAACACTAAGTAGGAATGTGCTTTTTTGATTTTATATGTTTTTTTATTTTCCTGTAAAGGAAGTGAAATGCATACTCTATCTATAACTATGTGAACATAAGAGTTGAGAACAGAAAATCTAAATTAGTCTGTAGTGATAGTTTACAACGTTCCTTGGAGACCACAGGTTGAAGTAATGCGTATTAGACCAAATTACGCGTAAGCTGGCATATAGCTTACGCGTAAGCTGAGATATAGCTACTCGCTCACGTAATATAAGATATGGCTCATAAAATAGTCACTCGGTGCTACAGATGCGCACGGGTTCTAGCGATGACGATTTAATAGTTCTGTTTATGGAGACAGATTTACGTGGGAAGATTCTATAAAAACAGACTTTTCTCGTCTTGTGCAGAAATGGCGTGTAACTTTCTTGAGTCGTTGAGAGCTATTTGTGTACTTCTTGAATAAGACTTTTTCCTTTAACTTCAGTCGTTAATGTCGTAAATGATAACGAAGGTTTTATTGATATTATTTTTGAAAGAAAATAATGAACGAAAATAATGAATGAATGAGATGATGTTTTTGCGGGTGGAAAATAAATGATCCGTTATTTTATAACTAGGTCAAAGCAATATCTAAAGCAAAACGAACGTTGTACAAATAGACTAGATCCGGTTCACATCGATCTGTTCAGAGCTGGATTAATGTGCCGAAATATAGAATCCGAATTTTTCCGTTTGTATCCACTGGAGACAATAGATATCTCTTTCATTTGGATTGTATTTATTTTTACAAACAAAACGTGAATGCGGATGTTATACTTTTTCCAAAAACAATATGAACGCAGAAACATGCTGTATTTTGTGTAAAATTAACTTTCATCAAAAATATTTTCACATGTCACGTATTTCAAAAACTACTATGAATTTTTTTTTATTGGTTCTGTCGGTACTTCTGTTATTGCAAGTCATGTGTAGCATATTAATTTAGCGAAAACAAAAACAAAATAAGTACGGCTTAAGTTAAAAATAATTGGGCCTCCTCGCTTTTGTGCCTTTTTTCTGTAGAACTTATTTAATTAAGGCAGGTTTTAAGGCTTCGAAGTTCCTAAGACAGTTTAATTAGCTTAATGAAGTGGAATTCTTAATTGCTTCATCTAGAATGAATCCCTTTACAAAGTGAATAACGAAGTCAGAAAACAAGTCTTAGTGCCTAATTTTCGGAAAAGTTACTATAAAATAGGTTTCGCACTTCGACCTTTATCAAACCTGAAATATTATATATACCCCAAGGTTCTCCAGACCCTAACGTTTTATGTAAATTTCAGGTGAACATAGAACCCTTGTTCATCAATGTTGGTGTTTAAATGTATTCGTTTGGGCATCTTGTTGACATCGGTTACACAGATCTTTGCCTTCTTTGTTTTCTGACTTTCTCATTAATAAAGTCGTTTAATAAATGTTGCTCAGACAGCTACTGAGAAAAATGCCCACTGTCCCAAACTTCCATCTAAGGTTGAAGAAAACCATCAGTAAAAGCTTTAAAAAATATATGAAACGCCTCCAATCCACCGAAACCGAGCAAACTTAACCCACATTCGACTTCGCGCCTGCTACTTGAAAGCAAACACAGAAAGCGGTTAGCTAAAGCTTAAAATTTCACATGTCGTCGCGTCAATGTAGACGTCACACAAACTTATGTGTCACTTAGGAGCGGTTTTATAAAAGACAACCAAATATGATAACCATAACGTGGCGATAAAGATACTCATTCAGTAATTCTAACTTTGTTGCAATTTAAATATCTTTCCCGATATGCAAACATCCAATTTTTCGGCAGACACAAAATTATTTTACTTACTTATTATTTAATCTCACACGTCGTCGCGTCAATGTAGACGTCACACAAACTTATGTGTCACGTAGGATAGGAGCGGTTTTATAAAAAGACAACTAAAAATACTCATTCAGTAATTATGTCTTTATTTAATTCTAGCTTTGCTGCAATTTAAATATTTTTCCCGATATGTAAACATGTGTATGCAAAAAAGTCGTGGACGTGTTCACATTTCGGATCCAATTTTTCGGCAGACACAAAATTATTTTACAAATAACACGAAGCAATTCCATTTGCTGTGAACTTTGTCATACCAAAGCAATCAATGGCCTGCTCGTTTTGACTGGCCCGCTTTACACCGTACCACAGACACAGTATTTCAGAGGCTCAAACGGCGACGTGTGTTTGTATACGTACATACTGGTAGCGTACTGTGTTGGCTCAAGTCGCGACCCACTTCCGAACATCGCGACAGCAAGTCCGTTTTTCCCGACAGGAAATGAGATTTCCAGACAGATAATGGCTTTCCACGGATTATGCGAGCTTTGAGTTTAGAAAATTCGCCTGAATAATTCAGTCTGTGGCCCGTCTCGGACTGGATTCGCCATTGTTATTTTACGACTGGCTTGTTCCTATGAAAAATTATTGTGTAATTTCATTTAAACTTCTGTTATTTTGTATCTTTTCATTATTTTCAAATGTGGAAGATAAAATGATAATAATACTGCTAATTAGCATTGTATGAAATTGTAAAAACAGAAACAATTTGTATAGAAACAAATTCTGTTATTTTAAACATAAACTTATTTAGAGCTGTGTATAGGTATTGTTTTTAGAGGTGAATAGGGAAAGAAAATATTTACAAATAAAAATTTTCAATGTAACGTTTTTAACAGTCTGTTTTATAATCACGGTTACCCTAAGTAGAATACCTCTAACAAAACATTTACAGCTATACAATCAGGACGTTTAAACTTTTTCACTGAAAAAAATAATTATGTAGGTACCTACCTACTTGCCTATCTTATTTTTGGTAAATGCATAAAAAATATTTAGATACACAGAAGACGTAAATTTATCGCATTATTTACCATTTTATGTCTTGACTTTATGACTGTGTTACCTACAAAAGAAAATATGATCGCAGGAAGTTTTCCCGTGATAATGTTTATAAACAAACAAGTGTCATTTTGAAAGCTTCAAATATATTAAAAGAAATATAATGTTCATGAACTTTTGTAACGACCTTATAACAACAATAATACCGCACAGAGATATCAATTTGTCTCTTTTGGAAAACAAGTCAGCTTGGTATGACACGATTTTGCCCAGTCTCCTTTATCAAGCTTTGTTCTTGTGTTACAATTAATGAACTCAGCTGTTATTGAAACAAAGGCTCTTTTTGAATAGCATCATTACCGTGTTTGAATTAACGTAGATACCTACGCGTTCTTGTTTCATTCAATTGACTTTCACAAGAGTTTGCGTAGATTTAATGTTCTCAGAATATCTTTAATGATCCTTTGTGTAATCTAAACCTATTTCTTGAGTAAAATAATAAAATGTGGATGCTGTAATCTTACTTTATTATTCTTAGGACTGTGTAACAAAACCTGTGTGTAACAGAGCTCTCAATATAACGTTTGTAATCTCTACAACCTTTGTTTTTTAGATTTATTTCAAGGAGCTACACTATTTCCTGATGAAAAAAAAAATATTCTATGCAATTTTGTGGTATGATACCATGATAAATCAACATATCACATGCCGAGGGCCAAATGGATGTATCATAATACCACGGGCCAAATCTAATTGATAAATAATGAACAATTGACAATTTGCGCTTTCACTTTTTACTTCCATCATTAGGTTCTAGTACTTTCATCATTAGGTATTCATTACACATTCACGAAGAATATCGATTTAGAAATTAGGTAGTCTTTGGGTGAACAACCCAACAATCGCTTGGAGATGTAAAATAATTCTTTATGGGATATAAAGTGAGTGATCATTAGCGGGCGCGGGACAAATGGCGTGAGTAATGACCCGTCCGAAACGTTTCACTGACTGTTTGTGGTCTGCTGATGTCTTCATTCAAAACTACTCATTTATTATGTACGCTTCTCTAATTACTCCATCGCTTTGTGACTTGGCTTCTAGTCATTAATTTGATTGCGATGCCTATCTGCTTAGGTATTTTAGTAGATGCTTTTTTACTTACATAATTATTCACTCTTGAAGCGTTTTCTGGATTACGCCGAAAGAAAGCAAGTTTTATAGTTAATAATTATATTTTATGCATAGGTAATGCAAAAACTACAATATACAGCAATTTTACTTACTTATCTATTTTATTTTCTTTGCTACAATTTTGAAAAAAAGACAGTCAAAATATAAATACAAGAACAACTAATAAAGACCCTTAATTTTGACTATCCGTCTAAACGTAAGAGTAACATTAGGTACTACAAAAGAGCAGATTTTCGAAAAAGTGGAAGCGGTAGGTGTTTGTAGGTACATCATTTGACGGTGAATAGTAGATATAGTACATGGTAGTAATTACTATAATTGGATTTTAGCCCCTTTTAAATAAGTTAGAATTGTTAGACTTCCGTTTCTCAAACCTTTCCGTTCATTAATAGGTAATTAGAATGAATCATTCTGAAATTCAAACAAGTCATTTTTCTGGAATCATACCAATACATTTTTTTGCAAATTACTGAATTAGGTCACTGTGGTTCAAACTTCAAAGTTATCCCATACCGGGAAGCAGCGAGGCTACCTACGTAATTATCAGCGACTGCGGCGGCATTCCGTGGATTGGCACTAGATCGTCGTGAGAGATTGCTGGAGCCTGCATCCCCTTATCTCGAGTTGGGTTCACTTTATGGAGCGCTTGATGTACTTTCTTATCGAAGAAGTTTTATGTTGGTTTTATGTTTTACGGCAGAGGTTTGATATAAGTACGCAGTCAGGTATGATATGCTAAAATAGTATTTATAGGTACCTATGTAGCTTGGACGAATATAACATTCTGTAGTTTCGTTGGTAGTCCGTTCGAAATATAATTTTGTGTAGCATATTTTAGTAGTTTTACGAAAGCAATTTCCAACCAATCTTCACAGCAATCACAGTGAACGTAGACAACACTCAAAATTTCAATAAAGGGATCGAGAACACTGGGTACCTATGCTCGAGCCCCAATAACTTGACGTAGCCCAACAGAGCTTCAAGTTATGCACAATAAAGCACGTAGTTTGCAATCGAGTTGCGATTCCAATTCTCGATGCGGTTCGGTTTTGGTACCTATGTAGATAGACGCCATGAATAAATTGAAGCGATACGGCGATACCTAGCAACGTTCAAGTGGAACAGACGAACTGCGGCCAGTCTCATTTCAAACAGAAAGAGAGTTTAAATTCATCTTTGAAATCATTTAGTGCAGCATTCTAAATACCTACATAAAATAACGCCTGTTTCCCATCATAGGCTTCGAGCATTTAGAAAATCATAGGGGTAGGCAGAGACCACATTCTATAAGTATTATAACTCAACTCTGTGTGACTATAATTAATGTAGTTTTGTTTATGTTTTAGTTTGAGTTTGTTCACTTTGAGTTATGTATATTTGGTCTACTGTGCTCCACTTGAAAATGAGATAAATTTACTCTGTGAAAAAGTTTATATTTTCACTCAAGTACTTACCTAATTCAAAGTCCAAAATTTAAGTTGTGTACTTATCAACATTGATAAAATCTGATGTGCTGAATTTTATCAATTTATTATAGTGATAAAGTTGCTGTAACTTATTAAGGCATTATATATGATTCTCTGAATTTTATGGGTTGATTATCTTATACAAATTGTCTTAACGTTTTTTTAATATATTTTGAATATTTCGTTTCAATGACAAATATCTATTAAAAATTAAGACTAATTGTATTGGAAAAGGTATTGTTTTTTTTAATAGAGTCCCATGTAAGCAAAGCCGCGGACAGAAGTTTTCAATAAACACTATGAAAAATAAGAATAGGTAACTACCTACTTGGAGTGTGTCTGACTCTGTTGAAAGTAAGCATACCTACTGTTTCTCTACCTTGTGTTCCGCGGTTTCCATTATTGGTGCGGTTTGCTGCACCAATACTAGGAAGAACCAAACCAATGCTCTCTCTGGTCTCTAGACAGAAACGGTATACTACATACACACACGATCGTAGATTATTCATACTACTACTAAATTCTAGTTGAATTTCCAAGAGCAAGTATATTGTATAGTCCGATAATGTATCACAACTATCGGCTTTTGCTGTGGTATATACAACTTGGTTCATACATAAATCATGATCATTATCATCAACATCACCATGTCCCTGTCTTTGCCCCAGTGTTGTCGGCACTACGTGTTTACTCTCCATTTTTCATTAAGTACTTATATCTTTGGATAAATTCGATTTGTTTAACACAAATCGAATTTATCGTCACGTCACGTCTAATATAACTAGGTACGCATTAGCCACGTAAATAAAGTTGATCTTTCCCAAAGGAAATGATGACTGAATATGTCTAGGTAGGTACTACAACAAACAAATACCGGTTGAGTAAACTGAAGTACCTATCTGAAGCTATGTTTATTGGCTCTTAGAAACACTAGAACTCGGTTACGAAAATGTATTTATGACGTAATTGTCCTTTTGTGCGATGTGCCAAAACGTAAACTATAATGCACTCACAGAACACTAATATTCTACAATGCATTATTGCATCTGTAAAATCCCACCTGCAAGCCTGGAACACTAAAATACGAACTTTTGCATCGCGCTTGAATTCCTCAGACGCCCCTTCTTCCCTCTAGCAAAGCATAAAACTTAGGTTATCTCTTAGGTCAGCCATACTCAAAGTGTGCTCCGCGGAGCCCTGGGGCTCCACAAAGCCTTTGTGAGGGCTCCGCGAAAATACTAGTAATAATGAGTATGTATTAATATTAATAATTAGTGAATAACTAGTAAAAATACACCTCTTTTATACATCAGTGTCCCGATTCAAGAGTTTTTTAATCAAATCAAATCAATCATTTATTTGCAGAATACATTAGGTACCTACATTACGCATTTAAGCATTCGATTACGCTTAAATACCTACGTAAATATATAATAATATGCACATGGAATGCACGTAACTTTTTCTTTTATATTGGGGTTCCGTCAAAAATTTCGCTTTTCAAAAGGGTTCCGCCACTAACAAAGTTTAAGAGTCGCTGTCTTAGGTTATCTGATGCATTGAACAGAAAAGATTTTTAAATTCTGATGGCCAAGAGAATAGTAGAAAAAAATCTTTTTTTTTTTCATTGTGCCTACATAAATCAAGGATGATGCGTAGGGAACTCTACCTTTTGGAAATGACATGAAATAAGTTCCCCACGCAACCACTTATGCCATATGAATTTTGCTTACTTTTGCCTTAGTGATTGTTGGATTATCGAAAATTGGTGATGCATTTGAGATTGTTTCCATGCGCAATCCAGCACTTTGGGAACATTTTGGAGTGTTCTCATACCAATCTGAAACTTTTGCTCACAAGATCTAACAGAAACAATGTATAAAGTTAAGATGAAGAGATGCTATGTAAAGCATCTCTTTATTACGCTGCGCGGCAAGTACAAAATCTGGGTAATTTTGCTGCTAAGGTTTTGCGGGCATCGTTGCATCGGCTTAGACCATAGACAAGCTTAGCTTTATGAGCCATAAAGAGCTGCCGTGGATACGGGTATTGTCGGTATAAACGGCAACATTAACTCCGGACGAAAGCTAATAGGAAATGTACAGTCATCCAGGCAACAATTAAATGACAGAATTAAAAATTATCTGTTAATACTACATAACATAAATCTGATAGCATAATCCTTAAAAAATTACAAGTGCACACCAAACACATAATTATAAATTTATATCTTTAATTAAGTACATAAATTATAATAGTAAAGAAGGTAATGAGCTTAACACGCAAATGAATGAAACATTTATTACATATATTCAATCAATGAGGTTATTTGTATTAATTTTTAACTATATGCTGGTATGTATTCAATTAGAAAAACATTAAATAGTTCCAGTTCCATGTTATCATAATAGAGAACCTGCATTATTGTTATTTTTGCTTTCATTTGAATGAATTTTATGTAGAATAGACCACGAGTTTAAAAAAAGATTAAAATACTTCAATTTAATGTAAAAAATTGCGGTTTCAAACTGACCGTTTAAATTTTCGCGCGCAAACGGATGTAAAGTTACGATGACGTCACTCGTGTCGAGGAGAACGTTAAAAAGGACCTAAAACTATAAAACTAATTTTATTGATAATAAACCCTATAGCCATCGGAACATGGTTCTAAACTTAATAAAATAATAATAAATTAAAATGAAAGTCTACCTGTCAAGAGATGGCGTTTTGCGAAATATTTTTATTCAGCTACTTGTCGCGAGATGGCGTTATCTACCGTTATCAATTGTTAGTCTTTATCTACAAGACATAAGATTGATAATACAATGGCTATTATTCTTGGTCCACTAAACACAGCTATCCGCTTAGGGATGTGCCACAAGACGAATGTATCGAAATCTACTATTACCTACCAATTGATGTGTAACGATCGGTAGCACGTCAGGTTATATTTGTGGTGGTCGAAATCAAAAGCTTTTCTTATCTTTCTTTCCTTATTTACACAATCAAAGTTCACAATCAAAGTAAATTATTTACACAAACAAATAAAATAAAAAAAAATCGTAAATTGTATCACTGTTTAAAATAATGGTTCTTTTTCTTATTGTGTTTTCTTTTTATGGTGTAGGTAAGTACAATAAAGCTATATTATATTCTAAATATTTGAAAAATATTAGAGCGAGTGAGCGAGCGAAGCGAGCAAAGATCTTAGTGGTTAGTTAGGCGATTTTGTTCATTAATTTATTGATTATCATCACACTAATATAAAATGCAAAAGTTTGGATGGATGGATGTTTGGATGTATTTTTTTTCCACTTGACAACCCCTGAACCGATTTGGCTGAAATTTAAAATATAGAATAGATAAAGACCGGGAAAAATGACAAATTATATAAAAAATGACAGATCATGTCAAAAATGACACTAGATGTTATTACTTATGAGAAAAGATGTCAAAAATGACAGATTAAATAAAAAATGACACTAATTGTCAAAATTGACAGATTAAAAACAACAGATTTTTTTTGCCATTTTTGACATAATCTGTCATATTTTACATCTAGTGTCATTTTCTACATATTTTTTTAGTGTGTGTTCAAAAGGCCTTATCTCGGAAACTCCCGTTCTTAGTTCAAATGAAAGCTATTGAAGAGATCTTCATTTAAAGTGACAGCTGTCAAACTTCAAACGGCCATATCTCGGTAACTACTCGTCCTAGACTTCCCTTTCTTAGTTCAAATGAAAGCTATGACCAAGATCTACATTTTAGATGACAGATGTCATTTTGACAGCTGTCATTGAAAATGTAGATCTAGGTCATAGCTTTCATTTGAGCTTAGAAAGAAGAATCGAGGATGAGTAGTTTTCGAGATATGGCCGTTTGAAGTTTGACAGCTGTCACTTTAAATGAAGATCTCTTCAATAGCTTTCACTTGAACTGATTATGATGAAAAATCTTAGGCATTATATGAAATTAACGCATTTATATCAGGCATATTAATTTTTAGACATTCATGTTAGGCACTTTGCTACAAAGGCAAATTGCGTTTTAGACACTGTACTGTACAACTCGGGTAAACTGAGTTTAAAATAAATTGCCATTCAGGCATATTGCGTCTTATGTGTTTCAAATCTTAGGCGAAAAATTATGAGAATAATGCATTTAACTTATCATCAGGCATATTACTTTTTAGATATTCATGTCAGGCATATTGCTACAAAGGCAAATTGCATTTTAGATGAATCGCGAACGACCCTTGTTTCTGACTAAATATATATGTTTCAGGCTTTTTGTGTTGCTTATGTTTATGATTAGTAATCATAACCATTAAAGTTATCGATAGCACATTCATCAGTATAAAGGGTCACATCCCTAATTGAGAAGATTTTTACGTCACTCATGTTACTCGACGCTGATTGGTGTATTGAAATACGTTCCGTTTCACGTACTTATAATTCGTAATAATTGTTAAAAATCAATACTAACTAAAATAAAAACGTTGCACTGGGTCTTCTTTTATGTTTTTTTTGCATTTAAGACTCAAAATATTGAAAAATATTACGATTGCATGTTCTCTATTCTCAATGTTATCGAAAACCAGAAATAGAGTGTTGACGTAAAACCTCGTAAATAAATATGATAAAAAAATTACTAGAAAATTATCAGTAGTTTATGGTGTTCTGTCAGTGCATCGTAAATTTCAGCGAAAGATGCAGTGGCTCGTTGGTCTAGGGGTATGATTCTCGCTTTGGGTGCGAGAGGTCCCGGGTTCAAATCCCGGACGAGCCCAATTTTTTTGTTTTTTTTTTTCTCCTTTACTGTTACTAAGTCATCCAACAAACATCCTACTATAATAAAAATTGTTTTGAATTCAAAAGGTAACTCACGAGGCTTTGATTGGACGTAAACGTTCCACGGCTAGTTGATCAAACGCCTTTCACCTCAGCCGTATTGATGACATAATCCCATGCGCACGTGTTCAGTAAGGCAGTTGTTGTGTGGTCACAGTTGTTATTTTAACATATGACTCAGCCGGCTCGTTGGTCTAGGGGTATGATTTTCGCTTAGGGTGCGAGAGGTCCCGGGTTCAAATCCCGGACGAGCCCAAATTTTTATAGATTTAATAATTTTATATTAACTGCAACTAAGTTGTAGTCAATTTAAAATACAGGTTGCCGTTGATATAAAATTATTAAAATTTTGGAACTATGAATCTTTTATTGTGAGTGTCACTTGCAGATTTAATTTTTCTATATGTAGTTTAGTCACGTCACGACTTTGGTGGCAAATATAACGATCCAAACTGCGCTGATAGAATTGTTTGTTTGTCAGAATTTTGTTTCGAGTCTGGGTGTTGGTGCTTGTTACATAATACCTATAAATGTTTGTTGTTCATCGATTATATCATCGTCAGCCTTCGTCAGCAGACAATCAAGTGCCTATAAGTATTTTTTTTTACGCCTGCGGCCGGTGGACGAAGACGTGGATTTTCTTACAATTTTTATTTTCAGCGCAGAGTTTGTGTTATGTGGTGTTAATGCATACCTATCAGTTTTATAGATCATCGAATGTCGAGGTTCATACGCAATAAAAGCATGTAAAAAGGCTCTGGGGACTTGTTTATTGTAATATTTACCTAAAAACATGAGAATTTCTGGCATATCGTATTATACCCAAGAGCGAACAGTTTTGAATTTTCTTATACATATTTTAGTTGGTATCTGATCTGAGGTTCACTGAACGAGAAAATTACTTTTGTGTATCTCTCGCCTGTACGTAGTTTCGGCTCGTAGATTGAAAGATATACACTTTTTTCATGGACTAAATATTTAGTTCAAAGCGCTTGGGTTACGTACTACAGACGTTTTTGGGTCGTAGACCTGCCAGATGGATGGACGACATAGTTGCCGTACAGGGTAAGACCTGGATGCAAAAGGCCAAGAAAACAACGTTTTGGCGGGTAGGAAAGAGGCTTATGCCCAGCAGTGGGTCATTAAATCTGATGATAATGATGATGATGAGACCTAATATTTTGTTGCTCAGTTTTAATATGGTCATAGACGTTTTAGTTACTCTCTTTACTATCTTTTAACTATATACCTACTTGGGACTTTGGGATTCTAGATGAGTTCAATTCATTCTGTTGAGTCACCTACGACAAATGTAAAAAGGTTTGTATCTGTTTTTGTCCTACATTTCGCTGGACGCGTCAGGCGGCAAAGTTACAAAAGCGAAGGCCAGGACATGTCAATTTGTCTACGTCAGCGGTTGTATAGAGGCGTATAGTCGATGATAAGTTGAAGGGGAAAAGGGACTATGCAATAAGTCACGTCGAAGACTTGTTTTTGCTTTTATACCATTTGTCATCGAACTGTTGTTGCTTCTTGGTTTCCTAGATATGCATAACATCACCAATATAACAGACATAATCAACATTGGCTGATAGGTACCTATTTGTGCTGTTGCTACAAAATTTCATACCTATTGTCTTTTTAATTTTACATGTTACTCGCCAGCAGAGCGCGGCTAGTATTTTTTGCAGATTAAAGTTTTTAATGCGATTCTGCAATAGCAGTAAAACAGAAAATCGTAAAACACGTGTTCGTATTGTTTTGTTATTTTATATGCAAAATTTGTTTTTGCAGTTTTTCAAGGTGTTAAAGTTTCAAAAGTAACCTTGTTTATTGCCGGTCACAAAAGGATTAGGAGTGTTGTTGTCGGATGAACCTACTAGATAATCCAATCATTTTGTTTCAGTGACTGATAGCTTATTTATCCAATTTCCCCAAACCGTCCCAATGTCACTTCCCATTTCCATTAGCAGCCAAAATGAATTTATTTCCAAAAAGCTGAGAGGAACGCCTAAGATGATGTGATGGAGAGGTCTTAATTTATTCTCGCTGGCAAATTGAATGTGGCCTTGTAGGTAGGTATTTCGGCTACAAAATTACTGTTGAATATTCATCAATCGAATTGAGTAAGAACAGCTTCACGTTTTGCATAAAAATGCTTATGGATTGGGCTACTTATTGGTTCACTTGACGAACAACGTGTGTCTCAAAACAATTTGGCAAGGCGATTAGAGATTTTTTTTCTTGTCGATCGAGCGAGCGAAGCGAGCGAAGATCTTAGTGGCAAGTTAGGCGATTTTGCTTTGTATGTTTGTATGTTTGTATGTTTCATTTTTATGTTCTCGCATAACTATCGAACCGCTTATCCAATCTGTATGAAACTTGATAGGTCAATAGGTTGTACTATGGAAATTTGCTGTGGAGCGTATGAGCGTAATCGATGAAGGGGTTGTAAAGATATGGGGTTCCCAAGGGGGTGGGGTGGGGGAGGGGTGGGGGAGGGGGAGGGGAGGGGAGGGGGAGGGGATGGGGAGGGGAGGGGGAGGGGGAGGGGAGGGGGGAGGGAATTGATTTTCTCATACATTTCGTATTGAACTGCTATTTTAATAATTTCTCGAACTAAGAGGCCTTCCCTGAGGCGCGGTACGAAGTTCGCGGGGTCAACTATTGAATATAAACACGACACGACTTAATGTACCTATTGCATGCATGCCTATAATCTTTACCATACTGAGGTAGCGCATTAGATATCATTCTGTGGTAAACACTAGAAGGAGCACTTAACGTAGGTATAGGGGTAGTCAGAAACAAGTCCAAAGGCTATCAATACAACGGTGCGCGAGATCTCAGTTCGGGGCGAACTACTAGTCACTAGGTATGTCAATAAAAAATGTGGACTACACAGATTTGACATCTATAAAATCTACATGAAGTCAACCAAAAGACCAAAGTTAACTATTTTGTAGTAAGTAAGTATATTCAGTTTGAAAAATAAGTAATAAAATTTCATGATAAAACTCAGATTTCTACGATCACCAGTATGTCAACAAGAAGCCATAATGTTTATTTTAATAAAATTTAAATTAGTGTTTTTAAAACTAGCCTGAAATTAGATTTGGCAATTTCTTCAACCGTTTCAGATAATAATGAAATTATCAATTTATGCACACACCTACCAAACATCTTGATTGCATCACAACGACTCAGAGCTATGTAGACGGACAAACAAATTAACACACCCACATACCAATAATTTCGCTTCGCCCTATGGCACTCGCAAATTGTCAAGTTATGCCCATCTATAACAATATGCTCCTCCATTCTCCATGAATCTTACTTGACCGATTTTTAGTAAGATTTATTGAAGAGTGAGACAAAAATTAATGCTTTCAGGAGCTTAAGGTAATTTCTCACGTAAAGCCCGTGGGTCAGGCTAAGTAACAAATGAGGTCGCATAATTTTATTAGTTCGAGCTGTGGGAGAGTGCCCTACTCTCAGTTGCTAGTTTTATGTGAGTAACTTTTGGATACAAATTAGGAAAGTATGTCAATAAGCATTATTTGAGCTAAAAGTAAACTATTTTGCACAACTTTTATTAAATCATCAACATCTAGCCCTTATTCGTGATGTCAGCGCTTGTTTCATTTCTGCATTTTCCTCTTCCTCTCAACACTCATTCCTTTGCTTTCGGCATGTTAACTTCCTTTATGATTTTCTGTTTTTTTTTGTCCCTAAATAGTCCTGATTTTACACCCTCAGATTAGAAGGTCTAATTAGCTAGATATCCATCAGCGCGAAACGTCTAATGAGCAGGTAGTATATAAAACTGATTGATATAAAAAAAAATGATGAAGGAAAAAAAGGCGGTAACAAGAAAAAAAGGATGACGGAAAAATAGAAAGACGAGAATGATGGTCGAATAATTTGTAATAGAGAAAGGATTTAATATACCAAGAGTGAGTATTTTATGGTTTTATTACGTAGTTTTCCAACTCCCTGACCAAAATAGGGTCGATATTAATAGGTAGGTAGGTAGGTACCTATGTATTTCGTAACATACTTACCAATAAAATATTACCAATTAGGTACTTAGAAAAGATGATTTTAAGTTCAAAGCTATAAATGTTAAGTACTTTATTAACATTTATAGCTTGTAGGTTATTGGAATATATACTTAGTCGCTAGCTTAAACTTGGAGTCTGTATGTTTGTACGCTAAGTTTCAGCCCAGTTCGAGCTCTGAACTTTACCTGAAGACTAAAATAAACAGCATTCATTATTGAATTTTGCATATTCACACGTCTAACTCCTACTGAGTCTGGTTTACATTGAAATTGATTTTAAATTTAAATACCTACTGAAACTCACAAATCTTTAAGGTCAAATCCCGTTTTAAAAATGTTTAATGGAGTCAGAACTTTTTTATTTTTACATAGGTAGGTACTTACATATTTTACAACTAACTAAGAGAGCCAAGTAAATTGTTTACTTGGTGTCTTCATAATAAATTACAGTAAAAAGATGTTTTATTCGCATTTTGCCTTAACATACAAATCCTTTCGAATGTTTCGCCTGGATTTCAAAAGTTCTCATTTATATCATTCCTTCTTATGTACGAGAGAGTACGAGTAGGGGTCATTCACCGTCATTAGTGAGGCGGCGTTAGTGACGTCTATTTACGGCGCGAAGGCTCGACCTAAAGAATACCTGCTAACAATGCTCTACTTTGACGAGCTTGACTCATTTGGAACTCACTACTGGAGCACTTTACTGCGTAACTTTGTAATTACTCCACGTGTGTTCTTTCCTTTACGGTATATTTTCTCACTTACGGTATACTTAGGTAATGTTCACTTTGAACCATGTAGGTATTGTGAGAATCAAATTAACTTTTTGCATAAATTTGGGCAAACCGTTTTTAACGCTGGGTGAGTAAGAATAAATTTAGTTTTACATAATAAGTAGGTAAGTACTAGTTTTCCAACAACCAATACATTTCGAAGTTCAGAAATTTTCCGTCAGTGCGGCTGACGTCGGACAGAACGTTGAAGGAGATACAATAGAAAAACTTCATACTCGCGGTAATGCATCTTCCCTAAAATTTTCTGTAAATTGGTATCTGTGGCGTTATCAAGTGGTTGTAAGTCCGCGTATTCATCCATCTGAACTTCTGAACTTCTCAATAAAATTTTGCAAAACTTGCAAGCATTTGTTCAGTCCAATATGCCCAATAAACTGAGATTCGTCGAGATTTTCTATAACTTTTGGTTTCAATTTAGTAAAATGTATTAAATTCGTTAATGGCCACTAAATTAAGTACTTGATTATTATTATTGTTAAGTAGACCAAGAAAGAAAAAGCTTTTTATACTGGAAAGTGGAATATTAAAGTACCAACCTATTTGCGCTTTTGGATATTATAAGTAGGTAATCAAAAATATCGAGCCCAAAATGCCTACATTCATCTCAAATTCAAATTGATCTTCCCTCGATCCGATTCAGTGAAATCCTGATAGTCCTTTTCGTAAGTATTTTATTGCCGTTATGTTGAAAATCTATATGAATATTTAATGATGATGACAACACGGATTCGCTTTTAGCGAATTCCACTGGCATATTGAACAATCGAAACAATACATAGCATTGAACAAGATAATAATGTTATGTTATATTTATACTAGCTGCTGCCCGCGGCTTTGCTTGCGTGGTACCCGGATAAAATGTAGCCTATGTTACTCTCCAGCCCTCCAACTATCTCCACACAAAAAATCACGTCAATCCGTCGCTCTGCTTTGACGTGAAAGCAGGACAAATAAACAAACAAATAAACACACTTTCACATTTATAATATGGGTACGGATACATTCTATTGAGAAAATTGACTTATTCAATTTTATACTTATATTAATAAATAATTTAATTTTATAGAAGAACGAACATTTTGGCATACTTACTCTTCCGCCATTTTGAAAAAACCTCGATCTTGCAGCAGGTGATGAAACATGTGTCAATCGATAGAGGAAGTGATTATAAACAAAATATATTCAGTAATAAAATCTCGTAATCTTTATACTTTCCGAGATATTTGAGTTTGAAAATGTAAAAATTAAAACTTGAAAATGCAAATTATGCTGCCAATAATAACTGGTAGGTATTTGAAATGTCTACTGTGACTTGGGATAAAATAGTGAGCCAATTTCGTTTAATTTTTAGGTAAAAAAAATTTTTTTTTTTTATTTGAAATTATATTTTTTGAACACAGTTTATTTCGTCATTTGAAGCTGAATAGTGGTAGGTACTTATTACTATTTTTATAATAGGTAACTATAGGTAGGTGATTCTACTAGGTAGGTAGGTACCAGGGTTGGCATGATTAAAACAAGTAGTTTTAAAACATATGTTTACAACAAGTTTTAAAACAGTCTCAAATAAAACTTTGATTTTTATTCATTGTTTAAAAACACAGTTTAAAACAAGTTTTAAACAATGTTGAAAACATTGAATAAAAACACGGTTTAAAACTACTAGAATCGATTATCAAATGAAATATTATAAAGAAAGGCTCTCGTATTTATACAAGTCATACATCGGTTTTTTCCCCCAGTAAAATCCCGCTACAGAATGAGGACAGAAGTCCCTATGTCGACCGTCGAAAGAAAGTAATTCACTAGATTCATGTCATGGGTATTCCCCTAATTTTATTTAGACACTTCAAAGGTAATTTCTCGCCGGTAAAGTTAGTAACGCAACAAAACTCCCTATGCCAACCGTCGAAAGAAAGTAGGTAATTCACTGGATTTATGGGTATTCCCCTAATTTTAATATACGGTACCTAATTTTAATAACGGGTTCCCCCTATTAAGAATAAACATCAAAACATACCTACCATACCATGTATGTAAAGCGTTCAATACGTGTATTGATTCTCATTTTCTTTAAAGATAATGTTACAAAAAATTAATGTATCTAGTAAGTAACAATTGATTAGGTCAATACAATTTAAGTTATTAGCAAAAGTAAAAAAAAAATAAAAAAAAAAATGGTTGTTTAAAACATTTAGAACTGTTTGTTTTATGAGATTTAAATAAAACTGTTTTTTTTTTCAAACCTGATAGGTACATAGCCTGCATGTTCTAAGCGAATAATGATAGGAAAACCAAAAGTTAAAATTCATTATTCACTTCGTTTTCAACATCATGTCTGACAATCACCTGAATCTATAAATGCCGCTGGTGATAAAGGCAATATTTCCGGGGTGTTGAGCACATGCCAAGAATTTAAGACACATTATGTGGGAACAACAGCCACGGTTCTTTTTCCCACTACGCATGAGCAGTACCACTCCGTGATTTTATCCCTACCCTCCATACGGTTATTTATTAAAACATACAAAATATGTCCGATTACTTTTTTTTTTATTACCTAGAGGGAAAAAGAACCTTGGGCTGTTGTTCCCACAAAATGTGTGTCATGTCGGGGTGTCCAGTCGAGCCCATGCCAAGAACCATTTGGTTCTTGGCATGGGCTCGACTGGACACCCCGGAAACATTGCCTTTGTCACCAGCAGCATTTTAATTTTTGGTTTTCCTATCATTATTCTCTTCATACATGCAGGCTATGCATATCTACCTAATATAATTACCTACCTATAGTTACCTATTATAAAAATAGTAATAAGTACCTATACCTAATATTTACCACAAAATGGTAAAATGTGTTCAAAAAAAATTTTTTTTTTTACTTGAAATACCCACCTACCTAAAAATTAAACGAAATTGGCTCACGATTTTATCCCCGGTCACAGTAGACATATTCAAATACCTACCCGGTTATTATTGGCAGCATAATTAGCATTTTCAAGTTTTAATTTTTACATTTTCAAACTCAAATATCTCGGAAAGTATAAAGATTACGAGATTTTATTACTGAATATATTTTGTTTGTAATCACTTCCCCTATCGATTGACACATGTTTCATCACCTGCTACAAAATCGAGGTTTTTTCAAAATGGCCGACAGTAGGTATGCCAGGCTCCATACAAAAATGTTCGTACCCTTTTAAATTTATTTAACCGATAGAAAGCTGCAATGCATTCCAGTAACCTGATTCAAACTTCCGAATTAGCATCCGATTCGATGATTTCAGTCGGAATTATGTAATTTTTTCAGCGAAGGAACGTCACTTTCCGAATTTGGATTGCATTTCGAGAAGGTCTGAATCGCGCCTCCGGAAGCTTTGTTTCATCCTGAAAAACAGCCGGTTTGTTTTGGAATTAAAATTGTGAAACTGAGGGATGAAGTCTAGTTTGTAAATCAATTTGGTGACTTTAGGTACACAGTGAAGCTAGACCACAAAGTTATGTTGTAGTATAAAATATTTGGATACGCAATAAGTATATCTGAAATTAGAAATACGAGTATCATTGACACAAGTAAATAGGTATTGAAAGAGGAAAAATTACTAAAGAAGATTATTTCCACGAAAAGCCCCTATGTAGGTACTAAAACCAATTTTGAATGTTTTTCTTTTAATGTTACCTTACTTTGGTTTCATAAAACCAAAATGTTTGCTTGTACAAAATAGGAGAGTTTATGACGCAAATAATTTTTGAACTAGATCAACTCACAGATAGATACCCAGTTCTGTCTATTTCTCTAGAGGTGAATAGAATGTAGGACGCATCAAACTGGATTTATCAGACTCTCTAGAAATCGACTTTGAGTAGCATAATTACGTTCCAAGTACATAACTAAGGTCTCAATGTGCTCTCCGTTAAATCAATATGGAATTGAAAGGATTAATATCCTCGGAAACTCAAAGTACTGTCATTACTCCAAGCATTCACCTCTCAATAATCCTTAGCAGCTTCAGAGAGGCTAATTTATTTGTCGACCTCGAGCCTTAGACGAATTTATTCCTTCAACTCGTAGAAACTTTGTAAATTGCTCTTTCTGTAGGTTCTAAGAACATCTTTGGTCTTCAAATAGACTAGACTAGGCCATTCGAGACAAGAGCAACTTTTACCGGGAGGAACATCAATGAGACCCCACAATATTTTGACGGAGTGTAACAATGTCGGGCTGTATAATTTTGAAAGCTGTGTAATGGATTTTAATCTCATTAACAAGCGATAAGGGGAACAAGAGGCTCCTTTTACGAACATTTTCTGTTTAAAGACCTCTCTTGGTACTTATTCAAGTAGGTACGTGAGTTATAGAGATAATTATGACCGGGGAGGAATAACGAGCCACTTTACTTCCTTTTCAGGCAACCTATTCGATTAGGCATGGTTCTTGATTATCTTCTAAGGCTTTTAGTTTACAAAAGCGCCATAGATGAACCGTCATTTGCAAGAGATCATATTCATATAAACATTAACAGATAAATCGTATCTACAGTGTGTAAAATTAATTTAAAACCACTTTTATTGATTTTTAGGGTTCCGTACCTTAAAAGGTAAAAAAAGGAACCCTTATAAGATCACTTTCTTGTCCGTCTGTCTGTCCGTCTGTCCGTCTGTCCGTCTGTCCGTCTGTCCGTCTGTCCGTCTGTCCGTCTGTCCGTCTGTCACCATCGATTATCTCAGGAACGGGTAAAGCTAGCAAGTTGAAATTTGTACCATATACTAAAGTCTATAGTCCCTATTGTTACTATAAAAATCAAGGTCCTGGGTCAACACTATAAAAAGATATAGGCAAATTTAGGTTTTCGTGAAAACTTGTGAGTACCAAAACTTACCTTAATTTTCAACATTTTTTATTTTTCGGAATTTTTCCTTTACTTGTGCTGTAAGACCTTGCTTGTAACCAAAATTGACAATTCTAGGTCAACCGGAAGTACCCTAGAGGTTTTGGGTCGAAAACCTAAATGGTAGTTCCCGTTGACCTAGAATAACGAAATTTGGCAAAAAGTAAGATCTTATAGCACAAATAAAGGAAAAATTCCAAAAAGTTAAAAAAGTTGAAAATTAAAGGGTGTTTTTACATACATAGTTGACGCCAATTAAAATTGTCCTCCGAGTTGTATGGGCGCTCATACAATTAAGCGGACTAGCTTAATTGGCACCATGGCTAGGTACGGAACCCTCGGCTGACGAGTTCAACTCACACTTGACCGGTTTTTAGGGTTCCGTACCTTAAAAGGTAAAAAAAGGAACCCTTATAAGATCACTTTCTTGTCCGTCTGTCCGTCTGTCCGTCTGTCCGTCTGTCCGTCTGTCCGTCTGTCTGTCCGTGTGTCACCATCGATTATCTCAGGAACGGGTAAAGCTAGCAAGTTGAAATTTATACCATATACTAAAGTCTATAGTCCCTATTGTGAGTATAAAAATCAAGGTTCTGAGTCAACACTATAAAAAGATATAGGCAAATTTAGGTTTTCGTGAAAACTTGTGAGTACCAAAACTTACCTTAATTATCAACTTTTTTTATTTTTCGGAATTTTTCCTTTACTTGTGCTGAAAGACCTTGCTTGTAACCAAATTTGACAATTCTAGGTCAACCGGAAGTACCCTAGAGGTTTTGGGTCGAAAACCTAAATGGTAGTTCCCGTTGACCTAGAATAACGAAATTTGGCAAATAGCAAGGTCTTACAGTACAAATAAAGGAAAAATTCCAAAAAATTAAAAAAGTTGAAAATTAAAGGGTGTTCCCATACATACATAGTTGACGCCTATTAAAAGTCCTTCGAGTTGTATGGGCGCTTATACAATTAAGCGGACTAGCTTAATTGGCACCATGGCTAGGTACGGAACCCTCGGCGTACGAGTTCGACTCGCACTTGACCGGTTTTTATTATTTTTAAGAATGCATTTTTTTTATTTGATACTTAATGATTTATTTCAGCAACAAAATAGTAATCCTGATATTTTGCAAAATACATGTGATTTTCGAGAGCAGCGGGCTTAAAAAGGTCGCTAATGCAGAATCGCATCAAAGGAATTGAACTATTGCCATCTCTTTTCATTGACTAAGAGTGAAAAGAGACGGCATTATAGTTAATTTCATATTGTGATTCAGCTTTAGCGACCTTTTTAAGTCCGCAGGTGTTTCGGCACAGTATTTTAGAACACGACGCAAGTGTTGCTTCCTTTATGTCGATCGACTGTCCCATATAATCGTATAAAACATCCCTTATCACTTAAGTCCTCACTTGTGCGGCGACGGGCAGCTGCGCCAAGCCCGGAAGAGTCGTGTTTACTCGGAGAAATGGCTGAATTTCAACTGTAAACAGCGAGCTACGCCACCACGTCCGCTCCAGCCTTGTAACTTATCACTGGACGCCAATTTTGTATGACTACGATACTATTTCTTACAACAGGGAATTTTACTCTCGATTACAGGAGTAACGTTTGGAGAAACGGAATATTCAAATGTGAACTGAACAACACAATATACAGAATTGTAAAGTAGTACCTAGGTAGGTGCTTCAAAATTATATCTTCAAGCATGGAAAAGGGTTTTACGGAATTTATTACGCCCAAAAAAAACTTTGACTTCTCGCTCTGTTTAAATTCTTCTAGGTTCCTTGCATAAAGTCGTAGTAACGCTATGAGATTTAAAGGCGGAAAATGTCTTAAAAACTCTGTCGGGTTTCTACGTTTTTACGAGTTTGCAAAGGGTAAGGTGTTTTTCTTTGATTTATATTGGCACTCGTTTGAAGTAAGTATTTATTACAGAATTTAGAGGGTTTCAGATCGAGGAAGTTTTAATACTAAACTCAGTAAAATATAAATCCTTACCCCATTATTTATATTGAATTGTCAAATTAGCACGATAGAGAATATTTTTTCTTGTCAATGAAAAGAGATGGCAACAGATTAGCAACTATCTAAGCTCTAGGAAGCCATTGTAGCAAGTCAATATGAACAGTCAGATAGATAGATAGATAGATTAACACTTTATTGTACACCACATGAACATTAAAAACAAATTACAGACACACAGAACATAGGGAGCGAAGTACCATGGGCGGTCTTATCGCTATGAGCGATTTCTTCCAGACAACCTTAGGATGAACTGGATTTACAGGAAGGCAAAAAGGCGGTGTAAATAAAATATCTACTTAGGTACGTAGAGTTAGAGTTATAAACCCATTCTAAGATTATTCATTAAATGTTTCGTCCTCCATCAATGAAACTTCTTCTATATTATTGTAGGTATAATAATGTTCATCGGTAGGTTTAGTCTATTACATAAGTACGAGAACCTAATAAGAAGTTGGTTTTGCGCAGTTGATTCCTGTCGCAAGTTGGCGTTTGTGTCAATATTTGTGACCGAGGAGCAAACAAGCCCGCCCTTGTAAACACGGCTTAGGAGAGGCGCAATTACCAACGTAAGGCACATCCGATGGTATCGCTTTTCATTAGATATTATGAATTCGAGAAATGAAGCGTACAAAAGTGGGCTGTCGATATACGTATATGTAATTGAATGAGAGCAATCAGAAAATTCGCGAGCATTTTAGGCACATTTCAGTAAAAGGGTTGATTCCATCACATATTTTAAACATCGGATTCAACGTTTTTTCGTTAGAGTAAATTGAAAAGATAGCCTACGCAGATAAACTCATTTTGTAGAGCTAAAAGTTTTCAGCAGTATTTCAGTTGGTTTATTTGCAAGCTTTTAAGCTCTGCTATTTTATTAATAGAATTTGATGTACAGAAATGTGAAGGTTTCACAGTCTATGTGATGAATGATGAAACGTAAAGAGTTCTGTCAAAGTGATGTATTGAGTAGGTACTCAGTTGATTTCCTCGTTTTAGCTCGAAGCGTGTTTAGCCGCCTCGCAGGCAAGTCATTTTAGCACTTAGCCCGCGGTCCGTCACGCCGCGTTAGCGCCAGCCTGCTCTCTCTGCCGTGAATATACTCGTACTTCAATGTAATGGACCTAAGAAAACCTTGGAGGCAAGGGATAGACCTAAATATAAGTAAAAGGGAAATCTCAAAACACATGTAAGAATTTAGAGTATGTTACTGTCTTTTTTGTAAAAGATCCCAAATCCGAATGATAATAGTATTTAATGATCAAAATGATGTGCCAAATATATTTTTGAATGTGCCTCTGACTACTTCTTTGATACGAGTAGGTATCTTAAAAGGGTTAAGTACTTGTTATTTCAATATGATTTTAGAACATATGGAAATAATATAATATCTAGTTTCAGAGGTAAAACAGTGTTCAACAAATCGAACAATCGTTTCAATAACAAATTAACTGACCACATGCCGATGCGCCATTAGTTCTCATTTAGTTTGACGTTTATTAAGCCGTGGTGGTTGCGGTAGAGTGGAGCAAATCCACCTATAATATATTTTGGTTGCCTCTATAACGTTCTACATTTATCAATGCTGATTCATAACCAACATTAGGGAGTTTGAAACTGCAGATGGTGATGATGTGAAACCAAGTAGAGTAGTGCGAAACTAAATAAAGAAAAAAGCTGTATTTTTACGACATTTCCTAATAGAAAAGGTAAGTTTTGACACATTCAGGCGTGTAATGAATGATTGGATCCAAGGCTTCGCAAAACCAGTTTTTTAAAGATAGGACCGATTAAAAGATAGGGTCATTTTATCTTATCCTACTAATATTATAAAGGCGAGAGTCCGTGTGTGTGTGTGTGTGAATGTTTGTTACCACGTATCTCCATAACTATACTAAACTGATTTTGATGAAATTTGGAATGTAGATAGTTTAGGTTCTGGAATAACACATAGGCTACTTTTTATCCCGAAAAAATGTATGGTTCCCGTGGGATAAAAAAAACAGTCCACGCGGGCAAAGCCGCGGGCGTTCACTAGTCTTCCATAATTATCTATCTCATATGAAAATGAATGCCTATCTATAGTAGATTGCGTAGATAAGTATCAGTCAAACCGTAGCCACATTCGAAATGTTTGCATGGCATTACGCAAATTAACCACCGCAGTATCTCCACAAGTAATTACTGTTATCGTAATGTATTTGCATAACAATATTTCACATTATCACAATCTCCCGTCATGATTATTTATGAGTCGGGCGTTCTACTTCCCAAAACGAAGAGATGCTCTTATCTTAGTGACAAAGGGGAGTATCCTGTGACAAAGTGACCGTCACGATCAAAAACTGCCTCGACTACAATGATTGTAACAAAACTATGAAAGTAACATATCGAGGGTATAATCCTCGATATGTTACTTTCATAGTTTTCGACGTTTAAAATATGGTCGCACTGGTATACCGATATAGTGCACACTATGTTGACAAGTTCCGCAAATGAATAGTACCTAAGTATTATAATTACCTATTATTATAACACAATAGCATTTTTATTGTTTTTGTAATTCACTACACGTGACAAACACGTCTAGGTCGTATCATTGCTTGACTATCTACTACTTTAATGTTTGTATTCGAAATACATTACCTACCTAATAAAATATAACCTCCGATCGAAACCTGCAAAAGATAATATTACTATTAAAATTCAGTTTCAGTGTCTACGAGCCTACGCTTATTCAGTTAGCGCTCTAATGCAAAATTCAATCGAAATTTGACTACACCTAATATCATTGTTCCTATCTGTGGAACACCGTTGCCTCAGTTTTATAAATTCTTATAAAATACGCACTGCTGCACTAGAATTATTCAGCAATAAAAAGTTTGCACGTAATGAAAACTTTTTTATTGGCAAAAATATTTCAAATACAAATTATGTTGTTTAAATAGCGTTGAAAGTGTATGAGTTATTTACGTACAAATAAATAGAGATTTACTATCTTATGCATAAAACTTAGTGCGCCGACCAAGCTCACTAGAGCGTTGTTTCCAAAAACAAAAGAGCGCTCTAGCGAGCCTTGTCGGCGCACTAAGTTTTTATGCATAAGACCGAAAGCCTTTACTGTTTAACTGTTTTCGAAGGTAGCTAGTTTTCTTATTACACCCTTTATTTTGGACCAAACTTCCTCTTAAGCTTTAATTATTTTTAAATAAAAGGCCAAACTGAATTAAAGGGAGATTCAAGATAATAAAGACCGTGAAGTCCAACACAAACAATCTTACCTGAAATTATTTAATTAAGGAACATTTTCCTTAGAAAAGAAAGATTTAAAACTCCGAGATTCATTAATCCTAAAAGTAGTAATCGCGTCTTTGAGTCGAGGTGAAAAGTTTTGATGCTTCGCTGAGACAGTAAACATCAACACGAATGTTTAAGTGAAGAGCTGCTCAGTGCTACACAACTCAGAGCTTCCTCAAGCCGGGTTTCCACCGCGAAAGAAGTAATATGGGAAATGGCTGAGCGGAACTAACTCTTTTTAACCGACTTCAAAAAAAGGAAGTTCTCAAGTTTTCGGAATCTTTATTTATTTTTTTATGTGTGTTACACGATTACTCGAAGACGCCAGAAACGTTTTCAATAATTTTTTTGTTTAATTAGGTAGGTACTTATACTTTCCAATTGGTGCCATAAAAATTGGTGAGGATTGGTCGCAAGGATCTTCGGAGTTATGAACAGAAATGCACCTCGAGAGTGCAGAATTGTTCAGTTTGTACAGAATTGTTTTTGCCACTTGTACTTATATTAAATAGTTTTTTTTACATTTCCACCAATAAAAAGTATGATAGTTGACGGTACAATTTAGACTTTTTAACTCTTTCTTTTGGTGGAAACACACATGTATGTATGTATGTATGTGCCTATGTAGTTTACTCTTGACCTTGAATAATAAATAACATTTTAGGACCCTTTCCGAGGAAGGACAACGAAAAGATTGAAGATTGTGTGAAAGATGGTTTAGAATGTATTGAATTCAGAAAAAGTAGAATGTTGTGTCTAGTCTACTCAGTGCCTCGATCGCCAGTATGCACAAGTTTACTATTCGATCCGTGACTGTAGTAAAGTATCTCAATTGTATGGCATTCAGTGCAGCGCCTCTAGCGGTAACTTGACTAAACTAAGTTCAGTCCATCCATACTTTACTACACTCACGGATCGAATAGTAAACTTGTGCATACTGGCGATCGAGGCACTGAATGTAGGAAAAGAGCAAAATCATGTCGGTGGACATTTTTTTCTTTCATGTCTTGCATTTATGCATACATTGCAAAAGCAGATCATGTAATTAAAACCCTTCTATACAAAGTTTTTTAAAAATTAAAAGGAAAGTGTTTCAGATGAGTTTCACTATCGTAAACCTTTGAATTCTGCAGGTTATTCTTGCTTGTCCCAGGTAACTTTTAATGAGCAGCATCAGACTGTTTTAATAAACAATCTTGTCTTTAAGTTTATTTTTAACGGCTTATTCAAAGGGCTGTGTTGTAGCTTCCTTGTGGATTTCTTACCTAAAAAAAATATTAGTTAGAGCACTTAAAAAAACTCGTAATCCGTAATCTAGTCTTAGTTAGTTTAGTCTAGTTACGTTCATGTTTAAACTCAATCTTTTTTCAACAAAACGAGACGATGAGTTGTGTATCTCCGGCATTTTAGAAACAGAATAGGTACATCAATACAAGAAAAGGCACAATAGCTGACACAATGTATACATAGATCACACACACCTCGAACACCGGAGAGGTTAGTGATGAAAGATAAAACCCACAAAGCGCCACTGAAAAAAGGAATAGACTATCAGCTCAACTATTAAACAAACAAAACTTCACTACACACGAGATGCCGCTGAAGATAGCCGGTGTGAAATTGTTCGGAAGAAGATGTTCCTGGATTTTAACAAACCTCAAGCCTAATAAGTACAACGCAACGATAAAAAAAAAATTCATCGACTAAGGCTGGATTCGACCAAACTGGATTAAGTTTTTACTTGAGAGTAAACTACTGTTTGTTTGAATATTTTGACATTGAGTTGACACCTTATAACCAGGATAATTTGTATGCATAATAATGTTCGGTTGCGCTTTCTAAACAATTGTATTTCGAATTAATTCGGCTAGTTACTCTGGAGTAAAATGACTTTTGGTCGAATCCAGCCTTAGAAGATTATTGTAACTTTAGCTTTTTCTTATCCACCGATCACTTTTAAAAAGAAGTTGTATTTTCAGCATTTTACAGTGTTTATTTAGGTTTCTGAAAGGTTGCGATCTCGTACTAATGAAATACAATCCTCAGGGATTAACCCTTTTGGCCCTGCAGTGCATACAAACGGGCGTTTTATAAAGTTGTAAGATAGCCGCATTTGGAAATATAATGTCAATCTACTTACCTACTATAAATTATACAAAAGTAGGTAGTATTAATCTGTGCTGGAGCACCTATTCCTAGTGATCCCAAGCCGTCACTCAAATACAGGAGTTCGGAATAATTCGGCACTAAACGTTGAGCTGCTTTATAATTCTACGAGCGCAGGGTACAGATGTCAGCATTTGAAATGAACAAATCTATTTGATAAGCAATTATATCTAAGCCCTCACAGTTGAGAGAACACGTCCTGGTATCTCGGAAGGGCACCTGACGAGGGTACGATCTAATCTTTTATTTAGAAAGAATTACAATGCTTAGGTAAAATGTTGAAAGTAATGTTTTGACGATGTTTTACGTGATCATAAAGCTGCGGTCCCACCGCGGTCCACGGAGAGGCTACACACGTGCGTGAAGCATCACTATGCAGGAGACTGTATGTAATTGTATCCACTGCAACCCACGGACACGCTACGCATGAATTCACGTCATTGGTACACACGTAGCTTGCTCGAATATGGCGACCACGCAGCTGAACGCTGTCGATGCTATTCACGCGTTACACGTGTCCGTGGATTGCAGTGGAACGTGCGTCTCCGTGCGCCGTGATGGGCCATGCTACAGTTGTACTATGTACATAGTTGTGGTGTACTGCAGTGGAAACGTAGACCCACGTTGTCAAACAAATGAGCCCACGCAAAATGCCCATGCACGTGCACAGCATGCGCCGCGGTGGGTCCGTGCCTTAACATGGTTTGTAAACCGGCATAATGCTCCAACTTAGATCGAAATAATCCAAAGATAGCAAAATATTTAGATACTTACTTACATCAATTATTAATAATGACGATGTTACAATAATACCACAAAAATGTTATTCCTCTATTTACGAAAGAGTAGGTATTTTTTTGTAATATCTACAGATAAATAAAGCAAACTAAAATACTTCTTCAATACACTTTTATGTTTGTACAGAAAAGCAAAGGGTATTTCATCATTTTCGTGATCTATCTCATTTCTTTCATATCAACGATTGACAATAGGAAAAGGTCGTTCGGGCAAATAAATCGGGCTTGGATTCTATATGATATTCTTTTGCTATGGATTGCAAAGAAATTTGGATAAATAGGTAAGTACTTTTATTGGTTATGTAAATAATGATCTACATAAAAATTCTACTCCCAAAATACATCTAAATGTTTGTCAGTAGGTAGGTACTTATATTTGGATGGAATAAATCTGGAATAGCTTAAAGATTGGTAGGTACATACATTTTAAATATCTGCTTGATTTATTCGTAAATTACGAACGGAGCTTATTGGTGAATCAACAATGGAATCAGATGCGCGATTCAGACCTACTCGGAATGCATTCCAAATTCGGAAAGTGACGTTTCTTCGATGAAAAAACGTCAACTTTCCTGAACGTTGTCAACTGAAATCATCGAATCGGAAGCTAATGGTAAGCGTCCACATGTCGGTATCGTACGCTTCGGACGCATCGCACGCAACGGATTGTAGTATTATTTGTATGGAAACTCATATATGTGCGTCCCGTCCACCTGTCCGCATCGTACGCATCGCATTACACAGATAATCCGCTTGATGCGATCCGTCCGCTGCGTGCGATGCGGGCCTGTGGACGCTTACCATAATTCAGAAGTCTGAATCAGGATGCGGAATTGAAAGAAAAAAATTGCGAAACGTCTATAAAATACTTAAATTTAATATCAGAAATTACCTTCTAATATTAGTTGCATAATATTTTGGCAAAATACACTAGAGACGGGGTAGAGCCATCTGGGGATATAGATAGCACAACTGATCCAAGTTAGTGCCAGTCGGAAGCGTGCTTATGTAGCTGGCAGTATTAGTTACCATACTGAATGGCAATACTGATCCGTCGAACAAAATATGCGCCAGCTCTCTGATTGCATTATGTATTGTGATAAAACATAAAACACAGTCTCCTAAATTTTCTTTCTTACTATGAATCCTTATTTCTTGATAACTTAATTTTATTAATCTATACATATAATAAGAATGAAGTCTAAGAACAAACTTATAAGTATTCAATTAAGTGATGTCAGTTTTTGATCCATATAACCTTTTCACGTCCAAAAATGTCATAAGCGCGATCTACGTTGACCTTGAACGCAAACACTTCATAGTAACTGTTGGTAATCTGTGACTTTGAAATTTTCGTTTCTCTGTGTGTTTGAGCACTAAGATCTCTGAAACTACTGAACTGATTTGGTTGCAGTTTTCATTGTTGTATTATGGTAAGCCGGGATTAAAAGATAGGGGTTGTTTTATCAAAATCCGTTCACAAATAAAAAAGATATATCTATTTAAAGAATTCTACTGTGACTTTAGTTTCTCTGTGTGTTTATTGCTGCTAATCTCAAAAACGGCTCTACTGAATTGGATGTAGTTTTGACTGTTGTATTATGGTAAGTTGGGATTAAAAAATAGAAGTTTTTTTATCAAAATCCGTTCACAAATAAAAAAGATATGTACATTTAAAGAATTCAATCTAAATTTCTAAACACTTTGTTTTCTAAAGAAAAGATTACGATAAAAGGCATGGATATAGATTATATCCCAGGAAAGGACGTAGGCTACTTTTTTTCATATGTTATCATGGTTGAGATAAAAAAATAAGGGTTGAAAGTTTGTATGGGGAACAAAATGTTGGGATGGGTGACCGTCTGACCTCCTCTTTTTGCACTCATGGAAATTTTTAAACATTTTTTTATTATAACTTTTTTTATTACCTACGAATTTCAAAATTACTTAATGATAATTACTTAAATTGGTTTTAGGTAGGTGATGACCATGAAGTAGTAGTTGTAAATAGGAAAAATAGGTAACTAGATAGCACGCCTAAGCTATTTTTACGAAACAGAGATAGCTTCTTGCGATTTGCTATTAGAAAACACGCAGGAATATACAAATTTTAGCGTTTTAAAACCGTATGTTGTTTCAGCGCAATAGACTCAAATCTGTAAATGTTATATAATTAAAACCTCAATTGAATATTAATCTTCCTTAAATTGTTAAAAATATAAAAATCAGAGCTTTAAATGAATTCAATATTTTAGAAAACAAATTCCCCAAATCAGCGCAGCGCCAAAGTAAATTATTTCCAAGTATTCAAATTTTCTATCCGTGTATTTATTATGTTAAATACCTATGTATTTATTTAAAAAGTATTTATCACGATAGATTAGAAATTAAAACACCCAAACCCCAAGTAGATAGTTGTAAATAGGAAAAATAGGTAACTAGATAGCACGCCTAAGCTATTTTTACGAAACGGAGATAGCTTCTTGCGATTTGCTATTAGAAAACACGCAGGAATATACAAATTTTAGCGTTTCAAAACCGTATGTTGTTTCAGCGCAATAGACTCAAATCTGTAAATGTTATATAATTAAAACCTCAATTGAATATTAATCTTCCTTAAATTGTCGAAAATATAAAAATCAGAGCTTTAAATGAATTCAATATTTTAGAAAACAAATTCCCCAAATCAGCGCAGCGCCAAAGTAAATTATTTCCAAGTACTTATTCAAATTTTCTATCCGTGTATTTATTATGTTAAATACCTATGTATTTATTTAAAAAGTATTTATCACGATAGATTAGAAATTAAAACACCCAAACCCCAAGTAGATAGTTGTAAATAGGAAAAATAGGTAACTAGATAGCACGCCTAAGCTATTTTTACGAAACAGAAATAGCTTCTTGCGATTTGCTATTAGAAAACAAGCAGGAATATACAAATTTTTGCGTTTCAAAACCGTATGTTGTTTCAGCGCAATAGACTTAAATCTGTAAATGTTATATAATTAAAACCTCAATTGAATATTAATCTTCCTTAAATTTTCGAAAATATAAAAATCAGAGCTTTAAATGAATTCAATATTTTAGAAAACAAATTCCCCAATTCAGCGCAGCGCCAAAGTAAATTATAGCCAAGTATTTAAATCGTAATTTGAACATAGAAGTCTTCAAAAATCTATTTCATATACATCCGATACAAAAATTTCAATTTCTGTATCGGACGCGCAGACATCAGACGTCCTCACGTTGCGTTGGCTCTGACGGAAGTTCCGTCACGGAACAAGACTGGTGTAATCGCCAACGTGTGGATGGTTCACGAAATCTTGGCCCCAACGTTGGGACCAACGTTGGTCCCAACGTATACGCCGGCACCATACGTTGGGACCATGAAATTTGCGGTACGGGGGTTAAAGGGGACGAAAAATCGATCTACCTAGGCTAGGTCTCATATCTGGGAAAATTCGTTTTCTCGACATTTTTACGCAAAAAGGTTTACCTACCCACTGGTAGGTAAACCTCATTGCACTCAATGTGGTTCGTAATTTTACAATGTCTGTTGAAACTAAAGTGGCCAAGTGAAATAGGTGTCCGCCTCTCAACTCAACCGATGGCTTCGAGTTCGAATCTCAGCCAGTAAAAGTTTACTTTTTGTAAGTTTTATTTATTTTTCTTTTTTAATTTTTATCTATTTGCACCCGAGCATAGTTCGGTCGCCCAGATATTCAAGTATTAAGTCCCTACCTACCTAAAGTATTTACAAAAAAAAATAGAAGTAGGTAAGTACCTATTCTATCAGTTATCTGGTTCCCATAGTACAAGCTATGCGATTTTGATAAAATTTGCGGTAGGTACGGGGGCTTACGGAGGCGAAAAGCCGATCTAGCTAGGTCTTTTATCTGGGAAAATTCGTTTTCTCAACATTTTCATGCAAAAAGATTTACCAGTGCAATACCTACCTAATGAGTTTTAAAAAATTTGAATAAAAAGAACCTAGCCTATGTGTTATTCCAGGTCATACCTAATCTATGTAAGTAATTATTCCAAGTTTCAATAAAATCCGTTTAGTAGTTTTGGTGTGAAAGAGTAACAAACATCCATCGATACATCCATCCTCACAAACTTTCACATTTCGCAAATTAGTAGAATTAGCATACGCGAACGAAGTCGCGGGCACAGCTAGTATTTAATAAAATTTTAGGAGGAGACCGGGACCGGAGACCAAGACCAGAGACAGGAGATCGTTGTCATGTCATTTAAACTGACGGTTCTCTGTCTCCTGTCTTTTTCATGCGCCTCTAATGAGCCTGACTCTATCTCGGTCTCCGGTCTTGGTCGAGAACCGCCGAATGTCAGTGTCCGCGCCTAAGCTATTTTTACGAAACAGAGATAGCTTCTTGCGATTTGCTATTAGAAAACACGCAGGAATATACAAATTTTAGCGTTTTAAAACCGTATGTTGTTTCAGCGCAATAGACTCAAATCTGTAAATGTTATATAATTAAAACCTCAATTGAATATTAATCTTCCTTAAATTGTTAAAAATATAAAAATCAGAGCTTTAAATGAATTCAATATTTTAGAAAACAAATTCCCCAAATCAGCGCAGCGCCAAAGTAAATTATTTCCAAGTATTCAAATTTTCTATCCGTGTATTTATTATGTTAAATACCTATGTATTTATTTAAAAAGTATTTATCACGATAGATTAGAAATTAAAACACCCAAACCCCAAGTAGATAGTTGTAAATAGGAAAAATAGGTAACTAGATAGCACGCCTAAGCTATTTTTACGAAACGGAGATAGCTTCTTGCGATTTGCTATTAGAAAACACGCAGGAATATACAAATTTTAGCGTTTCAAAACCGTATGTTGTTTCAGCGCAATAGACTCAAATCTGTAAATGTTATATAATTAAAACCTCAATTGAATATTAATCTTCCTTAAATTGTCGAAAATATAAAAATCAGAGCTTTAAATGAATTCAATATTTTAGAAAACAAATTCCCCAAATCAGCGCAGCGCCAAAGTAAATTATTTCCAAGTACTTATTCAAATTTTCTATCCGTGTATTTATTATGTTAAATACCTATGTATTTATTTAAAAAGTATTTATCACGATAGATTAGAAATTAAAACACCCAAACCCCAAGTAGATAGTTGTAAATAGGAAAAATAGGTAACTAGATAGCACGCCTAAGCTATTTTTACGAAACAGAAATAGCTTCTTGCGATTTGCTATTAGAAAACAAGCAGGAATATACAAATTTTTGCGTTTCAAAACCGTATGTTGTTTCAGCGCAATAGACTTAAATCTGTAAATGTTATATAATTAAAACCTCAATTGAATATTAATCTTCCTTAAATTTTCGAAAATATAAAAATCAGAGCTTTAAATGAATTCAATATTTTAGAAAACAAATTCCCCAATTCAGCGCAGCGCCAAAGTAAATTATAGCCAAGTATTTAAATCGTAATTTGAACATAGAAGTCTTCAAAAATCTATTTCATATACATCCGATACAAAAATTTCAATTTCTGTATCGGACGCGCAGACATCAGACGTCCTCACGTTGCGTTGGCTCTGACGGAAGTTCCGTCACGGAACAAGACTGGTGTAATCGCCAACGTGTGGATGGTTCACGAAATCTTGGCCCCAACGTTGGGACCAACGTTGGTCCCAACGTATACGCCGGCACCATACGTTGGGACCATGAAATTTGCGGTACGGGGGTTAAAGGGGACGAAAAATCGATCTACCTAGGCTAGGTCTCATATCTGGGAAAATTCGTTTTCTCGACATTTTTACGCAAAAAGGTTTACCTACCCACTGGTAGGTAAACCTCATTGCACTCAATGTGGTTCGTAATTTTACAATGTCTGTTGAAACTAAAGTGGCCAAGTGAAATAGGTGTCCGCCTCTCAACTCAACCGATGGCTTCGAGTTCGAATCTCAGCCAGTAAAAGTTTACTTTTTGTAAGTTTTATTTATTTTTCTTTTTTAATTTTTATCTATTTGCACCCGAGCATAGTTCGGTCGCCCAGATATTCAAGTATTAAGTCCCTACCTACCTAAAGTATTTACAAAAAAAAATAGAAGTAGGTAAGTACCTATTCTATCAGTTATCTGGTTCCCATAGTACAAGCTATGCGATTTTGATAAAATTTGCGGTAGGTACGGGGGCTTACGGAGGCGAAAAGCCGATCTAGCTAGGTCTTTTATCTGGGAAAATTCGTTTTCTCAACATTTTCATGCAAAAAGATTTACCAGTGCAATACCTACCTAATGAGTTTTAAAAAATTTGAATAAAAAGAACCTAGCCTATGTGTTATTCCAGGTCATACCTAATCTATGTAAGTAATTATTCCAAGTTTCAATAAAATCCGTTTAGTAGTTTTGGTGTGAAAGAGTAACAAACATCCATCGATACATCCATCCTCACAAACTTTCACATTTCGCAAATTAGTAGAATTAGCATACGCGAACGAAGTCGCGGGCACAGCTAGTATTTAATAAAATTTTAGGAGGAGACCGGGACCGGAGACCAAGACCAGAGACAGGAGATCGTTGTCATGTCATTTAAACTGACGGTTCTCTGTCTCCTGTCTTTTTCATGCGCCTCTAATGAGCCTGACTCTATCTCGGTCTCCGGTCTTGGTCGAGAACCGCCGAATGTCAGTGTCCGTCTACCGTAAAGTTTTGAGTTCGTTTATAATAATATTTCCAGGATACTGGAAACGCGATTCTAATTAAATTTCTTCTTCTTTTTGTTTTTAATTTACGGCTGACTGAGTTCGCATTTTATTACGATTACAATTTCAAAAGTTTGAACAACTGAAGGGCCCACTGAATGACCGCTTATTATAATAATGGGACGATTATATTGCTTTTACTGTTTTTCCTGAGTTTTAAAACTTAATCTATCGATCGGTTTGTTAGTTAGTGTGTAGACAAGTATAAACATAGTTCTTGCAACTGAATATCAAGCCAGATCCTCCAGAGCTGAAAAAGAGCTGAAATTTAGTACCTTATGATCCTCGGAGACAATGCAGTTTACTGTGACAGCGAGCTGAACTGTTGATGGAGTCAAGAGCTGCTCAACAAAGCTCTTTAGCAAAAAGACTGACTTAAAACTTGGTGCCCTTGGTGGTAGCCTTTTCAAGTTCAACACCAATATAGCGTTTCAGTTCATTTAATTTAGCTTATAACAAACTAAAAGCTTATTTTCTATAAACTTTAATACTTACCTAACATTATATAGCTTTTTAGAATGAAACGGAGACAGCAACTTTGTTTATTAATCGTTCTTGATGTGCAGATTGACGGAAGCAACATTCTGACAAAATGGTTGTATGGGGTCGCTTATAGGAAAGAAGCAACTAAGGGCCTGGACACATCACTACGGCACGACGTCGTGCCGTGTCACGTTGTGTGCACGGTACGCCTCGCAGCAGTTGATGTTTCGATGTCGCTAAGTTGCCGTAGTGATGTTGTGTCCAGGCTGTAAGCGCTTCCATGTTTTACTGTAGCTCAGGGACTGACTGATAAAGAAGCCATCACCTCGGTAAGTCATGATGATGAAATTCAGGTAGCCTTAACCACCAGAGATGACCACTGGCTTATACAAACTTTTTTGACTTACTTAAAAGTAATTTCAAAAAAGCTTACCAATCGAATAAACACAACACCATTTGTTTGACTTAGATTTCCCTATCCTCATAATATCCAGGCAATTGTATTCATAATTAAACACATTAAGTTATAACATTTCTCGTAAAGTCAGGCTCTAAGCAAATTAGACTTCTGCTCCAAACTTATTTAATTATTCTGTGAGATTCCGTTACTACGTATGAACCGAAATGTGTAATAAAATCCAATTACAATAACCAGGAATAACAAGGAACATTACTTAAGTCAAAGTCAAAGTCTCAGACTCAGCACAACTACAGGCTAGTCTAACTTTTTCAAACCTCAAATTGGTCTCACACTGTCAAAACGATCGCGTAGGTATCTTTTGTAGCCTTCGGTCTCGTTGAGATGAGAGCGATAGAGCTACTTGAGTGATCACTGAACTGTCATATTTGACAGTTTGAGACCGCTATCAAAGATAGACAATCAGGGGGCTGGGATCACTATGAATCGTCTTACGTCCAGTTTCAATATTCTATCTATCTGTGGTTTTGCTTACTGTTTTGCTACTATTTGCCGTGTTGGCCGACGGGTATGTAACTCGACTTTCGATCCAAAGGTCGTGGGTACGAATCCTTTCGAAAATTTTTAAAACGCATTAACAGGAGCTCTAAACGGTGAAGGAAAACATCGAGAGGAAACCCGCGGCTTAGTCAGCCCCACACGTATTGACCATGTCTTTCCTGTGGATATGGCCGGTGATAGTACATTTTGGCTTCTGAAATACAGTATAAGACCTGTGGACTATAATGGACTCAATGTTTCTTTGTACATTTTTTATGTCCTTTTCTTTACTTTTAGCAAGATAATCGAAGCATTGTAGTTCAAGGACAATGCAAAGTTTACACTAGCTGGATGTCCGATGCATATTTTATAAGCCGATCACTAATAGGTAAAGTTTCTGAGTAGGCTACCTGATGGCGAAATATAGAACAGAGGTCACACACGCGCCGGCTTCGTCTCATCCATTATTCAGAGCTATCGGCCGCTACTACTGCTACTTTCGACCTTAGACCGGGAACAGGCGATAATATTTTTACAGGAGGATGTTGAAGGGACGCAAAATTGAATAAGAATTCCATACTACTCGTAGTATGAAGAGAGTGCGAATGTCGTAAGTTTAGGATAATCTCTGTAACCGCTGCTCCTATTCGATTTTTCTTTGTACCGTTGTAAAAGTATATTATTCTAGGCGAAAATAAGTTAGTTATACTTATTAACCAAGGCAAAGTCGGGGCGTGTCGCTAAAACTTTATATCTGAACTGAAGGAAAGTGACAACTGACTTCAATTTATAAACAATAGCCAAAAATATAACTATTTCTATTTGTAACTTAAAATATGACCTTTTCTATACAAATTGTAGTGCTGACTCTATATTTTAAGTAACTTTTTGCTTTTAAAAATTCCGTGTAAACGACATTTAATTGAAATTATTTAATATAATTGAATCTACTACTTTACTGTAGGTATATTGTTTGTGAGAGAAATAAATAAATGATTTGATTTTGAATGATTTGATCTAAAGAAAATAAGAAATGGAAAATAAGTAATTAATTAACTAAAACGTAAGTCTTATAAAATTTCGTAATTCTTTTTTTCTTAAACTAGGTAAAAGACCCTAATTTAGGCACCCCACCAACTATTGGCACTTCTCTGATTTATCCTATTAATAATTTATAATATAATTCATAAACAACCGAATCTCACGGTCTCACGGTATTGCAGCTTACCTAAATAGATTAAAACAATCCTTAGCTACAATACGGACAAACCAAAAACTGAAAAATATATATACTTAGTGGCGTCGGTACAACGAAAAAATGTCTCGATTTGACCAGTGGAAAACTGAGACATTTTTTTGAGGGTTTTACCCTACTTGAACTACACACGTTTATGATTTGATTGATATGCCGTACGCGGTATGGCATGACAAAGTTACCGAGCTTATCGACTACCTACTATTAGCTTCTAACGTGATTCTCTTAATGGAGATTAAGTGTTTATTGACATTTCTTCGCGGATGGCTGCGGTGGCTGGCGCACTTCGTTACGCTTCATTGCTTATCTGATAAATTAAAATGGATTGGTTTAGCGTCACTAATGGGTAAAGCTCTTTCTTGTTAGGTTTGAAAGTTAGGTTAGGTTAGGTTAAGAATGAAAACCTTAATTTGAAAAGGCAACATTTCGATTTTATTCGCAAAAAGTAATCTTTTACGATCATTACCCGTCCCTTTGAAATGGAGGTCTCAAAAGAGACAAAACAAGATATCTCCCGGAGATTAATACCCATAGATCTTAATGCCAGTGGATTGTGAAATACGACCCTTATTAAAGGAGGAGTACATGAAAAGCCTATAAAAATAATGGAAACGGCGTGGGTGGAGGGTTCTTAAAAAAAGTCGGCACCTGCCAGATCAAACACTTGCGTTTCAGTGAGGAAGGAGAAAGTCGATTTTTAGAATTGCTAGCTTCCACCCACAGTTTTTCTCGCGAGGTACATGCCCGCTATAAAAGAAAACTTAACCGATTTTAAAAGCTGGTTTGTTATAAGGATCGTAACACAAAATATTCTTTTCAGTTAATGGTTGATGATGATGATGATGATGGTGAAACTTGGAATAGTTGTTGATAGTGGCCTGAAATAGCACGTGAATTTGCTACAACGCAAGCGAAGTCGCGGGCGGAAGCTAGTTTTATGATAAAGAAACTCCATTTAATAATTTAACTTTGTGTTCAAAAAAATAAGAAATGTTATAAATTTTAAAGTACCTACCCATCTCGAATAATTAAAGTAGACGCAAGCCTTCAAAAGAAAATTCCGGAAGAATGATTATATTACAAGGAAATAAAGTTTAACTTATCTAAGGAACCTCAGAGGAAATTAATATTACCCACAGCTTCTCATTTCTATTAAAGTGAAAGCATTAAAAAAACGCATTAGACGACTAATTACTAATGTTTGTGATGTTCAATTAAGTCTAAAAGCACTTATCATTAATTGTTTCCCGTTAATGGGTTTAAGCCTTTGAAGAAATATGTAAACTAGAACGGACACCGGCGAAGTCACACTTGACGCAATAATTGAAGCCGATCAGCGTCAGCTCATTCATTCACTAGCTTACGTTCATCGCGATCGGTCGCTGTGTTATGATGTCGAATGTCGTCAAAAAGTCTAAAAATGAGTGTCAAAAATGCCTCTTGCATATTAAAATCGTGCAAAAACGAATCTACTACAAAAAAAAAAGGATAGTACCGATATCATCGGTAAATAAATAAATCATCAACTAAAACCAAGCAAAACAGCAAAAATAATTTTTGTCATAATTTGCCGCCATTTCTAGAAAATCATAGATTATGAAAATTGAACTGTACAGATTGGACACGGTAGGTAATAAAATAAGTGTTGGTGAACTCATAATATAGGAACCTTCTTCGTCCAAGATAGGCACATAATTATTTGAACTCAATTAGGTAGGTACCTATAACTGATTATTTATTTAGCTTATAAAATACTCAGCATAAGCCGTTTAACTGTCTGTTTGTCTATCAGTACAAGACGGTGTGCAGCGATTTAGAAGCAGTTGGATCTTAGATTTTTTATTGACTTTTAGTAAATAATAGATCTCGAAAAATAAAGTTATTTTACAGTAGGTATACCTACTTAACTTTTTTTGTCCAACTTTTTATCTTATAATAGGGTAGGTAGGTATTTTATACCAAGTAAGAAATAATAAAAAAATATATTTAAATGATAGGTTTTTATACATAATAATACTATAAAACACCAAGAGACAGAACAAACAACTATAAATTCGTCACACAAATGTTTGTCCTGGGTGGGTAACGAACCCACAACTTAGTCAATTTATTTAGATAAGGCAGAGTAACGATTAGGTAGTAGTAGGTAAAAAAGCTGTGTCACTTCTGTGCGGTGACTAATCTCTCATTAGGCCCCGCCCATGGCCCACCGCACTAGTGACACGTCTATGGTTTGTACCAGCTTCTCTATTTATTTATCTCGATGGTTTAAGCCACTAATTATTATGCCGAGCAGGCTAACTCCAAACTTGACTATACCAATGTATAATCTTTGGTGGCACTAACTCAGTTGAAAAAGTTTAAACCAAACTAATTTTATTTATTAAGGTACCTAGGTATTTAGTAAGATAGACAGACAAGCAAACTTATTTTTTTTTTTTTTTTTTTTTTTCAATAGCCTAAACTGTCCCACTGCTGGGCAAAGGCCTCCCCCGTTACCTTCCACTCATCGCGATCTTGTGCGGTTTCTCGCCAGTTATCTTGAAAGGCGTCCAGATCATCACGCCAGCGCTTTTTAGGCCTGCCCCGGAGTCGTCTGCCATCCGCCGGGATCCAACCAGTCACCACTCCAGCCCATCTATCTGGGTGCATACGGCAGACATGACCCGCCCAATCCCATTTTAGCTTGGCAGCCTTTACGCCCACGTCAGCAATGCCGGTCTTTGAACGCAGCCAGGTGTTTCGAATCCGGTCGATTCGTTTTACACCTAAGATGCTGCGTTCCATTGCTCTTTGACAAACCCCGAGTCTGGACTTTTGAGAATCAGTCAGTGACCAAGACTGGGCACCGTAGGTTAGGACGGGCAAGATGCACATGTCGACGAGTTGACGCTTCAGTGACATTGGAAGGTCGCCCTTCATTAGCTCCTTCATGGACCAGTAGCTTTTCCAGGCATTTTCAATTCTACGGTCTATTTCCTTGTCTTGCCTGTTTTCGAAGGAAGCTAACTGGCCCAAGTAGATGTACTCATCAACATAGTGTATAACTTGCCCGTCTACCATGACCCTACGTTTCGTGCTATTGGTCATAATTTGGGTTTTTGACCGATTCATCATAAGTCCAACCTCGAGGCTCGCCGTGCTAAGGTCTTGTAGCATTTCTTGCAATTCGATGGCGTTTGGTGCGAAAAGGACTATGTCGTCGGCAAACCTAAGGTTAGTGAGCCGTCGGTCAAGCAAACTTATAGGGAAAGAAAATAGTAAAAAAATATAAATTCAAAAAAGCCTGAAGATTTGTAAGGAAGTTTCTCTTTATTAACTTCTTGAACTTCTTTACTTACTGACTTTTTGGCGGGAATTTGAGAAGTCATGTTTTCGTTTTTTTGTTTTAATTTTCAAAACTAGTGTTTCTTCGAATGTTAATGTGTAATAATGGTGAATTTTATTAACTGTTTGTTCGTGAGCGTGCATAAGTGTGGGCAAATGAAGCAAAATTGGATAGCATGTCATTTCGAGTTCTCCCCAAAAGTCCGGGTTGATGTTTCAGTAAAGCCCCCACATCTTTACTGAGGGGAGGGATATTATATTTGTGTATTGTCATATGTAGGTATTTGTACATCGTGTGTGTGTAGGGTCAGGGAGGGTACGGTGACTCAGGAGACAACAGTGGCTCACACGTGTTTCGACTAGAACGGCGTACTTTAGATGGCTATCTCTATCGCACAATTGAAGCGTGTGTACCCCAAATGTGTTCAAACCAATCAGGCGGCAGATCGAGCGCAGTACCGAGGTGTCATCGCATTTCTTAGTTTCCGCGCCTACAAAATTACTTTTAAGGTAAGTTTCTTTTGTTTGTCATACCTTAGTTTATCGTAATTTGTGGTGACCATTATGTTTGCCGTATAGTAGATATTGTAGAAGTCTTATTTGTGTAGTTCTTTGATGTGTTTGTTAGCTGATTCGATTGTCGTCATTGAATATTTTCAAAACGGCGTAGTTGCGAACAGTGACTCAATTTTAAAAAGTACACAGTGACTCATGGGTCACTGTGTATTGGTGCAGCGTAAAGACCTAAAATAAATTATTTTAGCACTTTATAATTCTACTTTTATTTTTTCATCAATAGAATGCCACGGCCACCGACTACCACGACGAGAAAAATAGGAAATACTCCTGCTGAAAGAATAAAAGAGGGGATAAGGTTGATTTCAGTAAAAATGATTTTAGGTTGATATGAACAACATTTTGAGATTAGAATAATTCTTCTTTATTTCTATTAAAAAATAGAAAATAAATAATTAACGTTTTTTAATTTATTAATACTAATTACCACTACTGAATCACTGAGCCACTCTGTACACCTGGTGGTACACAGTTGCTCAATTCTCACTTTTTGATTTTTGGTTTGTAATTTTGTTTTAGCAGTATTTAATGAAAATATAATGATGCCATATTAAACTAGGATAGTTTAGCAACAACATGTGCAAATTTCAGGTTAATCCTTTAAGTTCTTCTACATTTTAGAGCCCTCTGAAAAAATCCGAGCCAACCTAGCCTCCCTGACCCTACTCGAATTATATTAATTACTTGACACTGGTGGAATGCACAAGCCGTGCGAAGCCAAAAAAAAAAAAAGAAAAAAAAAAAAGAAAAATCGAATCATAGAGCTTAAAAAAAATATCGTTTTAGAAATAGCCTGAGGATTTCTAACCCAATTCAATTTCCAGTGTCGGGTTCAGAGCTTAGCCAGCAACGATATCGCTCAGAGTGAACCTAGATCCAATTATTTGGCCTCTTCGGGTGCATTCCACAACTCGATAAATTCACTTCTTCCGTTGTGGCGTGCTTCAACCGTCAAACTGTTATGAGCACATAATTTTATGATCACCAGGGCCCCAATTCCTCTATTTTACAACATCAACCATTCAAGTATCATTTCTGCTACGTTTTGTTTCGTTCTCCAAAATGACGGTTATTTACAAAACCTCATTTGTAATTTGTTTGAAAATGACATCACAACAGAGTAACCTAACCTCATTGGTCAATAGTGCATTAAGAAACAAAATGAAATACTTAGTTGACGTTTTGCTTTGGTTGATAAAAAGTTTTGAGTAGAATCGGCCTACCGACAATATGCAGTAAATGTGCTGTTAAAATTACTTATGTGATATTTTGTCATGTCATCAAAACCAACAAAAATGTAGTACTTAGTTATACAATTAGTTTGTCAAGGACGACCTTATTTTTTTATACCTTAGATTAGATTAAAACTTGTTGCTTTCTTTTTCGTTGTAGGTACCTACAATGTACTCACTATTTGATATCACTTCTCTCAAGCCTCAAAGGTTTTTCTGAAAGAGGAGAACCCTTCGTAGGGTTAAGCTCGAATTTGTAAATGTCATCACTTTGTCATCTTATAAGTATGCATTCTGCATGAAACTTGGTAGGTCAATAAGTTGTGCTATGGAAATTTACGGTGGAGCATATGAGCTTAATCGATAAAGGGGTTGTCAAGATATAGGGTTCCGAAGGGGGTAAAAAAATAAGTTAAACAAATATATTGAGTGGGGTGTTAAATTAAAGGATTTTATTTGTACATTCCAAAATAGTTATTATACGTCGATGCTGCGTCCTCTAGATTTAAAGAAAACCATGTAGTCCGCCTTCCATGTATAGCATCGCAACACTGTTTAGCGCTATTTTTTAGGCTAATTTTGAAGATCTGAAAAAAAATATTCAAACAGAAAAAATGAGAGTGTAACACTCGTTTCTGTTACTGCTACCCGCGGCGCGCACGTCATTCGTTTTTCGTGTTCCGCATCGTCAACATCGACTCGATTATTCAAAGTGATAATTTTTGCAAAGTGAATGTTGTTATTATGGAGTTTATGGAGTTTATGGAGAGTAAAAAAGTTGTTATGGAGTGATAGTGATATTCGTCCAAAGAATTCTACGATTCGAAGAAAGAAAATTGGAGCAAAATAAAGGTTAGCAATGCACAACTACCCACACTTACGTACCTCTTAATGTGATAATACGAGATATTATCCTGATGGTTACAAAATTTTTATTCCTTAGCGTGGTAATACGTGATATTATCCTGGAATAATACATTTTTTATTCCTTAGCGTGGTGATACGTGATATTACCCTGGAATAATACATTTTACTTTCTTAACGTGGTGGTACGCGATGCCATCCAGAAAGTAAGGAGCTTAGAGGATTTATTTCTTCTATACCTACAGATCATAATCATAGATCAGAAACTCCGGTGTGGTTACTACTAAGCACAATTTGACTATTCACAAATGCTACCTGAACATAATATACAGAACATAATATACCTGATGACATAACGTGGCGATTCGAGGTTTACAATAGAATATTAATTTATTTTATTTTTTTCTTAACGTAAGGGTATCTACGCAATGCCGATGTAAGGAATATAGAAAAATATAATGTACCTACATTATTATATTATTATAATTGTTTCTATACAAATTCCGGTGTCCGTCTAAAATGTGCCTAAGTGACGAGAGAAACTCGTCCAATATTCCGACATGCCGATCGGATGATGGCCTCCTAGAGGAAGATTAGCCAGAGCCAAGTACGACGTCCACGTGATGGGTGAGGCTACATCAGTCTCAGTTCGCAAGAGCGTGCCAACTGCACGGCAGTTGGTTGGCTCCCATGCGGTGCCAGTACCAGATGAAATCTTGGAAATGTTATGATGAAAAATGGGGTGAAAAAACCCCACTAAAAATCTCCAAACGTTGGGGAAGACACTGCTGGACGGTCTCGACGGGAAGAGGAGCTGGAGGGACGCCCCGAAAGAAAAGTTGCTGATTCCTGAGATTTGTTGCTAGTACGTACTCCGAAAGGCATCCCTTAGGTAAGTGCTGTCTTACTTAATTATTTACTATGATTATATATTTTTTTTACTTATTGTGAACCGATAAGAGATTTCCAAAAGCCGCTGGGACCACGAATATATACCTGGTCCAGTTAACCTCACAAAATACCTACCCGACACTGTATGTAGGTATGACGTTACCAAACTTGAGATCATCAAGAAATTGTCGGAAGTGCCATAAATGTTGTTAGTCTCTCACCATGACAAAGGTCATCGAAACGTCAAGCTGACAACTTAATAAATCCAGTACCTCGTAGAACAGATCCCAACTTAAATTTTCTGGATCGGAAACTTTGCGATTCCCACGTCGTCAAAACACCGTGAAGACAACTGCAGTCCAGAACCGGTACCTACTACGAGCAGCAGCCGTCCACGTCGACGATGAGGAGTTCGAGTTGAACACGGCCGTCAGACCTTCCGCCGCCGCCGCTACATCGCAAGCCGCCACCGAACAAGTCCCGCAACCGTCGACGACAATAGAGGTAAAATTTAATTTTACCAGCGTGAAAAACTGATTATCAATTACTGATGACCCAGTTGTATTACAAGGCCTTTAAATTTCTTTTTAAAAAAAAAAAAAAAATTATACTTACACAGTATATTGAAGCCAGTGACCTACCATTTGCTAAAGTTGAAATGAGCAACACCGTATCAAAACTTGTACCTAACTTTTACAACGGTGACTTTTAGTTGCAAATCAGCATGTACTGAGTAGGTGGCTCAGTTTGTTTCACTAGTTTTGATTGTTATATAAACAAAACAGGACACCTTCTATAATGCGATTTATATTTTGTCAAAACATTTAACAAATACTGATAATGGTAATCACCATTGCGCCCCATTTTAATATGGAGGATATTTACACTGTAAAAGCTAGTAGGTAAATAATAGGCGTATCTACCTACATGACTACTACTGATCTTAAAAAGGCATATTTTTCTTTTAATTGCTTATAATTACATCATAATTATCATTTCTAAGAGCCAAAAGTCGCAGACTAGTAGCTTATCTGGATGATATATTATATCAGCTCAACCAACCTACATAGAATGAAAAACATAACATAAAGTAAACTCATTTGGGATCGTTATTTGATAACCACTTAATTGCGTAAATATTTAAAAATGAGGCTTAAATCAACACAACATAATGAGATATATATATTTATATATTTTTTATGTCACTGCAATTACCGAAGATTCTAATACCTTTCGTGATTTTGCTTAATTTATAAGTATGTATACTCACTGCATTTTGTCCTGTACAGAGCATACGGCTCGGTGTAACTACTGTACACAAAGCGTTTTTAACGCGAAAAATAAAAGGTATTTCAACAAAGAAAAAGACAAATCAGACTTAATTGTGTCAAAAATATTTCATTGTTAATAATGTATTAGATATTAAAGATATTATTAAAATCACTGAAAGTGTTTAAAAATATCTGCTCGAAGCATAAAGCCCAAAATAGATATCTTCTTCAACATCTACAATTTACAAACTATAAAGTGCTGATCCGTCAGTTAATGGTTGGGGTGTCATAAGTGGTGATTGATGATATATAATTATGGCTATAGGTCAATCGCTGATCTGCAACCGAAACGGCTTACCATAGCCGCCTTTTTAGGTTTAAACATCATTTCGTCAAAATTACTGCTATACCTACTGCAGTAATCTTTACATACAATGTGTTTTAAATAAATTATTGTTGTTATTATTACCTACTATTATCATAGTAATTTTTTCATAGGTACTTAAAATCAATAACAGGTACCGCTATCATATATAAATAGGATGGATGGAATACCTATAATTTCCACATCTCAATCAAATTTCAAATATAAAATGTATTGGCATTAAAGTACGATAGGTGTTCTATCAGTTATCTGATACTACCTTTGCTTGGTTTGGGGATTGATGGCGCTGTGTGAGAAATGTCCACCAATATTTATTTATTATTTAAAATTGTCAAGCTATAAATATATCTATTTTTTTGCTTCTTACATTATAATCCCGCAATATTAGTGATTCAGACCGGGATCCTAAGCAATACTTACTTGCCATCTAGGTAATCTGGAGTAAATACCCAAGTGTGGATTAACACTATAACAAATAAAAATCTGGAGTAGTTATAATAACTTTATTTTTTAATAATATTTATGTTCTATAATGTTAGGTCAACCAAATACCAATTTATTTGCGTCTAGGTTAAATTGAAAAATGTAATCGATGCGTCTTTTGCTATAAATTAGGAAAAGTACCTACTGCTTCTACGCATTTCCTCTATATGCATTGAGGATATATGTATACTTATTCTTCCTAGTCAACCAAGGTGCGCCATATTATGCAGCAGGCGTACCTACCTACCTATCTAAAACACGGCATATTCCTAGTGACTCCGTTGACAAAATTTATAATTCCTTAACAAAAAATGTTTTGAATTTATTATAATCTAACTTTAAAGCAGTGGTATATCTTTTGTCAATCAAATAATTTAGATTGTTACAGATCATCTATCTAGCTGTTATGGAAATACTTTTTCGACAGAACAGTTCAAAAGGAGCTGTTGAAGGAACTTAATTAGTAACGGTCAGCGTTATCATAAATGTTATTGGTAAGAACACTCGTACACTACATAGTACACATAGTAGATTCTTTACAGGTATTTTTTAAAAAAGACAACCCACTTTTTTCGAAATATCATTCGACTTGGCAGGAGCATTGCATTGGAATATACTTATTATATCAAATCAATTATCGAAATAACCAACCATTCTAGGTACCTCACTGGATGTACTGTCGAGAAAATTGGTACCTTTTCTACGTTGTTAACAAGACAACGCTCGCAGACTTTATCTGCCATATTTTATATCAATTTATCTACAAATATTACTATTAGACCCTGACTTTATTCTACGTATTATCATATATTATATTCTCTATTCTACCTTAGTAGGTATATCATTATTTAGAAAGAAATTGTCGAATTCTCCTCCGTACACAAACCATTTGATATTAACTGTGAAATAACCTGTCCACAACGCAACCTTTCAAATAATTATTCGATGGATCAAACAAATACGTTGCATGAGAGCGGAGTGAACGTGTCCGTGTTTATTTGTTTCTTTCTCGGCCACCTCCGCCACCAGCCGGGCTGGGTTTTCCATCGACACTTGACAAACACTATTAAAAGTACGGTCAGGTGGACAGAACGCTTTCTCTGTTTCGCAAAAATTTTAAAATAACTTTTTCTTTCTTTCTTTCTACTGAAGACACGCCCTTTTCTAAGGCTGTATCGATGAAGTACTGATAAGTACTAATAAGGGTATACTTACGTATGATGCTTATAAATATTGAATATACTTAAGTAGGTATATGAATTTATATTTGTGATTTTATTTATGTTCATTCTGCAACAGACGCTAAACATCTACATGGTTTTCTTTAAATCTAGAGGACGCAGCATCGACGTATAATTAATGGTTAAAAGAACTTACCTGAAGTGAATTTCAACCATAATTATACTAGATGCTGCGTCCGAATAGATTTAAACTCCCGCCCACCCTGAAAGGCACAACAATTCTGCGTGCTTCGCGGTTATTGTGCTAAACCCAAATAAATAAATGAATGTTGCAGAATGCTGATCGTGCTGAACGTGCTCTGAAAAGAATGACGTGCGCGCCGCGGGTAGCAGTAACAGAAACGAGTGTTACACTCTCATTTTTTCTGTTTGAATATTTTTTTTCAGATCTTCAAAATTAGCCTAAAAAATAGCGCTAAACAGTGTTGCGATGCTATACATGGAAGGCGGACTACATGGTTTTCTTTAAATCTATTCGGACGCAGCATCTAGTATAATTATGGTTGAAATTCACTTCAGGTAAGTTCTTTTAACCATTAATTATTTTTATTCTAGGACGTATACTTTTTGAAATACGAGCTAGCGCAATAGGCATACTTGGCAGTAGTAGCACTTGAAAGTATAGGGGTAGTCACAAGAAAGTCCAAATGTCAGCCATCTACGGTGCGCGAGATCTCAGTTCTTTCAAGTTCAGTTCAAAGTAGCTCGGCACTTAGGTATTATCACAGATCTGTGGTATTATCGAATTCAGGTATCAGCAGGGTTGAAAAGGGAAAACAACACAGCCTCATACTAGTGACTATGAGATATGGCGAGAAATGAGTAGGGAAGGAAGGTTGCAAGCACGAGCATTCGGTATTTCAAGCATCGGCATTTCAAGGATCGGCATTTCGGTTTTCGGTCTTTTCTGTACCCATTACGTTCAATTACAACACGAATTTGGAAGGAATTTGCAGTCAAATCACAATGACATTTCGATCCGGATAGGGCCTCATACCCCAATGTCGAACATTGTATATTTAACCTGGATTTATCTCGAGCAATGTTATTTTATTACGAGGGGTCGACCTCTAGAGTTTAGGAACTCGTCAGCACGTTTTTCTGCAAAAACACTTTCAATAACAATGTTACAAAAAAAAAAAATGTATTTAACTTCAGCAAAATGTGAACATGAGTCAAAAAAGCAACATGTATTTGGACAAGCTTTTGATTACCTTCATAATCATTTTATTTTAATTACGTTCCTTAGGTGGCTCAACTGGTTCTTTTTTTAATTTATAATGTTATGTAAATATGTAGTAAGTACATAGTTCAGTTTCTGTAAATAAATATTGATCATTTTAAAAATGATCTTTAGTTCCCTAAAGATCTGAGAGAGTGTCTACCGCAACTTGGGGATTTTTTTTTACAATGTAGGTATGTATGTTTCTTCGTTCGGCTCGGAAGAGTTTTATCAACGTCCGTTAAAAAAGCGGGCTGGCAATTTTAAAACTCAAATTCAATTAAATGCTTACTGTCCTGTGCTCAAAATTGAACGTAGCATGACGCGTTTTAAAATCGCTGACGTGTGAATAAATACTTAGAAATCAATATGTTTCATTCAATTCAACGCTTTTTTAACGGACCTTAATAAAACTCTCGTCCGAACGAGGTCACAGTTTTTGAATGTATCTGATATCTCTCCATCTGATAGCAACGTAGTACTATTACTAGGTAAATCCTTGGGGGATATAACTCAAAGTGATTTGTGCTTAACACGGTGGGATCTGTACAGGCCTTCAGGTAATCGCGGCAATTTACATAATTTGCGAAGCGTCGACGCAGCGCGCTTGTATCAGCGGATTATGACATTTACCTGCCCCATTTTGTTGGTGTTGTAGGCTAAATGTATTTACCAAGATTAATATCATGTTAATAGTAACAGAAAATGTATTCTTGCGACATTAAGTATGACGACTAGTGCTCTTGGATTAAAAGTAGGACATCCATACCTCCTTACCCATATTATAAATGTGAAAGTGTGTTTGTTTGTTTGTTTGTCCTGCTTTCACGTCAAAACGGAGAGACGGATTGACGTGATTTGTTTGTGTGGAGATAGTCGGAGGGCTGGAGAGTGACATAGGCTACTTTTTATCCCAAAAAAATTCATGTTTCCTGTGAAATTCCGCTAGTTATACCTAGCTTTAAATATTTTATTACCATTTGGTCATCTGATTGTGAATGTACAATAAAGTAATTCTGTAAATAAATTTATTATTACCTACTCAATTTGGTGATCATACTAAACTTCCAAAACCTCATAAGTTTTATAAATAAATTCATCCCTGAAAATATGAAAACTTCCAACTTTATGAAAGTTTATTCAAGTAATATTGATAAGAGAAATTGAGTTGAAGTTGGCGCTCTGCGAGCCAACTCGAGTGAGGTGGCGTGAAAGCGCTTCTCAAATATTGACTGTGGTCGGTGCTCCAAACTTGCGGATTTCCCCGTATTATATCGAAGTATATAACTTCCATACTAATGCCCTAGGGAAAGTGAAAACTTGTAATAGACTAGCCTTTTGCCGTGCTCTCGATTTCCAACTTCCTGTTTGGCACAAAGTCCCTGTAAACTAGTGAACCCCTTGGGCGTTCATCGAATTTCCCAATAAATAATTAAGAGGGAAACTTTCAAATTAACCTATATTAGATATTATGCCCCTTACTTATGAAAGATGTTTAAAGTTGAATTCTGGTTAAACAACGTCCTGTCTCTGTTCTTCACTATCCACAAATAAATAAATTTTAAACATCTTTCATACTATAAGTCTTAAAAAACAAAATAAACCATTATTTTCTTTTAAATAAAAATGTACTTAATGTATCAAAAATTAAAACCGACAGAGTCAAAAAAATCAACAAAAGCCATTTTATCAAATTTTATTTCAAAATCGACTTAAACAACTACGAGTATGAGTATTTGCAGCTGTGGGATAAAGTTTTTGGGAGTAAACTGTTACCTAGTTATGACAAAGCTTGCTACGATGTAGCTTCGTTTTAGTTACATGCAACCACCAAAAAGTATTACACCGTTTTCAGCTCAAACAAAGTAAAAATCCATGATTTTCTTATCCCACAGTTTCATAACGATCATTAAATGAAAATATCATTAAAAAAAAACATTAACCTATCATTATTCTAAGTGATATGGTCTGTGAAATTTTTAATGTTATTAAACTAATTTCTAATACATTGTAAAAGTTGTATCTACATAGTAATGGGATTATGGTAACATGCATGAATATACTGAAATTATAAAACTAAAAGACTGTTTCCTAAGAGAGATGAACGTTTTAGATGAGTACCTATATTACGAATTGACTAAGTTACATATTAATAATTATAGTATTATCCTTATTTTACTTTAAGTACATGAACGACTTGAAGCACGTGGTTAAACTATAATGAGTATTTAATTAGGTGAAGCTTGAAATATAACAAACAAAAATAAAACTATTTTGATATTACTGACTGCGAAAACACACGTACTGACGATCGATCTCGTAAGTACTCTTTGAAAATGTCGATATACTCGTAACTGGTATGGTATCAATATTACTGCATCGTAACGTAGGTATGTCTTCGCTTAACATTACCATGTATGATCTAATCAGCTAAGTGCACTGTGCCATCACAATAATTTTATAACGTGACTGTGACCTCCTAGATCTAATTGCATTAGATTTCAGTCATCTATTACTTCCTATTATGGCAGTAAAAATAAGCACCTAACCTAATATACGAAAAGGGTTGAATTTTCGATTTTGCTGTTGTGGTCTTCTAGTTCTTGGCGGCCGTTGCATAGGCTCATACGCTCCGGAAAGTAAAGGTGAATCATCATCAACAATGTCATCTGTATCATTCATGTTCTTTTCTAACAAATTGTGAACTTCTGTGTTGTTAAAGTCGAGCTTTTGTAGTGATGCATTAGATTCAACTATGGTTGAGGCATTGTGATTTTCGATTTGCAAATCATCAGTTGCGACTTTGTCAATAACATCACCGATTACTTCATCACTTATGTTAGGAAATGTGGTTACTGTGTTCATTGTTGTTGGTGTTTCAGTGATTTCAGTTTTGTTAATTGATAGCGACACTGAAGTAGTCAAAATTTCATCATTAGTTGGTACTTCTGTTGTGGTAGAACTATTAATTATTTTCGCGTTTGATGTAGTTAGCTCTTCTGGTACAGAAGTACCAGTTGAGTCAGAGAAGGTGACTGATACAGTGGCATCACTGGATATCAGTTTTAAGCCCTCTGTGGTTTGCGTTTCTGTTGCAGCCATGGTTGAAAAGGGGGTAGAATACAAATGTGACTTTTCTGTGTCATCGTGGAAAATAGGCATTTTAGTCGTGATTTCAATAACGGTCGTATTAACTGCTGGGTCATCATTGGAAATTACAGTTATTTGAATCACTTCATGTTCCATTGATTTATTAGTTTTAACATAAGGAAGGGGAGACGAGCTTTCTGGAAATATTTCAGAATTATTTGTTTTGCTTATTTTATCAAGGCTAACCACATCGTCTGCATAATTGGAAGGACTTGATTTTTCATCTCGAGGGAAAGGAGCATCTCTTAACATTACTGTGAGGTCCATCGCAAAATCTTCATCAATTTTATCTTGATGATGAGACAGATTTTTCGAGGATATAACTTTGCTGGCTTGTTTCACTGTTGTAGGAACTTCTGTAGTACTTGTAGATTTATCAATTTCAGTAGATTTTGATGGCAAAACTTTAGTTACTTTGGCCTTTGAATCGTAATATTTTTCACTAACGTATTTTTTGGGCACGTGAGATTTTAAGTAGTTTGGTTTTGTTTCCGTTGTCTTGTTTAGTTGGATAGAAGATATCAAGGGTTTGTCCTTAAGTGTATAGTCAGATGTCAATTTGTTATTACTTTCATCGTAGGCAATATCACTTTGACTGTGTTTGCTAAATTGTTTTTCTGCTAGTTGTTGAGCATGCTTTTCTGCTAAGGAAAGAACAGTCATGTCATCACTCATTCTAGACTTGGCCATCACTAACGGTGGAATAAAATGATCAGTGGGTTGCGTGAATATGTTATCTACATTACCCACTCGGGCTACTTCCTCATGTAACATCTTATGTTGCATATGTCGTTCGTCTTCAAGTTTTTCAAGTTGTTCATTTGTCAAAATGTTACCTTCGTCAACCATTTTTGGTATGAAATTACTTTGTATATTTTGATCATCTTTTCCGCCCAGATTTACATCTTTGCTAAATGAATTAAAGTTGTCCATGTCAGTGAATTTTGTAGGGGATTTGTACTGAGCTTTTGAGTTTATGTATTGTGGAAGCAAAGTAGCTGTTATTATAATAGGTTTATTCGGTTCAACCTCATGTTCAGTTGTTGTATTTTCATCGGTTGTGACTTCGCTTGCTGAGTCTTGATCAGTGGTAGAGTCTGTTGTAGCTGGCCAATTGGTGCTTATGGATGTGCTGGTAATTTCTTCTTCATCGGCACACGAAAGATCTTTCAACAGCCCTTCCCGCTTCTGTGGGCAAACAAGTGGTTTACTAACAGAACTAGGTAATAAGCCACTTATTAATAATCATTTAGTAAGTATTTTACCACATTCCCAGTGCATTGGACACGCTTCACCCCAGCCAAGCCGCAGTCTGCATTGAGCTGGACGGCCGCACTTTCAGGCAGATAGAGGATGGTAAGCGCAGGCAGCTCCCGTACCATACAACCTTCGTTGCCTAACGCCCATTGCGGAACTGAGAATAAAAATATAAAAAATAGATTTTTCAAGAGAGATTCGTAATGGGGTTTTTTATTCAATACATTTGTCGCTGGGCTGACGTCCCAGGATAATAAAGAACTGTTCAGAAAATAACAAATAGATAAATCAAGTCTTGAAGAACTATAATTCGTACAACAGTACCTGGTAGTTCGCAAATGAAAGAGGCGACAGTAGGGCCGCCGCACGCCCTGGCTTCCCAGCGGTAGTCGGCGGCCGGATCGGCAGCGGCACAAAGAGGAGCAGAGCGCGTGTCCGGGGCTGAGCTCCAGTATCCATCGCCACTTAGGCCTCGGTAATCACTGTTAATAGTCCAAAACGATTGAATAAGTATGTATGCATTTATGTTCGAATGAATTAGTGCAGTACCATATCTTTTTTTAGAGCCGCAGTTTCCAAGATCAGAATAGCCATGATGTTGTCCAATCTCCAATAGGAGGGGAACCCAAAGAAGAAGATGAATTAGTAAATTCGTAGTGGATTAAGTCAGGGACGGAGGTTTTAGGCCGCCCGAAGGCCACCATCATGACTTAACGACTTAAAACCGGGACAGAAGTATCTAAGTGAAACCCGTAAGACGTTTAAGATGTAGGTAACAAACCTTTAGAGCGAATCGACTTATAGGTATTATTATTTTATTAAAAGCGAAACCATTAATAACCTTAGTAGAAAATGATTAATAATGTTCAAACTCCTTTATAGTTTTTACAGCGGAATTTTATGAAGCTGATAAATTGAGAGAAAATTGTTATTAATCATTGTCGCTTAGCTTCACTTTAAATTGTTTTTATAGTTAACGCGCTGGAATTACTCGCGTGACTTTTTGCTAAAATAAGGAATTCAAAAGATAAAGACTTTTTTGAAATCGTCCCATCAGGACTTACTATTTTTATACTTTTGAACGTTTATATTTTAGTTTGTTTAATTGAACTATTATTTTGAACTATATTTTATAGATTATTCTATAAAATATAGTTCAAAATAATAGTATATATGTACCTATGAAGAGAAGTAGAATAAGCTCTGAAGGTCCGTTTATATCTAAAGACAATGAGCGTACAAGACACGTGCCGTGGCAGACACGTAGCGTGCCGTGTCATACATCGACAGACACCTTCGGTCCATGTCCAAGAGCCAAGACGTCCACACGTGTCAAAGTAATAAACCTCTTAATGAATACAAGCTTTTTGATTTTGTTTTTCACTTACGTCCAAGTGAAGTCTCCATCAGGGTTGCTGCGGATGAGGCCGACCCACACGGCGCTGGATATGTCCAGCTCCTTCAGATAAGCTCTAACTGCGTCATACTGAGCTGTTGTATCCACTGCAACAAACAATAAACATAATATAGGTTTGTTCATATATTTGAAAGACCTTTGGATCACAAAGAAGATCGTCGGCATGATGAGCAGAATAGCTCCTCAAAATATAGTAGGTAAATTGCTCACTTTTAGATTTCTACCAGTGGAATCGGCCCTTTAACTACTAGGTAGGGATTGGTGGAGCACCTGGGACCACCAAATTGTCAAAGTGTCAAACCTACATGATCTTATTGAGGACTCTTTGACTTTTGACTTTTAACCTCATCACAAAACTAGAGAATTCTGGAAATATTTTATAGAATTATTCTTTAAAACAAGGCTTTAGATAACTAAGGGGTATATTAACTTTTGCATAAAATTAGACCCTGGGTTCCTGGGTTACCGGGGCCCATCGTGTTTTCAAAATGCCTTCAGGGAGTTTGGTCAAAGAGACGCGTGATCCGAGGTCTGGCACATTTTGCCTCAACGAATCAAGATCAGCATTGCCATCAGCGCGGTGATGCTACCAGTTTCTTGGGCACGCTTCCGACTGGCATTGGCATATCAGTTGAGCTACCTATAGCTCGTTTACAACTATCCTTAGATGATTAAACTGCTTGTAATTGTATTTTGTAAAGTTATGTAAATATGTAGTAGTTTAGTTTCTGTAAAACAAATGTTACAGCTTTTAAACGGAAAAATTGAAGCGCCAAAATAAATGTAATTATACTCTGAAACTTTACTAATGCCTATGCGTTTGCGGTCGAATCGGATCTTAGTTATGTAAAGTGGACAGTGTATCCTCGCAAAGTGCCCTCCAGCTTCAAGCACAAAGTCACAGCCCTAGAAGAACTGTTAATACACTTATATTCTTTCAAAATTCAAGGATACGAACTCCTAACTAAGTTCATCCAAAATAAGTTTTAAAAATGGTATGAATGCTTACCTCTTTTAAAACTTATTTTATATTTTTCAAAGACCGTTTCGGATTATGCTTATATGGATACATTCTATGTTTTATGATGAAAAATTTACATGTGGAAAATTTATAATATTACGAGTAGACTGTTTATTTTTGACAATTTAGTCTTTTTTACAGCTTAAATACTTAATTTCATTTAAGATTTTGATTATTGATTATACCTATCTATCTATATATACTTACATGAAATACAAAGTAGGTAGGTAAATTTAACATAAGAAAGCGAAAGTTTCTTTGTTCGTTTGAATGCGCTAATCACTGGAACTTCCAGACGGCAAAAAGAAAATATTTCTTTGTATGTCGATTCACACTAATTCTTCGAATGTATTCAATACGAAGATATTCTTTGAAAAGTGACGGTACTTTGCTGAAAAAACGCCGACAAAAGATCTTCAAATCAAATGCAGTCGTGTGAATTGCCATGCTGCATTTGATAGTTCATTTCTTGAAAACATTCAAACATTACACCTTTAATTTCGTTTGAGCACAGAAACAAGGAGTGAACAAGCTGCCTTAAAACAGTACTAGCGGTCGAGGGGAATACAGTTTGAATTACCACTTAATTAATTAAAGCCTGCCAGCTCAAACTGTGTAACAGCTAATTTCACTGTATCGGCCCCCGAGCCCCTTAGATAGGAATTCTTTAATTAAATACCCATACACGGACACATGCTGTGAGACATTTGTGTGACACGTTTGTGGATTTAGGTGTAAACTTATATGAAAAGGGACAGACGCTTACTTTAAGTATTTCCTTTACATTTTCAATTAGTAATCAATCAATAACGCAATATAATTAAATTTATTTGAGTTAGTGTCCAGCTCTTATAGTGACAAAGTTTTTGGGCTGCCTGGAGACCTCCGTTAGCTAACTAATTACCCTTGCATATAAAAGATATTAAAATTCATTGCTTAGTAAAATACGGTGGGTACTAGAATAATGCTTTCATAGGAGTGAAATGAAAATTATTTTTTTATTTCATTAATTAATGTTTTAAATTTTAATTGGAAGACCATAGTTTCATTAAACCTGCTACGGGTTTAATAAGTCGTATGGTGGAGTTGGGTTGAACCTTGCCCTGGAAAATTTCAAGTAAAATGTTGAAAACCAACTCTCGCACATTTATTATTCAAGTGAGACTTTCAGGGCAGTTTTCTATCGGTATTCGACCACCGAGTTCATGTTTCTGTTTCCTTTTCATTTTAGCTGAATATTTAAGTACAATATTTTCAAGTATTAGGTACTTAGATAAGTAGGTAGGTACTTATAACTTTTAGGATTTTGAATAATTTATGATTTTAATAAAAACGCTTGCCTCTCTTTGTTAGTAAGTATAAGTTAGTTGAAATTACTTTTTATGAAATTGGAGTAAAAAATAGTAATATTTACGTTGTTAAGCAAGATTACCTAATACTTTCGAATTTGTGGAAATGATAGTTTTGCATGTGAAATATCATTAAGTATTTTAATAAATTTAATTTAATAAATACCTACACTAGAAATTATTGAGATAATTAGGAAGGATTGCTACAAACGATAAATAGTTGAACTGATCCAGATCACTATCAGTATATTTTATAAAGCTATGTAAATAATTATAGTAGTTATGTAAACTAATCTACTGTACCTACCTAAAAAAAATAGTAAATATCATTCATCAAGATTATATACAACTCAGAGCGAAATGCATCCGATTCGATAATTTTCTTCGGAAAGTTGACGTATTTTCAGCGAAAAAACGTCACTGTCCGAATTCGAAATTTACATTTTTTACATTCTGAGAATGTCTGAATCGCACTGCAGATAAGTTAGATACAAGCTATACAAAATCGATACTCTCTATCAAGTACGATAAAGTTCGCACTCAAACGCTACAGTAGGTACTAAAGTGCCAACAATTCCAAAACCCTCCCCTCTTACGATACAAAGTACCATCATCTAGCTGAAGCTCAGACACGTCTAGTGCATGAATAACCGTGAGATTAGGCATGAGACAGCACGTCGCGATCCTCCTGAGAGGCAGCTGTCTGGAATGTCTCTCGTCGAAGTACAGCTAGCTAATACTTTGGCTGCTACTAATGAAACGAGAATAGAAAGTTCTCGACTGTTTTGAACTTGCTATAACTTTTCTAAGGTAACTAAAGGTATATAGAACTTTCATAAAAGCTATTGTTTCTGATAGGAGGTACATAATTTCAAGTTTTTAAATGTTATCAACATTTAAATTGAATCTTTATAGTAAGAATGGATAGAAAATGTTGTTTTTAAAGATGCTAAATCTTAAGAAACAAAAATAAGCTATAAAATCTCATTGGTAGGGTCTGGAGATCACTCTAGTGCTTTGCACGTCACGTACGACGACTGAGCGTTGATTGGCCATTTTAGAAACTGACTCGTTATTTCGCAAAGAATCCTCGTGATTCGAAGCGCACTCTGGCACGAACACTTTTTATGGTTTTGAGCTTACGTCGGCAGTCGAATGTCTATTGATGCTACGTGTTATGAAGAAACGGTGTGTCATAGTTGAATATATTTTATTTTATGTTGATTATTTTCTGAAGTAAATAGAGAACTATGCTTGTTTTCAAATTGCAAATCATGATGACATAATGCCAATTCGATAGACCCTATATTTAAAAAATATTTTTTATTTTTTAAAACCCTGTAGTGTAGACTGACGGTAGACGAGATGTCTGTTGTAACAGTTATCAGCTGTTATTGTAAGTAAAAAGAAAATTATTTCTTAAAAAAACACTCGTATGCAAGCAACGTGGATAAGCAACGTCATGTTTCGTAAAGCCGGTGACTGCTAGTGACAATAATAATTGTATTCCGATGCACGTCCCATGCATGTTAGACGGCACGTCCCGGAAAGTCATTATAATCTTGACGAAGCTACCTAGGTACTAACGCATCAAAACTTATTTCTTGCTCCTAAAAATGTAAAAGTATAGCCAAAATTTACGTATATTTAGCCAGGATTTACTAAGATTGCACTGACAGATCAATCAGCTGATAGCAGGAATAGACCTGTCACAAACAACTGAGATTCATTAGGTACGATTGGCCATATTGAACCAGTGCCAATCATATTTAATTTCAGTTTTCTGTGATTGGTCTAATTCAGCTTTCAGTTGATTGATCTGTCAGTGCAATGTTAGTAAATATTGTACATTGGTTTTGGCCTTATACCTTTTACCTGGTTTGGTACCTTTTATCGCTTTTTACCAGCTCTAACAAGTTAAGCCTTTTTATATAAAATGGTGGCTATTGCCAGTAAAATTCTTAGGTAATTTACATTCTGGTTGTTTATTACATTCTATTACACTGGTAGAAGAATAAATATCGTGATACGAGCCCCGGCGTACCAACGAATGGCGTCAAATGTAGTTATTGGGATCCCGCAGGCTAAATTGCGGCTGGCTCGACGCTTCACAATCTAATATAAATTTCCCGATGCCTGTTCCGGCGAATTCTGGTGTTATGGCGCTGGATTAAGGGTATACAAGGGTTATAAGGGTTTTACGCTCGTAGTTCGGGTCTGCAAATTAAAGAATTAGGGCTGTAACTTATTAGGAATTCAAATTAGGAAGCAAGTGAAATAATTTCCTAAAATTTTTATAAGTAAGTTCATAGTAATTATTTCACTATCCTCAACAAACACTGCGCATCATTTCCTAAGTAACCGAGTACTCCAGAATTGGAATCGTTTACCGGAAGAAGTTGTTATGTACTGCATACTCAACAAACAATTTTAAAAACAAACTTGACAACTGGTTGTGAAATAATGAACTGTTAACAATACGAGACAATCAAGTGTAATCGTAAACTTGGAGAGATTTCAACACTGTGACCCCGGCTCCACACGTTGGGGCCAACGTTGGTCCCAATGTCACTCGCCAACGTGTGGATCTAGCAAAATTGCATTGGCCCCAACGTTGGGGACAACGTTGGGGCTGATTTTGCTAGATCCACACGTTGGCGAGTGACATTGGGGCCAACGTTGGCCCCAACTTGTGGAGCCGGGGTGACATAGACATTATCAGCGCGAGCTGCTCGTCTATAAATAAATAAATAATAATTTTAAACAGTCTTTACTTTTTTCAAGGTTACATTATAATCCTAAAATGATGCCTAATACATACTTCTAAAACCATAAAGACTTACTTGTTCGTTTAGAAATCAAGACTGTCAATGGGATTAAACCAATTGTAGACTTTCTTTCTTTTTTCTTTCTTTCTTCTTTCTTTCGTCTTTGGGATCCTAAACTTGAACATTCAATAACGTAATAGGTAATACACTATGTGGCAGGAGGTAGGACACCTAAATGGCATCACAAATATTGACTTAGCGGTTGGAAACCTTGCGAGTGTTCTCTCGCGATCTCACGGCTTCGGTACAACCAAGGTAAATTTCTGTAGGAAAATTTATTTAAGGTTGTTTTAATATCAGTTTTTGTAGCTTATCTACCTCTTATAATGCTTGAGAATCTGAGAGGATGTATACAATGTTATTGGGATACAGTCTTGAAAATAACAATTTTATATCATCAACTTTTGTACCTAATATCTTTTTAATTAAGGTCAATGCGGGGAAGACCGGCATACTTTTTTCAAAGTTCAGTTTAATTGATCATATCTCAGTTACTATGCATTTTTCTGTAAAGTTAAAGATATTCATCGTTAGCAAATTTATCCAAGAATCAGAAAAAGCTTTAAAACCTTTAAAACTATATAAAATTAACAATAAAATCGGAGGTTTTTTAAAACTCGGGCAGTAGACGGTCTTCCCCGGCTAAATGAGGGAAGTCCGTCTAGGAGTTATTGTAGGCGACAGGAGATGTTTAGAAGAGTCTAAAGTAACTCACAGCATGTATTACATCTTAACAATGAATGTTATGTCTTTAACGATTCAAAATAAGGTCCAAATCCAAAGATATTGTCAAAAATGTGTAAAACGGGGTAAGTCCGTCACATTTTAGGATTCAGGGGTGGTGAACATTTTTGCAACATTTTCTTGAAAGTAAGCCCCTACCAAAGCATCCAATCCTTTGGTAGGGACTTACTTTCAAACTAAGAACCATTATGTTTCTTATTAAACATTCTAAAGAAACATTATTTCAATAAAAATAATGTTATTATTGTAAGAAAATGCACGGTTCCCGTGGGATATGAATACTTGTGATTTTTTGTGTTAATCACTTTATTCTTATTTCAACGTATTAAAATAATTAAAGTAGGTAGGTAGAGTAGGTACCTGAGTAAATTAAAAAATAATATTTAGTACTTAAGTAAATTTAAAAATCTAAGCAGCACAATAACAATCTAATAGAGCAAGCAATCGTCAATTTTAAATTATTTTACTAGGTTTGTGATTTTTATGTGTATACCTATCTAATAGTAGGGACTAGGTACTTATCTAAAAACAGAAAAAAAATAATAAGTAAGTAAAGACTTTCTGGTTATGTAGTTTAACACCTATTATGATAGTCAACCCTCTACTCTACTATATCATAATTTATTGCAGGGCCAAACCATACAAGATAATAGAAAGAAAATAAGGAACAGTTATTACTAATTTTAAAGAAATAAAAGACACGATCAAGGGGTCATGACGGGTCAAGGGGTCATGTGAGGTCAAAAGGTCATCAAGAGGTCATATCCAATATATTTGGAATAAAAAGGTTTACGATTTCTGATTTGAGGCAAGCCCGGCATATGCCGGTCTTGCCCCGCGTAAAGTAGACGGACTTCCCAACTTGAACTTTTTGAAGGTAGATATTTTTGGATGCGATTATCTCAGAAGATATGGCGTTCTTTTGAAATTCGATAAGAGAAATAGGAGGGGGCAATATTATTAAAAAACTCTTAGAATAATCAAATCCGACAACTTCACTCTTTATATTTAAAATATTCATTTTTGTCACCACATGTCTATCTCGATATTCGAGTTAAAATTACACGAAAAGTTTGTGAACGTTTTTTCGCGAACTGTTGCGACATAGAAACATCTATTAGAGCTAGCTGAAACCAGATAGATATGATTAATTTGCCAATATAGGTAAAACATACGTAGGGTGCATAGTTTCGTCAAAAAGCTCAGTGTACGGTCTTGCCCCGCAGACGGACTTCCCCGCATTGACCTTACTTGTTTAAATAAATAAAGTAATAAACGGTGGTAACTTACTTCTTTGAGATGAGATTAAAAAAAATAATGTTTCGCTTTCAAAAAGACATTTAAAGACATTACGATACTATAACATACGGGACATATCGTCCGGCAAAGCATCTAAAATATTCTCATGTGACCGTCGTTTTATGCCAAATAACAATTATTATGATATTTCTTTTATAAACTACCATGTTTGATTAAATAATACTTTATACTATCGGCGGATCTAGAGAGAAGTAGTGTGTCAATCTTGAAAAAGCCAAAGAGTGGGTTACAAAATGCACAAAACCCTGATAATTGAAGATTGAATGAAATATAAAATAAAATAATAATTATAATAATATAAAATAATAATTTACTTCATGAAAATACATAGAAATGCTAAGTTAATTTACGCAGCTTGTATGCTTTTCCTTGAGCTTACCTATCTACGCTCGGTTTGGCGCAACGCCAGATGACGATCCCATTTTATATAAAAGTTTCAGTGGCTATACGGCAAGTCTTTGAGACCCGTTATTTCTTAGTAGGAACTGCAATGGAGCCAAGAAACTTAAGGCTGAGTTGCGTTTACTAGGGCTAGGATAATTTCTACAGATATTTTAATATTTCCCGACTTAAAACTCGTCTTTTGACGTTTAAATAATGCCAAATCTAAAGTATCTAATTCAAATTAATTGAAATGAAAATTAAAGAATAGTAATACAGGAAGGAAAAAATGAATGGGCCCCGGAGGGAAAGTACTTTAAATCCTTAAGATACAGTATTTTACTTCAAGGAAACATTCCTTTATTTTTAAAAAGAAACAAAACTGCATTCATAGATTTTCTAAAATTCGCTTGCCTCACCCGAAATCGAACCAGCTAAAAATTAAAAAACAAACCTCGCTCTATTTAATACCACTAATCGATAGGATTAATGTCAGGATAAAATCTTTTTAACACACATTTGGTTTTAAAAATAAAAAAAGATCATAAAATCTAACATTAATTTCCACAATTTTATTCATTAATTTTTATTATTTCACCATTCGCGACAAAACTTTTCTAGACGGTATTTGTCTATCTGAGGTGAGATTCAGACTTCCGAAAATGCATCAGATTCGATGATTTTCTTCGAAAAGTTGACGGTTTTTCAGCGAAGAAACATTATTTTTCGAATTCGGAATACATTCCGAGAAGGTCTGAATCACACTACTGGATACCTCTTACCATTCCACTGTAGAGCTAAATTGCAATTAAAGCCCTTATTAACTAAATATTAGATTTCATGGATATCTTGTACGACAGACGAGTGTAAGACCTCATGTTTCTTTGAAAAATTTTATCTTTAGTATTGAATGTATCGACTAGTGGAATAAAATAGGGAGTGGTTAATTTTTGAATTTTTAGCTGGTTCGATTCCTGAGTGAAGCAAGCGAATTTTAGAAAATCTTTGAAATCAGTTATGTTTATTTTTAAAAATAAAGGAATGTTCCCTTTAAGTAAAATACTGTATCTTAAGGATTTAAGGTAGTTTCCCTCCAGGGCCCATTCATTTTTTCCACCCTGTATATAGTAAATATACATATTTATTATAGTATCCATTGTATAATTAGTAAATAATGTTTAAATAATAGAAATAAATATTAACGATCATTCCTACTCGGAATCAAAAAAAAAACCTTTGCTCATTTTATCCAGATTTAGAAGACAATCTAGAAAATAGTTTATCCTTTTCTCTGAGCCATGGAGTGTTATTACTGCTCCAGCTAATCCGCCTTTGTTATGTGTTTTCAAGGAGTAACGGGATTTATTTTCTCCCGACTCAATATTGCCAACCGAAGCCAATCAATACCATGTAGACTTATAGCAAATTAGTTTCTCGCTCAGAAAAGGATTGCTTTGTAAGCATAGTATCAAAAGCTGTAATTAGAGTAAACAAAGCCTTTTGTTTCTTATAATGCTATTGTTCTAATATTATGCGAAGACATTATTAGTAGAAAACTTCGTGCGACAGATTCTAAGGATGTCGAATTTTGAACATAGACATAGACTGATTTATTCCTTTTCATGATGATGTTTTCCCGTTTGTGCCAGCCCTTACGTAGTTTCCTGTTGTGTGACACTTCAAAAGGTTTGTCAATCAACAGTGGTAGGTAGAGGTAAAGTAGACAATTTGTCGATTTTGAAGCACAAACGATAAAATATATGCTAATTGGGTGATGGTTGTGTACGGTTGCTGAATTTCCATAGGGGTTGATTGAGGTTGAACAATTAGGCCAACCAACAAAAAGGGGTAGAGTCGATTTACACATAATAGGTCAACAAGGCTATTAGGCCATCACGACTTAGCCTTTAGTACATAATAGAAAGTAGCACGTAAAGGATGGACTATAAAGGAACTAGAAAGAGGTAGTCACACCTACAGTCGTAATGGAATAATAAAACTGTCAGGGTTACTTGCGTTGGTTTTACTAAGTAGGTCAAAAAAAGTAAAAGTATATCAAAACTAAAAAAATATATATTTGGAAATAAAACATAGACTACAATAATAAAAGGTTGATAAACCATTGGATTACGATGTAGATAAAAAAAACTGCAAAAAGAAAAGACACATTATTCTTTTTACCCGACTGCGCAAAGCAAAGGAAGGGTAATGTGTTTATCAGTCTATGTATGTTTGGATGTTTCTATGTGGCATTCTAGAGGCCAAACGCGTGGACCGATTTTGATGATTCTTACGTCAATCGATTCGTCTGAACCTTGGGAGTGTTAATAAGGCATGACAGTAATCAAAATTCACCAGTGCCACCACCAGACGCCTTAATGTCAAAATTAAAAAAATCAAAATCGTCACACCATGTCAAGTGGGGTATCGTTGAATAGGTATTTCAAAATCAACTTTATGTTTCTTTCACCATTTTTCATTTTAAGTAACAGTTTAGGAAAAATAACGGTTTAAAGTTGATTAATAATTATTCTCGCTATGGATGTTTCTATGTGGCACTCTAGAGGCCAAACGCGTGGACCGATTTTGATGATTCTTACGTCAATCGATTTGTCTCAACCTTGGAAGTGTCACTAAAGATATGACAGTAATCAAAATTCACCTGGGCTACAACCAGACGCCATATTGTCAAAATTAAAAGAATCAAAATCGTCACACTATATCAAGTGGGGTATCGTTGAATAGGTATTTCAAAATCAACTTTATCATAACTAAAAAGTGTTAAATAAAAAAATATTTAAAAAAAAACAAAAACCCGACTGCGTCAAAACTAAAAAGAAAAAAACAAGCCTGCAAAGAATTACTCACAGTCGGGACCCATAACATTGGGAAGATTTGATTGGTAATAAAATGAATGGGTACCGACTGTGAGTAATTCTTTGCAGGCTTGTTTTTTTCTTTTTAGTTTTGACGCAGTCGGGTTTTTGTTTTTTTTTAAATATTTTTTTATTGAAAATAGAAGAATGTGTTACCGCGTACAAAAAGCCTATTCCGAAAGAGAGATAATTTTTCCATCAAAAATTGTATTTAACCGGGCATTGTGCGAATGGCACGCCTATTGACGTTTATGTCAGAGCACGGATAACCTATACAGTCAGTGTTTCATTTATCAGATAATCTGATAGGCGGACATCGGATATAGGTTACGTTTGAACAAAGCGCGTTAACGTGGATTTAGATCGTTCATTAGCAAATATAGTTGTTAGGTTTTAGTTTCTAGTTACCAAGTAACGTAGCTGACCAGGTATTTTTAATACTAATTTTCCAGTTTTATTTTATTTAAGAACAAAATCCACAGCTCGCCTAAAATCTATGCTTATAAGTACTTATAAATAATCTTTACAGCCAAAACGGATTTACATTTTTTAGTTGTCACATATAAAGCAATTGTTTGAGAGGCACAGTTACACAATTTTCATGAAACTACAATTAAAGCACATAGGTAGCACAAACAACAAACAAAACAAAGTTTCGGTAAAACTGAATTAGTAAAGCGTTTCCAATTTCTAATCAACACGTGGAGTGTTGTCTTTATTTTTTAGTTGATAGGATTCCGTTTGTTTTTTACTCTCCTGATGGTAAAAACGACTCACAAAACTGAAACAACTCATGCAGATTGTATGAATTTATTATTTATTTATTTATTTGTACTCTCAGAACTTGTTCATGTAAGGTTTTGATTAACTTTTATACGATTTTACAAAAGACCAAAATAGTACGATTCGTATAAAATCCTAATAATAAATTGATTTCAATAAAACGAAGAAGTGCAAAATTATATTTAAGACATAAAAAGTTGTTTTTCCAAATACAAATCTTTGTCTAACGTGGTCATACTACGAAGGCTTTTCCTATGAGAATAATAGCGGTCACTTTACCTTTAACCGATGTTTCCTTTGTAGTTGCCGGATAACAAATTATATCTACGACGACGCTGACGTGGGAAGCATACCTAATGAAATAAAAGCGAGCAACAACAGTGCTCTATAAAGCCAAACAATTGAATCATACCTGCCTAATGAGGTCATAGACTATCCTAATTTCAAACGAAAGTGGCATCTGTTTTTGTGGTTTCTTGTAATGGAGATGATGATTATATTTCATAAACGACTTGATATTTCTGCTACTCTATGGCGATACAGCTAGGCCTCTATTAATAAACTCCGCTCAACTTGTTGCACCATGGATTTAACTATTGCCACCCTTACTTGTCACTGTCTAACAAAAAAGTATGGCAATAGTTAAATCCGTGGTGCAACTTTGACAGAAGTTGAGCGGAGTTTATTAATAGAGGCCCTAGAGTTTTCATCTAATTGACAGTGATCTGGATCAGTGAGCTATTTGTAGATTTTTTTCTCACGATCCTCAACCGGCTCAAATAGTTCATATGTAAATATATACTACTCAAAACAAAATAAGGGCCACCACTGATTTTGAACATATTTTACTTTTTGTCCAAATTACACGGCAAAGGGTGTTTAAATTAAATAAAACAACATATTATTACATAAATTAAATCAAATTTAGTGGGATTTAAAGCAAAACAAATTGTTTATAAAGATTATTACGATTTACCATGTTTAAATGAAAAACGACTCAGTACAGTTAAAATTAAATTTACACAAATTTCCTAAATGACCGATTTATTTTTTATGTGTCTAGTATCGGGTATGACCTTCCCTTTTCGAAACACATTCTTGGAGCCTCGAAGGCATACTCTCTATCAGATGACGAATGTTTTCTTCTGGGATCTCTTCCCAACACCTTTTCAGAAGGTCTTCGGCTGTTACTGGGTGTGCACATCATCTTAAGCTGCTCTAACTCTTCGTTTGAGCTGGTCCCAGAGGTGCTCAATAGGATTGAGGTCAGGACTATTGGTAGGCCACGGTAAAACCTGAATATGGGCTTCCTCAAGGATAGACATGGTCGCTCGGGCTGTGTGCGGTCGTGCATTATCTTGCATTAAGATGAAACCGTCGCCTGCTCTTTGTGAAAACGGGATGACATAAGGTCTAACAACACGTTCGATGTAACTTTGGGCCGTTACAGTACCTTCGTTCAGAAAAGCAAGCTCGGTTATGCCTTGCAAAGTAATCCCACCCCAGGTCATAACATTCGGACCACCAAACCTGTCACTTTCGTGAATGCAAGCATCAGAAAATCGTTCTCCACTTCGTCTCCACACTCTAACACGTCGATCGTCACTAAAAAAATTCACCTTACACTCATCCGTAAAGAGCACGTTACGCTATTCCTCCATGCCCCATTCAAGGTGTTGACTTGCAAACCTTAAACGGTTTGCACGATGAGCTCCGTTCAATTTGGTTCGGATAAGTGACCTTCTCGAGCATTGCTGATCTTCGTGCAACCGATTCCGTATAGTCTGGTCACTGACAAGGGTGTTAGTAGTCAGGCGTAAACGATTTTGCAGGGTGCGCGCTGTAACAGTCCGCTGACGTCGTGCACTAAGTCGTACGTAACGGTCTTCCTGGGCGGTGGTAGCGCGAACTCTGCCCGAGCCACGACGTCTAGATACACTACCAGTCTCCTGGTACTGGTTCCAAAGGTTTTGAACAGCCCTTCGAGAGTATCCCAACTGCAAAGCCACGGAACGTTGTGATTGACCAGCCACAATCATTGTCACATCACTAGTAGCAGTAGTATTGTCCATATGACGTGAACTCTCGGCATTTTATGGTTAAATGATCGGCTTACACGATTAACATCCAAAAACAACCGTAACATTCAGTGAACTGGCGTTAAACTGATCCCAATTCATAGACTAAAATAAACAAAATTACCCACTTGAAACTGTAACTGGGCAAAAAACCTTTAAATCATACCCTGTACAACAATATCGTTTAAACGACACTGTTATCGTTAACTCAAGTACCTAAGTTCAAAATAGCATTCATTGAAATATGTTATTTTAACACGGGTCATCATAAATCAATTTTATAGTGCAAAAGTACAAGTGGCCCTTATTTTGTTTTGAGTAGTATATATAAGTACTTATAGGTATACATTTTATACAGACAGACAACATCAAAAGCTTAACAAAGTCAATTTCAGATAGGTATTAAAATTCCGTCTCGTTGATTTCTAAATATATTAAAACGGTGATTCTGTTTTTGAAAAGTACAAATGCTACTGCTCGTTTCAAAGTTTGAAATAATTGTTATGTTTAGTAATCAATGATACTTGTTACCACGTTTTAATAAATAAATGTCGTATATTAAAAGCTATTATCGTCTAATAACGGGCGTCATTACAACGAAATCACTCCGCAGGAAACCAAAGCTACATTACATTCTCGATCTGATTCCAACAAAACGTTGTGGTATTCTTATAAACGGATATTGTAGAGGATTTTCTCGACAACTTTTCGCTGTGATGTTTTGTCAGTAATGTCATATTTTTATAGATAGGGTTGGAGCAAACAAACAACGTAATCAATCAACGTTTTTATTTTTGACAATTTGTCCAAGGTTGAAAGAAATAATGAAGAATGGAGTAAAATAGAATAGTGGTGCCACTAACAGTCGCACCACCAACAAAATGTAAGTAAATGGCACGTGTCCGCTTGGTTGCGCAACCAAGCGTATCCCAGGTAAATTTTGTTTGTGGTGGCGCAACCATGGTGTCCTAGTGAGAAAGGGCCCTTATTCTTTGTTTTCCATGGGAACCTTTAACCACTTTACCAAACCCATCTAACTTAAAAGAAGTATTTTATGAATATACTCGCATGGACACCATTAGTCTCTAAGCCTCCACATAATTGAATACCAAGATTCAGACTTAAAAGCGCAGGTAATACAATAAACACCCACAATCCTGCTGATTTTCCATAGCCTGTACAGCAAAATCATACTATAGGTACTCGTATATTGTTCTTACTTCAAAGTAATCCACGCTGAAGGTTTCCGTGCATGATAGAAGATTGAAGGTAAACACTTTCCCACTTGCGGTAAGTATTGAAATTGCATTGGGATATTCTAGAATAATATCAAGTTATACGGAAATTGATAGAAAATCAATTTCGAAAAAAGCTGGTTGTAGCTATTTTACGAACAACTGAATTTTTCAAGACGCATGATATACTGAACGACAACTCCATTTTCTCGCATCTTGGCTGAAGCATAAATTGGGTTTTATTTAAATTTTATGGCGGAAAAAGATTATTAGCCTTGACACGGAACAGAGGGATGACTCAGCTGAATACAGCGAGAACCCTAATAGATTTACGACTCACTAAATTTAAAGCAGGGTCACTCGATATACATCTTTAGTACCTACTTAGTTCAATTTTTTCGAAAACGAAACGAGGTGCTCTGACGACACAAGGCACCGATAAAGATAGACTTTTATTTTGAAAATAATATAAAAATTATGTTCCAGAGGTGGAACATAATTACCATTTTCTTCTAATAATTTCTACTACTATTTCTGAAAATGACAACAAAATATTCGTCGACCAGAATCCGTTGGTTTTTAAGTGGTTCTATAGGGACGAAAGTGTACTTTATACCTGCTTTTGCTTAATTTTGCTTATCACATCTGTAAAGTACTTATTATCCTGTCTGGAATGAAGGGGACCGTTCGTTACCTATGTACGTGTGGTGTAGCATGGATGGTATTAGGTATGCAAATTGGTCGGATTACCTTTATCACCTTATCCCTAGTCAGAAGGTTTCAAACCCTACCGGTCCATGATCTGAAACCGATGCGAACGATAAGTTTTGATGTTTATTCAGAAATTATATTATTAGGCACACAAAGTAAAATATTCGAATTCAGGCTCAAATTGAATTAAAACATATCCAGTTTCCACTATTTATCTCAATAGTTTTAGAGATCTTTGGATATTTCAGTTTACTTATTTTTCTTTTGTGATATTTTATCGTTGGTCGGCTAGCATAAATGTATGACATTTTTCCGAGCCACTGTTATCAATATTGGAAGACAGTTTCGCTATTGTACATTCAGTATATCTACAGCATTCATCGCTATCCAGTTTTACAAAATAAATCAATATGTGAATATGTGGGGCGTGTATGTTTACGGTTGACAGCAATTATGGGACGTTGTTTGCCGCCCGGCGTCCGATGTCAAGTACCGGACAGCGGCATGTCATTAGTACAAGCTCGCTGTCATTCGCCCGTGAAGAGACGCCCTAACGAGGTACACTCGTTTGATAGCTAGCAATATTTACCTGCTAAACGCCGGCGTTGTTGTTGTTGGAAAATTTTCGAGTTTTTCTGCTTTGTTGTGCCGGCAAGTCTGGCTACAGAGAGATCCCAATCAAAAACGATTTAGCTGTTATTTGATATTGTTTCACGTCAATATCAAGATCCGCGGACGATTTGTTCGTGTCGAAATGTTTGAGTGTGGTCATCTCAAAATGTTGAAAGTCTTCCACAGTTTTGACAACGTCTGTCAAGGTTTTGAAAAGGGTCGTTTGAGGTGATCTTTGTAGAAAATATTTTAGCTCAACTAACTTAATACTCCCAAAGCTAATGTTATCTCTTCTCAAAGTAAATATTTTACTTTACGTCATCAGCAATCTTATAAGGGCTCTATCTCACTAGGACACCATGGTGGCTACCACAGTTGCATCACCAACAAAATTTACGTAAATGACACCTGCAGTGCGATTCAGACCTTCCCGAAATGTATTCCGAATTTTGAAAGTGACGTTTCTTCGTTGAAAAACCGTCAACTTTCCAAAGAAAATTATCGAATCGGATGCATTTTCGGAAGTCTGAATTGCACTGCTGGTGTCCGCTTGGTTGCGCAACCAAGCGGGACAACATTTAGGTAGGTACAGTTTGTTTGTGGTGGTGCAACTATGGTGTCCTAGTGAGACAGGGCCCTTAAAAGGGTAAAGTTGAACTGACGTTAAGCCAACGTGGCCCGCAATGATATCGTCTGAGTCAGCAACATTGCAAGCGTTGTGGTCCGATTAACATCTCTCCGGAATGGACCCGAATTTATTTGGAGAATAGTCAGACGGTAGGTAGAAAGAAGAGAACCAAGAATTCGATCCAAGAGCTACTTCAGGTGACACTTGAGCGGCTGAAGTCCATTACCTTTAAGTTCAATGTTCGCAGGTACTCCAGATTATGGATTTTACAATAAGGACATATTCCATAATCCGTATTTCTGAGTAGATATACGTGCAATTGTACACTACAGGGAATTGATCATAGACAAAGGTTTGTTGCCCGTGGAGACCTTATACTTGATATTTATTTGATATGAACTATGAAACACAATATTATTTTTAGGTAGATATTGTCTTACGTAGAGTTAATTTCTCAAAACATTCAGGAGTTTAACATCTAGGTATATCTTATACCGGTATATTTCCGGTTGAATACCCTAAAACTTACGAGGGCAGTATGATAAGTACAGTACGGCCAACGGATCTCGGCGTGCGTGAAGTTAGCCGTTTCGATGCGCAGTGCAACTTTTACATACAAAATTTTCTACTGCGCAGCGCAGAGCCTGACTTCACGTACGCCTAGATCCGCCGGCCCAACTGTACTTGGCCTAAGTTAGATAAAACACTGCTAATATTAAAAATGTGTTATTTTTCGCTAACTTAACTTTTTTTAGTAATACTGTCAAATTCTGAACTTTCTAGATGGTTTAGTTTTTATATGACAGCCATTTAAACAAACCAACTTTTGTGATTTTACAAAAATGGTAAAAATCGAACACCGATTGGTGATAAACTACTTGTTTTTGAAATAGAAAAAGAGTGATATGAATAAAATTTAGTTTTCCAAAGTATACTTAGGACTCTGTTCCATCGTTAAAAACCATAAAATATTGGACAGCTGAATAAAAATGTGACCTTATAAGCATTATTGATGAAGACCGTCCTGGTCGTTCAAATTATGCCCCCGATCCAGAAATTAATTAAAAAATCTATGATTTAGTAATAACCGACCGGAGAGTAAAAGTGCGTTAGATTACTGAGTCTATGGACATCTTAATTAAATGGGAGTTAAATATTTTAACAACCTATTTAGACATTAAAATGCTTTCCGAAATATGGCTGCCGCGTTTGCTCACAATTGACAATAAACACAAATACGCACTTGCGTACCCGCCATAGCAAAATTTCATAAATTAAGGTACGAATTGCCTCTTTCTCTATTTTATTCGTAAGATTTAGTATCAAGCAACGATTTAATGTAAACAAACATCAAAAATTTACTTAGATTTTAATAAAATTGCTCTCACGATGAGTTTACTACTGAAAATAAGGCTCATTTTTAAGGGTTGGAGCAATCGAATTTTTAGAAAGGTTTTAAAAGGTAGAAAACAATGGGGCTTGGTATGTAGCCCTGAAAAATGATTATGTTGAAATATAAAATAATTCATAGATTAAAAAACCATTTTTTCTTGTCAAGGCCAAGAACTTATCAAACGACCCTCGTATTAACAACTATTTTACAAGAAACTTCGAAAGTGCCTGCAATCTAAATTTTGCACATAAAATCTTATAACGACCGTGGCCTAGATAGGTACTATGTAAGCGTGAACCATCGATATTAGGGTTGCCTAAAGGATTGGGCTTAATTTAATATGTATTTATCTATACAATGATTATCCACCTACACAGGTCACGGCATAGCTAATTATAATTTCCTAAACCTTACTTAAACTGCTGCTTCACAGTTCTATGTTAATATTACTTACTATTTCTTGTTTTTTTGTCTTAGAAAACTATGTACCACCATCGTGCCTCAGACTAGACATCTTCAAATTATCTAGAATGCCTAAAAAAAGATCTAACAGAACGTGTACCATGCCTTGAGGATATAGTAAGCATGTTTCTTTTTTTTTCTTTTAAAATAAAATTTGAAAACTTATTTTACCGAAAATAAGTATAGGTAGATATAATCCTCGAAGATGCGGTTATAGAAAGCAAATGTGAAAATATGACAATGTAAACTAAACATTGATAATATACGTGGAAGGTGGATAATCGCTTGTCACTGAATTGTCATTAGCGAGTTATATTATCGTAGAAGCTCGCACCATGTAAATGGCGCTTATCTCTTTTATTTATTATTATTTTCTTCTTCAAAATGATGGTTTGTATCGAATGTATTTAGGATTCAGTCATCTTGTATTATTCTTCTGACGTGACAGCCCTAATACTTCTTATACTTATCATAATAATATTGCTTGGAATTTATGCCGTTGCGAATTTTTATTAGTTAGCAATCCATCACATACGGCATTGTTATAGTTTGATAAGGATAATAGAACGTATTCTTACGAGTTTTAAAAAGATGTAGAACGACAGAGTACATCTACTATCTGACAGAGTACATAATGAAATTAATTTGTGAAATAGATATCTACACCTTTGTTTTACTTGAAGTTGCCTACATCAAAATTTTTAGGCTTATTAAAAACACTAAGGGCTCACTAGGACAGCATAGTTGCGCCATCACAAACAAAATGTACGAAAATGACACCAGTGTCCCGCTTGGTTGCGCAACCAATAGGATACTATCATTTACGTACATTTTGTTGGCATGGTGGCGCAACTGTGGTGGCGCCACCATGTTCTAGTGAGATAGAACACACTTTTGCCATACTTCTGAGAGCTTTTAGTACCAATCACATGAAACTAAACCGATAACTTAGATAATATCATATTGGAAACTAATAAATCTAAATAGTTATTTCACTAAATCGCTTGCTAAGATCTTTACAGAAATAAGAGGGTAAGTAGAGCTCTTAAGACGTTCCGCAATCTCGTAGTTCGAGTAAATAGGAATAGTAAATTATAATTAGCTATGACCAGTACAGATGCTTAATCAAGGCTTATATAAAATAGATAAACATGAAGGTATAACAATAATTTACTTGACTTTCTTGAGTTGTGTTAAGAAGTCTACGACGACGTAGGCGTTTCGGTTTAGTTGGTCTTTAATTTGGATCTTCTTTGATCTCAGTTCGCTTATAACCGTACCCATATTATAAATTATTATAAGTATAGATGTGAAAGTGTGTTTATTTGTTTGTTTATTTGTCCTGCTTTCACGTCAAAACAGAGCGACGGATTGACGTGATTTTTTAGTGTGGAAATAGTTGGAGGGCTGGAGAGGAACATAGGCTACTAGTTTTCTATAAAGAACAACGTGTTACAAAGTCATCAAAAACATAACGTCATTCTGTTAAAAGTACGCGACCAAAATAGAAGGTAGACTCGATCGATGGGCACACCTATCCACGGCCGCTGGACAGGCCATACATAACGCTAATAGGGCGCGCCTTGTTTTTATATTCGCTAATAAACCACATTATTGCTAGCTGAGTGCTAAGCCTGTGGCTAAGTACAAATATATCCTGGTAATTCCCGAAACTTTATGTAGGTTACTTGTTTTATTAGGGATTGACGTTCAAGATAGTATAACTTTTTAGTTTTATAAAGGGCTGTTTCTATTTACAGACACTGAGCGTGCCAGAAACGTAACAGACACGCACAGATATGGACCGCGCAGACACGTACAGACACAGTATTCGCGCAAAGAATTTTCTGCGTTTGCAATTAGCATAGAATAGAAAGTTAAAATCACACACATACAGACCATGGTATGGCTTTGGTAAAATCTTAATAAACAGTTATGCCCGGGTTACACGAGGCTAGTTTTTCAAGCTAGGATAGCAAGCTAGTGTTAGTAAGCTAGCAAGCTAGTACTTCTAGCTTCGTGTAGACAAAACTAGCTTCATTTCTAAGCTAGTAAGCTAGTAAGCGCGAAGCTAGAAGTACTAGCTTGCTAGCTTACTAACACTAGCTTGCTATCCTAGCTTGAAAAACTAGCCTCGTGTAACCCGGGCATCAGCGTTACTTAATTTTGATCAAAAATATATATAATCACGAATATAACGTTGCCCGTTCAATTCGTAAGTTGTCATTACTCTTTTCAACAGAAATGGAGCGCGGTTTCAAAATACGCTTTTCATTACAGCGCATTGAAACGCGGTGACTGACGCCATCAGTAAATACCTGCACAAAATGTGCACAAATAGCAAATGGTCTGCCTAACGAGACTGAGCATACACCGCAAGCACTAAATTGAAAACAAGCTGAAAAACATTTGAAAGCTTTGCGCTACCCTGTTTACGAATCGGTACTTTTGGATTAGTAGGTATCTATATTTTAGTTTCGGACTAATGGCAACGATTGGATCGATTTGAGTAGATTCAATTTGCTATTCATAAAGAACTCAGCGTATGTTAATGGATATATTTTTCTTTCGGACGAATGATTGAATTCACGTGATTGCGTCATCTATCAAAATTTTCGAAATATTCCCGTGCTTTTCCGAGATGAAAGTGGTACGTACAACTCATTTTGCGTGATAGCTCTGCTGCTACCGAAGTAAGATCTCTTTCAAATATACTACCTACTACGAAAGTGAATTTCCTCGTTGACAGAGTAGCTACATATTTTTACGAGCAATAAAAAACCCATGCATTCTAAATGTTCAGGCTGAGATGGTTCATTTGTGTATACGTTGCTTGTATGTTCTTTATGACTCTGTTAGGTACTCTTGATCATGAATCTTATTAGTAAGAATAGCGAGTTTATCAAGAAATAAAGAATTAACCGGTTGCTCATTTATAGAGGAAAGGAGAGTAATTTGGAATACTGTAGGTAATTTGGAATTTCAGGCTTCAAAGAAACTAGTAGTGATATCTCGTTTTAATGGTCGTTAAATATGAAAGATGGTGTCATCTGTCAATATATTTACACGGTTAGTCCGCCAAAGATCAGAAGGTAATCAGAGACCAATTTATGAAAGTGTATTTGAAAATTTTTGGAGACGAATAAAACCAATTGCTGTCTTCACAATTTGTTTTGTTTAGATGGTTAAGCTTAATGAACCGTATATTTTGCATATGGACTTTAATTTCAGCAGTTTGTATAACCGTTTTTAAAACTGTTTTTTAAAAAGAATTTAGGAAGATGGTATTTTTGTAATCTAAATAATAAAAACTTTTATCATTTTAAACTCTGAAAGACTGAGACATTTTCATAATGAGATATTGTTGGCAAATTGCCCACTGGATGCTAAAGGCGTCGACCTCATACCCTTGCTTTTTGTATTGACCTACAGTTATGAATTGAGCTTATCTCTATAAACGTCAAATAAACATACATCTTTACAAATACAAACACAATTAAATCTCTGTATAGCGCTGTACACGCAACTCATTGTTTTCAAGCACCTCAAATGCCTTACTTACGTGGTTGTACCTATTCATTGTATTCAACAGTCTGTGAACCATTAGTTCCACAATAAATCTTGCCTTTCAAACAAGAGCGTAGCAATCTATTCTGCCCTTTCATACCCTCGTACTAGTTTTCAAGTGCGGTATCGGGACTTGGGACTTGTCCCATAAAGTAACAACCCTCAACTACAAAGAACATTAGCATCGATTTACATAAACGGATTGGAGTTCTTAGTCAGCTTGGATTTAAATAATAAATGCGATTTCGAACTAGCAAAGCCGAGATAAATGTCATTGTCATAGGGTAACCTCAATAAACTCCAATGTTATAAGCTGTGCAATTTTCTGTGCATTTCTGTGCAGTACGACCGAAGAAAACTCATAATCAAGAAGATTCTAAACTACGCTCATAATTTCATAACTCCGAAGATCCTTGACAGATTCTTCCAAATTGTCATCGATGCGTCTTTAATTAATCAGGTAGGTAAAATAGATAAAAATTAAAAAATAAAGAGTCCGACGAATTGAGAACAATTTGAGCTTATTACAAGATTACTTTCTCTAAAAAAATTTTGTACTTAGTTAAAAACAGTTGCATGATTATGCAAATAATATATAAAAAAAAATATTTACTTAGGATATCAGTTATGTTCCATGCAGTAAGAAATGTCCAGCATTATTTATTGTTACATTATTATTACTCTTGCCATAGTTTAGGTAGGACCTTCGTCAGCCAAATTATGTCTCTGAAGACCGTTTTCAAGTTGGCAAATGTCCTAACGCCAAAGAAAAGGGACTTGCCTGGCCCCAATGCAATATACATTACAAATTGTAAAATACAATTAATTGTAACGGCTACAATTGTACAAGTTTCTGTTTAATTAAAAATACAATTTACATATTTGTTTAGGTGGAAAATTTACAAAATTGTAAAATTGTACCTACAATTCTACATATTTCAGTTGAAAAAACTTGTTCTCCCTACAGGCGATATTTTACATATTTGTAGGAAAAATCGTTTTATTCAACACCAATTGTAATTACAAGTTTACATATCTACAAAATTGTAGTACAATTCTGACAGGCGGGCCCACCCTGTGTAGAAACTCTACAATTCTAATTCAATACAAAAAAATGATGCTAACGAGTATCTTAACTGATCGGCAATCTCTTTCCACTTATTTATATTCTTGTTGTGAGTCATATTTTGACTGAATCAACCAAATAAATAGTAGATAGGTAGATAGATAGATTAACACTTTATTGTACACCACATGAACATTAAAACAAATTACAGACACACAGAACATAAGGTGCGAAGTACAATGGGCGGTCTTATCGCTATGAGCGATTTCTTCCAAACAACCTTAGAATTAGTAGATTGTTACACAAAGGTTGAAAGTAACCTATTGAGGCACGAGATGTTTTGGCGCACGAGCGTAGCGAGGGCGCTAATAGTTCGAGTGCCTAAATAGGTCTTTCACCCGAGGTAAATATTCTGCTTTTCATTTCTAATATGAGGAAAGTAATTAACTTTGTAAGAGATGGTAAGTAATAAATAACACGCTGAGACGCCATTTCAACACGAACTGTTTGGCCACGTGGCCGGCGACGTGGCCAAACAGTTCGTAATAAAATGTATGACAGATAACTCACTTGGCTACGGTCTGGCGTCATGATCCTAATCCCGTGATCCTGACCCAGTGATCCTGCATAATCCTGATTCCGTGATCCTGATCTGTGATCCTGATCCTACGTGATCCTAATCTCATGATCCTTATCCTACGTGATCCTAGTCTTGTGATCCTGATCCCGTGATCCTGATCCTGTAATCCTGATCCTGATCCTAACCCTATGTGATCCTAATCCCGTGATCCTGATCCAGTCACACAGATCCAGGTGATCACAGAATCAGGATCACGGGATCAGGATTACGCAGGATCACGGGATTAGGATCACGTAGAATCAGGATCATAGATCAGGATCACGGAATCAGGATTACGCAGGATCACTGGATCAGGATCACGGGATTAGGATCACCTAGGATCAGGATCACAGGATCAGGAAATTGACGCCAGACCGTAGTCAAGTGAGTTATCTGTCACACATTTCAATACAAACTGTTTGGCCACGTCGCTGGCCACGTGCCCAAACAGTGCGGATTGAAATGGCGTCTCAGCGTGTTTTAGAGCTCTTACTTTATAAATTACTTGCCTCATATTCGAAATGAAAAGCAGAGTGTTTACCTCGGGTGAAAGACCTAATTAGGCACTCGAACTATTGCCTCAATAGCATTATCTATTCTATGTCAATAGGTTACTTTCAACCTTTGTGCAACAATTTACTATTAAAAACGAACTTACATTTTATGTAAATTGTAACTTACTGCTACATATTTGTAAGAACAATATTGTCAGCAACATCTACAGGCGTTTTTTATAATCATGTAATCTATATATAGTACAAGCTTTGCTTAGTTTGGGTTTAGATGGCGCTGTGTGAAAAATGTCCACCAATATTTATTTATTTGTTTATTTAAGTTTTTATTTATATTTAACGAATTTTTGGGCGTTACAATTGTATGAAATATACTTGTAGATTTTTTACATAATTGTAGGTTTTATTATACAGCACTTGTCGAAAATTCTACAAAATTGTCACTTTTCTACAAATTTGTAGACTTGTAACGTTTATTATATACGGGCAGACCTTTAATTACCGAACGGAGCAGTATCACGATTGTTTCCCAAGGCTCAGCGTCAGAGGCACGTCTTAGGCTGCTTTTAGTCTCACGCTCACCGTCAGCGCTGATAGGCAAGTGATCTTTATTACAATGAAATAAGGATACTGATTGTCCAGCACTGACGAGAGCAATCAGCGTAGCCATTTCTGCTAAACAATCAGTATCCTTATTTCATTGTAATAAAGATCACTCGCATATCAGCGCCGACGGTACGCGTGACAGTAAAACCAGCCTTACAGAACGGAACAGTATCACGACTGTTTCCCCAAGGCTCCGTGTCAGAGGCGCGTCTTAATACACATTTTGCAGTAGCTAGAATTCCTACGTGAAAGGATGCGAGTCCTTCGCCGCCTATTATAATATTAACTAGTTTTCTCACGATGTATATTTTTTTAAGCAAGCATACTATTATATCTATTTTCTAAAAACAAAAATTATTGATTTAACCACAGATTTAACACAAGAAGAAAGAAAGAAGAAGCGCTCGTCGCGTAGCTTTCTGATTGATAATTGAAGTTAAGCAGCGTTGTGCGCGGTCACAATTTGGATGGGTGACTGCAAATGGTATTAAGAGCTGAGCGCTTCTGTGCTTCAGAGGGTACGTGAATTGTCGGTCCTGCTTTTAAGTCGTTAATCCATGACGGAGGCCTTTAGGCGGCCTAAAAACTCCGTCACGAGAGTTGGCCACTTGCTCATACGAACTTTATTTACGATTCGAACTCAAATCTTTAAAATCAAAGTCAACCGTAGACGCGATCAACATAATATCTTTCAAATTAGCTATTATGTTTTTTCTAGTCATACAACGAAAAGGCAACAAAATACAAGCTGTTAAATAGATTTTTCTTATTTTCACAACGTTCAATTACATTCGGAAATTGGCCAAAGAAATATAATTTTGAACTTTTCTCGCGCAGATAAATGGTTCTTTTGCAAGTTCCCGAGTTATGGCTCCCAAGTCTTCAGGGAGCAAACTTTCAAGGTTTTTGTAAGTTCGTTGGTAATTTTAGAGGCCTTTGAGGTTATTAGAGCTACAGTGTTATTGGCATTTCTTTGAAACAAAATAAAGGCTACAAATTATAGCCGAAGAAAGTTGTCTAAGATTTTTAGTTGAAGAAGAAAATAAAGGCTAATTTTATGAAACGAAATTTAATTAATGAATGAAATAACTTTATACATTTACAGTTTACGGAATAAAATATTCGATCGTTCCATTGTGTGTAAAAATTAAATAAAGACCTTCATTCAGAAGCACGACCACTAATAAATACACATTTGGCACTACCCATTTTTATTGCCATCCTACTATTATACTCGTAAATGTGAAAGTTTGTGAGGATGAATGGATGTAACTCTTTCATGCAAATACTATTGAAAGGTTTTAATGAAACTTGGAATATACAGTTTATGACCTAGAAAAACACATAGGCTACTTTTTATCCAGGTAGGTATGGTTTCATCACTATGGAGCTAACGTCGATGCAGAAAAATTTTTCGTAACGAAAAATCCATTGATGCACGGCCATTCTCACAACTTTTTGATCGAAAGTAGATTACATCCCACTAGGCGAAAACGTCTCAAGCATTCAAAAATCAAATATCAAGCATGCCGATTATTTCGGTAAGCGCATTTGCTATTCAAGTCACACAAGCGAGTGAGTAGGGGACGATAGTACCCCTACATCCCCCTAGTAGGCCGAAACTCACGGACGTGATGGGCCTGCCTTTAGCCTTTATTCAGCGCTTCGGTTTACGACCGTATACACGTACGATATGAACTTTTCGACAACGGTTGAGTAGTTTAATTTCGCTCAAGATAGAACTCGCCTTGTAAGATAAAACAAACAATAATGTTTTCGAAAATTGGCAGAAGAAAACAAACTTATAATGTACGGTGCCAATAAAATTGTTTCGAATGTGTCTTTGAAACTGTTTTTGAAATGAATCAAGTATAAACATCAGTCATTATCATGTAGCTTCCAATGAAAATATCTGTGGTGTGTTCAAAAATCTAGAAAGTGGTGTAAATCAGAATCACAAAATAACTCGGACGAAAGAACAAAATAATCGTATTAAAAATTTCATTAAATCCTTTTTGGGTCCATCTACTGGCTGTAAATAGTTTTTGAAATGATAGTTCGAATCGAATTTCTTTTAAAGATATTCAACGAAAACGATATGATCAGGGGAACATTAAGGTTGGGATTCATAAACCTTTTTCAAGTAGGCTCTGGACCCACAAATCACCAAAAACCGAATCCACTATTAGATTAGCTTTTAGAACGCTATCTTCAAACCCAAGTGGATTTTGCGCACGAATTTAATCTACATAGATAAGTTAGCCGAGACCCCAGTAAATCTTATCCTTATTTTGCTTTTATTTTAGTGTTGTCTGTTGTTATTCTTCTTGTATGATTTGATTTCAAAATATTTCGATCACTCGCTGTAGAATCTGATATCTTTTTTGCGTTTTTTCATGTTCTTGTGTGATGTTTTTTCCTTTGATACCTACTCTAAAAAATTATTGAAATATACGTTTTATCGTAGGTTAAAAAAAAAAATTATGATTACCATACAATTAAGCTTATACACATAAAAAAAAATTGCGATCAGTTTGAAAACATCTCATATTTTTTAAACGTAATCGCATGAGACATTTTTACAATACAGTTACAAAGTCGCATTTCTTGACACAATTTCATAAAAGACTGATCCTTCTTTACAAACTTTGTAATAATGTATATGCTCCTAATGAAAATAAAAAAGTTTCGTAACAATGTTACCCAACTTGAAATCACGTCGAAGCAGAAAAATGTGCGGACTCAAAAAAGGTTTATGTGACGAGGAAAAATAAAAAATGTCCGGATATTAGAACGGTGGCGAAATCTTCACACGGTGATATTTCCGTGACAGCATTTGGGGTCAGTCGAGTCGACATCTAAAACGGAAATAGGTTTTTACAACCGGTAGAGGTATGTGGTAAAAACTCTGTTGGACGATTGCCTCGACTTTTGATTTGAATCCTTGCCCCGTTGAATGGATCGCAATGGATTTTTCGTTTAGGAAAAATCTGTATGCTTTAACATGACCTAATAAGGGTGAAGAAGAACATCGTGAGGAAACAAGTTTGAATTTCAATTGACGATTTCAGCCTCTCAGAGACCTTTATGTGGACTACCAGCAATTCTAAAAAGAAAAAAATACTTAATTGATTAAGTACCCCTCTAGACGTTTTTTGTAAAATTGTAAAGTTAGAAGATATACCTAAGTAAGTATAATTGCTGTCCGTAACCGTCCTGCTTTAGGCTTGTTTCAACATTCTTAATGACGTTTGACCTGGAATAACACAAAGGTAGGCTTACTGTTTATCCAAGTAGGTATCACGCGAGTGAAGCCGCCGGCGGAAGCTAAATTGTAATAATACTACCGTCGGAAAGGTAAAATGCCACCGATATGTAGAAAATTGTCATTTTACGTAACCGGTTTCATTTGTAATCCTATATGAAAATGAGCAGAATCCACATTATTCCAAATTACATCTTAAATTACATTTTATATTAAAATCCAAATAACATTTCTAAAATACAGAAGCGCATTTCACTGCTGAATCATTTTATTTTCTTATCTTGGAAGTTTCTAGATTTCTGAGAATTTATTCGATAAAACAGTGAAGGTACCTATTTATACATATTGGTACTTGTGTTAGAATAGCAGCGAGCTTTCAATATCCTTTATTTTCCACTACATACCCAAGCAAGAAAACATATAATTTCAGTTTGTAGTCTGAAAACGTAAATTAGTAGTATTATCATAACAATCAGAATTAGCTATTTATTTTAACGACCGAACGGTAAGACCAGTTAAGAATTCAACAATTCAGTAATTGTTTAATTGTTAGAAATCCAAAATTACTCTCCGTGATTCAGAGAATTGAAATAGGTTTAGAGCGTGGTCGCATAAACCTTTTAATATTGTTTACTAGCTTCAGTCTGGGTCTTTACTCGTTTAACATTACCATGTTAAATAGCCCATATTATGCTATTCCGGTTATTAGAGCCTCTTTCATACAAATCGGTTCACTGGCTATGGAATATTTAAAACATATAATACCTATAAAAACTCCAGATTTATAATATTGGTTATAATTATGTACTTCACCAGATGGACTCCCGAATGATGACATAATTTAAATTTTACGTACCATTACGACGATAGCTTTTAAAAACAGAGTGTCTTATTTAAGGAAAGCATAATAAGGTTCCATTAGGCGTTCTTTTTGAATTCAGAAATAATTTTGTAAAGAATAATTTTATCAACTAAGTTATGATTTATGAAAATATTTTAGGAAGAGTCACGTATTTCGAGAAAATTATAACAAAATTAATACGATAGCAAAGTTAAACTGAAAGTAAAAACGCCCCAGGGTAATTCTCTTTGTTTTTATTATGAAAGCTGTTACTCTTTTTTGCTTTTACCCTCTAAATCGCTGCAGGGGACAAATCGATTTTAAGGCAATTAGATAGTACTTTTTCCTCGAAGCTTTAATTAAAATCTGTCTCCAATTATCTCTTCACTGATACAAAAGCTCATTTTGTCTTTGTTGAACGTCAACGGTTTTGAGTTTAAGATTAGATTTTTAAGAGCTTAGAATTTCCTTGTACTTCCATTAGAGTTTTGAACGAAACAGCGTGTCCTAATTAATTACCTACCTACTTATTCAATTTAAAAAATATCATGTTTAATTTACTTAATTTTAATTTAATTTATTAAACGCAAGTAATATGCACTGCAATTAAAGATTAGCTTTCCGATTTTTTCATTGCAGAGGTAAGACATTATTATTATGATAAGTCGTATAGTATATGTCTTATGTCAATAATGTCTTATGTAAACTTGAGTTAAGAAGAAGTATCTCGTATAATAATTGTAAACTCGAGTTGAAGTGTAATTTTAACTGAAATAAAAAAATAAATCTTCTGAAACCTAACCTCATTGACATCATAATAATGACACTCTCTAAACACACTCACTTTTTTAACTCGCTAATCTAGAAAATTATTGATAATTTTAAGTGAAATATTACTTGCCTAAATTATTCTATGTCGTCGGTAGGTTTCTTACTTAGATTTTCAGTAAAACATCACTTGGATAAATTATTCTTCAGTAAACTCATCTTCCTGCTTTACATTCATTTCACGCCTGACCGCTGTCAACTTCTTTATCCCGAATGAACATGAAATTAACCCCTGCCGCAATTCGACCCTTTGTTCCCTCCGAAAAAGTGCACAACAAAGTCGAATGAATGTTTTTTGGGTTGGGAGTACGGTCGAATTTGTTTCTTTGTTGTGTTTGAGGCAAAGTTTTAAAACCTGCAAATGAAATTCTATGATAGAGTATTTACAATCGAGAGTTTACAATTATTTTAAATTATTAGGTAGGCAAACGAATAACAAAAATATGCATCTACGAGAATGTCAAAAATACATAAAAATCAAAATAAGTATGGATGTACTTACCTAAATGAATTAATGAACTAAAATAACAGTAAAGTCAAGGTTTATTACTCTTTATTAAAACTTTCTGAATTATGTAAAACACTTACCTAGAAACTCAAAGGATGAACGTAAAATTATTCAGTAAATCACTCCCTGATGTGCGTTTACTGGGTGTATCAAGATTACTTCCGATTTCTAAAACAGTGCATTTAGCGTGACTGAGTGTTTGTTTCGTTTTATTCCGTAGTACTTTTAATTTAGATTGGTTTTAAGGTTACCCGAGATACCTACCTCTTTATTTTTGTTGTCTCCCTTTTGCTCTGGAAGAAATGCAGCCTACCTTACTACGCGGCTGAAAAAAACTATTACAATATAACTTTATGAATTATCATAAAGTTATATTGTAATCGTTTTTTCGTTTTTTCATAGTATATTAACACCACAGGGCCATTATTCCAACCTTTAATTAACAAGTTACTATCACACACAGAAAAATATTTTAGAACTTCTGCAAAGAAAGAATGAATGTAGGTAGTCAAATATCATACTTACATACAATTTGGGAAGTCATTTTAGTAATAATAACTAGTAGTTCGCCCCGAACTGAGATCTCGCGCACCGTTGTGTTGATAGCCTAGATTTGGACTTGTTTCTGACTACCCCTATACCTACGTTAAGTGCTCCTTCTAGTGTTTACCACACAATGATATCTAATGCGCTACCTCAGTATGGTAAAGATTATAGGCATGCATGCAATACATTAAGTCGTGTCGTGTTTATATTCAATAGTTGACCCCGCGAACTTCGTACCGCGCCTCAGGGAAGGCCTCTTAGTTCGAGAAATTATTAAAATAGCAGTTCAATACAAAATGTATGAAATATCCCCCCCCTCCCTCCCCTCCCCCGCACCTCCCCTCCCCTCCCCCTTTCCACCCCCTCCCCCTCCCCTTCCCTGATTTCCCCACGATGTTTTCTTTCACCGTTTAGAGCTCGTGTTAATGCGCATTTAAATTTTTCTAATCGAAAAATCCATTGATGAGCACGGCCAGGGTTCGAACTTACGACCTATGAATCGAAAGTCGAGCACTCTTCCACTCGGCCAACACGGCTTTTATTTTCAATCTCAAGAAAAAATATCAAGTAGCAACTAAAATCATTGCAAACCAAACCACAACGATGCCACACTCCTTGTCTGTTAACCAGACCTACGAATACATCGAAACTCTATGAAACGGGAGCTCTCTCCATACTTCCGTTAATTGGTTTCCATATTTTTTCTTTTTTACTGTATTTCAAAAACTATAGAACCTAGAAGAAAACTAAATACCAATTTGGAATGTATAAATTGAGTACTTTCATATGACACCCCACTCAATATATTTGGGTAACTTTGAAAAAAATTTACCCCCTTGGGAACCCCATATCTTTACAACCCCTTCATCGATTACGCTCATACGCTCCACAGCAAATTTCCATAGCACAACCTATTGACCTATCAAGTTTCATACAGATTGGATAAGCGGTTCGACAGTTATGCGAGAACATAAAAATGAAACATACAAACATACAAACATACAAAGCAAAATCGCCTAACTTGCCACTAAGATCTTCGCTCGCTTCGCTCGCTCGATCGATAATAATTCATATCATAAAACATTCTTAAGATTACATAGGACAAATTATAAAATAATACCTTGTTTTACTTATGTTAATTTTATTTACATCAAAAATATAAGCAATTACTCCTTCAATTTTCAGAAAATTTGCTTTAAACGAGACTGATCCAAATAATGCTTAAATTAGAAAGTTGGAGAGCTCTCTGTGTCTTCAAGAATAACCCGGCATAGACATTCCGACCTAATTTAAGTTTTCATTTACACGAAAGCTAATGTTACAAAGGATTTTGACGAGTCCTTTGAGAATACAATGACGAAACTGAACTGACTCGATCTTGGGAAAGACGAATAAGTGCTGAGTAGCAAGCCATTGTTTTGTTTGTCAAATTGAACAAAATAAATGATACACTCCAAGACAAAATTGGGGTTAGGGACAATATAAAGTGACTGTCTGCATTGTAATTCCAATCTTGGTAAGTATAATTTTGAAATAACCAATTTCTTTATCTTATTTCTGATTATCTATAGAAAGGTGTTAAAATGTTGGAAAACTTACAACTTTTCGCTCAGTGAAAAGATATAAATGATTTATAAAAAAACCGGTCAAGTGCGAGTCGAACTCGTACGCCGAGGGTTCCGTACCTAGCCATGGTGCCAATTAAGCTAGTCCGCTTAATTGTATAAGCGCCCATACAACTCGGAGGACAATTTTAATTGGCGTCAACTATGTATGTATGGGAACACCCTTTAATTTTCAACTTTTTTAACTTTTTGGAATTTTTCCTTTATTTGTGCTATAAGACCTTGCTTTTTGCCAAATTTCGTTATTCTAGGTCATCGGGAACTACCATTTAGGTTTTCGACTCAAAACCTCTAGGGTACTTCCGGTTGACCTAGAATTGTCAATTTTGGTTACAAGCAAGGTCTTACAGCACAAGTAAAGGAAAAATTCCGAAAAATAAAAAAAGTTGATAATTAAGGTAAGTTTTGGTACTCACAAGTTTTCACGAAAACCTAAATTTGCCTATATCTTTTTATAGTGTTGACTCAGGACCTTGATTTTTATACTCACAATAGGGACTGTAGACCTTAGTATATGGTATAAATTTCAACTTGCTAGCTCTACCCGTTCCTGAGATAATCGATGGTGACACACGGACGGACAGACGGACAGACGGACAGACGGACAGACGGACAGACGGACAAGAAAGTGATCTTATAAGGGTTCCTTTTTTTACCTTTTAAGGTACGGAACCCTAAAAAGTAGGTAATTTTACTTAAAAAAAATCAAAGGATAAAAATCTGCAATAAGTAAAAGCTACTATTATTTTTAAAATTATTATTATCGGGACTTAATCGCGTAATGAAATCGTTTTATTTACCTCGACGTTTCGGCGACATTACAGTCGCCGTATATAATTTTAAAAATGTGTTCAAGTCGCGAAAGTTTAAAATATGTAGCTACTATTATTATTCATAAAAAGTTGTTATGTAGTAAATATAGGTACCTACATTCGACTAATATATATAACTTCAAGGAATTAAACGGATCAAAGTTTCATACACATATAAGGCGTCATACCCAACTTGCTCAGAACACACAACACAACATTCCGAGAATGCGATAGACATTACCTAGCTACTCAACTCTCAGAACTAGAACTTTAAGTTAAGCATAAATTAATATAGGTACCTACGTTGTTCATAATTTATATTTAGAAATTATTTAAAGTACGCAGTATCATTTTTAAAAAGTACTCACTCGCAAAACTTTAAAATTATCAGAAAAAGTAAAATACTTACTTTTCTATTGAATATTATAGTATTCATAATGTAGGTATGCATATGCATTGATCCAGTTTATAAACATTACATTATTAAAACACTTATAAGCGCAGTTTCCCAGCGCCCAAAGTCAACACGCGTAAAATCTTGCGTATTTACATTTTGTTATCGTCAGGTACATTCATGACGGAGCTATCTCTGAGGTCGGCCCATCAACTGTAATGGGGTCTTGGCTGGATTGCCCTCGATTACACCTAACGGCCCGCAGGGATATTGAAATGTGGTACAAGATGAGGAAATCTCTCCGGTACTTTGATAGAGGCGATGCGATGTTTTAAATAAATTACTAAAGAGCAAAGTTCCAAGTTGCACTTTGTATAACGTATTTGCTGTTATAACTTATAAGATACTAGCTGGGCCCTCGCGTCGTCGTAACTTGCGTAGTATACAGTGATATACAGTGATAATATATGATGAAAAGTAGCCTATTACAGCTATGCCCCTTCTCCCCCTCCCCGCATCAATACAAACACGCCTTTTAAATTTGAAGTCTCTATGATCAGCGGTTTGGGCTGTGCGTTGTCGTCAGTCAGGTCAAAGAGTCTTATAATATTTATAATTCTTAATTATGTACTTCAAGTTATAGTTTGTCACACACATTCAAAGGTTTCGAACGATAACGAACGAAGTTACTAATAAAATCTTGATCATGAGCAGTTACAGGTTATCTCATCAGTATAAGATATAAGAATTTCACTTATGTGTAGATAAAGTTTTGTGTACTAAAACAGCTTTAATATAGGTAAACCGTGGACTAAATAGTCCCGGTTTAATCGAGGTTAAGATTAGAGAGATTACATCAAATAACAACATTTCGTAATAACATTTTGATCATGATTAAATTATAAACACAAGGTTATATGCTGAACTTATTTTTGTCGTCACATTATGGTTTAATCACCTGAATTATCTTTTCTATCGTTTGTCTTCGTTTTGCAATAAAACTGAAAATGTAAAATATATAGCACAGTTAGATTATCACCATAGATTATTATCTTTATTGTCTTTCTTTTGCGTTTCCAACTCATACTTATAAATGTTTTAGCACAAGATTTTACCACGTTATTTACCTTTTTAATATTAGTTTTCGAAGTTTCGGCTGTAAGTACTGCGGCGAAGTATCATAGGATACTTTATTGTAATAATATTTACATTTATGTTACAAAAAAAATTAAGTACTTAAGTACTTACCTAAGTAAATACTTTTAAAATTTTGATATGTTCTTTTACTTTATATCTCTATCTGAATGGTCCAAACAATAAAAAATATTAAAAATTTAAAAGTTTAAAACTATGCCATGAGAAATAATTTTCAATGCTCTGTGTCCCTCTTTCTGGGCCGCGGCTCGACGGCGACGCGTCGAACAATAGGCTACAATCCAGTAAGATGTCTCTTGATTGCCGACGATATTTTACTTGTAAGCTCACAACAATACAGCGATATGTGGAGAAAAATGTTCAAGAGCTTCGAACAACGGCGTTCAAGAATATATTTTGGTTCGCCTTTTTTAACAACGTCTTGGTCGACTTTTAAGCATTTGAATACACGTTTTGCTCTGCTTTATCCAAATTATGAATTATTGATCCCTAATAATATCTAGTAGAGGAATAAATAAAAAAAATTAAAGGTACTCTTAAGTTATTTTATCAAAAAGATAAAATCGTGTTTTTACAAAGTAAATTAATTGCTGTCCTTTCAACCTTACAGTTTTTACAAAACTTTTAGATGAAAAATAATCACAGAGATTATTCAAGTAACTAAGTTGTGAAAGCCATTTAAACTTTCCATAACACCAGCCGGCTACTCTGTGAATAGAAAATTATTTTGGACGATGAATATTAACTTCAGATAGTATATAATTACCCTTACTTTACGAGAGATTTCACTTAAATAAACATGTAGGCTTTTAGCAAATTGCTTACCTAAATGGATTAGTAAAACTGTTATTGGACTTTATACAAAATAGACTCATTTTACTTCAATTGTGTTGAAATTAGATTGTAACATTTGTACCTTTATTTTCAGCGAACATTCGACCAAAATAATCGTAAATTAGTTACAAACACAGTCAGTGCAACTAAAGGAACTTTCTTTTAAATTATCATTCTATCGTCCTACTACTGGGCAAGATCTTCTTTTATCTTCCAAGCCTTGTGATCACAGCTTCGTACCACCACCACCGGTCCAAGCTAACTGGTGGTTCAAACATGTCAAGATAGTCACATCAGCGGTTTTAAAACCTGCCACGTCGTTGCTCATCTCAGGTACCGAAGGACAGTCTAGACTAGAATCATTAGAATCAGCTAAACTTACCTGTGACTAAATTGGCATGATGAAACTGGCAGACAGCATCAGCCTCGTACCAGGAGATGCGGTCTCTGAAGTAGCGGTAGAACACCGGGAATCCTTCTTCAGGCAGTACCCATGTGTTACTGATGTTCACCTAAAAAAAAAGGTTGTCTGTAAAGTCGGTTTACGGACGATAATTTTAAATAATTTACGTCATAAGCAAACATTGATAAACGATCGGGGTTCTCTATCGCTGGTTCCGCGCTCTCGCTTGCATGATCGGCTCAGGCGAAACGTGACTCTTTTTCGTGCGTGCAGCCGGCATTCATCGATTTAGAAGACGTTATCACGTCAAAAAAACCCCAATAAACTTATGAAATTCTATTGCCTTCATATCATATTATGTAACTTTTTCGCTACCTATACTTTGGGCACTAATCTGTGTTTTTGTTTGACTAATTTATAGCGGATAAAATATCTATAACAGTGAACGCATGTTTATATGCGTTCACTGACCTATAACAATGCTAGTAATGAGTATGCTATGTCAGATGGCTTATGAACAAAACAAGCTGATATTTTTGAGAATTCTTATCGCGAAGTTGAGTAAAATTGTCTGCATTTTTTTCTTACTAGACGAATATATTTTGTAGGCTCTTTACTGTTTATTATTTATATCACTAGGCTGGATTCGACCAAACTGTCATTTTACTCCCAGAGGACTTATTCCGTTAGCCTCGAATTCGAAATACAATTGTTTAGAAAGCGCAACCGAACATTATTAGGTGCATTCAAATTATCCTGGTTTTAAGGTGTCATCTTTACAATGTCAAAATATTCAAACAAACAGCAGTTTAATCTGTGGTTAAATCTCTAGATAAAACTTCATCCAGTTTGGTAAAATCCAGCCTGTGAAATGTGTAAAAAAAATTATGAGAATATCTATCAGCATTTCCTAACTTCAATATTTGGGGTAGTTTCCTTCCAAAAGAGCGGAGTCGTTCGGTAAGTCTCAGTTTCCGCCTAGCGAAATTTTCCACTGAAAGCCAATGCAGAGCTTTATTGATAAAATAAACAGACAACCCGTTTTCATGAGCAGGATAATATAAAAAGCCTTCTAAGAGCTTAATAGAATGAAAATGTTTCTTTTGTACACAGATTTTCAATTTCATTATAATACTTTATGACGGTGCACTTTTTGTTATTGCTTTCTGGGAGATCAGAGTTCCTAAATTTTTTAGCATATTGTCATCTTGTTATAATTTGTTGTAATTTTTCGTCAGCGTTCTAACTTTTAAACCAAAAAACACAAATTTATGTAAACTTGTTCAAATAGAGAACTATAATTTCAGACAATTTTTCTGAAGATTATCTTGAATGACTGTGCATCTGTGAAGGACTGATACTTATGAAATTTTATGCCAGTTTGTGTATGCAGCTTTACTCAGAGTTTGGAATAAATCATAGGCTAATTATTTTATTTTAAAACCAATCAATAGATTGGTATTCCAGGGTTCATTATTCTATTCAAGTTGGAAAGTAGCCCTCAAACAAGCTGTTCCCGATAATTTAATTAGTGAGTTGAATGCTCAAGTACTTCATTTGACTTCGCAACTCAAACAAAAGCTTGTTGGGCTTGTTTGTGAATAAGAATTTTAATCAGTTCGAACAAGGATCATGTACCTCGAGCGAGAAATAGCAATTTTCAGTTGGTGTTTTATGTTCTGATTTGCTACGTTTCAAGTCTCTTTCAGGTTTATGTTTTTGTTTTATTTTACTACTTACTTGAAGAAGCTTCCTCTAGACCTTAACTTAGGGCTTTATCTCACTAGGACACCACCAACAAAATGTTGGTAAATGACACATGCAGTGCGATCCACACTGCTCGGAATGCATTCGATTCGATGATTTTCTTTCTCTATCTTTTTTCAGCAAAGAAACGTAACATTTCGAATACATTCCGAGAAGGTCTGAATTCACCGCTGGTGTTATTTACGTACATTTCGGTTGCGCAACCTAACGGGACACCAGGTAAATTTTGTTTGTGGTGGCGCAACCAGGGTGTCCCAGTGAGATAGGGCTCTTTCACTCTTATTTTGGAAACGGTGTTATTTATAAACAGCTATTAAAATCCAAGCACAAAACATCATAAACTTTTATTTTTATTAGGCTCAACCCTTTCAGCAAGTCTTGTTGGGAAACAATATAGCCGATTCTTAGAAGCAACAGTTCTCGCAAAATCTGCCACACACTAATTCCTCTAAGTAGAGACATTCAAGACAGTTATAAGACCCTTTAAATATAATCGCTTTGGAGTACATTGTTCGTAGTAGGTATTACATAAATCTCTCCTTTGGGTTGAAACCACAAACATATAATATACTAGTGGAAATGTTGCGTAGACTACAAGACGTACACTACGTAGACTACAAAGACTGCAAATTATAGAGACGTTTCTACCCGTCAGAGGGAGAGAATAGACAAAAACAACACTCTTTTTTGACTAGATTCCTATGGTTTATCCTATTCTATTAAACGAGCAATATTTGTTTGATGTTTGTAGTTTGCAGTTTGAAGTTTGTTTGTACCTATGTACTGAGGTTCTCGAAAACGGCTCTAACGATTTCGATGAAATTTGCAGTACGGGTGTTTACAGGGGCGAAAAATCGATCTAGCTAGGTCTCATATCTGGGAAAAGCCGTTTTCTTGGCATTTTCACGCAAAAAGGTTTACCAGAGCAATGTAGTTCGTTGAACCATGTATTGGTTTTCAATGATAACTAATATCCATCAATCACGTGTAAGCTTCTGGCGCATAATTGGTAAAAAAAATCTATTCCAAATTGGTACTTTTTTGGACTGACTGTACCTACAGAAGGAACGAAAAAGCGAGTCGTAGGTATCCATATAATAAAACCGCATTGTGTTGAAACCGAGAAGGCAATACCAAGCGAGGCACGCACGAGCGTAATGTGCTACAATATATTCATTTAGCCAAATAATCAAAATTTTAACACAAGGAGAATGTGTGACTTGCTTTTATTAAAGGAAGGCGTAATGAAAATTGCTTTTGATGTGGGTATTACATTCATTAGAGGTAATTATTTGAACATGGTAGGATAGTTAAAATCTTCCGCTAACCTGAAACGTGTGTAGGTAGATCTCAAAAGAATAATAAGTACCTAATGTACTCAAACTCATCCAAATGTATTAATCACACTATCACACTAATATTATAAATGCGTAAGTTTGGATGTTTGGATAGATGTTTGGATGTATGTTTGTTCCTCTATAACTCGACAACCACTGAACCGATTTGGCTGAAATTTCAAACATAGATAATGACTGGGAGTAGGACATACTTTTTATCCCAAAAAAATGCACGGTTCCCGTGGAATAAACAAAATAGTAGTCCACGCGGGCGAAGCCGCGGGAGTCAGCTAGTTATACATAAAACAGTTACATCGTGACTGGCCTCTCAGCTCAGTTGGTAGCTCTGCCTTCTGCGCTGTAGGTCGTGGGTTCGATTTCCGCCCAGAACAAACATTCGTGTGCTGAATTTTGTTCTGTGCCTGGTTGTTACAGAGAATTATAAGTATGTATTTACAAAAATATATAGGTATTCTATCAGTTATTTGGTCAGATTTGCTTAGTTTGGGGCTTGTTTGGGGCTAGACGGCGAGTGTGAAATGTCCACCAATATTTATTTATTTATATTTATCGAAAAATAATTTCTATTGTGGAAATTAATTATCAGAAGGATCAGAACTATCTAGATCAAAACATACATTTGTAAAAGTATCACGAGAAATACTTTTTCTTATCAACATCAATTTTTCATTTGGCATTCGTAATTTTGAGAAAAATATCTCTTTAGAATCAAAATCATAAAGTTTATTTCGAATATCGCCCACCAAGAACAAAGGCAAGGACAAAATAAAACAGGAATAATATTACTCGGAAACCTTCGTAGTACAAACAAACACATTATTCAGGTTTTTTGGAAGTAGAAAAACAAAACGTGCGTGCGAGCTTGTGTGTACATTCTACAAATAAAAACCTTGTTAAAATGAATGGCAGTCAGCATACATATTATGAAGTTAATATAATATAGAAACTAGCACATAACTCTAAATAATATAGATTCGACCCACAAAACGCGGAGTAACTGCGGTAAAAGCTTTTATTTAAATACAATGCATAAAACTAAGTTTTATTTTTGAAATAAAACCCGGCATAAAATAGAATAGGTCCATGATAACCTAAATCAGTTCAATTTTTTTAAAAGAAATGGATTTCTTATTTGTTACGTGAATAGCCAATATTTAAGTCATTTTGTTGACGTATTGTTTTTAATATGATCTAAACAAGAAAGTCAACCATACAGTATCAATAAGGTTTATTCATAACTTTGTTTTAAGTAATTTATTGTAAGAAAAAAAAATAGGATAAGTAAATAGTTTTTTTTAAACCTATATACAAAGTAACTGCTCCAACATATAAAAAAATTACTTTCCTATAAAAGTTTCGTATCAAACTGCGTCATCGTTGCATGTTGTCTTAATAATTTAGAGTAACATACCGCTCGTCCTTGGGCCGAAGCAAGCAACGCCAACAACACGAGCGATGTCCACATCGTAGCTTCGTAGCACGCGCGTAGCGGTCCGTAGCCGCCGGCCTCTGTAGCGTGACTGCCGCAGCTACGCGCTACGAGAGTCGAAGCCTACTTTACTAACTGTTACGTAAGCTGTGCTACTACGGCAGGGCTGTCGTTATGCCAAGTAACAAAAGAAAATAACTAAAAGTATATTAGTTTTAGTTAGACTAAAGTGCGACTAAATCTTCATTTACGAAACACTTATTTCTACTCAGTAATATAATGTTATAACTTTCACTGTTCAAACTAAGTTTGTCATCCCTAATCTACTATAGTGACTACTTTATCATCTTGTTTTTACAGAAAGCGAAGTCGAACGCCCTCGTGCTTGGACTTGTATAAATTGGACCCCGGCATAAATTATGTAAACAATGAATTTGACTATGAAATTGACGATCTTGGTTTACTTTATGTTGTAAGTTAAAGTTCTGGTACTTGTTCTAGAGCAGACTGTAGCTCAATAAAGTACATTTTGATAATATTTTGATAGTAAATACCTATCGCATCAAGTCAAATGATTGGCGTGACCATTTTAATTTAAAAACGTGCGGCGTAGTATTTTTGTTTTTTTTTTATAATTCTGACTTGAAACTCTAAATACGAAACTCAATTTAATTAATCATGGATTATCGAAAGGTTGAGCCCCAATCTTCATTATTTTGCCTTTCAAAGTTTGTAATCTTTCGAAAGGGCCGCAGTAAATAAATACTTTTATGAAACATCCGTTTATCAGGGTTATCGGGTCTATTCAGCGATGTTTCATATTTAAAATTTCATTTTAAATAGCTAACGACTCGTTAAAAATAGACTCTATAGACTTGACATTAAAATAGTCTCTACAATATTATAACAAAATAATATTTGTTTGTCTACAGAATGTAGACTATCTTTGACTATTTAGATATGGTAAATTTTTTTGCGTTTGACCACTCTCTGCCTGATGTAAATTCAATTGTAAAGTCAATTGGTCAAAGTGCAAAATAGATTATAAGTAACGTAAGGTTACATCTTTTGGTTCGATAATAAAGGTTAAACTGTTTTATTAATTCTATTCTACTGATATATTTCAGCTTAAAATAGCAGTGGGTGATATGCTTTAAATATTAAAATGCGAAGGCCATTTCTACTCTTCCCTTATAGTACGTGACATAAATGCAAAAATCAACAATGGAATCCTTGAACGAAATTCTAAGGTTTTAGAGCACATTCGGGTTGCAAAGATTCGGATACCGATGTCGACAAATTGCTCTTCCATTTTAAGCTTTTGGGTCAATACCAACTACCATTTATGTTTAGGTAACTGAAGTTGATTTCACTTATACGCCATATTTAAGAAATTTTAACATTTGCCCCTAAAAGTTTCCTTAAACACCTTACAATTTTTCAACTGAAACTTTACTAACAATTTTACATATGAGTAATTCTGAATAATATTTATTACCTTGACTTTTCCTTACACGTATACCAAATTTTATGTTCAGCAATAAATATGCAATATTTATTTGCAGTCGCACGCTGTGAGTTGTAAAAGGTGCTATAACATAGTATACGCACGAAACATCGATGCGAGCACGTTCAATTTACTTCTTACATAAAAACATCTGCTACAGGATTACTGGTCTTAAATTCTGGCGGTAAGAGTCCATATTTTATAGTCCGACAAACATTACTAAACTCATTCACTATAACGGTAATTCCGAATCATCACTTCATACCAAACCATCTCGCTATTATTTATCCCGTGCCCGAACTATGATTGCGAATTGTACTCACAAATAGGAGAATGCTTCATCAGTTGCTTTCCTTTGTTCCTTCTGGTTTTATTACGGGTTCGTCTCGGCTAACAAGCGATTCTCTTGAAAATATTTTGAATTATGCACGAACCGCGGACGAATCTGAATTTACTTTCATAGTAAAATTCATATTGGGTCGAAATGATTGTGTGAATAAGAATAAATTTCCATGTTTGAATCGCTATGATTTGAATGATTATTGAGTTGAATAAGATAATAATAAAATTAATCTTTTTAAATTACATTAATTAGGTATGCCAGAATCGTGTAATTCTGTGGTCTCTGCCTAGTGGTTGGATGAATACACTTTCATAATACACTTAAGTGATGTGATTTGTTAAGATTAAGATATTTTATAACTTAAAACTGTTTAGGATAAAAAATATCTAACATTAACTACCTTGAGAGCTAGCTTGAGAGGTAGCTGTGGAAATTATTTTACTATCAGCTTAGTTAATTAACTGTCGGCGTGATATTGCACCTGCCTGCTATCCTTAGTTAAGATTTACCCCTGATTCAACGCCGCATACGAATCGACTGTCTTACTTACCTAACTCGAAATATATCATGAATTTTGTTCGTCTTGAGAGCTGTGTGGACCGAGTGGGATAGTGCATCGACTTTTAGTCCGAAAATCGGTCAAGGAAAACATTGTGAGAAAACCCACGGCTTAGTCAGCCTCATATTTATTAACACTATCTTTCTCGTGGATAATGACCTATGAGGATTCTATGAGGCATAGGCACCTATGCCACCAACTCAATAATGTCCCAGTCACTACAGTCTCCCGTTAAAAGATGGTATGGATTGCCTCCTGATGTAAAAATCATCTCGTAAAGATATAAATTCCTATTGTCTGTTTTGTTTTGAACAGGACTTTAGCGTACTACACGCTTTTTTGTACAGCAAGTTCTTACAAGTACTTACCAAGCCCCGACCAGCCTCAGTATAGGACGAGTCACATAACCTTCCACAACTATGCCGCTGAGATCGGCAGCATACCGCACCACGCGCTCATCGTGTACAGCGCCGTGTATTGTTCTGGTAGTCTCATCGGCAGCAGGATCGTGGTGACGGCAGCCAGCTGCTTCGAGGAGCGGACGGACAACGCATCTATTATTGTAAAAGTTGGTTCTACAATTATAACGGGGATTGGGTAGGTTGAAGCGACTCACTTTCACAACTTTAGTAAGTTGACATTTTCATAAGGCTGGCATTACACTACTAAGTTTTTACGTAAGTTTTATTCATGTAAGTGACAATGCAAAGGAAAAGCTACTAACAAGTTACTTACACTCCCTGTGAGTAGGTTACGCTCACTTAACAACGTACTAGTGTAAGTCCAGCCTTATATATAATAACAGGAATTTCTCATACATTGTAGTTTTAGATAACGGTGTGAGACGCGATATTGAGGTCACAGATCAAGATTTTCCGAACAAATCTAAACATTGTCGGTATTTAAATGGACAATAATGAATAATTTCACAAGTACATGTTTTCGCTTTTTTTTTTAATTTCCTGAGACCCATTTGAAACTCGACAGTTTTCCCAAATTGTGTGTGTTCTACAATAACAAAATAAATAATGTAAAGGAAGAAATTAAATACGTGACTATCAAATTGCATAATATTTGACAAGTAGGTACCTACCAATATTCGTTTAGAATACTATTACAAAAAGCTTTATTATTTCAGCCAAGTGATAGAAGTTTTGGATTTTAAAACTCACGAGTATTTCGGACATCAGACAAATAGAAACAACGACATCGCCATTCTGATCTTGAAAGTAAGTCAGCAGACAATACATTAAGTTTTTGCTGCGAACGTGCTGAAGTGGGAGCGAATCCTCCTGTAGGTACTTTGTCGTAGTTTCTTCCCAGTTCCTAGTGAAGATAGATGCAGGAAAGTATTAATGGAACTAGCTTCAAACTAAATGACAATGTACTAATAGTGACTTTTATAATTAATTTGTCAATAATATATATAATATTATAATACATCATTATATTATTTCAATATACACAGTAAAGCTTAATATTTAAATCTATTGGAAAAATTTATACCATCAACAGCAATACAAAAGTTAATGTACACTACCCATTCGTAACATACACACGTAACATTCACAACATACTTAAACTTAAATCTTATATACGATATATCAATACAAATAAAATAAAATAAGTATTAGGTAAAATTTTATTTCATAAAATAAACCGTTACTGAATTTACAGGAGAACGTGATATTTGGAGAAAATGTAAAGAAAATAGTGTTAGTAGAGCCGGGGATGGCTATTCGAGTTGGTACTATTCTGGATGTATCCGGATGGGGCAGTACGGTATGACGGATTTATTAAAAGAATACCTTTTTATCTTTCAAACTTATACTTACACTTTTTTATTCTTGAGCGTTTTGCACGGCGATCACGCGGAAGGCCGTGACGGATAGACTCGTATAAAAAAACCCAAAATGCCCAAGGACTGAATTAAACATCTTTATGTAAATCTAATTAATACACATAAAAATAAATTGCAACATTTCTTTACGACCATGACTTGATGCCTTCGCAGATTTGGCTATTTGTTTTATTGTGCAAGTATTTGTCAGTTTGGATGAAAGAAAGTAATAAATTAGGTTTACTGCTTTTTAATGTATTCAGTAACTATTTGCTAACGCCATCTATGAACAAAGCACTGTCTTTTGATAGAAACAGTTTTTTAAGCGAACCCACAGCAGAGAATTTATGCAAACACACATCGCATCGTTCGCATTTTCGAGCTCGCAAATTCCTACTTCGTATGCCAAAACTTAAATAGATTGTACCTATTGCCTATTGCGAAATTCTTGTTATAATAAAACACTGAGTATATTTATCTATTTTACACGTTTTATGTTAAGAACCTGCTTTAAACTAAGACATCTTAAAAAATTGTGTCATTATCTGTTCTAAGTATTTAGAAAATTATAAAATGTAGTCAGCAGTACTACTGGTACTACCTACATTTTTACTAGAGTCAACTGTATGTTTTAATAATAGCAAAAACAAATTAAAATATAACAATTAACATTGACTGACTGACTGACAGACAATGCCCAGTCTAACGGGTAAATTTTGGAGGAAATTAAAAAAAGTTCCTTGAATTTGTAGACAAGCACAGGGCGAGCACTAACAAATTATTTTTAATATTCAACGTCCTAGACTTCAATTTTGATGAAAAAGTTTAGATGGATATTTAGCCAAGTCATTTTTAAAGTTTTAAATATCGTTATTTTTCTTTTTGTTTTTCGTCTGTGTAATCGATCGCCTAAACCAAATGAAAAGTTGATTTCGGGGAAAAAATTTAATGAAAGTTCGTCATTGATGTTACAAATTGGTAGGTAGTTGATATTATGGCTTCTGTTTACAAAAAAGTTATTTGATTCAGCATTTTTTCAAAAGAGTGGACTAATATCTTGACACCCACGTCACACGACACGACCAAAGGTCAAAAAGTGGGTGTACCGGGTAGACTTCCCACCCGGTTTGGGTTTGAGAAAAATCGGATGTTTCCTGAAATGTTGACGATGTTAAATTCTCAATAATAACGGAAGGGTAGATAATTATATACTTACTTAAGTATAAATAAGTTCATTTTTTTCAGAATTTAAAACCCAGATTCATGAATGTTCTTCTTTGGTCTGAAATGATTGTAATTAATAGAGATGAGTGCAATAGAGTGTACCCTCATCGAATGACGTCTTCCAACTTCTGTGTTAGATATCAACCTGTGAGTATTATTAAAAAATATTATAATACTTAAAGTGTAACGAATGTTTCTACTACACACTTATATATCTACTAGAAAAGCACGAATGTGCTAAAAATTTAGCGAATACATTTGCAAATACCTACTGTCCTTCACTTGTGGGTTCGCGCATTCGTGACGAAGTGAAGAACCGTCATTACCAGTACCTATATGGTATTCAGGCTAGATCATTTTATTCTGAAGTAAGCGTAAATTTTAACCTGATTTAAATTGAGGATTATAAATATAGTCAATTTAAGTGACTTTTATCCGGAAAAAAGCTGTCGAAGCTATAGGTGGAAACCATCAATCTATAAAAAGACAAAATCGACTCTTATTACGTTTTATATAAAGGTAAGTTGATTTTCATTGCTTTGATGTCTCAGGAGCGCAAGCTGAGCGACAATGGAGGTCCAGCTGAGTATGATGATATGTTAGTTGGTATTGTATCATCCGGAGCAGCTGAAACTCAAGAACCATACATAGCGGTACTGACAAATGTGTCTTATTTCAACAGGTGAGACTCGAATTAGCTTATATTATTGTTGCGCTGTTTTTGTAATGGATATAAATAGCTGGTAGCTGTATTGATGAATGGGAACTCAAACGGACGATTGGGATTGCAAACTGTCACGGGGAATGCTATCTACTTGCAAAAAAGCAAGTTCGCATGAGCTGTGGGGCAAGAGAAGAGGTGACAGAGATCTTTACCTAAAGACCTCTGTCATGACATCTTTAGAGCTAGGACAGACAACTTAACATGCTTTCTAAAGAACTGAATCACTCGCACTCTCTAAAGAACGGTCACAAATCCGTTGTGACCATATAGAACAGGCGACGTCTTCTTCAACATCTACATTATCAGCGTTTCTCTTCTTACTTGCCTCTGATTATTATTCCATACCTAACGGTATGGGTCGCTTTGTCATTTTGTTAGATCATGTAAAGATCTTAAATAACTGATATAAGGACATTTTTAGTGTCTTAACTCATTGGGATAGAATGGTGCTGTTTTTATTTTATGTTTCCGTAAATTCCGTTTATAACTTTTCAGATGGATCGTACTGAATTCTAAAAGACTTTTGGAAAAATACTGTGTTCCCTACGTATACAACGACGAAGAGTCACTTAGTGCGTCTGATTCAGGAATTCCATCGACTTAATTAAATAAAGGAAACATTACCTACCTACTGAGTTAGAATATAATTTGTGTATGAAAGTATAAAAATTAGAACTTGACAAACATTTCATATTATCACTAGAATACGCAAAAACAAAATACAGCATGGGATATTTGGGCAAAAAAAAACACATATTTCCTATTTTTTTTTTTTCTTCATTTTATTTAGGTACCTTAATTCACTGGTAAGTAAGGATATTCAAAGCGCTTGGATGATCCACAATACCTTTCGATAAATTCAAACACTTCATGCTTTATCCAATCCCTGAAGTAGAACAGGTTTGTGTAGAAACTAGGTTTGTTTTTACCCGCACATCCGTAACCGTGTGATGTGACCCCTACTATCATCCTGAAACATAATACATATTATTAGATATGTAGGTACCTACTATTGTTATTTTTTGGTTGCTTAGTTTTTTATGAAAACTAATACCTACCTACTTAGATATTAATCTGAACATGAATAAGGTGGAAACCGCTGATCCCTAAAAAACAGATACTGAAACACGACAACCCATTGCTGACGATTTAGTCAAAGACGTGAACCCATAACCTGAACAAGACTAGTTGAAGACTTTGTTGGATTTCACAAACAAATGAGGATTTTTTGAAGTCGGGTTAGTATTGGACTTGACTTGGATACAAGATACCTAATCATTTCTTTTTACAATGAAAATAAGAAATAGGATCACGACTGTATTCCCAAGGCGCGGTAGACATTCTCTCAGATCTTTAGGCACCTAAAATCCTTTTTGAAGATGTCTAAGGGGTAATAAGAGGTTTGTCCAAATATTTGGTACATGCCCACATTTTGCTGAAGTCAGCATGAAAGGTTTCAAGCTTATTGCCGCTATAGAAAGCTAACTGGTTTCCTCACCATGTTTTCCTTCACCGTTTAGAGCCCGTGGCGCATATATATGTTACGGGCAATGTGATAAATCCGGTCATTATGAATAATGACCGGTCCGTATGCATAATGACCGGGTCAATTGGGCAATGTGATAAAAACTGCATGATTAATCACTTTGCCCGGTCATTATGAATAATGACCACCCTATCTTGGGCAATGTAATAAATTAGATGAATTGCAGTGTTTTATTTGATTTACTACATTTCTGGCGCTTCGGCGGCCGCTACCGCGGCACGCTTCGCTCGCCTCGCGCGTAGTTTTTTACTAACCTAACATAACCTAACCTACAGATTTTAATCCAATTTATCACATTGCCCGGCTAGAAGTAGGGCACTATTCATACTGCCCGGTCTAAGTGATAAATTCAAACGTTGATTTATTAAATGGACCACGGGCCGTCGGGCATTATGAATATGGACCGGTCAAAGTAATAAATTTATCAAACTGCCCGACGCTCTTGGTCATTATGCATAATGACCGGTCCATATGAATACTGCCCGATTAATCAAGTTGCCCGTAACATATACATTAATAGCGGACGCCTGCAGCTTCGCCTGCGTTGACTACTACTTTTTTATCCCACGGAAGACATGCCTTTTTTGGGGTAAAAAGTAGCCTATGTCACTCTCCAGCCCTCCAACTATATCCACACAAAAAATCACGTCAATCCGTCGCTCTGTTTTGACGTGAAAGCAGGACAAATAAACAAACAAACAAACACACTTTCACATTTATAATATGGGTATGGATTTCATCGCGACGTAATATTATTTCCCTCACCCTTCCCAAAGAACGCCTCCACCTGAGTCACCTCTACAGGCGTCCCTTAGACCGTCTCCATACAAGCAAAACAAGTCCTCAGTAAATGTTATGCCATGCATTCGGCTACACATGTCGTGAGGGATGAACCTCAGGTACGTCATCATCAGACCTGTCTTGGACAATTTGCCGTCTGGATACTGGAAATAGATTTATTAGCAGAGGTCGGAATTAGGTAGAGTTATTCATGTACTTGCATCGAAATGTTGATATTGATGTGGATCTTACCGGGATTTCTAATGGATAATCCCTTGTGGCCAACAGTATTACAAGTAAATAATAATAAAAACCTCAGAGATAGTAGGTAAGACAAATAAAACAAATAATTAATATTAACATACTAATTAACATATAATAAACATATAATTAAAAAACATATAATTAACATGCAATTTTTATTGGTTTACATTAATTCACAATACAAATTATTAATAGTCTTATGCAATTCTCATACTTACACTTTGCCTTTTTATAAATACTAAAATACTTTTGCTTCTAGCCTAAATCACGGGATTTTTCTGCTCTTTAAAATTAATCTCGGGATTTGAAGCATATCCACTTATTTCTTTCGCTGTATGAAAAATCAGTGTGAGTACCTACATAAATAACTCTACCTAATTCCGACCTCGGTTTATTAGTGAACAACAGGAGTTACCAATGTCTATACCACACGACAATGTAAACCAGATTAAAGTGGTTCGATTTTCACTGCAAATGAATTACAAAATAACCGAACAGCGATGAAAGTGTGGAGTGCAATATTATTGATGTGCCGCAGAAATCTACTCGTACCTAAATAGTTCGTTAGTCGTATTTTAATAAACTCCCAGAGCTGTCCAAAATGGTTCGTAATTTTTTTACTATGAAAATAGAACTTCCTTACAACCAAAAACCCAACTGAGCCCATGATAACATGTTCTTTTTTATCTAAATATGATATCTGATACTCAAACAGTAAAAATATAAAGTTAGTTAAAGAAATTAGCTAGGTGCTGACCTACCTGATTCCAACCCCAACCGGCGACAGTAAATTTCGTTTCTCGTTGATCCATCCATTCCTTGTTATGGGCCAAAATAACTTTTTTGACACTTTCTTTAAACCGAATAGGTTTTTCTAAGAAGAGTAAAGCTATATCGAATGCAAAGTTTTGCGTCTCGTTGTATTTTTGGTGTAAAACAACCGAATCGACAAAGTATACATCAGACTCGAAGTCTCTAATATATCTTGAACCTAGAAAAGAACACACTCTTACATGGATACGATAATGAGGATATACATAGTTTTATTATGGTCTGAAACATATAAATTTATGTACACAAAAATATCTAGGACTAACATCTGCGTTGCTGTAGTAAAGTGGAGTGTCCTAAGCTCCACAAAAAAATGTTGGAAATGCTTACCTGCTTGAACCTCTATCTCATCCGGGTCCAGGTCGCTTTCAAAGCAATGTGCTGCAGTGAGTATCGTCCAGCTATTCACTATACTGCCTGCACAAACTCTCCCTCGATTGAACAACTGCACCAAATACGGATACTGCTCAATAGGAACTGAAACTCCACCAATTATCTTCGCCGTCATGTTGCCATTCTTCCTCTTTCGTGCCATTAAACGACCAGTAACCATGTTAAAATATTCGATATTCATAATGAAAAGGAACAAAATAAATCCCTTGAGAATCATCAACATAATGAACAGCAAACAAACGTTAGTCCGGTTGAGTGAAATTTATGACTCATTTGAGTGCTTAGTTACTAATTAACTTCCGAGTAAGTATTGCAGGTTTATAGGTAAGTAATATGTAACAATGTAACTGTTGCAGTAATACGATCTGTACTTCTTCCAAGTATTATCCAATATAATAATGCGTAATCCGCGTAATTGAAATAAGTACTACAAACAAACTTACCTACAGTTTTTATATTTTATAGCATAAGAAAGCATCAATGTAATTGTGTTTGCTGAAATCAACCCACCAATTGTGGATAAAGAACTTTTCACACAAACAAGAGTGAAATGACAAAGCTCAGACCTATATTATACCTATTTATGTGTGCATGTATGTATCATTTAACATACATTGTGCTTATGAGTTATGACACTGTTTTACCGAAGTCAAGATTGATTCTCTATAAGTAAACCTTTCGTGGAAGATGACCTCTGAAAACAAAAGTGAAAGGCAAAATATATAAATGTAAAAGGTAATTATTTTACCACAAATTCATTGACATCTCAATCTGGTGTGCATGTCTGTCTCTACAATCTCTCAATTAGCCAATTATCTTCTAAATTAAATCTCGTTTCACACTGTCGGTAATTTATACATTTACTATGGAAGTTGATAGACATTTTGTCCACAGCCTATGCCAAACTTGAACATTGTTTACCTACTAACGCCATCTATGAAAGCTGCGACGAAGTATATTGTCAGAGTTTCAGGATGCGTTTTTTCAGCCCCAGAGTTACGAGCTATGAAGCTGTTAGGTACTGCCAGTGTTCCAACAGGTCGCGCCTCATCTGAAACTAATTTTATGAAAAGATTATTCGTGTATTTGATTGTGAAGAAGTAGGTAGAAAAACGATGAAGAAAATATTCCAATAAATTGTTACAAGAGTACTTTTTATAAAATATAGGCTATTCAAATATCAGTTTTTTTATAAATTACCGAATGTCTCAATGTTTTTTTTTTTTGCGGAACTATAATTACATGCCCCTTGTATATATCGCAAAATACACGCACGTGCCTGACAAACATTCCCTATTTAGTCTGAGTATAACGGTCATTGTACTTCAGCGTGATTCTGGTTTAAATAAAAGTCTGGATCGCTTTCTTTGTTTCTTTATTTTATTTACATTTTGAAGCCAATCTTGAGGTAAACGAACTAATTTAATCTCCAATTGCAGATGCATAAATTCCTATGAAGAAAAAATTCACTGGTTATACGAACATAAATCTAATGCGCCTGGGTTTATCACAATAACTATTAAAAAAGTGATCCACGTGCTGCTTTATCCAGTCCCTGAAGTAGTATACATTTGCGTAAATACTGGGTTTGTGTTTCTTCGCGCATCCGTCGCCGTGTGATGTTATTCCTACTATCATTCTGAAACATTATAAAGCACAGAGTTAAAGGCTGATTTTAGTCTCACGCTCACCGTCAGCGCTGATAGGCGAGTGATCTTTATTACAATGTATTTCATTGTAATAGGATACTGATGATCCAGCACTGACGAGAGCAATCAGCGTAGCCATTTCTGCTAAACAATCAGTATCCTTATATTTCATTGTAACAAAGATCACTCGCCAATCAGTGCCGACGGTACGCGTGACAGTAAAACCAGCCAATGACAGAAAACTGACAAATTATTCTGGTAGTTTATCTGAGCCAAAGCAGAGTGTACGATTCAAGAAGTCAAACTGCCAAAATGTTAGTAAACAAAAGAAAGCTCTACTCTTAGAGAGTTCTTTTGTTTACTAACAGTTTGTTGTTTTTTTTTCACAGTATGTTCAGCTTTCTGGGAATTTTTGCATGGTGTCTATTTTGACCTTTTAACCTTTTATTTTAACTAACGCAACATGTAAAATTTTAAATAAAGATCAACTACTTATATCCCCAAAGTGCGGTAGACATTTTCTCAGATCTTTAAGCATTTAAGATCCTTTGAATAATATGTCTAAGGGTTATTCAGATGTACGTCCAAAAACACACAAATGCCCACATTTTAGAGAAGTTAGCATTCCATCACGTATGCTACATCACGCTACATTATATAATTTAATAAACAAATTATAATAATCGATAAACATAATATACACACCCTTTCCACAAAACGCCTCCACCTGAATCGCCCTTACACGTGTCTCGTTTTCCTTCTCCGTACAAACAAAACAAGTCTTCGGATAATGTCAAGTGATGCAAGCGTCCACACTCGTCGCTAGGGATAAACTGCAGATAAGTCATCATTAGGCCTTTCGTTGATAATTCTCCTCCATACTGTAAAAGGTTTTTTGTTTATTTTTGTTATTAACGGTGCAAAAAAGAAGAATAACTGAAAAAGACTCAATTACGGTAAACATCGTTCATACAAAGACTTAAAATTTAAAACTATTTCCATTATTCATAGTCAGCTAACATAAGTTAATAACGTTAGTATGACTGTGGAGAGTGTTTTTTTCTTGTCACTCGAATTTCATTGAAAAGAGATGGCAACATAGCTAGCAGCCGCTTGAGCTCTAGGATTATCAGTCTACTATAACATGGTATATTTGTCATGTCTATTCTAATTCTTCAGTTTATTTTGAATATTCCAAGCTCAGATTTACAACTTGCCGAACCACGTTAAGCACCCGATTATCGATTGTCGATTTGTAAAGGCCTTGTACGTGACACGAGTCGTGAATGTAACATGACAATTAGGGCTTAATTCCACCATCTTCGAAGGCAGCTGTTAGTTAAAGTAGAGTTTCGCGTACCGGTTTTCATCGCCGCTGAATGTGTAGGTATAGTGTTAAGGCGCTAACTCATGTTGGGCCAGCCTAGGCCAGCTTATGCGAGTGCGAGCGAGAAGGCGAATCGATTCAAGGCGAGAGCGATAGAGAGGCAATGCGAAGCTGGCCTAGGCTGGCCCAGCGTGTATACGCAGCATTTAAGTAGAGTTTCGCGCACACGGTTTTCATCGCCCCTGAATGTGTATAGTGCATTAAGCAGCAATCATTTGTAGGAGTTTTTCGTTACCTTTAAGAACTAGCAGAGTTATTTAGGAAGAAAAACCGCTCGTGGCGTAGCTTACTTAGGCGTTCTTGATTGATCGTTGAAGTTAAGTAACGTTGTGCGAGGTCACAATTTGGATTGGTGACCGCAAGTGGTATTACGAGCTGAGCGCTTCCGTGCTTCCGGGCACGTTAAATTGTCGGTCCCCGCTTTTAAGTCGCTAAGCCATGACGGACTAAAAGCTCCGTCACCATAGTTGGCCATTTGCTCATTTGAACTTACTAGGAAGAAAGTTATCAAAACTGTACTTGTCTGTAGTGAACTGTGAAACAAATGCTTGATTGTTAACCTACCTCAGTCCAACCCCAACCTGAAACAGAAAAGCCCGTCTCTCGCCGATGCATCCACTTTTGATTAAATGCCAAAATCCCTTTTTTGACTTCCTTTTTAAAGTGTATTGGTCTTTCTAAGAAGAGTAGCGCGACGTCACACGCAAAATTTCGCGTCTCATTGTACTTGGGGTGTATGACAATTGAATCAGTGCCATATGTGTCAGCATTGAAATCATATACAAATCTTGAGCCTGGAAAATAATAATAATAAAATGTATTATAATTTAAATTCGAGTGGAAGAGTAAAACCTATTGTGCTGAATCCATTATAAGTGGTATAATGTATCTTCGATGGTCATGAACTTTTTTGTCTCTGATCTTATACTTTTGTGAATAATATTTGCTTATTGTTGTCGCTACATAGCTCTAATTTTATAGAACAGCATTAAAAAATAAGAAAATGATTTCATGGAAATGCGCATACCTACTTGAACCACGACCTCCTCAACATTCTGGTTGAAGTCAAAGCAGTGTGCTGCAGTGAGTATAGTCCAGCTGTTCAAAATGTTACCCGCGCACATATTTCCCAGGTTGTACAATTGCACCATAGAAGGAAATTCCTCCATTGTTATTGGAACCCCGCCTACAACCTTTGCAATCATCTTTTTTCGAGCCACCAACCGGCCACTGTTCAAAGGTTCAATATTCATAATCAAAAGTGTAAAGAGACATCCTAGAAATCGTGACATAGTTAATTTTGCCATCGTTACATTGGTTGAGGGAATTTTATGAGTCATTAAATTGGCTTCCACTAATTAATTACCAGATTTATTACAGGTTTAAGAGGCATAAAACGAACTCTGAATTAATTCCCCTCATAGATAAGAGAGTCGATCAACTATTTTACCCACACTTTGCTGTCCCCGGCCATTTTTTTATTAAAAAACGCTAAATGGTTATTTATACACACATAACGAACATAACAATGGTATCTAAGCTCATTAGGCACAACGGGAAACTTGATGACGATCTCGAAAATCTTTAATTTCCATAAAATTTTATGGTAACTCAGTAGACAAAAAGTCCGCTCCATACAAAATATTGCTGTCCAAAGACCACATTCGACATGTAAATTTTAATTTATATGTACTTACGCTTATCGGTTTTGGTTAGTTCTTTTATTAGAACAAGTTAGTATGTTATAGTTTATCGTGAACTTAACAAAATAGAAATAGGCTAATTAACTTTTCCAAAAAAAATTCTCAAAAATCTGTCCCTCACTAGAATTCCCTTACTTGCGTATGCTGAGTTACCCTCCTAAATTTGACCCGGAAATACAGAGGAGGCCCTGTTTGCCGTAGATAGCTTCATTTGTGTTTTCTTTTGATCGTGTGGCGTGGTGGTGTCCTTTGATAGCACCGTCGAGCCGCCAGTCCGCGAAGTCCATAATATTTCAAAATATAATATGAGAATATAGTCCATAATATTTCTAATGCCTTACTATAATCAGAATATAGAAAAAAAAAAATCAAAAAAATATGGACTGAACCTGTCCATTTGGTGGGTAAAATAGTTGATCGACCCAAGAAACAATTCGTGAAACTGAAGAAAACCTACTTATACGAAAAATTAAATCTTGTTTCTTCCAACCGATTGAAAAGTTTTTAAGCAATTTTTAAAATGAAAACTAGGCCATAATTCCCAAAAAAAAAAAAAAAACAAAACAGACTCGGAGATCCAATCGATTTACATCCAACCCAATTTGGTTTAATTCATGCTAAATAAAAAATAAAAAAGTTTGAAAATAGATTCAGCAACATAAATATTAAGTAGGTACCTAAACCTTGCTATGGCCTTCATTTTAACTCACTGTAGTAAATAATCGTGATAACTTTAATGATCCAAAGAACATCCAAGTAGGTATATCACGCAACTGTATCAATTCTGAGTCTGAGTAACGTTGAGTAGGGAATATGCATATATTTTTTACATTTTTATACGATAACTCGACAACCTCTGAACTGTTTTGGCTGAAATGTAAAATATGTATAGATGACTGGGAATTGGAAATAGGCTACTTTTTATCCGGGTACCACGCGAGCGAAGCCGCGGGCGGAAGCTAGTTATTTTATATTTATGTAAGCATAAGCAGTACACAAATTAATAACTAAGCACTGTGTACGGGATATTTACCATGATTTTCAGAGTGTCCCGATAGTTCGGCACAGTTGTATGCTTCGATAAACTGACTTTTTACCGTGATCATGGTCGATTATCCCGTACGCAATGCTTATAATGTTCATAACCGTGATAGTTTTCAAAGTTTTAATGATTAAGTATTATTCTATGCAGAGCACACCGCGTAGAATCCGCTGCGGAAGCGAGGGTCGCGCCGCCCGCCTTGCAACCAGCCGCCAGTCGCCCCACGCCGGCCGAGCGCAAGGCCGCGTTACAGTCAACAAAAACAAATAACAACATAACATAGCACGGCCTATCATTTCACTCACACAGATTTCATGAATAAAACAACAATCTTATTCATCAGTTTCGGTCGACTGCGTACATGTTGCGTGTGTAAAATGAATTTTTGTAAATAATTCGACAGACAATTTGGAAATACGGAATGAAAACAAAGGTGTATCGATTCGGAGTTTGCAGCAGTTTAGAAGCTATCAGGTTGGTTTAGACTACGTTTTGGATACTAGAGATATTAATAGCTTTAATAACTGGCTGTAGAATAAACATTGTAGCTTCTAACTAACCTAAAATGTGTAGGTACAAGTTAACATTCCTTTCCAATACAAAGCCAAAAAATAAAGACCTAAATTTGTGAGATAAGACAGCTGTGGTTAGGTTAGGTTATGTTAGGATAGCCTGAAATTGATTACTAAACTGTTTTATCATTATGAGCTAGGGCACGTCAAAACGCTACAAACTGTCACTGTAGGGTACTTAAAAGTTTTTACGTAGGCTTTAGCGGCCTTTACACGGTAGAGTTTTAACCGAACCGCGGATAAAACTGTCGTGCTAATTACTGTCACAGTTTAGACTGGCGCGTGGTATGATTATGAACGGTGATGCGTGCAAAAAACTCTCACAAAAACAGTCTGTCGACATGCCAGATCGAACTGTCAGGCCTCGCACATCTACACGTAAGGTTTTGGAGCGAAGGATGGAATAGCGCGTGCTATTTCCCGCGGTTAAACTTTACGTGTAAAGGCCGCTATTGAGTTAGAAGGTCGGGTAACTTAGCTTTTCTGTCCCGGCAAAAACGTAATGGTACGGCCAATTTCAATTTTATAAACTTCAATAATTATTCTTCTCTGTGATTTACGTTTTCTATTATCCTGTTTTGTATTAGCATTCTGAAGTAAAATTAATGAAATACACATTTCGGGCATCACCATTTCGAGTTCTCCCGATAATCGAAGCACTTAGCACCCTACACAACAGTTTATATGCTGAGTATGCACGTGCCTAAACCGGGTACTTTTTTTTTACTTTGTGAAAAAAAAAGTGGACGTAAGGCGATACCTTTCAATCAGCTAGGCGGCTGTCGTAATTGACACGTGACAAAAGCGCACGTGTTTTCAAGAAAGGCTAATGGCGGCTCCTCACTTGGCGTATCGTGTTCGTGTATTTGCATTATTTGTCCAAATACAGCAATGTGTAGACGGTCTATTTGATTGTATTTGCTTTATTTGCACGAATATGGCAAACAACGCAAATAGCAAATTTGCCCGTACAAGTCCATGTGTGGATGACGTATTTGACGGTATTTGAAATATTTGATTATTTGAAGGCAAACACAACAATATCGACTCACGAATACGCTAAGCCAAGTGAGGAGCCGCCATAACAAATAACCCTCTAGAATATTATGTAGAACAACTGTAGGTAGGTACCTAAATAACTTTACTGATATTTACATTACTTACCTATAACTTGTTTTCCTCTCCTTTGGTAAGTATAGGAATATAAAAAGAATAAATCTAAGTAGGTATTTATGTATTATTTATAATGCAAACAGATGGTAGTATCTCATATGAAACTACACGCACTTTCACACTGGAAGTTGTTACTTCGTTTTGTTGTCTTTAATTTAATAAAACAATTATTTATACTGAGCACTTGTACTTTTTTATTACATCACAAAAATAATAAATACTACAATGGCACAGAAATTGGGCAGAGTTACCCCTAGCTCAGTCACTGCACGACTGTCCGTTGTGAACAGCAACAGGCCTTTTTATATCCCCGCTTGCTACAACTTCAAACTTGTTTTTATGACGTTAGAATCGAATCAGCAACTTGTTAACGACTAGAGTCGTTTAATAATTGAAATATGATGTTACAGTCGGCCATCCGTCACTAAACGAGTCCACTCGTTCAGTCACTGTTGTTGTTTTTTATTTTAACAAGAGATCATCGTAATCAGGAATAATAAATTATAATCTAAATAATCTTAACTAGTGAATAATCAAGATCTTCAATTGATTACATACATACATAAGTACCTACTTAATAATTATCTATGATGTGACAATTTATATAGCCATAATCATTAAAAAAAATCAAAATCTTGATCCAATTTACAATTTCTTAATTCATCATAAATATAACTAGTATTCCGTAATACTTAATCGATAAAAACATATAATCAAAATCTTTATAATAATAAAATTCACAAAAAAAATATTCCTAGTAACTTATCTAGAGTAAGCGCGTCCTCGCACTTACGAGTTCAATCTAATCGCTCAGTTCGAGTCTTTACAAAGATCATACTTCGATAGGTATTGAATCAACATCTAATTTATGTAACACTATCACTAGTATTAATTTATCATTTGGTTTGGTTTTAAACGTGAGTGCCTTTTAATTTTGCAGACCTTTTTTTTAATTTTATTTTATTATTATTATTGTTTTTTTTTTGTAATTTCATTTTAGTTTTATCATTTAATCTAAGGATAAAGATTTTAAGTTTTCCCTATGTAGATTCCTCAGATGACTCATTGTCACTCGAGGTGTCACCCGTTGGATCGTTGTCAAAACTTAACCAGGGAAATACTTTATCGATTGACACGGTACCTTCGTAGCGTCTACCTTTTCTAGTTAAGGGAGTGTCCTCGATAATGAAACGTTCATGAGGCAAGATTTTTTTGATCCTATAGGGTCCTTGATATTTAGGTTCAAGTTTTTTTGACTGGCCAGCGCCCCCTGGTAGTGCCCTGGCTACTCTAACAAGATCACCTTCTATATATTTTCGACTCTTTTTTCTATGCTTATCAAACCGTTCTTTACTTCGTTCTTGGTCTTTGTCCAACATAACCTTGGCCTGATCTCTGATTTCATCCAGACTTCCATCAATCATACCACTCCCTAAATCATCAATTACGTCACGTAAGGCCGCCTGCGAAGTGTTTGTGACTTTCCTGCCGAATAGTAATTCCGTTGGTGATTTCTTAGTTGTTTCGTGCACTGTTGAATTGATTCCTACTTGAACGTCTTGAACATATCGATACCTCGGGGCTCAAATGTCGTAAAGCACATTTTGGGCTTTTTGAGTTATTTACACCATCGTACTCAGTTTTTAATTCTCTATCGAACTGTATAATTAAAATTGCGAAATTAAAAAAAAAATTACAAATACAACCCATCATTTCGGTTACTCTAAACACAATCTATTTGAAAATTAGGGGTGTAAGTAGCATTAACTGACAACACACAACAGCCTAAGTCGTATAACCCAGTTTGGTACAAAACTCTTAGATAGCATGTGCTTTACGACCAAAAAATAAAAATAGATGTTCCTTACACCCCACTGCAAAATTCACTTTGAGTAAGAGCATAATTATGATTTATCTCAATTATTAGGTTTTTATCTTGAGTAAATTGATAACTTTTATTATATTTAGTTTGCAATTTTAGTCATGCACGAATGGGTAGCTTTTAAGATATCAGATTTAGTACGTTAATGACTGAATTTAAGTAAATCACCTATTTTGATAATTTTAAAACATTAATTTCACAATTTATTACAAAATACAAAAGTTGAAAGTGAAATAATACAAAAGTTTTGGCGATTACACATAACTATTTACTAGACACGGGTCTTTATCGCGTAAAGCTTCATATTATCATCCAGACAGTTTCGCCAACTACCCTTACTTTTGATAACCGGATCCCATAATACCTCAGTGATTGATATCAAATATCCAAATTTTAACCGCAAAGACGGCTACAAACTTGAAAATCTATAGCCGTTTTCGTGGTTAAAAGTACTAGATACGTACGAGTCTTCATCGCGTATAGCTTCATATTATCCACGTAGCAGCGAGTACTTCAGTCTACCCGTGACCACGATTGTTCGAACACAGTCGAAATTGTCTGGATAATATGAAGCTTTACGCGATAAAGACCAGTGTCTAGTAAATAGTTATGTGTAATGTGTAGTTAATAACTGCTAAATATTTGTGCAAAAATATCTGCTTCTGTTGTTAGTTGTTCTAGTGATTATTTCTACTTTATTAGTTTATTTTTACTTATTTTTACCTCGACTGAATCGCTGTATCCTTCCAGACACTCAATTCTTGTCTGAATAAGACGGTTATGAGAGTCTATAGCCGTCTTCGCGGTTAAAATTTTAGTACTTCTTGATATCCACCACTATGGTGTTATGGCATCCGGTTAACAAAAGTGAGGGTAGTTGGAGAAACTAACCTCACAACTGCGACGAAGGTAGCAGCGAGTACTTCAGTCTACCCATGACCACGGCTGTTCTAAAACATTCGCAACAGTCTGGATAATATAAGTTTTACGTGATAAAGACCCGTATCTAGTAAATAGTTACAAAAACATTTATATTTTCCACTAAATTGTGAAATAAAATGTTCTGTAATTCTTAAAATAGGTGATTTACTTAAATTCTTTCAATATCGTACTTAATCTGACATCTTAAAAGCTACCCATTCATGCATGACTAAAATTTCAAACAAATTATAATAAAAGTCATCAATTTACTCAAGATAAAAACCTAATAATTGAGATAAATCATAATAATATCTCATATTATAATCCTTTACAACCTTAAATCTTCATGCAAGTGTTGTATACTCCCCTGTTTCACTGCGATAAAACGACAGGTTGGGCTTTACGCTCTTGTGCTCTTGCTCAGGCTGTATTTTAGTGGGGCGTAAGGAACATTTTGTTTATTTTTTTGGTCGTAAAGCACATGCTATCTCCGTAAATATAAGACTAGGACAAATTTTGAAATAACTTTATGAAACTATGGAAAAATCTGATAACTTTGTTCCTAGGACATTTTTATGTAGCGCTAAAAATGAGAGAGTTATGACGAAAAACATTTTTATTTTTTTGTTTTTTGCTCCTCCTGAAAACCTTGGATTTGTGCTTTACGACATTTGAGCCCCGAAGTATCGATATTGGTCCCATTTGTCTGGACTCTGACCGTGTGACATAGTGCTAAGAGCTGACAAGATTGTGCGATTATATCGCTCAACTTGCCCGTTGGCCCGTGGGGTAGCAGTCGAGTTCAAGATATGTTTAATTCCTAGTTTCTGTGCAAACACTTTAAATTTCTTGCTGGTGAAGCTGGTACCTCTATCCGTTATTAGCCGTGTAGGGGTTCCGAAGTAACTAAAATAATTTTTGAACACCTTTATACTTTCCTTAGATCTTGTGCTGCGGACTGGAGTCAGGTTGACATATTTTGTAAAGGAATCGACGATGACAAGAAGATACGAGTTTTTATGTTTACTACGTACGAATGGTCCTAGGTGATCCGCATGGACTGTGTGGAACGGGACTTCAATTTTAGGAATGGGATGTAGTTCTCCTTCCTTCGCTCCAGAGGGGGTTTTGTGGTGAGCGCATTCCATGCAGGCTGATACGTATTTCTTTGTGAATCGGCGCATTTTTGGGAACCAGAAATATGAGCGCAGACGCTGGAGCGTTTTCTCGAACCCAAAATGACCTACATCATCGTGATTAGCCTTTAGCAACTGCCAGCGGACTCCTCTAGGAACCACCCAGCGCATGGTGTTTTCATCGATTAAACGAAACACTCGTCCATTTTTAAGCTTGTAGTCTTTGTATATATTAGCGATTTTAGCTGTTGTGGTGTCTGATAAGACCTCCTTAATCATCTTTATTTCTGGGTCGCTAGACTGAACCGTTGTAACCCAGTCATCAGTGTTCACTGTGAGGATATCAAGTGTATGCGGTTTATCTCCTTTGTCATCGATAGGACTTCTGCTAAGCGCATCGACGTGCGACATTTTGTCACCTGGTCGATATTCGATCTCGCAATCGTATTCTAGAAACTGAATCCACCATCTGGAGATACGCGGAATAAGGTCCCTTTTGGTGAACGTTGAACGTAGGGCGTTGCAGTCAGTGATGATTGTGAACTTGATACCGAGTAAGTATACTCGGAACTTACTTAGCGAGCTTACTACCGCTAACGTCTCAAGTTCGTAAGAGTGTAGCTTTTGTTCGTCGATTGTGGTTTGGCGACTAAAATAGGCTATAGGGCGCCAGGGATTGGGTTGGATACGCTGAAGTAGTATGCCTGCAAGGCCCAACTTACTTGCATCTGTATGCAATTGTGTCTCGGCTTTGTGGTCATAAAGAGCGAGCACAGGTCGTTCAATCAGGCATTGTTTTAAGGTTGTGAATGCTTTTTCTTGGTCTGGATTCCATTCCCAAGGAGCGTCTTTCTTTAGAAGGCCTGTCAAAGGTCGAGCTATTGTCGCAAAATCCTTAACAAACCTACGGAAGAAACTAGCTAACCCTATAAACCTTCTTACCTCATGCTGGTTTGTCGGGGAGGGAAACTTCGATACGGCTTGTATTTTAAGTATACCAGGCTTGATTCCATCTCTGCTTATCTCGAATCCTAGGAAATCAATTTTTTTCTGAAAGAAGTAACATTTTTGCATCTTGAGAGTAAGACCACTCTGCTGTAAGGCCTTAAATACCTCTTCTAGACGAGTCAGGCCTTCCTCAAAGGAGGATGCCGGTATCAGAATGTCATCCATGTAAATGATAACGTATTTCAATTTACCTAAGACTTTGTGCATAATCCTCTGGAATACCGCTGGCGAGTTTGCCAACCCAAATGGCATACGTGTATATTCGTACTGGCCATCTGGAGTGACAAACGCTGTTTTCTCTATTGACTCTTCTGCGATGGGAATTTGGTGGTAACCAGACGCTAGATCCAGTGAAGTAAATACAGTTTGACCGGATAGCTGGTCTAGTAGGTCTTCAATTAACGGAAGAGGGTAGTGATCGCGTTTTGTTTTACTGTTGAGTGCGCGATAGTCCACGCAAAGTCGCTTTTCCCCAGTCTTCTTTTGCACTAAGACAATAGGACTGGCGTACGGTGAGTTAGACTCGCGGACGATGCCGCACTCGATCATTTCATCTATCATACCCTGGGCCAGTTTTCGCTCAGAATGAGACATTCGGTAAGGTCTGTACACTACTGGTTCGGAGTCCTTGAGTTTAATAACCATTTCCGCATCAGTCGTGTACCCTAGATCACGCAAGCCTGTTGAAAAGCAAGTTGAAAATTGAGACAATAGATCCTTTAATCTCTGTTCTTCATCTAAAGACAATTCATCTCCATAGTTAATAGTGTCACGTTCTTTGCTCTCGCTGGTTGCAACAGTTACATTGAGGACGTGTTTAATTGCGTCAAAGTACTTAGACCTAGTGACTAGTGTCCCCTTTTTAATCGTTATAGGGTTTGCCCCTAGGTTTTGCACAAGCAATAGACAAGTCCCTGCATTGAGTTTATATTCACCTGGTAGTAGGAAGTACTCATTGCCTATGCAGCCCCTTACCGAACCGTCGACGTAGATGTTGCCAGTATATTTATTGCATGTGGTGACTTTGACTGCTTTCAATTCTCCTATTTTAATGATCTCGTCTGTCTCAGCCTCTAATGGCAATTTGGTCTCATCGCATTGATCTCCTCGTTCAATTTTCAATTCTGTAGCCGTCTTTATAATCCGTACATTCGGTCGTTCTGTAAAGGTGTGTCCCAGCAGTACAGCGATGTTTATTAGGTGGTCGTCAACCACAAGAACATCTACATTCCTTTCGATGACACCTTGCACTTCAAGAGTTACCTGAACCTTTCCAAGGGGCATGTATGGTATGTTTCCCAGTCCACGCAAGAGTGGTCCGCTAACATGGGACCAATGCAAACCGAGATTCTTGGCGTCAGTTTCGCGAACTAAGGTGGCTTCACTACCGAGGTCGACGTGACAAGCAGCTGGTTTTCCATTGATGTGAACCACGATATTATATTTATTACCTGGGTTGTCTTTTAAACTATTATTTGAAGCGTTCTTGACGTGGTTGGACTCAGGTTCGATGGGTTCCATCTCGCTGTGAGCAAAAACCCTTAAAACGGTTTTGTCCTTTGATTCGGGCTTATCGTTCATGTTTTTCTTGGGGCATTCTGGTATTGTATGTCCAATTAAGCGGCAATAATTGCACTTAATAATCGGTTTTGGGCATCTTGCACATGGGTGGCCTTTCTCTTTGCAGTTGAAACATATAACACTATCAGGGAATTGGCGTCGCTTTGTTGGGTTTAATAATTCATCTGTTTTGTCAGTCTGTTTAGTCGTGCTGTTATTAGGGAATCTTTTACTAGGCCTATTATCTCTAGTCTGTACTTTTATTGTTTTGAAGAATGGTAGAATCTGTTCTGGTTTTGTAAAATTAGCTGCTTGAGCACCTACTCTTACCCCTCTATCATCCACCCCATGAATTAAACAGTCTATCGCTTCTTTACCGAAAATTTTGCAGCGGTTTAACAAATTTATTTTTGAAAAGTAATACAATTCAAGAGATTCTCCAAAGCGAGCTCTCTTGTTTAGCATTTCCGTTAATAGATCTGCATAATTTTCGGTAGCAGGGAAGGATTCTGCGAGAAGAATTTTCCATTCGTGCCAAGTTCTTTTAAGAGTTGGTAACCCTTGGTACCACACCTTGGCATGTCCAGTTAGTTTTGGCAGAGCATAGTGGATGGTCTGCGTATCATTCCATTTATATATCTCAGCGCACTCATCAACTTTGCTCAGCCAAATATTAATAGGTTGTTCTTTGCTAAGGGGGTCAAAATCTGGCACTACGTTGTTAAGGATAGGGAAACTATTACGTTCATTATTTTGTGATTTTACTGCTTTTAAGAATTCTTCAAAAAACTTAGATGTTGAGACAAACCTGGACCTTTCGGCCTCATCGTCCCTCCGTGGGCTCCGTCCGTCCCTCCGTGGGCTCCGTCCGTCCCTCCGTGGGCTCCGTCTCCAATTGTGGAGCTCGTCATACATCCTGGTTCCGGAGTCATTTCTATGACCATGGGGAACAAGTTCTCCAAGTCGCTTGCGATTATCATAGTCACGTTCCTTTTGTAATTGGTTTTCCAGAATGCGAAAGCGTTGCCTCTCTAGCTCCAGCTCTTCCCTTAGCTTTTCCGCATCCGAAGCATGACTACGACTACAGCTTCGTCTGCGTTCCCGTGCATCATCACGATGTAGTTGATTCCTAATAGACGCCGGTCCTGTATCTAGCATACTACGGCTGCGGCTTCGGGTACGTCTCTGCGCGTGATCCAGATTGCGGTGTCTGCTACGGCTTCGTGTACGACTCGGCGTGCGATCCAGCTTGCGGTATCTGCTGCGGGATTCATCGTCGAGTGGTGATGGTCTGATGCGGCTGCGGCTACGACTGCGTTCAACGGTGTAGATGTTTCTTGTAGGGCTATGTTCATAGCGGTTTCTCGAAGTATAACAATTTGTATTTGGATAACGAATTTGTTGGTTACTAGCGGTGGTCTCCTCTGCATGTGAGTGGTGCACGTTAGCGGCAACAGTCACTCTTTGAAGGATAGGGCTCGTTGGAGGATTGTGCCGCACCTCCCTTTCTTCGTCATCAGCATCCATCTTTTATGTGGGCTCGTGGTTGTTATCCCACTTCTGAGATATGAAACTACACGCACTTTCACACTGGAAGTTGTTACTTCGTTTTGTTGTCTTTAATTTAATAAAACAATTATTTATACTGAGCACTTGTACTTTTTTATTACATCACAAAAATAATAAATACTACAATGGCACAGAAATTGGGCAGAGTTACCCCTAGCTCAGTCACTGCACGACTGTCCGTTGTGAACAGCAACAGGCCTTTTTATATCCCCGCTTGCTACAACTTCAAACTTGTTTTTATGACGTTAGAATCGAATCAGCAACTTGTTAACGACTAGAGTCGTTTAATAATTGAAATATGATGTTACACTCACTAAATATTTAGCTAGATACCTAATAATACCTAATAAATGCCTCAAGTTATACGAGGGTCGGCAATTTGCATACCGATTAGACGGAGCCTTCTGTGCTCGCTCATAAAATAACAGTTATTTTAATTTGAAGATACCTGACAAAAAACAATAGTCAGATAGAAGGTTAGTGGGTTAATTAACATTTACGTCTTTAATGTATAACAGTCATGTAGTTTCTATAACACAAGCGCTGCTTACTTTGGGGCTAGATGATACCGTGTGAGTCACATTAAAAACCATGTTTTGTGCTAATACTTTGTTTAAATCTATCTTAACTAGGACTTTCTTTAGTCTTTGTTTTTCAATAAAGCCAATACTAGAGCCTTAGTAAAATGTTTGAGCAATAACGACGCATCATCTGATTGAGTGTACAGCGAATGACTTGTAAATTGAGCGCGCACTACCTAGCATAGCAGCGAGCGAGGCTCAATCAGCCAAGCATAATCGCGTTACTTGCCACTCTAAGCTTAACAATAGGGTTGACTATGGAAGTTTAAAAATACTTTTTATTGAAAACACAGTTTCAAACAGTTTACTGAAAGGACGATGCACAGTGTTTCACTTAGAACAAGCTAGCTGGACAATATTATTTATGCCTTCAAATCTGCTCTAAAATACTCTGCACATATTATTTGAACATGTTTTGTCGAAAAATCATCATTAGCATCATCATCATCATCATTTATTACTTTCTTGTGGTTTTTATTAGTTTAGTAATTTTTAACGACTTCTATGACGCTGTAGGTGAAGGCCCGCCTGAGACATAGGAGGTTGCGGGTTCGATCCCCGTCCCGGGACAAATGTTTCTATGATCTGCAAATATTTGCCTCGGGTCTGGTTGTTTTATATCTTTAATGAGCAGCGCCCTCGCGGCTTTGCCTCCGTAGTGATGGTTTATGGTGAGGATGATGATGATGAACAGTAGCCTATAACCTCCCTCAGAAGTTTTACTATCACATGCAGAAAGAATTTTTTAAATCCGACTGGTAGTTCCAGAGATTAGCGCGTTCAAACGTACAAACTCTTCCGCTTTATTATATTAGTATAAGTATATTTAAATTTAAGTATAGAAGTATAGATATATGTAGATGAGTTTGTATTTACAAAAAAAAAAGTATATGAGTAGTACAGCAGTCATGTGGTTCCCATAACCACAGATTACTAATTACCCATAACACAAGCTATGCTTACTTTGGGGCTCCATGATGGATGCTGTGTGAAATTTCAGCATTATGTATATCTAAGTATTTATTTATTTATTTTATAATATTAAACCGGCAAAAAAATGTTTTTAAAAATTCAGTTTTAAATAATTAAAAATATAGATATTACTCAGAATCATCGAAATCAACACCGGAAAAACTTAGATCTGCCAAACTTTCTTACTTTCGCACGTTTCTAAGTAAGGCCAGTACCTTAGAATAAGTAATTGACCGTTTTACGTCTGGGACACGATCCATCTCGAACAATACATATGATAGAAAACTCAAAATCACCAATTAGTCTCTAATGGCAAATTTTTAAAACGATTACGATTTTTTCCGCAACTAACCCATTTTTTAGCCAATTTCATTGATGTTCGAGCAATATTCCTTTTAAAATCACTTATAGACTCGTCTGTGGCATCATTCATGAGCATAAAAAAATCAAATAACAATGAATTTCATTCATTTTTTTCGTATTTGATCCATTTCTCGAAAAAATCTGCACTCGAGAAAATTAGGACGTGTTCCGAAAAAATATTAAAAAAAAAATAGATGTACACTTGTGCGCAGCTTATGACTAACATTTTATTAAACTAGATAGTTGACTGTACAATATATATAAATTCCAGCCTGGGGACAAGTGGGGGCAAGTAGTTTCTGCTCTGAGAAAGATGAAATATGTGTCAAAATATCGATATCTTTTGTGTTCAACCGGTTTTTTTTTCCTGTAGGAGACACTTTTTGTTAAAAGTTATAACATAAAAAAATACTACATTCCAACTACTTCATGATCCATCAAAAAAATCACCACTATCTACCATGTATTCGAATTTAGATGCTAACAAACAAAAAGCAAAATAACGAATGTATTCATGTTAACTCGCCCTCATTCTGACTTTGCGAAAGCTATAACTTTTAATACGACTGTACTAGTAAAAAAATATTAATGGTATCGTGATCTCACGGGTTTTTACTTTAATTTAAGCTAGTGCAGAGAAGGAAATGCGACAACCCTTTTTGTCCAGCTAGAACAGCCTAATGGAACATTGTGCGATGTGGGGAAAAAGGGATTAAATGTTGAGATGACGGCTGATTGAATAGAGTGGAAGAAGATAATCTGTTGTGATGACCCTACATTAAAGTGGGATGATGATGAAAATGTAGTTTCAAGTTCTCATTTTCTTAAACATAGAGATTAGAGACACTTACTTTCGCTTGCTTCGTCGCATCAGGACTGAGATTGATCTCATAATTTTAATTTTATAGAGTTAAACCTCATTTAGGTATTACATATTTCATTGAAAATGAATGTCTTATTAAATTTTTCAATTCCAACGGGATTCGAACCTGCAATTAAGCTCCTTAAGCCGGAGTGCCTTTGCCAACTCGGCCACGGAATCCATATTCGGTCGATTTGGGTCAGGTTAGGGACGATCGTTTGTAACATTGCGAGTTCGAATCCCGTCGTAGGTAATTGAAAATTGTGATAAGACTTTTCATTTTCAATGAAGGTTGATCTCAGTTCACGCAACGAAGCACCATGAAAAGAAACAGTCAAAGCATTTTAAAGATAAAATACAACCTCGAATAATATTAATTACTGATAAAATGGTTGTAATTTATCTTGTTCCAACTGTAATCATGATCAAATGGAAGAAGATTGTCGTGCTTAGTAACTATCAATCCACAAATCAGATCGCTATGAGTTTTAAACAGGCACGATACAGAACATACTAAAATATGATAGGCCCATTTCCCTAACAATAGATGACATTAATATTATGGCCACAACACGAACGTGAAATAAACAGAAGTTTCAGCATAGTACCTAACATAAAGCCTACCGAAATATATTTTACATCTTTAGAAAGTATTTTTCTAGTGAATTAGTACCTACCTAACTGTTTTATGAAGTATAGAAGGCATCCGCTAAATGTGATCATTTTATTTTATAATCTTTGGACGACCAAACATGTGTTTAGAAATCCCTCTGATTACATCCCTAATCATCTTCAAGAATCCATTTTTACCTCGCCTTGGGTCACAGTATCGTTTGTATCATTCCTTGTCTTAATAAATGAATTTTGTTATAAAAGTGAAACGGTAACCAGAAATAATATGAAACCTAAACCGTTTTCCACTCCTTCAGGAAATCCAGACGTAACGTCGCGTGACTAGCGCGCGTGACATCCCTGCCAGAATTGAAATGTATTTTTTAGTGGTATCGCTTTAACCAACGGAATATTCAACCGATTGAACAATGATTTTGGGTAAAGCCATAGATTCAAAGAAAATTAAATTAGGCCAAACCACAGCTTACTTTTAATATATTTTCAAGGACACCTTATAGATGCTAAGGCAGTGGTCGTCACACTTTTCTGCTCAAGGGCCGCATAGGACAATGTGAGGTATCACTGCGGGCCGCACATTTTTGAATTATTGTTGACGATTTTTCTATTTTTCGAATTCCTAAATGTAAAATCCAAGTTGGTACCTACTAACGAACTTGAAACTTAGCAGCATAAGTTTGCAGTGCTCAAAGACTCGCTGCTTGTCGGTTATCGTATTCTGCGCTCTGACATAACTCACTTTGCTCGCAATATACCTTACTTATAAAGTTAAATGCGAGCGAAGCGAGCCGAATTTTTTAAGACATGTGACACTAGATTTTGTTTGCGGTGATCAAAGAAAAAAATCCCTGCTTAAAGGTTCTTATACTGTCATTAGACTTTACTCTCTATACTCGCAATATACCTTACCCATGAAGTTATTTAACTTCATGAGTAAAGTATATTGCGAGTTACATTGCGAGCGCAGTTGCGAGTGAAGCGAGCCGAATTTTTTAAGACAAATGCAACATGTGACACTAGATTTTGTTTGCGGTGCTCAAAGAAAAAACTCGCTGCTATAGGTTCTTATTCTGTGGTTAGACTTTACTCACTTTACTCGCAATATACCTTACTCATGAAGTTAAATGCGAGCGAAGCGAGCCGAATTTTTAAGACAAATGCAACATGTGACACTGGATTTTGTTTTGCGGTGAGCAAAGAAAAAACTCGTTGCTATAGGTTCTTATTCTGTGGTTAGACTTTACTCACTTTACTCGCAATATACCTTACTCATAAAGTTAAATGCGAGCGAAGCGAGCCGAATTTTTTAAGACAAATGCAACATGTGACACTAGATTTTGTTTGCGGTGATCAAAGAAAAAACTCGCTGTTATAGGTTCTTATTCTGTGGTCAGACTTTACTCACTTTACTCGCAATATACCTTACTCATAAAGTTAATGCGAGCGAAGCGAGCCGAATTTTTTAAGACAAATGCAACATGTGACACTAGATTTTGTTTGCGGTGTTCAAAGAAAAAACTCGCTGCTATAGGTTCTTATTCTGTGGTTAGACTTTACTCGCAATAAACCTTACTCATAAAGTTAAATGCGAGTGAAGCGAGCCGAATTTTTTAAGACGAATGCAACATGTGACACTAATTTTTGTTTGCGGTGATCAAAGAAAAAACTCGCTGCTATAGGTTCTTATTCTGTCGTTAGACTTTACTCACTTCACTCGCAATATACCTTACTCACGAAGTTAAATGCGAGCGAAGCGAGCCGAATTTTTCAAGACAAACGCAACATTGTGACACTAGATTTTGTTTGTGGTGATCAAAGAAAAAACTCACTGCTTATAGGTTCTTATTTTGTGGTTAGACTTTACTCACTTTATTCGCAATATACCTTATTCATGAAGTTAAATGCAAGCGAAGCGAACCAAAGTTTTAAGACAAATGCAACATGTGACACTTGATTTTGTTTGCGGTGCTCATAGAAAGGCTCGTTGCTTGTCGGTTCCTATTCTGTGGTCAGACATAACTCACTTTGCTCGCATTATACCTACTCATGAAGCTAAAATGCGAACAAAGAGAGCTCCAAAACAAGCAAACAAAGCGAGCTTCATTATCCCGAAGTTTTAAAATCAATCATAATTATTATCGTAGCAACGTAGGTAGCACCTTTCATCATCATCATTTCCTTGGCCTTTTCCAACTAGGTTGGGTCGGCACAACATGTTCTCCTCTAACGGGGTAGCATCATTATCTACTAAAACTTTTAGCTTGGCCGCGGGCCGCACCAAAACCCTCCGCGGGCCGCATGCGGCCCGCGGGCCGCACTTTGACGACCACTGTGCTAAGGTATTCAAATTCTTAGCTTTATTAGATACTTACTTACTTAAAAAGCCGGCGGCCTGATACAGCTTCATTGGTGTGAACACTTGTTTGATTGCTGTGCGTGGCGGGAACCAAGGATTCAAAGTTAGAACTGATTTGAACAAAGATTTGCACTTTGCCACGCGGTACCTATCGGTTTTTTGGCGCGCATCAAAGCGTTCAAAGATGAAATGTGTTCAAATGTTTGCGTAGCCTGCCACCTTGCGCAAAGTCCAGTTGCGTTGCGTTTAAGGACGTGCATAAATAGTTCAAGATCGTAATTTTCGTTTACTCTACGTTTTGTTAGAGTTTTTTGCACAGTATTAGATACGTAATACAAGCGTGTAAATAATAAAGGCACAAAAACGTCGTCCATCTTGGTTTGTCGTCTGGCAGCAAACTGTAGAGATAATGCAAAGCATGTCCGGCAGTTGTGACAAATGTGTTCAAAAGGTGTTCTCAAAGCTATGCAATGTCTTCAAAAAGTGTACAAATGTTTGATGCTGTGTCTAGCGCAGGGGTTAAACGTATCTCCCATTTTCCTTGCAAGAGAACACTACGGTCTTTCATGGTGAAGTACCTACAATCTTTTATCGTAAAAGTTTTAAGTAGGTACCTGTGCAAATTGTTAGTACAAAGACCGACAAAAGACTGCATCTTTGTTTTGTTTTGCAAGAAAACTAATTTTTGAAGACTTTCTTCTCTGTGACTGCACGGAAATTACTCAGAGTTGTAGGTTATTAATCTATCACGACCAGAAGAGGACGCTTGCAATTGACGTCACAAGTGAATACGTGCGCGCAAAGTATAGGAGCTTTTGTATACTCGTACCTATAACTAGCACAATGCTCAGATTTTTATATAACACATGCCACATTTATGAAGAGAAAGCGCCGCGCAAATACAAAGCTTGATCATTTGCCATTTCATTTCCCGCTGGCATCTAAGCCCCCACTCCGAAAATAAATGTCTAATTCCAGCAAGGAACCGGAACTATCTAGAGTAGAGTCACGGCATATGACACAGATAACCTTATCCACACGACCGACACGACGGCAATAAGCAGCAGCGTCGCAGATTTATCACATTATGCACTAATTATTTGTTAAATTGTATCTGACCTCAACAGATAAAATGTATTTGGTCGTGTGGGAATTGGACCTTAGTTATGTTTTTTTCTGATTTAGGTATTTACTAAATGCGGTCATTGTTACAGCTGAAATTTAACCTACGCTTTCGAGATTTTGCTTAGATCGTATAGAGATGTCCCACTTTATGTTTAAAAAACATATTTAGTACCCACCACCACCTGACAAAGCATAGCCACGTCTTGATATTTTTATTTTTATTGATTCTTTATATTTAGTCTCATTTGAAGCATTGCGGGTTTTGCTTGGTTTTGCAAGTTGGATGCGTCAAGCTGAAGACAGGGCGCGATGGCGCTCATGAGGGGAGCCCTATGTCCAGCAGTGGACTATAGGCTGATGATGATGATGATGGGTTTTGCTCTGGAAGGGAAAATAAAACACGCTTTATTTAAAAAAATACTAATCAGCACTTATACCACATTTTGTTTGAATTAAATATTAGTTGGCAATTGACTCATACATAATGTAACAATCAACAATGCAAGCGATGGTCTATTTAGGTCACCACGAGCGTCCCACTCCTAGATGTTTCGGTATTTATTAATTTATAAGTTAAGTGGTAAAACATCCGATGTTAGTAAACTTTGAATGTTAAAAACTGTTGCAAAGTATAAAATTAAGCATCTCTGTCTGCCATCCAATCGCTTTGGAGTTATAAAAGCCGCACAAAGAAAGAAAAAATTGCTTTCCCTGCGGTAGATCCGCTTGTTTTAGTGAGTGATAGTTCGGCGAGGCGGTGGTAAAAGCGATACACGAGCACACTTCAGCGTGAGCGACTCACTTGAAAGAAACTCAGGACATGTTCTGCTCACATGATCGCCCGCGGTAACTACCGACGCCGACGGCAGCCTGCTTTATTCTTGCAACATAAATTAGGTTTTTTCTTTTACACTGTGTGTAATGTGTGTATAGCACCTAATAATAAATTCGTTTAGGTATTTCGGACAACTTGGTCTATAATTTTACACACATTTCATTTCATAATTAAATTCCATTAGATATACCTAGCACACAATAACTATACTGTTACGATTATTTCTCGCAGTTTACTTCGAGACTTATTTAGCACTGCAAAAATTAAATTTCAAATTCAATATTTTTCGCTTATTTCAGACAATAATAAAATAAGTTACAAGAAATTAATTTACTTAATCCATTTTAATCCTTCTCATTATATCAAATAAGAAAGACAAAACTAGTTTTTTTGATAAACAGATGACAATGAAAATCTACAACAAAACCACTGTTGAATCTATTAATACCAAGAATCGGGATAAGAGTAGAAGTAGGTATCACGAAATCACTGAATGATACTTTCTTCGTTTTGTCTAAACAAAGTACCTACTGAAATAGAATCTTTGCACTTTTCCTAGGAACAGATGACAGAAAAATTCAGGCTTCTAGTAATTTTACAACGTCTACCATTCCGATGCATTTTGTTTCGTACAAAATGTCATTCGAATAGATGTAGTGAAAAGTTGGAATAGTAGAATAGCTTTTTTAAACATTAGTTATACCGATGACCGAACCATAGCTAAAACGTCACCACAACAAAGTCGTTTTGTTATCAGTAGAATAGGAAACAGATGAAAATCTAAGGTTTTGTTTACGTTTATTTAGTGGTTGATAAAAAGTTTGATAAATAGAATCGGCACCAGATTTATTTTATCTGACCTAATAACACTCAAACTGTCACAAAAATATCGTTGAAGATGAATCTAATCAAGGTTTCCTACTGGACCTGTTAAGATTAGATTTACTTTGATTGAACTATTGAAGATAAAAGTGCAAAATAGTCGTTCAATTTCCTCTAAATCTAAAAGGAACACCCGCAGCTTTGTGAGCGTAAAATTGAAACACAAAAACAAATCAACCGTAGAACTTTTTTGCGTTTAAAATTTAGTCTGACCGGATATCAGCTATACTCTATCCCCATTATTCAAATTGAATCGTCAGTTTAGCAAGGATTTAGAGAATCAATTTTTCTTGATTCTTCTCATCAATCTTTCTCTTCAACATGATCGATTTATTGGCATCAAACAAAGTTTTTGTGTAAATTGCACATTTACTTGTTATGATTACCATAAGGTAGCTGCCCTCATACTGACCCGTCTCAAAAATTCACCCTGTATATCAAATCTCTAGATCTGGTAGAAGTGTTTTGTGGTTCGATAGTCTGGACTTTGATCTTACTTGTTTTAGATAGACTAGCTAGATAAATACTTAAACAATTTATCAGAGCCCATAAAAAGAAGTGTTAAGAATATTGATGCTTAAAGTCCAATGTAATGGTAAATGGTATTCTTAGAATTCTGTTTTTATTCAATTTCAAACCATATACAAATTACCTAATATAAAAAAATAAATTATTAACTAGAATACCTATGTAATCTAGGAAAGTTATTTTATATAGGTACTTACCTATAATCTTCTTTTCAAAATTTTCAAGAAAAATAAGATTGCTTCTTATTACTTACCAATAAATAATTAACAAAAAAATGACCTCATGGTTGGCATTGCTTACCGTTCCTACAAATAACAAATCAATTGAAATGATCGAAATGCGTAGTTGTCATCTTATTTTCCTTTATCTTGTATCGGACAAGAGTCTTTATCATGTTTTTAGAAAAAAAAAACAAGAATACTGAATCTCGTGGAGTTTCTTCGATTTATCGCTATTTTCTTTCCGTTGACTGTCATTCAGTACAAGAGTAGAGACGAGCGAGAGCGGACGCCGCCGCCCTCAACGTAATTTTGCTACAATTTATTATCGAGACGCGGGAATTGTATCGTGATCTTTGAGTGAAAGGATTATTAATTGTTTAGTGATAAAATTTCTGAAAAGGTAAATTCTGCTGAATATTTTCTTTTGAATACTTTTTTCTAGCCATGAGAAAAGTTGATTTTGTTTGTTGACGTTTTATTCGTCGTAAAAGTCGTAACGTAAAGACAGAAATTAAAAAATGTTTTACTGTATTAGTAAATAGATGGGTATCACAGAAGAAAAGGTACTTAATATTTCTTACTTTTATCACATAAAGTAGGCACCTACCTAACTAGAGATCTATCAACTATGATGTTATTATTATCTTGTGTCGACAGAACTCTTGTTTCTTTTCATCGAAAATAAAGTTTTTCTGATTAAAATATACGATTACTGGGTGTACGTACCGAATAAAACGTGTTCGTTGAACGCACGCAGCGGCGCCAAGAATAATTGGCGCGTGTTTGGAAATGCATTTTTAGGGACAATGCAAATAAATGCCCTTCCACGTAACACTTTTAATTCAAACAAAGAAAACTGGAATAATTTATTTACAGACACCAATCTAACACATATTTATATTTTAAAACATACATTAGAACCATCCTTGCTATCTAAGGATATAAATAAACGATCTATAGATAACTCAACTGAAAGTCACTTTGTAAATTGCACTCGAATGATTTGAGGTTTGAGACATTTATTTCTCCAAAGAATACAATTCACTGCCAGAGAAATACAAGATAACTTAAATAAACTAGTAGGTAAGTTTTAAATTATGAAAATGTAAAAAGACGGGTGCGCAGTGGTAACATAGTTAGGTAGTAGGTAGGTATTCTTATTAAATAATATTTAACAATAACAGAAATAGGTTGGTCGGTAGAATCGAAGTTAGATAGTTTCAAACAGTAATAATCAACAGTAAATAGACGGATGTGGGTACTCCTCAAATTCTGCGTCGAAAAAGACAGTGGGCACGGGCACTTATTAAGTATTGAGACACAGTTGCTATCAAAACATTTGCTAAGCAATAGTTATTCCACGGTACAAGTAAAAAACATAGTCAGTCAGTACAACAGTATTAGACTGGTAAGTATTTAAGTAAAGTTTATAATGAGACCGTGTGTGCTTATAAGTTTTTTGACTGTTTCATTACAATTTTAGGGATACCTTTGATGTATTTGATTGTAAGGTCTTTTTCTCCTTCATCAGTCCGACGTTTAAGCTCTTCTCGTGCTTTCTGAATTTGCTTTTTCTGGCCGGGTGTTTGATCGTAGAAAATTTTTATGCCCGTGTCATTGTCAATTTTTGATCTGTTACGCAAGATTGATTGAGCTACATCCGCTGAAGAGAAACATGCTTTAATTGGTCGAGCTTTATTTTCGTTGTATTTTCCGAGTCGTATAGTTTTAGTTGGCTCGCTGCACCCAGGCACTACTTGAATGATTTAAAACAATAATATTTATGTACCTCGGTATTTAAATTAATAAAAAACATTTTTCACAAAACGTGCTACATCTGAATAAATTAGGTTCAAAACTTTTATAACATTTCGATTAAAGCGTCTCTACAGTTTTCTTTCCTTAAGAGAGTTCCAGTGACCTACTACACTTTGAACTCAATTTACAAGGCAAAATAAATTCCTAATCACCTACTGAGGATGTCACTCACAACTGAGTTTGACTCGAATGTTTATGATTATAATGTAAAATCTATAAATTTATTCAGATGCATCACGTTTTGTGAAAGTGTTTTATTAATTGAATGAAATACAGTTACTTTAACAAAAAAATATTTTTGTTTTAAAATCGTTCGAGTGATTGTGCATTGCTAGATTTTCGCTTTGTTTATTTTTATAAACTATAAGATGTTGATAAGTTGATTTAAAATGTTCAACATTTCAATAAGCTTGCCCTTGTAATTTTACAAGTAGTAGATATAGTGATGCTGTTAATTTCTGATATTATACCTACAATAGAGAACCAAAGTCCACAATTTCGTAACAACAAATCAATTCACATAAGCAGAACAATGACACGCCTTGTAATAATAAACCAACATTGTGTTAATGACCTACTACATAAACAAGGCAATACCTACACAACAAACAGATACTTGCAATGTTTTGTGCATAGTCAGCCAACTAAGGCCAACCTGTAGAAATAAAACATGGACGTAATTCTAATAAAAAAAAAATAAAAATGCAATGTTGAATTCTATAAGTAAGTATAAAACTATTTATAGACCTGCATCGTATGTTGTTTAAGTGTCCTATTAAATTTTCGAAAACACGATGAACAATCAAGAAAGTAATATAAACAATGTGATGCGATTGTAAATAAGGTTATTTATCTAAATGTAGGTAGGTATACAAAAAAATAAAGTCTGTTTAGTTACACCATTTTAACTCAATAGGTACTATTTGATTTGTTGAATTCATCTCCGCTCCGAATAGAAGAAAGAAAACATTGGAAAATCCACAAAAAAAATTAAAGAATATTTTCATAAACATTTTGTATGGTACGGCTTTTTTTATTAAAATTATCTCGAACTCTGAGAGGAGCCGCCGGAGGTACGAAGTTCGCCGAATCAATTAGTAAACAAAAAAATATAGGAGACGACCAAGAAACAAAACGAAAAATCATGGTGATAGTTATATTCTGTTGTGAACTTGTGACATATTATTTTTTACATATTTACATATTATTGACTAGCCTCTTAGCTCAGTTGGTAGTAGCTCTGCCTTCTGCTCTGAAGGTCATGGGTTCGATTCCCTTCCAGGACAAACATTTGTGTGATGAACATTGATGTTTGTTCTGTGTCTGGGTGTTATAAAGTATTCTAAGTATGTAGGTATTTACAAAAAAAAAGTATATAAGTATTCTATCAGTTATCTGGTTCCCATAGTACAAGCTTTGCTTAGTTTGGGGCTAGATGGCTGTGTGAAATGTCCAGCAATATTTATTTATTTATTTATTATTATAAAAGCAACAGATTTTTTTAGGTATGATGTCCGCTTCTTGTGAGAGGGCACCCTCTGACTAGATATTATTATCGACTGATGTAACAGCATTGAGAGGTACTACGCTCGACCTATTATCGCGTCCGATAACACCTCTCGATATAAAACGGTCATGACATTATAAGTCATTCTTCTGTCACGTCAAGATATTTTCTTTTCGAGACAAATAGACAAATACATTATTGTGTTTACTTATTTGAAGCGTTTATAGAAAAAGACTAGAAGCGAATTAATGATAAAAGGAAAACTGTGAAAATGGTGTAAGTATATGTGATATCTCCTAAGTTCCTATGTCTACGTTCCGTGGTAGTGTTTACCGATCCATTTGTACCAAACTGTACAATAGGTTTACTCCCATAATCCCCACTAAGCTGTCCTAGTGAGGAATATAGACTAGTAACTTTGATTTTTTAGGTATCTACTATCTACTTACCTGAATGAAGGGATGATGCCTGTAAGTAAAAAAAATTGAAAATTTAGTCCGTCAGTCTCCTAATAAAAAAAACATAATCTTACCTACTTACTTAATTTTGGTTGAGAAAACACACCTGCTCTATGATATGAGTGACTAGCGGACGCCCGCGGCTTCGCCCGCGTGGACTACTATTTTTTTTATCCCACGGAACCGTGCAATTTTTCGGGATAAAAAGTAGCCTATGTCCTATTCCCAGTTATTATCTATCTACAATCCAAATTTCATCAAAATCGGTTTAGTAGTTATGGAGACACGTGGTAACAAACATTCACACACACACACACGGACTTTCGCCTTTATAATATTAGTAGGATATCTTAAAATTTTAAAAACAGTTTACATCTGATGTTGGTCAAGGTGAATTTTATTGAGATAAATAGGTGTTTATTTTTCTTAATCCATAAAAAAACGACAAAATACCAAACGTTAACAAGCATTTTATTCATATTGGTGCTAAGACATTTAGCGCACAAGCAACAGGTACGTTGGTCTTAAACTAGTTATTACCTAGATTCCTATTAAGTACGTGTGCACATTATGGTAATCACAAGTTAATACTAGTAGACCTTAAACTAGTTAGTTGTGGTATTTAATAGATTATAAGTACGTATAGGACTGTGGAGTGGATATATAGAAGTTTCAATAAGTAAGTAACCTTCTTGTGGACAGTTCTGTTTTATTTGTATTCACTGAGTACATACACGCTAATAAGTTTAGGAAAGTCCTTCGAAGGTAAATGACTCGTAATTATTTTAAGTTTACTCCCTTGTACTTAGCTACTTTAATTACTACTTATGTTAATTATTTTCTAATTGATGGTAATTGTAAAAATCTGGATCATTCATCAATAAATTACTAATGGTAGATAATACTAACTGATAGGTACTTACATTATTTTGTGTCTTCGATCGTTACATCAATTGCAATTTCAAATATGTAAATTCATATAAAATTATATCTTGTGTTCTTGTGACCTCGTGCCTTTTTATAAGTATCTCCTAGATATCAATGAAGTACTCTGAATACATTAGATAGCCCCAAAATCATAAAGCTATCAGCAAATCACTTGGCTTGTATGAAACATTTCATCAAATCTATCAAGAGGCCTTATCGACGATCGATCGTCTGATAGCTACTCACTCCTACATGGCCGCATATTTGACAATAATTGACGTGTTGTTAAAACACATGTTTGTTATTGCTACTCAGTTGCGAAGTCAAAGGTACTTAGAATCTATTAGGAATGTGACACATTAACCTACTATAAGTCGGAGCTCGAATACGTACATAAAATTCGAGTCTCCAGAAGAACATAATGTAAACATAGCTTGAAAGGGATTGACGTTGAAATCAATGAAAATCGTAGGATATTTTCTAAGCTCCCTTTTTTTTCTTTATACTAACTTCTCTGTTTTGCACGTCTTAAGGTCCATTCTGTAAATATATCTGTAACCTACTCAGACATTTCGAAAATACTTTTTTTAACATACATACATACATAAACTCACGCCTGTATCCCATCATAGGGGTAGGCAGAGACCACAGATCGCCACTTGCTACGATCCTGACACATTATGACACACATCCTTTTTTTAACATTTCGTCAATGGCTAACATTATTTTTTTATTGTTTCAGTTGAAACGACGACGAATGAACAGAATGATTCGCGTTTGCAGAAGAACATCGCACACAGTCCTAAACCGCAGATAGGTTCTAAGAAAATGGTCCACGACCAAAGATAGCCTCAGTCTTTCCCTCACCCCTTCCATTGCATTTTTATCTATCTCCAATAGCAGTAAGTTACAGTGCCTCTAAAGTCTAAAAGTGATCAATGAAGAAACCTTTAACATATCTTACGACAATACGGATCATAATTTTAGTATACAAAAGAAAAATTAAGGGTGATATTAAAGTACCTACTTCAGAGATTTATATAGTTTTAAGGAGAAGTGCCAAAGTAAAAAAATGTCTCACGGAACAGTCAAGAACTCGAATGGGAAGAACGCTGGAAATGGGCATGCGCCATCGCCGACCAACTACGACTCGCAGACTCTGACGCCACCACCTGACGGCGGTTGGGGATGGGTGGTGGTCTTCGCTTCTTTCATGGTCCACGTAATCAGTAAGTCTCAACACTTTTTAAAACAATAATCAGCTTCGAAAGATTTTGCCTGCTTCCCAGTGGGTTTTAAAAATTGAAATGAAATTTATTTATTTAGTAGCTAGGACAAAGGAAAACTAATTAGGTACTACTAACCAACTACTTAAACTTTAAATAGTTATGAAATTATAATATTACTAGCTGCTGCCCGCGCCTTCGCTCGCGTGGTACCCGGATAAAAAGTAGCCTATGTTACTCTCCAGCCCTCCAACTATCTCCACACAAAAAATCACGTTAATCCGTCGCTCTGTTTTGACGTGAAAGCAGGACAAATAAACAAACATACGAACACACTTTCACATTTATAATATGGGTACGGATAATAGAAAATTAAATTGGAATGGAATGAAGCAACAATTTCTGCCTTCATTTTCATTTTTGATTCCGAGCAGCAAGTCTCTAGGGCGTAGAATATACCTTCTAATTCTGCAATAGTTTTAAAGCTTCTTCCTGCATTTTATTTCCTCGCTGGTACATTCATTTATTTCCTCTTTGATACATTTTCCGTATATATAATGAATGAAGGTGAAACTCATTTCAATGTCTTTACGTTTAATTTATACAGACAAAGATTATTTTCTTGGCCAAGGCACCTACATGTTGAGTCTAAGTTAATTTATAGAAAATTTGTAGGCATACCTAGTTACTAAATTTATTTCATGCAATATCTATTTCCTAAACCGTCCTAACTGAATAGGTCGAGGATTTATAAATTGCTAAGTACCTATCTCATTTTCAAAACTTTCGTATAAAGACATTAGATAAAATTTAGATATTTGGCACATTTTCATATTTTAGTAAAATCCATCATTTACTTAATACAATAATAATAATATGTAAGTAAATAGTAACTTTTCGTTTATTATGTGACAACATGCACTTACGCGTATGTTTGTTGTTTGTTCATGATAAATATTTGTATGGAGACATGGCCAAAGAGAGTGGCTTGAGAGCAATGTTGCTAATGGAAACTATCTGATACCTACTTTCATATTATAGCAGCTTTAGTTCTAGTACCACAGAATAATAGTACCTACTATAGTTCTACATCATAAATGAAAAACGAAAATCTTCTTATTTGAGCACTGCAATGAATTAACAAGCCGTGAATAGCCCAAACGAAAAACCTCTTTGCATTTTTGCATGCCGAATTTTAGTTTAGTACGGTTGGTACTCACACTACTGAAATTTTGCACGCTGAACTTTTTTTTTGTAATAAACTGTACCCCGCATGCATTGCAATGCCATTTAAAGTACCTAAAAAAGTGTTAGGTGTCTATATACAAACTTTTTATAAATAGATTTTTGAGCAAGAAGCCCTCGCGGGCATCTTAAGAAGACTCTACCAAAAATTCATCTAAATATTATCCAACTACTTACCTTTAATTGGAATATGTAAATAATAGTGAATATTAACAACCCAAATTCGTATCTAAAAACAACATAAGTTGAACTAATTAAAATTAACAGAACTAAGAAGCAATCAAACAGAAGCTGTTTGTACTGTCTAAAAGTAAATACTTAACAGACGTTTCACAAACTTTGAAACGTTTGCTCGGAGTTCAGACATACAAGGTAGATACACGAAACAATGGGAATAACTCTGGGACATTGCGCTAACTACTAAAGTTTTCGTCCACAATCCCCACAGGGCTTAACACCAGGTTTTATTGCTCAAATACAGACGATAGCTCAGACTAAAAGACCGCTAGCACATGCACAGTCAAATGATTTGTAACACGACATCTCTAGTTTCTGGTGTCACGTATACGACCAAGAAGAATATTCTTATAATGCCATTGAAATAATTGCAATACCTTGGACCGCATTCCGGACAAACACGTCCATTCATAAAGAGCTTGACTCAGTGGAAGGCCAAGAAACCGAAGCCCCAAACGGGTCAACGTTCAACCATTTGTGAGAGTATTTTGATTGCCGGTAAATGCAACTCTCCAACAATCAACAGACCGAAACTCTTGGAGAAGAATACTGGCTGTGCTACGTCGGCAGAGTTATAATCCTCAGCAATGTGGGAGAAGGAATAAAAGCAATATTATTTTTATATAGAAACAGCTGCTTCTTCACAAGCTGTGTGCGGATTGACCCATAAAACCTGCTTAACCGAGCGGCAGGACTCCACCGCGGGTATTTGAGCCGTGTCTGATTTTTGACGCAATCTAACCCTTGTTCACAGCTTCATATTGTGGTGACAGCTTTCGGGGCTTTACTTTATTAAGAATTTTATTTTTGTTTTGTTACACCCACAATAAAATGGAGAAGCTCCGTTTGTGCAAACGAATGTTCCTAATTATTCCAGACTGATTTTTAAATGGTGCTCTGTTCGTGATTCATCGATAATGATACCTAATGAATGGTGTTATGGTGTAATCTTGCCAGGGGGCGCATTATGTGCAATAATTGTTTTTTTTTAAACAGGAAAGAGAAATCAAAATAATATAGAAAGTTTTAAAAACTGATGACAAAAGTACCTTTATATGACAGTGATGAAAAACAAGCAGTGCTAGATCCTTCAAGCTTGTTACAAAACAAATTTAAACGATCTCAATTTTGTTAAATATTTAGAAGACGAAATGAACCCATTAGATTGCACGCGTAATATCATCTGGTAACCTAATATTAGTTTTTCACTACCAGTAACATAATTTACATTCAGATATTTACTAAGCTAACAACGATAGTATTTTATCTTTGATACTAAAAATGTTTGCCTATTCATTTACTTAGTTAAAGAAGAAAATCGTTCTATTAAATCAAATGAAAACGTTTTAGTTTTAGAAAAGTTACTTTAGGTACTTTTAGGGCTCGTCCCGGTTTAGGCGAACAGTCGAGCGGCTAACTGTTTGCTTCCAGTTTGCCTCCCAATAGTTTTAAAATGGAGTGTGTTTGCGGCATTTTGCTTGCCGACTCATTCAGCGAGTGACTGATTCGCATTTCTTTTTCTGATTTTGAATTTCATGCGACATTTATAGCGACCGATACGCCGCTCACTGTTCTCGGACGCGACCTTAAATTGATAATTTTGTTTGAGCAAAAACTTTTTCAGATCGATTTGATATTTTCCTATTATAGTTTGATATATTTGCAGCGAGTACTATGACTAAAAAGTAACCTAAGTAAGAAGTCAAAACTGAAATTGTGATCACTGTTTTTACCAATTTTACAAAGTTCATTGTATATGGTATCACTACGCTATAAAAAAAGCAGGCACCGTCGAATAAATAGCCTTCAACATCTTAGAAGCAGAATAAAAATCATTGAGCTTTTATCGAGGACAGTAATAAACTCACAAAGTGAGACTTAGTGAAATAAAGTACCTAGTAGCCAATGTCTGCGCTCTACTAGTATGTACTAGTATTATGTGGCTCTACCTCGAGATAATAAAGAAGGGATCTCTTTAGCGCTAAAGTAGCTTAGACGTTATAGCAGTAGGATCTCTTACTTTCGAGACTAAAATGAATAAACAATATCTACGATAAAGGGTAACAGGCCGTGAATTCAGTTCCTTTCTTGCGACTTTCACCAATCAAGATTTATTGATTGACGGACGAATCTGAGTGGATAAATAGAGACTGGTTGGGGTTGGATGAATAATTATGTACCTAGACGTTTTAGTCGTGCGTGCCTGATTCATAACAATTCTAAATAAGATAATTCTATGTAAGACTTTCCATTTCGACTTGCTATCAAGCCATCATTAGTGATTCTTTTATCTAACTCGGTAAGGCAACTACTGCGGACCTAAAAAGGTCGCTAAAGCTGAATCACAATTTGAAATGAATTATAATGCCGTCTCTTTTCACTCTCAGTCAATGAAAAGAAATGGCAATAGTTTAATTCCTTTAATGCGATTCTGCAATATCAACCTTTTTAAGCCCGCTGTTCTAGATAATGGAATTAATAATACTATATTCTACAAGGAAAAATAGAAACAACAATATTTAATTTTGATACTAATTTTGGTTGCCATTGTTGAAAAACCGTCGATATCCTGAAGACACCAAGTGAGTCAGACGCACCTCTCAACTTATCTGATCGCAGCTTATCTGATTGTCTTCGAGAGCTGCCATGTCACTGGATAAGCTGGCTTCCCACGGTGCGTGATGCACGGCCGGACGACCACAAACAGCGGGCTTAAAAAGGCCGCTATGGCAGAATCACAATAGAAATTGAACTGTGTGCCGTCTCTTTTCATTGGCTTAGAGTGAACGCCTTTATTTATCTGCTATAACGCCTTTTTAAGCCCGCAGACACGCACCCCGCACGAGGCTCTTCCAAAGGTAGTCGGCCAGTCTAAATATGTGTTGAGATTCGAAGCCATTTTGTCATTCCAAAAGAAGTTCATGTTCAGAGCAGCAGCTCGCAGCGCACCTTTGAAGTGACTCGCCGCAAATCGGACGCACCACGACGGACGTGTTTGCGCTACCACGGACGATACCCTTTCCATGGTGCGTTGGTGCGAGCTGCGGGCTTAAAAAGGTCGCTATTGCAGAATTGCAATATGAAATGAACTATAATGCCATCTCTTTTCAATGACTGAGACTGAAAAAAGACAGCATTATAGTTCATTTCATATTGTGATTCTGCAATAGCGACCTTTTTAAGTCCGGCTGGTCCGCGTCCGTCCGCAATATCGCGCACCGTGGGAAACCAGCTTAGATGTTACTGCAAAATCTCGCGTGACAGGGAGAATGGCAGATTAGTAGCAAATTGACATCCTTTTCTTAATCTTCCTTATTGTGAAGTGAGCTCGTTTATGGGTTCTGATAATCTAGCATTTTGTTGATTGTGAAACGAACTTTGCGTTTATGAAAAAATAATGTTGTATTTAGAAACGGAAAATAGAAGCTTTCACTTTTAGAAGGTTTGTAAGCTTTCCGTTGTTCTAAAATAAACTAGTAGTTCGCCCCGAACTGAGATCTCGCGCACCGTTGTATTGATAGCCTAGATTTGGACTTGTTTCTGACTACCCCTATACCTACGTTAAGTGCTCCTTCTAGTGTTACCACAGAATGATATCTAATGCGCTACCTCAGTATAGTAAAGATTATAGGCATGCATGCAATACATTAAGTCGTGTCGTGTTTATATTCAATAGTTGACCCCGCGAACTTCGTACCGCGCCTCAGGGAAGGCCTCTTAGTTCGAGAAATTATTAAAATAGCAGTTCAATACGAAATGTATGAGAAAATCAATTCCCTCCCCCTCCCCTCCCCTCCCCCCTCCCTACCCCTCCCCCCTCCCCTCCCCTCCCCCTCCCCTCCCCCTCCCTCTATAATTTTGGTACATGCCCAGCCCACTATTTGCAGGAGTTAGCATTTGCATACGTGACAGGTTGCAAGCCCATCGCCGCTATTAGAACGTTAACTGGTTTCCTCACGATGTTTTCTTTCACCGTTTAGAGCTCGTGTTAATGCGCATTTAAATTTTACTAATCGAAAAATCCATTGATGAGCACGGCCAGGGTTCGAACTTACGACCTATGAATCTAAAGTCGAGCACTCTTCCAATCGGCCAACACGGCTTTTATTTTCAATCTCAAGAAAAAATATCAAGTACTTAGCAACTAAAATCATTGCAAACCAAACCACAACGATGCCACATTCCTTGTATGTTAACCAGACCTACGAATACATCGAAACTCTATGAAACGGGAGCTCTCTCCATACTTCCGTTAATTGGTTTTCATAATTTTTCTTTTTGACTGTATTTCAAAAGCTATAGAACCTAGAAGAAAACTAAAAACCATTTTGGAATGTTTAAGTTGAGTACTTTCATATGACACCCCACTCAATATATTTGGGTAACTTTGAAAAAAATTTACCCCCTTGGGAACCCCATATCTTTACAACCCCTTCATCGATTACGCTCATACGCTCCACAGCAAATTTCCATAGCACAACCTATTGACCTATCAAGTTTTATACAGATTGGATAAGTGGTTCGATAGTTATGCGAGAACATAAAAATGAAACATACAAACATACAAACATACAAACATACAAACATACAAAGCAAAATCGCCTAACTTGCCACTAAGATCTTCGCTCGCTTCGCTCGCTCGATCGATAATTATACTTAATTCTAATTCTAATTCACTACACAAATCTCAGATTGAACAATATTAGAAAGAAGGAAAATAAGTAGGTTATAAATTAAACCTAGTTGTTATAAATTAAATTCGGAATAACCAACCCTTAGAAATACCAACTTTATTAAAGGACAGGCAGAGACAACTATACAGGGTGGAAAAAATGAATGGGCCCCGGAGGGAAACTACCTTAAATCCTTAAGATACAGTATTTTACTTAAAGGAAACATGCCTTTATTTTTAAAAAGAAACAAAACTGCATTCATAGATTTTCTAAAATTCGCTTGCCTCACCCGGAATCGAACCAGTTAAAAATTAAAAAACAAACCTCGCTCTATTTAATACTACTAATCGATAGGATTAATGTCAGGATAAAATCTTTTTAACACACATTTGGTTTTATAAATAAAAAAGATCATGAAATCTAATACTAATTTTCATAATTTTTTAAATTAATTTTTATATTTCAACATTCTTGATAAAACTTTTCGAGACGGTATTTGTCTATCTGAGGTGAGATTCAGACTTTTGAAAATTCATCCGATTCGATGATTTTCTTCGAAAAGTGGACTGTTTTTCTGCGAAGAAACGTTATTTTCCGCATTCGGAATACATTCCGAAAAGGTCTGAATTGCACTACTAGATACCTCTCACCATTCCACTGTAGAGCTAAATTACAATTTAAGCCCTTATGTACTAAATATTAGATTTCATAGATATCTTGTACGACAGACGAGTGTAAGACCTCATGTTTCTTTGAGAAATGTTATCTTTAGCTTTGAATGTATCGACTAGGGAAATAAAATAGCGAATGTTTAATTTTTGAATTTTTAGCTGGTTCGATTCCTGGGTGAAGCAAGTGAATTTTAGAAAATCTTTGAATGCAGTTATCTTTCTTTTTAAAAATAAAGGAATGTTTCCTTTAAGTAAAATACTGTATCTTAAGGATTTAAAGTAGTTTCCCTCCAGGGCCCATTCATTTTTTCCACCCTGTATTATCGAATGATAACTATCGAATGATAGTTGTCTCTGAGATTTCAACCATTGGCATCGCCTTAAAGTTAGGTGTCTGTTGGGTTAAAAAAATATGATAAACAAAATGCATAAAGTATTGAGCATCTCGTTAGCGTAAAATAATATTCTATCTCATCAAAGATTCCGTTGCAACCAAAAATAAAAATCTGTATTTAGTATGTGTAACGAAAATATAGTTGGAAAATTGCCAAATATACTGCCATCAAGCGTACACACGCCCGCTGATCGATAACGAGACTCTTCACAGATGTTTAAGTAGCAATATACTTATGTCTAGGTTAAAGTAAAATAATAAATATTACTTAAATTACTATTGGACATTCACACAGCGCCATTTAGCCCCAAACTAGGCAAAGCTTGTGCTGTGGGAACCAGATAATTAATAAGTACAAAAAATATAGTAGCACCATAAAGGCCTAGTACTTACTCTACTTATACCGTATGAATTTGTCTCAATACCTAAATAACTTTAAGTTTAAAATAAATGTTATAGTGTATGTAAAGATGTAATTTTTGTGGTGTGGGTGACCGTTATAGCTTCATCGGTTTATATCTATTTAAATACCCATACATACGAATCGATACACTACAAAAAGAACAATGTTAGGATTAATCTAAGTAAGTAGGTACTAACCTCTTGACTTGACCCCTGCCCCCTGATTCAGACCTTCTCGGAAATATTCTGAATTCGGAAAATGACGTTTCTTCGCTGAAAAAACGTCAACTTTCCGACTAAAATCATCAAATCGGATGCTAATTCGGAAGTCTGAATCAGCATTCTGGTCAAACGACATGAAATTATCCTTTGACGTGTGGAGGGTCGAAAAAAATGGCAATTTTACTTGTACCTTTTACTTATTTTGATCCAGTTTTTTTTTATAACATGGTTCTAAAATCATAATTAGGTATTCTTACAAAGTAAGTACTTGTTAGGTAGGTACATCATTCGAAACGTCTATGTTTTTACGTCACACTACCTACAACACTGATAATAAAAGATCGATTCAAAAATCGGCAGTGATTGTAAGATTTATTTACAAATGCTTATTGATAGTTACAAATTGCTTTGATAGCAACAAATTAACTGATAAAAATAATCTTTAATTCTAATTTTGTTCTAGATTAGTAAGCATATCAATAAAAACATAATAAAATCTTCCATAATTCTCTCATTCAAGATTTAAATAGCATGTTTTCCTATCGTCCTACGTGTATAGAGTTTGTTATTTGGGTGTAAATATTTGTTCATGTTTTCTTTTCTTACTAGTTAAACCAGCTACCTACATTTTTATTTCTCTTTCCCCTGGACCGTTTGACTTTTTACACATCGTTTGTTATCTGGATTAACAACGAAAAAGTTTGTAGATACGGTATTTTTATAGCTGAATCTGAAAGGATCACATAATATGGTACTAATAAGCTTTACTTAGATACTAATAAGAATATTATAGGCAAGGCTTTTTTATATATCTAGCATTGATATCTAGCAATTCTTTTAAAATCAATCTCTGTCACAATTTATACATAAATTAACCCATATAGGTCACGAATAAATTCCTAACAATCAACCATCAATGAACACAAACAAAGGCATTTTTCGACCTTGTAGGCTTTGATCTACTTGCCACCAGAAGAAAAACAAATCAAATAATCATTAGCATAGTCGGTGATGGCTATTCACTTTGAATCTCTATTTTCTGCAGAAATTGTAATAGTATTTGAAAAAGAGACCAATGGCTTGTCCAATCCTGCCTTTTTTGAAAATACTACAATATACCTACAATAATATAAGTAATGTATGATTGTAATAATTCAAGATGCTAGACTTTTCTATGCGGAAGTAACAAAGCGTTTTGTCATGAAAGGGCACAGAATTAATGGACCAGGAAAAAACCGCTTAGAACGAAATATCTACTCCCTTGACAATTCCAACATTTTCACACAATATTATTGTAACTTCTTAATATTTATCGACCCAGCACAATTTTACCGTTATCTGAAGCTAAAAATACATTTTATTTTGAAACAATACCAATGAAATGAAATAAACACTAGATATGCGTAAATGGTAAGACCCCTCGCACACTGCAAACTTTTCTATCGGCCGATAGTTTGGTCGGGCTATCAGTCTGGCTATCGGCATTATCAGTATGAAGATATGCAAGTAGGTACGCACACTACAACGATTCAGTATCGGCAATGTTTGTAGATACTCGGTGGATAGAAAAAGTTTGCAGTATTCGAGGGGTCTTACCATTTACGCATATCTAGTGTTTATTTCATTTCATTGGTATTTTTTCAAAATAAAATGTATTTTTAGCTTCAGATAACGGTAAAATTATGCTGGGTCGATAAATATTAAGAAGTTACAATAATGCCTACTGTGTGAAAATGTTGGAATTGTCAAGGGAGCATATATTTCGTTCTAAGCGGATTTTTCCTGATCCATTAACTCTGTGACCTTTTATGACAACATGTTTTGTTACTTCCGCATAGAAAAGTCTAGCATTTTGAATTGTTACAATCATACAATACGGATCAGCATTGCCATCAAGCGCGGTAATGAAGCCAGTGTCTGGCAGATCGTTTCCAAAAATCCTTAGGCTCAACGGGTTATTTTTGTATTTATAATGTTATGTAAGTAAATGTTACGGGCAATTTGATAAATCCGGTCATTATGAATAATGACCGGTCCGTATGCATAATGACCGTGTCAATTGGGCAATGTGATAAAAACTGCATGATTAATCACTTTGCCCGGTCATTATGAATAATGACCACCCTATCTTGGGCAATGTAATAAATTAGATGAATTGCAGTGTTTTAATTGATTTACTACATTTCTGGCGCTTCGGCGGCCGCTACCGTGGCACGCTTCGCTCGCCTCGCGCGTAGTTTTTTTACTAACCTAACCTACAGATTTTAATCCAATTTATCACATTGGCCGGCTAGAAGGAGGGCACTATTCATACTGCCCGGTCTAAGTGATAAATTCAAGCTTTGATTTATTAAATGGACCACGGGCGGTCGGGCATTATGAATAGGGACCGGTCAAAGTAATAAATTTATCAAACTGCTCAACGCTCTTGGTCATTATTCATAATGACCGGTCCATATGAATACTGCCCGATTAATCAAGTTGCCCGTGACATAAATATTAGAGGTTACCTACGGTTACGTACCGTACAGTCCGTTCTATGACTTTGATGTTTCGTCATTGTTATCTGCTTGCAGACATTGGCCGTCGACCCTTGCCTATAATGTTTATCACAACATGTTATCACTCAATAATAATTCTCTTTGTATAATTTATACATCGATCAATAATGATGTAGGATCTAATACGAATAAATTCATTGCGAGAAAAAATCGGGTATTTGCTTATAAGACCAAAACCCAAATTACCTAATGAATTTGTTTGTTCTCCTACTGTGTATTTGAAAGAAAACTTTAAATATTATTTTTCTATTTCTTTACGAATAACATTCATAAAATAAAGAGCTGTACTAAAAACCTTCACAAGAAAATATACTTTACGTAGGGCTTCGTTGCGTGTGAAGAGCACGTTTGCAGAAGGAATGTTTCGCGACCCTAATAAGGTCGAACCTTTAGCCCTTGCATATTAGATACAACCTAAATAAAAATTGGTAGCAAGGTCGTACATAAATTTAACCTAACTAAACATCACTACTACGTAATTTCAACAATTTTAGAATATATTTCTATCATTGTTATGAATTCAACGAAAAACCTACTCGACTAACTAAAAACAAAGCGTATAAGATGTATAAGGGAGTAGTCAGGTATGTCCAAATACTTGGTAATGCATAAAATCAAAACTTCACAAAAATATTTCTTAAAACAATTACGGCGGCTGTAGGTACCACATCTTTGTGATATTGCGTGTGTACTTTATAATGATAATAGTAATGCCTAATCAACATGACCGTCGTGACTTGTGTGTGATAGTACATAATGAAATTATTGTACAACATGAAAATTACTGATAGCAGCATGTGATTCAAATAAAAACGTGCGAGATAAATGAATGACACACCTCCTTTTTACCAAACTTATCTAGTAAGTTAGTCCGTGTGTTAAAAAGTAAGTTCGGCTTTTTGGCGGGAATTTGAGAAGTCAAGTTTCATTTTTGTTTTATTTTCCAAAACTTGTGTTTCTTCGAATGTTAATGTGTAATAATGGTGGATTATTAACCGTTAAGTGTTCGTGAACGTGCAGAAGTGTGGGGAAGTGAAACAAAATTGTGTAACATTGCTTTTCAAGTTCTCCCAAAAAGTCCGTGTTGATGTTTCAGTAAAGCCCCACATCTTTACTGAGGCACAAGGAGAGGGGTGGGATATTATATTTATGTATTGTAATATGTATTTAGTATTTATATATCTTATTTAGGTATCTTTATACTTGAAGTTTATTTAATTACTTGACACTGGCTGAATGCACGACCGTGCGAAGCCAAAATAAAGGAAAAAAAAAAAAAAAAAGTAAGTTCGTATGAGCAAGTGGCCATGCCATTTTTGACAATGCTAGTTATTGTGAGAGCGAAATAATCTGATGATACAGTCAAGAACCGTTCAGAATTTCCCAAATGATGATGGACAAAAGAGCGGTGCAATATCACCATGAATAACAAAGTTTTAGACTTTTTTGAATAGGCTCGCGGTTTCCTGCTCGACATTTTAAAATTAAAAATTATCTAAATTACCTATACCTACTTACTAATTTTAAAGTTATTTTCGACTGGTTTAAGAATAAACATTTTTTACACAGAATTCTTTTCCAAAATCGCCTACCTACGCAATAAATAATTGATTTTATAAGTTTTCATAAATTTCATACTTATTACCTAGGTAACCTTACGTGCCTGCACAACATTCTACTTATTATGGGCGGAAACAAGAAAATAGCTACATTATTTATCCATACTGCAAGGGCACTGCATTGCGATAAATACAATCAATCAGATTCATTGCTTCTAATATAGACTTATCAGAGAACGTTATATTGGATTTCATTGAAGTAATTATTAACAGATGTCGTCGTTGGACGAGAGCAATAAATCATATTATTAGAACGTATGATAATTTTTTTGGGATTTTGATTTGTCAAATCATTTTACGTTTCTCTAAAAATTAATTTAGATCTGTCCTGTTAAACTTTTGAAGGGAAACCCTTTTCCTTATCTAACCATCAAACAATATTTCACTGTTCTTTAATAAATACCATTCAACTTTTGCATAAATCAATACAGATATGAATTGTGGCTTTTCTGAATGCCTAACATCATCAATCAACTTGATAGATTTATTTATTCCATCGAACAGTTCAGGCTTATTCGTAAAACCTTTTGCAAACTTTTTCTATGGAAATGAATAATCCATTTGCGGTCGTTCAGTGCACATCAATCATTGTTTATCAATAATAATTAATTTAATAGGTAAGGAGTTTAAAAAATAAGATCTTAGATGATTAAGCAGTGATGCAAGAGAATATTTCCTGCACCTAATAGGAAAACTTTATTCATAATAAACGGTATTGATATCACCATTATTGAAAGAACAGGTGTGTATAAAATGAACTGCAAAAAGTGCGTTACAGCGTAGGTACCTACTGAAGCGTCTAAGTTAATAGGTAGGTACAGCAAAATCACCGATAAATTGATTATTGGAAATGACCGTTCATAAACAATCCCATATTCTGCCATGTCTACGAGACAAAAGTTCCAAGTTACATTCTTCTTCGAGTTAATTAAAGTTATGAACCTAATATCGCCCGAAGGCTGCGAATGCTGCGATGCGATGCTTTTATATAGATTATTGGACTCAAACAAAGTTTCTAAGCCGACTTAGAAAAGTTTACCGTAGAAGCGACTTCTATTGGCAGCTGTTTATTAATAAATAATTTCATACGAACTGATATCACAAAGTGAAACCACTGAATCAGAATAGTTCTTAGTAGTAAAACTCAGATTCTAATCAACAAACTACTTAAATTAGTGGATGGTATTTAATTCAGAACAGTGGTGTTAGTCTCTAAAGTATTTATTTTCTATGGGCCTACTGTATATTTTATATGCATGGAAGTAAATATATAAAAATAATCACAAGGCCGGAAATAAATATGAAAATAAGGAAAAAAAATAATCATTGATAGTCACAAGTATCGGTTTTGCAATCAAGAGTAAGCCTTCAGAACCTTTGGTACTAGTAGTTCGCCCCGAACTGAGATCTCGCGCACCGTAGATGGCTTACATTTGGACTTTCTTCTGACTACCCCTATAATTTCAAGTGCTACTACTGCCAAGTATGCCTATTGCGCTAGCTCTTCATGAAAAAATACTAGCATGCATGCAATACATAATGTCGTGTCTAATTTTACATTTATTTCATATTTATGAATTCTCGTCGTATTTCTTATTTCTAAAAGTATACGTCCTAGAATAAAAATAATAACTATTTTGGAATGTACAAATAAAGACCTTTCATTTGACACCCCACTCAATATATTTGTTTACTTAACTTTTTTTACCCCAATTATTTTCATTCTTTATCAAAATTTTTTTATCACGAAAATAAATCAAGTAGCATCTAAAATCATTGCAAACCAAACCGCAACGATGCCACTCTCTTTTTAAGACCGACCAGTCAATGAGCTACGAAGACATCGAAACTCTATGAAACCGGAGCTCTTGCAGCTCTGGTTTCGTAGTTTTTTTTCTTTGGTCGTATTTCAAAAACTATACATCCTAGATTAAAAATAAAAACCATTTTGGAATGTACAAAATAAGCCCTTTCGTATGACACCCCACTCAATATATTTGTGTAACTTTCAAAATTTTTTACCCCCTTGGGAACACAATATCTTCACAACCCCTTCATCAATTAAGCTCATATGCTCCACCGTAAATTTCCTTACTACAACCTATTGACCTACCAAGTTTCATGCAGATTGGATGAACAGTTCGACAGTTATGCTCGAACAACAATTCGTGAAACATACAAACATACAAAGCAAAATCGCCCAACTTACCACTAAGATCTTCGCTCGCTTCGCTCGCTCGATCGATTATCGTACCGTAATATCATAATGTTTTCCTGCAGTAAGAATTGATAACTTCAATATCACTTTGGCAGGGCTCATTCCTACTTCTCACCCCGCTAGTTCTAGTTCTATTATACCTCCGAGATTATACCTAATGTTTAGTATTGAAGATATTATTAGAACTTAATGCTCGAAAACGAAAACACTAAAGTATTTGGGATCTAGTTTCACTTTACTTCCTTAGAAATTTAGACCATACCAATACGGAATACGTTTTTCATCAAACGTGCCATCGAACAACATTCAAGTAGGTATAAAAACTTTAAAGTTACAAAATGTGTGGTGCGTTTTTATAGTTCCTTAGCATGGAAGTAGCAAGCCACGTAAAGTTAGAATGACTTTTATTTCTTTATTATCACTTTATTACTTCCAAGAATTTATTGTGGCCTCGTATGAGCGGGAATAAAAGAAATTCCTTGTTAGAAACGTTTTACCCCGCTCTCTATGAAGAACATTTTTGTGTGTAAGTTTAATATTTTAGATAATTTTCGTAGGTACGCTTAATTTTTATTATACAAACACCTGCTTCACATACCTACTCGTACAGTATACATAATAGGCAGATGTACATTCGTTCTATTTCTGTCGTGTTATACATAGACTGGTATAGGTAGGTTGGTACTTACTACTAGATATTTTATACAATATCTTAGTTACAATTTACCTTCTACACATTTAGCTGATTCCAACGGTTTATAATTTTTTTAATCTTTATATTGTTTATTCACACTCATTCGTGATTCAATATCGAATATCGACGCACCAAGACGTAAACCTTATAGAACAGCTAGATGACAACTATACTTACCCATCACTATGTATGTTCCACAGGGAACACAGCATCTTTGTCAACGCTAGTTTCCATTGTCAGCTGAGCTTTTGTTTGCGACACTCTCTGCATTGACATCATCAATGTATGGGCCTATCATGTTAACCTACTTTATTGTACTCTGACGTTGTTCGCATTTAAAGAACACTTGTTCAGTACTTGCAATTTAAATATACTTACTTAATATCATAAACTTTATGTTACTTTCCGTGCATAAACTGTAAAAAAGCAAAAAGTCAAACAAGATTAAACTAAATTATAGAAAATAAAATTAGAAAAATATTTTACGTGCAGCTATAACAGTGCATATTTAGAATCTCAGATTACAGAGTAGCTTGTTGTAATAACCTAAATCATCAATCAGCTCAAACGCCATGAAAACGAGATCATTTTAAATATATATTTAATCATTTGATAATAGGCATAATGTAGAGTACATGACCGTCAATTGATCGTTTAGGGCCTTGGAAACATGTTTAGAGTTAAACACTGGTTAAACAACATCCTGTCTTTATTTGTGGATAGTGACAAACAGAGACAGGACGTTGTTTAACCAGTGTTCAACTTTAAACAGCTTTCATAAATAAGGGGGTTAGTCTTTAGCTTAAGTAGCCCCTTATATAGTGCCGCATCGAACTACTTTTATATTTCCCATTGGAATAATGAAATTAACCATGAATATTATTTTGTTTTTTAGCTGATGGCATGACCTATTCGTTCGGCGTGTTCTACTCGGAGTTCCTGACCTACTTCAAGGAGGGGAAAGGCACCACAGCGTGGATCGTGTCTATCCTCGTTGGGGTCACGCTATCTTCAGGTAAATTAAATTAAAAACTTATAAAACTATCACGAAAGGCAAATTTAGCTTTATAAAAATATTAGCCTAGCTAGAGCAAGGTTAAATAATTTAGGTAATCTAGAATGCGGCAGTATTCATTCCAAATATTAATCATAATAGATGTTCGTCGGAAAGGTATCAAATTAAATAAATTAAATTAAATTAATAATAATAATTTCAAAATAGAGAAAATCAAATAGAGAAGTCTAACCTCTAATAAACCTAGGTACCTTAAATATGTAGTTAATAATATATACATAATTCGTTATTTATTTTAATTCTGGGTAAATTTTAATATTAAGTAAGTAAATTATTTATCTAAATTGAAAGTCGTGTCTTTAAGCTTGTAAGTATTTCTTTAGATCAAGAATTAATCACAAACATCAATTTTGTGAAACGCCATTTCGTTTTTTTTCCTCGACACATTCAATTTCCTGACCCCTCTTGCTCTCATCAAAATAAATAAAAATCATATCACGAAGCTAATACCATCTATTTTTAAAGTGAATCACCGCGGGCATACTAATCTTGATCCCGTAAATATGAGACAACCTTTTCCTGAAAATTTACACTACGGACCCACGATACCCCTGGCGATACCCCTGGTGGTATCGTGGGTCTTTTAAAATCAAACGATACCCCCAACAAATAGTGTTGCGACACTAATTAATAAGAGCTTTATCATCTCTTGAATTTTATATTGACAAAATAAATCAAATTATAGTCTTAGTCTTCTTCCAGTTACATTTCCTTTATACAATATTTAGAGTACTTGCCGTCTGTGTGGCATAGTCGTAGAAGACGGTTATAAAATTGTAACCGGGGGAAGGTTTAACTGAAAAATATTAGATTCTAAAAATAACTTTAGTAGCAGTGTAATGGGATCACGAAAGCCGATACGAATATTAATAAGAGTCCTTGGGAGCTCTAGCAGCAACCAGCAATCAACTTTGCTCATCATAACTGAGTGGAATTTTTCGATCAAAATATGAATCATGTTATCGTTTATTACTTAGGTACTTGTTTTAATAACAATGAATCAACTATTAGCAACGAGATAATTGATGCCTAGTGCTTGCGTAATTAATTACAATACAGAGATGTGATACCTACTGACACAATAAATGGAATACCTACTCGTATCTATGGCATTTTAGGTTTAAACTGAACTCAGTCATGTTTACGCATACCTACTGCAAATAATTCTAAAAAATCTAAGATTACCTTGGTGGTTAAAAAAATAAACACATTAAGTACGTACCTATAATAATGTGTGTTGTTATAAGTCCTACTAATACGAGTATTATAAATGTTTATGTTTGTGAGGATATTTATGTCTCAATCAAGGCTCTACCTACTGAAGAACATATTTGAAAGTACCAAAAAGATAATACCTACGTGATCTGAAAAAGCAGAAAACTTAGCTAATTTTTAAAATTCTTTCCTTCTATACTTCAAAAAATTATTGCTAATTTCTTCATCTCCAAGTAAAGTTTTAATTAGTTACTCCCAGTGTACCGTTACGAGGCATGAAAAATAACAAATAACTCCTACAAATGACAGCTGGTTAATGCTACTCAGAGCCCAAGTTAGATTAGATCGGGGTATTAAAAAGTGCTGAACCTTATGTTTTTCTTTCCAGGGCCTATATCAAGTTCATTCGTGAACCGTTGGGGTTGCCGCGTGGTGACGGTCGCCGGAGCCATCCTAGCATCAGCATGCGTGACGCTGTCTGCGTTTGCGGACAACGTGCTCACTCTCATACTCACCATAGGAGTGGGCACTGGCTTTGGATTCGGACTCATCTACCTGCCCGCCATCGTCAGTGTCACGGTCTGGTTCGAGAAACGAAGAAGTCTTGCCACTGGTCAGCATTGTCTTATACTCAAATTTCTACAAAGCTTAGAATACATTTGGAGTGATTCATTTGTTACATGATAATTGACGAATACTGTTTTGAGACATAACAACTTTATCTAAAACAAGTCTCTTTTTTTTTTTCAGGCATAGCTGTATGTGGCTCAGGGCTAGGCACTCTGTTGTTCGCTCCGATCACATCATCTCTCATCGACTACTACGGTTGGCGAGGAGCCATGTTTATCATTGGAGCCCTTACCCTCAACTGCATACCGCTTGGAATTATGTTCCGCCCCGTGCCTGTACTGCTTCGCTCAGCAGTCCAAAAACCAATGCTGCCTCAAAATAAAAATAATAAAATTCCACTTATAAGGTCACAAAGTAGCGAAAACGTAGTGAAATCGAATGGTAAATCAAGATCAGAAGATAATGATGTCGCAAGGCTGACTCTTTCGCAACCTGCACTGAACGATCCTCAGGAAAGCAGATCTCGAACACCTTCACGACATAATAGCGGCATTATGTTAAGACCTGATGTCCTTTACCAGGGTAGCATGAAAAGCCTAACAAACTTTAAATCTTCTTCTATAAACATCTCTAAACTAAGAAGACACACGATTGATGAAGCAGAGCAAAGGTGTCAGTGGCTACCGTGCTCTACGGAGTTTAAGACGGCTCTATCAGAAATGCTGGACTTCTCATTATTTGTCGATCCAATATTCATTATATTCGCTGTATCAAACTTTTTGACCAGTGTTGGCTTTTATATACCATATGTTTACGTGGTGCCAATGAGCAAAAATATGGGAATAGATAACTCAGAATATCTGATTTCTATAATTGGAGGGGCGAATTTGGTGGGAAGAATCATTTTAGGATTCATAAGCGATATGCCTTGGGTGAACAGATTATTAGCTTACAATGTATGTCTCACCATTGCTGGAACAAGTAAGTGTCTCATTTATCTTCTCAATGGGTGATTACTTTGACTTACAAGTTAGTTTAAAATAATTTTCTATTTCAGGTACAGCACTTGCAATGGTTTGCTGGGAGTTTTGGGGATTAGCAATTTACGCTACGGTATTCGGCTTTACAATTGGTGCCTATGTAGGTCTGACTTCAGTGGTTTTAGTGGACCTGCTTGGACTTGAGAGACTCACAAATGCCTTTGGTTTACTTCTACTATTCCAAGGAATAGCTTCGCTTATTGGTCCTCCGTTTGCAGGTAAAAAATATTTTCCCATTTAAAAAAATACGATGCGATTGAGTTTTATATCGAACTAGCTTCGCTCGCGTGGTGCCCTTATAAAATGTAGCCTATATCCTATTCCCGGTCATTATCCATCTATATTTCAAATTTCAGCCAAATCGGTTCAGTGATTGTCGTGTTATAGAGGAACAAACATACATCCATCCAAACATCTAAACATCCAGTGTGATGTATCGTATGTTATAAATGTTTAGTTTATTGTGGAAAACTATTAGGTACTTAACTAAATATTATGTTAATTTATAATACTTTTTCTAAGATTGTTTCTCGCTTGTTTCAGGTTGGTTATACGACAATATGCAGACATATGCGCCAGGGTTCTACGTGGCGGGAGGCGCAATAGCATTGAGCGGGATCATTCTCTTCTCTATTCCTATTTTTGAGAGGCGGCAGAACAGGGAGGATTACCAGGAGACGCCGCTCGAGGAGATATAGCAGGACGAGCCAGGAGGGACGCGCGAGTACCCAGTCATTGTACTCAACAGTCCCTCCACGCCTTCCCATACTAGTTCCACCGAGGACACTATTAGCAACAGGGTATTTAAAACTACTATAATAGAACCCACATATTATTTAGACGATGATGATTCTGTAGATAGTATTGCAATGGATGAGTGCGACAAACATTTTGGTGAGGGACACCGGATCCATTCCACGTACAATTTATGCAGTGCGTATGACTTGTGATTATAGGTAGTGTTAAATGAAATGGTGCAATATGGAATTATATTTTTATTTTTAAGTAGGCGATGAGTTTGCGCTGAACGGCTATGTTCGCTCTGATAGGAACTTCAACAAATTTATAATAGTTAGTAATGCAAGTTTGGTAGATGTATGATACGATTGGATATATATAGTAGTGATTTTATTGAACTTCAAAATCTATCATGTTAACTTTTATGTCATCATGTTTTGCAGTTCAATATAAATTATTAGGAAATAACACTTCCGTTGTTCCATAAAATAAGCCTTAACGTGGACCAATCGTGGATGTGTGATGTGAAGAAGATCCAAACCCGTATAAGTACCTACACAAAGATGCATAATTATAATAAGTACGTACTTTAAGCTAATGAGATCAAACACCAAATTTATTTTTGTATTAGCTGTAACTTTTATTTTCAATAGTAACGTTAGGTTTATCTTCTAGTGATAGGTATCTTCCAAATTGTGTTCATTTAAATTATTTGTTTCTCAGTTTATTCTGTCAGTAAAACTATTCTTATGTATTTAATGTTAGACGATATAATGACTGAATTAGGTAACCATTATTATCATTTATATCTAACTCGACTGCTGACATTCTTCGTACAAATCTTTGTTACTATGTATTATATTGTTGCCATTCTTATTATCGTATGTAATGCGATTTCTGTGTACATTTAATGTTACTGTCTATACTTGCTACACTTCATATAAAAATATATTTATTCAACTCGATTACTGGATTTTATTGTGATCCTTAATTTATTTTTCCTTTTGCTCTTGGAAGTCGTGAGTTTTGAAATCGTCGTTATTGGAACAACTGGGGTTTAAAAGCATTTTGTTTCTAATATCGTTGTCCATAAAGAAGAGTGTCACAGCTGTCAACGCAGGCGCCACCTAAAAGTAAAATTAAAATATAAAGCTAGTTGTTTCATGAATCATAAATATAACATAATTTCGTTAATAGTTACCCAGTGGATCCACATGGCCCATTTGATATAGAATACAGAAGGCATAACCAAAGGATTTGAGAAAAGAAGTTGCAATAAAACTACACTTCCTCGTATCAATCCAATAGGTGTCCAGCACAGTAAGTTCACCAGTGCAACAACAATTATATTCTGAAAAAAAGTACTTGTTCAAACTTAACAGCCATACACCACCACATCATACATTTCGAGTCATAATTTAATTTTTATTATTATAGCTTCATAAACTTACCCTAGTAAAACTTCGGCGCCTCTGGTTTTGCTCGGTTTTCTGAAGAGTATCTTCCAACACACAAGCCCAAATAAGCATCGCCATCCTGTAATATTTTGTAGAATTATTCAACAACGAAAAGTTATACCATTAATCAACGGAAAGTTCAGAAAGTTCCAATATATTCAAAACTTTTGTTATTATTATAATCGACTTACATGACAGCTGTGGGCTTAACGCTGCGAAGAAAGAATATGGCGACGACAAAATACTTCTGCCATGAATCAGGCAATATCATATCAAATGTGCAGAAGGTGCATGGAAAATCGAATCCATATCTGCCGATCCCAAAAAGTGGAGGAAAGGAATACAAAGCAGCGAAGAAAATGCACAAGCTCTTGAACAGTGTATAGTGATTCTTGTTGATCTGCCAACCTGAAATAAAATAAAATAATAAGTCAACGAACAAATTGTATATTACATTATATAGCTAGAAATCTTGGTGCCAAATAAGGGATCTCTGACTTTTGAATAAGCATCATTTTGTCAATTTCATATTATATTATTTTAAAAGACCTATTAATCGAGTATCAACTTTGAATTTAATTACCATTAGCGACGTATTTAGCGACGACGTATCTTTCAATGCAGACGTGGGTGAGCCACTCAACTTCGAAAACTGCCAAAAATGTTTCCAGGAAAGCAAATATGTTGCAGTATGGTTGCACCTCTCCCGACCTTCAACAAAGGAAATTAATTACACCTTAGCTACTACATGACTTATGACTACAAATATATGAAGATCTAAAGAATTAGCTGACCCGGAATGAAGTTTGTATGTTTGTCCTACAAGCCTTCCTAAACCAATGATCAGATTGCGATGAAACTTTGGAAGGGTCTTCTAGGGACGCCCGTGAGGGTTTCTATCCCAAAAAAAATTATATAAATATAAACGGTATGGTACGAAGTTCGCCGGGTCTGATGGTTAAAAATAAATAATGAAAATATATTCGTTACAGTTAGACCTCAGAAAAACAAATAATTATACTATTTTTATGAAATTTACCCTCCAAACAGCTTTACGAGAGGTATCATAGTCACAGATCTACGGAGGAAGGCGGTCATTGTGAAGTTTGCCAGATTCTTATAACTCCAATCCAGACGAAGGTTTGTCAATAATATGCTCAAATTCAACCACAAACCCAGAGCAACAGAGAGGATTCCTGAAAAATAAACACAACATAAGTAAGTTGGCTACAAATTTCATATGGTCATGTAAATCTAAGTTATCTAAGCTCATGACCTTACTAAAATAAATTCTAAATATTAGGTAGAGAGTAATTTGCATACCTGAAATTAAAAATCCTTCCTCCAAGCTACTTTTCTCGTCATCATCAAACAGGTCACCCCAAATGCATTGTTCAGTATCCATGTTGACCTTCCACTACTGCAGTTGTTTTCTTTCTTATGTTTTTTTTTTAAGAAATCTTCATAAATTCAAGACAGTTGACGTGAAGGGCTGCACAGAACGATATGGCGAGATGACCACAGTCTCAAGTTGCATTTGTATCATCAACCACAACGACACCAGTTTGTACACGCTCTGATAAATGTATTGTCTTTTTACTACTCTTACATGTAGTAATGAAACACTGAAGAGGCTCACTTTGTAAACTTTTTTTAGTCATACCTTCTAAACCTTCAAAATGTTCTTGGCTACATTGTGTTCACTTTTAGTCAGAATATTAAATAATTTACTTACCAGAACTATTTTCAAAGCAAATATTTACACTAAAAGCTCAGCTAACATCCTACTTACTGTAAATAAACCCACGCTCGCGTTCGCCCTTGTAAATCGTACTGCGTCGAAACTTCCGTCAGGTGTGACACAGACAACATTATAGTTACTTGTCACGTTTTGCGTCCTACACCCTCACCCCAACCCCTCGTGAACGACTCAGTAATACTTACCTATCCCATACATAATACCCCACCTCCACATTATCACAACTAATTGAATTAGTGCTCACGTTTTCGATTTCATCAAAAAATATTGAGAAGTTGGTCATCGATACTCTCCTAAAAACTTTTGAATTTGGATCTAAGGACCTTCTCTTTATCATAAATGAGCAAATGAATACTGTCTTTATAAGTTTATTTTGTTGTTACATTACTTTTAAAACAAGAGATTATAAATAGGTTCTTACAAAATAATTCATAATCATTTCTTTTGTCTCTCTCATCTTGGGGCGAATTTTAATCTGTTGATGCTTTGAAGCCATCTCTAGCTTTGAATCGATGATTCATAGAGTGTGTTTTGAATATTCCAAAAGTTCTAAGGTCGGTAGAACTTTTTGGCTCGATCAGGGCGTAGTAGGGCGTACTGTTTCCGCATGCGCCCCAATAGTGCTGCGCGCAGCCTCTCATCTCCCGTCAGATAGCAGAGGACAGGGATAGTTGTTGCTGCCTGTCAACAACCAACAAGTCATTTACTTAGGTACAGTAACTTTATTCACATTCGACTGTTACGAAAGTTACTTTCACCACCGCTGATTAGCACTAACCAGCTGCTATTTTTAGGAATAGTTAATTTTACTTGCCGAATAACTACCTATTGAACACTTTACTTGGAGATGTTGAAATAAGTCTTGTAAAATAATAACTCTACGTATAATTTAAGAATTTTCGACTACCTATATGATTGTCATAAAGTTTTATAAAAGACTAAGACTCACTTCGGAAGCTATAGGGGCAATGAGAGCTAGCGCCGGTGGAACATGAGGTCTGTATCCGACCACCAGGAGAGGAAACCACTGCCAGCCAATCAGCAAGCCAGCAGGAATCCATAAAGCTAACGTTGCTACGCATATCGTGTGGACGCACTGAAACAAAACAATTATTAGTCATTTAGCCTCACGGCAAATAAAATTGCAATCTCTTTTCACTGACTTGAGAGTTTCAGGAAATAAAAAATTTACTTACTCAAAGTCCTTTAAACTTGACAGGTTTTTTATGAGACATATCTAAAGTCAGACCCTATGCAAATTGAGATATAAATGATGTTAGGGAAAAGTCTGACTTAGATATACATGTATTACGTATAATATGGTATTTCTACTACATAAGGTGTTCTTTATATTCTTTCATATCTATTTCTCATTATGTACCTGCGTGAGATGTTTCTGCTCCTTTTGATTTTCCCCTTTGTAAAATATTTTTTCCAATCGCACTGCTTTTCCCATGTAAAAGAATCTGTAAAATATAGTTGATCAATCTTCGAGTATAAAATAATAAAGAAGTCTAACAAGTCCTTTTTAGGGTTCCGTACCTTAAAAGGTAAAAAAAGGAACCCTTATAAGATCACTTTCTTGTCCGTCTGTCCGTCTGTCCGTCAGTCCGTCTGTCCGTCCGTCTGTGCGTCCGTCTGTCCGTGTGTCACCATCGATTATCTCAGGAACGGGTAGAGCAAGTTGAAATTTATACCATATACTAAGGTCTATAGTCCCTATTGTGACTATAAAAATCAAGGTCCTGAGTCAACACTATAAAAAGATATAGGCAAATTTAGGGTTTCGTGAAAACTTGTGAGTACCAAAACTGACCTTAATTATCAACTTTTTTTATTTTTCGGAATTTTTCCTTTACTTGTGCTGGAAGACCTTGCTTGTAACCAAATTTGACAATTCTAGGTCAACCGGAAGTACCCTAGAGGTTTTGGGTCGAAAACCTAAATGGTAGTTCCTGTTGACCTAGAATAACGAAATTTGGCAAAAAGCAAGGTCTTATAGCACAAATAAAGGAAAAATTCCAAAAAATTAAACAAGTTGAAAAATAAAGGGTGTTCCCATACATACATAGTTGACGCCTATTAAAAGTCCTCCGAGTTGTATGGGCGCTCATACAATTAAGCGGACTAGCTTAATTGGCACCATGGCTAGGTACGGAACCCTCGGCGTACGAGTTCGACTCGCACTTGACCGGTTTTTATTTTTCATTTACAGAGCGTTATAAAATAATAAACGAGGACGCTAAATTGTATGAACTTGGCCGTGATTTTCCCCCATTTTAGAATTGGAAGATTTCAAAAAGTCCAAAAATCCCCTTCGCAGGGGATCATCGCAGGGATTTCTGGAATAAGCCGTTTTCCTTCACTTACAATGCACATGTAAATTTTCTAAAAAGAACATTGTTGATGCGATCAGGTTCGAAAGTTTAGTTCAAGAGCATTCAACTAGACTAATTTAAATGCTTTTTTTATAGTTTCACGCCTACCGAATATTGATTTAAAACTCACATTCCGACAACTGGCACCACTCCACACAAAATGATGTAAGGAATGCAGAAGCCGATCTGTCTCGAAGAAGTAAATGAAGGCCATAGCAGGGTGCAAGATGTGCCGGTAGGATCACAGGAATATACTCCGTAACCGAAGAGTGGAGGGATTGCGAATAACAAGGCGCTTAGCCCACTCACGCCAACCAAAGTCCAGTAAAACCTTATGTGTAATTTCTTTTCTGAAAATATATAACCGTTTTTATACAAAATTAGTTGTTAAACATTTTTTAAGTATTTTTTTTTTAGATAATAAGTTGTACGTTACCTACCATGTCTGTAACGTTTTGCTAATAAATATCGCTCCAAAACAATGACGAATAACGCAGTCATTTGAAAGACACCAAAGAATTGATTCATAAATGCGAAGAGTTGACAGCACGCTGGACCGAAAAGCCACCTGTAAAAAAATCATTATATCCCTCAGATGGAAAGACATTTTTATTTTTCAGACATAAATAAAAGCTTTTTAAAAATGGTACCTTTTCGCAACAGCCGATGACCCCGCAAAAGGGAATCCGAGCAGATTTCTGCCAAGGGAGGCCAGGCACAAATTGAGTACCAGAATATGACTTTTAAATATAAGCAGGTGACTGTGGATGAATGTGACAAAAAGCCAGCCATTGAGCAGCACCCCGAATACACCTGCCGAGAAAATAATCAGATGTATATCCAAAACATCCAGAACAAATTATATTTATCAGATTACAAAAGAAAATTAGACATCAAAAGAATCTTTGAAAGGTAGTGCATAAACTTTGCTGAAATTTTTGAAGTTTTGGAAGATAACTTGGGCTAAGGGTTTTAATATTGTAATACAAAATTTCGGATTTCTTGATCCATAGCCTAACATTTGACCGGTGAGGCTACAGAAAAAAAAATGATACAAACACACAATCCGTCAAGATATATCTGAAAGATATTGTTGATTGCAGATAAGCACTAACCGAACACAAACAGGCAGGCGCCGAGAAGCGTCTTATAAGAACTGTCAAAGTAAAACCAAGGGCACTCTTCTTCATGATAGTCAAACATTTGCATTGTCACACTTATCACTGGGTGCTATGCACCGAAGGACGTATCGACAATTCGATCTCGTTTTTTGCGCATTTAGATTTATTTTATGACGATTACATGAACGTCCACGTAGGAGGAGCGGTCACAGAGACTGGTCAGGTTGTCGAACCAGCAGGGACCCTTGGACAAAGGGAGTGGATCGGGTTACCCGCCAGGACGACGCCACTTTGTGTGGGACATCGAGGGCGTGAACGTTGAGCTACTACCTGTCCACTTGTACCGCAATAAGAACATAATTAATATTTTACTGGATTACTTGTTATCAATGCAATGATCCTGCAATTATAGAGCGCAGCGGGTTAAAATCTTCTGTGTGATATTTTTGCATTTACCTACCTTAGATTATGGCTTTTCCTAATGATTTTAAATAAAAATTTCAGGTTTCTGAACACGTGAAATCTGGGCAAGTAGTGCTCTATGTGACGGGCCGTTATTTATGGGACAGAAATTGGTTGGCGTTACATATTTTAATATAGAGTGGAAATGGCACTTATTATAGCATTTAATAATTAAGAGTTTTGATGTTTCTAAAAATACTAATAAATAATTTTAGAAATCATTGGTTTAAGCTACTAGCTACTGTTATACATAAATTAAGTGTAAAATAAGTGCTGGTTAAATCCTCTGGTCTGTAGACGTTTTTTTCAAAAAAAATTTACGAATAAATACAGGTAGAATAAAGTGCTGTTGCCTAATTTCCAGCCGACTGAAAGCCTACGTCAAATGCAACGTTATCAGCTAATGGCGGCCACCCACGATCAATTAAATCGTCCAATCGATTGGATGCAGCCAGTTTGATCATGCCGAATGGATGCCGATTGGCATTACCGTTCGATTGGACGAAACAATCGAATTTTAATTCTTTTGGCGCGATCATGCCAATTGGAACGTGTATGTCTGTTGTAATATGCCGCTCACGTGTCGCTAGTATTGAAACATCATGAGTGACAAATTCAGTCTAAACTATTATCGGTCATATAATTTCAGAAACGTTTTCTATTTTAGGAGAGGAATGCTATTGATAACGGGCCTCTTAGCCTAGTTGGTAATAGCTCTGCCTTCTGCGCATTCAGTCGTGGGTTCGACTCACACCCAGGACAAACATTTGTGTGATGAACATGGATGGATGTTCTGTGTCTGGGTGTTATAGAGTAAGAGGTATAATAAATATGTCTACCAAAAAATATACTCATAAGTAATCTGGTTCCCATAGTACAAGCTTTGCTTAGTTTGGGGCGTGATGGCGCTGTGTGAGAAATTTCCACCAATATTCATTTATTTATTTATTGATCCTAAGAAAAAAATACTCAGCACGTTGATCCCTGGTTACCGATATGTGGCCATCTCCCTTCAGCATCTAGCAGCACTCCGTTCTTCAAATAGCCTGTATCGAAATACAATACATAAAATCTATGCCAACATTCATCTGTGACGGTGGACGTAACTAACGTTATGACAATACCATTCCTGATTTACCGATAGGTACCGTACCAGTTTATAAATAGATGTGAATTAAATTGAATGTAATATATTTATTGCAAAGGTATTTAGTAAACTATAGTGCAACCTTGCATTGTTATAATAGTGTAGGTACCTACTACTGATCAATACGAAGTCCGTGAGTTTGTCCGTATCTATGTTTTTGAGATCGCACTGTAACAACAAAACAGCACTTAGATGAAAAACTTACAATAAATAAGTATTATAATTCATAACTTGGAATAAGTAGTATAGCCTAATGATTACTTCTCACGAGCTTGATTTTATCATGCGTAAAAATCTACGTTCAGCCCAACTGGTTCAGCCACAGTTCAGGAAGATGATAAAATTGCAAAATGATTTAATTTTATTCTACTTTCGTAATTGTATAGGTATTGTGTTGAAGTTACAAAACATTATTTTGATTTATTATTTGGTTTAGATGAAAATAATAAAATTTGTATTTGTTAGATAAAATTTATGAGGACCGATTTGACTGTTAGTGTGCCCGACAAATACAAATGCTATGCTGTTGTGAAAGTTCTTTTGGCAATTTTTTATATTATTTGTGATTGTCATTTGGTTTTTGTTTCCATGATTTTTCTCATTTTGAGAATAAATAATGAAATAATGAACAATGAATAATTAATAATGAATGATAATAATGAAAATTTTGACAAACCTATCGAATCGAATTAAATAGTATCAGTCATCGAATAGTAATTAGTTGATATTTCTACTCTACGCTAGTTTTCATGCTCTCTCTTTCGCAAGAATTTATTTTTAAAAGAAAATCCCGTAGTTACGTAAATTACCCAGAACTCTCTGCAGACAATATTGAACTTACTTCAAACGTTTAAAAATAGTTCGTTACTCGACCTATATTTATATCATAGGTATCTATTTAAATTTTTTCCCAGATGTCACGGCTCCGTCGTTCACACTATATGTCCGGCAGGCTTGGCTCAGGTGACATCTGAATTCGCGAAGCGCAACCGTAATGAGTATTCAATTCTGTCGAGTCGACGAATTGCTTGATTAATCTATACGTTATTGAGTTGGCAACGTCCGTAAAGAGCGATATAGATTTTAGAACGTGTTCCCTCGGGCGGCGCACGCCTCACACGGTTAATTACGGAGAAGACCACGTACTTACCTGGCTCCGAGCATGATATAGTACGCTCGTTCAGTTCCTGGATGTTATCATACCGCTGATTTGTTTATTCGCATCGAACGCGCAGTGCAGTGCCGTCATCGGCGAGTCGCGCCGGCGGCAGGATGTTATCGTTGGAACAATTGTCACACACTGTGAAGGAACACCTAGGACTCTACAACAATGATGGCGAAGTACAGCACTCCTGTAAATGGACCATCGCCGAGTCCTCTCTGGGAGGGCGAGGGCTCATAGCAACCGAAGACATCAAGTCAGGAGAAGTGCTATTCGTAGATCATCCTCTCATCTACGGCCCGCGAATCGGACTCAATTTATCGCGTGGGTGCACCGTTTGTCGTAAATTAATAGACTCAGATTCTTTCTTCAAGTGCTCAAAATGTGCATTACTCTTGTGTTCAGAACAGTGTCAAAATACAACAACTCATATGGACGATTGTGACACGATTTCCCGATGGAATAATAAAATACCTATCGAGGAAGTCGACGACACGTTAATGGCGCGAGCGTTGACGGCGATAAGAGTGTTATTACTAAGCGAAGATCAAAAACAATTCATGGCTTATTTACAAGCAAACTTGGAACCGCAACATGGTAAAGAAGTCAGAGATATTTTGCCATTCTTTGACATTCCTAAAGAAGAAGAACAGTTGATGACGTTAGCTTGCTGTGCATTCGACACCAATGCATTTAAAATAGCCATTCCATACGGCAAGAACGAAATGAGCATGAGAGGCTTATACCCTGTGTCGGCGCTGATGAACCACGCCTGCGTGTCAAACACCAGATATAGCAACAATAGTGAGTTTCAAATGATAGTCCACGCCGTAAAACCTATTAGAGCCGGAAGTGAAATATTTGCATGTTACTCTGGGTCTTTGTGGGGGACGCCAGCTCGGCGTACGCATCTGTACAAAACGAAACACTTCTGGTGTAAATGTGACCGCTGCGCCGACCCAACGGAGCGTGGTACGCTTTTAGCGGCTCTCAAATGCTTCGCGACGGAATGTCCCGGAGTTCTCCTTCCCATGGAACCATTGAAGTCGTCGAGTGCCTGGAGGTGCATAGAGTGCGAGCTGAGAGTGCCGTATAGTAATATTTGCGCCATTCAAGGTGCCCTCGGCAGCTTAATGGGCACATTAAACTTCGAAAATGTAGATGAGATGGAGAATTTTCTAATGAACCGGATAACAAAGTATGTACCAAGGACGAACCAAATAGTGGTGGATCTACATTGTAGATTAATTTGGATGATTGGAGATTCAGAAGGATTTCGTTGGCACGGTAAGTTATTATTTACTACTTTGTAGACAAGCGTATGCGTAGGCAGTGGAACTCTACAGCACTGATTGAATAAATCGTTTGAATGGTCTATCTCTAGTCTAACCCTACTGCTTGCACCACAATATAAACTAACGCTTAACTTACAGCTATGTATATGTTACACTAATCGACATAGGTATTACCTACACATTTTTCACGGCGCAATTTATACCTACTTCAATTGGTGAACAACACGATAAGATGTGATAAAGTGCGTGACAGACATATCAACTTTTTGATCAATATTCATACAACAGATGAAAAATTGAGAGCCTAGCATAAGATTTAACATAAATAGATTAGAGAGATAAAAATTATGAAAATAGAATAGCTGTAGGTACTTACAACCTTTAACAAGAAGCATCTGTCCTTATTGAACAGAAAATCGAATTTGAAGGCTTATGCTGCTTCAATGAACAGAAGTATGGCACCACAATACCTGGCGGCAGCTAGTTTAAGGTAAAGGCTCCTAACTCCGATGGTTTCTGAAAATGGACGGTAATTGCGAGGTATATAGAAAATCGTTAGTTTCAAGCTATTTACAAACCCTTTTTAACTGCAGGATACATTTCTCAATTAATAATATATCTGGTCGTGCTTACGCGAACAAAGGAGTGCTCTAGTGTGTTTACTTTTTACAATAATCGGTTAGTTTCGTGCCAGCAGCTGTGCCGAACGGTCGCTCCATACATTTTGGACCCTGTGCACGTGAGTACTACGGTTTACTAAATAGTGATTTTGTCTTTAATTTTGTACTGTGTGTGTTTTTCTTTAGGTTGGAATATTGAAAGGAGTATATTTGTAAGCGGAATCACTTAAAAATTCTGTATTTTTCTTCATAGATTAGTTAAAAATACGTTTTGAAAATACATCGGCATTAGCTGCCCAATATTTTAGGTGGTTCCTAATTTCCGATGTATACCGCGGAATTACGATTTCGTAGACCTCGTGTTATTTGAATTTTTTTAAGCTGGTTTTGTAGTTACGCACTTGTTGTTTTGGATTTGACTACCTACATAAAATGTCAATTCACATTAAAATCTAAATCCGAGGTACGTTTTGACGTCGCATTTACTAAATATACCATATCAAAGATTATCAATTTGGGTAGTAAGAAAATTAAGTTCTTGACGTATTTCGATACAATCTTGAATAGAATTGTACATGTTTTTGAAGGTATTGCATTGAAGCATTAAATTGTTTATGTGTTTTTGAAAAATCATTTACTTTTTAACCCTCGGAATTAGAAAATGTGTTTGGTATGAAAATTTTCAATTCCGATGTATTTACCTCGGAATTAGATCCTCATAGAATCTAATTCCGATGTATTGACACAAGTAACATACAGAGTGTTCATTATTTTACGCAGCTGATAATGAGCTAATAATAATGAGATAATAATGTCCTGCACAGATCAGGGGCTGACCTTAAAAGCATTTTTATAGTGTTATACAGGGTAGTTGCTGGAATGTGTGTCCATCACAAAAGATCAAAGTTGTCAAAAGGGCCTCTGTGTGTTGGCTTCGGCCCCATGCATGCCTGTCAAAAGTCCAGGACTCCATAGTCCCGAGATGTTCAAATTGACATACATAATAATAATAATAAACTTTATTTCGGGAAACATTAGAATAAAGTTACAAGATGTTATTTTACTTAGTATACGGCCCATGGAAATAAATACCTTAAAACTAAAATACATATTTTATAAATAATACTACACTAATAATGCAACTAAATATTTTATTATTAAGTACCTACTGTTTTACTTTAATACTTTTTATTTTGTTGTTGACTCTAATATCGCTAGCTTCCACTAAATTAATAATTGAAAGTACCTACGTGATTTTCATGACTATAGTAGTGCCTTAATGAGTATCTCATATTGTGATAATAGGTACTGTTTGATAATAAAATGTGATAATTTTTGAACACCATGTAAGGTGCAGCGGGGCAATTCTGGCAGCGGGGTAATTATGGCACATGGTTATATCTCTCGTTCTATGACTTATACCTCAAAGAGACATCTATGTACGCGTAGAGAAATGTTTTGTTCATTCATAAACGATAGATGGCATTTCTAGCGCAAAAACTGACTGATTGACAGCATCATTTTGACAGTCACCTATTTTCCGGAGGGTGTAAAAATATTAGCTCCTCGAGTTTTTGTAATAATTAAGTGGTTTTCGCGGTTTAATTGAAAATTGAACAAGCTAAGGAGGTGTATTTTAGACTGGAGATTATTTTAATCGTACTAGTTCGTTTCTACTCATTGTTTCTTCTGTGTTATTGCATCCGCTATAATTACCCCACAAAGTGTTGATTTTATGTAATTTTATCGAAATCGGTTGCCATAATTGCCCCACCGATTTTGTATGAAGTTGCCAAAAACCAGTGATGTCCACAGCATTCAAGTAAACGTCGATAAAAATAATACTTAACTAATCGAGCGAGTGAAGATCTCAGGGTTAACTAATGCGACTTTGCTTTGTATAAGTATTTGTTTGTGGCTTTATTTGAGCTTAATTAAACCATAGTTGACACGCATTAAATTTTCGATCGAGCGAGCGAAGCGAACGAAGATCTTAGTGGTAATTATGGCGATTTTGCTTTGTATGTTTCACGAATTCTTGTTCTCGGCTAATTGTTGAACCGTTCATCCAATCTGCATGAAACTTGGTACGTCAATAGGTTGTGCTATGGCAATGTACGGTGGAGTATATGAGCTTAATCGATAAAGGGGTTGTCAAAATATTGGGTTCCCAAGTGGGTAAAAAAACTAACAAATTTATTGAGTGGGGTGTCATGAAAGGTCTTTATTTGTACATTCCAAAATAGTTATCATTTTTATTCTAGGATGTATACTTTTTGAAATACGACGAGAATTCATAAAAAATTAGACACAACATTATGTATTGCATGCTTGCCAGTATTATTTACCACTAGCGGACGCCCGCGGCTTCGCCCGCGTGCACTACTATTTTTTTTATCCCACGGAACCTTGCATTTTTCAGGATAAAAAGTAGCCTATGTCCTATTTCCGGTCATTATCTATCTACATTTCAAATTTCATCAAAATCGGTTTAGTAGTTATTGAGATACGTGGGAACAAACATTCACACACACGGACTTTCGCCTTTATAATATTAGTAAGATGACAAGCTAGCGCAATAGACATACTTGGCAGTAGTAGCACTTGAAAGTATAGGGGTAATCAGAAGAAAGTCCAAATGTAAGTGATCTACGGTTCGCGAGATCTCAGTTCGGGGCAAACTACATTTCATACATCATTTTTGCGCGCGATTTTTGCGGATACTCCGTTTATCGATAGTCAGGGTCCCAACACTAGCATGTATGGGAGACTAAAGAGTGATGCCAGAATTACCCCACAAAAATTTTAAAAGGTTTTTTATAGAAACTGGACCATCGTAGGAGATTAGAATGTTCAAATTCGCGTGTATTGTGTTGTCTAGTTTGTAAAGCTTCTGGATTTAGTATCATAGCATCATTGGTTCGAATAATATCACCACCTGACGGAATTACCCCGCTGAGGGGCTATTCTGGCATTCTCCAGTTTTTAGTTAAAATTGTGTTATTTCACCATTTAAATATGCTTTATCTTTAACAAAAATACAATAAAGAAAAAGGCAGATAAAGGTTACATAACACCAATTTGTCAGAATTAGCGTAACTCAATAAGGAACGAGAGCATTGAAGTTTTAAATTTTGACTAAAATTTTTCGGCCAGAATTGCCCCGCTGCACCTTATCATTCCTTCCATTCGTTCTCCTTTGTATTTTGTACACTCGGAATTAGGATCCAAATACATCGGAATTAGAATTTTTACATCGGAATTAGGAGCTTCCGACTTTTTCATATTTTAAATTATTTTAGACGCTAAATCAAATTTAAAACAACAAACTTTTTGTATATTTCAAGAGTAAAAACGATAACGTTTCTGATAAAAATAGCCAATTTCACAAAAATGCATTGTAAATGCTTAATTTTTAATGTCCTTTCTAGTTTTGGTGAAAATAACGCGGAATTAGGAGCCTTTACCTTATAATAAATTCCACCCGCAGCTTCTCTCGCATGTTACCCGGATAAAAAGTAGCATATGTCCTATTTCGGGTCATTATCTATCTATGTTTTAAATTTCAGCCAAATCGGTTCAGTGGTTGTCAAGTTATAGAGGAACAAACATACATCCAAACATCCATCCAAAACATTTATCCAAACATGCAAACTTTCGCATTTGTAATATTGTGTGATTGTGTGAAGTGTGATAAAACTGTGATTTAGTTTTTTATTCGTTTTTATTTAGTTTAAAATTAAATTTTGTGCGGAACCAACTCCAGTTAGATTACAGTTGACTTGTCGTGTAGAAATATTCGATATAGTCGTGTAATGGTAAGCGTCCACATGTCGGTATCGTACGCTTCGGACGCATCGCACGCAACGGATCGTAGTATTATTTGTATAGAAACTCATATAAGTGCGTCCACATGTCCGCATCGTACGCATCGCATTTCACAGATAATCCGTTTGATGCGATCCGTCCGCTGCGTGCGATGCGGGCCTGTGGACGCTTACCATAAGAGTGCAAATTTATCACTCTTACACGATGGTTAGGTACCTAAAAGTAGTTATTGTGACTCTAATACGATTACTGTGGGCGTAAAAGTCGTATAGACGTTTCTGACTCTACATCACTGGTTATAGTACCTACTGAAAGTTGTGTAAAAGTCTTATAAAACAGTCGAATAGACGTTCTATAAATACGACTACAAGTTATATAGAGATAAGAGACTCTAAGTCGTATTACACGCTAAAGTACTTCAATACGATGCTTATAGCATTTTGAGTCGCGTTTTACTTATACGACTGAAAGTGTTGGTTGGGAATTTATTTTTTTCCATTTTTGACAGGGTGATATTTGTTGGTTTGCGATAGAAATGTAAGTAAACAAACATCTCATTTAATAAAAGTGACCCTTAATGGAAAAGTACGCTTAACTTTCAGATAAATTTGCTCTTCATCATGCAAAAGGCGTTATACACAGAGTCATGCGTTTCCATCGATATCAGCTATGACACAAACAACTTTTTAATAGCCTAGGTACTGCTATTCCAAGTATGCTACACTTATTACAAATTTGATCCAAATTGGTCCACTGTTTGAGTCGTGATTGAAATACAAAAACACAAACATCCGAACATACAAACTTTCAAATGGATATTATGTAAAGTAAGTAGGTAGGTAGGTACATGTAAGTATTAGTCAGATTACGCTTATGAAAATGATGCTATGCTCATGGTAACTGTATCCAGGAACAGTTTTAGATACACAACTGATAAATAAACTCAAAAGTATTGTGAATAAAAATATTATTTATTTCAGATAGAAAAAGGTAGGTAGGTAAGTAGGTGGTTTTTCCTTGGTGAGTTCATTGATCGATTGTGAAACTGTTCTGTCTGTAAGATTTTTTTTTATAAGTAGATACTTATCAATTTTACCTATCAAATTTTTTGTAGATCACACGTTTTAAATACAACACACGATTCTTTCATACTGGATTCCTATCTCTTTGGCTTTCGCCTCAGCGTCGGTTATCCGATATCCGGTAGCACCATTGTTTGCATGCCTAAGTATAGAATATTCCCAACTAATATGCGGTTATACAAAATTATTCCCGGTTATCTAAAATAATATAAAAAATTGACGTAGTTGACTATTGGCCGAGAGGCATAGTGCTTTCCATCGTCGTCGTGGGTTCGAATCCTGCGCGAGGTGCATCAAAGTATTTTTTATATGCTCATTACCACAGAGGTCGTGTTGATAAGTGCATAATATTTTTTTAAAAAAGGTGAAGAAAAACATCGTGATGGAACCAGTTATTTTTAATAGCGTCGATGGGCTTGCAGCCTGTCTCGTAGAACTTAGGGAGTGTCCACATTGCGTTTTCTGAAGCGCGTTTTTGCTACGCGTTGCGAACGCGCGTTTGTATCGATACAAACGCGCGTTCGCAACGCGTATTTTTCCATACAAAAGCGAACCGGGAGGGGCTGCGCGGGGGGCTGCGCGTTCGCATCGCGTTCGAATCGCGTTTGTATCGATACAAACGCGCTGCAAAAAACGCAATGTGGACACTCCCTTAGACACAGTGAACACTGCTTAGACATCTTTATAGGATAATAAAAACTGAAAGATCTGAGGGAATGTCTACCCTACCGCTCCTTGGGGATACTGTCGTGATCATATTATTTCACTTTTTTTTTTTTCATTTAATTTAACAAAATTATTTGAAAGGGTTTCCATATGTAGACAAACTATGCATAAACAACACTGCACTGTAGGAATTCGTCAGAAACAATTGCCAGAGTTATTTCTGTAAAGTGTATTTATGTGTTTACTTACATCATTCCCACTTCTAACCAGGATGTACCAATACTGGTGGTCAAAATAATTATCATTAGGTTAGCGCTGAAAATTACTGGAATGCTAGTTCAAGGTAATTTCTATTTAGGAAAGTTACCAAACTTATTAATTTTATTTTATTAATTTTAGACGATATGAGTACCTACTCTGTGTAATAAACACCAAAGGGCTATGTGTTACTAAGATAATGTGTAATAAATGTTCGCAAAACTATTTAAATATAATAAACATATAGAAGGAACCGATTAAAACATTCTGTAGGTAATTACTTACTTACTTATATTTTTTCCAATCCTAAGTACCTAGTACGTAATAAAAAGTAGAGTCAGTGTTTTATCGATACTGAGAAGCGATTAGGTTACTACTAGGCTTATTATGGCAGTCTTACACAATGTCAATGTTAGTTTTTGCCAGAATTGTTTACGTTCTACAAATGTTTACTAGACTACCAATATGTCCGAGGTTTAAAAGCATAGTAAGTGAAGATAAATCACGACCGACATGAATTACGTCAGATTCGATACGAGAGCTAACTGGTAAAACTGAAAGGATTTACAGCTTCCAGCTATTTTCATATCGGGTCAGGAACATTAATTCGTGTGGGCCTCAGTCAGCCGCGAAACACTGCTGGACCACGTGAAGCTCCATCGTCAAAATGGAACCTAGTCATTACCAGCTTTTGGAAAATCTACTTGCCCCGAACCAAATAAACCAACGCAATTGGACTATCAAGAAATCTAATTTAGGCGGACGAGGTATTTTTGCTACGAAAGTTATCAAAAAAGGAACTTTAATCTTCGAAAATAAACCTCTTGCCGTCGGTCCAAGAGCTGATCATACCACCGATTTGTTCTGTACAGTGTGTTACAAAATAAGTAATGATGTATTCAAATGTATTAGGTGTTTGTTGCTATTGTGCTCCAAGGAATGCGAAGTTTCTCTCGATCATAAAAGAATGTGCGATTTTGTGACCAGAAATTGGACACCAAAAGCAAACTGTGACAGAAAATCAGAAACGATATGCTCTGTGTTGATTTATTTACATTTAATGTTATTCGAAAATAACAAAGATCCAGTGTTCGATATGTTGCAGATGTGTAAAGATATTCGTAATCCACAAGAAATAGTCGCTTTATACAGCAACTATGACATACCGAATACACAAAGAAACTTTATGTCGGTCATAAATTCGATACTGAAAATAAACTCGTTCCGAATCGCCAACAACCCTCAAGAGAAAAAGGTACCATTAAGGGGTTTATACCCTCTATCCTCTTTCTTAAATCACAGCTGTGTTCCGAACACAAGGAATATCTTCAAAAAAGATTGTACAATGTCTGTTTTTGCCTCTAAAGATATCGAGATAGGAGAGGAAATGGTAACTTGTTACACTGGACTTTTGTGGAGTACTCCAGCTAGACGTTATCAGCTTTACAAATCTAAAGGGTTTTGGTGCAAATGCAAGAGATGCGAAGACAGAACTGAAATGGGAACGAAACTATCCGCGTTGAAGTGTCTAGTTAAAGACTGCGTCGGAGTCCTTTTACCGATATCACCTACTGACTATAAAACGGATTGGAGCTGTGACAACTGTGAAACCAAACTCCCAGCTAATCGGATTTGCATAGTACAAAGCGCCTTAGGAAGTTTGGTTGAGTATTTAGATTTGGATGAGCAATTTCGCTTAGAAACTGTTGTGTTAAAACGGTTATCGAAATTTATTCCATATAGCAGTCACATCTTCGTGGACCTGCGATTACGGCTGGCACTGCGAGTTGGCTCAGCAGAAAAGAAAATAAACGGTAATTATTGCAATTATTTTAGAGTTTTACAATTGATAAGCTGTGTTAAATTTATTTTCAAGTACTTATTTGAAAATATGAGAGTGGTTCAAATCTCTGCCTTATAATATGAACTGAACAAATGATACAAAACGAGATAAATGCAATATTTCAGCTCTTTAAAAATGTTCTAGTTAATGCGCTACCATGAGCTAAACACTGCATTTCCCTATGTATCTCCTTGATAAATAAAGTACCTATGTGGAAAGTAACTGAAAAGCCAACATGTACCTACTTATATTTAACATTTTATCTTGGAATTCAACGTTTAATATTTTTATTTAACATCGTATTTACTTGATCATAAATCAACGAAAAACCCACTAAAAATAAGATTAATCTTCATCTTCTAAAGTTGATATTATTTATGTTTTTAATATTACCTACATCATTGGATAGGTAATTTAATAGTTGACATAATTTACATATACTTTTTCGATTGGTTGGTAGAGTGATGAGAAATCTCCAAAAAACTGCATTTTTGTCGTATTTCGGAGCGCGCAGCTGTCGTAAGCGCCGCGGCCGAACGAATTCTAAATTCATCTTTATTTTAACAAAGCTAAATCAAATATTTGAAGTTACACTCATTAATGTGCTAATTTTAGGTCCTGTATGCTCCTTAATAATATTTTATTTTACCGTAATAGTATACTTACCTTAATTAAATCATAATGTTGTACGAAATTAGCGATCCTGTAGCATCGTAGAGGGGTCCCGCTACGGCGTAGCACGTAGCATTTTACCTAGCTTTTATTGCATAGTATCTAATTATAGAGAGATTCTATTTTTGTATGACTTTTATGATGATAAAGTAAACTTATTTTTCTCAAACATGCTACGATAAACGACCATATCTTACACATTTTTAAATTATTTTAACGGGTCTTAATCGCGTAATGAAATTATTTTAGTTTTAGTTTCAGTAGACTGACAGTCTACTCGTGACCACGGCGACTGTAATGTCGCCGAAACGTCGAGGAAAATAAAATTATTTCATTACGCGATTAAGTCCCGTTCATAATAATTTAAAAATGTGTTCAAGTCGCGAAATTTTAAATAAGTAGGTACATATCTTACACAACCTTCTTTGGGAAAAATCGTTCTTGCAGTAGTAGGCCAGAAAGTGTCCAGCAATTTCTCATAGGTATCTGTCGTGCTCGTGTACTACTTATATAAATATACTTACTTATTATAAACTTATTTTTATTATTTCTTTTTTATTTGTTATAGTGTTAAACCACACTTAGGTAAGTATTTACATTTGAAAATGAAACATCTTATCAAAATTTCAATTCTTCGGGATTCGAACCCACAATGATACAAGCGATCCTCTAGCTTTATTTTTATTTTATTTTTTTTATAGTGAAAAAAGCTACAAAATAAATTTAAAAAACCAGTCGAAGCCGCGGTCAAGAACATTTAATTCTTATTTTATTGTTACCGACAAAGTAGAAGGTTACCTATCCTATCCTATCCACTACGATCAAACTGTGTAATCGTATAATGTTTCTCGGACAAAGTGCGGTTTTTACTGTGTCAAGGTTTGCTAGCACAAATCTTTCATTCACATTTTTGGTGATATAATTTTACGATGTCTATATTTTATAGCGTTGAGATGCTATGACGATGGAAATAGAACTCTGTTCCAAATCCGTGATAGCTGGACATTCAATTTAATATTAAAAATGAAATTTACCAAAGCTAAACGTTCGATGTGGAACCTTACGAAATCTCAATAATGGTTGTAGCCACATTGTAGCGCTAAAAATATGCATTACTCGTTCTGTTGGTTTTACTCAATGGAAACGTGTAATCCTCCGACGCGTGCGATATTACGTTTAGATACGAGACGACACGGCACTGGGCATCTAGAACACGAAGCCCACTTCTGACAAAACTGGTGGAGTGCCTTCACATTCGAAGTGGCACCTACATACAAACATTGAGTAGGTAGGTACCTACCTATCAATAGTCTTTTTAAAAAAATATTACTGCGACGAGATGTTTTCATATAAGGAAATAACGCATTATAACTGCCTTTGTTCCTCAGTCACATCTGCGTCATACACATAAACACATGCGCAGAATAATTTTAAAGGCTTGCATAAATTATGCAGTTAGTATTGCAACGTTCAGAATACTCGTAGCGTGTCTCGGTCTCGGCATGCGACGAGTAGGTACTACGCAACAAGTGAATATAATCAGGGACGGTTGTACTGCGAGCTGCAGTTATAATATTGACCGCCTATTGGTATGGGCGCAGCCGCGAGGAACGCGCGTCCCCACGTCGTCACCAGATGGATCTGTCTGCCTGTACCGTTAGTACCTCCATTCATACCATGCGATGTTACGCACTCCCTCATAATTATCCGGTAATCGCTGCCAGAGCAAATCGGAGTAACTCGGTGTTGGCATCGCTCAAGCTGAAATATGACTTGAGACGTGACCTGTGTCGGGACAATACCTTTTGTTGCTAGATTGTACCGTGCGATGATTGTAGGTATGTGAGTCGGAATGTGTAGGCATGTTCATATAAAGACGAGGTGTCTAATGCGGCATTCGGTTGGCGAATTTCATTGTGTTCGACTTGGCGCCTTGCCTCCACTCAGCCATTGGCGTAAAGGTCTTTGTTTACGATTCTGCCAACTATTATATTAGCTCTAGCCAAATAATTATGAATTACTAGGTAATGATTTGTAAATAGCTGCCAGGTTATTGAAATAACTAACAACCAAGTAAATAAGACGAACAGCAGTACCAAACTAGGTTTTGACTGTATACCTACATCCTACTAATATTATAAAGACGAAAGTCCGTGTGTGTACGTGTGTGAATGTTTTTTGCCACGTATCTCCAAAACTACTGAACTGATTTTGATGAAATTTGGAATATAGATAGATAATAACCGGGAATAGGACATAAGCTACTTTTTAATAAAATAGTGGGATTAAAAAAAAAGTAGTCCACGCGGGCGAAGCCGCGGGCGTCCGCTAGTCTACGATAAAACGCAGATTCCTAAAACCGTAGATTATTAGTAAGAAACTAGGCAATTGATATTTCTTACGAAGTAGGTACTTACCTAGATAATAATTCGTCCTCGATATTGCAGCCATAACATATTTGGCACTGGTGCTTCATAGTTTTTATTACTAACTGCTGGCTGAGTAGGGCTATTTCATATAGGACAAATGGTTTTCCTGCGCGTAAAAGCTCGATTTTTACGTGCTTGGACACGGTTTTTTTACACATGACATGAGCGTGTAAAACACGTAGAAGTAGAGATCAGTTACCACTCTTGATTTTCAATAGTTCGAAATGTTATAATAGCCTAGAACTTCCTCTTTCATTATTTATCGTCCTCTTTATCGTATCTGACAATACATATTGTCGGTTATGTGCCCCTTTTATGAAGTAGGTAAATAAAGAAGTTTTAATAGTATATTATGCTACTAGTGAATAAAGGACGGATTTAAAACGAGGGCCATAGATGAGTCACGAGCAAGTGAAGGATTCTGATTCAAGTGTTAGAATCCTGAACGACGCGAGTGATTCATGGCCCTCGATATAAATCCGTTTTATTCAAGAGTTGCATACTATACTTACTTTATACCATGACTACGAGAAAAAGAAAGTAAGTAAGTACCTACCTAGTTGATGTAAACCAGAAGGGCCGCCCTCTCTTTCATAAACTCATGTTTTAACACATCTTCTTCATCACTTGACTGCAAATAGCGCCAATTTACTAATGACAGCAAAGAACATGAAACAGTTTCTATTCTATGCTAAACTCCTTGTCAAAAATTTCGACCAATCAAAACACGCGAAGTAAATAACTACTCGCGATTTGATTGGTCAATACTACGAGCGAAGAAAATGTCGACCAATCACATCTCACTAGTAACTCATTATTCCACTAGTTGAATAATGAAGCTCATTATTCAACTAGTGGAATAATGAGCTTTTTATTCACTGTTTTCAGGGACTAAAGTAAGCTTTTTCGAGGGGATATATGGTATAATAGTTATTTGTGCAACAAGAGAGTAAAGTTGATGTTTACCTCGAGTGCTGATTTTGAATCCCGAGCGAACGAGGGATTCTAAGAATTGAATCACGAGCGTAGCGAGTGATTCTACGTTAGAATCCCGAGTCTAGCGAGGAATTCAAAGGCACGAGATGTGAAAAACTTTGGTCTCGTGTAGCACACAAAATTTTTCACCTCAGCAGCGAGAACATTAACCTACAAATAAAAGATACAACTTTGTACATAATGAAGCAACTAATCCATAATAGGTATTCATTTAAATCTATTTAAAAATAACGCATTTTTTTCAGAAATTAAAAGAACATATAACAGTTATTGTAGTTTTGTAAATTAAAAGTTTCTGTTTTGTTCAGAACTTACCTACCTACGTGCTTCTCAGGAACTTTGTTCATCACAATCACTTTTTGTCTCAACTCTTCTCTCTGGAGATAAATTAGTGTATTCGCCACTGGTTTCACTCATCTTTATTGTTTTATGAATTTTCAACAAATAACTAGCGTAACAGAAACAAATTCCCGCTATTTTATTTTTAAAAGGTGCGTTATTTGTTTTTTTTTTCATAGACAGGATAGCGATTGACCGCCATGCACTACCACGTGTCAATCGACGACATTCGAATTTCAAATCACTTTTCCTCACTGAAACCAGTGTGCAAAATGCGATTTTGCACACTGGTTTCTCGCAGCAAAGAATGCCATTTCGAGCTGCTGAGGTGAAAAAATAATTGTTGTGCAGAGCTGTCGGAGTCGCGGCTGGCGCTGAAGGAGAGCCTGTGCCGCGGCACGCTGCGCTCGCTGGCGGCGCTGGGCGCGGGCGACGCGCACCTGCGCGGCCTGCTGCTCTATCACCTGCACGCCGCGCTGGCCGAGCGCGCGCGCCGCTCTCCCGACCTCTATGACGTGAGTATATTGTTGTGCAAAGCTATTGGAGCCACAGCTAGCGCTGGAGGAGAACCTGTGCCGCGGCACGCTGCGCTCGCTGGTCGCGCACCTGCGCGGCCTGCTGCTCTGCCTCCCAGCTTGCCGGAGCAGTTACGAATTTCAATTAAGAACCATTAAATAAGTGGCACTGTAATGTTTACAACTCCTAATTTAAAATGTATGGAATGTGTTTTTTTTGTATTATTGCAAAAACTTACGATTTGATTTGGTAAGTTACTCTGGGAAAAGTGTTCCTGGTGGGAAATGACTAACTTGTTTTTTTTAACAAATGTATTTTTAGGCTAACTGTACATTTTATCAAAAATCTAAAAATGCAATTATATTTTTCTTCAAATTAAACCAATAGTTTCATAAGAACAAAACTTTCTAACTACAAGATAAAAGGCAGCTACCCTGAAGTAGGTACCCAAAAGTTTGCCACACCTGTATACATATTATACATACATACATACCTACATAAAATCACGCCTCTTTCCCACAGGGGTAGGCAGAGACCACGGATTTCCACTTGCTAGGTATATGCACACCCTGTCTATGGCTAAAATATTAGCATGTTATTAGAATTTTACCAACTAAAATTTGAGTGTTAGATGTTTACCTATTCCTTTTCTATTCTCAGGAGTTGAAGTCAGAGATCGAGAGTTCGATAGAGCAAGCGTACTCCATACTCCACGGCGACATCTCCGCGCCACCCGACCTCGAACTGAGACGCCGCTACCTCGGCCCAGGCTGTGATAAACCCCAACAGGAGAGGTTCTTTATACTCGACTTGTGACCTTCAGTGCTTTTAGATGTAATTCTAGTATAATTAAAAATGATTGTTCTCATTAACATAAGTTAGACAGCAGACTTAAAAAGGTCGCTAAAGCTGAATCGCAACATGACATGAACTATAATGCCGTCTCTTTTCACTCTCAGTCAATGAAAAGAGATGGCAATAGTTCAATTCCTTTAATGCGATTCTGCAATAGCGACCTTTTTAAGCCCGCAGATAACCTAGGCACCTACCTAGATTTACAAAACATGTTTATTTAAGTAACCATTTTACCAACCTAAGTACCTACCAATTTTATAATTCTTATTATATCTACCTACATTTGAATATAATGTATGTACCTACCTACCTATGTATCTTCTAATAAAGCCAAAATAACGTGACGTATTATGTAGTTTCAATAAATCTACTAGCTGGATAGATAATAATTTATACCCTCTACCTATCCGTGTTTAGGTCCACATGGGAGACTAAAATGGCCGTTAGCGCAATTCCTTTTAATAATTATGATTCGTATTATGATTTTGAGTGTCTTAGTAACGACAGCTCGTTGACTAAAGAAACCGGGCTTACCTATAGTGCCAAATTTTAGCTCAATTGGACACTGGGAAGTAGGTCAAAGTTTGACCACGTAGTACGTAGTACTATTATTGAGTGGTGTTATGCAGAAGGCGACCAATCCCGGATTTTGCGAAATTAAATTAAATAAAATTAAAGTACTTACTTATAATGATTATGGGAATCCCATACACACCACTCATTGATTCTGTGGTTTAACTTACCTACTACTTAGATTTGAAAGAGACACCGGGGACAGGGTGAAAATTTCATGCTCGAAGGCTGAAAAGTGAAAAGTTCTTAGTTTAGATTAGATAGTTATGAACGCAACCGATTGAACAGCTGATATTTTGACACTGACAGTAATACGGACAGGACAGTCCAAACCAAACAAATTACAACTCAACAAATACATAAAAAGCAAGAAAACAAACGATATTACGAGTTACCTACCTACTAGTTTACGTGTCGACATCGACATATTTTTCCGATTATCGCCTGTAGGACAATAGAAAGAATCGACTTTAATTAATATCAACAACGGGGCTAGCATATACAGCGAAGACAACGATTTTCTCTAGACCTAAATGTCAAAAATGTGTCAAAAATGACATTTAGGTGTAGAGAGTAGAGACCTCTCTTCAGTCCCGAGCATGGCGATTGAAAGAATGAGCGGATGGAAACTTCTCCATTCTACCCTAGAGACGAGTCTACAGATGCGAGCATGGCGTTCAATTTTATCTGATTTTGACATTTGAGAATAGAAGGAAGTCTTCCAAAATTGTCCACACCTCCTGTGACCTAGACAAGCTTTTTTCCATGCCTTTTTTACATTTTATAATAATAAAAAACGAAGATAGCATGAACGGGGCTCGTAATTGGTACCGTTACCACTATGAGGAGAAGGTCCACCGAAAAGACGAAAGTAATTCGGTGCGGGAGCTCTTTACCTGACGAGGAGTTTCGCCGAACCTTTTTATAACTAAAAATGTGCACTATGTAGGTATTTGTGCCAGGAGATGCAGGAGGATATCACACCTCGCACATCACAAGGTTTTCCGTGCTTGTGAAAGTAGATAAGTAGGTAACCTCGAAAGTATTGTATTGAGAATTAGTACCTAACTAGCTTATGCCCGCGGCTTCGCTCGCGTGGTACCCTGATAAAAAGTAGCCTATGTCCTTTTCCCGGTCATTATCTATCTGTATTTTAAATTTCAGCCAAATCGGTTCAGTGGTTGTCGAGTTATACCTAGAGGAAAAAACATCCATCCAAACTTTCGCATTTATAATATTAGTAGGTATTGATGTTCTCTGCTCCATAATGGTGGGTGCACACATACGTACAGTTCGGCCGACGGATCTAGGCGTTCGTGAAGTCAGGCTTTTAGCGGCGCCTTAGCTGCGCAGTAGAAAATTTTGTATAAAAAGTTGCACTGCGCATCGAAACGGCTAACTTCACGAACGCCGAGATCCGTTGGCCCTACTGTACATGCTGATCGATGCAAGTCTCATCAAAAAGCTGTTCAAAACATTCCATTTTGGTTGGCTTCGAGCATTTGTCTTGAGACTTGCATGGTACACACGTTCGTACTTGCTCGAGATCGGTCAAGTTATATCGAGCATGTACGTACGTGTACCCACCATAAAGGTTGCTTGTTTGCTCACCCGGCAGGACCAAAAAGTACTCTCTCTCTCTCAAGCCAGGACGAAAAGACAGAACAGTAAGAGAGTACTTCGGTTAAAGTATCTATGAAAATTGATTATTCTTTAAAAATATAAACATAATGATATACTTACACCTACTAACTTAGTTTCTTGTATTGTATGCGTCTGGGTGTGATTAGGTTATGCATGCACGACAGTGAAAAGCAGTTAGTTTTTTAATTTTTTTATTGTAACCTAAACTTGAGGCCTGTATGTATATCGGCGCAATTAAAATCACGTGTTTAAAAGTCAGTGCAACAACCGTGCGCCCCGCGGTCGCGCGCCGGCAGCCAACCAAACGCGCTCAGTCGACTGCCGGCAGCCAACCAAACGCGCGCAGTCGTCTGCCGGAAGCCAACCAAACCAAAATTTGCTATAAAAGGAGGCTCAACTACTTCAAGCGGTCAGTCGAGCACCGGCCGCCGACCGAGCAACACCTCTGCTATAAAAAGGCTGCCGAACAACTTCAAGCACCCAGTCTATCACCGGCAGCCGACGGAGTAACATCAGATTCAAGTCTCGAACACCAGTTTGGTACAACGGTGTTAATCTCCGTTCCTTTCGGAACGCTATGATGTTTCCAAGACTTTCTAATGAGAACGCCAAGTTCTCATTGTTAAAATGTTTCTTTGACCACTCACTTGGTAGTAGCTTGCCTTCTGCGCTGTAGGATGTGGGTTCGATTCTCATTTGTGTGATAAACGTTGATGTCCGCTCTGTGTCTGGTTATTAATAAGGAATATAACTCTTTAAGAAAGATTTAAGGTTTTGTTAAAGTGTATGAAGTGATGAAGTTGTTTGTTTGACTGCTCTTTAATATTTTTAATTAGTTAGAATATGAAAACTATTTAACTAGTGTGATTAGCTTGGTTCTTTAGTTAAAAGTGGATTACTACCTAAAAAGTTGTTGTCAGACTGATTATTTAATTAATGACCTTGTTTCAGAATAACGTAATAAAAAAGAAATGAATAATGATGATTGTTTGAATCACCATAACACCCCTCCTCTTACATCGGAAGAAGGGATGAATCGACGCCAACAACAAACTTCGGCCAGTAGTGAAAATGCGACCCCAGCACTCTTGGCAAACACATTTAAGGACACAATGTGTGAAATGATAACTCATATGAAATCACCTTCAGTTTTAGGTCGTGATAACACACTAAAGGTAGTTTCAGGTTTTCCGGTTTTCAGGATTTCCGACTTAACGTCGTCGTGTCGGGTCTTCTTTCACCATTTTTGTTGTGAGTTCTTTTTCCATGCGCTACGCGTTCGAACCGTTGCTTGTTTCGAAATAACGGCTGCTTCGCGGCGGCGGAGTGTTGAACATGTAGGCGTAATACTACGAAGTTCCACGTTAGATCCGCTCGTAGGACCACTTTGTAGAGGAGTAGGTACATGGAGCGGTAGGTATTCGTGAAATGATAACACTTTTGGAACTTTGAACAAGAAAATTAGGCGTTTGCGCGAGCACGACCGATATTGCGGTGTCCATTTCTATTTTTCTCGGAGAACTGTTGTCCGCGCGCAAACGGAGGGTAAATCATGTTTATTTATTTAATATTTAAGGTAGCACAGAGTTTTTAAATTTCTACCCGCACTTTGTTTTAGTTTCGCGAGGTACGTCGTTTACAACGAATGAAAATGAAAGCCGAAGTAATTAAACGCTTCCGCACAAAAGATACTCGAAGCACTGTTCGTATTTCAGACATTTATTTCCTCAGCTTTGATTCGGATAAAAATATGGATGTTGAAGAATGAGTGAACCCAGAGAAAAAAAAAATATATTAAGACAGAAGCGCAAAAAGTTCGTTGATTTGTATCGAAACCGAGCGTGTAACATTTTGCGAAGGTACTTTGACGTCACAAGTGTCATTTAGTGATGGGGAACATAAGCCGCGCCAAAACGATTCAAAAGAATCGATTGGCACGCAGCGTAGGTACCGATTCTAGGCACTGCCACCCGATTAAATTTAAATACTTAATTAATTTAAGGAAAAACAAGTTCTATCGCTGCGCATGTGAAGTACCTACTGTCGCGCGTTGTTTAAGTCTGTTTCTCTGTACTAGGTACTCGGTGTTATCTTCTTCATAGTCGGGCACTCTTGTCAGAGTGGTCGTGGCTGTCGATGGACAGGGTTGCGGCTCGCCGTTTCCGGTCACTTCCAGCCTTGAGAGTGCCGAACATCGAGCGATGTTTCTTCATTTCTGGCTGTTTTTAGCATTGCGAGCACACTGTACCGCGGTTGACTGTATGGCCTTGTCTTATTAGGTCGACCCAGCGAGTTGGAGACCGACCACGAGATCTCTTGCCCTCTACGCGGCCTTGTACCACAAGTTTCTCCATAGAATCCTCGTTTCTGATGATGTGCCCAAAGAACTTCAGAATCCGCAACTGCACAATCGACGAAAGCCGGTCTCGTATGTGAAGCTCTTTGAGGATCGAGTTATTGGTGCGGTATGCCGTCCATGGTATTCTCAACATGCGCCTCCAGCAATACATCTCCAGCGCATCGATTTTCCGGCGATCATGGAGCTTCAGCGACCATGTTTTGGCTCCATAGAGAAATATCGGGAATACGAGGCACATATTTTGTATTCTTGGTTATTCGCCTGTCTTTCCGGATCTTTCCCAGTCGTTCTACTGCCGACCTTGTGAAAGCGGATCGACGCTTGATGTCGTCTTCACATCCTACAGAGTTGGATATAGTGGGACCGAGGTAAATGTAGTTTTTACTAATTTGCAGTTGGCTATTTGCGTATCTACAATCGCATCATGTTCAGCCCGGTTTACTAGCATGACTTTCGTCTCGTCCCTGTTTCGAGCAAGTCTGAATTGGAGACTAGCTGTTTCCAGATGATTCAAGAGCTCAAAGTCTTCTCTCGATGTCGCAAGTAGGGTGGTATCGTCTGCGTATCGTAGATTGTTTATTATGAGTCCTCCCAATACAATTTTTGGAATCAAAATGCGGACGAGCTGGGCCCACAAAGATGATTTTCAGCCTTACGCATTAATTATTGTGAAGTAAGTATAACGTGTAGGTACATTTTCTTCATTTATTATCATCACTACATCAATAGTCTGATAAGCTGTACTTATTACTCGTCGGTACGTTGATGGGCCAGTAAAGGTGTCTTCGTGAAAATATACAGAACAAATCCGACTGTGTTTTATAGGAAACCATTGTTTGCAATTGATTTTGGTCAAGTGGGAGATCAGCATTGAACGTCGCAGACTACAGTGTGGGTGCAGCACAGTTCTTACTTTTGACCGAAAGGGTCCACGAACGCTGCTCAGTTGACGGTGGCGGTTTCGTTTGCTTATTTTTGCATTGCTGGATTTCAATGCTCACCAGGTCAGGCGCGTCAAATTGGAGCCGCAATGGAGGATGGCATTGAGCACGCAAACGCGCGCTAATGTTTTGATAAAGGTGGAACTGAGGAACGAAGCAAATTGTTTTCTAAATAAATACAGATGTTTGGGGACGAGAAGTGCTTGCCGATGAAGGGAAATGCCTCTAATAACAGCTCCATCTAGCAATAAACTGCACCGTGTCCAGAACTGCTCGACAAGCACCAGTGGAGTCACTGACAGGCGAGAAAAGGTGGTGTGCCCCCTGAATTGCTAACAGTAGTCTATGAAGAGAATGAACAGGTCGATCCACAAATTTTGAAGGAGGTTGTTTTGGGGAGGATAACCGAACGGGCTGAGGAAGATAAAGGTGTGACTGAAGATGTACAGATGTTTTTGAAAGAGGCGAATAAATGTTCTGAGGGAGTTTCCAAGATTGGGTACGAAGCTTGGTCTGAGATATAACGGACCTTTCGAAGTCGAAAAGGTTTTATCACATGATAGATATAGGATTCGCTGTGCTAGCCAACGTATTCGATTCAGAGAGGTCTGTCATGAGCGCGGTTGCGAGGTGTGCCTAGCTTTGGAGTGCAGGGTCAACTTTTATTTATTTAACTTTTATTTAACAGAATTACGTGCTTATAGGCTTACAGTTACAGGCTTATATGATAAAATTAACATGCAATTCCAATTACAGATGAACACAGTCAAATGGCGGTATCGGCGATGAATCAGTAAAAAGAGTCTGATGAACCTGGGTCATCATGATGAATTAAGCAAAATGTGTTCGGGGAACAGGATGGAATCATTCCCCAACGGCGAAGTAGGTGGTTCTCTGCAACGAGCCGGCCCATCTGGCCCACTTGCCCGTGGTCTTTCGACCAACAGTTGTTGTTGGTTGGTCGGATACGTGTCGATCGCTAAGATAAGTTTCTTTATGAGTTTATTTATGAGTTTCCTTATTTACGAGAAAACCAAAATTAGCGCTGAGGCTATGAGGTCAGATGTGCGTTTAGACCAAAATTAGCGCTGAGGCTATGAGGTCAGATGTGCGGTTGTTTCAATTTTTCTCATTTACGTGTGAATTTGTTTGTGATCGTGGTCAATAATATGTAATGAGTAATGAATAATGAGTAATGAATATGTAATGAGGTTTAGTATAAGAATATATTAAACGATGTGAACATTTTTTTCAGAAAAACAAAACGAGAAGTAGGTGCAGGGACGCACCTATTATCAGTATGGCCGTATCGGCGCAATTAAAATCACGTGTTTAAAAGTCAGTGCAACAACCGTGCGCCCCGCGGTCGCGCGCCGGCAGCCAACCAAACGCGCTCAGTCGACTGCCGGCAGCCAACCAAACGCGCGCAGTCGTCTGCCGGAAGCCAACCAAACCAAAATTTGCTATAAAAGGAGGCTCAACTACTTCAAGCGGTCAGTCGAGCACCGGCCGCCGACCGAGCAACACCTCTGCTATAAAAAGGCTGCCGAACAACTTCAAGCACCCAGTCTATCACCGGCAGCCGACGGAGTAACATCAGATTCAAGTCTCGAACACCAGTTTGGTACAACGGTGTTAATCTCCGTTCCTTTCGGAACGCTATGATGTTTCCAAGACTTTCTAATGAGAACGCCAAGTTCTCATTGTTAAAATGTTTCTTTGACCACTCACTTGGTAGTAGCTTGCCTTCTGCGCTGTAGGATGTGGGTTCGATTCTCATTTGTGTGATAAACGTTGATGTCCGCTCTGTGTCTGGTTATTAATAAGGAATATAACTCTTTAAGAAAGATTTAAGGTTTTGTTAAAGTGTATGAAGTGATGAAGTTGTTTGTTTGACTGCTCTTTAATATTTTTAATTAGTTAGAATATGAAAACTATTTAACTAGTGTGATTAGCTTGGTTCTTTAGTTAAAAGTGGATTACTACCTAAAAAGTTGTTGTCAGACTGATTATTTAATTAATGACCTTGTTTCAGAATAACGTAATAAAAAAGAAATGAATAATGATGATTGTTTGAATCACCATAACACCCCTCCTCTTACATGTATACCCAGGGGTGAAGTTGGGCTGTTTATGATGATGATGAATCAAAATTTCCTCTCGTCTCCATGATATTTTCACAATCTGTAACAAGGAATAAATTAAAATTAAGTAGGTAGGTACCTATTTATTTTTCAGGAGTCTAGAATGACTGACTTGAAGATAGTTCACACAAAACAAGAACTGTATGCCTGCATGATGAATACCTACCGAAGCACCTTCAAAATTAATAAATTATTATAATTTTTACCTTTCCATTTGACTTCTCATTTCTATCATTCCCAAGCTATTTTTCTTAGCAAGGTTGTAGTTAATTTTCTGAAACAAGATACAAGTAATATATTAGCCACAAGCTGCCATGAGAATGCCAGCCATGAGTACATAACATGGCTTTGATTCAAAGGGTTAGTCAATTATTTATTTATAAACTTGAAAACCTCTTTCTAAGGCGTTAATATACCTACTGAGATCAATTTAAAATTAGTAAGTAGGTAGGTACTACAAAACAGAAATATAAGGACTATTTACATGCAACAACCTTCGGCAACAACACAATAATAAAAATCAAATTAATAATAAAGGGTTAAGTAGGTAATGTAAACTAATCATCATACAGCCTTAGGTCCTAACCCAGCTAATAAATTAACTTACTTCTAGCACCCACCTTCTCATCGGAAAAAGAATTCACTTTATTTGTCGAATAAGTCTGTGTATGTTTTCAATATAATAAAACATCTCTTCGCTAAGACGTGCACGGCGCGACCATCCTCAAAACCATTTGGGCCATTTTCGATCCTTGAATAAGCTTGAATCTTAGTAGCACAATAATTGTTCTACAATTATTGTGCTAAATTATTGTTGACTTTTTTCTAGACGTATTATACTAACGGACGCCCGCGGCTTCGCCCGCGTGGACTACGACTTTTTTATCCCACGGGAAACATGCCTTTTTTCGGGATAAGAAAAAGCCTATGTCACTCTCCAGCCCTCCAACTATCTCCACACAAAAAATCACGTCAATCCGTCGCTCTGTTTTAACGTGAATGCAGGACAAATAGAAAAACAAACAAACACACTTTCACATTTATAATATGGGTATGAATACATCTATTAGCCGTAACAGACGGCACAGACCAAACCACAGATTTGGTCTGCGTCAGACCAAAGTGATGGTCTGTGTCACTGTCACAATGATATGACACAGACCATCAAACGATTTTGATGGTTGGCCCCAACCGTCAAAAACCACGACAGACAAATAGGGAGTGATGCCAAATGGGGGATTTCCTGCAAATTCGGGAGTTTTAAAATAAATTAGAACCGACTGTCTAGGTTGCCTATTTATTGTTAGCAGGCTTTTAGCAGGTATCTATTTCATTTAATCTTACCTACCTACTAATTATATAACGTTGGTTGGTAGGTTGAAATGTACCTACAAGCAAGATTATTCTTTCGTTCACAGTAAGAGCGTTTGTCCACCGCCGCCGTCACCGTCACGTCAACGAGAACGAGATGACGGCGCCGATGTAGCGGACCATACATTTACTATAGCCGCTTGTCCACCAGAAGACCGTCACGTCATCTTGATCTCATACAGAAATAATGGGCGTTTTTCCACTAGCCCGGCACGGCAACGGCACCGGCACCGGCGCCGGCGACGCAAGAATGTATGAAAATGTACTGCTCGTTTTTCCACTTGCCGGCGCCGGCACCGGCACGGTTTCATACATTTTTGCCACCATTTTTTTTCCTGCGTGGAGTACTCAACTGCCCCGAATTACTCGCTGAGGTAAGCAGACTGTATGTACCGGAGCATCGCACCAGATTTTGCCCTGGGCGTATACCTCTGTTTGCTCCAAGAACGCCCCGTACTGTAGCTCATCAACAATCCCCTGTATGCCGCGCACAACGTCATCTAAATGCTCTTCTTTGTTTGGATGCAGAATGTGATGTGTTCTCTGACAATTGGCCAACCTTAGGGAGAACTTGTATGACCTACTGCGAAGAACCTAGTTCTTTACTACCATGGTAGGTAGTTAGGGTAGAAGATATTAATTCTTACATAATAATAAACTGTTATTATTGTTGTTAATTTTTATTGATGTTAAGTGTTTATTGTTACATTTTTCTTGTGTTTATTTTTTAATTTTAAATATCTTAATCTTCCTATGGATCCCGATAGTGGTTCCTATTCATAATAATTAATTTCATAATAGTGCTTACTTTTAAAGTAGGATTATTTTTACTGATCTCAAATACCTATGTACCTAGATTATCACTTTGGATTATTTTGTAAAGATAATTTACCTATAGTAAAATAAATAATTGACTAATTGACTTTTTATTTCGATACAACACTTTACGATACATTGCGATACGAAATATCGATACAATCCGAAATATCGAACATCCCTATATGATCACACGCATAAAGTTCCGTATTTTTTTATTCCATCGTTGTGTAGACATTACAATATCATACCTTCTTGTGGGCTGTCACTGTTACCATGACATGAGACACAGTAACAGTGACAAGTCAGTTTTGTTATAGCGCGTACACACGTTGGGCCAGGGTCACATTGCCTCTCTGTCGCTCTCGCCTTGAATCGATTCGCCTTCTCGCTCGCACTCGCCTAAGCTGGCCTAGGCTGGCCCAACATATGTACGCGCCTTTCTAATTTACACAAGTGAGTGAGAAGGAAAGTTTTCCTTCTCACTCGCACAAAACAAAGAAGCATATATATTAAAACTATCTTTCTTTTTTTTGTGCGAGTGACGAATGAAACAGGAGGCTATCTAAAGATTGTTGTTTTCAATCTGTAGATGTTAAAGTAATTTAGTTGACTTTTTTAGGGCTTTATGCTTGGTTGGGTTTATTTTCGGAAAGACCTATTTTTCGAAGGGATTTCCATCTAAGTTTAGAGGTAAATTCGTTTAGCCAGCTGGCAACACTCCTCATTTGGACCGTGGTTACTATTATGTATTCAAGGATCCGACCGTCTGCCAGACCGTCTGCCAGACCGTCTGGCAGACCGTCTGGCAGACGGTCTGCCAACGTGTCTGCAGACCGTGTGGTAGCACTATATACATTATCACTAAAAAAAATGACAGATGCCTTGATGACAATGACAAACGCGACAAGCCGTCAACTGCGTCAAAAAAAAACGTTCCGTTTTACAGAATAAGTACCAATATATACAAGTCTGTCAATATATACAAGTATGGTTTGCGAGTAATGAAACGTAAAAAACTAACGAATTCGTTCATTTTAGGGATGTTCGATATTTCGGATTGTATCGATATTTCGTATCGCAATATATCGTAACGCATTGTATCGATACGCGTATCGATACAGGGCATTTGATACGATATATCGTATCGATACAGTATCGAATCAAGACAAAGTATGCAGGTACTTTAATAATTAAAAAAATATATTTTATTTTAATAATGTGCACTATTACGAAAATGTGCGTAGTTATAACTGTCAAAAAAGGTGTTTTGTGATATCAAACTAATATTAAAAAATGTGAAAGTTTAGACGTATGTTTGTTCCTCTAAAACTCGACAACCACTGAGCCGATTTGCCTGTTTAAACATAGATAAATAATGACCGGAAATAGGACCTATGCCACCTTTTAACCGGGTAACTTGCAAGTCAAAACAATTCGTTATCAAAATAATTTGATACGATACTTTCGATCCGATACACCTTGCATGTGTTGTATCGATACGCCGTATCGTATGCCATTGTATCGATACAAATATCGGGTGTATCGTATGCCATTGTATCGATACATGAAAATATCGTATCGTATCGAACATCCCTAGTTCATTTTTATTGTATCTGTGGTTTCGTTCCCGTTGCTATGGAAAGAGCTTGTCTAGGCAAAAACTAATCTCTAGGCTTGTGTTCTGTAAACGCCATGCTCGCGTGGAGGACAAAATTGGAAGACAAGAAACTGTGTTGTCTAGTCTAGTGTGGAGTGGAGAACAAACGCCATGCTTGGCCTGCAAGTGTCGCGATAAAAGTCGCTTAAATTGATAACGTTTTGCGATAACCGCGTTAATCATTCTGTTCAGTTTCATTTGTTTATTTCAAGATGTGTTCTAAACTTTGCCAAGCTTTGCTCCTTTCCTCATCGAATTGTCATGGATATTCCATGCTAGAATTTGCTAGGGAAGAAATATGCACGTTTCTGAAACAGTAAGTTTTTCATATTACTTTGTTTAACCGAGTTAACCACTTAAAGTAAACTTCTCATTCGAATGTGTAACTTGTTCTGAACAACTTATTCTGAATTTTAGAAAGAATGTGGAAGAAATCATCTTCCTACCTTATGCTCAAAACGACTACGATGGCTACACAGCTAAAGTGAAGGCAGTTATAGATCCCTGGGGTTTTAAAGTATCTGGAGCGCACACTTACACTGATCAAATAAACTTACTATCCTCTACAAAAGCCATTTTTGTGGGAGGTGGGAATACATTCCTACTGTTGAAAAGACTGTATGACCTAAAAATGTTGGATGTAATAAGAAAGAATGTGGAAAATGGCAACTTGTTGTACATCGGAAGCAGTGCTGGGACAAATGTAGCTACCAAAAGTATTCATACCACTAATGACATGCCGATTGCTTATCCTCCTTCATTTGATGCCATCGGGCTTGTTCCTTTCAACATAAATCCTCATTACATAGACAGTGTAAGTGAAACCCACAAGGGCGAGACAAGAGATCAAAGAATAAGAGAATATTTAGAGATGAATTATGCTACTCCAGTGCTGGGTTTGAGAGAGGGTTCCATGTTAAGAGTTGACGGCACAGCATTGTCTCTCAATGGAATAGCTGGAGCTGTTTTGTTCCACAAGTAAGTCTAACCATTTCTTTATTTTTATTCTTTTCTTTTTTATCCAGTTTTTTACTTTAATATTATTTACTATTTTAGGGATGGAAAAAAGGCTGAATTTCCTGTTGGTTCTGATATGTCTTTCCTTCTAAATGAAGGGAGAGAAGGTTCATAACAGTATCTCTTCAGGAGGCAACAAACTTGTAAAATGTTAATTTGTATTAATCTAGCAATCTTGTAAATATCAATAAAATAAGTTGAATCTATTAAAGTGTTTATATAAGTACTCCTACTTTTAAGTAAAATATTTTCATTTAGAGACCCGACAAGCAAGGAAATAAAAACCCAAAAAATTACGAGCAATATTTATTGTACGTAAAAATTATAAGCATCAAAGGATTTTGATAAATATAATCATGTAGATTAAAATTTGAGTAAAATAATTTCTATTGCTGTAATTCATTTTACTTATTTTATACCACCAAATTGCATTTTTAAAATAATGTCTTCCAAGCACATCAATCCATTTCTTGCAGAATCCATCAACAATCACTGAACCTTTATAACATTTTGGTTAGAATTTATATACTTAGTTTTAGTTTCACTTATATTGAGCACAATCACATAGTTCCACTCAATAACAAGTTTATGTCGCACTAAAGTGTGTCTCTGTGTGAAATCCAATTGTTTCATGCTGAATTATTATTGAAGTTAAGGTGTCAGTTTCACTTACCATTACCAAAATTCCCAAAACACTAGAAACTAATATGCATCTTATGTATTAGGGTTCACTAATGCACTATTGTATTATCCTGATTTGGCTTGTACGAGTAATGCTTTAGCAGCTTGAAACAGTGAAGGTTGTGGCGTAATTCGGCTCTGGCCTGTTCGCTCCGTCGCCGGCAAGTGACATAGGAATCGCCGCAAAGCTAAATCCCGACGAGCACTTAAACCCCTGGTTATTTCACAGCCTGAACCAAATAGCAAGGCACGCTGCCGCTTCCGTTTCTCTATCGCGACCTGAAACCAACAAATAACAATTTAAGAACATCAATTTACATGAAACCAAAACTTCAAAAAGCCTAATGTAGGATATGTTTTGACTCGCGCCGTAAAAAATGAAGGGGATTCATTCACATACAATTTTCGCATTATATCAAAAAAATAACCCAAAGTCATTTGAAAAGGTATGAAATAAATCTAACTTTTAGCAAGACAATAAAACAAATAGGTAAGACACAACATCAATCTTTGCCTACTAAAGGGAAAATTAATTATGCTAAGCTTACTGAATCCCAGAGGCAAGCTAAACCAACAAAAATATCTCATCTTTCAAAAGCTCATCTGATATTTTAGTTAAAAAATGTACTCATAGATTTGCTTGCCTGTATTGCTGCAACTGGATGTAAAGCTTCCACATCAGGTGCTGGTTGCTGATTCTCATCCACTTTCTCATGCGTTCCATTCTGCTCTGCGCCTTCCTTTTCAGAAGTGTGGTTTTCCAAATCTTTTTTATCGGTTTCTGCATTTTTGTTCAAGATGTCTTGCACAAGTTCTTTGCCGGCCATTTGTATGGACAAGCCGACGCGGGTGAGAACTTTCTCAGGTCTCCATCGATCCCTGGCGCCACCGGTGGGTGTGAGTTGTTCCCGTCGATGGACATCGGCTACTAAACTAGCCCAGTCCACTCCGAGTGCATCACCCAAGCCAGCTAGAACAAAAAAGAATCATTTGAAATGAAATGTCATAAAAAGAGAATACAAACAAGTCAAGTATGATAAGATCAGCAGAATTTAGTTCCAGCAATTTATAATTAACTAGCAGCGCCCTTGCGGCGTTGCCCCCGTAGTTATGGTTTAATGATCATGATGATGATGATGAAAAGTAGCCTATAACCTTCCTCCAGAGTTTAGCTAAGTATTAAATGCAGAAAGATTTTTTTAAATCGGTCTGGTAGTTCTGTAGATAGAATCTATGAATGAAATTAACTAAAATCCTAAGATCTAGCTATATTATAAGGAGTTATTACCTAAAAGCAAACTGACTAGGGAGACTAAAATGGCCACTGACACAATTCCTTTTATGAATCATAAAATGATTAGTATTGTTTTTTCTTGTCACTTTCATGTCTCTAAAGAGACAGCTTAAAATATAATTTATATTATGATTCAGCTGAAGCGACCTTTTTAGACCCGCAAGTTCCAAATTGTATAGTTATGTAAGGACCTGGGACACACCCCAGACACTCGACGAAATCTCTATGGAAAAGCGGCGTCTAACTACCTTTATATGCAGTTTTGTCTTTGTTTAAGGTTGTCACCGTATGAATAATGTACACTGTGGTCTCGGTCTCGTCGTCGCGTCCGCGCGTGTGGCGCGTTCCGTGCTCAAAGTCAGCTCCACGCCAGCTCAAACTCACAGTGTCCACTCTATACATAGTATTATTATCTGTTCTGTGCCTGGGATCAAAATCTTTACCTCTTGTTCGTTCCTCTTCTAGTTCTCCATCAGATATTTCTTCAAAGTCTAAATTGGTGTCATCATCATCATGTGTGATATCTTTCATATCTTTATCATCAGCCGCTCCACTAGTGTCCTGAAGCAAAAATTATGATTATTGCTTATTTATGTTTAAACTTCTGCTATGGGTCTCCTAGCTACAATCATTACAGTTTTTTAAATAATAGAGGATATACCTGAGTGGATTCCCGTTCAGCAGGCTCTAGCTTGATAGCGCTGTCATCAAGTTGTCCAGTTTGGCTGTCATCATCCATGTTTTGGTCAGCCATCTAAAAGAAAAATCATGTTAAATTGTGTCATCTAGTAAAAATGCAAAAATTCATAGGTGAATGGACCAAGTCCTACATACAGTTTTACATCTCAAAAATAATGCTTAGGGAGTGGACACACTGCGTTTTTTGCAGCGCGCTTGTATCGATATAAACGCGCTGCCCCCCTTCCTGTTAGCTTTTGTATGGAAACAAATACGCTGCGAACGCGCGTTTGTATCGATACAAACGTGATGCGAAGCTCAAAAACGCGCTACAGAAAACGCAGTGTGGCCACTCCCTTAGGCAAGCCTCTGACTTTTCTTCGTAGTAATATTTGACTGACATTTGAGCTAAGGACATAGTTGATGAAACACAAGCTGTAACCTACATCTTCTCTATTGAGTATATCGTCGGGATCGTCACTGATCTCGCTGAGATCGTCGGGTATGGGTTTGTCGTCGTCGTCGCGCGGGGGGGGCGCGGCGGCGGCGGGCTGCGCGGGGGAGGGGGTCTGCTTCTCCACATGAGGCTCGCCCCGCGGCGCGCCTCGCCGCTTGTGTTCCATGCGCATACCGCGACTATAGTTTTCTGAAACAAAAAAAACTTTGACCTTTACATCTTTACTAGATGATTTATACAGTGTCAGGAGGCAATCTTTTGACTACACTTATCGGGACAGTGTAGGGCCTGGGACAATGTTGTGTCAGCCCTACACGTATTGACCATGTCACACACTGAAATAATTTTAACACTAAATGAGGGTAGATTTAAGTCGCGTCACGTAAAAAGAACGCTGTTTGAAAGTGGAGGGGTGTGTTTTGTCTCATGTTTGCGCATGGGTTACCTATTCGCAAGCATGAAACAAAACACACCCCTTCACTTTCATCTAGCGTTCTTTTTACATGACGCGAACTATACGTTACCTCACAAACATGAGACAAAACACACCCCTCCAGTCCTCCACTTTCTTCCAGCGTTCTTTTTATTGGAATAGATGCGGTGCTGTGATCCAGTGACGTTTTGGCCGAGAGGGTTAGTGCCTCGACTTTCGATCCGAAGGTCGCAGGTTTGAAGCCGGGCGTGCATCAATGTATTTTTCGTTTCGAAAAATTTATATGCTCACTAACACGAGCTTTAGACGGTAAAGGAAAACATCGTGGGGAACCTCTTCAAAGGATCTTAAAGATGCCTAAAAAGGTTTGAGAGAATGTCTACCGCGCTTGGGGATACAATCGTGATCATATTTCAATTTTTCATTTTTTTTTCTTTGATCCAGTTTCGCTAGGCATTGACAAAGTAATAACGGACCAACAAGCATATGGCTTAAAGTTCCTTTACTTATGGTATACTGTCTTCCGCCTGTAGCTTCGCTGCCAAAATTCACAAGGGCGTGATTGAAACACAAACGAACATCAAAACATGCTCCCAAACATTTAGATTTATAATATTAGTAGGATGAAGTAATGCTACAGAAGTCCAGACCAGCAGGGACACCTAACTTAACATAGCACAATACTATGAATACTGAAGCACGCCCTGGACACTCGACGTAATCTCTATAAGCGGCGTCTAACTACCTCTATTTATACTACACAATGTCAGTTTTGTACACAGTAAGGTTGTCACCGTATGAATAATGTACTCTGTGGTCTCGGTCTCGTCGTCGCGTCTGCGCGTGTGGCGCGTTCCGTGCTCTAAATCAGCTCCTCGCCAGCTCAAACTCAGTGTCCATTCTATACGTAGTATTTTCTGTGACTGAAGTTACACATTTAACGTGTCAAGAGTGAAAGGCTCAACTGCTCACCGTGCATGCGACCGCGATGTCCAGGGTGACCTCTGTGGTGCCAGCCTTCTATCTCTGGGTCTTTATCACCCCACTCGTTCATCTGAAAAACGCTCTTATGAATCTACAAAAAAAGCACGTAATGCTAGCAAGCAATAGAGTTGATAATGTTTCAAAGGACAGGATGAGACAAAGAAAATTGACATACCTAAATGTGGATAAGGACAGCCAAGGAATTTGTGGGATAGGATAGCACAGGGAACCTTAGAGTTTCTTTTGCGATAGTCAATCGACTCGTTCAGGTACAGATATTGGTAGTATAAACTCACCTAGAAGAACATGCAAGAGGGTTACATGGGGAGAATCAATAAACTAAAAGGAAAAGCTCATAAGATAATATAGATGGTATAAGTTATACATAAATACCTGTGATTCATGCATAGGCCAGCGCCTGTCGCGGCCCCAGTCGCCAGCGGCGCGGTAATCCTCATTTTCCCAGTCTTTAATTGGATGCATGTAACCACGCTCGCGGTCCATTGAAGATCGGCCTTCCCACGAGCGATCGCGGTGCGGCCTTCGCTCGTCGTAAGCTAGTAAAAATTCCAAAATTAATACAGTACAAGTATAAGCATAAACAGAAATTATGATACTTAAAGTACTTTAGGCCAACAGAAAATTGTAAGTGCCCAAGATTTTAAATATGAATGTTGTGATCTCTGATTCTTATATCATATTCTGGTTGACATATGTTTCAGGATAAGTTTGTTCATAATTTTGATACTAGAAATAAGTTTTTTGTTGAATAAAAGTTTTTCAAGACAAGCTTTTATTGGGCAAGGGTGAGCTATTTAAAATGAGCCCAAACACGGATGCTCTACTCACTGAGAAGTTTCATTGAACAGGTTCTGACTTCATCATCATATTATCAGCTCGCTGTCACAATACTATTACATTGTAGTCGAAAATTGACATTTATGCTGAGTTCCGAGTTTCAACTCAATCAGCCTATTTACTAAGGAGTTCTGTTGAACAGCTCCTAACCTAACTCCATCCTCAGATCAGCTCAATGTTACCATAATATTGCATTGTCACTGAGAATCTATAAGTATGCCAAATTTCAGCTCAATCGGTCACTGAGAAGTAGGTCAAATTTAACTTGTAAGATTTGACCCTATACTAACAAACATACATCATTGCAAGCTAAATAAAAGCGTTTAACTTTTAAAAATAGGTACCTCTGCGTTCTCCTATACGATCCGCATACAGTCGATCATCATCTTCGGGATACCGAGGTGGCCCAGCCATATCGTATCCAGCTTCATAATGCCTCTCCCTCCCTTGTATCGCGTATCCTGGAGATCGATCGCCGTCTCTGGCCGGTTCATAACGATCATCGCCACGATCATAATGTTCAACACGATCAGTATCATACTGCCTCTCCATTTCGTAATCGCCAGGTTCTCTATCCAAGCTGTCCAATCTATCGCGTTTTGTCGAGCGATCTCTCTCCCTGTCGGTTTTACGACCGCCTCTCTCAGAATGTGTGTCCGCGCGATCCTTTGATGTAGTAGAATTTTTATCAGTTTCTACCGCCCTGTTAGATATTGCTGCTAATGCTGCAAGCCGCTCTTCCGGTCTGGGTAAAAGTCGTTCCATTGGTTTATTAGGTTTTTCTAGTCCTTTATCTGAACCCCTGCTGCCTCCTAATCCTTCACGGCCACCGCCTCTCCTTCGTTTATCGTCTCTCTTCTCTTTTCTGTCGCGCCCTCGATCTTTTCTGTCATGACGTTCTTTTTCCTCATTTTTGTCTTTCCTTCTTTCCAAAGACCTATCCTTATGGTCACGAGCTCTCTCGCGATCACGGCTCACAGATCGCTTCCTATGTCTCTCTGAGCTGCCATCTTTTCGTACTTGTTTCTTAGGTGAAACAGGCCTACTTCGTTCTGAACTTTCTTTTCTTCTCGTTTCTTTGCGCGGAGATCGTGATCTAGCCTTTCTAGGGGACCTGCTCCGCGGCTTAGTTCGCTCTCTTTCTTTATCACGTTCTTTATCTCTTTCTTTTTCCCTTTCTTTTTCTCTTTCTTTCTCTTTACGGTCTCTATCTTTATCTCTATCTCTAGTGGGATGTGGTGACGCACTTCTGTTTCTCTCTCGGCGAGGTGGTGACTTGGCATGTTTTACTATATTTTTCGATAATGTTTTAGATGTGATAGGAGGAGTACCACCAGACTTTTTAGCTGGTGATAGTGATTTTTTCCCAATAGAAGATTTGCTTGATGTTTTCTTCTTAGTAGTTATGCTTTTTTTCAACGGTTTCTCATCTTTTTTTGCAATAGTTTTTTTAACCACACTTTTATCTCTTTTTAATGAGTCACTTTTACTATATTTCTTTTTAGACGGCACATCACCTTCTGATGAGGAACTTGAATTTCGTTTGAGCTTTCCCTTCTTGACTTTCCTTCTAGTGTCCCTAATCGAACAAAGAATTAGATTTTAAAATAAACATTTACATATTTATTATAAAGACGCTACTTCCCTTTATGTATCCAAAGTTGCTGCAAAAGGAGAAGGTAAGAAAGTTTTTCATTATAAACAAAGATTGGTTGTGCCAACTGTACACTGAATTTTCTAGAGTATTAGTATTCATTCCTACATGTTCCAATAAAAATCAGTTCCTTGGTTATGAATTCAGGTACAGTAAACACTGACCCTAACACTTACTATGGTGTAACTTGGCGATTACATCTATTTTCAATTATTTACATCACATCAAGAGACAAATGAGTACCTACAATTTTGTTCACTTTATTTATGACAAATGATTTTTACTTGATTTGTCCTAAGTGCCAAATACCATAACAAAAGTAATTTCTGCAGGTAGGTACCTATGCAAAACATTAAAAGCTCCCATATTTTAGATTCTCAAAATTCTCAAATCATTATTAGTTTTATTTTGAATTGTGGCAGCTTTAATAATCCTTTAAAGCAAAACAGGTGATAAAGTTCACATTCAGCGAGTTATTAACAAATTGAAAATTTAGTTCAATTCATTGATTTTTTTTATTTGTGCTGTTCAATAACACAAAATTCACTTCACTATTTATTTTTTCTTTTATGTGGCAGAACTCCAGCTGTCTAATCTTAAATCGAATTATGGGTCTGGGTATTTACAAAGTGTGTGGATAGATGACTCTGTAATCTGACTTACCTGTCAGAAGAAGACGACGAGGAACTGCCATCAGATGAGGAAGAGGATACGCTGGAGGAGCTGGAACTCCTCGATGAGGATGTGCTGGACACGGGTTTTTTCTTGTCTTTGCGCATGTCTTTACCATCCATTTTCAACTGCAATTCTAATTCCCGTTGCAGCTGCAACCTCCGCTTTTCGAGCGCATCAGCATCCGCATAATCTAGGTCATTTTGGTCCCAATTATCGATTTCACCGTCGGGGCTGTGCCCAGGCCTCACAACCACTGTCGAATGAAGTCTACTTTTAGGATCATCTTTCACCGAACGCTTTTGTTCACTGTCTTTGTTGGCAGCACGCTGTTTAGACGGACTAATCAACGTATGAGTGGATGCAAATTTACAACTTTTACCGTAAGCACAACTGCCGTGTTGAGCCCACTGTCTGCAATGTTCAGTTGTTTTTTTAGCACTGGAAGCCTTTTTAGTACCGAGGCGCTCAAACACACTAGGTCTATTCGATAAATCTTTTTGTTTCGGTAACTCAACAGTAATTTTTCTTTTTCCTTGCTTTGACATTATAAATGAAATACATTGGTCTCGTTTACAAAATCGATTAAAAATTTTACTTTAGGCCGGCATTTTATTCGCCGCCCGCCATTGTTGTTTTGTTCCACATTTTGTTCGATTCGAACTGCAATCAATCAATCAAAGCAAAGCAAAGACAACATCTTCCTTATTTTTTTTTATGAACCTTCACGAGCCCACGGAAGGCCCACGGCCACGCCACAGTCGGTTTGTCGTGCGTGTCGGTAATCTTTCGGAAGTCTTCCGGTTTTTTTATCGTTTGGGCGATTGCTAAATTCGTTGTCTGTTGCGTTTTTCCGGTGTCCTCGCTACTCTTGTTGGATTTTTGAAAAATGTAGATGTTTCATACCCAATATTAAATTTTAATGTGAAACTATACAGTATAGGCATCAAGAATATGTTAAAATATCATTCGAATATTAAAGATTTTCATACAAAAAGTAACTTTGTTTTCGGCAAAACATGATTTTTGCCATGTCCTTTCCATAATTGGTCATTTTCAAGTTGGATTATTTACTGTTTTTGCCAACGTAACAGTATATTATGTAGGACTTATAGCCTTCAAAAATTATTTATTATTAGGTATCTGACGATAAAACTATTCTAAAGTACATAAAAATTTAGAGAGATACAATTTAGTGTGAGGTCAAAATATGGACCTCGGTGGAAACTCCCACTTAGTTACGAGCTTTTTCTTGATTTTCTACCAAAAATACTGCTAAACGTTATGATTTTTTTTACTTAGCATCATTAAACAGACGATGCACGTTAGCCAATTCGATTTTTGTCCTTTCTGTTTCGACCGTCGTGCCGTGGCAGAAGGTCGCTCTCAGAGGGACTTTTTTGTGTTCCACTGAGTTACGGAGTTTTTGGTGGTAAGTAGCTGGTTTCATGTAGCAACTTGGTATTATTTAGTTCCCTATGTATTCACCACAACTAAAACTACACTAAAGAACAAGAAAGTAATCGTCTATCCTATTTTTTTTTTTCATTTTAATTCTGAATCAGCAGAACCGTTACGTTCCACTGAGAAATTTCGTAACTCAGTGGAACAAATTGTAACTCAGTGGAACGCTAAAGCCGCGATACAGTTGAGATTTTATTCTGTTTACCCTACACGAAAACTAAAAGAGGGTTATGTTTTAAGCAGTGTGTAAAGTTGTCAAAAACCAGTAAAGTGTCCCGTAAAAAAGTGTCCTGTAGCTAAAGTGTCCCTTAGCGAAAGTGTACCGAAGCAAAAGTGTCACGTAGAAAAGTGTCCCTTAGCAAAAGTGTCCCAAAGAAAAAGTGTCCCGAAGCAAAAGTGTCCCGTTGCAAAAGTGTCCCGTAGAAAAGTGTCCTTTAGCAAAACTGTCCCGAACCAAAAGTGTCCCGTAAAAAAGTGTCCCTTAGCAAAGTGTCCCATAGCAAAAGTGTCCCTTAGCGAAAGTGTACCGAAGCAAAAGTGTCACGTAGAAAAGTGTCCCTTAGCAAAAGTGCGAAGCAAAAGTGTCCCGTTGCAAAAGTGTCCCGAAGCAAAAGTGTCCCTTAGCAAAAGTGTCCCGAAGCAAAAGTGTCCCGTTGAAAAAGTGTCCCGTTACAAAAGTGTCCCGAAGCAAAAGTGTCCCGAAGCAAAAGTGTCCCAAAGCAAAAGTGTCCCGTTGAAAAAGTGTCCCGAAGCAAAAGTGTCCCCAAGCAAAAGTGTCCCGAAGCAAAAGTGTCCCGTTGAAAAAGTGTCCCGAAGCAAAATTGTCCCGTTGAAAAAGTGTCCCGAAGCAAAAGTGTCCTGAAGCAAAAGTGTCCCGAAGCAAAAGTGTCCCGAAGCAAAAGTGTCCCGTTGAAAAAGTGTCCCGAAGCAAAAGTGTCCCGAAGCAAAAGTGTCCCGTTGAAAAAGTGTCCCGAAACAAAAGTGTCCGTTAGCAAAAGTGTCCCGAAGCAAAAGTGTCCCGAAGCAAAAGTGTCCCGAAGCAAAAGCGTCCCGTTGAAAAAATGTCCCGAAGCAAAAGTGTCCCGAAGCAAAAGTGTCCCTTAGCAAAAGTGTCCCGAAGCAAAAGTGTCCCGTAGCAAAAGTGTCCCTTAGCAAAAGTGTCCCGAAGCAAAAGTGTCCGTGCTTCGGGACACTTTTGCTAAGGGACACTTTTCTACGGGACACTTTTGATTCGGGACACTTTTCTACGGGACACTTTTCTACGGGACACTTTTGCTAAGGGACACTTTTGCTTCGGGACACTTTTTCAACGGGACACTTTTGCTTCGGGACACTTTTGCTTCGGGACACTTTTGCTAAGGGACACTTTTTTACGGGACAATTTTGCTAAGGGACACTTTTTACGGGACAGTTTTATAATAATATATTATATTTTACCTACACTTTTATAATATTTCATAATAATAATATATAACTTTTATGATAATTCGTTTTAATTTCTAACCTGAAGCTAGTTTTGTAAATAAAGTATTCAAAGGTGAACGCCACCTTACATAATTTTGAGAAGTTGTCCCTCAATTTTGATTCAGTATTTTTAAAAATACAGTCTAATTTACTTGAAATTGTTTATTCTTGTGATGTTAACTTGTTACAAAAAGTGTTTTCTATTTGCCAGAAAGCTCCTTGTGCTTATTTTTTTCAAACTGATTGAGTTCTAGCTAACTAAAGGATGTCATTGAGTCAGAAAAGTAACTCAATGGAGTAACTATTGAGATTATTACACCATTAATCTGACTTTTCTATCAGTTTTTGTGACTATTCGATAAATATGCCTCATTTCCTCTATAAAAATATTAAAAGTTAGTACTTTGCGTTTCATTGAAAGGTTTTACATGCAATTCTGTTTGTTTCTCAATGGAACAATTTTTTCAGAGTCATGGAACTAAAAGCTTAATATTTATTGATTTTATGCATTATCCTCTGACCTTTTATAATGAATAGGTGACTAAGACATTTATCTTTTGAATAATGGCATTTTAATAGTAAAACAATGACATTTTTTTTACTATACGCAAAAAAGCTATGAGACAACGAATTTAGGAGTTAAGCTGGAAACATACTGTCGGACGCGGCTGACGGACGCAGCTGACAGCCGCGACTGAATAGGTATCTGGATATAGAACGAACATAGAACCGTGCACATTATCTGACGAAAGTCGCGGACGCGTCCTTGGACCTTCAGACGTCCGAAGTCAATCTGGCCCGCTGGGTGTTCGGACGGTGTGCACACTTATCAGTCGCGGCTGTCAGCCGCGTCCGTCAGCCGCGTCCGATAATTTGTTCCCAGCTTTACTCTTCTTGTTTCTTGAAATGTATTAGAAGCTCAAAGTGTAAACTCAATCAAAAAGAAAGAAAAAATGTTTTTATATTTTCTAACAACTTTTTATGTTCTGCCAGGTACTTTTAAATGCTTGTTTGACACAGAACAAACTTTTCGCAATACTCTCTAGAGACTGTAGGTATGTGTAGAGGCTCCATTACTGTCTAACTAATTTGTCTATGATAGATTATCTATGGATACATGATGCACACACCATAGAGAAGGCACACACGGCCAGTGTTGCCAATTTAGTGACTTTGTCGCTAGAAATAGCAACTTTCGGACCTGTGTTAGCGACTTAAAATCGGTTTTAGCGACAAAAAATATTTAGAGACTTAAGAGGGCTCCGACGCTATGCCGCTCGTCAGTTTTAGGTATTTACGGGCGGGAAACGTAGCGCTCAAGCTTGTGTGCGTAGAACGCACACATTGAAAGCGCCACGCAGTGCGGGCCGCTCTGACACAAAGCGGTCAAAGTTTCGGCAAACATTTTTTACGTTTTAAAATTTATAACTTCATAACGATTTTGTATTGACATCTATACCAATCTAATACCAATTCTGTAAAGCGAAAGAGTTTGTTTGTTTGTTTGAACGCGATATTCTACAAGTCAGATTTGAAAAAACTTCGCATCTTATTTATTTATTTATTAGACAAAATCCACAGCTCTTAGTAGTAATAAATCGACTTATTTATGTTTCTTACAGCCAATGACGGATTTACATTTTTTAGAGTAAAACATATATTACGACAGTCACTAGGTACTATTTCACTTTCAAATCTAAACCAAATCGACGATAATTTTACGTGAGTAATTCCCGTGTGTTAAATAATGTCTAGTCACTAGGTAGTATAGGTTTTAGAGAAAAGTAAATTACAATAAGAATAAAAATAGTTACATACAACCAAGCACTTTCGTGGTATGTGTGTGCAGCGTGTGTGTGTGTGTGTCTTCGTTACTTCGCAACTTCACATCTTCGCATCTTCGTAACTTCGCAACTTCGTAACTTCGTAACTTCGTATCTTCCTATCTTCCTATCTTCGTAACTTCGCAACTTCGTATCTTCATAACTTCGTATCTTCGTAACTTATCAACTTCGCATCTTCGCAACTTCGTATCATCGTAACTTCGTAACTTCACACCTTCGCAACTTCGCAACTTCGTAACTTCGCAACTTCGCAAATTCGTATCTTCGTAACTTCGTATCTTCGTATCTTCGTAACTTCGTAACTTCGCAACTTCGTATCTTCATATCTTCGTAACTTCATATCTTCGTAGCTTCGCAACTTCGTAACTTCGTATCTTCGCAACTTCGCACCTTCGTATCTAGAAAATATGAAGATACGAAGTTGCGAAGTTGTGAAGTTGCGAAGTTGCGAAGTTACGAAGTTACGAAGTTTTGAAGATACGAAGATACGAAGTTACGAAGTCACGAAGTCACGAAAATACGAAATCACGAAGTTACGAAGGAACGAAGATATGAAGTTATGACCATATGAAAAACTTCGTATCTTCGTATCTTCGTAACTTCGCAACTTCGCAACTTCACAACTTCGTATCTTCATATCTTTTAGATACGAAGGTGCGAAGTTACGAAGTTACGAAGTTAAGAAGTTACGAAGTTACGAAGTTGCGAAGTTACGAAGATAGGAAGATACGAAGATACGAAGTTACGAAGATACGAAGTTACGAAGATAGGAAGATAGGAAGATAGGAAGATACGAAGTTACGAAGTTACAAAGTTACGAAGTTACGAAGATAGGAAGATACGAAGTTACGAAGTTACGAAGATACGAAGTTACAAAGTTACGAAGTTGTGAAGTTATGAAGATACGAAGTTGCGAAGTTGCGAAGATACAAAGGTACGAAGATATGAAGTAGCGAAGTTACGAAGATACGAAGTTGCGAAGTTACGAAGTTACGAAGTTACGAAGTTACGAAGATGCGAAGTTACGAAGATACGAAGTTGTGAAGTTGCGAAGTTGCGAAGTTATGAAGATACGAAGTTGCGAAGTTGCGAAGATACGAAGATACAAAGATACGAAGATACAAAGATATGAAGTTGCGAAGTTACGAAGTTATGAAGTTACGAAGTTACGAAGATACGAAGTTGCGAAGATGCGAAGATGCGAAGTTGCGAAGTTACGAAGATACGAAGATACGAAGATACGAAGATACGAAGATACGAAGATACAAAGATACGAAGATGCGAAGTTACGAAGATACGAAGTCACGAAGATACGAAATCACGAAGTTACGAAGGAACGAAGATATGAAGTTATGACCATATGAAAAACTTCGTAACTTCGTAACTTCGCAACTTCGCAACTTCACAACTTCGTATCTTCGTAACTTCGCATCTTCGTAACTTCGTAACTTCGTAACTTCGCAACTTCATATCTTCGTAACTTCGCAACTTCATATCTTCGTACCTTTGTATCTTCGCAACTTCGCAACTTCGTATCTTCATAACTTCACAACTTCGTAACTTTGTAACTTCGTATCTTCGTAACTTCGTAACTTCGTATCTTCCTATCTTCGTAACTTCGTATCTTCGTAACTTCGTATCTTCGTATCTTCCTATCTTCGTAACTTCGCAACTTCGCAACTTCGTAACTTCGTAACTTTGTAACTTCGTATCTTCGTAACTTCGTAACTTCGTATCTTCCTATCTTCGTAACTTCGTATCTTCGTAACTTCGTATCTTCGTATCTTCCTATCTTCGTAACTTCGCAACTTCGCAACTTCGTAACTTCGTAACTTCGTAACTTCTTAACTTCGTAACTTCGTAACTTCGCACCTTCGTATCTAAAAGATATGAAGATACGAAGTTGTGAAGTTGCGAAGTTGCGAAGTTACGAAGATACGAAGATACGAAGTTTTTCATATGGTCATAACTTCATATCTTCGTTCCTTCGTAACTTCGTGATTTCGTATTTTCGTGACTTCGTGACTTCGCAACTTCGCAACTTCACAACTTCACAACTTCGTATCTTTCGTATCTTCTAGATACGAAGGTGCCAAGTTGCGAAGTTACGAAGATACGAAGTTACGAAGTTGCAAAGTTACGAAGTTACGAAGTTGCGAAGTTATGAAGTTACGAAGTTACGAAGTTGCGAAGATGCGAAGATGCGAAGATGCGAAGTTGTGAAGTTACGAAGATACGAAGTTACGAAGTTGCGAAGTTGCGAAGTTGCGAAGTTGTGAAGTTACGAAGATACGAAGTTGCGAAGTTGCGAAGTTATGAAGTTACGAAGAAACGAAGATGCGAAGTTCCGAAGTTGCGAAGATATGAAGGTAAGAAGATACGAAGTTACGAAGTCACGAAGATACGAAGTCACGAAGTTACGAAGTTACGAAGTTACGAAGATACGAAAATATGAAGTTATGACGATATGAAAAGATAAAGATATGACGATGACGATGATGATTGTGTTTCGCTCATCAAGCCCTTTCATTTGATACCCATATAAAAAAAAAGTTCCATGGAATGGAACAGGTCCTGCCTGACTTCATCATCAGAACAGCATGGTGTTTCGCTCATCAAGAGAACAGCATTGTGTTTTGCTTACCAAGCCCTTTCATTTGATACCCATATCAATAAAAAGTTCCATGATCATCATCATCATCATCAGCATCATCATCAGCATCATCATCACCTAATCCAGATGATAAAAACATAAAATGACTGCAAAGCTTTCTATGTGGATGTGCATGCTTCTGTACGTATACTTTACCTATAGGCACCTAGGTACTTACTACTTACCTATGCTGTTAGAAAATAGTCAATTTTTATGCCAGGCAAAATCTTTATCAAAAGATGCCTTACATACTGTAATCTGATTTTATCGAAAATATGACATAGCACGTTTACGCGACCGCTTCTCATGTAAGAACACAGTCACGTGACGTCACTGGCTCTGCCACAGCTTAGCTAATAGTATTTACGCAATGTGACGTGCTCCCAGCTCCAATGGCCGCGGCCGTCTGACGATTTTTGGCAGTGAATCGTCCTTTTATTCATCGTAGCTACTCCATAGAAAAAATGTATGGAGAGTTTTATCTTCAACTTTCTTGCCTTTATTGTGTTGAATATAGCTACACCTACGAAAAAAAAAATAGCTCACAGGATAGATAAAATATTGAACTTGTTGTTTTCGTATTTTTTAATTCAATTGAGTAATTTAGTGTTCGGTCAGGCTTAAAACCCCGCGCTCATATTTTGTGTACTTTGTCCAGTAATTTATTAAAAAAATACATAAAATATTGAAATATAAAATAGCTCACAGTGTAGATCAGTTCATTGGTAGTACTTAGAGTATGTTTTTCACTACCTTAATACGATTTGCTTTAAGAAAATCTTTAAAACGGTAAACCTCTATTTTGACAAATTCACCTCAGTTGGCCCTTAACTAGCGACTTTTGGAACTCGACGCTTCGACCAACAAAAGAAAAGTATTTTTATTGGTGATGACAGTGACAGACACCAAGTGACAGTGACACACACCATTAAAGTATGAAATTGTCTTGTGTACATCATTCTGACGGAGTAAAAATACGGAACTTCATGCGCGTGATCACTACGGTGTATGTGTAAAGTCAATATTCCGACACATTCCTTCGGATCTTTAGGTATTTTTCGAAACGAAAAATCCATTGATGCACGGTTCGTACCCACTATGACATAAAAAATAGCTCCTTTGCCTCTTTTAGCGACTTTCTAGCGACTTTTCGGACTCAATCTAGCGACTTCGATTTTTTGGAGCTGGCAACACTGCACACGGCAAAATAGAATGCAATCAAAAGAAATCAAGAATCAAGATCGTAAATTCATCTCACAACAAAGTTCTTACAGCGCAAGATAAAAGAATTTCAATATTAACCTTGTTCTAATCGTAACAGTTTTACATAATTTGTCCTCTGAACGTATTTACAATGCCGCTTCTGGATGGAAAAGAAATAGAAATATTTTTTGTAAGTACTGAATTCATTTTCATTGTAGTTATCTTTTCACAACATACCCTGTCGTGACAATTGAGCTAGAGGTAATAAATATTAATTATATTATTGTTTAAACGTAGGTACCTACATAGAGTCATTAAAAGTCGGTACCTTTCGAAATTGCCCTACAAAATTGTAATTCCAAAATCTTAACTTCATATACTTCTATTTCAGAGTGAAGAGGATCTTCCATATGAGGAAGAAATACTAAGAAATCCGTTTTCAGTAAAACATTGGCTTCGGTATATAGAACACAAGAAGGCTGCACCTAAAAATGAAATCAACCTTGTATACGAGAGAGCTCTGAAGGAGCTACCTGGGTCCTTCAAATTATGGTATAACTATTTGAAACTCAGAAGAGGTCAAATTCGCGGGCGGTGCATTACTGATCCATGTTATGATGATGTCAACAATTGCTTTGAAAGGTCTTTGGTGTTTATGCACAAGATGCCGAGGTTGTGGATGGACTATTGCTCCTTTCTAACAGATCAATGTAAAATCACTGCCACTAGGAAAGCATTTGACTGTGCTCTGAGAGCTCTGCCAATAACACAACATCACAGAATCTGGCCTTTGTATCTGAACTTTCTTAAAAAGCACAACATACCTGAAACAGCTGTGAGAGTGTTCCGTAGATATCTAAAACTATGTCCTGAGGATACAGAGGAGTACATTGACTACCTTATATCTATCCATAAGTTGGATGAAGCAGCTGTGAAATTAGCTCAACTAGTCAACAATGAAAACTTCCAATCAAAACATGGAAAGTCAAACCATCAACTTTGGAATGAATTGTGCGAGCTAATATCTAAGAATCCTGATCAAATACACACCCTCAATGTAGATGCAATTATAAGAGGTGGGCTCAGACGCTACACAGACCAGCTCGGCCACTTGTGGAACTCTCTGGCAGACTACTATGTAAGGAGTGGACTGTTTGAGAGAGCAAGAGATATTTATGAAGAAGCCATCCAAACAGTAACCACTGTAAGAGATTTTACTCAGGTGTTTGATGCCTATGCCCAGTTTGAGGAACTGAGTTTGAGTAAAAAGATGGAAGAGGTTGCAAAGAAACCAAGCCCATCTGAAGATGATGATATTGATTTAGAACTGCGATTAGCACGGTTTGAATACCTAATGGAAAGAAGGTTGTTGCTGCTCAATTCAGTATTACTGAGACAGAATCCCCACAATGTGGCTGAATGGCACAAGAGAGTGAAATTGTATGAAGATAAACCACACGAAATCATAGATACTTATACAGAAGCAGTGCAGACAGTAGACCCTAAGCTGGCTGTAGGTAAACTGTACACTTTATGGGTTGGCTTTGCCAAGTTTTATGAGAAAAATGAGCAAATAGAAGATGCAAGACTCATTTTTGAAAAGGCTACTCAAGTGAGTTATGCCAAAGTTGATGATCTAGCCTCCGTGTGGTGTGAATGGGCTGAAATGGAAATCAGACATGAAAATTATGAAGAAGCCTTAAAACTAATGCAAAGGGCTACTGTTTTACCTAAGAGAAAAGTTGCCTACCATGATGATACTGAAACAGTACAAACTCGTTTGTACAAATCTTTGAAAGTCTGGTCAATGTATGCAGATTTGGAAGAAAGTTTTGGAACTTACAAATCATGTAAAGCTGTCTATGACCATATTATTGATTTGAAAATTGCTACACCACAGATTATAATCAACTATGGTTTATTCTTAGAAGAACATAATTATTTTGAAGAAGCTTTTAGAGCTTATGAAAAAGGTATTGCATTATTCAAGTGGCCTAATGTTTATGACATCTGGAATACTTATTTGACCAAGTTTTTAAAAAGATATGGAGGATCAAAGTTGGAACGAGCTAGAGATCTGTTTGAACAGTGTCTTGAAAACTGCCCTCCCGAATTTGCCAAGTCGATATTCCTACTGTATGCCAAGTTAGAAGAGGAACATGGTTTGGCCAGACATGCCATGTCAGTTTATGAAAGAGCTACAACAGCTGTCTTGCCTGAACAAATGTTTGAAATGTTCAATGTTTATATCAAGAAGGCTGCTGAGATTTACGGCGTTCCTAAAACGCGCACTATCTACGAAAAGGCGATAGAAACTCTCCCTGAAGAGCGAGCAAGGGAGATGTGCCAGCGCTTTGCTGAAATGGAGACAAAATTAGGCGAAGTCGATAGAGCGCGAGCAATCTACGCTCATTGCAGTCAAATGTGTGACCCAAGGATAACTGCAGAGTTTTGGAATACCTGGAAGGAGTTTGAAGTCAGGCATGGCAATGAGGATACTATGAGAGAAATGCTTAGAATAAAGAGAAGTGTACAAGCAACCTACAATACACAAGTAAACATGATGTCTGCACAGATGTTGAGTTCATCTGGAACAGCTGGAACTATATCTGATCTTGCACCAGGAATGAAGGATGGTATGAGAATGTTGGAAGCCAAGGCTGCCGAAATGGCTGTAGCAAACAAAGGCAATATTATGTTTGTAAGAGGAGAGACACAAGGTCTAAAGGAAGCTGACAAGGTTGTCAATCCTGATGAGATTGATATTGATGAAGATGAAGCATCAGAAAAGAGTGATGAAGAGGAAGAAGACCCAGTACAGAAGAAGAAGGTGCCAGCTGCCGTGTTTGGGGGCCTTATCACTGAGAATGATGAAGAATAGTGTTATTATAAATCAACTTTAATAAAACTTAGTTAAATAATGCAGTTTTTCAATATTTACAACAGAAATCACAGAACACAGTTATTTCTAACCATTAAATTAGTATTTAAGATAGTTTAATCCAAGATTGTTACATACACAATGACATCCAATAATACAACATTGTAAGGTGTACAGCAATTTACATATAGAACTAGTCAATTCAGCAAAAATACATGGATTTTCAAAGTCTTTCAGAAAGACGAGTCATTTTACATTAAATGCTATATTAGTTTGTTACATTCAAGTTCTGCAGTAGGCAATAGCTAAGAAATAAACAAGCTGAGAGCATAAATACATATTGGTAGGTTCAACAAAAAAATAGTATAATCTGATCAATAGAGGACTTATATACTAGACTGGACATTTTGTGAATCATATTATATCCCTTGGAGATCGGATTGTATACAGAGAATTTGAGTACATGTTATTCAAATCAGAATAGTTCAAGCCACCAATGTCATTGGTGACACCTCCAAACATGATTAATTCTCCATTCCCTTTCACTAATGAGTACATGATCAGTTCTTCTGGAGCCCCATCAGTTTCACCTAATCTAGGACAAAGCCAAGACACATAATTCAAGGAGTTTCCATTCAGAATTGTTGAGATATCAAGCACATGCATGGTCAGTGTGTTTCTTTTAGTTTTCTTTACTTCTGGTTTTATTTCTGGATTTTCGGGAGGTGCTGGTTCCCTGTGTTCTATGTGAGCATTTCTTATATTGATGAGATCTTGTTCTGGCCCGGTGTCCTGTGTTGGGTCACAGGCAAAAGCAGCCATTCTGTATCTATTGGCTTCTTGCAGTTGTCTCATAAGCCTCAGAGCTTTGTCCTGTAATAAATAAACATTATTCAATTGTAAGCAAGTCCACAGGCTCATAGAATCAGAGAGAGAAGGTACAAAACATTAATGAAATAATACCTGTGATGATCCTAATTTACTGTATTATAAATTAGGATAGCTTTAAAATACTTACCTTTTTAGTTCCCCTTATCGGTGAATCCTTTCTCCCAAATTTTCCTTCAGTGTAGTTTGGTATACTGGGCTTGTTTGGTTCACTATTGTTGTTTTCATGACTGGGCCCTGCCACAGGCTCATCATTTGTGACCATTTGTTCATGCATTGGTGCAATTGAAGGTCTTCTAGGCAGCTCACCCCTTCTACCATTTATATTTTGATCTCTATCTAGAGGTCTTTGCACACACTGCTCAACTCTAACTGAGACTGGTGGATTATCTGGTCTGCTCAGTGCTGAGATTCTGACAGCTGATGTGACTAGAGGTCGAGCACCATTCCACCCATTTCTACTTCGACTCAAGCTGACCACTTTGTCTCCAACTCTGCAAGCTGGGTTGCACCAGATATTTGATGATGCCCATTCCTTGTTTTTGACTGCTAGTTCTTTCCATGTCCACACTGGACCCGTCATTGTAAGCATCCAGCAATCAGTGTATACAAATTTATTGTGCAAAGTTTGTACACCTCCCAAAAGCATCAATCTATCAGAATCTAATTCCACAACAGATTGAGAGTATCTCGGGGCTGGTCTGGGCTTTGTTGTAGGTTGTTGCCTCCAAGTGAGGGTGGATACATCAAGCACCCAAACATCATTGGAGCATTGAATTTGATGCTGGAATTCAGGGGACATTGTTAGTCCTCCAAAAACTACCATTTCATCACCCTTCATGTGGGCAGAGTGACCGGCCATTGGTGGTGGAACGTTTGCAGCATTCATCAACATCCATTTGTTGGTTCTCACATCATAAAAGTGTATTTCATTGAACATGGTGATGTGTGTATAATACTGAGAGAGTGAAGGGTAAGTCCAGCCACCAAAAACAATCAGTGAGTCTTTGTAAGGAACCATTGAAGTGTATGCCTTAGGAACAGGATATGTGCCAGTCGCAAGCGGCCTGACCCATTGCCGTTTTGACAGATCAAATCTCCAGAGATCATTGAATGAGGTTGCATTGGTGGTACACCCGCCAAACACATACATGTTGTTTTCATAGACACATGCTGCATGTGAGAACCTTTTCGTAATGGTATATCCTAAATCACTTGCAGTAATGTCGTCCCAAAGTATGTTGAACTCTCCAACAGCTTTCGTCAATTTAGTAGCTGTTTGCCGAAAGACGCCTGAAATAGAGTAATCATTGACATTTAAATGTTTGGCTTTCCATTTAACCCTTAGCTTTGAGACAAAATGTAACTACATGTCATTGTTGCTTTCCTTTCCGTTACTTACTTTGGGCGCAAGCCTGCCATCTCTTACAAACCAACATGCAGTTCTGCAAGTCTTTGTACGGTGGTAAAAATCCCAGAATAAATTCCAGAACCTCGTCTGGAAGTTCTTCTACAGAACTTTGCAATGTTTGATCACGCAGAGATTGATGAATTACTTCCATATTTTTGATTATTTGGTTTAAGGTTAATTGAATACAATATTTACATAGTTTCTTTCACTTGTTTTTTACTTTTCAAAAGATTTTTGGTTTACTTTTCTGTAATTCCTGGGCTAAAAACTGATTCAAAACATTGAAATGAACAATCACCATCCACGGATCCATCGACGAAATCATCGAATTTTATCATGTCTGTCTGTCAGACAAATAAATGTCAAAGTCAAACAACAATTATTTTCTATTTTAATCAAAGACAATAAACTAGGTATATAGATAATAAACATATATAACTTCCTTTGTCCTTGCCTCCCTATATTAAATCAAAATAAAAATGAAATAAAAAGTCGTCAATCTTCCGAAACATAGAATAAAATTATAGTCTGTAACCAATTTACTGTCAGATCGTCTTCAAATGCCAATGTCAGAAAAGAGGAAAGCGCGAAATATTTAAAATAATTTGTGAGTTGAGACGTTGAGACGTAACTGAAATGATAAAATATTGTTTTATTTGGGAAAAACTCTACATCATTGTTCGAAAACCATGCTGATATTTTATACGTGCATCAAAAGTATTGCGAACAAAACATAATAGTGCAAGGTCAAAGTATGTTTTGACAACCAAGATAACCTATGCGAGTCCTGTATTTTACGAAATATTTTGTAAATATTAAGATAATCCTGCATAGATAGTCAACAATGCAGCTTTTATTACAAGCCAGTCCACTAATTGATAAATTAAAACACTGGCAGCGTGCTATATCGTTCAACGAGGTTCAACTCACAACAACACAAAAGGTAAAAATTAGGACCGTACGGTACCTTTACTGAATTTATCTAGAGGAACTTGATATATTGCCACTGTAAAGCTACTCCAATAAATACTTACATTTTTTCCACTATGAAATTCATTAAAAATGTTCTCAATGTCATGGTTAACTTACCTACCTACTATTATTTATTCTGTGTCATAATCTAAAAGGTGATTAAAGTTGGTATCTTTATTTTTAGCTTCCATGCTTGGTATCCTTATTTTTAGCTATCTATGCATGGCTTTAAGTTAACTCATCTGCTCCACTTACTTTGAAATAGGAGTGTTCTTGTTTTCCCGAACACTCTTATTACAAAATGTTTATTTGAATTTCATATTTGAAACCGACTTAAAAAAAAGAGGAGATTCTCAATTCGTCGTTTTTTTATGTATGTTCACCGATTGCTCAAAGACTGATTTGGAAAATTCTTTTTTGTTTCAAAGAAATTCAGAGTTATGAACAGAAATGCACCTTGAAAGTGCAGAAAATTGCTCAGCATATTAGCATAGCATTGATTTCGGTTTTTAAAAATGTTCAATTTAGTTACATGTATTCTGATAAATTCCAGGTTGTATTATGGAGTATAGGTGTAGTCGGCACAAGTGCAGTTGTGGTTGGTGTCCTCTCAAGATATTTAGCAAGGCGCCGAGCTAAACCTATAATTAATCCAAGGATACAAAGAGCAATAAATAAAAGAATATCTAGAATGAGAAGTCCCAATGGGGGTAAGTACTTTAAATTATTTTAATAAAGCCAGTTTTCTATATAAAGAGTAGTACCATCATAGCTTTTGATGGATCTAACTAATAGAACTAGAAGAACTATAGACTACTAGCTACTGCCCGCGGCTTCGCTTGCGTGGTACCCGGATAAAAAGTAGCCTATGTTACTCTCAAGCCCTCCAACTATCTCAACACAAAAATCACGTCAATCAGTCGCTCTGTTTTGACATGAAAGCAGGACAAATAAACAAACAAATAAACACTTTCACATTTACAATATGGGTACGGATATTTACATTTTAGGAAGATACTATTATTGTAACAGGATTTGGCAACATTATAGGTACTGAAATAATGTTCTCATGTACCTTATCAAAAAGATTAGTTAGTAATCAGTAAGCTCATAAATGCTTAAATCATTTAATGACTCCACAGTCCACACATTTAAAATAAAAATATTAATATTAATGAAAAAAGTAAACTGGCTAACAACTGACATGCTAGAAATCATCTTCTGACCTTCAGAGATTCAAGTTGGAAAATGTCTAAGGATGTAGTCTAACGCGGGCGACACGACATCTAGTTCGTTCATAATTCCGACGGCATAGATAGACAGAAGTATATTATAGTTCTCTGTATGATACAGAGAAGAATACAGAAGATACAGACTGTATGTTTCTAATAAAAATAGTTCTTATAATTTGAACTTTTTTTTTCCAAGTTTTATCTGCGATCAGTTCTGTAACTATGAGCAAATTGTTTGTGGGTGTTGTGTCGGTTAGAGTTCACTCCTGTTTTTTCCCTCTCCAGTAGTCACTCTTCATTTAATAATTATAAATCACATGCATTTAGTTGCAAGCATAATTTGAACTATCATTTATTTTATTGCAGGCATGGGATCAGTAGCCAGTAGTGGGGGCAGAAGTAGCCCCCTAGGCTTCAGTGAGAGGATCTCACTAGCATCAGGTTCTATTGGCTCAGGCGGAGGTGATGCTGCTCCGCTGTCTCCACAACAGCTTGGCGTTATGGGTAAGACTGTTAATTGTAGTTTAATACTGCCATCTAATGGTGAGTAGTGAAACTATCCCTGAGCTAATTGTTTAGGTTTTGAGTACCACTGTTTATACCGTAGTATAGGTTATTTGATAAGGTTTAATGTATATACGTGATTATAAAAGGAAAAGCTGAATTATGAATTTAGCTGGGTATCCATAGACTGAATGTGGATCTATTGGTATAATTCTAAATTTCTAAACAGTAAGTAGTACAGATAATCCCCTATGAAATAAATAAATGCTGTCTTAGGAAAAGGGGGAACTCTAACTAATTTTTTGCAGCGCCATCTATTGGTGAGTAGCGGAACTACACTGTGAAATGCCTACAAACCGAGAAATCTGAAGATGGCGTTTGCATCTCAATCTGATTTTTCCAGCGCACAGCAGCACAGATTTAAGTATAATTTATGAAATCTGCATAATTATAATTATGTGGGATAGAGAGAGTAGAGGCTAGGTGTCTAACCTTGTGACAAAAGGTTAGACATCTAGTCGTTTTGTTTCTGTGCCCTACGCGGCTACGCCCCTACCCTTGCGTAAGCGAGCGTTTCTCTGTTCTGTGCCCCTACCTGTGATACCTCATACATAAGTAGGTACCTACTCATTACAGTATTTTTAATATTGTTCCCATTCGGGATTTGTAAATTACCTATCATCTAAAGTTTGTTCAGATTGTTTCCGATATTTTCCGATACTTACCCATTATTTATCTGGAAGTACTGTAGCATTTTGAAAACAAAAGTTTGACTGCTACTAGCATGATTAAAATCTAGAGATGATAAAATTTCAAATGTGTATCAAGTGGAACTTAAAACAACAAGGTCAAGGTGAGTAATGACTAATTTCGCACGTTTTAAATACGGCTCGTTGGTCTAGGGGTATGATTCTCGCTTTGGGTGCGAGAGGTCCCGGGTTCAAATCCCGGACGAGCCCGTGTTTTTATTATTTCTTTGTATTTTTTATCTTTGTACAATGTACATCCCTACATTTTATGCTTATATTGTGACTAAGACCTATAGATATTTCGAATTAAAACTATTTTTAATAATATTTTGGTATGCATTTTGCACGTTTATTGCATACTTACTGTATGCAAAAAAGTTATTATAGGAGGTCGTAACAGTTCTGTAACAATAGTCGGGCGTAAAACGAACGTTCCCTAGGGAATATTCTGCGTTCAAGACACGCGCCAACCGACCCACTGACACCAAGTGAGCGAGCCTGCCGTCTCGCCCCGTCTTGAGATTAGACGTGATGTGACTTCATTCTTTGAATTATATTTTATTGCATAAGTAATTCATAAAGACGTCCTATTTTTATTAATAGGGCTGGTTTGCTAATTTTGCAAATGATATTTAAAGTTCTCTTCGGAACATTATATGCCTCTTCTTAAAAGGTACCTAAACATACGTTTAAGTACATAAAATATTAATATTTAGTGAATCACAATTGTGGTTCATTGTCAGAGGCGTATTTTAAGATTCAGCGCCCTAGGCCAGTAAGGTTTGCCGCCCCCTGCAAATATTTGTCTCGGGCTTGAAACTTGGTTTGCACTCTGCTCGCAAAATAGTCATGAAGCTTATAATAAGCGAGCGAAGCGAGCCGATTTTTTTTAAGACAACAACAGACACTTGTTTTGCTCACAGTTCTCAAAGAAAAGGTTGGCTACTTGTAAGTTCCTATTCTATATGCGAGCGAAGCGAGCCGAATTTTTTATGACAAATGTAACATGTGACACTTGATTTTGCTTACGGTTCTTAAAGAAAAGGTTGGCTGCTTGTCGGTCCCTATTCTATATGCGAGCGAAGCGAGCCGAATTTTTTTATGACAAATTCAACATGTAACACTTGATTTTGCTTACGGTTCTCAAAGAAAAGGTTGGCTGCTTGTCGGTACCTATTCTATATGCGAGCGAAGCGAGCCGAATTTTTTTATGACAAATGTAACATGTGACACTTGATTTTGCTTACGGTTCTCAAAGAAAAGGTTGGCTGCTTGTCGGTTCCTATTCTATATGCGAGCGAAGCGAGTGGAATTTTTTTATGACAAATTCAACATGTGACACTTGATTTTGCTTACGGTTCTCAAAGAAAAGGTTGGCTGCTTGTCGGTTCCTATTCTATATGCGAGCGACGCGAGCCGAATTTTTTATGACAAATGTAACATGTGACACTTGATTTTGCTTACGGTTCTCAAAGAAAAGGTTGACTGCTTGTCGGTTTCCATTCTATATGCGAGCGAAGCGAGCCGAATTTTTTTATGACTAATGCAACATGTGACACTTGATTTTGCTGACGGTTCTCAAAGAAAAGGTTGGCTGCTTGTCGGTTCCTATTCTATATGCGAGCGAAGCAAGCCGAATTTTTTTATGACAAATGCAACATGTGACACTTTATTTTGCTTACGTGCTCAAAGAAACGGCTCGCTATTTGTCGGTTCCTATTTCGCTTTCAGACATAACTCAATTTGCTCGTAAAACACTGATGAAGCTAATATGTGAGCGAAGCGAACCGAATTTTTGAAGTAAAATGCAACATGTGACACCCAAAGAAATGTTTTCCTAAAATCGTCTCGAGGATTTATTCCCAGAATACCAATTTATTGTAACGAATTATTCCTTCGAGCTTAAAAGAAAACCTACGTTTCCTGTTAAATGAAAATCTCTGAAAATGGCCAGTCAGTCAGATAGTCTTGATGTCTAAAACGTTACCACCAAATAAGTTTTTGTTTTTGTTCCTCGCTCTCAACTAAATAAGTTTTAGCTTTTGTTAATAAGGTACCTAGGCTTTTTTTAATTTCTTCAGGCATATAAGGATTAAGAGGAAGGCGCATGAAACTGACGAGCCAAATAAGTTTTAGATTTTGTTAGTTAGGTAAACTTTTTTTTACTTTCTTCAGGCATATAAGGACAAAAAGAAAGGCGATGAAACTGAAAGCACGGGGCGGCGCAAGCCCCCCTCTTTCTCAACCAAATAAGTTTTACCTTTTTTTTAATTCGGTAGTTTTTTTTTAATTTCTTCTAGCATGTAAGGACAAAAAGAAAGGCTCATGAAGCTGAAAGCGACCCAACCAAATTTTAGTTTTTGTTAATTAGGTAAGCTTTTTTTAAAAGTTATTTTGGTATTAAAAGGCCAAAGGCCAAAGAGAAAGGCGCAAGGTGAGAGCGAGGGGCGGCTTGCGCCGCCCCTCGTAGCCTGCCGCCCCGGGCCATGGCCCTCTTGGCCTAAGGGTAAATACGCCCCTGTTCATTGTGATTGTGACTCAGTTTAAATAAAGGGACTAGGTATTTTGAATTGAAAATAACAGAAAATAACAATTATGACAAATATTTGAGTAGTCAATACTACCTACCTACTGTAAATAAGGTCAAAGTATATTATATTAGTTTATAATTAGGTCAGTAGTGGTGTGTGCAATATCTAGGCGCCACTTTTTTATTTCCTGCAATTTCAGAATCTTGTATTCTGAGCCTACATTCAATGCTTAGTTCATAATTTACTTCTATCAAAGCTACCGACCACTAGATGGCGTGGCTTGCTAAAATTTCAATGAAAAATCGAGTTGGGATCTTGAGTTGTGTGATAAGATCAAAGAGATTTTAAATTATGGAATGTTACGAGCTTATTAGATTGATAACAAAACAACTTCAATACTTAATTACTGTATAGTTATTAACCAATTTTCACTCGAAATACATGTATACCATTATTTCAACGCATTAGTCAGGCGGCTCGTTGGTCTAGGGGTATGATTTTCGCTTAGGGTGCGAGAGGTCCCGGGTTCAAATCCCGGACGAGCCCAATGTTTTGCAGTTTAATTTTATATTCTTTTCAACATTTAACTAGTTCAGTACCTTTAAAATCTACTAATTGTTTTTTTATTACAGTTAAAAAGAACATTAATTTTAACCGACTTACCACACAGTTGAACACAAAGTCTTGGAATGTCAATAATCTCCTAAAAATCAATATCTTCGGTAAGAATTAAATGCTTCATAGAAATCGGTAGTTACGTAGGTACTAGGTATGTACTTACTTCAAAGGAAGTGTCGATCCCGACGATTGCACACGTTTGCAAACAAACCTTGCAGGCAACCCTGGGGAGAGCCTTAGGGAGTATTCATATTACCTTTACGGGACGTGCTGACTCTGTCTTGTCATGGTCATCAGTGGTGCAATCTTTGGTTGCTGTAGATGCGTCATTATTATTGTATATCTAGGTAATAATGACGCATCTAAATATTTCGCTACGAAATACCGACTGAGTCAGCAACATGAGACCCTACGCTACATTGATAAAATAATAACTGGGCGACCGAGCTCTGCTCGAAATAGATAAAAATTAAAATTTACCCGAAAAAGAACAAAAAAAAACTATCAGTGACAGATTCGACTTCGACGATTTTTTAGACCAACTAGCTGGAGCTGGTCTAAAAAAAAAAGAGAACAGGGCCCATACCATGAGCTTTAAATGCGATTCAGTTTAGGTCCTAAACTGAACTGCTACGCTAATTTGTCACATAACTTATGCTATGACGCTGACGAAATTCAGAAGCTAAACCAAGGATTTCATATTCTACGTAACTAGATAGTTCACTGAAACAGAAAATGCTGTCCGTCACTGAAACGGAAAACCTAAACTGAACTGAATTGTTTACTAAGACGTCATGGTACGGCTACAGCTCTAATCACAACAATTTCCTCGAAAATACGAACCACATTGCACTGGTAAATCTTTTTGCGGGAAAATGAATTTTCCCATATAGTAGACCGATCCTCGCCCCCCTAAACTCCCGTACCGCAAATTTCATCGAAATTGTTAAGAGTCGTTTTCGAGAACGTGAATACAAACAAATAGGTAAACAAACAAATAAATACCTATAAAAATTGCTTGTTTAATAAGGGATTAGGTACATTATTTAGATGCGTCTGACGCATCTAAATATATAGCTACGAAATAATACCTACTGAGTCAGCAACCGGCTTCATCGTTCGTTGGTTTCATTTTCGAGAAAAAATCTGAATAGGATTTTGGAACACGGGATCTACGAATTTGTATTGACAAATTTAAATTTTCTGATCTTATGATCTTTCCGTTCTCGCAACGCACTTGTGCTCCGGGTGCAGACCGTCTAGTCCTGCGGGGCAGGCTTAAAGGTTCTAGTCGAAGTAGTCCCGGATCCTGCCCGGATGTGTGTAGTAAAGAGTCTTGTCTTCCCATCCGTCCCCTAGCGTATGGAAATAATTAAACCGCCTTCAACCTACCTTTGAACTAAGCTGAAATGTCTTCACAAAGAACATGTCTACGCTACGCCTCCGGTGAAAAGAAACACCGTTTTTGGTGCTCTTAAATTACGCTCAAGGCAGTCGTGTGGTATTGTGATTTAGAATTTAGATGAAAATATTTAGAAGTTTATACGATACATATTGAAAAGTTTTATAGACACGGGATTTTATCGCGTGATTTACCTTATTTTTCCCGACGTTTCGGCTATGTTGCAATAGCCGTGGTCGCGGGCAGACTGGAGTATGTTTTCAAGGTCCATTGTGAATCGGCGGTATTATCCAAAACTACCCTCACTGATCTTCAGATTCCGGATCGGCTGCATTTACACCGCAACACACTACACTAACCGTATCTTGACACCGGAAAGTCACATTACGACGTGCACTGCATTTACTAATAACAGGATTCCATGATGACGGGAGCCTGAATCCATCCTCGCGATTGAAATTCGGATATTTCTTGATTTCAATTGCCTCACGAATTATTCGCTTGTAATACTGGCGTTCGTTGGCAAGAATCTTGGGATCGTGAAGTTCAATCCAGTGATTAGGCCCGGAATCCACTAGGTGCTCTGCTATCGCCGACTTATTTACCTGGCGGTTCTTAACTGCTGCTATGTGCTCCTTTATGCGTTCGGCTATAGTACGCTTTGTTTGCCCAATATAGGAACGACCACAACTACAGTCCACTTTATACACGCCAGGTACTTGAAACGGTATGACATCTTTCGGCGATCTCAACAACTTTGCAATCTTGGTTAAAGGAGTAAAAATGGTCTTAATTGAAAACTTGTTCAAAACATTACCAATTTTATCGGTTACTCCTTTCACATAAGGCAAAAAAGTGTGTTGTCTGCTAACATCAGGTAACTTGTCTCTTTTCTTATGTCGTTTCGTCAAACCTTTATAGCCATTTCGTTTGAGTACCTCCTGAACATGCGCCAGTTCTTCCTCTAAATGTTCAGGGTCACATAGATCATAGGCTCGGTTAGTCAAAGAAGAAACAACAGACTGTAAATGACAAGGATGATGATGTGATGTAGCATTTAGATACCGGTCCGTGTGTGTAGGTTTTCTATAAACAGAGTGCGCTAAGGAACCATTCCGGGCCTAATCACTGGATTGAACTTCACGATCCCAAGATTCTTGCCAACGAACGCCAGTATTACAAGCGAATAATTCGTGAGGCAATTGAAATCAAGAAATATCCGAATTTCAATCGCGAGGATGGATTCAGGCTCCCGTCATCATGGAATCCTGTTATTAGTAAATGCAGTGCACGTCGTAATGTGACTTTCCGGTGTCAAGATACGGTTAGTGTAGTGTGTTGCGGTGTAAATTCAGCCGATCCGGAATCTGAAGATCAGTGAGGGTAGTTTTGGATAATACCGCCGATTCACAATGGACCTTGAAAACATACTCCAGTCTGCCCGCGACCACGGCTATTGCAACATAGCCGAAACGTCGGGTAAAATAAGGTAAATCACGCGATAAAATCCCGTGTCTATAAAACTTTTCAATATGAATAGTGATCGCGAAAGTTTAAAAAAGACTATTTTATACGATACGTTCGGCGTATCATTTATAAATCCATTTCAAGGTTGTACAAACAACAGCCAGTCTTTATTTATTTATTATACGAGTATCAATTATGATAAACTTATAATCATGTTCTGAATGCATTTTTAATTCTAAATAAGTAGGTAAGTATGTACAGTCAGCGTCATCAATCGGTATCCCCCTATTGATTTTAACAAGGACCCTTTTCATTTCAACTTTGGATTTCAGTCGGATTTGCTAGTATACTTATGGATATCTAATTTCGTTCGAGTTCCTATACTAGCAAATCCGACTGAAATCCAAAGTTGAAATGAAAAGGGTCCTTGTTAAAATCAATAGGGGGATACCGATTGATGACGCTGACTGTACTATACGTTTATTCATTGTTTAATTTTGCCATTGATGAAATCCATTGTTGGTTATAAATGTATGTTAAGCAACAAAATTGAACCGTATTGTTATTTAATCTGATCTACTCCTAACTAGTGCTTACATATTTATTCCTGTTGCCTGACCTAAGATTCAACGTGTAGTGTAGGTATCTCCTACGCAATCAAGGTAGTCAGCTTTTAATGGGAAGACGTCTAATTCTCATCACATCACCTACCTACGCATTTATTATGAGGCCGGTAATATTCAATTTCATTTCACCACTCTCCTCAAACTATCGAATTACCTAATCACAAGCGTTCATTGTTAGACCAAGTAAATTATGCATTGTGTTTCGTCGTAGCTAAGTGGTTTAACCCTTTGTGATTTATGTGCCCTTATTCTACCTCTGCTGTAGTTTTATGCTGAGTTTCTCGACTGTATTTCTTGGTCTACCTATAGGCAACAGAGTTAGAATGTTTGTTTGTACCATTTTCTAAAGGCAGTATGATATGCCCCACGGGTAGAAATGTTCCTAGTCAGAAGCTTGGACTTGTATATAATCTGTGCTTTGATTGGAAATTGATTGGAAAACGATGTATGACATTTCGTTCTCCGCTCCTCAACTCTTCCGATTCCGAATGAGTTGCTATTTTGATGACAATGTCAATGTCAATGAATGATTGAGATCTTTGAGGGTAGGTATCTCTGTGGATGTGGGTAGTCTGTGCTCTGCGGTCTAATGTCTAACGATTATTGTGTATTTAGTTTGTTGATTTTCCCCGCCTATTTCTGTTCCTTATTAGCTGCAAACGGTTTGTACCTTCAGTACCTACGATGTATTTTATGTGTTGTGTTAACTTGTGTTGTACCAGGTTGTACAAATTTGCGAAAGGCCGCTGTATTCCATATTCCCAGTGTGTAGTGTAATCAGACTCAAAAAGTGGCTCGATTGTTTATGCAGTGATTTGTTGAGAAACGTGAGTTTGAACGAGATTTCGAGAACGAGAACGAGACGCACTGGTCACATCACACATCACAGAAACCTAAGATTTATCAGTGTTTCTCTAGGTACTATATTATGCATGTATTATACATAAAAACCTTCCTGTTGAATCACTCTATCTATTAAAAAAACCGCATCAAAATCTGTTGCGTAGTTTTAAAGATCCAAGCATTGCTTAAATCTTTAAAACTACGCAACGGATTTTGATGATGTTTTTTTTTTACATAGGGACAGACAGCGGGAAGCAACTTTGTTTATTATACAATACCTATACCTACTATGTAGTGTTAAGAAAAAATTTAAAAAATAATAATAAATGATTAACTATGTTTCGTTGTTTTCTATCAACAACACCTTCTTTCCCTTAGGCCACTGACCTCTACTATGGCATTGATCTCAATAGTACACATTGAGATCAATGCCTTAGAAATATTGAATGAAAAAAGCAATCCTACCAAATTAATTTGTTTGGTAGAATGACAATTCTGCTCGGTGCCGGTGTAGCAGAAAAAAAAAAAGAAACGTCATACATCGTTTTCTGATAGCCAATCAGGAGCAAGTAACATCTATATAATCTGTGAACACAAGTCCACACTAAAATGTTCCCGACATTTCCATCTGATACGTAGTATCTCTACCTAATCTGTGATATGCCCCGATGATACCTCCCTTGTCCGTTCACAAACTTGGTTTATCTAGGTAGAAAAAAAAAAGTGGGAAATACTTTCAAGTGCGACATAGCCAGCAATACCTCCCTGGGTTGAATTAGCTAAACTTTGCTAGTAAAAAAAAGAAGGTGGAGTACAGAACAATTTATTTGCGTGGATAAATAGAAGATCATTGGGTAACAAAGAACGAAACCGGGTTTGGTACCTAGTGTTGTATTACAATCGAAATGTGTCGGGCCGTTTCCTACATCTGTCGTCGAATAAGTTATGAACCAAACGGGGAATTTCCAGTATTTCCATTGGTTTCTAATTCATCCGCTTATAAGTTTTGAAATCGATCGCGGTGCATGGACTGTTTGTGTTTGTTAGTAGAGATTTGAGAAATATGTTAAAACGGTAAAGTTTCTGTAAAGAAAGGAATTCACATTAACCCTTGAACTTTATCGAATTCTCATTTCAACATTCGTGTGTTACATACAACCGTTTCGTACAAAACCCGTGCGAGTGTACAACGTAGGCAGGCACTAGGCATAACTATTGAACTTCCGCATTCTGAAATTAAAATACATTGATTTTCCTTTTTTGATTGATAAATTTACGATCAAAAGTTAAGGTTAGGTTCATTTTAAGTTATCGAATAAAGGTATATTCGTTTCATTGATATTAGCACTATCTTAACCTGTGGCTTTTATTACGTCATCTTTGTCTTGCCTCTCCTCTCTATTATCATATTAACCAGTCATGATGTCATACACAAACAAACTACAATGATACACTATATTTGGGTCAAAAGTCAGTCCAATATTCCGGGGTGTAGGTACCACGATGAAAGTTTACGACGGCGATTCATGTCTTTTTACTGCCATACCGGGCGCTTATGCTATTTGCTTGCAATTTTGTACGTGTGCTGCGGCGAAACGAATGGTCTTTTTATGAGGCATTGTAGCTGGACTGACGGTTTTTGTGGTCTATACTTCAGCCCATGTTTCTAAATGCCAGTGATCTGAACTTTTGCTCGTCCTTCAGTTTATATTATAAGCTTTCGGCATACGTTTCATCCTAAATGTCAGGGATTATTTTGATGTGAAGATTACTTTATTTATAGACTTTCTAAATGTTTGCTGAATTTACCTGCTTCCTTACAAAACCTGCCTCATCTGTCTAATTTAATGAGGCATCATCTATATGAAATCTACTGAAATTTAGGTCACTAATGGGATGCCACTTTATCCGCTGAAATAATAAAAGACTACACTTATTAATTTAAAACAATGTCTTTATTTAGTTCCATCCTGTTTACCCATTTGACGACATCTATGGTGCAGTGGGTGAAGGACCGCCTGTGTCGCAGGAGGTTGCAGGTTCGATCCCCGCATCGGGACAAATGTTTGTATGATCTGCAAATATTTGTCTCGGGTCTGGGTGTTTTCTATATTATGTAAAATATGTGTTTTAAAAAAAAAGTAGATTTATTAAGTAGTATTTCAGTCATGTGGTTCCCATATCACAAGCTCTGCTTAGCTTGGAGCTACATGATGTGATACTGTGTGAAATGTCCATCATTATTTATTTATTTAGGTAAGTATATCTTTATAAAATTCGCGGCAGACCGCGAACGAGATGGAGAGACGAGCTTGCCAAATTCCGTGCCGACTGGACATCACTAGCACAGGAGAGGGATGAATGGAAAGAATGGGGGGAGGCCTTTGCCCATCTTTGATGGCTGACAATAATAATAATAATAATAATCTTTATAAAAAGGTATTTTTTAAAGAACTTGTGTCTACGTAACTTAATTTACAATTTAACCTACAGCATAATTTCCAACCGCGAGTAACATATTACTGACAAACAAGGGCTAATGAAGCTAAAAATATATTCTTCAATTAAGTACTTACGCACTCAACGAACTTTTATTAGCTTCACTTGTCTAAGCTCTAGTTGCTTAGTTCAACAGACAAGGAGCAACATACTGATTCAATTCAGAGAGTGTATTTAATTTACTGACCCATTCCTGTTTGTTTTGAAATTATGGATATTTGGATCCTTCTATTAAAACTTTTCTTGAGAACTTCACCCAAAATTGATTTTCATGGGCCAGTTCGTTTGTTAAGCCAAGTTTTAGCGTTTATTTCATACCTATGCATGTTTATTTGTATTGTATCTGAGTTTTAGTGTTCCTATTGTAGACGCCCTTTCTATTTTCATGCGTTGTTATCCCGCACTTGGAGTTTATCGTGTGTACAAAAACCCTCCCTAGACTGAAGGTCGTCTCCGAGGGAGGGATGTTTGAGGGTCGGCATTACAAGGGTACGGACAAATTTTATTTTATGATTCATATCTATGCTATCTGAGTTTTATGGGTTTCGTACTAGGCACCTTTCTATTGCCCGTTTAAATTTATGTACCTACACTTCGTTAGTTAATAGGAATGCTGTTGCATAAGCTTTTGTTATAATTTAATTTATTATTCTCAACATTTTAAAACTATAGCTACTACGCCTATAGGTACTACGCCTATGTTACCTAAAAGACCCTAAAAGACCTGCCGCATGCCGCCGCCTTTATCACACCTCGATAGCAAACATCTCGAAAAAATGCAATTGATTTAGATTGCCCTCTTTCTATGTCGTGTAGGTGTAACATACATCGTTAGATGCCGTGTTGGCCTAGTGAAAATTTCGGTGTACTCCTTTTTTTTTCAAGATTTGCTCCATTTCTGTATTTGCTATTTATAAATTTTGTGTTTCGTTTGTGAATTTAGGTACTTAAATAGATATTTTACATGTAGGATTTTGTTGTCCAACAACTTCGACGAGTATACCTACTTTACTTTCTTTTCCTTCGGCTTTCTGGCGGCCTAAAAACTCCGTCACCAGAGTTTACCACTAGCTCATAGGTATTACGAACTACATACATACTACCATACAACATTCCACACACAATATTTACTCTACGGCTCTTTGTATTACTATCGCCAATTATAACCCGCTTTCTGTCTTATACTATCAATAATTTATAGGAACATTTATGATTGACGCATTCCTAGCATTTTCTATTGGCGGTGTCTAACGGAGCGCAGCTAACCAAGACATCGACAGTTTATCGACAAATCATCCATCAGTGTTAATTAAAGCAAAATTGTATGATTTATGAATAAACATCATACATATAATAAAGATAATATTTCTAAAATAGAGAATGTTCATGAACTGGTATCTAACTTTGAAATGGGAAATAAATGTTTGTTTACTTACACATTGTGGCGCGTTTGTCACGCACCGAGGTCACGCAATCGCCTTGGTGAAAATATGAATGTGGAGGTGAAGAAAAAGAAACGCTATGTAATAAACTCATACTTACAGCACCATACTATTGTATACATTTTCAAAAATATGATGTCGGTCATTTACGTACCTAATCTAGATTAGATGGCAGGTTAGGAAAACTACTTTTTAAAGCCATAAAAAATTATTGCACATAAATACTCAGAATACCTACTAGTACTACCTTATCAATATCATTGCTGGTTCGAATTCCGTCGGAATTGAAAATTCAAATAAGGCTTTTCATTTTCAATGGAATAATTATTTGCCTATTGGGTGACTACTAGTAAAATAATTGAAACATTTTGTACTTTTTTACACTTTAATGATTTAAACAAAAAACTTACATGAAACATCACAATTATGCTTCGCAAAGAAATGTAGATGTCATGAGATTCACATTACTTTATTCAGGTCTATTGAATAACAATAAAACTTGCTAATACTAGGTCATAGATCTTTGCCTACTTTAGAGAATTCAAGCAGTTATCTTACTTTTTGAACAATACAATAGAATGGGAAAGACATCAATTTCAAATAGGTCATGTAAGTACCTAGTTATTAAAATGTACCTACACTATTTAATCTGTTGGACATAGATTTATCAAAGAAAGCTAAGACTACTATGATTCATAAATTATTTTAAAGACTTATCGATTATGGTACACTAGGTGGGATATTTGTTTGAAACAAATGATAAAAAAATTAAAACGCAGTGTTAAAAACACTACTTTTAACTGAATACGATTATACAGAAGATAATAATAAAGAAATGGGGACTTATAATTAGGGCGAACACTTACACCGATCAATCCATACAAAAATATCTTTTTTTTACACGTTGACAAACACAGCTAAGCATACTAACAAACTTTTTAGATTTATTAGATTCGCTAATGTACTTCACTACAGACTTTCTACAAATAAATGTTATGCAACGGAGGGATGATTTTTATAATTAAATTTTGTTAGAGATCCTAGCTACCAAGTTTCAGAAAATATAACTTTGCGTATGTTTTTAAAAGTTAGTAATAATAATGTTTATTTCATTCATACATGGTATTTTAATATAAACTAATTCATAAGTAGTGCCTATCAAAATAAAAACAAAATAAATAAGATATTTTATAGTAGACTTACAAGTTAATAATATCTTTTAATTCTGGAATTTAAACTCTTGTAACATAACTAAATCTAACAAAAATACTAAAAACTATAAAACAGAGGTACTATCTATATCCATTTAATGTGCTTTAATGATTGAGCGTAAAGTGTTTATTACAAACACTAAACAGATTTTGAAATAAGTATTAAAATAAAATGTGCGACAGATTAATAAAATAAAAGAACTTAAAAACGTAAAGAATAAGAGTAAAGTTCGTTTTAGGTTTAGTTTGTACATAACATCTTTTTAAGGTAACGTATGTTAGATACGAGAATTGTTTTGAATTTGAATTTCTATTTTAAGTTATCACATACGGGAGTTTGTTATGGTTTGTTTCTAAATAAATCTTACTTGTTATTACAAGATGTCATTGGTAACAGTATCTTATTCCGCTCATCAGTATCTCTATCTATGATGTCATTCGTTCTTTGTCATTTCGTGAAATGACCAAGCCCTCTCTCGTCGCTCTGCGACTTCCGTATTCGTAACTATTTACAAATATATATTTACAGTTATGCGATTTATTTTGGCTCCTCAATTTACACACTGGAATGAAATCACATAACAGGAATGTTGGAGAACAAATTTCTAAGTATTTACAAAATAACTTCGAGCTTTTACCCGAACATTAACCCTCTATTGCATGAATTATGAAGAGAGGCAGAAAAAAAAAAATTTGTTGTTTTATACTGTTATATTTGGGCTAACTAGAAAATACAAGGTGAAAAATAATTTATATTTTGATTACTATGGAAAATAATTTTCAAAGCCAAAAATGGCTTCGTATGCACTAACGACTATAAATACAATGCCATTTTTGGCTTCCCATGCACAGAAAATACTTCATTATGACCTACTGGAAATCCTGAAAGCCTGATTTTGAACAGTTTTTCATGATCTGGCCTTTGTAATGTTAGCTGTCATGTTTAAATTGGTCTGAATGGTCTTCAAATTTGACTGATCAGTTATAAAACCGATCAAATCATTGGTGATAAAATCATTTATAAAATTCAGCAGAAGTGTGCAAGATTTCTATAAAAACTGGCAAAACCTGGCTACCAGTGAAATTTCTTTTCTTCTCGTCGTATGAAGGTATTTTTTCTTGTAGGTATCTTTAATTTCTTTTTTTACTTTGTTTTCTTTTTCCGCGTATTTTAGTTTTGGTTCAATAATCATCTTCAGAAAGATCTGTATCAGATTTAGGGATAATAATAGGTGATTTGCGGAGGCTAGATATGCGTAAGGTGCAGAGTCATCGAAGCACTGAAATCATCCCCAGAAATAACATTGCTGTACTTAGATTTCCCTATAAAAGCGAAATAAGATCCATTCTGAAAAGCCATTAGAATATTCGGTCAATGCATACGAAGCCATTTTTGGACGACATTTTTATACTGTAAATGCATACGAAGCCAAAATTGGCCTCCGCGGAAAAGTAAGGAAATGTTATAGAAAAGATAATATCGTAAAAAAACTAAGATGGTTAAAGAAAAAGGAGCATTAGACCATTACATTTCATATTTTTAATTTGAGATTTCTTACCTTATTGACCTATTTGTAGACCATCAATATTTCTCGTAATTATACTAAGTGCAACAAACGGCGCACGCGTTGGTAAAAGTTAGATAAGTTGATAAATATTACACTTAAATAAGTTAATTAAACTACTTTTTGATGCACAACATAGTAATTAACAATATTTGTAAAGTTTTATCAATTTTATATATACGGAGAGTAGAGAAAAAAAATGTTGAAGTTTAAAAACCAATTTTGGCTTCCCATGCAATAGAGGGTTAACAGCAATAAGCTTAGTTGCCACATGAATGATCAACGTTACGACAAAGCAACGATATATTTAGTGATATATTTCCTTTTTTATTTACAAGAGTTACTAACTCTGTATTTTAGAGTATAAGTGCAAAAGTTGGAACGAGTAGCGCAACAGTAAACATCGTAGTTATTGCTCCACTAGGGTTACTTCCGAGTCCACCGACGACAGCCCTGTTAATGTTGTCTTCCTTAGCAGGAGGTGTTTTGACCATTTCTTCGCTGCTGTCACCCATCATGTCGCCAGTGTCCATTTCATGTGATGAATCAGCTTTTTTGATAGGGCTTGCTATATCGTTTTCTTCCGGTGCGGGTGGCACTGTCTCGGGAGTAGGAGTAGTTGTTGTTGTCGTCGTCGTAGTAGTAGTGGTTGTAGTTGTTGGCACCAAGCTGTTATTTCCAACAAAATATATTTCACCATAGATCGCTTCTACTTCCTTGATGTTCTCGATACGTTGTCCTCGCATTTGTCTAGCTCTTGAATCTTTACCCTTGTAGAATGTTACTAGTTTAGCAGTATATTGTACGTCACGATCTGTGATGTTTCCCCTGAATGTAACATTGCACGCAGTTCCAGGTTCAAGGAATTGTTCCAATTTGTATAATATCGTTCTTGTCTCTGTGAACTGGTTAGCCCATTGGATTTGTGGCATGAGTGTTCCATCGGCCATTTCAACTGTAGTATTTAAACCGATTGCAATGCCGTGTCCGTGACCCCAAGATAATGTGTAATTGTACGAATAAGGAATTTCCGTGGTGACGGTGGCTCCTACCTCTCCGTCATTTCTCAGGACACGTTCATCTAGAATTTCAGGCTCTAATTGCCTCACGTGCTCAGTGTCCATGTCCAGCACTACATTTTCTAATTTATAGCCCACTGGTTCAATTTCTACCAGAATTTCGGCGTTTACATCTGTTATAATTTCGTTGGTCTCGTCATCAAAACTTTTAAATTCTCCAATGACGTTTTCATATGCAATTTTGCCTATGTAGTAAGAGCTATCACTCTGTTTCCTTATGCGACCAATAAATGCGGAGTCTAACGATGAGTCCACTACCACAGCTCCGTTTGGTTTCGAGTTAAACTTGAACCACGGTTGCCATTCAATTAAAGATGCATTTTCAATATTTTCTAGCACTTCAAAAACTTCATGTTTGTTTCCGCCGACCGAGCAAGAAGTATAATCAGGTTTCAGTTGGCCTAGAATCATGTCTCCTTGATGACGGGCTCGGCATAAGTAGATTGGACCTGGACAAAAAATTATAAATAAAAATAACTGCCTGCTGAATTAAAGTAGCAGTTTGTCTCCTGACACCAGTATGACTGCAGAAATATTGATTCTTTATTTTGTAAACTTAAGATCGAGTCGAGTGGTATAGTGCCTTGACTTTCTTTACGAAGGTCGTAGGTTCGAAACCGATGTTTTCTTCGTTACTAAATGGTGAAGGAAAACATCGTGAGATCGTGAGAACCAGTTAGTTTTATTATAGCGACGAATAGAAGGGTTTGTAACCTGTCACGTACGAAATGCTAACTTCTAAAAAATTTGGGCATGTTATTGTTTTTAGACATACCTCTGTCTACCCCCTTAGACGTCATCAAACGATCTTAAATTCCTAAAGATCTGAGAGAATGTCTGCCGCGCCTTTTTTGTCGTGATTTTGCTAAAGAATAAAAATGTGCCTACCTTCTACTGCAGAGCCGACCACGTAGTTGGCCATTGCTTCTTTTTTTGGGTTCGCCCATTTGAGCGTGCTAGAAGTGGTGACTTGCTTTAGCTTCGAGTTGTACAGGCCCACGCCTGCCTCCGCCATGGCTTGGACGGCTAACGTGGCCGTCAACAGCACCACCCACCAACCGCTCTGGCAATTTCTGTTTTTCTTCATGGTTTGATCTGAAACAAGCAGAAACGGTACATTCCGTTTAGTTTTGTTTGTAAAGTCGAAATTATAACAGATTTTTTGTGTATTATTTAAGTGCAAAATTAAGTAGAATTAACCTGCATTCATATTATTGTACCTACAACAATATATTTTTGAAATGCAAAAAAAGTTATCTATATAATTATGTTAACTAAAATTGATTAAGTAAATAGTTCTCAATATATTAATATATTATTGTATAAGTACCTATACATAATTATGTGTATACCAGTTTTGAAATTTAGATATCAAAAATATGTAACTTGGTCCACAGAGGGCGGTGATTCTTTCGACCCCTCTCATAAATTTTCACTAACCCCGGAATTTTATCTAGATTCATGAAATGTAAGCTGTTTTATATGTTATATCTTCTGCAAAATGAGAAATCCATTTTATTCGGCGAGTCATTTTTAATGCTGTTAGTATATAGGTATATTTTTTTTTTCAACCAACGCATGTATAACAGACATCCTCTCTATACTTTAATCATAAAAATCTAGAAATTCGTAATAAAGGTAAAGTACATTTGGCACATTTTGCAAGTACATACTTCTTTTTCTTTCTACATTGCGTATTACTTTAGTAAAAAAGAAAGATAACACTATTGAAATATCACAATAATACGAAAAGTATGGCTCAGCAACACAATTTTTTATATGGTGTGTTAAATGAAGGTATGAAACTCAATTTATTTTGTCACCGAGGGCAGATCACGTTAACCTTATTTGCCTCTCAGCGTATCGTCGGATATGATAGAAAATTGATCTAAAAGCTTGGTTTTCCCTGAACATAAATACATTTCGAAAAAGTTAGAATTCAACTTGGTTTACTACTTACCTACCTACATACTGGCCTTTAGAATTAGAACTCCTGAAAATATATTTGTGCACTACATTTATAACTAGGTACCTCAATAAAAATGTCTACTTTTATTATTATTTCATGAATAAATTTATGGAAGTGTTCTTCTTCATTACAACTAATTTACTATCACATGAACTGGTGATGGAACGCACCTTCGGTTAGCAGATGACGTGGTTCTAAATTGTCAATAAATCACACTTTATACCGCAGCAGATGGAGTAAATTTAATAAGTTCAATTGGAGATTGACACGCACTATTTCAAGTGACACAAATCCGGACGCCCCACTCTTTGTTATTTGATCAAGTAGTGATAAATTGTATCTATATGAGATAGGTTTAGTGGATTAAATAAGTGAATTTGTCACAGGGAGCTTTGATATAATCCTCTCTAGCTTTTTCATATTGAAGTTATTAAATTTTGTTCAAAATTGGGCTTAGTGCAAATTGGGCTTTTGGGAGCAGTGTTAGCCGAGTAGGTTAGGGCCTCGACTTTCAATCCGAAGGCTTGCAACCTGTCGCGTGTGGTATGTTAACTTCTGCAAAATGTGGGAATGTGCCATATGTGTTTGGACACTTTGGACATACCTCTGACTACCTCCATAGACATCTTCAAAAATGGGATTGGGCTTATTATTTTAAGACGGTTATTTTTTTTGTAATTCATCTTCATAAACATACCTAACACCGACTCGGTAGTAAAATAAACTAAAGAAGCACTCATCATAAATAAACAGAAAGCGAACGATAGGTATAGGTAATATTGGTATCAAAAGAAAACGAAATAAGTGCATGAGGATTGAAATTCCCCTAAACGAGTTTGGTGAACTGGCTATTGTGTTAGCATTCCATCAGGACACAGACGGGCGCCGACTGAGCCAGTTAAACCCCATTGTGGCGGGGCAGGGTCCGTGTCCAAACGCAACCTTTGTGTGCCTGCCAATATAACACCTATAATCGATTAACTGATTTTGTGGCCCTGAATAGGTTACAGGCTAGTTGTGTTCAGGCTACTCATGGCTGCCCAGTGCATAAAATTGTTGTTCTACTATAACATTGATGTTGGCATGTTCATGTAAGTATATTGTTTTTATGTGCTCTTTTAGGTATCTTCAATAAATCTTGCCTGAAGCTTTATGAATCTAATGTTTAATACGTATATGCTGTTAGAATTCCTAGTACCTAATAAAATTAAAAAATAATTAAATCTCCGACGATAACATAAGAATGTCAACCATGCCCAGATATACCCACAGAAAGGAAGTTGTTTGTTTAGTTTAATTTTTAGTCATAGAAATTAATTGTACTTTTGATAGTTGAAAGTTCTTCAAACTTTACGAAATAAAGCTTTCAGTATCGTGTGAGCTAATTTGTCGACATTTTGCAAGTTTGGTAAAGTAAAATCCGGCCACGTAGATGATTTCGATCTCCCCTTTAAAATTAGGAATGATAACGTGTAGAAGGGAAACGCAGACAATTACTCTGCAGTGGTTTAATGAGTCGATTTAAACTCCCCATACAATCTTTCCGACACAATACCTTCATCGTGTGTGATGCGTACAACAGCGAGGGGAGACAACGGGGCGCTTCAAAACTAAACAAGGAAATCTCTCGTCGCCGTCAGTCAGGAGTTTTCTTTGTTTCGTGCCACTGCACTGAGTCGAAAACAAAACACCTTCGTAGTTTTTGTATCTTCTCCAAAATAACTTGGGTAACGATAATATTAAATTGATGAATTTGGCAATACAAATTTTTGGCAAACCAAAACCTTGTTCGAATAAGGTCACCCTCGTTACTAAAAAGTTGGCACTGAACTAAACTGCAAAGATGACATCACAGCTTCAAAGGCTAACTTATACTACATTTTGTCAGAATTGTTGCGGTAGTAAGCAATAAAATTTTACGATTGTTGGTGGGTGATGGTTGCACTGAGGTCACATTTTATTAATACGTACCGACAGGTATGCGCAGTTTGAACGCTAATTGAACACAAGGACATCATGTCTTTGCCAATGTCAGTATTGTAGCCATTACGCATCTACGGTTATGTAGTCATTCAAATTGTCGTTATTAGCTAAATGACTGAACCAATTTAAAAATCCCCGTTCAAGGCAGTAAGATTTACCTATCTATTTGTCTTTTTAAATTCAAACCAAACTGTACCCGAAGATTCCGTACCTACATAAATTATAATCCGTAAGATTATCGAAAGAAATTGTTCTAGCGTAAATAATACATCAATCATCAAACGAACCGTGGGAATCAAACCAAGGTATGATGATCAAAGCACAATAGCATCTTCTACGAATCTTCAAATAACAGTATTTGATAATTACGTTCTCTGTCTCGTTGTGATTTATTTATTATCTCAGGAGAAAGCACTCGGGATGACACTTCGTTATCTTTGGTTCCGTTGTTTCCATTGTTTGTTAGAGATCATTTATCAGCTCTAATAAATACATAGATAATATTATGGAATAAACGAATAGTCATCATAAATCATAATGTTTCAAGTATTTGTTTGAATTTCTGATATTGATAAGAAAATAAATCCTTGAGTCAAAATATCGGTCGGTCTCGGTGCCATAACAGCAGTGCTTACTCGTGGTCCACCTATTTTGTCCAAGCTGGTTTTTCGAAATTCAATCGCTCAAAATAAGTAGGTAGGTAGCTCTTTGAAAGAGCAAAGCTTCCGACAACTCGCAGTAATCGCATTACCTACATGCAATCGATAGTGCTAGACCGGATTACTGTCGTTCGGAAAAGAAAATTGCTGATCATACTAAGAAGCTTAGGTAAAGACCTGGGTCGCTATAAGTATTTAACATTTTTAACCCTTTTTTTATGAAAATTCAATAAGTTTTAAGTTTTGATCGGGTTGTGATTCGGGCGATACATCTTCAAGATAGGAGTGAAATACATATTAGGAGTATGTGATACATATGAATATATTTTCTGATGCTAGTTTTCTTGAGTTTGATTTGATTTAAGTCTCATCTGTTTCTTCTCATCAGTGTCTGTCAGTATAGATTAGATATCCCAAGTCGCGCCGTGTAGTCCTTGTATGTAAAATGTAGTCTAATCCAGTAATGTCATTATTTATTGCTAGTCTTCGTCTCTCACTACACTAGTCACGTTGCGAACAGCACTAAGCTTTTAACCCAGTTGTTGCTCACAATGCAAATATTCCGTTAACACTGCACAATGAAACTCCAGGGATACCCGTACATTGTACCACTTTAGAAGGAAAACTTTTGAACACTAAAGAAGTCAGTACCTACGTGATCCTATTGTTGATTATTATAACTGTACACAACAACACTACCTAACAAGAGATTTATAAATTTCACTGCTCTCGCATTCTACCGTTAGCACAAAGTGAACTTGCTAAATTAAACCCCGCTCAAGAGGTTACTGATTCTAAAATATTCACCAAATAAATCCTCAAAAATTTCCAAGATTCCATTTTTATCCATCTACATTACTTTCTTGCTGCCTTCATGCTTTGTAAGAATCTTGCCGACTGAGTCCCGTCACCTCTTATCTGTTCAATCAGTACTTCACGATGACGGCGGCATGCGGCGTAGCACCGTTAGGTACACTCTTCTTATTATGACTTTATCTAAAGTACAGTCCGCTCTCGTCTCGCTCGTGCCATTCGTCTCCGTCTATTTTTAGAAGTATCATTTTTTATCTGTCCGATATATTTACATGTGGCTGAATTCGTGAGTAATATTGTGGTAATATACAAATGGTTTGATCTGAAGCAAGGCGCTCTGAGTTATAGAGAAGCGTTAGATGAGCGGTCCACATAGGGAGGCAATTAGCTTGCTAATAGCTTCGTTATCAAACGCCGGCCGTCTCATCTCGATAGCTAATGAAACGAGCTCTGCTTCGGAACACGTTGTTAGTCATGATTATAGTGTCCTTTCAGCAAAAATACTTTATCTGAAAGGGCTTTATAGAATGAAACAAACAGTTAGGAAAATGGAATGTTTCTTTCACTATTTATTTTCCAATCTCGAACAATCGGTCGAGCATACAGGTTTTAGCCTATACTACGAGTATATACAGTATTAAAGACATAAATAATGCTGAACACAACATCATGTAGCCCTAAAGCACAGAATAATAGTACCCCAAGGCAAGCAGAGCTTGTGTTATGGGAACCACATTGACCACCACTGATTTACTACTTACCTATATACTTTTTTTCTTGTAAAAACATACATATTATACCTATATATAAAACACCCAGACCCGAGACAAATATTTGCAGATCATACAAACATTTGTCCCGCGGCGGGGATCGAACCTGCAACCTCAAAACTGCGTCTCAGGCGGGCCTTCACCCACTGCGCCACAGTAGTCGTCGTCGCCGAGAGTGAGTAACGGTGTTGTGAATTTTTTTTTTTATTTGGTGTAAGTACTGTTACGAGGAGCTGCTTTCAGCTTATTTTTATACAGTACCTAAATTAAATATAGGGAAACTTTTACGTCTACTGGTCTTAAGCCAACAAAAGTCAACGAACCAGAAGACGGCTATGATTAGTAGAAAGTACCTACCGGATGGATCCGTTACCAATCAACTTGATCGGGAAGTGAACAGTATGCTGTACTTGTAATGCTTTACAATGCTGGACCATTGAATGCGGGCAATAAAGTTTTTGCGCTCTGCAAATTACTCTCCTGGGCGCCATAGTCTGTGTACTGGCTAACAGTAAATAAATCATAAATTTTATCATTATTGGACGCTACGTACCGTTCATCGTTGCGATTGCGACGTACATTCGTTAAACTTCGAAAATTCAGTCAAGGGTTATTTGTGCCTTTTAGTAGAAACGATGAATTCCTGTTCTACCAGTTATTTTAGCTTGCATATTCATGAAATCGGCATTTCGTCGCTATCGGTCGCCGGACAACCGGTGTCACGGGTGCCGTCGCGGGCCGCTGCGTGTGCGCGCCCGCGCGTAAACCAGCTGATAGCGTGGGAACAACCTCATGCGTGAAAACCAACCGCAATGCGCATCGTGCATTATGGCGCCGAGACGCAAGATCATATCTCATTTTAATACCACTTCGGAGAAATATGACTGAGTGTTAGTTATACGATTCGTCAACAACGTAATCATTCAAGAGGCCGAAGATGATGGTCTCTTATCCTGGCCTTATCAATTTAATTTTAGTTTGTGGCAGTTTTACAATAATACAGTCATAATTATATGTGATGATAGCAGTTATTATAACATTAACATGTTAAAAGTCACTGTTGTTTATACAAGTTATGATGTAGTGTAGATGTTGCCTGAACCAAGGGTTGCGACTGACTCAACAATACACATGTAAGCAATCTTAAAAGCTCTTCAAAACAACAATAGGACACGAAGCGGGCTTGACTTTGTGGCTAGTTGACGAGTTCGTTTTGTTCACTGAGTCATCGTTAACATTTACTATCATGAAGTTAATACGCAATGAACTCTTCTAACTGTTCAGAGTGCTAAATATGTAGTTAATATTGTCTTTCACTTTTAGCTAGGTATCAGCGGTTCACTTGTGGTATCTTCGTGACAGGAAGAGCTTATCTACACAGATTGTACTAGAACAAACTTAAAGGTAAGTAGTGGTTATTATTTTGTTCAAATTGTGTATTCAATTTGTCAGGTTATTTAGATCATTTCAGATCGAGAACTCTCGGCGGATATAAATGATGAAGCCAGACGATTAGTTGGCATTGGTAGTACCAGTGGGAACGACTTGCCCACATTCGTCACGCAATAGTTTGCTCGCGCCCTACATTCAGGTCCAGTATCAACACACTCCATTATCGTAATAGGGGTCATTGGAGTTTCTCGCAATAGGTGTTTTGGATCGATAAAGGTGCACATTTATCAGTGTTGTACAGTTAGCTTCCGCTGAGGATAGTTTGTGGATGTAGTTTCCGACTCGGGACAATTAACATCACGTCAGCTACGCTCACTCTCGCCAACCATGACGTTGGCAGATGACAGAGAATGAACACCGGCATTAAATACTACAACCACTATTGAAATAATAACAGTAATAGTCCTGATTTCAATCGCTATTTCCGTTTTGACTTAATTTCACCGTTCCTGGTAATACGTGTTGTTTGGTTAATTTTCCGTTTAGTTTGCTTTGTAACCTTTTTCTTTATATACATTTACTGCAAACATTTTGCGAGAAGTTTCAAAAGGTCTCCGGTTTACCTCGGTTATTAGAAGTTACTGCTTTTATGCGTCATCGATCGCGGCCAGATTATATGAATTTATTATTTATCCAAAGACAAAGTTATAGCATAAATCAACAGGGGCGAGGAGCTAATTAACAGCAAGCGGATAGAGTCGGTATCATCGCACCTGCCGATGGCTAGCGGTGAGAGGTAGCAATTTGCGATGCTAAATTGGACGATGGGATAAGAAATTTATCGATATAACAATGTATGTTTATAACGGCGTAATCTACTTTACACTTTATTCTCGTAGCAATAATATCAGCTCTGAAAGGACTTCCTAAACCATAATACAATTATCATGCTTATGTTATTCGACACCGCAAAGTTCTTACAAACAAAGCGAAGGTGACAATGTTAAACCATTGCGTGCCTACTTAGAGGCCCAGTCTAAACAAAAATTCTTCAAGTGACACGTTTCAACACTTGTATTTAGTTAAGCACTTAACCAAACTAGTTTCAAGAGCGCCCGTTTCGTATGAAACATACTTTCTCTCCAGGTGTCATAACATTTTCATTAACACCTAAATACAGCCATGATAATTTATGTTTAGATGTGATTCCTAATTCCTATATGTATAATGTAAATGTACTAGGGCAATTTACATGTTGGTATTTCGAAAGTTTAGTGATCTATTTCATTAGTATGAACACTGAACAGGTATCGTTCTTACCATATTCACGGCCGCTTATCTTGAGTATATCACTAACCTAGGACTAGACCACATTTCATAACAGTTATTCATTCTGTTGTAATCTGCATTACGCTTCAAGTTATGCATTACTTTGTGTATGTGTTACAATACCATTCGATTTCGAATGATGCAGTTTTACTTTTTATCAAAATCATAATGTATTTAGGAGCGCCTAGGTATCGCTGGAGTATTATGTAATGATGTGCAAAGGATATGGAGGATGGCAATCTGCTCCCCACGATTTGCGACAACGAGCAGCAAGGTCGCCGTCTGATTGTCGGTAATAGCAGCTTATGATACACCGACGACATATTGCCCTAATTCATTTGCACTTGGTTTGGATTTTTTCCGATAAGTTTTGATAACTTGTTAAATCAGAAAATATTTGTGTTGTAGCACAAAAATAATACTACGGTCAAATTAGGAGGGCTCGCTTTATGAAAACTTAGCACTGCCTTTTGAGCATAATTCCTTTTGACAGTCACAGGCTATTGTATATCTATAGAGCTGTAAAATGCATTGCGCAATCAGCAAGATTGTGCCGAGCACTTGTTCAAGAGACCAATTGCAATGTTCATCCTGAATCCTGACAGGATGATAGTGGGCTCTAGAACGTACCTCAGAGTCGTGACTATTTTTAGACTTGATGGCATCACCGCCGAAACATTCCGTTGAGTTGACATTGTAACAAATTCGTTGTTTTTTGCTACAACTCGCCGCGTTGCCACGCTTCACTTGTTTTATAGGCATTGTTGAAATGATAGGCATGTCCATGTCCATGGCATGTTTCTACGATCACGTTATGCATGATTATTTCATTTTACGATCTGTCAAGCCCGTGCACGATGAACATGACAGCGCCAGCGCCGATTAACATAAATAATTTCATATCATTCCATTAAATCGTAGTTTCGCCTGACATTTTTATTTGTTATTTACGTCTTGAGTAAATGTCTTGAGTAAACATGAAGACTTACCTGTTCTTTTGGCTATAAGACTTCCAGCTTTGTAAAAATAGTAGTTGGCAAGACGTGGAATCTGAAACAAGACAAAAAGAAGATTTAAAAGTTACTAAAACCGTTAATTGATTTTATGATAGTTTTGTTACTCTAATTTAACAAAGAAAAGACCTTGCTCCTAATTTGTTTGATCGAGCAGCGTGATCTTCCAATTAAAGTTACGCAACTACATACCTATACCTTCTCGTTATTTGATTTCGACAACAACAAAAACAGTTTTTTAGATTCAACAACAGTTGATGCTGAACGCGATTTAACGTAGCAAATTGATATCTATGTTGAATTCGCACTATATTGCAGCTGTCTACGTCCAATGCAATCATAATAAGTGTTGGTTTTATATCTTTTTTTTCTAAGCGCAGCAGATGCACATTCTTGAACTGAAAGCAGCTGACTATCAGCTTTTAAAGTTTAGCATGGCCACAGATAAGATAATATAATACTAGGCTTGGCTTCTATCTAAAATGTCAATATAATAGTCAAAAGACATAACTGATAAGGTTGGCTTTTTACAAAAATATTCACGTTTGTTTGCGATTAATAAAACAAATTATGGTCACTCAAAGTATCGATTTAAAGGAATCTTGTTGTTTTCTACTTTAATTACCATAAATGAATACAAATCGCTGCTTAGAACCGCAAATGAGACTCGTAAGAATGCGTCACACACAAGCTGCATAGACAGAAACGCAAGCAAGTGTTTTAATGCGGTCGTTATGCGGCGGTGGTTCGGCCTTCGCCACGGCACCGGACCCATTGTTTCGCTACAAAGAACCCTCGTAACAAGATACCATCGTCTTCTGTCTTCATCGTCTCCACTTTAATTACACGGAGCACAGTTCACCGCAGGAAGTGCTTAATTTAAACACATGCGATAAGCATAAGCCAATATTTGAAAGAAAATTGAACGGACTTACAAATTGTTAGATTATTGTTTAGTCAGAGTTTCTGAACACTCCTTCCATGAGCATAAGTTTGTTATGTTACAACGTCAACCGACTCGATATTGACTGAATGTATCGCGTTCATTTCCCAATATTGCCTGAAACTGTGCTGCAGCTAATTATATTACAAGCTTTTATTTAACTTGCAATGTTTAGTTTGTTCGGGTTCGGGGCAAATCTTGCAACAGAATTTTCAAGCAGATTCTCAGTGACAATGCAAAAATATTATTGACAGCGAGCTGAATTATTTTCCGATAGAAATGTTTACAAACATCTTGCAATTTGCATTGTTCAGTCAGACAGTTAAACATTATTAAATCAAATTATCTGAGATGTATAGCGTGCCTTGTGGCACAGAACAGAACAGATAAGAACTTGTGGTCAAATTGTTTAGTTAACCGCAAGTGTGCGTAAGGAAGCTGGGACTTCTAATAACGGGGGAGGCTGGTGGACAGGCGAATGCCGTGACAGGGGTCAAATAACCAAATCGAGAAGGGTAGAGAAAAGCCAATGTTTTGACCATTTTTACATCACTCGTTGGAAACCAATTTCACAACTTTAATTAGAGTTATACTAAGCGCTAATTCATTTTGATTCTTGATTTTTCTGCTGAAAAAGCATTTTATAAAACCATGACCAAACTCCACCAGCCCCGGTCAGCCTTACAAAGCTTGATGGTATCAATAGAGTACCCTTATCACACATTGGACCCGCCTCTGAAATTATGTTATACCTACACATTTTGGCCAGTGATAAAACAGTTGTTCATACAGATTGTCCCCATGTCCCCAATTTGAAATTGCCTCGCATCCCTTTGTGCAATGGAGTTATATATTACGGGCCACTGATTTGATGAGGATATCTTCCTGAAATACTGTAAGTATTCATTTTGTAATAAAATAGAAATTTTTCACTAAAGACAATAAATTCATAAATAGTGAACCATTTCACATTTAAAAACCAAACATTGTTCGACAACTTAAATCTTAGACTTTAGATGAACTTTCTATTCTCCAGCCTCCTCATCGCTTATTGTATAGGTACTCAACAATTTATACCAACTTATAACTTAGCCAAGACTAATATTAAATAACGGCCCTCTATATTTTGTAGTGCAGTAAATTCCAAGTTATATAGACCATGTCTTAGGGTAGGGGGTTGTGGAAACGGCGTAGTTTCCACCGTTGCCATGGTTACTCCCCGTACGCGGCTTGACTGCCCGACGATTTCGCAAACGACTTCGAAGTTAGCAGCCAAAACAAGCTTGAACTCATAGGTTATCCCTTTGTAACCCGATTGCACAGCATTTATTCCGTCGTGTTTAGTCGTACGTGAAACTGACATAATAATTTAAACAACATAACCCTTTACCAAATTGCGATGCTATTGTTCTTTAGTAGAATCATAAAATCCATAATATCATCTCACTTCCCCCAATCATTTATAAAATGTATACCTACTTACTGTAATAAATTCATCGCATTTTATTCTATATTCCACATGTGAGGTGTAGGGGGGTTTGCTCGCCCTAGTCTAATTGCATTTTATTTATTCAAGACCTTAGTATAGTACCCCTTGGATGATCGCATAGGGAGTGATTTGCCGCAGTCGCTCGTTAGTTGAGCTTGTACTGTACCTACTCTTGAGAGTTTCGTAATGCAATTGAGTAGTTCTTTAGCCAACCATTGACTATAATTATGCCGATCACTCACACGTTGCCCTTATTGTAATTATCTTCTTACTTATCAATTATATGTATTTACTTTTATGAAACTACATATACATGTTTTAATAAAATAATGGAAACTATTCACTGATTGTTATAATTGATGTTATCAATTGGTCATTCTATGATAATTGTGTAATTTATTTTCGACACAACATAGTGTTAATATAGGTCATTCTATTCCTAATAAAGAAGCATTCTCTTTTGACTCAGTAAGAACTGAGTTTGCACTATAAGCCATGACGGAGGCCTGGTAGTTCCTGAGATTAGCGCGTTCAAACAAACAAACAAACAAACTCTTCCGCTTTATTATTATAAGTATAGATACTTAGATAGCTATAAATGTTTAATTGAACATGCTACTGTTTCTTGCTAAAAAAGTTTACATTAATTGCTTGCACAGAATCAATCGAGAAGACCCTTCGGATCGTCTGTCTCGACTTTCGCCTGATAAACGATTAGAAAGCAATTTGGTTAAAAAATTCAAATTGAATTTCATTTTCAGATAATCCGAAGTCATGATCCAACACTTCTTCCATCCAAACCAAAATGATAATCAAATTAACATCCGCCCGACAATGTTCAAACATTGTTAAAACACTGAAAAAATAGAATTCGGATCATAATAGTACCTATAACATCACACGTAGATTAACCAATCGTAAGAAAGGTTTATTATATGACTATATGTGTCAGATTTTGTTGCACTAGAGAACGTAAGCTTTTAACTAATGAGTAGGTATATTATTTTCCCTAGGGAAATGCTGCTAATGGCATAGCTTACATGATTCGTTTACTAACGGGACTGTTTGCGGTACAATACAGTATACATTTTTGCTGATGTCATACCTACTCCGTAATAAACCCCCTCTCGATGATGCAATCGATATTAGGCGGTTCCATAACAAATTTATTGATATCAGGGTCTCGTCGAGTTCTCAGGAAAATGTAAATATGTTTCACTTTTAGACCGTCCGCATCCGTGACTTGTATTTCTATGTTATCTGTATAATTTACAAGCTTCATCTTCAGATCACCTTCTCATGAACTTTATTAGTGTATTTTTGTGTAATGTTTAGCATTCTTTTCACACATGACTGAGACTTCACTAGGGTAACTGAAACATAATACCTAGTCAAATGCAATGCATACGACTATTATGCTCATGATGATCGTGCTTTGTAAAGATATCTCTGGATTATGTGATAATGGTAATGAGCAGTTGTCTCAGTAATGCTAATAGAGGAGGCCTTGGTCATTGTATAAATTACAAAGTAACCATTTAACGCGTTTATGGCTTTATTTCGTTTCATAAAATCAAACATACCTTAATAACATAGCTCCTAATGCGTTGTGCATTAGAGTGAAATTCCTTCGCCCATTTCCCATTTATCTATGTTACATTACATTAGGGACAAAGTTTCCGTATGATATTGGGTAGGCTATGCGACCCTGCGTTTATACGAGTATGAACAGGAGCTTTCAAACTAGCATTAATTACTGCCGGGAAAATTATCTCGCTAAACAAACTGTCGAGGAGTAGACATTGTGCAATATATCTTACTTCGGATTACTCTAGTTCAAATTCATTAGACGATGATACCTATTGTTAAACTCATCCCATTATAATCTAGCAGTTTCCCCTTATTTATGCTGCATTCCTTATATTTATTCTACATGTCCGTTTAAAAACAGTAGAGGCAAGTTGAATTTCAGCCTCGTTTCAAATACAACCGAATGGAACTGAGTTTGTTTTCCCCCAGTGAAAAACTTTACCGCTGTGCAAACAGAAAACAGGCAGAGTTTGTCGTTTGCATATGAAATGCTGTTAGTGGTCCGAACTAGGGGATTAATCCACAACTCCGCACGCGTGCCATGGGCTATTATTATATCTTTTTGTTTTTACAATTAAAATATAAGTACCTTTTTTATTATACTTTAGAAGAATGATGAATCATTCAAAACATGAACTTGTTAAAGATACTATAGCTAGTAAATCTGAAACTCAATGACGTCATTTCATTTTATGTATTCAATGATTCAGTGACTCAGTTGTATTTTCTTAATTGAGAGGAATCTTATGATAATGATTCAGAGCTTCAGGAGTTACACTTGGTTTCTTGATAATGTGACTCAATTTTAGCGAATTGGTTAGATAGTATTGGCAAAGATTTTATCACTGCAAAAATGTATGTGGGTGCGTGCATATAAATGACAACAATAACGGCGCCAAGTCGTAGGGGCGGGTCGATGAACGCAAGTACATTGTTGAATCATCGGTCATCGCCATCTCGAAGTCACCATTCACTTGTAAGAGCATAGATCTTCCGCTCAAGAGAAAATACTTCATTGAACGCAAATAAACACGCTAACAATCTAAAGTCACGTAATAAGGTTGATAAAAGCACAAGTCACGTGAGATACACATTTATTTTTTTGTCTGGATTTTACTTTAAATTTGCGTCGAATCGAATATTATAGAGACTTGCTTGATACACTTTACAACATTTAAATACATTTAAAACAGAAACATTCGTGTTCAATGTCCATTAATGAAAGCAATAATAGCGGAAGGATTCGAGAGCCCAGCATTCCACGTGGCAAGAGCCATTAACTGCGTTGAAGAAGCGCAGAGTGGACCGAGGCGAGAGGGTTTTGTAATTTATCGACCTTTCAAATTGTTCAACCCTAATAAATGCATTATAATGATGAGTTTGCTTGAACATTTATAAAACATACGAGTATATCTGTATTCTCATACCTTACATACTTTTACTACATTTCAACCTATGATTTATTAAATATTAAGGACTTAAAAAAAAATCAACGATCTCTAAATTACTTAACTGGTTTTAGTGTTCTTGTTTAAAAAAAATACACATATATTAAATAAGGGTATTATACATTCCTAAATAAGAGTTGGAGACAACGCACAATGTTTCTTTATTGTACACAGTTCAATTTAACGAGCTATTCATCCGCAAGTCTATTTAATTAATCTTGCTTGTGTGTGTGTGATACAAAGCTGCGTTGTAAACTTGACCCAGTTTCGTTTGAAGGCTGGTAGTTGTTGCATGGCCTTCATCCAGTCTCCAATCAATACGACCATGTAGGAAAAATCTCGTGAACAGCTCACGAAAGAGAGAATACGTCAATTATGCGGGCGACCTGTTAGCTTCGTTTTTTATTTCCTCTGTGTTGCCGAACGACTCTCGTACAAATCCTTTTCGAGAAAACGGGTTTTCCAATTGAAATCTAACCGTGATGTGATTTTTTTGTTTCATAGCTCATTCATGCTATACCACTTGTGGGCAATAGTCTTTATCCCTCTTAATTCACCCCCTGAGCTCGCTGCATTTATCCCTTCAGTAATCCTGCTATGCATCGATGTGATTGATTGATGTCTATTATATCTTTAAATGCAAAATGTACCATGAATAGTGGTAAACAATGGATTTGAAAAAAAAATGTAGTGTATTAACTCCATCGTATCCTACACCTACTCCGGTTAGGTAGAACTTAGAACGCAATTCATGATGAAATTCATAATCATTTTACTATTACATTGTTTACCAGAGTAGGTAAGTATAGGGAGGTAGTCAGTAGGCCTGCTCTTAGCAGAAAAGGTATCGTGACAATAATAATTATACACTACCACCATCATTATTACTATAATTATTGTCACGAGTATTCTTTGTCGCTTTCAAGAATATTTCAGTGACTAGAGATATCGTAGAATATCAATATATATTTTTTTCACATTTTCCGCTTACAACAATTACTTAGATTGTGAGGTCGAGCAATTTCCATGCTATTTACGACGTGGCATAACTCTGATTCATTACTACATGTTTTCTCGAGTAATGTTGAGGACATTGCATTACATAAACATTTAATAACTTCTTGCAATTCTTTAAACTATAAACTTTCCACTACAACTAGTGAACCGTTTAGTTTCAAGTCTAGATTGGATGTTCCTGTTTTTCATCACGCGTAATAAAACCTTCCACCTTATCTTGTCAGATCCAGTAACAGGAGATGGATGTCCGTTGAAGCATGCCCTAACGGGAGTCACACATCAAGTGCATTTGCAATTTGATACGATGAAATGAAATATCTGCAATCTGCAAGTATTAAGTTCGCGAAACTTGCAATAGCAGCATTAATTCATCTCTAGATATTAACATGTTCAGGAAAGGCTTGCGCTACTTGTATTTTGAAACATTTACCTAAGCATTGTGTTGTTGCAACATTGATGTAAATTATAAGGTTTATTATTGCCAGCAATAACGATAAATTGTCGAGTTTATTGCACTAGACGGCAGGCTGCTTGAGCTTGAACTCAAGAACAAGTGGTGCGTTTTTACGAGCGAGTTTTACAAATAAATCATTTTACCTACATGCGTTCTGTTTCTTTCGTAAGTTATTGATTGATGGCTCATAACTTCTATAATTAGAAACCTTTTTCAATCATTATTATTATCATTTATGAATGATGCATTATTTCCATTCATTGTTCTTTGATCTTCATTCACATTTATAACTCTATTATCGTTCTCTATACAATTCACTACGTATTAGTGCATATACCTACCGTTACACTACTTTAAGAAACTGTCTTTGTCATCCAACTTTATCTGTGCAACAAATTCCCCCACCCAGTCCAGTGCGCTTGTGGAGCTCCCATTCAAGACATGGCGTATTTGCTCTCATGCCCTCTGTGCCCTACCATCAGCTGCACCCAAGAGGACCTACCCCAAGCCACCGCAAAACGGAGTTAAGGTGGCCACTGAAACGACAGAAGAAGAAGAACAACTCACCCAATGATATGACTGTATTCATTTATACCAAAGATAACAAAAATAAAAATGTTTTTCACCATCATTACGACTAAGTAGCTTGAGAATGTTCCCTGTCTGAGTACAAAGGCAAAGTTTACAATACTCAGTCGTTTGGAGCACCCTCCGCTGAAGTAACGTACGTGGTGGCTTTAAGTGTGAGTCGTGCTGCCAGGTGCTTGTTCAACATGTCCCCTGGAGACGTCTCGCTATGCACAACGTTTCTTTCTAGGACGCTTTAGTAAAGTTCAGTTCCTTGCCATCCTATTCTTTAACTCTCGTCAAATAAAGGGAATTCTTATTTTTATCTCATACATAAAACACTAAAATAATTATGACAAAGACAGAGTACCTACGTGCCTTACCTACTCGTATTTCGTAATGGATTTGGCTTTCGAAATTTCTTTTGGAGTGTTTATTTTACCACAATCAATATGCTTGTCAATGGTTTCATTAATCATTCTTCACACAACAAAATTATTCGTTGTTTTAAGTACCTGCCGAAAAACGTGTTTGAAAACAATCTGAGTGTTTACACTAGCTTTATGTTCTTAAGCATCGTTTAGACAAGATTGTAGGGAGCTTAAGTGCTGCTCAAAGCTTTTATTGTATTGTAAACAACTGAGACATACAAGTGTTTTGGTTTATAGTAATATCCAATTTCTGTTTATATTTTTTAGCATAATTGTTTATTAACCTGACATAAAACAACTATATCATAATCGCGACTTTATTTAACACTAGAGTGATTTTTTTGCAACAATTATTTGTATTGTTAATGCTATATGTACCTACACTATTTTAACTTTGTATGTGTTCAGTAGTTAAAGTTAAGTACCTACGTGATATGACGTCCCTATTCTATAAAATTAGTATTCCGGCAGCAAATAAAGGCCTCAAAGTTTTCTCATAATCTCGTAATTTGTGTCTCACTCATTGGAGGATGAACCCACAAAGCACGTCTCAAATACATAGTATTATCTGTACCTATTTAGTATTCTTCAAGTTACTTATTTTGTTTAATTGCAGCAATACCCTCCGCAGAATTAATATTTTGTAATCGATTATTTATAAAAGCTAGTACGTGCTATGTATATAGTTCGTGACCAGTAACTTGATAGATTAATATCAAATTATTAGTAATCGAAGCACGTTCATTGCAAACCACTTCAACTGCAACAACTAGGATGTTTGATAATACGTCGATTTCATTCAGTGTTCCTTGAATCCGTAACTGATTTCTTTGTACTCTTTTTTTATTGTATTCACAATCTTCTGAGCACAATTCTCTGCTCCATCAATACGTGTACAACAATTGAGCCTCTGCGTGACTGGGCGAATTCAAAATCATGAACCGTTATAGTTTAGTGCTCGCTGTCTGGCGGCTGACTGAATGAATAACAGAAAAGCTTTTAGCGCAAAACTTCGAGGCTTTTGTGGAATTGAATTGCTCCATTTTTTGTCATTTTCTACATGAAATGAATAGAGGTCTCGTACCGATAAGGATTTCATGTTCTTAGAGCGGATTTTGGGATCTGGCTCTCCTAGTCTCTAGGCAAAAGTAATGGTTCGACAAAAATGTACCTACCAGTTAACGGAAGTGGCGGCTCTCCGTTTGCAATAATTAGTGCCTGGTCCCGTTACCACATCATTGTCCGCTATACTCCATCACTTATATTCCTTTGTGAACCTAATGGAGGTTCTCTGGTTTTTGTTTACCGTTTAGTATTGCATCAGTAAATTGGCTATTGTTCAGAAAAGCTTCACATTGTTGTGCTATATAACGACTTTGGAACTTGATTCTTTCAGTTAGTGGTTCCTTCCCGTTTTCTGAGCTGTTCTAAGTTACGTATGCTAAGTAAATTTAACTTATAATTCCAATAAGTTTTAAATTCCTATTAGATACCTACTTATGAAGTATTAAATTGATAAATGTACCTACCTAACGCCTAGCTTATAAACCTTTAAGTAACTACCTATCTGATACCCTCGGAAGTACCTAGCCACCCACAACACAGGGTATCCTAGTGTGGGGGCTAGTGAACATACCTACATGATTTAACTGAATACCTACTGTCAACCTTAGCCTATAACTACCTACCTACTTTGTGTAAACTATGTTAAATTTATGTTACGGAAACACTGTACCTTTTGAAACAAAATAAATGTTTTTGTATTTTTTTTTTTTTTTGTATTTTAACTAGATAAATCAAACCTTTTGAAAGACTTATACAAGATCACGATTAGTCCTTGCTGAAGGTCTAACTCGTTTGCATTAGTCCGGTGCTAAATGAAATGTGTGTTTGCGTAATTTGTACTGTCGACCAAACACGTCCGCCTGCCGCCAAAACAAATTGATTTACATTTTCATCCTGTAGGTTGGTATACATAGCAAGCGAGTGTATTAGGTATATAGGCATCGCAACAGATCTCGATAGTAGTTCTGTAGACATCGCTTTAAAACACCATTCATTACCAATAATAGGCAGGTAATGTATGTATAACTTGAACTGTCATTATTTAACCGTATTTCTAAATAATGAAAGTGACTATACGTAACTTTACTTCTTCAATACTAACAGGATTTGATGGCGACAATTTAATTCTTGCGGTATGAGGAATCTCCGGTTTCAGAGCACCTAGGATAATAAGTTTAGTCGAGCGTAAAAGTAACTAAAAGCCAGGGTCGCTACAGTCAGTACCTACCCGAGATCCCGGGCGAGACCTTGCACAACCTTGGGTGAGAATGGCTACGTCCTTGTATACCTACTCTGGAATTACGGCTTCTTTCGGAGCCGACCTTGTATCCGACGGAATGGGAATAGTATAATTAAACGAAACTTTTTGATGGACTTTCTACTTGTAGAATATTATTAAAGGGTTCTAAATATTTTATACTTACTTATATTAAATTAATTGTACCACAAAATGAATTTATGTTACACTTACAACTAAAAATAAACTTTTCTTAACATTTATCTATGTAGAATTCCTAGTTTTGTTTTCATAAAGAGTTAACTAATTTAGGAGGTGTAGTTACCATCTGAATTAGTTACTTAACACGTGTTGTGCATTCAATCAATAACTTCAATCAAGCAAGCCAAATATTCACTGTGTGTCCCTCAATCAAACCTACCTACCTGATATTTGTTGTTCCATCCAATACATTTTGCCATACTTTTTAACATGTTAAATGTTTTCTATTAAACCCGAAATCGACATGTTTGTTTCTGGTCTGATTGGTTTTCTTCACGCATCGCAAATTCTCTGTATTTTATAGGCAATTGTTGCGAAACAACAAAATGTACTAGGAACTACAATTGATTATATATACATAGTGAGATATATTCCGTGTCTTTACCATGGCAACTGCATTGTTTTGTTACCTACAGTTTGTTGGATTTACATAGACTCATGGATTACTTTCGTAACATCATCGATCACTCGGACAGCGTCAATCCGCTTCTGACTGTTAGCTCTATGTTTGTTTCTGCATCAAAATCGATATCACTGTAGTAAACTATGTTTTCTATGAACAAATTCTCAATTTATCGCACTTTGTTGATGTGAAAGCTGTAGTTTTTGTAATAGATTACCTACTTAATCAGCTTACTTTTTCTTTTATTCTTCTGATACCTCATCGTTCTTGTAGTAAAGTATTCTAAATGTAAAAATAGTTTATTAGGTACTTTATTCGTCGTAAGTTACTACCGTTCTTCTCCATCTTACGATCAATATGATCATAGAGCTTATGATGGTAAATTATAGTCGTGATTTAGAATTACACAAAAGCGCTCATTAGACCATACTGAATTCAGTGCACTAAAGCCCTCTATCTCGCTCTTTGGCCTAAGAATTGCGTATTGTGCATCCTACTTTTACCGAGGCTAACTGACTGAAGTTAGCAACAGTTAGCCTAAGTAAAAGTAGGATGCACAATATGCAAATCGTAGGCCAAAGAGCGAGAAAGAGCGCTAATATATGAATTAGCTATCATTTAGATCACTGAATTTAGCAAGGTGTAATGAGCGCTTTACGCCGGCTCCATACGTTGGGGCCAACGTTGGTCCCAACGTTGGGACCAAGATTTCGTGAACCATCCACACGTTGGCGATACACCAGTCTTGTTCCGTCAGAGCCAACGTGCAGACGTCCGATGTCTGCGCGTCCGATACAGAAATTGAAATTTCTCTAAGTGATTTTACATTACTGAATACCAATTTTATCACAATCACATCACATCATGTCACTATCACACTTCACACAACACACTATATTATAAAAGCGAAAGTTTGGATGTTTGGATGTATGTTTGTTCCTCTCTAACACGACAACCACTTAACCGATATGGGTGATATTTAAAATATAGATAGATAATAACCGGAAATAGGACATAGGCTACTTTTTATCCCAAAAAATTGCACGGTTCCCGTAACATAAAAAAAAATAGTAGACTCCATCATCAGATCAGCTCGCTGTCACCATATTATTACATTGTAGTCAGAACTTGACAAATATGCCGAGTTTCAACTCAATCGGCTTATTTACTGAGGAGTTCTGTTGAACAGCTCTTGACTCCATCATCAGATCAGCTTGTTGATACCATAATATTTCATTGTCACCGAGAATCTATAAGTGTGCAAAATTTCAGCCCGATAGTCCTACAAACACAATAAATAAGGAATACGATGACATTCTCGCTCGTCAGTCGACACGTGCGCTCACGATGCGCGTCGAAACGGGACTGAGCATAGCGCCAACGTGTGGACGGATCCCCAACGTTGGCGCGCCAACTTCCTTTGATAAAACCGACACGGCACGGCCAAGCCCCAACGTTGGCCCCAACGTTGGCGCCAAGCTATTTTGTCAGCACCACACGTTGGTGAGAGGCATTGGGACCAACGTTGGCCCCAACGTGTGGATGCGGGGTTAGAGTTATACAAAGTCAACACAAGTAGGTACTGTAGGTACTTACACACCTCATTGTCAAGGGCATTAAAGGCATTAGTGGCGTGGCCGAGGAAATGGGATTATTTCGGGCGGATATTAAATTATAGCCGGTAAAACCCGCATTACCAGTCTTATTGAGGTCGGGATTTATGATCTATTATCAATAAATTGATGAAGAATGATACAACTTTTGTCGGCCATAAAGGTCATAAAAGTCTTACCAAATGGCTATGAGACTAAAATATTTATTAAAATTGAACGAAATCCGCCTAAGTGCATATTTATTTTGTTATTCTTACCTTGCCTATAAATCACAGGTAGGCTCTTACTAAAACAACACAAGTTCTAAAACCAAATAAGTCAAATAAACTTTCACTCATACAAATTTATACAATGAGCCTCTAAATTAAATACCAATAATGTTAACATTTCCTTTCTATGTAAGCACACGCAAATGAGAAATGACCCACAGACACTTTGTTTTTGAAGACAGCACGTGGTTGCGCACGCGCCAGGAACTTCCGGCGATCAATACCACAGATGATATATTAGTACCAGAGTACTTGCGTGAAGTTGGTATGTGTGACATTGTCCTAGTCACACGCACCTGCCGCCAGCCACCTCCATTCATGCAAAGAATTCAAATTGATACTTCCGATTCCCAATAATATGGTCTGCGAACGTCGGACTAATTACCTCATTACAAATTGTAAACTAAGATGAATCGCAACCAAATACGTTTGCTTACCTTTCTACTTCCTTCGGTAGTTCGCTTTCATTTCCTTGAATACAGTCGTACACCGCTTACATTTGCGTTGAATTTTATTTCTATAATGGTTACTTAGACTCGCTAGATATATATGCGCACTTTATTTGATAAAACATATACGTCTCTTATAAACATATACGAAAGCAACTCAATTTGCATAAGAATCGAGGTCAAGTCTATCTTATCTGTTGCTTTGTGACTGACTGTCCGTGACACGTGCTTATGAACTTCCTATTGCAAACTTAATGTTCGCTCAAACTTGGCCCTGTTTTTTTAAATTTTCATCTCAGTGAGCATAAGCATTACATATTCCTGATCAAATTTTATGAGTGGAACCTGTGGAACTGTTGAAAGGCTAAGTCGTTATTTCGTGTAACAGCTAGTTTAATTTAACCCATCTTGATAATAGTAATAAAGTGTGAACATTCCAATAAGAACACCCCAAGGAGCCACCGCGCGCTCGTTTAATTTCCTCGCTGACCGCGGTAACCGCTTGTTGGTTGAATGTAAGTAATTAATTTTACCGCGATCAGTTAGTATAGTAGGGACTCGGGATAGCTTAATAACGTTTACTTCTCATCCTAGATCTTGATTGTAATTGTTTGCATTAAACAAACTTCTGTGTTTAGATATTTAATTTCGGGTCACCGGGTTTGTTTGAATATCATATTAAGATTAATAGATTCATCACAATAAGCTCACAATGTATTTGTTTCGCCGAGGTTGAGATTGAGCAAGCATAGTTTTTTATTCTTGAATTCCTTATCATTGTGATAAATGGAATTGCCTTTTCGTTTGTGTATTTACGAGATTCTGCAAAACGCCAAGTGGCAGCTGTTTTTTCAGTGAATGCAATTTCCCGCAAGCCGTTTTCTCCATTAAGCTAACACTTTACGGAAGAGATTAATTTAGTTCCATCCCTCCATGTTCGAGCTTTTTATTTCTCTTTGCCTTTCCCGGCAACCGTATTGTCCTTTGTAACGACTGTATAAATCGTCTGGATGTAAAGAATTCCACTATTTACATCCATCTATTTTCAGTCGGGTTGGCGCCTGTGTGACACAAAATAAACTTACGTTTATTTTAAAATATTCAATGTCTGGTCAAGGTTAGAGCCCAGCCACCGGAGCTCGGCTGCTCTGTAGCTTTTGCTAATCGATAGTTAGAATGGCCATGAACTCGAACCGACGACGCTCGCAGAAGGCGTGCTCGATGTAAATTGTCGGAACACATAAAATCTCACGACTCTGAAAGAGCAGAACAATATTTGCTTTCATGTTTGCCCACGATCTCTTCTGCAAGCATGTTGGTACAACTGTTCGGAGCCATTACCTAGCCGTCTGTCTGACTAGATATCTAACTCCCTGTAATCATTATGTAGAAACTCGTGGCGTGTCGCCATCGTCTGGCGCCGCGGGAAAAAGTTGAACACTACTCGGGGACCACATTGCTTTTCACGTTGCGTCATCTGCTTTAGAAGTAGCATATAAGTAAGTTTTTGTTCCAAGAAACGCTCCGGAACAGCCTTTAAAACATTACAAGTTTTTGTTATAGGTCCGTTAGTAGGTTAATGCGTCCGTCCGTACGAACTATTAGGTAGTGTAGGTATATGAAATAGTAGATACATAAGTAGGTACCTACTTAGATACAATACTAGAGTAGAAATAATACAATGTTTTGGGATCATACCAGAACTTTATATTTGAAGGTAAACATTCTTTTGAACCAACATTATTTCGAAACATAACCAAAGTTGCGGGCAATAATGTTTCGTGGAAAGCCAATACAATCGATTTCGCAACCCAGTGACTTCTGTTATAACAGGAATTTTGTTTGAAGAAAAAGAGCAGCTGCACCTCTCCCCTCACTCTAATCATTGTTCGACCAAAGGGTCGTCCTAAATGGGGAGCAATGGCCGGAATACGTGAAAGAAAAAACAAGCAATAAAATAATCATCCAGGTAGGTTCGGGTTTTGATAGGTTTAATATTGAGTAAATATTACATCAGATTTGTTTAAAAATAACTTTCAGAAGCTTAATGAAACCTCACGCGCTGTAGGTAATGGTAGTAATCAGGAAACTCTCGAGACCAATAATAAAAGATAGACTGTGCTTAGCTTAGACGGTAGGTACTCCGCTACTTTTTATGGCGTAACTTTCCTCTTGATGTAGGTTACAATAAAAGTAACAAAATCCGTTTCTCGAAATGAACAACTTTCTCTGAACTTCCAAGCAATTCAGATAAAGTGATGATGACACAATATCGGACCCCTGCATTAAACCCTCTGCATCAATTTGTAAGTACCTATATACAAATTGCTGACTGACAAATTGTCCATATAGATGTATAGAGGTATACATACAAAGAAATAATCAAAATCACCGCATATTCGATGCGGGCAGACAATGACAAACTAACAACGGGACCTATATATACCGCATAATATGATTTTGGAATATGGACACTGCGCCTGTGGTGTTTTGATATAAATCGACCATTCGAGTAAATATTCATTTTGTCTGTGAATGATTTATGGAATATTTGCTGTATCTGTGCTGCAGTGATAGGCCTATTGATATCTAATTCGATTTACTAAATTAACTGCAACGAACGCTCTTTTCTAAAAATTATATACCGTAATGAAATGTGAAAGTACAGTTGGTAATGTACTCGTACGAGTACCTACTACGTTAATATCGTCAAAAACACTACAAGTAATGAGGTAGAATTCAACTAGGTGAATTTTGAAGTCGTATTTGGAGTGCTTATAATGATAAAAACTTTAGTTAGATTCAGAATTGAAAGACTTAGTATTGATATTGCTATTTATTTCATTATAAAAGTTGTGAGCGAAGCTGAAGGCAAATAATACATTGTGTGATCATCATATTGCACTGAGATGCAGTTACAATTTTGGAATGCCGATCGCGTAACTCATAATCAACAAATTAACACACAAGTGCTCACTTCAGTTCAATTTGTATTCCTATGCTAAAGAATATTAATGATTCAATTATGATAATCGTTCAACCGGTTTTATCTGGATCAGGATCAACGCGATGATTCAATTGCTGTTCCCTGTTCATAAATAGATTACAATAGAAATGCTTTCTCATAGTTATATTTTCTTCTCGCGCATGGGCGGTATAACACTATAACTTTAAATATTTAAATTAGGTTACCCATATGATACTATTATGTTTATAAATATGTAAGTATACCTTTTTCCAAGCTATGTCCTGGCGTAAGTACCAATAACTTTGAATCACATAGGTTAATAAATGAAGTGAATATTTTGTTGAAGATAACGAGCCAGAATCATTAAAGTAAAGTAAAGTAAAAAGTAAAAATGGCATTAGCTGAATATAATACGTAGGTAGGTAATGGAAACTCTGCTCCCTCTGATATCCGTCAGACAGGCATTGGAAGTGCATTAAGCTATTAGTAAACAGTTACCTAGTACATTCCACATCGACGAGGGACGGGGCGGGAGGGTATTTTGCTTCGTTTGTAGCCTTTATTCTGTTCTTCCTTATCGCCTACAGATTCCAAACTAAATAGGAAACCGAAATTAATTGTTAACGATGAATTATAATATTATAAGTCTCGAGACTGGAAATCCATGGCAATGAAAACCCACACATGTTATTACGTGAATCATTATTGAAGCTTGTTTTGCTATAATGGGTTATGAAGAACTACAGGCCCTTGCAATCAAGGTTAAAGGTAGATATAGTAGCCAACATAATTGAGGTTCCCATGCGCTTGAAATTTGAATGGCTATAGAAAGTTTTGAAGGTCGAGAAATCCATGTCTTCATGCGCTTTATAATTATAACTACTTTCTTCAGCTAACCTGTTATGAACTTGCATTGGCGATTCTAAGATTTTTCTGCTGACTTAGTTTAGTCAGATTGATACAGAAATTAATTCACATAAACATTAAACAGTCGCATTCTTTCAAAGAAGGTCATCATCAGGTTATTCCATCAAGATCAGGGCCACGCGGTCACCGGCCGTTGACAATATACAAGCTATCCGGTTGGCCAGTTTGAGTCAACAGCTTTTTTATTCTCTCCCTTGGTCGTTGCCGTCAACGATGATGTCATCTAGGTACTTATCTTAAACGTGCAAAACTCGCAAAACACGTTGCCTTGCTGCTATAATAATATCTACCTAGGTACCTAAAAAGTTTTTACTATTAACTTTAATGAAACGCTTATCCGGTAGCTGAATTAATTGTATGATTATAGAGCAGGCACGTAGAGCCTAAGTAATTTGATCACGTTGTAGGCATTTGATTATGAGATTTTTTCTTATAATGATCACCAGAGTTTCCACTTAACCATTCGACTTGGGCGTTTAATAGGTAAATAATTGCACCATCAACCTAATGGTATAATTTCTCAACGCTTATACCGCCATAACTCATGGTATCAACATCAAACGCGATAGCGATTAACCGAGTAACGCAATAGTTACACAGATATTGCGTTTGGTCAAGAGTTTACAAACCAGAAAGTCTCGCAAGAAATTTAATAAAGTCAAGTGTATTTGTTGTGGCAGACTTGGACTGCTTGTACAGCGTACTTGCGAGGGAGGGAGGCGTCGCGCGGGCGCGTATCGATCGGGGCACCTCACCGCGCGGCCTGCATACGAATACAAGAATCGCCCTCCGTTCAGCCCCTTATCAGCCACTTCCCTAGACTAGACCCAAAGCCCTTCTTCAAGAATGTCGTGACCTCGCTGATTACTGTGACAAAGTGTCTCAAGCGACAACTTTTCGTTCGTTGCAACTCTGCTATCGAAAATGTGCGATTCTGTACAATCAACAACAGAATGCTAAGCCGTTTTCGTTGTAAGAGCCATTGCAATGCGAACAAGGTATTTCAGACCGTAAAAATGTAAAAGGGCGATGACGTGACGGTTGTGTCACAATGTTATGACACGCGGATGTAGCGAGGCTAAATTACAAAAAGCTTTCCTCGCTCACCCTTCGCCCGAGGGACAGGGACGTGACCTCGTTCCGTAGAGATTGCAAGAACAACATTTACCTAGACGCAGTCCTTACTATGACGTCATGGAGCTTGCGTCTCTAGAAATGACGAGAGCTTTCGAGGCGCCTGTTCAAACACCGTCAAATAGTCTAAGCCGATTAACGTGATTGACTAATCTTTTAAGACCCACAGAGTGTTTAACGCACTGCAGACTGTGTAATTCCATCCGAGCCTTTACCAAAGCATTTCGTTAAATAAAACCTGCTGGTATACAAAACGATCTTATTTGCATATCTAGTATTCGCTTCGGGAAGACAAAACGGCGCCGGCGGTTCCACGTTCCGCAGCTATTTTACAAAAGGAATCAGACTACCTGGACAGGTGTTAGAAAACGCTCCGAAGAAGAAAGTAATCTTTAGTCTACTCGATAACGCGACAATTTATCAGTCTCGATTCTTTAGAAAGAGTTGTACTATAATATTTTCTTATCTTTCAAACCAAAAACACATGGAAGCAACTCGAAGAAAACACTTGTCAACCTTATTAAATTATGTCCCACTCAAACTTTTTACCATCACCCCAAAACCCCACAAGGCATGTAGTTAGCACTTCTAAAATTCCGAAACAGCCGTTCAGGCAGCGAGTTTCTCAAAGTTTCCTTGTCGTGCTTGGCTATTTAACTGATTATGTTTCTGGGGTGGTTCGCGCCCCAAAAATTGACGCAATTTTCCAGCCGAGATCACGCCTACTTATTTCATCGCGAAATGTCTCTCGCCTACAAACGCTTTAGTAGGCCAAGAGGGTTCGTGTCTTCAAGGTTTTAGGAATCCACTTATTTTCATAACGGGAGGAAATTCGATATGAAAGTGAAATTAATAAAACTCCCCTTGTAAATTCATAATTACCAATCCCGTTCAATTATCAGATGATTTTGAAATAAAAACGTCATTCATTTACAAATAAATAATAACTTTTTTACTTTTCATTAAGAAATAAGATTCATGTTCATGAGAGCCAATGAGATTTACCAGTTATATAGAAGATCATTGATGAGAGCACTAAGTACGTTTTATTTCAGAGTTAAAAACTTATATTTGTAATGGCCCAATAATTGTAGCACAGAATAATATGATTATAGACTCAGTAATAATATAAACCGGAAATAATTAACCAGGTCTAACCTATCAATCTTAGCAATAAATATTCAATTTCCATAATTAGAAATTCTACATAATGCTCGGAAATTAGCCTTACCTACTTGTTTTAGCCTTACTTTATTATGCAGAATAGTAATAAGAAACTGGTGATATAATAAATTTTACTTTAAGCTCTTGTAATGTAAGATGTAAATTAGCATACCGCGTTACGAGATGCATAGTTAACTAACAGCAGGCGACAGGACACGCCAAGCGGAAATGACCATCTCGCAGCCGGAGACCGGAGTGGAGGCAATTTAGATCTACTCTTCCTAGCCCTCCTGGGCAGTCCAATTATTGTTTTGCCCTCTAAAATAATAGTTCTGACGTTGGGTTAAAGGTAGCAGGGTAGGAAATGGTAGGTTGACACGGAAATCAGATCTGCTACAATAAGATAGGGGCAGTCGTGGTCAATTCGGTCAAGGTCTGCGCTGCAATTCAGACTTTATGAAAGCAACATTATCTCATTTGAAATTTATCCGGAAAGTGCAGTGCTTAATTTCGATTCAAATGTTATCTAGAGAAGGAACTTTATAGTTTTCTTAGGCATGTTTCTAACCCTATTTGTATTTTATGTAGACCCAACGATACTGTCTGTAAATTAGCAAGTAAATAGGATCTTATTATTCCGGTCTTATGATTTTATTAACACTGTAAAATGTTACTTGTTCAACATCTTTGCTTTGATATTTTCCGCCCACATTTGATCGTGACCAATTCTTTACTACAGAGAATAAGCTAGGTACGTTTATTTACTGCATAAGTAGGTAGATATCTAAATAATTCATCAACAGTGTCATCACAACAGTCATCAATTCATATATAATCGGCGTTGGTGTTTGTTTTTGATACAAATCTCACTCATCGATTGCTTTGTGCAAGCAAAATTGAGAAGGTGCCCCAATTATGAAGCTTTCAGCATCGTATAGGCTTCAACAAATTAATTAGTCTGTCCTCGTATGTTTGTGAAATGGAATCGTTGATCGATATGGCGTCGCCAATTGGTCGTGTCGCGACGCGACGACCGACGCCGACGGTCGGTGCTGGGGTTCAATTCAACAGTCCTAACATTCGACACTGTTGCTATGTTTACATGACATACAGAACCTTTAGAAGTTGAGAGATGTATAAATATACTAGCAAAATAGGCCCCACTTGAAATATTTCGATATTTAGCACAACACAATATTTTCTGAATGTGTATTATTTTTTCTAAAAATAAAAATTGCTAATTCGGAACGTGGTAATGGTAATAGGTACATTCCTGAAACCAAAATCGAAATAAATTATACCTAATTACATCCAATTTTCATTAGGTATATACTTACTATAATTTTAAAGTCATATTTTTCTAAGTAAGTATTTATTTTGAGTCCTATTTGGTTTGAGTAGTTTAAATAAACACAAAATAATCTTCAGATCTATCTAGCCAGTAGAACCATACGATCTCTTCTTTGATTCATCTAAATTTTTGATTTCACGTCAAATTATTCTGACTAGCTTCCCGTTTCCGCAGTCATCAGCATTTCAAATGTTTAAAAGGTCATATGAACAACTTTCTTATGTTTTGCGTCTTCCAGTTTTTAACTTGCTTCTGTCAGAGGTAATTCATTCTTCATCTATATTATTCTGAAAACCAACATTATCCGACAGCTGAAAACTGCCACTGTGCCGCCCCGTGGATAATTTTAATTCAACGCATATTTTTTTCAAAACGTGATAAAATGCGAAAGCTTTTACGAGTAGTGTGCGCAAACGGTGTGAAGTTTTATTATTCAGCAGGAATTCTCTGTTTACCTTTGGTTTTGGAGTTTGGACACAATGAGCAACTATTGTGCGATGCACCACTGCGATATCTGCATTGTTGTCTGTGTTCCGCAGCTGCGGTTTTTGGTGCGGATGGGGAATCGCAACTTACGGGTAACACTTCCATTCCAGTAGGGCTGACTCAAAATAGACATTACTAAACCATTATGTTGGTAGGTAAGTACATTTTTTTTATTCGTAGTAGGTATTTAATAATTTTTAATTTTTTATCGCGTTGTTTTGGTAAAAAAGAGTCTAGTTCTCGAATTTCATGTGGAAGAAATTTATCTGGACTGTGTGAATGACCATTCTGTTCTGTAATGTATGCCTGTTTGTATGTATAATGTGTTTATTCATGCCCCTAATGTTATTCAAGCGAATTTGCACTACAAAACCGCTATTTTCGTCCACAGCGCTGCTATTGTCAAATTTATCTGTAGTAGCGTTCAAATTGAAAGGCAAGGGTATTCTATACTATTGGTGGTTAGTGGTTATTGGGCCCATCGATAATGATTTATGAGCCGATTGCATAAGACCCGCCGTATGTGAACCGGTTTCAAAAACGTGTTAGGAGGTCCTCTTCCAATCGAAGCTCGTATAGAAGTATCACAGACTTCCTCTGGCTATCCGTCTGTAATAATTATCGTAGTGCGTATGCAAGCAATTTTAAGGCTTAAAACCTGTACTTATCATGTATTTGATAGCCGTTTTATGTGAAAGTGGTTAGAAATAAATTTTAATACCTACCTATCTACCAAACCCCAATTATAAAACTATTGAATGCAGCATCCACAGGTAACACGTAACACCCTAACTTATCTTTACATAATAGCTACCTACGTATTACATTTCCTAGCTTCGTATGCAAGCTACCCTACCAGGTAGATTCTCGCACACTATCACTAGAATGTTCTGTCAGTGTGCGAAAAATAAAAAAATACCAAAACATAAAATAAAAACAAAATATAAATACATAAGTACCAAGAAATACTCAGGTAGGTGTACTTATTATTAGGTAAAAATTGTTTTTACAAAAGGCATAGGTAGGTAGATACCTTCTATGCGCTCACCGTGGCGGAGTTAGAGAAAAATAAGATTCCATAATAATTTTGGCAATAAAAATAAAAATTAAGCAAGTAGGTACAAAAGTAACATAACTTCTTTCATTATTCTTTAGATTCTTACCTGTCCCTAATCGGTGAATCGGAGACCTCGGCAAAAAAGCTTGAATCTCACAGAATTATTTCACTCACTTCAGTTCAGTTGTGATTCACATAAAATGTTCGATAATACACGTTGAATTTATACAGTGCACAGAACCGTCGCAGAGAGAAGTCGCCGGTGAACTGAAATAAAATTGACTGAGCCGGTTCGTCAGCGGGGGAACATGGAACATGCTCCGTTCTGCGCTTCTGTAATATACTAACTCTTCCTTATACTGTGACTTTTCTATAATGACTATGCATAATCTGCGGCATTGGTAAATTCGCGGTGCGCCAGGGGACAACCCTAGTGCTTATAAAATGTTGGTGTTCTTGTATCAGCTAAAGCACCTGTTCCTCAGTAGATATCCTGTATCTACTAGGTAGGTAAGTTATTTCTCAGGCAGAGAGCAGCAAACCTATTGTATTGACACTAACCTAGATACCTGCTACTACCATACCAACAGTAGGTACCTACCTACCTACCTTCTCTTGGTCGCGAAGGAACAGGAGTAGAATCACCTAACTCTGTGTGATCCTATTGAAAATTTTGACTTTGACTTTTGACCTACGCACGATGGATTAAAAAAAAATTATTGATGGATGATATAAATACTCCTACATTTTGCTACAATACCTACAATACGGTCAAGTTCTAGGCCTAAGTACCTACCTAATTTTTTTCTGGATTTTTTCTTAAAATTGGAAATAAGATTTTCTTTGTAAAAAAAATTAGTTGAAATAGGTACCTAGGTACCTAATGGTTTTATAAACTTTGTGGTAGGTATTGAAAAATACTTGGATTGACTTCTCAAACGTGACCATACCATTTTTTTTGTTGGTCGGCCGGCACTTTGGCTTTTGGGCCCTGATTGAAAGACCTTCTTTCTTTCCTTACATAAGTAGGTACCCACCATGAATTAATTAATTAGTAAATGAAGACTACAGTTTATGGTCACGAACGCCCTAAATTTAGCGTAACGTGGTTTCGTTGAATTAATGAGTTAAATTCCGGGTAAATTAATTTATCACCAAAGCTTTAGCCCGTAAGCTGACACTTGGCGGTCCGCTGCCCTACCCAGTGGCGTAACTATAGGGTGGCAGGGGTGGCCAAATGCCACGGGCCCCCGACCCCAGAGGGCCCCGGCCTAAGAGGCCGCGAGCTCGTGATGATTTTTACTGTAGGTGATAGGGCCAGGGACGTATATAAGGGGGAGGGGGGGTTTAGAGGGTCCAGTTTTTTTTAGCATGCTTGGCCAGAACAATTTTTTAAACTTATAAAAAAATTGGGAACTATAAAAAACCACAACTTCTATTATTAAATACCCCTGGGCGTAATGTTAATCTTTGTACATTTTGGAACCAGTTGTGTATTTTATTTACCCTTGGGTCAAGAGGGCCATGGCCCAGGGCAGGCTGCGAAGCTCTCAGCTTCATGCGCCTTTCTTTTTGTCCTTATAATGTCTAAAGAAATTTAAGAAAAGCCTACCTAACTAACAACAACTAAAACAAACTCATTTGGTTGTAAGTTTGATAGACATCAAGACTTGTGTAATTTATTAGTAATCTAATGACTAATTATTATTGACAGACCATTTTCTGAGACTGGCCTTGCGATTTTTAACTTTACAGGAAACTGTAGGTATTCTTTAAAACTCGAAGGGATAATCCGTTACAATAATTGGGATTCTGGGAATAAATCCTCGAGGCGATTTCAGGCAAACATTTCCTAGTGTCACATTTGTCTTAAAAAAAATTCGGCTCGCTTCGCTCGCATACAGCTTCATGAGTGTTTTGCGAGCAAAGTGCGTTACGTCTGACCGCAGAATAAGAACCGATCCTTTTCTTTGAGTACGTAAGCAAAATCAAGTCACATGTTGCATTTGTGACAAAAAAAATCAGCTCGCTTCACTCGCATAATAAAATAGGAACTGACAAGCTACCAGCCATTTTTTTGAGCACCGGGCGTCAGCTAGTTAATAATAAAAATCATCATCACCTAATAAATCATAACTAAACAGTTTAAAATAAAAAAATATTTAAAAAAACAAAAACCGATAAAACTAAAAAGAAAAAAAAACAAGCCTGCAAAGAATAACTCACAATCGGTACCCATTTATTTTATTACCAATCAAATCTTCCTAATGTTATGGGTCCCGACTGTGAGTAATTCTTTGCAGGCTTGTTTTTTTTCTTTTTAGTTTTATGGCAGTCGGGTTTTTGTTTTTTTTTTTAATATTTTTGTCTGAATGAACTAATTCAAATAATTTTTCTATTTGACCGACGGGAAAAAAGTTTTTTATCCTTATAATTTACATTTTAGTTTTTGTTATTAACTCAGGTAAAAAATTGATTCACCTTAATGTTAGATGTTCTTTATTAATGTCCCGGAAACGGAAATAATTGGGTCGAAAAATATTTAGTACTAAGGCGTCTCCATTTGTCTCTGTTATTTTTCGAACTTTAGGTATTTTAGCCCGCCTCATTCCGATCACTGATCATAACTAAACAGTTTAAAATAAAAAAATATTTAAAAAAACAAAAACCGATAAAACTAAAAAGAAAAAAAAACAAGCCTGCAAAGAATAACTCACAATCGGTACCCATTTATTTTATTACCAATCAAATCTTCCTAATGTTATGGGTCCCGACTGTGAGTAATTCTTTGCAGGCTTGTTTTTTTTCTTTTTAGTTTTATGGCAGTCGGGTTTTTGTTTTTTTTTTTTAATATTTTTTTATTTTAAACTTTTTAGTTATGATTTATTAGGTGATGATGATTTTTATGATTAACTAGCTGACGCCCGCGGCTTCACCCGCGTGGACTACTATTTTGTTTATCCCACGGGAACTATGCATTTTTTTCGGGATAAAAAGTAGCCTATGCCCTATTCCCGGTATCTATCTATGTTTCAAATTTCAGCTAAATCGGTCCACGCGTTTGGCCTCAAGAGTGCCACATAGAAACATCCATAGCGAGAATTATTATTAATCAACTTTAAACCGTTATTTTTCCTAAACTATTACTTAAAATGAAAAATAGTAAAAGAAACATAAAGTTGATTTTGAAATACCTATTCAACGATACCCCACTTGATATTTTGTGACGATTTTGATTTTTTTATTTTGACAATAATGGCGTCTGGTTGTGGCACTGGTGAATTTTGATTACTGTCATGTCTTAAGTGACACTTCTAAGGTTGAGACGAATCGATTGACGTAAGAATCATCAAAATCGGTCCACGCGTTTGGCCTCTAGAACGCCACATAGAAACATCCATACATACATACATACAAACATAGACTGATAAACACATTACCCTTCCTTTGCTTTGCGCAGTCGGGTAAAAAGCATGTGTCACTTGTAGCGTTTATCTTAAAAAAATTCAGCTCGCTTTGCTCGCATATTAGCTTCATGAGTATTTTGCAAGCAAAGTGAGTTATGTATGTATGACCGCAGAATAGGAACCGACAAAAAGCCATCCTTTTCTTTGAGCACATAAGCAAAATCAAGTGTTAGGTACGTGTTGCATTTGAGATTGGAAATTGGTTCGCTCCGCTCGCATAATAAAATAGGAACCGACAAGCAGCCAGGCTTATGGTGCTCAAAAGCATCATAAGAAAAATTAAAAATCACGTGTCATTTGTTGCATTTGTCTTTAAAAAATTTGGGCTCGCTTCGCTCGCATATAAGCTTCATGAGTATTTTGCGAGCGGAGAGTAAACCAAGTTTTAAGCTCGGGAATCGATGTCGTTAACGCGTTGCGTGCGAGTACGGTAGTCCTAACGCGTACGAAGTCGCGGGTCACAATGTATTGAACCTATGTATGGGGTGGCAAAAGCCAGGCTGGCCCGGGGTTCTGAGTTAACATACGCCACTACTTGGTTGGAACCCTTCAACCCCCCCCCCCCCCCCCCCCCCAGGATCTACAATTTAAGTGCGGTAGAAAACTAGTCAATCTTTGTATTTTGGAACCCTTGGACCCCCCCCCTCTTATCAAAGCTATAGCTACGTCCCTGGATAGGGCCCCATCAAAAGAATTTGCCACGGGCCCCAGACGATATAGTTACGCCACTGGCCCTACCCCGATATAAATCGCCCCTACCCCTACATAAGTATAGGTAGATACCTACCTTGTGAAATACTATAAGATTTTATCATTTTAATCGAAAAAATACTACCTTTAATGTATCCAACGTTAATTGGAGCTATAAAACTCTTTTTCATTGCCTTTTCAAATTGAAAATATTTTCTGATTTGGTTTACGTTTGCTCACGGCATCTATTGATGAATGAAGTTCAAAATTGAAATAAAGTTTTAAAAAGCTTCCACTACTCGCCGCCAGTTGTACAAATTCGTTACCGGCCAGCGCCACCTAGACAAAACTTTTGGGCACGTTCAATGCCTTTGCTTTGCTATTGCTATCTTGTATGATGTGGTAGGTTTTTACCTTAAATATTTAATAGTGCATGCACTCTCTCTAAAGTAAATAGTCTTGTGCTGTGATAAACTGTATAAGGTAATATTGTAATGAGAGCAATTTAAAAGATGGGTTGCCTTTTTTATTTTCCCAACCACTTGCACGCGGGTGTTGGCTGCTGCTTGAAATTACTCTCTTCGTATGACTGTAGATTTGAACGCACTTTGTTAATTGTTGATTTGTTGTTGACTTCTGTCAAGTGTCAAGTTCTGTCAAAAGTCAAACAAAACTAAGGTTATTTCTGGGAAGAAAAGGAAAACAGAAAGTCAGTTTCAGACCAGCCAAATAGATATTCGGCTTTTTTCATTTGGCTTTGGGCAAGGTAAATCACAAAGAAAATAGCACTTCGGGAAATAGTAAACAATGACGTGAAAAACGACGATTTCTTCAAAAGCATCCTCAATGTATTGATTTATTTTAATTTTTTCATAGATGGCACCTCCAAGACAAGTCCTAAGGCAACAGTTGGAGATCCTGATGGATTTTGTAGAGGAAAACAAGGAATTGCTGAAAGGAACAACACCTGGTTCTCTGTTAGCCCAACAGTACGTCCGGCAGAAATGGACAGGCATTGCCAAGAAACTGAATGCCGTTGAGTCTGGTGCTTTGAAGACTCCAGAAAGATGGAAAAAGGTATCAGTCACGCACGTCTCAAGAAACATAGTGAATCTATTCTATATGAGAGTAACATCCAATGCCATTTTGAATTCATCCTTATTAATTCATATCAAACACAATTTTAAAAAGCATCTAGGTACCTACCGATGAGCAGTAGATTGAAAATAAACAGGCTTGATTATTATTTATTATTTGACACCAGTGGTGGGATTGTCTTGCGTTTCTGCAAGATTTACTTGATTTAACATGTTTTATAACAATTGTAAGGATTTATAAAAGCTACAAACAAAAAAAATATAATAAATAGGTAAAAATTATTATTTATTAATATTATAATATAAGCAGCATCATTCGCGTAATAACAATATGATATTTATAATAAAGCATCACATTTTTAAATTATTCTATTTTGAGACATATTGAGAGTATTCTTATTTTTCAGTACTGGTTTGAATGGAGGCACAAATGTAGAAAAAAAGCTGCTGATGCCAGAAGATTCCAATCTGGTGCCAATAGATTTGTCCCTCTCACTGATTTGGAGATCCGAGTGCTAGAACTGAGTGGAAAGGATACCTCTGATTCTACTTCAAAAGCTTCTAATCAGTTGGAAAGTTTCTTACACGATGAAGACTCGGATTCACAGCCACTAGAGAATATCAAAACTCAGTCAGTACCAGCTAAAAAAGTTAGGCCTAGGAGGTCTGCTACTAGTACTTCCAAATCAACATTTAATCATGAACTAAATAATTCAGGTAAAATGAATTTCCTTTTTAAGTTGAGTTATGTATTATTTTTATATCTAATGTGTTAAATAACTAGTTTCTTGATCACTTGCCTGAGGCATCTGTAAAAAAATGTAGTCTTTCTAATATTTTCTTGATCACAATTCATATTTACAAATACTTATTCTGAAAAACATGATATCATTTGTAACTTAGAGTTGATGATATATAAAGTATAGAAAATCACACTATCATATCACACTATAATATTATAAATGCGAAAGTTTGGATGGATGAATGTTTGTTGGATGTATGTTTGTTCCTCCATAACTTGACAACCACTGAACTGATTTTGCTGAAATTTGAAACATAAATAGATAATGACCGGGAATAGGACATAGGCTACTTTGTATCCCGAAAAAACGCACGGTTCCCGTGCGATAAACAAAATAGTAGTCCACGCGGGCGAAGCCGCGGGCGTCAGACAACATCATACTATACAAAAGAAAATTGCTAACTTTATTATTATGATTTCAGACTATGAACCACGCTCGGCAACACCTCCACCTAAATGGGCTCTAGACATTGAAGAGAGGAGGATAGCTGCGGAAGAACGAATGGCTGCAGCATTAGAAACAATAGCCTCAGTAATGCAATCTCAAGAGGAACGCAGAGCCATGCTTGATGAGCGTTTAGTACAAGCAGTTACAAGTATCACCGGAACTGTACAAGAATTAAACAATGGAGTGCAAGAAACATTACAGCATTTACAAAGAATCAATCCTGTTCAAACAAATGGGCCTGATTTCAAAGGGAATTTTATCCTTTAGCTTGATGTAAGACTCACAGTGTCAATAATAGTACTATTGTATTGAATTTTAGCAAGACTGGTTCTTCTTTAGAGGATTTGTAAATGTTTTATAAAAAAATCTCATAGTTAGTGGAAACCTGTGGTCTCTGCCACGGGAAAGAGGCGTCATTTAATATGTACAAATTGTACAATAAGTATTTAATCAACATTTCTAGTTACAGGAATAAAGGAGTTATCTTGGAGCTGTTTTTTTCCAGAAGTTAATTAATTATTAAACTAAGTTTAGTTTTAAGGATTTTATGTTAAAAACAGTGGTACTCAAACTTCGATTTTCCTCTAAAATTGTTTGTTTAAATTATGGATTTTCAGTTTATGCTCTCTCTAGCTCAATTTTTGTAGCGCTAGAGGTTTTATGGTGAATTTTTGTTAATGTTTTTGTTTTTATAGGTATGGAGGCATTGGAGACGAGTATAAACTACTGGGAGGATGCGTTGGCAGCGTTCTCTTTGGGTGCGCGAGGCGGCGTCAGCGGGACTCTGGCCCTCACGTCACCTGAGGAAGCAGAATTCTGCCGGGAGATACAGGAGTTATTGCAGAATGCGTACCTTCTACAGGTCAGTTAATAGCATACATCACTATGAAGATATTGGATTATAAACTACTATTTACACCTTAAACACCAATATAGCTAAAGATAATGCTTTATTATACAACAAAAAATAAAAAAGAAACAAGAAAAATAGCTAAAATTTTGTACAATGGCCGGCCTTATCGTATTGCTAAAAGCGACTTCTTCCAGGCAACCTGGGGATGGAAAGTAAAGGTTGAAGCAGCATGAACGGCAGTGTTATATCGCTAGTTTTTACACTTTCCCCTCCACTTGTAAAATTCTGTGTTTAAACAATTGCCATCCTTTTTTGTTAGATAGTGACAGGGCGAAACTTGAGCATTATTTAACCAGTGTTCAAGTTTCCGCAGGCCAGATAGAAGAGACGGGGCGCAGACATTTGTCTCTTCCGCGTCCCTTTCATACAAAATGTGACGGCGCCGGTTACGTATTTATGTCACGAAAAATACAAGACAGATTTTTGAAATCCATAGGAACGTTTGACAGATTTTTGATTTCTTTTTTTTCATAATACAGGAATTCGAATTCCATAAATTCTTAAGCCAGATTTTCATATGTTTTTTTTTACAAGACAGAAATACAAAATACATCTAAACATTTTCCAGAAATTTTAACATCCAGATAATTCGCTTTACCGCATGTTTGTTTTCCATATAATTTGTTTTCCATATATTTTGTGATCCCGAAAAATCATGGTTCAGGAAAGACCTATTACAAAATTATATCTTAAATTTTTCTAAACGCCTACTAATTCAGAGAGTTATAAATTCTAGGTACCGTAAAATTAAATGACCGATGTCCATTATGTAGCTTGAAGTACTGTAGGTAGATATCTAATAAATATTGTACCTTGTTACTTTTTTTTATTACCTTTAACATTTCCTAACTAATTTCGTGCTAGATGGTTATGTAACCTCACCAAACACAAATTATCAAAATTTAACCTAAATCTTCCATCCATTTCGAATTTGTGACGGCTCCGGCGCTTCGGGAAGTGCAGCCCCTCCGCCCTTGCGTAACAAAACGCGGCATCAGCACGAGCCTTCGCAGCTTCGGCTGTTTGGTCGCCACCTTCGGCGGCGACCAGCCTCAGCCGCTCCAGCTCGTGCTGGTGCCGCGTTTTGTCACAGCGGGCGGGGGCTGCATCTCCCTTCGCGCCTCCGAGTTCATAAAAACACTCTAGGGTAGGACAGACAAGACTACGTGGAAGTTGGGGTGGGCAGATTCGGTTCTGAGACCGATAATAACCTAAAAACGTTTCGTTTTACGGTAAGACAGACGCAACATAAAAAGTAACACAAATTACGTAAATAATATAATTGAGTAAGACGGAAAAGGTTTTATATGGCTGGAAATTTTCTGGTAAGCGTTACTTCTGCCTTTTAAAATAAGGTATAAAGATATTGTTGTCGAATGAAAAAAACGAACTGATAATCTGGCATTAGTGTTTCTGTCAAATGAGACTTCTGTGAAACGTTTTATCGGAGTAATAAAATTATGTAAAACATAGTATCTGGATTTCGAGTTTCTATCAAGCGTTTTATGGATTTCAAAATTCGGTGTATCGTTTTTCGAAAGATTGATAGGTTACCGACAGCGCCCCGTTTCTTCTGTATGTTTTGCGGCGCGAGGCTTCAATACATTTTCTATGAAAGGGACGCGGAAGAGACATATGTCTGCGACGCGTCCTCGTCTTACGTCTTTTCTGTATGTCCCGCGCCTAAGTAAGGCCTTTTGTGTTTCCAGGAGCGTTGCGAGCTGTTGTTCCTAGACCAGCGGTCGGTGTTGTTCCGTTCTGAGAGCGGCGGTGGGTCGGCGGGGTCGGCGGGCGCGGGCCGTCGCTCGCGGCTTCTCTCCACTCACACCGGCTCAGAACACACGCGCCGGGATCACCACTCCAGCGCAGAGTCCTTCGCGTCGGCAGAGGACCAGGTCAGATATAACATGCTTAAAAGTTAAAACATGTCTTTCTATAGATAGAAAGACATTTTTAGATAGGAGAGATGTAAGTTCTTTGTGCACCACACTTCACGCAAATAAATCATTTCATTTCTCATCAGCTGAGAACCAGGTCAGGGATAACATGCTTGTTGAGAGGTAACTAAAATATGGAAGGATTTCTATAGCACGTACTCTGTCACGTTCTGCGGTACACACGCACACTGGCTCCAAACACACGCGTTGGGACCACCACTCCAGTGCTGAGTCCTTCGCGTCGGCCGAGGACCAGGTCAGATATAACATGCTTGTTGAGAGGTAACTAAAATATAGTAGGATTTCTATAGCACGTTCTGCGGTATTCAGTACACTGGCTCCGAGCACACGGGAACACAACTCCAGTGCAGAGTCCTTCGCGTCGGTTGAGAACAACCACTAGAGTCTAGACTCATCCATCATCCTAGCTAGAGAATCCCGACTAGAGAAAAATAAATGAAATCGTGTGTGATAGTAGGCACATAACTTGAGCAGGCCTGAAGAATTTGCGTATTTTTTAAATCTTAATACGAAGATTATTATCTTCGTATTAAGATTTTAAAAATACGGTACTAATAAGGTACTAACTGGGCCCGTTTTTCAAAAGTCTGACTACTTTAGAGTTGCAAAGAACATGTTTTGATTGCAATTTTTGCTTTTCAGGTCGCGGACTTACGAGATTTCGATGACCTAACGGAAGCGTTACCCGAATTAGAAAATTTGGAATTTTATCAAGCTGCTGTAAAACAGTTAGAAAATGGTATCCCTTACAGGTAATAAACTATTATAATAACACCACCGATCTCAGCTTATTCACCACACTATAACTCTGACTTAAAAGAAACCAAAGTATAAGTTCGCTGCTCCAAAGGTAGCTTTAATACAAACTTCAAAGAGACGCAATTTCTAAGACCAATTTCACCTCTAACAAACTAGACTTGTGTACAAGCTGAAACTATTCCTTAAAATTTCAGAACGCTGCGTACAGAAGTAGTGAACTGCACCTCAGATTCTGAGTTCCTATGCAAACTGTACTGCCTGCGGATTGCTTTCCAACTCGTGTTCAAGGACGCGGCCGCTTGGGCCTGGTTCGTGGACGCAGGCCGACAGGTGCTGACGGATCTATTGCTGTTTGCTGACAAGGTTTGTTTGCAAGAATAAATATATAGCGGGAAAACTTAGCACAATTTCTCATGCAGCCTGAGTTTAATAATAAAGAAAACTTAGATAAGAAAATATTGCTTGCTCACTTGTAGAGTCGTTGCTGTAAGACCTTTACGTGCACTCTACGCCGTAGATACGTGTACAGCCACTGGTTCAAAATAAAAGTTTTGCTTTACACGGTCATTTGTTATTGTATTGCAGGAGGTAAGCGCGCAAGAGTCAAATTATCGATAGCGCTAGCTTGGCGGGCACGTCACTTTGCTCAAACTTATATTTTAGGGCCGTATCACACAGCAGGCCACCTGTAAAGCGATACATTCTCTCAAGAACTTTTATTAATGTAATTTCAGGAGCCAAAAGAATTTCTAGTCGCTTACGAAGAAATGGTGTCCTGGACATCGGACGGCGCTAACTGGCAGACTATTGAAAGTGAACTCTCCAGCAAAAACGTGAAGGTAAAATCCGAACTTTTTCCAATTATTGTTAAAAAAAATTGAAAATCTTACAAGTTTTATTGTACTAGGCGCTGACGTTCTACGATGTGGTTTTGGATTACATCCTATTAGACGCGTTTGAAGACCTCGCCTCGCCGCCATCTTCCGTGCTTGCTGTTGTCCGCAATCGTTGGCTGTCTGATGGTTTCAAAGAAAGCGTAAGTATACTTATGTCAAATAATGACCTAAAAACGCATCACTTTGGTTTTATTGTTAAAAATGTTACATACATTTTATCATTTAAAATTATAATGTATGTAACATTTAAATTGTGGTTACTGTACTAGAGTCTGTTAAAGTAACCACAAGTATCACTTACACGAACATCCGATCGTCCAGTAACTAGACGATCGGATGTTCGTGTAAGTGATCGAATAGTTGTATTGTAAGCATCTATGTAGACGGGTTAGGTTGCGAAGCAAGTCCCACACGGCCAAATTGATTATGTAAATAGATTATGTAGTTTTTATTACAATTTAGCTATTTGAAGAGGTTAGAAATCACTTTTCTAAGTACTCTGAAGATGAATGTGATCCAAATATTAAAAGTGAATGTGATCCAAATATTAAAAGTCCGAACTCTTCTAAACAACCTCCTAAGATATTTTTATTCTATTACAGGCGCTAACAACAGCAGTATGGTCCGTGATAAAAGCTAAGCGTCGGTACCTCCACTACCCAGACGGTTTCATGGCACATTTCTACTCCATATCAGAGCATCTACTGCCAGTCCTTGTATGGGGCTTCCTCGGCCCCAGAGAACGGCTCAAAGATGTCTGCGAAAACTTCCAGTCAGAAATTGTCGGCTTCATTGCAGACATATTCAGCTTCCAAAAGTCTAGGTACACAACTGTTGATGATCTTGCTGTTGATATAATGCAACATGCGCGGTCTAGGAGCGCTAATATCACGGAAAAATTGGCGGAAAGAAACTGAGGTTTATATCAAATTTCTTACAAGCTGCAGTCACGTTTTATATCGCAACTTGTTGTCATAGGTCGAACAAATTAGACAAATCACTACTTTAAATAATTACCTAGAGCCAGTGAACGCAACTAAAATATTCCTTACTAAGCATTCCTTTACGGGAATTAGGCTGCGTTTCCATCAAAGGTGTGAGAGAATCCGTGCGTGGGATGTGTTTGTCGAATCACTTCACCTTACCTAGCCTCGCTCAGCGCAGTTCTAGTGGAAACGGCTTAGCGGAGCGATATTTTTGTACATACAAAACAAGCGAGGGAGGTGCTGCGAAGAATGTCTGCTCCGGATGCGTTGCAAGAGATGCGTAGCGGGAAATACTTTAATATGTCAAAGTGACGTTGTCGAATATACGCTCGCTTAGCTAACAAGTGGCTAAATTAAAAAGACCGATTTGAATGTTCGAGCTGAGGAATTTTCTGCACTTTCGAGGTTCATTTCTATTCATAACTCCGAAGATCCTTGGCAGATCCTCACCAAATTTTTGTGGCACCAATCGAAAAGTACCCTTTCAAGCAAAAAAGTATTTTTTTTCAAATCGGTCCAGGCAATCGGTGAACTGAACATACATAAAAAAAAGATTCAGACGAATTGAGAACCTCCTCCTTTTTTTAAGTCGATTAAAAAGAACCCGGTACGCATCCTCGCACCGCTAATCTGCATAGATACCTACCGTTTCACAGCGTCGCTACGTATCTTCCCGTCTCTCAGCTTGCTCGCACATCTCTGGTGGATACGCAGCCATATGCACACATTTCAGTAATCGAACAAACCCAAACTCTGTCACTGCCAACATTGTCATTACATACATACATAAACTCACGCCTGTATCCCATCATAGGGGTAGGCAGAGACCACAGATCGCCACTTGCTACGATCCTGACACACTTCTTTCGCACATTGTCATTAAATGATAATAATGTTATGTGCAGTTCTATTATTTTCCTGGTGGTTTCGTTTCCTCGCTCGCCGCTCCGTTTGCGTTGGGTCATTTTCTATCGATGAAAATGCTTCCATGTTTTATTTGCATTCACTGCCTACATTAAGTTAAAATGACGCTGAGTAGTGATAGCGCTCACAGATTGCAGATTATTTAATAGACACAGCAAAAGTTTCAAAGATCATGGTTTCGATATGGCTAAGCATTTAAAGTAAGACAATAAAGTAGTATTTACATTCCTAAATTGGATATGTAAAACGTTTACAGTTCCCGGCTACTGCTGTGGCACATAGTGTAATGTTTAATGCAGATTATTCAGTAGATCTTCATAGCCTTCAAGTGCCACAGAAACAAACGAGAACTGTAATTACTTAGTAATGTACTCTTGCTTCAGCCATTGCCCAAAGTCGTTTTGTCAATTAGATATAAGTTGTAAGTGGATATTCTTATACAGAAATATTTTGCATTTTCTAAAGGTGCTAATGCCGCTTTTATTGCAATCATGCATTCCATTTGGATAATACCTTCCAACCTAGCATCTGGAATAGCCTATTCCTTCTTACTAAGGTCTCTGCAATTTTACAATGGATAATTGTATTTTTTTATTAATACACAATGTATATTTAATACGTATTAGTTATTCAAATTACATAATTTATTAAAATCTAATTATGGGAGGCAGGTAGCTATTTGTAAATATAAAGGTACTTGAAAGTAACTGTCTTTTATTGTAGAGGTAAATAAAAACAAATTATATTAGAAAATTTAGTATATCATCAGTTTTACAATAAAATATTGTCTTACAGATAAAAACAAACAAGTGATAAATATTTTTACATTTCAACGATAATACTTTTTTTTCCATGGATGAAGCACCAATTGTGAATAACTGTTAATGTTTGGTTAAGATATAAGGCATCAATTTATTTAATCAATTTGCATAGCGTTGTTCTCATTCAACTTTAAAAATAGAAGTTTTGAGATATCTTTATGACGCTTGCTTTCTATATTATGATTATTTTTATTCCACTGCTACAAAATATAGTGATGCTCTAAAATTAAATAATCAATTAACGATTTACGGTTTTAATACTCTCAAAGTAAATAATTTTAAATGTATACTTTCAAATAAAGGCTATATACCATACAATCTAAAAGATAATAAAAGAAAGCCTGACAATCACACTTTAAAAGTAAAAAGTTAGTAATAAGAATACATTTTAAGATTCAACAATTATTTATTTGGTTTAGTGCACAGCATTAGAAGCTCTAATTTATTAAAAATAATATAGTAACATAAATAATACCAATTTACTTAATGTAAATAACTTAGCCAGCTACTCTCAGCTCTCTATTAGGAGTTAATATATTTCCATTTATCAACAACAGATTGACAGGCTTTCTTTGAAATAAAAAAGCTTACGACATATTGAGAATCGACACAGCTACTCGTCAAGACTAGACACTAAAAAGTCTGAAAATGAGTACAAACACACAAAGAAATGCATACATTCATCTTATAATAAATGGAATCACTATGACTTCCGAAACCAACAGAGTCAAATATTTACAACCTGGTTTATTTATCTGACAATATCTAGGATCCTAAAATGAAAAATCCTTCAGAGTTCATGATTAATTATCCTGTTCCATCCCTAAAATCATCTTTCAAATTGCAGTTGTGCAACTGGCAATTTGAACTTAACATTTGATCCGTCTGTGATCCCCAAAAATATTAAAAACATTGCCTTTGGGAAACAAAAGCGTCGTTTTTGGATCAGTAATTGAGTGTTTTCACATTGGACGATAACGTTGACTACGACAGTGTGAAAGCACATAGAAAATGTATCAAACTACCAGTCCGACGATATCGTGCAGTTATTGGGAATGGCATGTCAGAAGGCACTAGGAGATCAAAAATACATAACTGGACTGAGTAGATTATAATTAATTACTGCCTCAATAATAATTTCAAGCGACAATAGTGGATTTCTTAAAATGATTATCATGTAATCTGAATATACCAACCAACATCTAAATATATCTTCAATAATTATTAGAAAAATGAGGTACACCTACCACCACTGAAAAATAAATCTTTTGGTGAGCTAATACTTTCATAGTCCGCAAATGTATTATAAGCATCGCTTAAAATCGTGAGATGAGATGAGGCGGACGGTTATCGATGCAGGTCATCGAAGACCTGACCTTCTAAAAGCTAAATGAAGATCCGTGGAGCTGATAGCTGCCTCGGTATAACTAGCTAGAGCATGGCACACATGTTACCTTTTGCATCGAAAATTATTATTTACAACAAATGAATTTTCAGAAGTGTGACCTTCAAATATTATTATCTAAGTATTCAAATATTATCATCAATTACTTCGACACAAAAATTAACGTGAGTCTCATTTCAGCCCTTTTAGTTCGCTCGCATGTGCAAAACGCATTATAATGTGTATCATGTGCCTTACAGGCACTTCTGCTGATAAGCTGCTTTATTTTTGACTGCGCAAAAAATTTTAAGTTTTTAAATTAACAGCGCAGTCTTAGTTGTAACAGCGAACCCTGCATCTACTACGTGAAAAGTGTATGTGCAATAAGAAGCGAGCGAACATCCCGTGAGGAGTTTACTCGGGCTCGGGCGAGTCCGGTGCGTCCGCGGAGACGGTGTTCGTTCCCGCCACGCCCGCTGCGCGAGCTTTCTTCAAGTAGCTCGCACTGTCGAAGTCCAAGCAGTTCTGTCGATACGATACCCATATTTATTTATACCTACACAATACACATGTATATGTGTGCAGTGCAACCTTGCATTGTTAGCCTTGAAAGCAGCAGCGGTTTTAGTCACAGTACCAAGCGTGTTCAGATGATGTTAGTAGGAAAACAAGCAAAGACAGTAAAATTTTTAAACATTTTATATTACAAAAAATCATTTGACAATGATAAAGAAGATATAACACTGGTAATTTTAGACCTACTACCTACAGTATAAAAACGACACAACAATTGATGAACACTGGAATATAATAATAGCTAAGGACGGCTATGACACCAAACGTATTTTATAGGCGAAATAGTCTACCTGTAACCAACCCCTCTCGAATACCCGTTCTGTCCAAGCAGCAAGAACAAACAAACATGACCAATTTATTATACTCAAATAAACACTTCAAAACTATCATCTATGTAAACAGTTATTCGTAAAACATTCATCAATACGCAACAGACAATAAACATTTCTAGTAAAGTGTAGTCAAATGAGTCATCGACAAGAAAATATTATTACAAAAATATCACTATAATTTGGTAACAGTCTTGAGTACTTAACACAATTCGAGATCAACTACTAAATTTAACGAGCTAGGTAACTAGGGGCACGTGAGACGTGCCGGTACAATGTTTAGGGTAGTTTTGTTTAGTATTAGTATCGCCGGATCGGCTCAAGTTCCACAGCGGAGCGTAGTCATCGCCACCTCTCGACCGCGGCCGGGTCCGCCGCATCCTATATACCACTAGCGTCAGTCTTAACATTAACCATCAACTTACGCTACTGAGGTCAAATGCTTATAGTTAGGTTTGTGAGCCTACTCTATGTTAGTCTTAATGATATTGAGGAATGCGTAAGAAAGCTAAAAGGTGACATACAGAGATTACATTGACTAGCGATAGCAACACACCGAATTTTTTCCCCAAACCCTGAAAATCACGACGGGCAGTTAGTTATAAAGTAAGCGTGAACAAAGCTCAATTTGTGCAGTCAGACAATTTATAACAAAACACCCACGCGATCGAGTATGATACATGCCATAACACATTCCACAAATATCGACAGTTAATCGCGGTTCCTCAAGAAGAACCGGAAAACTATTCGCCTGCACGACGATCCACAAGTCGACATACTCGATCGCGTCGCGTCACAAACAATACACCAGAATCGCGCGAGCAAATCGCAAATCAAAGTTCAACTTTGACCCGTCGATTTGTCAGAAGGCGCAGGAGGGAGGGTAGTATCAGGGGAACGGGTCAGAGTGCTCAGTAGGTACGAGTATTTTTTCACTATTTGGTATCGACGCCGTAAACGTTGACCTGTACGGGATCAGAACAGCGCCAACTAGTAGCGAAAACGTAAAACTTGAGCGTCAGGGCTTGCGATCGGCTGATCCCATACAGATCCATCACGGCGTCGATACCGAATAGTGGAACAAACTTGTATCAGGCACTCAGTAGAAGTTGCGGCAGAGCAGCGCGGCCAGATAGTTGGGATGGTGTAGCGGAGGCCAGGCGCTGCGCAGGCGGTGCGGGTGCGGGTGCGGGTGCAGGGGTGGCGGGGTGTAGAGGGCGGCGGGGGGCAAGCGGCGCGGGGTTACCTTGCGCGCCAGCTCGGCCGGGAAGGCGGCCAGGCCGGCCGGCGGCGGCTTGCTCAGCGGCGAGTCAGCATACTGCAGCAGCGTCTCGTACGTGTACACCTGCCGCGACCCGCCGCTGCCACCTGCACACAACGAACACTCACTCGCACGAAACAACAAACGCAACAAATACACTAGTCACAACGGATCTTTGTCTCTTTGAAGTTGACTGAAATAACGTCATCATAACATGACTTGCTTACTCTAACCAGTAAGGCCTCTATTAATAAACTCGGATTAACTTCTGTTAAAGTTGCGCCACGGATTTAACTATTGCCATCCTTATTTGTCACTGTCTAACAAAAAATGAAGGCAATAGTTAAATCCTTGGCGCAACTTTGACAGAAGTTAATCCAAGTTTATTAATGGAGGCCTTAGTGTATGTGCTATCCCTTGTTGCACCTAACCACAGAACAGATAAAATACCTACTAACTTCAAGGAGACAAAGATCCGTTGTGACTACTTTACTTAATTTGACGAGCAGAAACTATGTGTCACATAATGTTGGTCATTCAAATACACATTGTGATAAAGAACAGATGTGCAATGTGCATAAGATCAGCTCGCAGTCTTTGGCTTCCTATACTAAAACAACGATTTTGTGTTGCACATAAAATGAAAGCTAAACGAACTGCAGGAATTATAAAGACAGTGGCGAAACATTACGATAGACACAGATTCATCGACATCTCACATCTAACGGCTACTTTCAATATTCTCTCTGTGATTTTGCTGACTGTGGTTAGACATTACTTTTAAACTAAGGCTGTGTCCCCAGTAGGCAAACTGTGAGCGGCCGACTGAGTTTGCGGCGAATCGGTTTAGTACGCTCTTCCATATATTTGAAATGTAGCGCTAACGCTGCAAACTGCGTACAGTGAGCGCAAAACTAGCAAACTGTGGACACTCCATTTCAAATCTATGGAAGAGCGTACTAAACCGATACGCCGCAAACTCAGTCGGCCGCTGACTGTTTGCCTACTGGGGACACAGCCTAAAAATACCAAAAATCTTACTACAGTTAGCAAACCTACTGTTCGAAAGAATATTGAAGCTGATCGTGCGTCCTCACACTGATTATTAAAGTCGCTGTCCACTGACTATGGTGCTGCGCCTAAAGGCCATAATCCATAGAAAAAAACCGTAATAAATGTTTAAAAGCATGCAACATACTTTTGAAACTGTTGCCAAGAATGCCACAAGCGAGTTTAGTACCTTCAACGTCACGATGATGTTACTAGATAGCAGTTTTCTTACGTGCAAATTAATAGCGCAGCGTCGATGAAGCACGAATTATTCGGCATAGGATTATAAGGATAATCTAAACTAAACATTTCACTTGCATTGCCACTGTTCTCCCATTCAATTATTCTGAAAACACAGCCAGTTCGCCCTAAAAATATAATTTCCGTGCTGTGCGTGCAAAGAGTTCTCGTGCAATAAATAATGCACATGTACCGAACGTGGTTAATGAAATTACGGATTAAATATCTCAGTATAATAAAAGAATTATGCAAAGCAACTTCACTCTGTTATTGACTGACTGTTGCATAGATTGTTAATGGTGAGTTAATGACAAAAATGCAATATTATATCGAAATATATACTCACGACAATAATAATGACAGAGTAATGAATGTTGAATGTAAGCGATTGAAATATGATTTAACATTTAAATGTGATCATAATGCTCATTAATTACAACAATACATACAAATTCGAGAGATGTGTAAATCTCATTTGTCCTTGTCCAATAAGATCTATCTCAAGACGAACCAATAAAATCGTACCAACGCGAAACTTGATTCTCGTGCTAGAGTTAACCTAAATGGAACGAGTGTGACGAAAATATTTTGGACTGGTGACTACAAAATTAAACATTGAATGCGATCTGCTACAGATGACGCTTTATAAAACATGAATCTTTTCATGGTCGGTTTTATTATTTTTCAAAATAAACCAATATGTTTTGTTATTTATAATATAAGTTCATTCTATGTTTGTATTTATTGCATTGAACTACATAATTATATTCATCCTGCTGTAACAGATCGCTATCAGTTTAACACGTTCGCGGATAGCCCTGTTTTGTAGTCGTTCGTTACCTTTAGTGATGCATTTTTTTTTTCTTTAAGTAAATAACTACACATTTCTGTCCATTTTTATGGAGTCATAGGTTGGGTGTCATTTGTAGCACAAGTAAAAAGTTCTGAAGGACCACTTTTAGTTGATCCTCTATCAGGCTTATAAGTCATCAACTTGGATAACAGATTTTCTCTTCCTGGATTTAGTATCGATGTTTTTGATGTGAATGGGAAATCAAACGTCTTACTGTCCAACATAGGGATCTTGTCCACGAACTTGTTAAACTGATACCAAAAAATGGCAAGATTTAAATAGAGAAAAGAGTATGAAATGAATGCATGTTGTTACCTCCTTGGTTCTTGTCGGTGCTTGTGGCGCGCGAGAAGCGAGGCCGGCGCGGCGTCGCTTCCTCCCCAGCTGCACAGTCACACGTCGTTACACTGCGACGTTCACGCTACAGCGGTCTACCCGCGATGTGTGACTAGTTCAGCCATATGCCAAACCGCACGATTGACAGAGACAACGCGAGGTTTCGCCGTAGCGCGGTCGTAGCATAACACACACACCCACCGCCGGACGATACGATGCTATGCAGAAGCAACTGCTATGTGTTGTTATTAGTGGAAAGTTAGTATCATCTTGAGATGTAAATTCATAAAATGTAATGCTGGACATAGGTTTCTACAATATGCCAAGGTCATCTTTAAATTCATTTGATGTATGTAACAGATAGGGCTTTTATAGTACGTAAGGTAGCGTTGATAAAAAGTAATAGTGTGAGTGTGTACGATGGGGAACATTTCATGTACCTATAACATTGCTATTGCAGTTGCTTCTGCAAGATCATTGGAATTAGTTGTGTCGAAATGGCAGCTATTAGCGACTAATAGTAATGGTATGTTAACAAAATGTTTGTTACATCATGAATGAACAAAAAATTTAGAAAAACTGCCTCGATATTAGTCCGAGGTGGGTATGAATACAAAATCATACCCTGCTTTTGGTCAAGCCAAGTCGGGTAAAATAAATAGGTAAATTATGAATGGCATATAATATAAATATATTACTGCTGATCAACTGTAATAAGATAAATAATTATGGTTCTAATACATATCGAAGTAAATAAATAGTATGGCACAAAATGGTTCTTAGATAAATGGTTCCAAACCGATGTTACGTAAAACTAGACATGCTTCAGTCAGTCTTTGAAGAATATCAGCTTAAGTAGACAAGTTTTGTTATATTCTAAAATCATGCTATCAAACTCGCATCTCTATCTAACTACTGTCATGCCTTCACAGTTTTTGTCTCTTAATCTTATTCATTTAGTAATATAGCAATACCACTTTACCTGATCTGGATATCTTGTAATGCAGCAAGATCTAGCTGATCTAAATCTGAGAATAGCTCGAGAGAACCAACATTGTTATCTTTTCGAAAATTCTAATTCTAAGTGAATCTAATACTTATTATCTATTTTATTCACCTCTTATAACATTTCTTCTAATTGTTTTCATGATCACAAATCCTTATCGAAGCAGAATATCCTAGATCCACGACGTTACGGAACGTCACTGACACTGGCGAGTTCGAATAGTGACATTGGAAATGTAAGAAACAATATTAATTTTCACTGATACTGTACGGCACGGCACGGTTATGTGCGATAGATAGATAGACCTTTAAAGAAATTCAAGATGTTATTCGATAGCTGCAATATTCTAACCTGGCTGGTCTGCGGGCGGGTTGGGCACGAAGACGTCATCGTCGTGTCCGTTGAGCGCCGCGTCGTCGTGCAAAAGAAGCGCCGCGGCGGGTCGCTGCGACAGCGTGAAGAAGTCGCCGGAACCCGCGCCCATCGCCTCCAGTCCGCTCGCGCTCTCGAAGTATTCGTCTAGCACTAGTTTTGCAGTCTGGGGGCGAATCACAAGTTTACTGTTCTATCCGTGACTATACTGCCGTCATACGTAAAAAAGCCGTTTCTTCCTTACTAACTTTATGGAAGTCACGACCTATTTAGAATGTAGAAAGGTCGTAATTTCCTTACATACTTTAAGGAAGATACGCCCTTTTTACGTATGACGGCAGTATACTGTAGCCAAAACCAAGAGACAGTATTTACTAACATTGCACTGACAGGTCAATCAGCTGATAGCAGGAATAGACCTATCACAGAAAACTGAGATTCATTACGATTGGCCATATTGAATAAGTGCCAATCATATGAAATCTCAGTTTTCTGTGATAGGTCTATTCCTGCTATCAGCTGATTGATCTGTCAGTGCAATGGTAGTAAATATTGTCTCTTGGTTTTGGCTAGAGTATACAGTAAAGTATGGACAATTGCATGGACTGAACTGGAGTATATGGTGAGACTATTTTGATGTTTAATGGGGCATCCATGGTAGCGCAGAAATGAAGATTTGATTTCTAATGAAAACACGAGAAATAGCATTAGTTTTACTAGTCTTATAAAATGTTACCTTAACAAGATCCAAGTTCGGGCCGGTGATCTTAATGGAATGTTGTCCAAAGGTCACAGTGTACTTATACTCTCCCAGCGCCGCGTCATTTGTCGAGAAGCTGTGCAGCAGAGCACGCGAGTTGTGCGGAGACTTCTGAAGATAATAATAACTCCATTTATATTTGCCTAAGTATACAATTAAACTAAATATATACGAGTTCGTATGAGGTAGAAGCCAACTCCAGTGACGAAGTTTTTGTACCGCTCAAAAACCATCTTAGCTGAACAACTTTATAACCAAGACCGGCAATATCTTCGTACACACAGGACACTCAGACTATTATATGAAGTAAAAAATATTTTAAAAGCAACTCAATAAGAGTAAGGTTCTGTTTCCATTGAGTTATGCGAGAAAGCTGAACGGTGGGCGTGGCATATTACCAATGAAGGCTAGGAAAATCAGTGACCTTGTTGGTGGATTATTTCATTGCACACCACTCAGCTGCTTCGTATATCTCTGTGTAAAGTTGGAAACCCAATCTAATGGCCTCTATTATGATAATAGTACGGAAAATGAAAATTCTTATCAAAATTTGATCCTGAATGTAACTTCGGGCAATGAGCAGTGAGTTAACTTACCAGTTATCCTGTAGATGGCTCTCATCGATGCTATAATCGATAATATGGTCCTATCATGATTTTCAACTCTGGCGACTAAAGGTTCCGTGGCCGAATTGGTAAAGGCACTCCGGCTAAAGGAGGATCGCTTGTATCATTGCGGGTTCGAATCCCGTCGGAATTAAAAATGTTGATAAGATTTTTCATTTTCAAATGTAAATAAGTACCTAAGTGTGGTTTAACACTATAACAAAAAAAAAATTGTAGTAAGTACGGAAAAGTCGCTAACCTCTCTAAGCACAGGAGTTTCTTCCTCTCCATTCGAGTCAAGAGATCCGCGCGAGCCGTCCAAGGCAGAATCTTCACTTTCCAGCCGCACCGGAGACGCATTGCGACGGATCGTGTCGCCGATCAAATGCTTCGCGTGGCTATCATACGAAAGTGCATTATTTAGTCATTAGGTTCCACTGACTAAACACTCTTAGTAAAATTATGCAAAAAGTTAACATATAGGCTTAGAGGATTTTTCACTTTACTTATTATGAAGAACATTGGAAAACTTTGGAATGTTAAGTAAGTCTTATCAGATTTTATAATTTCTTCTTCTAATTCATAATTTTGTTATGCGTGTTTAGTCCAAAATTGACATAAAACATACCCTATCAGGCTTTGATTTAAAAAACAATATATACTTTTTCAAACTGCTAAATTTCGGTCTAGATAATTGGGCTAAGGAAAAGAGTAGGTTAATCATAACATAAAAAAGGATAAATTAAGACAAACAAAGTACAATGCAAACTTACTTTACATTCTCCTCATTTGGTCCGGTAATCTGGACTAGACGCTCCTTTGCGCCGGGGCTCACTGAAAAACCACAGCCATAATGACCTTACCGCACCCATACAATCCTGCTGTGTAGCCTGAATTCACCTAGCGACTCCTAACTTAGAGACCATTTGCTCACACCAGTTTTACTCGAATAGCTTTCATCCCGCAGTTCTACACACGTAGAACACACGCAAACATTTCATGGCTATTGACGTAGCTAGAAAATATTATTTTCATGTCATGTTAAGGCAGATTTTTAGGACATAGGTCCTTCCAATAAGGTCAGCTTCTGTGGCGAATTGTACTTAGGAAAGTTTTCGGTAATCTTATGTGTATTAATTAACAGCAAATGGTCACTTAGATTTAGAAGTCGATGGTGAAAACGGGGGTTAGTCTTGTTATATTTTCCAAGCTGAAGCAGAATGCAATTAATAGTCGGTGAAAATGACATTTTAACTCAGTAGCATAATCAATATTCCTTTAAACTCTAACGGGTTAGGATCTTACAATCTAAAACTCAAAAGGCAAGTAAGTTATGATTTTCCTAGAAGTATTGTTAGACATGGAAGATTATAACCTAGAGATGGTTTAAAATAGAGATGAGAAGAGCCCAAACCACGAGCAAGCGGCAAACAGCTCGCACTGAACGATCCTCACGGAAAGTATTTGTTAGTAATAAAATTGGAGCATTAGAGGTATGATAGAGAATAGAGCCCACACCATGCGTCAGCGGGCCACAGCCGGCACGTGCGATCATACCTCGCTGAAACGATATAATCGTGTCAGATAGCTCCTCGATCATGTGCACCCGTCTGCCCTTGATACCCATCACTGTAACACCATAAACAACTTCAAACTCGCCGCTTGGTGGCGCCACTGTACTTATAAGACCTTTACACACACAATTATTGTTCAGGGGCCCTAAGCAAATAGACTCAATAAGATAGTATTGGTATTGTTAACTTTATGGTGGATAGCATTTGAAAACTACTTGGTGAGAAATAAGTAGATATTATCTGAAATACCACCAATTTATAAAGGTTGTTGTGTGAAAAGGCCAACTAATCCCACTTACAATAACACCAGTAAACAAACATTTTGTAAATTATAACATACATTTTAACTAAAATACATTCTGTGTACTCAGTTTATCTCCATGCAGTGTATTTAGCTACACAAATTAAGGTAAACAAAACAAATACTCGAGACAGATAAGCGGTAACATTGACTTCAATCATGCATTATTTTACCCCAAGATACTTGTATACCTACCTGTAATCATCATGCTGATTTATATCTCAACCTTAACCTATTGACCTCTTTTTCATCTAAATAAAGTTAATATATATAGAAAGAGCAATGAACGCCACAGTTTGAATCCTTCTGGTCAATTCTGGTGTATTGCACCGTTTCTCCTTTCTACAAACATGCTTTGCTGTTAATGCAAACAGTTTTGACATTTAAATGATGCTCCATGACGACCAAACTGTGTACCTAGCGACACCGACGCGATAGACGGTGCTAGAAAAGTTACGCGTTAAAAATATTGTATGCTCATTCATAATTTATTCTATGGTTATATTTATTTTCGATGCGGTAATAGTGATAGTAAAAGTATTCTGGACAAAAACGACAGTGGGAACACCCTTTGAATGACGTAACTCTGATGTGATTTAAGGATCCCATTAATATTATTAACTAACGCGATAATTTTTAGTTATTTATTTATTGGAGATCCAACAGCTTTCTTACACTAGTTATATTTTATGTCCCGGCGTATTATCTAAATAGGAATTTTTGTTTACTGTTTTATAACTATTTAATTATTTTTATTTGATTTTGAATAAACTAATGTTTTTTAAATACATATTGGTTCCCGCCATTTAGTTCACAAAACCTGACTTTCAACAAAAAGATTTCCAATTACCTTTTCCAGAATCAGCGTTGCGTATAACCACCTCGTCTTTGGAGTAGTTCTTGCCGGGTATCTTGGTGGGCTTGGGGAACTTGCCCGAGGGTTTGATGAGTTCTCCGGGGCCGAGCATCGTGGGCGGCTCGGCGGGCGCAGCCAGCGTAGGGGACACCGAACCGCCCGTGCCCGACCCTTCCATGGTTGGCACTAGTAGTGGCTGCAAATAAGACGAATTGCTTCAATTGCTTAGGCCTGAAAAGTTTACCCCATCGTGCGATGCGCAGTGTAGCTTTTTCATAGTAAATTTTCTACTGCGCAGCGAAACGACTTAGGATGAAAGAACCATGGGCATCATTGCTTGAACGCTGGACCCGCTTCGTCCAACAGCGATGAAACATATGTCATATGAAAGCTCTTGGAGTGTACTCTATTTCATTCTATTACAGCTAAGTTCAAATCGAGCGCGAAAATGGTGTTTTGGTGCAAAAATGGCGCGATAATGGTGGTTTCTTAAACGAAACTAGAAAGCTGAAACTTGGAATGTAGCTTTATTTTCTAGTAAAATCACCCACTAAGGCATTTTATTTTCGAATTTCAACCCCTAAAGGGGTGAAAAGTAGTGAAAACGTTTGTATGAAACTTTTTAACGCGTAGTATGATTTGCTTGAAACTCGGTTTGCATACTTAAAATGCAAAATAAATGGACACATATTTCAGGATTATTCAAAACAACCCTTAAAAAGGAGTGAAATGGGGTGTCAAAGTTTTTATGGGTACTTTTTAATAGGTTGTGCGATTTGCTTGAATCTGGGTTTGAATACTATTGATGACAAATAAATGAACACATATTTCAGGATTATTCGAAACAACCCTTAAAAAGGGGTAAAATGCGGTGTCAGAGTTTGAATTGAAACTTTTTAAGGGCGGTGCGATTGGCTTGAGACTCGGGTTGTATATTATAAATGCAAAATAAATGGACATGGTCTTTCAGGACTTTTCGAAACAACCCTTAAAAAGGGGTGAAATGGTGTGTCGAAGTTTGTGCTGGAACTTTTTAAGGACAGGGCAGGCAAGTACCGGCGTCACTTTCATACACTTCGCCACCGGCTACCCGGCACTGGTTACCCGGTCATTTGGTCCATTTTCGTAACTATTTTTCACAACCAGTTACGAAAGAATTTTTTTTTTGTACTGATTCTTAACTGGTTATTAAAAAGGAATATTTATTCCAGGTACGTAACCATGTTTCATAGCCAGATATGATTTTTTTCATGTTTTGGTAACCAGTGACGAAAATGGATGGTTTTTTTTTTTCATTTTTCATAACTAGCTACGAAAATGGAACCTTGTTTTCTTTTTTCGTAACTGTTATCTAGCTACAAAAAGGGATGCTTCTTTTCTTCTTTTTATAACATTTAGGACGATTGATATTATGATGTCGATGTTGAACTGTATCTATTAGTAGGTACTAAATGTACCAATATAATTATAGTAGGTATGTTTTTTTTCTTTTTTCTTAACTCGATTACCGTCTACGATAATAGAGACTGTTTTGTTTACACTATTCAAATAATTATATGTGGAAACTCGGTATTAGCCTTAAGTATCTATGTCTTCTTTTAATCTGTTAGCTATAGCTGTAAGTTTTCCTAAAATTCAAAAACTAAAATAAAATAAATAATGTACTACTTCCAGATAAATAATAGGCATTGGCTAATTTCGTGTTTTCCGAATAATGGCCGATTATGCGATTATTTCTGATGTTCTAATGTTGACAAAAAAAACAAACAAAAAAAAATGTGTATCTAAGTAGTATATCAGTCATGTGGTTCCCATAACAAGCTTTTGCTTAGCTTGGGGCTACATGATGCTGTGTGAAATGTCCAGGATTATTTATTTATTTATTTTCCGATACCCATTATTTATCTGGAAGTACTGTATAAAGTTTACTAATAAAATTCGTACCTGGCTATAAAACATAATTACGTACAAGGAATAAATATTTCTTTTTAATACCCAGTTAAGAATCAGTGAAAAAAAATCTTCTTTCGTAACTGGTTGTGAAAAATAGTTACGAAAATGGACCAAAGGACCGGGTAACCAGTGCCGGGTAGCCGGTGGCGAAGTGTATGCAAGTGACGCCGGTACTTGCCTGCCCTGTCCTTAAAAAGTTCCAGCACAAACTTCGACACACCATTTCACCCCTTTTTAAGGGTTGTTTCGAAAAGTCCTGAAAGACCATGTCCATTTATTTTGCATTTATAATATACAACCCGAGTCTCAAGCCAATCGCACCGCCCTTAAAAAGTTTCAATTCAAACTCTGACACCGCATTTTACCCCTTTTTAAGGGTTGTTTCGAATAATCCTGAAATATGTGTTCATTTATTTGTCATTAATAGTATTCAAACCCAGATTCAAGCAAATCGCACAACCTATTAAAAAGTACCCATAAAAACTTTGACACCCCATTTCACTCCTTTTTAAGGGTTGTTTTGAATAATCCTGAAATATGTGTCCATTTATTTTGCATTTTAAGTATGCAAACCGAGTTTCAAGCAAATCATACTACGCGTTAAAAAGTTTCATACAAACGTTTTCACTACTTTTCACCCCTTTAGGGGTTGAAATTCGAAAATAAAATGCCTTAGTGGGTGGTTTTACTAGAAAATAAAGCTAGATTCCAAGTTTCAACTTTCTAGTTTCGTTCAAGAAACCACCATTATCGCGCCATTTTTGCACCAAAACACCATTTTCGCGCTCGATTTGAACTTAGCTGTAATAGAATGAAATAAAGTACATTCCAAGAGCTTTCATATGACATATGTTTCATCACTGTTGGACGAGGGGGCCCAAAATGTCGCAACGTTCTTTGGCACAGAGATAGATTACAATCCGGAATAACACATAGGCTACTTTTTATGCCGGAAAAATGCACGGTTCGTGGGATAAAAAATATTAGTCCACGCGGGCCAAGCCGCGGGCGTTCGCTAGTTATCAAAAGTCGAGCGCCGACGGCAACGACAAAGGCATGCCAGTGGAAAAACGAAGCGACATCGTGCCGTGTCGACGTCGGTCGTTGCCGTTACCGTAGTCGTGCCGTGTCGTCAAGTGGAAAAACGCCCATTCTTTGAAGATACCTAAAACTGTTAGGCCTTTTAGGCTTTTTAGGCTAAAAGGGGTCAGAAAACAAATCGAAGTACATTATGTAGCGCATTATCATTTTCCATAAACTTTAAAAGTTACATTACAATGTCTTACTTAACTGAAGCAGAGAAGCGGTCTAAGGTTAAATTTACTTGTTTATAATAATGATCAGTAGTGGTCAGGTCAGAAAGTCTCGAACTTTTAAAAATCATTTATAAGACAAGGATTCTAAGAAAATCTTTTATCAGCATTTTTCATTTTTATGACACAGGGAAATCTACAAACCATTCTATAGTATTAATTAACATAGAACAGAAACAAGTAAATAAAACATTATACTATGTTTACTCAACAAGATATAATAATTTCAAATAATAGAAGTTGGTAATTACTAGAACTACGAATAAACTTTATCAGTGATTATAAGCAGTTGAAACTTCCTCATAATGTGATGAGTAGCTGCTAGGAATATTAATGAATTTACATCACATTCTGTACAAAAACTATGCCCCTTCTTTTAGACAGGCATGGCTGGTTGCGTGCATATTTAGCTTGGTGTACTGCTGAAATTATTTTGGAACCACTAAACTTTTTGGAATTAGTTTGACAAAAAAACTGATTGATACTAACAAAAGTACATTTTGTCTATTTACAGGTCATCGGTCACTTAAAAAACATAGTGGTAAAAATGTAGCAGAATTATTTGTCAAACAAAAACAACAGTCAATTGAACAACTAGTTTAGTTTCATTGTCTTCAGTATTTTTCTTGTTTGTTTGGTAACTAGGTCAACATAATTATGTTTGCCTGATGTCTGATTCAAATTTTATTTTTAGCTTGAGTGTTCTAAAAAATCAAACAGTTAAGAAGTCCAATGGCTCTGTTGTTGTGTCTAGATTTTTGCACATTTACTTTAAATCTGCTACATTGCTGATATCTATTTTCTGAACTGCAGTTACCGAATTTACTATTCAATATTCTGTCATCAATTGCCACTCCAATAAAATATTTCCGATTTAAAAAATTAAAATTATCATGAAAAATTAAATGAAAAAAAAATACATATAAGTAGGTTTACCTCAGCGTGTGTGCCACGGTGCCTATAGTATTGACTCATGTAGTTGGAACCCTGCCACAATTTGGCGCGCAACTCAATAAGCTCCAGCAAATGCAATCTTGTTTTCTTATCCAGTCGTTCGTCCTGAGAACCATTGCGGAACACAACAAAGTATCTGAAACCAACACAGTAATCACATAAAACAAAGTAATAACATGCAGATACTTCAATGAGTCTTTTATGAAATTGTAAATACCGATCGAGGAAGTCCTTGTACAATTCTTCGAGTTGAGCGCCATATAGTTTTAAGTTGGAATACATAGTGGAAACATTGCTTTGCAACACACGGTCATAGTTGCCCTGCATCATTTGGTAAGCAACTGCTTCTGTCAGTACAATGAGGTCATCAACTGTAAAACAAAATAATCAATAATAACATATTTCTTAATACCTATCTCACTTCTCGTTTCTGCATAAAATAGGGTGAAATCAGTAAGAGTAAACTAATTGCAGGTATAATCTGTGACTAGCCTGATTACCTACCTTCCAAAACCATTTTGTTTACACTAGGTATCAAAAAAAAACTGTTACTGTACCTATATATCAGAGATTTGAACAGGCATTTGCTAACTTCTTTCTATTTTAGTTGGACAAGGTACTGGACAACATTCAAGATTAGAATAATATTCTTACCGGAGTTTATCTTGACATCCAACATGGAATTGCGGTTGTGTGCAGAGCTGGTTGTCGATTTCAGAGGCCTGGGAACCTCCAGTTTCTTAACCGTGCGGGTCATTTTCGTTAGGGTCGACATGGTGCTGCATAAAAATATCAAAATGGTAAACAATCTACAGATCATTAGTTTGAAAAAGCCGCGCACTAGTGAACAATGATCGTCACATTTTTGTTTGAGGATATGAGTAACCTTGTTAGAATTTATTCACACGAAACGACCAAATACAAAAGGAACTATCAGGAAACTCACTCATCCATGGCGACTGCAACTCGAAGCACACTTGAACCACTAATAAAGCAAATCGCGAAAAGTGAAAGTGATGACAATGAATGATCCTAGCGAATAAATTCGGAACAAATCCAATACGTGTTCATTACACTTTGTAATGGATTTTCATGCAATAAAAAGGGATCAGCTGAAAAAATTTTGACTTTACAGAGGATAAAATATTTTGCTCGATGAAAAACATTTAGACAAAACAAATGAAAACCATGGAACGGTATGAAAATAGGAAATAAACAAGAAAACTCACCTGGCTACGCCATTAATTCGCAATAAAAATAAATTCGTCAGTGATGTTCATAAAAATCGAATCACGAAGTATTTGTAACTTTAATTCAAAAATAAATTTTACTTGTGAGAAAATTTAATATTATTTAATTTTATTCTATGTTTTTCAGTCAGTAAGTTACCAATCAATCTAAATTATGTTATGACTAGATAAATAAGTAATGATTTAAAAAACCGGCAAACATTTCTGTTTTTTTTTTGTTTGAGTACAACACTAGCATTCGGGTCCTACGGACAAGACGATTTTTGGCTAAATAATTTTCAAGGGGCTTTTTGGAGGGAATTTGAGAAGTCATATTTTCGTTTTTGTTTTATTTTCCAAAAATTGTGTTTCTTCGAATGTTAATGTGTAATAATGGTGAATTACTGTTAAGTGTTTGTGAAAAAATAATTGTGGGAAAATTATATAGGTAAAAATTGGATAGCGTTGCTTTTTCAGTTCTCCCGAAAAGTCCGTGTTGATGTTTCAGTAAAGCCCCACATCTTTACTGAGGCACAAGGGGAAGGGGAGGGGTCGGATATTATATTTAGAGTCGGCGTCAGCACCGAAGTCCGCTAAACGCAGCGCTGCTATCGCAGAACTAGGTTAGGTAAAATTAATAGTTGTCCAAATAAGGCTAGAACAATAATATTTATGCAGGCATATTGTTTGTTCTTTAATTCTACACACCAGAAGAACTGAACGACCATGATTATAAGAGCATATTAAAGTAAAATATCTGGGCAACCGAGCTCTGCTCGGGTGCATAACGCCATCTAGTGGTTCAATTACGAACCACATTGCACTTGTAAATCTTTTTGCGTGAAAATGCCGAGAAAACGGCTTTTCCCAGATAAGAGACCTAGCTAGATCGATTTTTCGCCCCCGTAAGCACCCGTACTGAAAATTTCATCGAAATCGTTAGAGCCGTTTTCGAGAACGTCAGTACAAACAAACTTCAAACATCAAACAAACAAATAATGCTCGTTTATTAGAATAGGATAAAACAATTAGTTTTTAATATTGTAAGTAGTAGATTAAATATAATAATTCATTTTCAATAGATCTGGGCGTCAATTCTGGTACCGAACTTTTTATCAACCTCAACCAAAACCTCAACTAAAGCGACTGTTTCCATGACTACTAATAACAAACGACTCAGTTGTGGTGAGGTTTTAGCTAAGGTTTGAACTTTGGCAGAACAAATTTTTGAAAAGCTATTCTACTATTTCACCAAATGGCTGACATTTAAGAGATCGAACCAAAACGCAGCGGTTGTCATCTAGTAGAATTGCCCAGCTGAGAGAATGTTGCTAGAGTGCTCGCAAGTTAACGCAAGTGCACGTAAATTACCAATAGGCTCAGGGACGTAGCTATAGCTTTGTTAAGGGGGGGGGGGTCCAAAGGTTCCAATATACCAAAGATCTTTGTTAAGGGGGGGGTCCAAGGGTTCCAAAATACAAAAATTGACTAGGTTTCCTCCGAACTTAATGGGCTAAGGGGGGGGGGGGGTCCGGACCCCCTAAACCCCCCCCTTATATACGTCCCTGAATAGGCTTGTGTAGTTCAGGAACGATGAACTTTAAAAGAACTAATTCCTTTCACTTAGACTCCTTCCAAATAATACTCTAGTGTGCGCGCAAGATAACTCTGCGCGATTTTATTATTTATGTTTATTCTTAGGATATAACTTGTTAAACTTTCGCGATTTGTTAACATAATGATAATTATTATTACGGGATTTTATCGCGTACCTTTTATTTATTTTGTTTCCCGACGTTTCGAACACGTTGCAGCGTTCATCCCGTGACCACGAACGCTGCAACGTGTTCGAAACGTCGGGAAACAAAATAAATAAAAGGTACGCGATAAAATCCCGTAATAATAATTATCATTATTCTTAGGATTATTTATCCAGTCACGCGCAGACTTATCTTGCGAGCACTCTACTCTACACTCAAGTCACGTTGCAAAGAGTCAAAGACGATTTGAACACAAAAAATCAGTTCGACCGATAGACTCCTTTTAAAATCGTAAAAAATCATCTGCTGGTCTGTATAGAATCGACACTAACAATGCTACTAGTAAAAAAAAAGAGAATGTTGTAATGTAATAATTAAATTCGTCGAATATGGCAACAATCGTTTTGAAGTTTGAAGTGTCAGTTTGTGTTGCGAAGAGTGCGGTCGTGTTTTTGTTTTCATGAAATTTTATCATGATGTAAAATGATCGAAAATACGAATTTGGTCATTGAAAATAAAAGCGAACTACGCTTCAGATTGTGAATTTTGTGCTACAGTGAAATGACTTCTTAATTTATCCATGCTTTTGAAAAAAACGAAAAGGCAAGGCAATTTTTCAACTTGTCTATTTATTTACTTGTCCTATAATTGTCGTAAAAGCCTCTTTATAAAAACCTGGTTAAAGTCAGCTGAGTTTTAGATCAACATTATCACCGATATTGTGAGAAAAAGTAATTTCATTAATTTCCATCGGCTTAGAAACGAGGTTTACTATTTTGTGTGGGTAGGTAGAATCATAGTGAAACCAAAAATTTGCCGGCGGCGCGGTGGCTTCTATGGAAACAACGTGGTTAGCTGGTTATAGCAGTGAACGCAAAAAACATTGCGTTCACTGGGTAATTGTTATCTTCTCGACCTTGTATGAGGTGCAGAATCGCAGGGCTTGACACACCCAGTATTTAGTTGTATTTTTAACTGACTTCCTTGTAATGCTCCTAGAGGTACTGTCTAAGAACTACAAGATGTCTATCTACACCAGTTATATGCAAAGCCTAAATAGGTTTTTTACAAGTACCTACTAAATAAGATTTCCATATTTCAGATAACATCATGCACAAGTACTACTTCTCAGTAGTGCTTGTCAGGATTATCCTGCCGGGAGGCCTTCTACTGAGTAAGTACCTATTACTGGAATACCCATTGAGTAGACTCCTATGTTTCTTGAGAAGTTGCAGGTGTTAGGAAATTAGGTTATAGGTACAATTGTATACTTACTGTTAAGCCTACTCCATCTCAAACAATGTTCCAGCCCCCAGGCACTACAGTGTCTTGTTAAGTGTAGGCAAAGATTGCCTCCTGACACTGTATCAATCATCTAAACGCCTAAGTTTGTATACCTACCTACCTTTAAAAGTCTGGTTCTATTATTGAAAATGCTATATTAACTAGTAGTTTTTTTTTATTGTGACTAGCTCTGCCCAGCTGTTTAATTTAGTTTTGAATTTAACCTTCCTCAAGAAATGGGCATCAAATTCAGAAATAATTTTTCAAATCAGACTGCCAGGTAGTTCCAGACAGACATGCACATTCAAACAAAAAAATTAGTAGTAGGTAATAATGGTAAACTCAAATGTAGGTTTTTTAACATTTTTTTATTATTTTTAAGTACCTACTTATAGGATTCTCAAAGCAAGGTCAGTACTTATTTAATTTTTTTAATGATGCTGAAAACCTTGTTGTTAAATGTATTTGTAGGTACTAAAACATAATACAATACAACACATGCATAATTACATCCTAATTAAGCATGACCAATTTCTAGTTTGTCTTCAATAGAGCAAATTTGGTTAGTGGGTAAATCTCTTATATTCAATGTTTTGGTATAATATGATGAATAAACTTTAATTTATTATTTTAGATAATGTCAAAAGCTAGGAATGAAAAAAGACCAGCATACACTACAAATTGATAACAGATACAGTGCATAAAGTGGCAACTTTAGGTAGGTAGGTACTCAATCAAACTGATGCTATGACGCAACGCCGGAACCGGCCGGCATCGCTCTCTTCGCGTGCGAATCACGCCGCGCCTTCCTAATAACATGTCTGTATGCTCATCACCACTGCATTAACATGGTAGTAAACTCCGAAATAAAAATGACGTCACTTGCCTATTACTTATCTAATTATTTCCGCCAATAAACTATCACGCTACCAGACAGGCTGTGGCGAGACCACTAAGCTAACTTACATTAAATATATTTTTGGTTGATGCGTCTGCATCTTCGAGCATTGGCTGCCTGCAGGTACCTCATAAAAATAAGGCTAGAAATACAATTGCAAACGACAAGCAACTCTTCTTTAGTCGCGCGTTGTAACGTTGTAACGTTGACACGCGGGATGCAACGAGGATGTCAGCAGAACTGTTCCCCGGCAAAAGGAATTTGTTGCTGTCATTGCAACTTTATCAACAAATTTTTATCTTATATATTTTTCTGAATAATTTTATTTTACCATAATGGCTAAATCCACGCATCGTCGCATTGCGGGAAGGAGTAATGTAGGATACACCTCTCGCTGGGCGCGCCTTGGTTCAGGGTGCGTCCTCACGATTCATACTCCGATTCTCTGACCCGTTGACCGACTTGCCGTGGCCTTGCCAGATCCCTTTAATTGGCAAACCAAAAAATTTACATTTTCGGTACCAACCTACCAACCTGTGACACGCGATCCGCGAACTGATTTAAAAGTTACACAGAACGATAAAAATTGCTTATTCTCATGATTTATATTCAAGCAACGGTACTTCCAATCCAATTAAAGTTATTGGTAGACTGACCATGTTTGGATTTTGAGGCGCTAAGTTTTTGTGCCTGACCTCTTGCATAGTCATGGCACAAGAACTTAGCGATAGCCAACGCTTTGTCTAAGGTGAAACATCGTGAGATAACCGCCAGGGTCAAATCGTGTTCTGTTAGGAAACCATGAATTCATTTATTTACCATATCAGTAACCAAAGAGAGTAGATTAAGCACAATATAGCAAAAGTTAATAAGAAAAAGTACATTTTAACAGTGGTTTTCATCGGTCAATAAGATATAATTATAGGTTTATCAATTAGAGCTGATTGGATCACAGCAGATCAATAAAATTGCTTTTGTAAAATGAAAGACCCATAACAAGCTTTATTATCACGACGACTGCCCGGCTCTGTAATAGGTAGTACCCTAGTAAGTCTGTGGTACCTAATAGGTTTCTTCAATTAGATTTGCGAGTCTGGGTAAATGAGCTGAATGTGTCGAAGCGAATGCGTGTCGTCACAATCGTAAGCGACGCGCGTCCTGACCCTAATTCCCACACGGCCCATAAATCCGACTATTTGGAACATTACCTGCCCGACCCTTTGTTTACTTATCTATCCTTTTATAGGCAAACAATTTATTTGAATTTTCATATACGTATATTATATCCGAAAAATGATACATTTCGTTTCAGTCCCCGAGCAATCTGTAGTTTTTTACAAAACTTGATTTTCTGGTTTCGTTGATTGGTGAACCCAATTTCAACGTTTTTTGACATTTTAAACTTATTTTTGTGCAGGTAATTATTTTATCAAAAGGTCAAATTAATTTTGCTATTGTGTAACAATGTAATTAATGCTTGTTGCATAAATGCACAACTTTCGAACTCGATGTCGGCTGTCGGCTATCAGGTGTAAAATGAACGCATTGTGTGTATCTGTAATTTTATCATTGCCTTAGATAAGAATTAGTTCAAATATAAGGTTCGCTAACCATTATTGAGTTGATTGTATAATACGTAAGATAATGTATAGGCGTGTTACGCGAGACTGCTTTGCTATATCGTTCTAAACACTGCCACAAGCTACAACATTGTTTGAACAACTAATGGGCCAATAGGCGCACCTGATTTTTGACAATATTAATTAAACTCAGTTCCGAAAGCTAACTAAATCGCCTCGAAAAATTTATAGAGATTGATTTTTTGACTTTTAACCCATACGACTGACCTCTCTTACTAATTAGATAAATTGCACGAATTAAAACTGCCGATGCCGATGATGCCGCGGCGTTTCGGCGAACAAGCTTATCAAGTTAACATTAAGCATTTCATCTATTAAACTTTGGCCTTTGTGCCTAACGTTTCTAAAACACAAATGTCGTATACGCTGAAGTACCTAGTTAATAAGCTTAATTACAAGTAATTATAGTGAACTATGTTTTATTTGTCCATGCATATTTTACCTACTCACTCAGGTCGTACAGCACTCAGCAGTATTAAATTAAATCCATCCCATCCATGTAGGTACTTGTTTATAAATTCTGCGAAATAGTAAAGCTTTTCATAGTAGTCGTGGGCGGGGTCTTTTATTTTAATTAATGAAAGCTTAGTCTGATTTCATCGTAAATCTTGTTTTTCACATTTGTGTGCTTTGATTTATTATCTGTTTTAATTTGGATAATTAAGGCAATCGATGACATACATACATAATCGCACCTCCAGAATAGAAGACTCAATTCAAAAAATTGGGAAAATGACTTGAATACGTAGAAAGACTCTTTTATTTAGCTACTCTTTATTTAGCTACGAAATTCTCTAGCTCAACAAATACATCCCACAGGTCTGAATAATTAGGCCACTGATTGACGATTTAAATTGTGATGCAGATTGTGCGAGTACGAGTTCCATATTTGTGTACGAGTCAGTAGCGTCTAACGTATTCGGCAGTCGGCATCGAGTTGCCTTATCGGCCGTCTGATTCGCAAGGTCAAACCTGAGTTGAACTGGTTAACAACGAGCCTATATTAACTATGATCTCATCATCACACTTAATTCCATTAATTTTTTAAATAATTGTTCATCATACGAATCTAAATATTTCTGTATGCCATGACGGAGGCCTTTAGGCGGCCTAAAACCTCCACCACCAGAGTTGGCCACTTGCTCATACGAACTTACTTTTTACCTGGCTGACTGTCAAGTCACAGGGTTATGTAGAACGCGCGTTTCTTTACTAAGTATGTTTATAGATTCGTATATTTTATTTTAGTTCATCATCTTCCTGACTTTTTCCCACTTACGTGGGGTCAGCACAACATGTATTCTTCTTCCATTTCCCTCTATCAGCCGTCATCTCAGCAGTCCTCACCGGGCCTAGTTAAGTTAAAATAAATTGAATGCATTACTTCGATTTAGTCTAAATATTTCCTTATTTATTTAAATACATCTATTTATTTTAAGCAATGACACGATTGTCTGCTTGCAAATTGTTATTGACCTGACCTGACCAGTGACCACCCTTGAATATTTATCTCATTCATCATTGCATTTTAAATCCACACTTTCAATAAATTAACTAAACTCTCTATTCGTATCTAAACCTTTCTCTGTTTAATTTTCACGTGTTATTTTTATCTTTGTTATTTGTGTCAGCATGCACTGAACTGTCGGGAGTATCGGGGTTTCTGTCCGACTTTATGGAATGCCTCAGAGATTTCTGAGAAAGATGATATCACTGCCCCAGGCGTATATTTCATTAATCCCCTTTTTAAAAGCTTTTACTTCATTAAGTTAACTTTACTTGTATGTTTGTTGCTTTTGTAGCTTTGTATATCCTGGATTTTTTCTTTAAATGTTATTCAGATCATAAGTCGCTGACAGGGAAAATCACATGAAATGTATTCATTACTAATCCGCATTCTATGTTTAATTATATGCAATTGCAAGTAAATAGGCTTGAAGTTGATATTCATGTACCTGTATTATCTGTATAGATAGATTAAGTGTCATTTTGGGCACACATTATTTTAACTATTCGTACGTGGTTTCCTGCATTTGCAAAATCGTCTGTCGTGCGTGATACTGACCACTTTGTTGGTAAAATGAGATCATTTATGAAGGTAACAACGAACTTTTCATGTTATGAAAAGGTTTTATAAAAAATATTTTCCTGTAGTGTTGTATTGTATACAGTAGGTATAACATTAACAGTCATGGAACCCTACGACCGACACCTCTAAGATGGCTACTTTTAAATTAAGATTTTTGTGTTGGAGTATCGTAACGTAATCTGTTTGACTATTGCTTACGCTATGAGCTTCTCTTCTAATGTTCTCCGTCATCGTTGTTTGTGTTAATTCAGAAACAGACGTCTAGTTTCATCATAGGTTCGTGACGTCATGCCTGTCCCGTCCAAGAGACTTATAATCATTGGTCTCATTTAATAAATTGATTCAAATTCTAATGCAACTCTTACATAAACAGTTATTGGGGATTGACTTGTACAAGTACACATCTCCAAATCATGCGAGACTCATATTAGAAAAAATAATATTTTGTTTTCATTTAATATGCTTATAAAGTTGTAGAAATGGCAGATTGATTTCTGCAAGATATGACCCTGATCTGTCCATTTTCTCTTTCGACTTATGTTGTGGGCGGGAAATTACTGTAGTTGTAGGAATACCTAGTTATTATAATTCTCCTACGCCTTTTATACTGTACTGTAAATTACTCAATTATGGTACTACCTACCATAATTTAAAGTAATGAAAATGCACATAATCATCACTTCATCCATTTGAATAATGAAAAGTTTGCTTACTTCTTGCGTGATGCGCAGTTTTTATCGTGATAAGGATGATTATATGTCGTTTTCATTAATAAATAGTAATTGTGGTCCGCCATAACGATCCATGGATGCAAATTACATGTACGATGCATATCTTATCGGATATTATAATTTTCCTATACCTATAACCAATTCAAACGACAGACTTGATAAAAAAATTTGTAAACATTATCCTGATGGAGTCCTGTATTGCGGTCCAAGTAGGTAGAGTCTGAGTCAGGATCTGTGGTCAGGATCAATGTTCCCCAACTTTGGGCAGTTGCCAATAATAAGTTTGTATACACTTATTTTAACATCCTGAATATTAATAAATGCAGTAAAAATCGGCTAAATATAACGCACACTGACCTTAGATTGTGAATAAAGGGTCATCACGAGCTGAGCGCTTCCGTGCTTCGGAGGGCACGTTAATTGTCGGTCCCGGCTTTTAAGTCGTTAAGCCATGACGGAGGCCTTTAGGCGGCCTAAAAACTCCGTCACCAGAGTTGGCCACTTGCTCATACGAAAGAAGAAGAAAGAAGAAGAAGAACTGGTGCTAAATTTTGGCCTTTATTTGTAGTTATCCAGCTTTGTAGGTATAGCACCTACACTGTAAAATACTTTTAGCTGTAATAGTACAAACACAGATAATGTGTGGGAATATTTTGTGATGAATGAAACCTTCATCACAAATATTCCCACACATTAAGCGCAAAAGATGTTTAATGAGTAGGTACCTAGTAGAGTATCCTACTTATCCCACTTCACACTAACACACTAATCACACTAATAATATTATGAATGATTTTTTTTGTTGTTGTAAAGTTTAGATGGATGGATTTATGTGCATGTATGTTAGTCCCTCTATAGGTAACTCGACAACCAATGTACCGATTTGGCTGAAATTAAAATATAGATAGCCTATGTCCTATTCCCGGTCATTACCGGGAATAGGACATAGGCTACTTTTTTATCTCATAAATGAGTTCCCATGGAATAATATACCACGCGGGCAAAGCCGCGGGCAGAAGTTAGTACCTAATACAATAATTGTTGTAAACGTGATCAATAAGGATTTAGCTTTTGTTGAATTAAGACACCAAAATGTCTACTGTTTCAATTAGAATAGACGCTTCGCTTCCTTCGCACCTACGTATTATGATTCAACGTTTTGTTTTAAATAGAGATAAAGCTATGGAATGTTACGTTTCTTTAAAGACTAGTCTGTCTGTGGGTCAAGGCTACTTGTTACTACATTAAACATTTGAATTTTCTTTAAAATAAAGAAATATCTCTAAATAAATACCTTACCTGAACAAAAATACGAAGCTATTGTGTATGATGTCGGTGTGGTGAGACGCAAGGCGAAGTAGGGCGAAATATAAAACAAACTGGAACATTATTCTAAATGTTACTCTGGCATTTTGGTCGTTTAATAGCGGTAGGCAAGTAGGTAACCATCATTCTAGTAAAAAGCACATAGCATATTTTACGCTGTTTAAAATAACTGCGAGATCTCCCGTGATGGCAGAAGTATCCACCTACTTTCGCTGTTTGAGTTCTTTTACGTTGAAATCTTGGAAGTAACAAATGTGATAGGGCAATACCAAAGTATTTATATCAAGCAGACAGACCAAACGAAAATATACATACTCGTATTTGCTTGTTGAGGAAGCTTTTAAATTCGGAAAGTCTATTTCACATTCCAAAATCCAATAAACATCAATGAAAGTTTAAAAAAGATAGAGAAACTGTGTAAATGCGGATATAAGTGTGATGAAAGAAGTAATTATTTAGATGACAGACAAGTGAAAAGAGAGAAAAGACATTTGATCCCGGTCCCATTTCAAGCAGATGATAATGATCAGCAATGGCCCAAAAACCAATGTGTAGATTGATGATCACACATGAGAGTATCTAAATCCAAAGCTCTCCAATATTCTTAAAAACATTTAATAGAATATAAATTATAATAAGCTTTCGCCGGCTGTCGTGACTTATTTATTTCAAGTTATATTCCTATAGGTTGTGATATCTACGTAGTAATTGAATCAGAAATATATGATCTTATCAGACATATTTTATTATATTAGGATAATAGGATTTAGTAGAATGTTTCGGAATACAAAAGCAGGATTAAAACACTCGATTCGTTTCCTAAAGGCAATGTGGTGGCGGGCGGCGACTGTGATTTATAGTGTCTGCGACTTTTCCTTTATTGCGTTTCGTTCGGTTTGTTGACATTTTCTTTTGAATTCATTTTATATTTGCCATTTCTTTCGAATCTAATGGTTGATATACCTTGAAACTTGGTACATATATGTTGTTGATTGGTGTGAAGTTGGGCGGAATTCTAGGTTATTGATAACATTTACCTATCCATCAATCAATCAATCATCAATCAATGATCGAAGGTTCACTGAAGTATGATTGTTTGTTTCAGGTATAGCACTGCGACCTTTCGGTCTTTCACTGATTTACCTGCTCCTGTTTCTATTAGCTCCTCTACCGCAAGTGCCCGATTCAGCAACGTTCACTGGTAAGCATTACGATGTGTCGAAATGTTTTAAATACTCACCAAGTGTTTGGCTAACGTGTTATATTTAAAAATTCTAATAATACACTCCGCATAACTGTATACTCGAAATACAAACATTGCATAAAATCACACTTGCATGAGTAGATATTTAGTAAATTTGGAGGTACGTGTTAGTGACACGTTTTGAGGTCATTGAGGCTTATCAATACTATAGGACCGTAAAGTACAACAAACGTTGATAAATTGTTTAAACTGTATTAGTATTATATTATCTGTGACTGTATACAACATACTGGTACGGTGTGGTGTATAAAGTTGCTTTAATAATACCACACATAATTAGTTTTGGGAAGTTTTACCACTTTGCCAATTATATTACTATGTATTGAATACTTACTATGCATTAATATAATAACAGAGATTTCCATTCTATAACCACAAATAGTGACATACTTAATAAAATTCACCCTTGAAAGGCAAAACAGTCAGAAACTTTGGCCAATTATTTTTTACGAGAGCCATTCACTAGCGAATGGTGTGGCGCTCGCTGTGACCCTAAGGACTGTTTGTGACGTCAGTACCAGTACCTAATTCTTTATAGCAGTCAATTCACCTTTTGCTCCGAAGTGTTTTCTTTTTGCCTTGCCAAAATTGCAAGAGTTCTTGGTCGTTGCCTATTATGCAACCAAGATACTTGTAATTTAGCTAGACATAGATTGATCTTCTATTGACCGGTGAAATTATATTTTGTTTACCACAGAGGAGTTCTGAATGATGTACTCAAAGTAAACTGCAGTGAACTTTGATTTTTTACTTTCAGGATTTCGAGGAAAGTATCTTCTTCTAAACGTGGTCATATCGTTTTTGCTACTTCTCACCCACGTAGCATGGCACAGTGTGTTAGCCGCGTTCGCGCCTTACGGCTCACTGCTGGAAGACTATCCAATCATACAGAAGATCGGTCACAATCTAGGTCTTGTCTCCTATGCGGGGATCGATCCGTTGATGGCAGTACATTTCCTGGCCCCCGAGGTAATTCGATCTGTGAACCTCAATTTACTGCAATGGACGAATGAAAGCAAATGTGACGTATACTTGCAGAGAGCATTCTTATTAAATTTTTGTTTTCGTTTGGAAAAAAAAACCTATGCCTTCCAGGGTTACTGTATACTGCAATTGTTCGTTTCATCCTTTCAAAAGTAAATCTTTAAATAGTTTTGTTGAGAGTTTATGAACTTTCTACAAAACTAATAAGAGATTTCAAGATTTGAATTATGTCTCTCCGAAGGAGAGGGCGGGACAGCGTGCACCCAGAGAATAATGTGCGTCATGGGCACTGAATGCGTTAGTGTTTAACTATAGTTGTTGCCGTTCATGCACATAAATATTGATTTAGTGTATCTACCTAAACTCAGAAGCCAATGTTTGAGAGCTTTGAGCTTACACATATTTACCGTGTTGCATTTGATTTCGTAACGTAGAATATCTTCACATCAACTCACATTCAGTATTATAGTTGTAATTTTCATCAACGTAATATTGTTTTGCAGCTTGTGATGACGAGCATATCATTGGTTGTTTACCTGTTAACCAAGAAAATGTTGACGGGACCGGGAGCGCCGGAGTTGAAAAGGGATTCTAAACACCAACGGTTTCCAATGCTCACAAGCGCAGGTAGAATATATTTCACACTATTCAACTAGATGGGTTATTGATCGCTTTCACAGTTTCTTCAACGAGTACGTAGTTTCAGAAAATTCTATAGGTACTAAATTGCTTCTTAAGGATTTTGTCGTTTTATAAGTCTGAGAAGGTTAAGGCTCAGTGTTTTCTAAATGAGTCTATATACTCAAGCGTGTCTTCAAGCGTGAAGAGACACATCGTGTGAAATCCAATGCTGTAAAAACAATACAAGTTCGGTACGAACGACCCGCGCCTGTTCTAATAAAATTCAACATGTATACGAAACATTTTGGACGCCAAAGGTTGGTTCTATAATCTCATGCATGTATTTTGTTTCCAGGAAAATACTTATGCCTCTTTCTCATAATGTTCTCCGGGATAATGCGGCCTAGTGTCACATCTGGCATTTACTTCTTGGTGTTCATGGGAGCCGCGACTGCCTGGGCGGTCGGCCGCCCCTTGGAGAAGGGATTTGCCGTCGTCTGCCGTTGTTTGATGGCGATCATGTCGGTTCATATAGCCGTGCTACTGGTCTACCAGTGCACTTGGCTCATGGAGTTCTACCCACCTGATATGGACATGGCTAGGTAAGCAACAATAGTCATTTCTGACAGGAAGTACGAGTAAAGTAATACCTTTGCGGTTGTATCTTAAGTTCATTAGATTCAATTTGCACTCCAAGCGATGATTCACTGTACCTACATATTTATTTGCGTATTGACTACTATTGAGTCACAGTTCAGATAACGTGTAGGTATTGTATGAATGTTTCAGTAGGGTAATGAAGCAATTTATTGTTCAACAGGTACTTTGGCTTGACGAAACTGGTTATCATCAACGAAACGGACCCAATTAACTTTACATACGAAGTTACCGATGATTACATGTGGGCTACTCTAGCGAGTCCTTTCGTCATTCTCTTTACTTACTTCATTTTAGCTATTGAAACTAGAGAATTATTCAAGCCAAAGGTATGCAAAATTTTTTCTAGATTCATAGGATTATTGATTTTGACTAACCCTATAATTACAAATTCAATGCTTTTGAAATAATTTTCCAATTGGGATATCTTCATTTGATTAACGCTGCGTAAATGCCTTCGATTCCATGCCGGTCTAACGCTATCTTAGTCCACTTATCGAGTGCTAATTCTGACCGCTGCAAGTAGGTTAATTCAGTAGTGAGAACAACATTCACAGGCACGGAACACTATAGTAAACTAGTGCATTTGCTTGTTGATGATTGGTTGTTTCTTTCGTGCCGTCTGTCAATTGGATGTAGGCGAAAAAAAAGAGCGCCTTGACTGGTATAGAGGCGGGAAAGCTGAACGGCTCTCTGGTCCGAGGCGTGTCTTTCCACCGCGGCAGCAGGCGCGGGGCAAGGGACAAGTGGATGAACGCCACTAAAAAAGTCCGAGTAAGCTTGGCCTTTGCAAGTATCACATTAGCGTAGCGTCTATCTTTTTTTTTATTTGTCGTGTAATAAAACTGAATTTTATAGTCATCCGTCCGTCTTTTGTAGAAATGTTATTGAAGTTCTAATAAAAATAAACATTAGAAATTGTAAGAACTGCCCAGGAACGGTTTAACCGACGAAAGATTTTAAAAGTTTTCATCTGTTGCTGGTATTTTAAACAAATTGAGAAACAGAAACAATTTTAAGTATTTAAAATATTTACGCTATGAAACCAAATGTTTCGGGCTAAAATTGTTTTATTACACGACTTTATGTTAAATGTATTTTTTAGTTTTGTTGAAAGAAACACTTCTTAAAATATTCTAGTAGGCATTTTAAACTATTTATTGGATTTTGTTATTAAATACATTATTCATGATCATCGCACTATGCTGCTGTAGTTTTCTGTAGATATTTTCCGAGTAGGCACGGCAAATTCAACACTACGTGTTTCTCCTTCATTGCTTTTTCCAAATTACCTATTTTTCAATGAAACCCGCGGAATTAAACATTTGAAATATTTGGTATGGGTATGTATTTCGAATCTCAAATGTATTTGCACTTCATACTTAGACCGGGCACTGAAAACAAGGCATATTTAGACTGTGCTAATTTTAAATTCATTTACTAATCTTCGCACGTGTATTTGGCATTTTGTTTTATTTACCTGAATTTATTTGATGTTGTTTGCAACCCGCTTTCGTTCTTTTGTAGGTTGCATATTCATACATAAATTCCAAAGCACTTCGTGGGAGAGCCAGTGAGACCGACCCTGTAGGTATTTCTATTAGTATTTATTGTGGTGGTGTCTTGTGCTAAGCTAATTCACAGCAAGGTTTTGCAGTGTAAGTAGTAAAGTAGAAAACTAGTATAAACATTATGTGCAATTTTGACTAAGGTTTGTGTCTACAAAGTGTCGATGCCAACTCCTAGTGATTTGATTGATGCTGTGACTGCATTGCATACCGCATACCTACAAATAAAATAACTGAAATATAACCTACACTAGAATTTTATGTGTTCTATCTATGGTACCACAACAATGTCGTCACATGGTTCAGCCATATTTACCTTGAAAATATCCTGCTGTGAATTAGCAAAAAACTCTACGTAAACTTTCCAATGCTTGGGTGAATTTGCTGAAACATTTCCGGTCTTTATTTCGGGAAACACTTCCTTAACAACATACTATAAAGTAAAATTTGGTTCGTATTCGTTTGGGGTCATTTCACACGCAAAACGTTGTTAAAACACGCGTGTCATGTTCACTATTAATATATCATGTGTGTTTTGTGTGTTTTCGTCACTATTTGCACTGAAAATGTCCATTGCATTATGTAGTTTGCTTTAATTTGTAGCTTTTGCTATCTTTTGTATTGTATGTTTTATGTTCCTCATTATTACTTTTATCTTGGTGAATGTAAGTACATGTTTCTCCGTTTATTATTGTAATCTGTGATTTGTTATCCAATTCACTATCTGTTATCCTGGATGGACATGAACGTCCTCTGAATATAGATTAAAATTGTATTTTATTTTCTCAATATCCTATCAATGTATAAAACTACTTGACCCGCTAAGACATAAGTTGTCATTATTTAATTTACACCCTTATAAGTAAAGTAACACTATACTTTGTACTGTGAAGTTTGTTCCCTTGATGTTTGGATAGGCATTTGTTTTAACATAAATTTGTGTTTGTAGCTAATACGCAGTGTGAGTCCTTCAAAGCGATGGTCAAGCATACGCTCTGGCTCGGTGTCGAGACATTTGCACCAAGATTCCACAGGTTCGGTGGTGGTTCCTGATGAAGGTAAATAATGCTAGCTTACTGTAGAAAGAATACATTTGTTTTTATGATTGAAAGTTCGAAAATTGCAGCCAAAAGCGTCGTTAAAAAGGCCGTTGTAGCAGAATCACAATAGGAATTGAAGTATATGCCGTCTCTTTTCATAGACTGAGAGTGACAAGGACGGCATATATATTGCAATTCATATTGTGATTCTGCTATAATTGCGGCCTTTTTAGCCCAGAGACGCACAGGACGGGAAGTTTAGGTGGAATGAAAGGTGACCCTACAGTGGATAATACTGGGCTAAAATGATAATGATGATTAATTATGATAAAAAACTTACTAATTTGGACAAAATTTCATGCAGTACATTATGATGTAACGAGCTGTAGCACTTTTCAAGATATTCCCGTTAATATCATCATATACAACAACACCCCGTGAGCGTGGAAGGCAAGAGTGACCTAAGGGACATAGCGCAGCTCTTTATGGAACATTTTAAAGTTCATTCACCCCTCGGTCCTTCTTCTAAGGTTGTCGATGCTGAGTTCTATGCTCAGGGTGACGAGCATCTTTTACACGTGTCTGCGGATCAGGTCCGAGCTACAATTAAAGGGATGACGCGAGGCAAGTCTCCCGGGCACGATGGGCTTAGCATCGAACACCTCAAATATGCGGGGAACCACTTGCCCGATCTCCTCGCCGTGTTCTTCTCGATGTATCTTCGCCATGCGTATCTACCTGCTGAGCTCATGAAGACTATAGTTATACCTATCGTGAAGAACAGGACAGGAGACATATCGGACAAGGGGAACTACCGTCCAATTTCACTTGCCACTACAATAGCCAAGGTGCTGGATAGCGTGCTTGACTCTATGCTACAACAATATCTGAAGTTACATGACGCACAGTTCGGGTTTAGACCCGGACTATCAACAGAAAGCGCAATACTAGCACTCAAGCATACTATCCAGTACTACACAAAGCGCAGGACGCCGGTATACGCCTGTTTCCTAGACCTTTCAAAGGCTTTTGATCTCGTCTCATACGATGTGCTCTGGGGAAAGCTGAGGAACAGGGGTGTACCGACGGACCTGTTGAATGTGTTCCGTTATTGGTATGGACACCAAACTAATATGGTCAAGTGGTCCAATGCTCTCTCTGACGCATATGGGTTGGAGTGCGGGGTAAGACAGGGAGGAGTAAGTTCTCCCTCGCTCTTCAACCTATATGTGAATGATCTCATTGTGGGGCTCAGCAGCATGCGTGTCGGCTGCCGTGTGGATGGTGTTTGTGTAAACAACATCAATTATGCGGACGACATGGTGCTGCTCGGCCCGACAGCGAGATCCATCGATGAGATGCTAAAGGTCTGTGCTGACTACGCTGCTTCTCATGGTCTCCGCTACAATACTAAAAAGTGTGAATACATTGTCTTTAAGGCCGCCGGTAATAACCTTAAAAATTTCCCAGAAATTACCCTTAATGGCATGAACATTAAAAAAGTTACATCATTTAAATATCTGGGTCATGTTATTACCGAAGACCAAAAAGACAATGCTGATATTGAAAGAGAACGTAGGGCTCTGGCGGTAAGAGGCAATATGTTGATCCGTAGGTTTTCCCGGTGTACAGAAGAAGTAAAACTAACGCTTTTTAAAGCTTACTGTCAAAGCTTCTACACCGGGAACCTATGGGTCGACTATACCAAACGACCGCTAGAGACCCTACGTGTACAATATAACAACATTTTTAGGATGATGTTGGGACTGCCTCGTTTCTGCAGTGCATCGGGAATGTTTGCAGAGTATGAGACGGATGGTTTTGCTGCCATCCTCCGTAAGAAGACGGCGTCCCTGATGCGCAGAGTACGGGGCAGCCCCAACACCATCCTACAAACTGTAGCTGGTAGGATTACTTCTCCGATGTGGCAGTGCTTTGTTCAGAGAGTAATCTGAGGCATTCTTCTTTTGTGTGTTTTGATTTAGTGTACTTACTAACATTAGTTTTAAGATAGTGATTACTAACAAATTATGGATCGTTGTTGTCCGAAATAAAATGTTTTTATTTATTTATTTTATTATTATTTTTTAGAATCTGTGATGGAGGTCGAACAACCAACTCTAATGGACGATATCATCGCAGCTGTCATCGATTTATTCCAAGTTATAGTCAGGTAAATAGACCTATGTTTACTATCACTATATTTTACGAACTGTAAGCTAAATCTACTGCTAAATCTGTAGCTATCTCTTTTCAAGCTTGCTAAATTGACAGGGTTTTATGAGGCAGTTCGCTAAGTGTAACGAATCAAGAGATTTTCTTTCTGTAGTTCGATTCATTAAAAAAAATATTACTTTTGGTTAGTAGTATTACCTAAGTATTTTTGTTGATCTCTTTTCTTTGATTATTACATCTTTTTCAGATCGTCCTACATTGCAACCACCATAACAATGATGGCTTGGAGTATAATGTTCCACTCATGGCTAACTTTCGTCCTGCTTATGTGGGCAAACATAGTTTGGCTGTGCCAAGACCAGCGCTCGTTCATGTTGAAGACTAGTCCTATTCTAGTCTGCTACGCGATGCTTCTTCTACTCTCTCAGTATATCTACGGAATGAATCTGTATGAATCTGAACTACCATCGAACATCACGGTAAGTAATTCATATTCGCATCGCCTTTAGTTTAAAAATACAGTAACACTGATAGAATTTACGCGTTTGTAATAGTTCCGATAAACTACCGTGCAGTTGTTCTGAATGGTCCAAGGCTTCTTTTGGCCATTTTATATGCATGAAACTGAGCCTAGTCAAATAAACCAATTATATTTTTTCATATATTCAAACATCATTACTTACGTGTCTGATAGTGATCTCAGTAAAAATAGTTGTATGAATAAAACAAAATGTTACTAAATCTATAAAAGGAAACCTTGAAAAGCTACAACACACAGAGAAAACGGTATAGAATGTACTGCTTTAAATTTCAACCACGACGTCGATTGCTCGTTAGCTCTTTAGAGTCCAAAACAAGGCCGAGTTTGCAGATTCAGATCTCGGTAAAATTTTTGAGATGGACTTCAAAAATCTTTGGGAGTGGCCACACTTCTACACACTCAAAGTGATACACAAAGTAATCTTATTGAATAAATGAATTTGACTTTTGACTGCGTTTCCTGCAGCGCGTTCGTATCGATACAAAAGCGCTGCAGAAAACGCAATGTGGCCACTCCCTTAAAATTACTCGTATTTTTTCCTCAGGAAGTGAACCTCCGTCAAATAGGTCTCGGTCGAGCAGACGGAGAGCCATGCGTGCCTCTTCTGATCAAATCGCTATTCACCTGCATGTTCTGGGTTACGCTTCGCCAAAGAGTACAGGAGATTAGGCAGAGGAGACGCTCTGCGGTGATCACTGACATGGCTGCGCCTCTGCAGCTCACTGTGTCCACTGCTGCTAGTGGTAAGTCATCTTTGTCTCAAAACTCCGTACTTTACTATATTAGTATTAAACCTTTTCGATCGAGCGAGCGAAGCGAGCGAAGATCTTAGTGGCAAGTTAGGCGATTTTGCTTTGTATGTTTGTATGTTTGTATGTTTGTATGTTTGTATGTTTGTATGTTTGTATGTTTCATTTTTATGTTCTCGCATAACTGTCGAACCGCTTATCCAATCTGTATGAAACTTGATAGGTCAATAGGTTGTGCTATGGAAATTTGCTGTGGAGCATATGAGCGTAATCGATGAAGGGGTTGTAAAGATATGGGGTTCCCAAGGGGGTAAATTTTTTTCAAAGTTACCCAAATATATTGAGTGGGGTGTCATACGAAAGGGCTTATTTTGTACATTCCAAAATGGTTTTTATTTTTAATCTAGGATGTATAGTTTTTGAAATACGACCAAAGAACAAAAACTACGAAACCAGAGCTGCAAGAGCTCCCGTTTCATAGAGTTTCGATGTCTTCGTAGCTCATTGACTGGTCGGTCTTAAAAAGAGAGTGGCATCGTTGCGGTTTGGTTTGCAATGATTTTAGATGCTACTTGATTTATTTTCATGATAAAAAAATTTTTGATAAAGAATGAAAATAATTGGGGTAAAAAAAGTTAAATAAACAAATATATTGAGTGGGGTGTCAAATGAAAGGTCTTAATTTGTACATTCCAAAATAGTTATTATTTTCATTCTAGGACGTATACTTTAGAAATACGACGAGAATTCATAAATATGAAATAAGTAAATGAAAAATTAGACACGACATTATTTTATTGCATGCATGCTATTATAGTATTTTTTACCATGAAGAGCTAGCGCAATAGGCATACTCGCCAGTAGTAGCACTTGAAATTATAGGGGTAGTCAGAAGAAAGTCCAAATGTAAGCCATCTACGGTGCGCGAGATCTCAGTTCGGGGCGAACTACTAGTTATACCTAAAAGTAAGGCCTCACCTTTCGTACCTTAAAATTTCGCAATTACAATTCCGATTGGCAGACTGCTTGAAGACTGCAGAAGCCGATAGGAAGTAAGATATGAAATGAAATGGTAATTTATTAACAGGTTTTACGGTTTATGACTATAGATATAATTCATGAGGCTTATGCCACGATAAGCCACGATAATCAAAACGCCAAAGGGGAAGTTTTAATTTTTATGAATGCACTATAAGCCGTCTCTTTTCATAGACATGAAAGTGACAGTAAAAAAACATTCAGATGATTTCATTATGAGAAATTGCGTTAACGGTAATTTTAGCCTCCCAGCAGTTTTGGTTTATAGTGTGCTTTAACTCAAGGTAGTCAAGGAGTAAGTTTGCGCAGAAGATGTTGCGCATTCGGATATTTTTCCGTTGCCATGGTTATCAAATTAGTTCATAAACCGCGGGAGTGCAAGAGAACGTGTTTAACCCTTCATCTTGTTTGAAATTAAGATCTAATTTCTAGAATTTTAGATCATTGCAAAAGAAAAGCTAAAAGTGTTTTTATTCGTTTTCTATGATCTGCTAGTGAAGCTATACAATGCTTCTTCTGATAGACGAAGACATAATATTTCGTAGTATTGGTAATTTTTTTTTTTTTTTTAATATGTAACTGTGTACTGATTAACTTTTTTGGATGAATGGAACAGGTCTGGCCAATGGTAACATTAAAATTATCTAAACACGTTTCCAATACCTAAAGAACATCTAAAAATGACTATTTTTCTGCCACTTTTCCTTTGTCCTTTACAATTTGTTGGAAATAGAAATTGCAATTTTTATTTGTTTAATAATAACTATCGTCGAAAATCTACACTCTTATTAGGAAATTTTATTAAAAAACCTGACTGCACTTTTTTATCTTTCCTAAAACTTACTAGGTATTACCTAGTAGGTACCTACTCAATTTTTACTGCGACTTCTCCATTGTTTAACCTTGATGCAGTCCGCCTGTACTTGAATTCATGCTCAATAAGTCTGGCATTAAAAATTATTATTAGCCTTATGTGAGCATGATATTTTGCACTCTTATTCTTATCAAAGTTCCACTATTCCAAAACACGTTTATAATACTTTTTCACTACTTTTGAGAGTAACACTACATTGGCTATAAATGCTATTAATTAATATACTGATCCGATACCAAAAATATAAAAGCATGGATTGAAGTGCACACAGAGCAACTTGATTACGATAATAACGTTCCATTTCTTCCAGTGATGGAAGCCCAGCGTGAAGAAGAAAATCGTTCCCGCCTTCTGAAGGTTTTGGGCGAATGGCTACGGGCTGCCTGCGCTAGATATTGGATCTACGTTGTCGTCATAATGCTCTTCGTGATCGGAATCACAGGGGATCGGATGACGATATTCAGAATCATTTATATGTTCCTCTTCCTCTCTTTTATATTGATGTTCCAGGTATGATGTTTTTTTTATTTACTTGCTTGTTCGAGATGTTTTTGAACCATAATTTTTCGTTTAGTAATTTGAACTCGACTTTGTACTAATTAAAAGTTATTTTCAGATGAGTTGGTACTGGTGGCGTCGCTTAATGTATGTGTTCTGGATAGTAGTGATCATCTACTCGATGATAAATCTTATACTCATTTATATTTATCAATTTGATAATTTCTCTAAAACAATAGAGACCTATCTACTCATAAACGAAAAACTGTAAGTTCAACTAAAAGCTTTTTTTTATAAGGCTAAGGTTGATAATCGACTGCTAATTATCTATATTTTTCAGGCAACATGATTTAGGTTTGGAACCATATCATCCTGCTGATTTATTCGTGAAATTATTAACACCAACGTTGTTCCTAATTATAACAATAATGCAAGTCCACTATTTCCACAAAGACTTTATAGCGTTATCGGGACCCAGAACCCGGTGAGTTAACGGATGCGCTTTTAACACAGTAAGATAAAAAAAGAGTACATTTGATAATTAATGTTGGTATTGTTTTCAGAACAAACAGCGTGTTGAAAGAGCCTGAGTCAAGTAGGCCTAGTCAAGCAGGTGCTTCCACTATGAATAATGATGTAAGTTTTATTTCATCCCGAATTCGTTCACAAAATACAACATAATGAAAGGTCTTATTTTCAAGAGTTGCTCTATTTGTTTGCATAACTTATTTTTTTAGCAACTACCCCAACTGCCTTCCGAAGAAGATCAGCCGGCGTCGCTTGAAGGAAGTGTGACAGAAGCAGAACATTCTATAGAGATGTCTTCATTAAATACTGCTGCAAAACGCTCTCTACACAGGTATATTTTTAGCTTTTCGATACTTACGTTACTTCAATTTGGTCAATCGCATAAACATTGAGTGACTACTGATTGAACCTAAATAGCTAAATAGCAAAAAGTGGATTTTCTTTCAATGAATTATGTTAATCCTATCACGTATTATACCTCTTTACCAGCTGCGTAGTTTTTAACTAATGATTTACCTATTTTGAATTCGCAAGTACATACCTACCGAACTTGTATTCAGTTACGACTTGTGAATAGTCTGAAAAATGATTCCCTGGCCCATAGTGGCAAAATGTAGCTAAAATCAATTAGTACAACTGCGATGATTGCCTAAAGCCTGTCTCCATCTAAACCGCAAAGTCATTTTTTTCGTCCACTTGCGGCAACTACGTAAAGACAATGAGCCTTACAAAAGCCTGTTGTTAGATAGTGACAAATAGAGACAGGACGTTGTTTAACCAGTGTTCAAAGTTAAGGGCTCGGCGAACGTATCTACTTACCTAGGAACGTAATACCAAAATAATTTAAAATTTGGGCATATTTTTATCACTTTACGTTATTATTTGGATAAAGGCAGTATTTATCTAGGTTCCTGTTAAACTTTTGTTCCAAAAAACTTACTATAGAACAAATGAAAAGAAAAAATGCCATTTTTGGTGTACCTACAAAGATTTCAATTCAATTGGCTTACATTTCTTTTTAGGTAAGTTTTTCGGAACAAAAGTTTAACAGGAACCTAGATAAATACCTACTCTCTTAATCTAACAACATAAACTGATAAAAATATGCTTAAATTTTAAATGATTTCGGTATTACGTTTTTATAGAAATTCGCCTGTCGCAGGCCTCTTAAGAGGCTTATTTTAGTAAGAACCACAGTTCCTACTAATGACTCCTTGTTACAGAAAACCGTCCAAAGCGCGCTCATACGCGCCTACAGTCACCGAGCGCCCGTCTCCCGCTTTCAGAACCATTGTTGTAAAATCTTTCCTCGCTCTAAAAGAGAAAGCATACCAATGGACAGACAAAGTATTCATTTACTTGGATATACATCTTGTGAAGATCATATTTCTAGCACTGATGCTTCTGTGCGCTATAAATGTAAGTAGATAACTTTTATAAACTACCATCCTGCTATAGTAAATACAGTTTCTCTATGTAGTATGTGTCATAAAACATCTGAACGGAGAACACTTGCACTTACAGGCCTTATGGCAAATGTCCGTGAACTTAGCATATCATTACCCAGCATATCACATTTTTATGTAAGTTCTCTTCGCATGCACATAGAGATGTACAGCGCACCAGTCGATGCACTGTGCGCTTTACACAAGCCATTTGTTATTGCAATGGGTACCCATGAGGTATATTATCGATAGCACACGCTTGGCGGACACATTGCTACGCAAAACATGATTTATGACATCGCCTGCAGCGATATATTGCGACCACTATAATAAATAATAATTTACTTTTTCTAGACTTGTGCGATGCATGTCCCAATTATGATCATTATATCGCCAGCTCTTTGGCTGAGCGCACGAAGGCAGCGGATATGTGTGCTTCTCATATCAACTCTAATATGCGTGTATTTGATGGCGAAAATGGTTTACCAGATAGACTACATCAAACACTCGTTTTTCGATGTCAATTGTACCTCGGTAAGGATTCAATATTGCTAGTCTTTTGAATATCGAAACAGTATCTCGGTCGTTATATATTTTTTATTTTATTATTTTTTTTAGATTGTCGGCGAGAACAATACAGAGAATCTCACAACGTTCAACAACGCTCAATGGGTTGGTTTTATGAAAGCGAACAAAGAACGACCTCTGGCGGTGATCCTGAAAGGATACATCGCTCTCATAGCTGTTTTTACGTTTTACTCACTAGTCACTTATCGACAGCAATCCATGAGGTTTGAATTTTACTTATCTGTGACGATGTAGAGACGTGTATTGACATTGCGAGGCTGCCTCGCGAGGATGCTTGCGAGTCTGCTCATTTGCAAGCATTATGCAAGGCAACGTTCAAATAGGCTCGCGAGGCAAACGCGTCTCCACATCGCGTGGCGGCATGCCTCGCGAGGCAGCCTCGCAATGTCTATATATACACGATTTAAGTTTCTTGTTAATTGCATGTCTCTTATTAATTTATATTTTCAGGGATCAAGGCTTGTTGCCGAAAGACAATAACAAAATAATGTTCCCAGAAGTCACAAGGAAAGAAGCGGACAAAGATGTCATTCATTGTCTGAAGTATTTAGTGAATTATGGATTTTATAAGTTTGGAGTTGAGGTAAGCCTACAGTTTTAAACATTCTAGCTTATAAATTAAACAATTTTACTATATCCCTCTTTTCAGTATCTCCATGGTAGATAGATAAATAGATAACACTTTATTGTTTACCACAAAGAAACCTAAGTATACATTATCTAAACATAGGTAAAAACAATTGGCGGCCTTATCGCTTAAAGCGATCTCTTCTGGCAGATAAGAGGTATCATGAAAGTGGCTGGATTGGATTGAAAATACAATGTAAAACAGATTGGCATGGTATGGTCATATTATGAGAAACAATGTCATGAAACTAGGAGAGTGTTAGATATGGATAGGATGGTGTAGTAGAAATGATCAAATAAAACATGATTGCATAAGTTGGCATAAGTAAGAAAGAGGTGAATGCTGAGTCCTAACAGTCGCTATTGTTATGGCGCGTTCACACGCTCGCGTGCAGACAGACATTCAACGAGCCAATATCTTCTGTCGCGTCTCCTTGTGATGAGAGTGACAAAGATACTTCGTGCTCGCTCTAATCATATATCTGTCTCGTTGAATGTCTGTTTGCACGCGAGCGTGTAACGCGTTATTAGAGGAAAGTGGAAGTAGAAGATAATGTTCTGCCGACCACACATAATACAATAACAGGAAACATCCAATAGCTATGCCTCTATTTCTTTCAGATTTCCCTCATCTGCCTAATGGGAGTGATAGGGTCCCGTATGGACGTCTACGCAGTACTATACGCGGGTTGGCTACTAATCTTAGTGTCGACTAGAAGGCCTCGTCAAGCGAGACTTTGGCCTGCCTTCACTGCATGTGTCACCTTCCTAATACCGCTGCAGTATATCTTAGCGGTTGGATTCCTGCCCCAGCTTTGTATAAGCTATCCTTGGAGTGGGGATGATGAGGTTGGTTCATCCACTATTACTTTACCTACAGAATTAATAAGTAAAGCTTTCAGTATTATCTGATAATCTCTAGTCCTGTAATCTAAGTCAGTTGGTGATCAATAATCATAATCTTTTAGTTACAGTAAACAGGAATTATTGTCGTTAAAGGTGGCCGCACACCTATCCGCGCCGAACGAATCGACCAAACGAATTTTAAAATTCTTTAATTATGAAATCGTATGAAACCTGACACACCTGGCCGCGTCGAATCGTCCGATTCGACCGAATCTGGCAGTACTTCGAGAATTCGGCGCGGATAGGTGTTCGCTCAGCCTTAATCAGTTAACTTGCAGACTTTGCATTTTTTTAAAGTACCTAGCTAATTACGGTCCTGCATATTATCATGTGACTGCAAAAGTCAAACTAAGCCTGTAACGTTTTCCTTATGTTTCAGTTATGATAGCCCTTAATATTTTCGTAAATACTTGCTGTGTAGATAATCAGACATTGTTTATTACAGCAAATGAAACACGTCCGTACGTGGTTATTCTTACCGTACGCCGACGACCCGCCTCACGCTGTCAAACTCATATTCGACTACTTCCTACTTCTGTTCGCGACCCGACAACTCCGCGTGTTCATGATAGAAAAGACTCAAGGAGACGCATATTCAGGAGGATCGAATAGCGAGGATATTGGGAAGGATTGGGAGACTCCAAACTTTGTCAATCCTGTGCCAGACTTTCTGGGTTATGTAGGGTAAGTGTCATCAATTTCATCGAAATTAATATATAGCCATGGCCATTAGGAATAATGTTACATATTATTTTTTATAAAATGAGTAGTTTCGCAAATTACTTCCTACATGCAAACTTACAAACTATTAGTTTAGATTATTGTGTTATTGTTAGTATTGTGTACTATTTTGAAAAAAATCAATGGGCAGAAATAAAATACTTATGATTATATTTACCGAAAAAACGATTCGTTTTTAAACTCGAGTCCGCTACGCGTGTCAAAAAAGTTTACTCTAAAATAAATGTATTGTAGGTACTTTTCCTTATATTCATAACTCCTATTGGTGTTAAGGAGGACATTATAAGCTTCTTCGTACTCTTAATCCTATATTGCTACTTTTTTGTTATGACATTATAGCAAATATTGTCTATGATTGCATGTTTATATTATTATTTTCTCAGCACATGGCTCGACGTGGTCAAAAGGATGGTATTCCTCGGCATGCTGTGGGTTACGCTCGCTATCATGTTCATGACAGGCACCAACCGTGTAAATCTCTTCTCGATGGGCTACCTCATCGGATCCTTTATATTCCTGTGGCAAGGAACCGACTTCTACTTACGGCCTAAGGAAGCTATATTGCAGTGGTAAGTGATGTACCTATAACGAATACAGTTTGCAGGTTTTTTCTTTAACTTAGTATCTTTAGGTAAAAAAAAGAGGAAAAAAAACTTGCTTGAATGCCATTTGTGTTTGTATTCCACTACTAAAGTACTCTTAAACTGTTGTCAACATTGTATTGTCCCTCAAGATCTGTGAGAATATCTGACGTGGATTACGAGCAGCGTATCTGTTGTATTGTTTTGATAATAAAAAAAGAAATCGCCTCAGAAACATAAGCCCAGTCACTGATATTATAATACTACGGCCCAGTGAAGCTGAGGGAAATGTCTGTGAGAAATGTCCACCAATATTATTTATTTATTCCTATTCCTTAGGTGGTCATGGCTAGTCGGCTATAACGTCGGCGTGGTGGCTGTTAAAGCATTGCTACAGATCCCAGGGTGCATGTTCAGTGCTGTAATGCAAGAAAACGCGTGTTGGCTGGTCCAACTCTTGGGCATTGGTTGTGTGGACAAGTTCGCCGGCGGGAATATCGCAAGGTTCCTCAAGATGCAAGTTGTCAAGGTAGTTATTTCATGTCTTGTACACTTCTTCCAACGGATCTTGGCATTCGTGAAGTTAGCCGTTTCAGTGCAACTTTTTCATACAACATTTTCAACTGCGCAGCGAAAAGCCTACCTTCACGAATGCCTAGATCCTTTGTGACAACTGTACGAAGGTTGAACATTAATCGGCGATCTCCAATTACGACAGTTTCTAATTCAAATAATTGCAGTTGATATTACCTTTTCCAATTTTTTTTTCTTACATCAATGATTTTAGGAACAGTCTTGATACTAAAGCTAATCATAAATTATGCTGTTTATTACTACTTGTGTTATAAACACCAAATTAAAATTTCCTTAAAAAAAAAACAAGAATCTTTTAATTATTTTAGGAGGCAGCGTGTTCAGTACCCCAAGAAGACATCGGTCTAGCGTGGGACGGCGTCTGTTTCGCCTTCCTCATTCTACAGCGAAGATTGTTCCACAGTTACTACTTCTACCGAGTCATTGATGAGAGCAAAGCCACCACCGTTTTAGCTTCCAGGTAAAAAATCTATACTATTTTAAACTCTAATATCATATCTTACTATTATTCGTTCAGAAACCAGCCTAACATTTTAACTCTTGGTATTGAAGGTTTTTCTAAATTAAATTACAATCCCATAAAATGCTCCAGTCAATCTATCAATGTTAAATTATTTTTGTGTCCGACAAAATAGTCGATTCTTTTCTAGGCTTTCTTCAATAAGGTAAATCTTTTAGTGAGTTCCATCGACGTGAGTACAATGTCAATAGGCCATGCCGGATTTTCCTGAAGATCAAACTTATTAGCTTACTTATTAGCCACACGGTAAAGTTCGGACCACGCATCTGGACTGCGTTCCAAACCGTAGATGGATCTGTGCAGTTTGGACCGCGGATCAAAGATCAAAACTGTGCGTGTAATTGATTTTCAAGAGTTTTGACCGCACTTTAGACTGGCGCGTGGAACGGTATAAATTTTAAGTACGTTTCGGAGCGAGGGATGAAACGGCGCTTGCTGTTCCCGCGTTCTGAACTTTACGTGTGAAGGCCGCTTTTTTAATTTACAGAGGCGCAGAACTCATTGAAGAGCTCCGACTGAAACAAATGAACGTTCAAGAGGAGACTGAAATTAAAATTCTAGAAAAGATCAAGGTGAAAATGGAGAGGATAAAGGCTAACCAGAAAAAAATACAGGGCGTTCTAGCAAAGGATCCACGACATCATGATGCTGGTAAGAAACTTTCAATTTATTGGATAAAAGTTGTGCCCCTCATGCTGGGGCCACACTGCGGGGATATGGCAAATTATTTGCCGGTATTCTGTATTGTGGCTATACGAAATTTGGCAAATAATTTGCCATATCCCCGTAGTGTGGCCCCAGCATCAGAGACAAATAAAATACAGATTTACAAGAACTTACCCCTTTAATCTCAGTAGCTTATATCCATAAAAATGTAAAACTTTATCATACATTTCTATCTAGTATCATTAATCGTGAAGACTAATCATTACTGAAATAAAATTAAGTTAAATAAATCTCTCTGTTATTGCAATAATAGACACATACTCCGCCCTCTGAGAATTTCTTGAATAAACGTTTTTACCAATAAACATAGAAGTATAAATCGGCATTGCTTGTACGCTAACCAGAAGAAGAGGAGGACACACAGCCGGGCGAGTCGGAGCAAGTCCCGCTCGTGCGCGGCGACTCGGACGCGTCCGGCCGCGGCTACCACACGCCCGACAGCCCCGCCTCCCCCCGCGGCTTCCACACCCCCCTCAGCGAACCCTCCGCGCCCCCCACTCCCGAACGTCGACCCCCCACAGCCATCGGGATACCGTTCCCCGCACTCCCGACCTCGCAAGGCGGCCCGCCATCCCCGTCATCCGCGCTGATGACCGTATCTTTGGATGCGTACTTGGAACCGCGTCGGATCTCCTTCGAATCCCCTCCGTCGTCGGAGCTGATCCCTCGCGCGCAGAGCCCTGAGGAATCTTACCCGGTGTTCTCCCCCCCTCCTATCCGGCGGCGACACACCGTGGCCAGCCCGAGTGTGCAACAGAGGACGTCGATCATATCGCACTCGAGCCGGGAGCCGCATTCACATCATACGTGTAACTACCGTGTGGTGCCACTTTGTCACCGAGTGGACTTTCGGTCTGCTTTTTGTTACGAGTACACTAAAATTTTCCTACAAATGAACATACACCGTCTATGTGTGACACTGTATACTTGTATAGCATTCTCTTTCAAATTTGTTTGTATCGATGTGAACTTTTTATTTTTATTTAAATAGGAAGTGACACAGACTTGACGAGTAGTCGACGAGTTTTCACAAAGAGACATCAAGGTAAATGATTATGTAGCACGGTGTGGGAAGCAGGTGGTTGTCCCCCTTCCTACTGTGGTTGAAACTAAAATGTTCCATACATCTGTGCAATGTAAAATAACAGGCAAAGCTATCTGAACGATACTGTTACGTCTTCTTGGCAGATTTCAGTAACCCACGATATTTATGTGCTTTATTAATTACCTGAAGTTTGAAGGAGTTACGTTTTAACCGGTTCAATTGTGAGTTCAGTTGAGATGGTCATAAGCGCTATTATTGCCCGAATTAATATTTCATTGGTGTTTGAACTGTCGGTTGAGCTGTGCTTTTCTCTTGTAGCGCGCGACAGGCCGCAGTATAGACCGCCCGCGAGCCATCAGAAGGGTAACGTTGAGTCCCGGAACTTCGCTCGCAATAACCTTGTATTGGCGTTACTAACATAGTCCAGCTTCTTGGTGACGGTATTTAGGCAAGTTGCAACGCCATGGCGAAGCCTGTCTGGTCGATTAAATTGGATGTATCTCTTTGTAAAAATGTAAAAACTGTAAATATTCAAGACAGATTACGCCGCGGCACGCTTCGATTGTTTTGCATGAAGCTTTTCGTGCGTTGCATGGTCTTGCCTTGTGTTTGTGATTTGTTCTTATTGTAATTTGCGCGTGTCTTGTCATCCATGTTTTTGTTTTGCGTATTACAGCATCTTGTATGTACCATGTGACGATGATTTTCATGTATTGACATACTGGCATGCGTATGAAGTAATGCCTGCTAGCTGTTAATCTTCATTTCTCAAGTGTAACTAGAAATCCGACACATAAGAAAACTATCTTCTAAAATAACTTTTACAATGTAAATACCACCACATCAAAGTAAAAGCGAGTACCTAGTTATACATACATAATTATGATAAAATGCTTTTTTAGTGCCCAAACATAAAAAGTAACTCAATTTATAACAAGCAATTTATTACATTTATCCTATATTTGCCTCAATTTTTCCATAAAATCATTGGATTTTCTAGTTACACTGCGATGTAAAAATCAGGATATTTATATATGTTTATGTGTACAGCCGTGCGTTCCGGAGACTACTACATGTTTGACGAATTCGATGACACCGATGTTCCTTTGAAAGAGGAAGAATCGAGCTCGGACGAAGACGCGCCGAAAGAAATGGGCTTCGGCAAGGTAAGTATCAACCATACACAAAGCAACACAGATAGTAAAACTATCCCCCAGATTTCTAGTAGTCTAGTTTCAAAATCTGTGTTGTCAAAAGTTCTTCGGTAGAGGTTGGGTTGAATGACATCATTGTGATTGTGGAAGGCATGGTTCACGCGGGATGCATCAACATGCTTACTTAGTATCCGAAAATGTATTCCAAATTATCTTGAGTTACACGCATCCTCTTTGGCATAGAAAAATCACCTGCAGCATAGGGGGCTGACAATGGGTACTAAGTAAGAAATACATTTCATGGTCCTGTTTTTTGATAATTAGCATGGATATACAAATTTTAGAGAATGTATTGTATTGTCCCTTGGGTATTTAACTATTTCCGCATGTAGCTTCCCCGGTATGATAACGTGGGTAAATGTAAAAGTAAGCTTTTGGGAGGCATTTAGTAAGTTCCTGCAGCTTAGCAACTAACCTAATCGTATTGTGATAACTATTGCACAGCAATGCTACTGGTGGTATTACGATACTTGCAAATATTCACAATTTGGTATAAATAAATTAAATAGTGATTACCTATAAATACGGAACATTTTTGCTTATCATTATCGCAATTCAGCGACACTACCATTATTGAAAATAAACAAAGGAATGGTATTTATTATAAAAAAAAATTGTCAATCATGGTCAATCGCAGTAAAGCTACGAAGCGAGCTATTTCTGTAAACCAAGTTTTAAGTTCCGCTGCAAAAATTACAAGCTGCAAAGCAGCAATGATAACGTATGAAGCAGTATCGTAAGCCCACCGTGCCTTTACAATTGTGTGGCGTCCATTGCGGCGTAGCTGCTGTCGACCGTGATCAAGACGGACCTGAAGCGCGCAGTGTCCATGCGGCGTTCTTCGGCTCCCACGGTGCGGTCGACGCGCCAACTCTCGCTCGGCAGCTACCCGCTATCCTATCCAGATGAGGTAATGGTTCATCCTCCCCTCCTTTTGAACAAAAATATTACCCGAAAAAAAAAAAAAAATTACAAAATGTGTCATGGATTAGAAGCTGCAGTGAGATTGCAACTTTAGATCTGTCTAAGTTGCCATAAATTTTGATTGGGTCTGAAGGTTTGTTCAATTATCTCAAGATTTTAGTGACAGTCATTACAGTGAAAAGATCTCAAATTCTTCTATTACCAGACATGATGATTTGAATCAAAGCACGCTTGCAAGCTAAAGCTTGGCTTTGCCAGTGATGAAGGACTATTACAAACTTGTATTCGCTTGATATTCTTAAGTGCACTCACTGCACTGTATCGTTTGGAATATCAAAATTTTAAGTGCCAAAAGTAAATGACACATTTCATCAATAGACTCCTTACTTCCTTCGATACCCATCCTTTTATATTATGATCTATGGAAAAATACTACAAGGAGATAACACGTACGTAATATTTTTAATACTTATGTTTATTTGGGCTTGCATGTCTGTTCCTACCTATATTTTATGTACCTATGTGTTAAAATATGTATTTCACTATATCCTATTTATTTATGTAGCACATGGGATTATCTATGAATGTTTGTTGTATAATATTCTGAATGTTTTAACAAATAACATGTTTATTGTAACTAATATATTTGCTCAACATTATTTCAGTTCAATATTCTAAATTTTGCAATCTGTTTAAAATATTTTTCTTTGCAATTTTTTTTAGTTTTTCTACTATTTATAACTAATTTACTTTTAATTACAATTACATGTACTTATCCATTTTCTTAATCTGTTTCTTTTTTTCATTTTACAAAAAATAATTCAACTTCATTTGGCCTAAAAGTAAAAATGTGCTTTTGAATACGAGTTTTATACCAAAAGGCAAATACTATTATCAAATTGTGAATGATAGGTGCGCCGACGGCCATCGCAAGCGGATGTCGCCACTCGGGAAGGCGCCGTTTCTCCTCGAGATCCAGACAAAGATGGACCCCCATCAGAATTGGACGACTATGCACCTGAACCGGGTAAAATCAAACATTTCTTTCAACCACTTTACAGGTGAATCATTTAAAATTAGATCAAACAGGTGACTGGGAACTACAATGTAAATCGTAGGATCCGAAGTGATAAATGGAAATGAAATCTCACTAATATTATAAATGCGAAAGTTTGGATGGATGTATGTTTGAACAAACAGTTTGTTCCTCTATAACTCGACAATTACTGAACCGATTTGGCTGAAATTTGAAATATATATAGATAATGATCGGGAATAGGACCATAGGTTACTTTTTATGCCAAAATATGCAAATGTTCCCGTGGGATAGAAAAATAGTAAACCACGCGGGCGAAACCGCGGGCGTCTGCTAGTGTATTGATAAAATAACTGACATTCCAGTAACAATTCTTCAAATGTAAAAAAATATATGTAATATATGTAATAAATAAATAAATAAATAATAAATAAATTTTTAACTTCACCACCTAAAGGTTTAGATTTACCCCTAGCTGAATTGGTTGTACTAGGATAAATTGATGTAGGACGTGAGGAAGCAATCAAAGCACATTGAAGTCCCTTGCCAGTCCTAAACTTTTAACAAAAGATTTGGTTCTTGCCTACTCTGTGACCTAAGCAGAAGTCGCTGATGGAGAAGTTATGGAAACCTCTTCTTCTTCTATACATTTGCTTGCTTATAAATTATGTTTGCAGAACAAGAAACATGGCACGACAAGTTGAGGAATTTGATAGAGACAGCGTGGGCGTTCATATCCAGCGTGCTCGTGTCTCTAACGCGGCACCTGATGAAATACTCGCGCGACTACCGATATGTCTCGCGAACGCTCTCCGTGGAGAAGAAGATATTGAAGGCAAGCTATTGTGAACTTTATGAACTAGTATACACTGAACATACTTGCATACTTACGTTAAACTTGCTTTCGCACCGCGGATTCCAAGTACGGTCATTAGGTACTTTAATAGGGCCAGTCCTTCCGAGGGAAACCAATACAGTCAAGCTGGTCTGAATTGGCTATCATTCAGATGAATCAAGTATGTAATTTCATTGATTAACATGTCTTATACCTATTCCTGATAAAGTTATTTTAATAACCCTGTAATATGTGATACATAACTTTGTAGTGTCTTTTCATTACCTTTGGGTAAAGAAATAAAATGTTTGTGTCGGAATAAATCATTAAGTAGCTACATCCTAATTCTTAAAAAGTATTTTTTAGACAACATGAAGATGTAATGAACATTGTCATTTCAGGAGAAAGAAGGGTTCGGAATTGGTTTAAGAGAAGGAACGCAGATGATCTGGGAGCCACTTCCCGAAACTCTAGCGCATCAGTGAGTACAATAAACTGACCTTACCTTTTTGTTTTCATACTAGTCAGAATTCACTTATAACTAAGACCGAATGCTTAACCATCGGTTACAAAGACTTTCTACAAGAACTGTCTTCGTTTAAAACAAAATGATGAAATTGATGGCATGATGACAAAGCATGACTTTACCCAAAAGCAGGCACCAGAAGAAAGGTGCCCAAAGTTTGAACAACCATTTTTAAAAGCATTTGCAAAAGTTTGTTCATATTTTGCATACGTCTTAAAATTCTGTAATTTTTGACCCATTCAACGTCAAAACCTCTCGAATAACGGAGCGTGTTTTCGCTTACATTTCGCTGAACATACACACATCAACATTGTCTAGGGATATTCAACATTTTGTTGATTTTTACAAAAACTGAACATAATTTCTTAAGACAACTAGGTATGGCAAGAATCTTTATTTTGTGTTGTTTTTAATAATAATAAAATACAACTGTTTGATAATATTTTTTAATGAAAATTTAAGTAGGAACAAAAACTCTAAAAATCAGAAAATTTACAAGGTTCGATAAATTGTGTTAAAACTATTTTTACGTTGCAATGACTTTATAAAATTACATTTTTACAATTTAATAATCGGTATTGCCTCCTCTAACGTTGATAACACGTCTGCACCGGTTGTTCATACTCAAAATTAGGGTGTCAAAGTCTCGCTGGGGTATGAGATCCCATGTTCTTTTTAAATGGCAAAAAAGTTGGTCTTCTGTAGTCAAATTTGACGGCAAATTGCTGAAAGCCTTTCGCTGCAACATGTCCCAAGCGTGTTCAATTGGGTTTAAGTCGGGTGACTGTGCAGGCCAGTCCAAAACCGCGACATCATGTTCCTGAAGGGCAGCTGATACCAATCGCGCCGTGTGTGGAGGGGCATTGTCATGCATGAGCAGAAATTCCTGGCCAATTTGGACTCTGTGAGGGACGATCACAGGCTCTACGACCTCATTCCGGTATTTTAGTGCAGTCATGCTGCCTCTTATCCAAATGAGCTCGGTTCGCGCGCCAATACGAATCCCCGCCCAAACCATGATTGTCCCACCTTGATACGAATGGACCTCTTGTGGATGCTGGAGTCGACTTTCTCTGCCTGGAACTCTCCAAACACGTGTTCTACGTGAATCGGGGTGGAATCCAAACCGAGACTCATCAGTAAAGAGAACCATTGCAAATTGGCTGTTGTTCCATAACAAATGTTCTTGAGCCCAAAGAAGTCGCCTTCCGCGATTGCCCCGTCGTAGAGCTGGCACACGAAGCGGTCTACGAGAATGAAGATCAACTTCATGTAGCCTTCTTCTGACGGTTTGGTCGCTAACTGACAGCTGATGGTCTGACTGAAGCCTTTGCACTAGCTGCTTTGCTGTGAGATTGGGTTCCCTCCTGGCGGAATTTTGGAGAAAACGATCCTGTCTAGGGGTGGTAACTCGTTTTTTTCCAGTGTGGCGCTCTCTTACATCTCCAGTAATACGAAAACGTGACCACAATCGAGAAATTACGTTTTGATTAGTGTTTAGGGTATTGGCAACCACGCGTTGGATAGCACCGGCTTGTAACATGCCTACCGCTCTTATCATTTCTTCTCTGCTTAAATGTCGACGTTCCATGACATTACGAATATCACAAGATCCGTTAAAATTAAAAATGACTTGGATAACACTTATTGATAATTAAATAAAAGTTAATTAATCTTAGGCAAAATTAACGTTGTTAAATTTGAATCGGAGTCTCCATTCTATCTTTGGTTTATTGCGTTCTATTTTTTTACTTTTTACGAATTTTGAAAATGGAACAAAAGAGGTTTAATTCCATGTATAAACTTTTTCTAAAAAGCAAATAGTTTGTAAGCAAATCATTTCGAAATGGAATATCCCTAGGCAATGTTGATGTGTGTAAGTGAAAATGCGTTCTTATAGTTCACATTCGTAGTGCGCATTAGTCAGTAGTATTTGTTTGCATGCAGCCTTAGTGCCCGTAGAGATGAGGATACGTATGATAGAAATCTGTTGATGCCCGTAGTGGACATGGGGTTTGTACTTTTACTATTTATGTATTTATTACATTTTTTTCGGTGTATACTTGCAATAGCTACATAAATGTCTTCCTTTGTTGTTGTATTCCTCTTTACCACATGCGTCGCGTCTCGGTGGCACTGTGTTAAACGGTTTCGTATCATATGCAATGTAAAAATAAAAAATGTGGCTATTTCAAAGATATTCCTCCAATTTTATACCAGTCCATTTACCAGCTAAATTGTAGCTCATTCCATTATTTCATGCCAGACATACAATCATGAAAATGAAAATATTATTTGCGTACCAACCGGAATGCTACGAGGAAGCCAAATTTACCAGTAAAAATATTAAAATTAATGAAATCAGGACAGGATCTAGTTAAAATCAATCAAGGAAAAACCTTTGACTAAAAGTATTGTTACGGGTGCGGTTTCAGTCGTAAACTAAGCGACATAAGCGTACCAGAGATACGTTTGATAGCACCGAGTATGGAACGAGGTCTCGACGCGTCTCCACCATCCCATCGCGCCTCGTCAAACCTACCAGTTGCCCAACCAGTCAACCAACTGGTCGGCAAAGAATCATCTCAGGATTCATACCAACCTGATGACGATACTTCGGAACACGAGAGCGCGTTTAGTTTGCAGACTACTTCAAGGTTTCATTATCACGAAAAAAAGATTTGTACTGTTGTAAAATTTACTATATGGCACTAGTATCGCTATAGTCGGAAAATCTTACTGATTTTTCAATTGAAGAAGTGCTATTTGGTTTTGGTTCAGATGTAATAAGGTTGGTGGACAGGTATTTGCTAGTGGCACCACAAAACAGAAAGAACGAGAGTGACACCACTAAATACTAAAAGTATTCTGTGGTGGCGCTTAAGTTTCTCAGACCAACATTTTTTACTACAGTACAAGTCTTGTTATTTATTCGTCGTCAATGCGATGGGCTTCCGTTGATTTTGTAAATAAATTTCATTTCTCGATTCTTCCATTTGTGCTAAATCACGTTGCAGCTTTTATCGTTCGTTTGTATAAGTACATGGTAAGTTGGTAGTAAAATGTGCTAACAAATTCCAAACTATGAAACAACTCTGCCTTTTTACTTTCGATTTTGTTTATTTATCTTCAACTTATGAACCATCAAAATTATTAAATTTATTCAATTCTATCTACTTTTCTATTAATTTAAAATTTTTAAGCTTTGTCTTCGTATTTATACACAGTTTAATCAACACTAATTCACGGCAAAATTGTTACCGAAATAATAAAAACTTCAAAATTGGCACTGCACAATAAACACGTTTTGTGATACAAAACTTGCTATTTTTTTATGATTAGGTACTTATTGTAGTAATAATGCGATTTCAGTAAAGACGTGACGACATTGGAAGAGCAAGACGACTCCATGTTCAAACAGGACAAGTCTCCGTTCGTGCATTTGAGCTACGCGCTTTGGTATGCGGTGCTAGCACATACGGATATCGTGTGCTACTTGATGGTGTTTATAAATCAGGTAAACAACCATTTAAGTTTCCCTTCAATTCACAGTAGGTGCTTAAAAAAATCGATCTAGGATGGGAAATAGTATTCGTAGACAAAATAATATAGATATCAAACACATTCTACAACCCTGATGATTCAACACTTAAAAATCAACTCTCAAGCCAAGTTCGAACGAGTAGGTTTGTAATAAACCGATCTCAATGTAAAGTGCAAGCTTTACCGCAATCAAAATTGCATTGTATTTGAACAGCTTTCACAATCAAATTGTATTTTTATACTAGCACTATATAACTACAAGTACAAGAAATTCTGAACAATACTTATGATATTGCCGGTATCTACCAAAAAAAATACTCCTGTTCTAATTTTGTTTCAGATACAATCCGCAACTATTCTCTCAATACCACTACCACTCATGGTATTCCTCTGGGGAACCCTCACTATCCCGCGACCTACCAAGACTTTCTGGGTGACACTGATTGCTTACACAGAAGTGATCGTGCTTGTAAAAAGCATGTTCCAGTTTGAAATACTGCCGTGGAACCAGAAAGCGATTCCCGCGAATATGCCCTTCACGGCGCCACGGATCATCGGCATTGAGAGGAAGTTTAACTACGCGCTGTATGATCTGTTGTTGCTGCTTATTATATTCTTGCATAGGTATGTTGCTTCGTCAGTTGTTTTGATGCCATCGGCGTCGTTTATCTTGTATCGTTTAGTAATTTGGAAAGCCTAATTTACTCAACAAATTTAAAAACTCTCTCCCAAGATTTTGAAAATTATTTTGAATGCAATGTGTGCTTCATGATTATTAACAAATGTTGATACGTAACATTAGTATGTTGATCAAAATCAAAAGTCAATGTTATTATTTCGTCCATGCTATTATCAATGTGGTTACTTATATAATTTTACTGGTAGTCAAATGCTGTTCTACTTTTATATGTTTATTCAAAATCTAACTGTGTCTAACTGAAAATTCTCACATAACTTTTTTCTCATTTCTTTCCACAGATTTATGTTAAAATCTCTCGGCCTATGGAAGGAATCCACACCCGAGATAGAATTACGAGAAGACGTCGAGTATCCCTTGACGCCCGAGGAAACGCAAATGGTCGTCGGAGGCAAGAGCGCTGAGGTCGGACAGAAATACGCAACGTTGCACGACCAGGAAGGCCCGTGAGTGTACTCTGTATTTGTATTTTTGTATTTTGTATTTATTTATTTAAAACATGAGTTGGGCTTACAGATTAAACCAAAGCGCCCAAAACGTCTATGCTAATAACAGAATGTGGTAGGTACTTAAAATGTGCTGTGCCTAGTTCGAGTTTTTTTTTTCTCTATTCGGTATCGACGCCGTAAACGTGGATTTGTATGGACACCGGCAAAGAGTGGCGGAAACATGATACTTAATTTGCGAGTTCGAGTTTTTTTACAAGGTCGATACCGACTCGACTCGCAGTAGAAAGAGAGCGCGTTTGGGCTTGTGCTTGGTTGTTTCGGGGATTTGGCAGAGTACAAGTTAGGATTTTGATTGTACTTGACGCGTTTGACGTTGGCTCGATAAAAGCGATGGTGAAGTCATTTGAATACGTGTTTGCAACTCTTACTAGGCTATGCACCTCTTTTGGGTGATCAATGGAGGTTGTTGAGGATTTGTTATCTTCAACAACCCGAGGTCGCTTCTAGAAGCCTGTGAAAATCCCAGGAAACTTCTATGCTTCTGGGAAGAGCTAGGCTGGCTTTACATCTAATGAGCCGGGTCATCCCCACGCATAAAGGTGGTCCTTTGAGTCTAAATGCGGAAAAGGCAGTCCCGCTACATACTGACATACCTCTGTGTATACAAAGTTTCATGATTATCGTTCAACGTAGTACCTGCGTGGTACAGTTATTGACATAATGCAGTGTGTGGCTCAGACAGTCGTCACCGGCTTGTGGACCGGCTGTATCACGTGGAGGCGTCTATAACCGCCGCCATGCAGGAGTTAGACGCTCATCGCTCAGACCCTCGCGTCGCCACGCTCGTGTGGCAACGCTTGCAGACAGAACACAATAGACCCAATATAAGAAACACCTCGCTACGGAAGATTATGTCTAGACATATAAATTTACGGTATTACTGCTAGTAAAGACGTATTTTAGACTAGCATACTATCAAGCCTTATGTCCATATGTAAATAACTAGCTGCTCTCATGTAGTACCTGGATAGAATGTATGTTACGCAGGGATAATGTAACTTCTTAGTGAAATAATTTTCATTAGTCGGTTCACAGTAAGTATTCCTATTATAATTGTTAGTCTAACTAAACCTCAGTTCTTGATAGTGTTAGTGTTTTGAAAATAAAGTATTTCTCTCGTAGAATGTATGAACGTATATTGTATATTGAACCGAAACTACTTGCAATAGGTATACGCTGAAGTTGTTAGTTATTTGCTCATCTGTCTGCTGTAAAAACTGGGAAAATACAAATCACAATTTATTTTTGTTTTGTCTAACAGCAGTGCGAATCAGACTCCTGAAAATGGATCCGATTCGATGATTTTCTTTGGAAAGTTGACGTTTTTCCAGCGAAGAAACGTCTCTCGGAATACATTCCGAGAAGGTCTGAATCACACTGCTAGTCTTTATCAGGATATTAACCAAAATTTTACCAATTCGTATATTAATCAAATCAAAATAAATTATTCATTCCCTCATAATCCTTCTATTTCTATTTTCTATCTAGCAAAATCATATAAAAGATCATTAATGGCGAATAAACATAAATTAATAACAGTATTACATTTCTAGCTCAATTGATGATGTCCATGAGTTTGATCCGACAAGAAATGATATAAGCAACGAACAGAACAGAACTGATGAACAAATCATAGCTAGAGACGATGATGATGATGAGGAAAACGAGGCCGGACCTTCCAAGCCGTATGATGACCATTACAAGTGAGTTATAAAATACATTATTTACAAACATACACCATTAATTTACAAAATAAACAAGAAATAAACGAAAATAGCTGAGATACTAATGATTGATGCTAGTCAATATCACCATGGTTTGTTAACTTAAATATGTAATATCGGTTATAATATCTGCAATTTGTTTCAGAGTTGATGATGACCAAGAGCCAATAATCGCGGTTACAACTACACTAGAAGATACTTACAAACACTATCCTCAAGTAATGCTACTATCGTAAGTTATTTATGTTCATATTACGAGTACAACTAGATACTTAAAATTAAAAATGATATAATATCGTGCCAAATTTCGTAGTTCAGCTTATGTTGGAGTTCAGTTTTCACCAATACAAGCGAAACTACAAAAACTTGCACGTTACAACTTTTTAAGTTTTAAGAGTAGGAGGCCAGTAAGTATTGTAGCAGACGGCGATGAGCTTGCAACCTGTCGAAAGTCAGGGCACTAACCCTAGCGGGCTAAAACAAAGAGACACTAGACTAAACTTTATCCTATTTCGTTTATTAAAACTAAAAGTGTATTACCAGGATTTATTTAAATTAAAAAAGCCTTACTTATAAACTTGAACACTGGTTAAATAATGCTCAAGATTCGCTCTGTCTCTATTGGACACTATCTAACAAAAAGGGATGGCAATTGTTTTAACGGTGTCTCAATATTAACAGAATTTTATAAGTAAAGGGTAAAGCGTATTAGGTACAGTTGGGCCGACAGATCTCGGCAATCGTGAAGTTAGGCTTTTCGCTGCGCAGTAGAACATTTTGTATGAAAAAGTTGCACTGCGCATCGAAACGGCCAACTTCACGTACGCCGAGATCCGTTGGCCGTACTGTACCTGGATTTATTTAAACTAAACATGTATTACCAGGATAAAGCGATACCTCCGACCGATGCATCGCTTCTTCAAGCGTATGCTGACGCCAGGCGCGCGCGTCACGGCTGATGTGTACGCGTATATGTTCCTGTGTGATTTCCTCAACTTTATGGTCGTTATATTTGGATTCGCTGCTTTTGGGGTAAGTGAAAAACATAAACTATGTTATCCGATTGGAATATAGATAATTTGAACAATATTAAAGGGTACTCCAATTACCAAGCGACGGCACTGAAATGTCCACGTGCCTTCGGATTATGCCCTATAATATTTTTTCAAATTATCTATGTCTAGTCCAAGATTCAAGGTACAAAGATACCCAAACTTTCGCGTCTTGCTATAGTACCTAGCTATGTTTTTTTCAACGATGCCTCAGCCTCAACTGCTGGGTTAAAAAGTATACGAACTGGTTATCACAATTTGATCTTTAAAGATTTCAAATGGCTTAGAGATCAGATAAAATGTCTACGGCTGATCTTAACAATGCTTGTAAGAATCCAAAAAATAATTTTCTTTTTGGAAAATATAGCCTAAAAGTCAAAAGTCAAATTCATTTATTCAATAAGATTACTAGTGTACCACTTTGAAACGTCTTAAGAGCTAGGTGATTCTACTCCTGTTCCTTCGCGACCAAGACCGTGAAGAACTAGAAATACCTACCAGCATAAACGATATTATTGTCTACTATGATAATAGTGGGCCCATTTTAGCCGACACAGAAGGACTGAGTTTCGGCGCAGCCAAAGTTTCGGCAGATTGGCTGAAACTGACCGAATCTTCGGTCGGTAATTAGCTCATTTATAGTCTGGCGAAATATAATAGACATAAATAGGGGCGCCACTGTGCAAGCTAAATACGCGAAATAGATAAATTATCTTTTAGAAGAAAATTATTACTTCTGACTGACGTCTTCGGGACCTGTACCATAGACAAGAAACCTGTACTTTACCATAGATTAGTAGAGAAAGTGTTTCCATTGTAATTAAATTTTAGTTGCTGTTTCTATCCGTTTTTGCCAGACTATACTCCTATCATGAGTATCATGTACGGTAATGTATCATTAATCTAATTTCACAGACCCACCAAGGCGACGGCGGAGTGCAAGCGTACCTAGAAGAGAACAAAGTGCCCATCCCATTCCTCGTGATGTTAATCCTTCAATTCGCGCTTATCGTCATCGACCGCGCATTGTACCTCCGCAAGTTTATGCTGGGCAAGATCCTGTTTCAGTACGCTTTGATCATGGGCGTGCATATATGGATGTTCTTTATATTGCCGTTTATTACTGAAAGGTGAGTGTGTTATACGTACGGTGAAGGGTCGATCTTGAAGCCTTCGATTGTTTAAGATAAATTGGGAACATTGGGAAGTATTTTGCCCGGAATTTGTATGAAACTGGAATTAAAAACAATTCAATGGTGCATACATCTTAATAAAGAGAGTTATAGTCGTATTTCTAATTATACGCACTAAAATTGACGGTCAAAATGTCATTTTTCATATATTTTTAGTTCGTACAATGAGCAATTCGACTATAGAGTCCGATTAGGAGAATATCCACGCTGAGAAATTCTATGACGATGCTTTTCTGATATTTATTACTGTCTTTGTCATGTCAAGTTGTGGGGTGGGATAGTAAAGCCATGTAATAGTAGAAAATAATATGTTTTTTAAACTTCGGAAAGTAATAATAATAGTCTTCGTTATTTTGAAAAAAAAACCTACATAATACACGATCAAAGACAGAATTTTCCTTGAAAACTATTTCAATTTCTGAAACACAATGTGTTGTACCAAGTTCTGAATAAATAATTTTTATCTTTATTATCTTTAATGTGTGTTTTTCAGGACATTCAACACACTAGTGCCACCGCCCATGTGGTATATGATCAAATGCGTGTATCTGCTCCTGTCAGCGTATCAGATCCGCTGCGGCTACCCGCGACGGATTATTGGCAACTTCCTCTGCAAGTCCTATCGCTTCCTCAACATGATCTGCTTTAGAGGGTTAGTATTGAAGCTCGAATATACCTAGTTTTTTAAACTTTGGGCTTATTGTTCATCTCACGTGTGGTCTATGCAACATGTTACTTTCCTTCATTGTGTTCATCACTTGTCAGTACTTCTTTCACATACATCAATCCACATTTACACAGTCCAACCATCTTTTCTTACGCCTGCAACTACAGACATTTATATTATGTATTCCCAGCTACGACGGTGGCTCCTGAAGATCTCTGTCATACTCTGTAACGGATATTTTACTGTTTAAAAATTATGTCACTAGGGTACCACTATTATAGTTCTTACAGTTTTACTTTACCACTAGGGCTGAGGCCCCATTAGTGCGTTGCGTTGCGTCGCGTCGGCAAAATGTATGATCATACATTTTGAGCCTCAGCCTATATTGAAATATTGAAAAATTCAATATACTAACTGTCAAAACTAACTGGAAATGTAAGAAATGTGTTTGGACATACCTCTGGCTACCCCCTTAGACATCTTCAAAGGATCTAAAAATGCCTAAAGATCTGAAAGAATACGTCTACCGCACTTTGGGAATACAGTCGTGATCAGATTACATTATTTTACTAACTGTCATGGTGTCATAGGTTTATGGCGGTGCCGTTTGTGTTCGAACTGCGCACACTCATGGACTGGATATGGACGGACACGTCCATGACACTCATGGATTGGCTGAAGATGGAAGATATATTCGCTAGCGTCTTTCTACTCAAGGTATTGTCAAACTAAATTTCATTTTCAGTGATATTGGAATGTGCATACCTAAATATTGGAATCGTTTGTAAAATTATCATCATAGTTATTATTTTCTCTCTACATTATTCAATTACAGCGCAAATGACTTCTAAAGGCCTTGTCAAACATAACTGCGAACCGAACCGAACCGAAAACGTGGATAATGTGAATCGAAGCGGAGACGTCAAACTAAGTGCAGCAAACCGAACTCTTGAATTATTTGTAAATAAACATAACCGTCGCAAGTCGCTCTCGCTTCGTGTCTCGCATTCGCTCTCAGACGTCGTGCAGCTCAGCAAAGGCTCAGGAACCAGTCGGATTTGAAAAATTATTTCTGCATGTGATAGCTAAACTCTTGAGGAAGGTTATAGGCTACTTTTCATCGTCATCATCATCACAATAAACCATCACTACGGGGGCAACGCCACGAGGGCGCAGCTAGTATTGGTATAGAAGTGTGTGTAATACCTACTGGTATAATCGGATTGTCATCATCATCACAATAAACCATCATCGCTACGGGGGCAACGCCACGAGGGCGCTGCTAGTATTGGTATAGAAGTGTGTGTAATACCTACTGGTATAATCGGATTGTCATCATCATCACAATAAACCATCACTACGGGGGCAAGGCCACGAGGGCGTTGCTAGTATTATTATAGAAGTGTGTGTAATATGATCTGTTTGTCAAAGTGGTCTTAACGGTCCTACTGAATAAATGATATTTGATTTTGATTTTGTCGCAGTGCTCCCGTTACGTGGAGGATGAGTTCCCGCAACCTCGCGGCGTGAAGAAGTCAAGCACGGCCAAGTACATCCTCGGCGGTAGCGTGCTAGCGTTCGTCATCGCTATCATATGGTTCCCCTTAGTCTTCTTCGCGTTTGGCAACTCTGTAAGTATCAAAACATAGGCCTTTACATCTTTACTAGATGATTTATACAGTTTCAGGAGCCAATTTTTGCCTACACTTAATGGGACACTGTAGTGCCTGGGACACTGTTTGAGATAGAGTAGGCTTGCCCAGCACCTAAACCTCTCAGCTTAATCGGCCATATCCACAGGAAATGCATGGTCAATACGTGTGGGGCTGACTAAGGATTCTTTACGATGTTTTCCTTCGCCGTTTAGAGCTCGTGTTAATGCGCATATAAACTTTTCGAAACGAAAAATCCATTAATGCACGGCCAGGATTCGAACCCACGACCTTCGGATCGAAAGTTGAGGTACTATACCCCTCGGCCAACACGGCTCTGTAAGTATACGCGCACATGATATTAGCATAAGTAACGAAGAGATACAATTCCATGGCAAACTGATATTGTTTAATCATTGGCTACTGTTCAAGAAGGGTTGACACGATCAAAGTCAGCTTGGACAAAGTTCTACTTGGATAACTCTGATTGGACGCCGTCGGACTCACGTGTCTAACTCCGACGACGGCGTCCAATCAGAGTCATCCAAATTGCACTTTGTCTAAACTGACTTTGATCGTGTCAACCCGGCTTTAATTAGTTGTGCTGTAATTTCAGTCCTTGGCCATAAACAGAGCAACAAATAGACTCAAAAGTCACTCAAAACAAGGACGGATGTTTACAGAATTTTTGCGAAAAAAAAGACAAAGCATAATATTTTTGTTCTTTAGCACGTGCCTTCCCTTTTTCTTTGGCGTGAACTAAATAAGACTTGTCGGTTTTAGTCATAATTGAATTAGTCAGTCTTCAACGGATTCACCGCCATTACATTTTTAGATAATTTAAAAATACCAGCCTTAGTTATAATTTCCATAACAATGTTTTTTTGTTTTGTTATCTTAGGTAGGACAACCGAACCCTCCCACAGACGTGACCGTAAAGATTAGGATCGGTCCCTTCCTTCCAGTGTATCAGATGTCGGCGCAATCGCATAATATTGACGTGTAAGTATTTCATTTATTATGTTTAATGTGCGCTGAGTTACAATTGTTAATGACTGTATGCTAAGTAACATATGCTTTTATTTTAGTATTAACCTCATACTAGGAATATTTAAGACATTATTAATAAATCTTGAAAAATTCTGACATCCGTTGTGGCCTCAGTAAGGCCGAGGTTGGGTTAGTTTAGTTTTCAGTAATTAGTTTTTAGAGTTTCAGATTTTGTCCTACACTGAATTTGATGATCGCGAAAGTGTTATAAATAATAATACTTTCTGTTTTATCTGATATCCCTAAAACACATACCTATAACTAAAACAAACAAAAAACAATACCGCAGCTTACCAATGAACATCATTTCATTATAATTACACAGTTTCACGGAGCAAGATTTCACGCAGCTAAGCAACATTTACGCGCGCGACCGAACGGCGCAGACTTTCCTTTCCAACTACATGTACAACGACGTGGCGGTTATTACCATCAACCCCAACTCCACGCTCAAGTGGATCATATCGCCGCCGGAGTTGAGGCGACTCAAGAGAGAGGCCATGTCAAGTGAGTATTTTCTTACTGTAAGGCTGCGTTTCCATTGACGCGGAGCTGTGCGGAGATGAGCGGAGAATTGCGGTGAAAAGTGGTAAGTGTTTCCACTGAAGCAGAACACCGCTTCGCTCTCCTAGCTACCCTCCGCAACGCACCGCCCCGCTGTGCTCCGCTCCGCATCACCTCGCTTATTTTATATGAATATCCGTTCAGCTCTGCCCCGCTCCGCTCGTGCTGTTTCCATTGAAGCGGAGCAGAGATTTCGAGCATAGTGATTGGTCAATTCATGCACCGCTAAGCACCGCTCCGCCCAGCTCCGCGTCAATGGAAACGCAGCCTTAGGCTGAGACTCCACCAAAGCGGAGACGAGAGGAGATGTGTTTCAATAGAACTTAGTTATTCACACCTCTCGTGATACAGACGAGATGACATTGTGTGAATAACGAAATTCTATTGGTTGTTTAAACACATCTCCTCTCCTCTCCGCTTTAGTGGAGTCTCAGCCTAAGGCGAAGAGTCTCTCTCAGGGGTTTTGGGTATATAAATGTTCGAAACACGATGGATTGTATGTAGTAAAGTATAATATAAAACAAACGGGAATGGCAAACAGGTAGACAAAACGGTAGAAACAACATAAAAAATACATGACACAAAATAACGTCGGCGCGTAATTCGCGGCCGGTGAGCGGGAAGTCAGAAAAACTGACGCAACTGACGGCTTGACGACTGTTCAAGCCGCGTTCAAAATTGAGCCCTCGTTACGTCACTAGTAATTCGATGAAGACTTATTCTTAAGTGTTTCTAGAAGCATTATTAAAAATAGAAGGAAAGCCAGTAGTGTACCCGAAAATATTTTGAAAGGTTTTATTAGAATTAAGAACCATGTCAGTAAAATACCAAAACCTAACGGTAGTTTTCGGTATCGTACCAAAGATTAAAATACAAGGAAATATTGTAAAAAAAAAATGTAAAGCGAATATTTAAGCCTGCCTTATAACTATGTAAGTACGGTTATTATTTCTTTTTAAATTTCCACAGACTCGTCCCTCCAAGTGAAGTTCACATACGTAATAACGCACCCATCGAACGCGGCGCCGAACCCACCAGTAATGGACGACAGTCGCGAGGTCGAGCTCGAAGCGTTTATACACAACGGCGGAGAGAAGCGGAATCCGGAGAGAGATGCGCTGTTGCAGCTGTTGGACGGAACCGCTTCGCCGGACACATGGTAATGTAGTCAGAACTTACTATACTTCTCATTTTCCTCGCCGGTGTTAGTTCTCGATTATTCATATCTGCAGAGGCATTCTGTACTAGACTCACTTCGAATTCACTCAAGTGACCGAGCTCACTAAATACGCAAGAATGTATTGTAAGTGTTTGTAGTAAGATTCAGGCGCAAAGAAGCGCAACCCAAAGAGAGTCGCGCTGTTGCAGCCGAAAAGAGTTGAATGGATCCACCTCGCTTTGCAAATTCTACCAACCTAGTCAACCATTAAATATTTAATGCTGGATAACTGAAAATATCGGGATGGATATCCTATTCTATTAAACGATCAATATTTGTTTGATGTTTGAAGTTTGTTTGTATTGACGTTCTCGAAAACGGCGATTTCGATTAAATTTGCAGTACGGGTGTTTAACGGGGGCGAAAAATCGATCTAGCTAAGTCTCATATCTGGGAAAAGCCGTTTTCTCGGCATTTTCAGTCAAAAAGATTTACAAGTGCAATGTGTTTCGTAACTGAACCACTAGATGGCGTTATGCACCCGAACAGAGCTCGATAGCCCAGATACTTATAATAAACTAAGGAACGGATATCCGGTGCGTATCTAATTCTTGTACTTACCTATTGATTGTTATTTTTAACCCCCAACGAAAGAGGGGTTTTTTAAGTTTGTCGTGTGCATCTGTCTATGATGGCATCATAGCTCCTAAACGGATGAACCGATTTTGATGCGGTTTAGATGGTTCATTGTTATAATTTATGAAGATCTGTTCAGGCGTTTGAAGATCATCAGCTCTTTGCTAATTAGTGAAGGGGTATGTCGGAGTTTTTTAATTTAACTGTTATTGCAGGTTAAACGTGAGAACTTTATTCCCGAAGTTCGTGAAGGTGTTCAACAAGGGGAGTATAAAACCTGCCTATCAACTGATGCCGCCTGTTCCTGATGGCGGTGAGTATTTTACCAACCTCTGCCGCTTTATTAAACAGGACTGACTTTAAATTCCGTACACGTATAGTCTGGCAAAAAATATAAGACATAAATAGGGGCGCCACTGTGCAAGCCAAATACGCGAAATAGATAAATTCTCTTATAGAAGGAAATTATTACTTCCGACTGACGTCTTCGGTACCTGTACCATACCATATACGCACTCGGACGACGGCGTCCAATCAGAGCTAGAGTGCGCCGCAAACTTTATGGCGGCTGAAGTGCGCGGCAGATTCGACTTTGCGCAGGTACAGTCAACGCAATAGAATAGAGTAAACTTTATCTACATAGCCCGCCTAGCCCCGCCCCTCACCGCCTTCACCTCCTCGCAATTGAGTTAACAGTACCTGCGCAAAGTCGAATCTGCCGCGCACTTCAGCCGCCATAAAGTTTGCGGCGCACTCTAACTCGGACCGTGTTCTACTCATCCGAGTCAACTCTGTCCAAGCGTACTCTGATCGTGTCACTGCTTTAGCCCTTACTTATTTCTAATGATATAATGTATCTATGTGGTTTTCAGAGGAAGCCTCACGATTGTATCGCGACGTGCAGCTGCGGCTGGAGAGAGATAACGACACGATGTACTGGCGAGTTCGGGAACACTGCACTCGACCTGTGAGTTATACAAAAACTAGAATAAGCAGTAGCTCTAGTTCCTTACCAAGCTAACCTTTTGAGCTATAGGAGACTTTCCTAAAGACCTATACTATAGGTAAGACTAATCCGTAGGTACCCTTATTATAAATGTGAAAGTGTGTTTGTTTATATTGAAAAGTTTTATGGACACGGGATTTTATCGCGTAATTTAAATTACGTAAATTACTTTTCAATATGAATAGTGATCGCGAAAGTTTAAACAAGCAATTTATTCAAAAATAAAAAAACCCGGCTGAACTGAAAAGTTGGAAACAGCATTATCTTATCAATCACAAAACAAAATTAAATTACAATTTTATTATTATGTAGGTATCTAGGGTTCGATGCCCTGCGCATTTTCCTAAACGTTGTTGTCACAGTTGACACACAGATGGCTCTGCGAGTACCTAAATTAAATGCGTAAGTTATAATAACTTAATTATGAGATATCTCCTAAATGGCTAAACCAATTTCGATGCAGTTTGTTCTAAACGTTGCGTGTGACTAAATAGAAAATTTTAGTATGCGTTTTGGCTAGCAATTCTATTTAGGGCGAAAAATAGATTTTCAAAAATTTTGAGACTCGATTTAGTCTTCAAAGATGTCATGTTAGATTTTTAAAAAAATTATATTTGATATCAGTCCACCAACTTCTTGATTTTGACATGGATTTTGATATGATAGCGTGATTTTCATTTTGAAAATTCACACATTGTTGCATTTTTTAGCCGCACTATTTGATTTATCGAAATAAAAAGTATTCTAGAGCACAATCGAGATGGAGACGATTCTAACGATACCTCATTCATCAAAATCCATCCAGCCGTTTAGGAGAAACGTGGTAATAAAGAATATTACTTACATACGAACGAACCCACCCACATACATAGAAACGCGCGATCTACATAACCCGGGTGACTTGACAGTCAGCCGGGTAAAAAGACTAGTGTGTTTGTTTGTTTATTTGTCCTGCTTTCACGTCAAAACAGAGCGACGGATTGACGTGATTTTTTGTGTGGAGATAGTTGGAGGGCTGGAGAGTAACATAAGCTACTTTTATCCAGGTACCGCGCGAGCGAAGCCGCGGGCAGCAGCTAGTTTGAAATAATTTTAAGAAGTCGTAGCGATCATTATAAAATATTGAAATGTTTTTTTTAAATACGTAGGATGTTTTTAGTTAGTTGTAAGTACTTATGTTCGTATTGAGCTAGTGCCGAACTTTGGTGACGGAGTTTTTAGGAAACGTCCATGGCTTAAAGCCGGGAAAAGCACGGAAACGCTCAGCTCTTAATGCCACTTGTGGTCCTGTCCATGTGTAATGGTTTTTATTACTTTTCAAATTCCTCAGTTCAGTTCCAGAAAACAAAGCGTCGTGTAGAAAAAAAACAAAGCGTTTATAACGTTTTTTATTTGCAGGACCCTCTGGCGTCAATACCAATGAATAACTGTGATATGCTCATTATGTATACGTTCAACGACAAACTGTTCCCGGAGACACTCAATATTATCTCGGGAAGTGGGTGAGTACATCTATATCCTTTACAAGTATTATAGAGGTGATATTGTTTAACGTTTTTTATGTAATCTAGAAAATTTATCGATAGAAACCTACACTGTTCTTGAATCGTCACAGACTTTGGTTTTGTCCCAGAAAATGATCAGTTCCTGTGGAAAGTACTACATCAAAATGGAATATCTAGGCGACCCAGGCCGGCTCGGGAAAATATAAAGAAAAAATACAATTTACTCGAAAAAACAACAGACAAAACAAAAACAAATAATTCTGTCAATGGCTGAGATTCGAACTCGCAGACTTCAGCGTTGCAGGCCGATACCGATACCTACTCTAACAACAGTAGGTACCTAAGTTTTATGAATTAGGTTTTGTTTTAAGTGAATCCTATAAAAAGCTTACGAAACCTTTCCTTATTCTGTTATTTAAGCCCATTTTACCCTTCATACATTCATTTTTCAATCCCACAGAATCATTGGTCTGTATACTACATTCGTATTCTTGGCGTCGCGCGTGCTTCGCGGATTCTTCTCCGGAATCTACACCAAGATAATGTTCGACGACCTGCCAAATGTCGACCGCGTGCTACAACTCTGTCTCGATATTTACTTGGTAAGTATCCTAGAAATAAAGCTACAGTGTGTGGAGTGGAAAAGACTGATACGTGTGACTGTCAGCAAAAGTATTGTGTATTTCCAACGAAAGCAGATCTCAATACTATATTCAAGATTTTTTTAAAGTTGTTTATGGCGTTTTGAAAGACACCTCTAAATACGCACTATGGACATGCCTACTTTTGCAAGTACACAGTTAGTACCTAATGTCCCACCACAATATCACCATCACCTTCATTATAATAATATTAATTGATTTTCTCAAAACATTTTTCTTGCCACCTCGTTTTAATCCGTAAATCCTTGATGCAAGGTCGGAATTCAAAAACAACAATCTTCACTTCGAAAGTCCGAAACATATCCCAATACCAAAACTGCTAAAAATAAATTATAAAACCTTGTGAAAATATTTATTTGTTAACCCCGTTAAAAAGAGAGGTGTTATAATGTAGTGTGTAAATGTGTCCGTCTGTGGCATCATAACGCCTGAACGCATGAACCGATTTTGATGCTGTTTTTTTGTTTGAAAACTGACGTGATCTAAATGGTTCTTAGCTATAATTTATGAAGATCTGTTCGGGCGTTTGAAGATCATCTCTTCATTATATCCCTTCATCAACTAGAAAGTTGATGAAGGGATATGTCAGGGTTTTTTATTTTTTTTAATTTAATTGTTATCTTCATTCCAGGTGCGCGAGGCCCTTGAGCTAACTCTTGAAGAAGACCTCTTCGCAAAACTAGTTTTCCTCTACCGTTCTCCGGAGACTATGATAAAATGGAGTCGGCCGAAGGACGAACCGGAAGAACAGAGGGCGCTGCCACCTTCACGCTGAACAATACAAGCAAATTTTTAAATATTGTAAGCTCTATAGCTTTACTTCGACGAGTCAATTCTACTATATGTACAGACTATAAAGCTATATTTTAACCGGTCAAGCCTTTGGACGCCAATGACGTCTGTAATAAAAAAATTGTTGGTCTTAGATGGATCTAGTACGATTTTTGTAAAAATGTAGCTTGGTGTAAAGTAAGGGCGCCTTCAAATTTGCGCAAAGTGCCGCCCGGAGGCAGCGCGGGTGTAGCGCGGCAATCGCGCGTTTTTATATTTGGGCATTTAGAGACGCGCTTTTTGACTTTGCGGCAAATTTGAAGGCGCTTTATGTGTGCTTCCTACGATTGCTTGGCGTTCAAAAGGTCGGCTTTTTACCTATGGTAGCAGTAAAATTATGTAACTTCTCGTAGGTCTACACGTGTTTGATAGAGACGTGTAAGAGTCCAGTATAAACTCTCGCTTCAAACTTTATGACTGGTTCAGATCATACGCGTTGACGACAGAACATATATATAGTTAGCTAGATAAACCTCATTTGTGAGGTGTTGTTAGGAAGTTGTTCTTATATTATGTTGTAACGTAACAAACTTTGCAACTGAAATTCAGATGCAACGTTTAAAAAACTTCGTTAACACGTTCAGTGCCCATGCTTTGGCAGTAGGCTGGGCCGCGATGCTCTCCCTGCCATACAGTTTAATGCGACCTCTGCGTTGCTACAAGTTTGGGTTTCAATTCTTGTAATCGATGCCGCGATATAGAAATTACTTACGACTGAAACGCTTCACAGTAATTGTTAATTACATACCTACGTATAAAAAATCCAGCCAATTTGATTGCCTTACTAACTGCCATAGACGTCCAGTGTATCTTGTTGCATTTGCAATATTGGATCGATGTAGATAACTAAGCAAGTTGTACAGTAATTTAAATTATAACATAAGATGAATTGTATTACAATACTTACATTCAATTGTACGTTCCTTGATGTCCAATGCATTAAAATCGGTTTAAAGAAAATCGAATTTTGAACATTTAGATGCACTTTTTCTACTTTTAGAAGTACCTACCCACTAAAATGTTAGGTACGTAGATACGTACCTACTTTCAACTTTTTATAAAAATACACTGCTCTCTTTCTCATCATAACTAGCTCATTTGATGCATTTTGTTTTATTTGTTGTGTATATTTTATTTTTTATCTGTAACATCGAATGCTACTTACTATAATGTAACTTATTTTATTGTAAATAATAGTTATGAGTTATGATGACTGTCAATTATTTTAATGTGTGTAAAAGATTTTTTTTTTGAATTTATGAACAATTTATTGTTGGTTGATCAAAATTATAGTTATACAGTGGGATACCTTTTATAAATCCTAAAGTTTTACATCAAGTTTTCATATTAGAGATGTAAATACACAAATTAGGTATTCTACCCTTATTTATTTCTTGTTAATGCTTTTGTTACATTATCTAGTTTTACTTGAATATTTCCATGAACTACATTTACCTTAGTTCTGCTAGATGCATTTGATATCTATTAAAAGCTTTTATTTTTTAAATTATATTAAACAAATTTTAGTCTATCTATCTGTAATTTTGTATTGTGATTGATAAGTTAAGTGCTGCATTTAATGTTGTCAAGTTGTGATAATAAAATCCGTACAAAGTGTTCAAAGTTATTTATTTAGTCACTACAAAATATTTCAAAATCAGAATAATATATTGTATGTTGCTGTGTTATGCACACAGAACTTTGATCGAATTCAAGCTTAAAATCTAAGAAATAACCATCAACCTAGGAGCAATATTCATGGACATGAGCTCCTGGAAAAGCAACTTAGCGGCGTAAGGTAGACGCACTTGGGATATCTGAGTTTTGTTCTTGCATCCTTTGCATTCAAAAGTGTTGTTGCGTAAGTTGGCGATTGCAATCAGACCGCAGAAGTTGCACACGTGTATGCGGTAAGGATCGGAGACCTCAAACAAACGCTCGCGAAGGAATTGTGCAGCTCCATGAGCGATTTGACAATCACGCTCCATCTCCCCGAAACGCAGTCCACCATCCCTGGCTCTGCCCTCCATAGGCTGTCTTACAAGAATTTGCACAGGTCCTCTAGCTCTAGAGTGAATTTTGTCATCCACCATATGCTTGAGACGTTGGTAGTAAGTGGGGCCCAAGAATACTTGAGCGTTAATCTTCCGTCCTGTGTGCCCATTGTACATGACTTCGTTACCACGAAGATGGTAGCCATATTCTTGCAAGAGGGATGAAATCTTTTGCACGTTTACAGCATCGTTGAAAGGCGTGGCGTCTCCGATTTCACCCTTATTTGAGGACACTTTTCCCTGAATGCATTCAATTAAATGGCCAATTGTCATACGAGATGGGATAGCGTGAGGATTGATGATGATATCCGGAGTTAGGCCCTCGCACGTAAACGGCATGTCCTCTTGTCTGTATTGGATCCCACAGGTTCCTTTTTGACCGTGACGTGAAGCGAACTTGTCGCCAATTTGAGGAATGCGCACTGATCTTACGCGAATTTTGCAGAACTTATAACCCTCGCTGTTCAATGTCAACATGACTTGATCTACGATCCCAGTTTCACTATTACGCAAAAATGTGGAGGCATCACGCTTCGAGAACCGTTTTGTCGTACCTTCCAGTTCGTCGTCGTTTTCAGGTAATGTAATAGTTTTACCTATAACAACATCATCACCTGACACTCTGATGCCAGGTGCGATGATACCGTCGTCGTCTAGTTTATCATACAGAGCATTCCTCATGCCTTGGCATGTCTGCCTAGTAGGCTTTTCAAACTGTTCCTCTTGATCTCCAATACGTTTAGATTCTGAATCTTTATAAGATCGGTAGAACACGGATCTGAAGAAACCTCTTTCCACTGCAGAAGCATTCAAAATAACACTGTCCTCTTGATTGTATCCAGTGTAACAGAGGATAGCAACAATGGAGTTGATACCGGCTGGTAACTCTCTGAATCGCAAGTACTCCATAGAGCGAGTTGTTACCAGTGGTTTGTGAGGGTAGTAAAGCACGTGAGCTAACGTGTCCATTCGCACATGGAAGTTGGTTATATACACTCCCATAGCTTGTTTACCCATAGCACTTTGGTATGTGTTCCTGGGACTTTGGTTGTGATCAGGGAATGGAATAATAGAGGCACATACACCTAATATCATAGCTGGGTGAATCTCACAATGGGAGTAAGTCGTACAGTAAGCATACTCCTTCAACTGGGTTAAATCATCTGGACTCATTGCAATCATAACTGTTTCCTCTTCTAGAGTATCAATATATTCCACCACGCCGCTAGCAACTAGATTTTGCCAGCCATAGTTATTGTAATCTCTTTCTTTTAAGTTGTCAATGTGTTTTTTCTTCAACAGAAGAGCACCATTTTCGACAATCAATAAGGGACGACAAATTCTGCCAGCGTCGGTATAAATTCTGATCTCCCTGTCTCTGATGTCACGAATCATGCTCACTTCAGATACAATAATGTCCATCTGACGACGTAGTTTGCGCAAAGTGGCCATCAATTGCTCAGGGTCTCTATGGATTCCGACCCAACAGCCATTCACAAATATTTTTGTAGCATCAGCAATAGCAGATGGTGCTATTTCTTCCAAATTTTCCATAGACCACTCCTCCAAGAACTCTAGAATTGGAGAAGGCTGGCTACCTACAGAGATGTAGGCCATCAATGCCAAGTTCTTTACAAGTCCGACAGCGGCTCCTTCTGGGGTTTCAGCAGGACAGATCATTCCCCACAGAGTATTGTGCAGTTGACGAGGCTTTGCGAGTTTTCCATCTCTTCCGATAGGGGAATTGACTCGTCGTAAATGTGATAAGGTCGAAGCAAATGTCAATCTGTTCAACACCTGAGAAACCCCAGCTCTAGCTTGATGAGCTTTTTTCTGGTCTCCCCAGTTGCCAGTGGCAAGTGAGTAACGCAGGCCATCAGTAATGATTTTTGTCTTGATTGCCAACTCCAAGTTGAAGTCTTTTCCTCTATCAATGAACTTCTGAGCATACATTCTGACTTCTTTCAACAAAGTTTTGAATAAGCCTCTAAATAAGAAAGCCAACAGAGGGCCAGCCAAATCCAATCTTTTGTTTCCATAGTGATCTCTGTCATCTAACTCACGGCGGCCAAGGGCGGCCAGAAGCAATCTGTGCACCATATATCCCAAAAAGTAAGCTTTTTTTGTTTCACAGAAATCTGACACGCCAACATGAGGTAACATCTCTTTTTGAAGAATTTCTTTAGCATATTTAATACGCTTTTCCTTGGTAACACCGGGTCTTGCACCACGGGCCCCGATAAAGTTGAGAGCTACATTTTGCTCTTGGATTACAAAAGCTTCATCTAAAGAAGGTTTCACCATTTCCATCATTTCTGGGTCATCAAAATCATATATGATGTGCTCCAAAATATCTCTATCAGCAACAAAACCAAGAGCTCTGAATACAATCATGATTGGAATTTCCTGTTTGATGTAAGGAACAGTGGCAATAATTCTTTGACCAATGGCAGATTTCTTTATACTTTGACCACCTCGGGCCATCATGTTGACCCACAAGGTTGATGTAGGTCTTGAGCTGTGCTCCAAGCAAGACCGTATCTCAGTTTTGTAAGCAAATTTGCCATCCTTCATACTGAACACATATACAGTATTTGTTGCCATTTTTTCTTGGGCAATCAACACCTTCTCAGAACCGTTAATAATGAAATAGCCACCGGGGTCGAGTGGGCACTCATTCAATTCAGACAAATCTCTGTCTGTTAAGTTGCTCAGCAGACAGTAAGTGGATCTCAACATGATTGGAATTTTACCAATGAAAGTTTTCTGATGTTGTGTTTCAACCGGGTCTTCATTTTCTTTGACAATAGTTTTGGTTATGTCCACATACAATGGAGCTGAATAAGTCAAATTGCGAAGACGAGCTTCATTGGGCATCATAGGGGACGGCGCTCCATCTTTTTCCCAATGAGTAGGTTTCGACAAATAGATTTGATCAAACTTTAGGAGGTACTTCGGCGGTGTTTCGATTTCACCAGAGGCGTGCTGTGCTTCGGCTTGCAGTTCTATTGGAGGGGAGTCTTCAACAATTCTTTGAACTGACATTTGGATAAACTCATCAAAACTATCCAGTTGTTGACGTACCAACCCTTTTTCATCGAAATATGCGTTGATGACGATCCAGCAGGCCTCCTGCCATAGCTCAGAAGAGATTTCTTCAACATCTTCTTCCTCATACTGATCATCCTCAGTATCATACATGGTGAACGGGAAAAACTTTTTCCCGATCAATTGTTGCTCATTTATGTAAAATACTCGTATTCCGCTGAATATTTCTTCGAAATATGGCAAAAACAAGAACAAGTAAAATAACGTTAGCAAGCCAGCCAACCAAGTCCACAGAACACTAAATTATAGATTAGATAGTGATGGGCAGGGCAACAAAGTCAACAAACATGGTACCAGTGTTGCCAACCCAAATTGTTGAAAATTGGTAGATGAGGGGCCAAAAATCAGTAGAAGTTGGTAGAATGTAAAATGAAAAATAGGTAGATCTACCAACCTTCCTAATTCGAAAGATTTCTCAATAAAAATCTAATTAAGTATTATAAGTTTTATACGTTAGTACTTTTATTTAGTTAAGTACAACTTCCAAATGTATGAGCTAGCTTGCCTGCTTTTTGATAAAAATCTATAAAGTAGGTACATAAGGAACAATCCCTAGCTAGTGTCTAATCTAATGCCTTCGATGTAAATTTTTTACTTTCGAGCAGTCTGTTTTTCTGGCAGGTCAAATTCAAAACTTCAATTAGGCACGCAACCAAAGAAAACACTGCAACAAGGAAAAGCTTCCTTCTCCTTCTTTTTATTGATGACAACCCTCTGACTGGGCAGGCTGCAGTCAGGATAAACATTACTACTACCAAAAACTACCAATATAAACCGTACTGCACTATCATTTCACATTGAAAGAAACGTTCTTCATTATGGTTCCGTAAGATTTAGAAAAGTAGGTAGATTCAAGGCTTGTGGTAGTAGATAGGTAGACTCGAGGCAAAGTTGGTAGATATGGCAAAGCTGCATGGTACCTATTACATAGTAACTGTGATAAACAACTCGATTTGGGCTATATTTTTGGCATTTTTATAACACCACTCTAGCTAGCATAATCTGTAGTAGTCGAGTTTAGTCGAGTTGGCAGTTGGCAACACTGGTTGGTTTGGTGGTGTGTAGTCACTGACCTGTATCTATACAAGTACAATGGACCTTTTTTTTGTACGCTGGACCTCTGATACCCTTTGAAATGACAGCTCTTGAATGTGCCGATTTGAAGCGCCCCCAATGCGGGGGAAGAGAACTAAATCTGACGTAACTGACAAATGGCCGTTGTCTCGTTTGTATTGTCTCCCGTGTTTATAAAGTGTTTTTGGAGGTTTAACGCGATTAAGCTTGTTTGTTGTGTCTTATTTATTTAGTTGATACATAAATAAGTGGTGGGCATTCATAAGTAAACTATGAAAGAGTGTGTGCTAAGCAAAACTCGTTACCAGAAGGGAAGTGGGGTTACATTCCACAAGTAAGTGAATTTACGGCTAATCTTCGGCTAATATTCATCAAATTAAACTTATCTTAATTATTATACGTAATAACAACATATTTATCTTCATATTACCGGTTTTTTATAAACAATAAAATTTAATAGTGTTGTCCAAGTTACCTGTCGATAAAACTTATCGATATTTTTCCTATAGATATCTATTTACTTTCAAGAACGGAAATCGCCGATGACCGATTTTTATTATCAAATACATATAATTTTTAAATAATTCACAGGTTTCCGACGGACATAAGACTGGAATTATGGCTGAACAACATTGAAAAAACCTAGTTGGCGTCCGAAAAAATATGATTACATATATGTTCAAAGCACTTCTCTGATGACTGTTTTATTAAACATAACTCATGCACTACTTTGAAAAAGTGCAGTACTCCAACAATTTTCTGCACCATTGCCGGTTAGTATAAAAATATAGTATCATTTCAAAAATGTATAGATAGATAGGTCATACATAAAATTTTTATTCTGATGAAAATTCCGTAGATATTGATTTTGAATGATGGGCTATACTCCCTTCCAGTTATTTGGGAAGCTGTCCTTTCACCATGTGTTAAAATAGTATATTAATAATGAATATTGTTTTTTTTTCTTCCTTCTGATTGGTTAAGATTACGAAAAAATTTAAAATTCAGTACCGATATCGGGTCGATTATGTACTTATGATTTGTAGTTTAATTGTTGATTAACAGAAATTTTGTTTTCAGGTCGAAGGCGTTGAAGTACAAGCTGTGACCCGCAACAGAGTACTCCTTCAGGTCTCCTTTAGGTCTCTCTCCGAAATCTGCTATAGTATCAAGCATGATCATCGTTATGAAAACTCTCCTAAGTCATCCAAAAAAGCATTGCAGAGAGTTAAAAATTATTTGATAAAATCAAGAGCTCGTGTAAAAGTCTTTTAAAAATTTTTTTGATGTTACATAAGTAACTATGAAAATGATGACGGAAACTAATAAAAAATGTTAAAGGATTGTACATATATTTTTATTTTCTATAAATACCTTACCTATTCCACTCCATCCTGAAAAAACCACATTTCTATTTAAAAAACGTTCCCTATTTGTTTTTGGATCTAGCTAGCCACATACTATAGTCGTATTGCTCATTATACGGACTAAAAGTGAAGGAAAAAATGTCATTTTTTCTTCAATTTTGACATAAAACGTATCAAAACTAATCAAAATTGAAGGAAAAATGACATTTTTTCCTTCACTTTTAGTCCGTATAATGAGCAATACGACTATAAGTACCCATTAGTCCGGCTTCGGCATATCCTAAGACTAGCAGTTTCTGAGATTTGCGCGTTCAACCTAACAAACAAACTAGTCACTTTATAATATTACCTAGTATAATTAATTAGACAACTCGTCGGAAATGTCTTTTATCGATGTATTTTATCTCATTGTCCCATCTCTATTATTAGTTCCTTTCCCACCCACTTCTGCGATCAGCGCCAAAATGGCGAAAATCAAATCGCCTCACTATGGCCCGGCTTGTCAGAGGTCCAGCGTACTTGTATAGATACAGGTCAGTGTGTGTAGTGTTTTTGTAGGACTTTGAACATGTTTTGTTTGAGACTTTTGAGAGAGTTTTTGAGATGATTCATTTCAAGTTTCCTATTCATTTGTGTCCGTCCTCAATTGTGATAAACAAGGGAATCTAATTTATGAATGAAATAGAGTAATATAAACATAAGTTTACTTTATCTAATAATGGATTCTACACGAAGAAGCAATTCTGAGGATCAGCGTTGTATAATCGGACTCCAAGATTTGAAAATATCAAACAAAGTTGAAGATGGTACTGAGCAAGCGCAAAGCTCTTCGGGAGCGAATACGAGCACACTTACTAAAACTCGGCCAGTGGGCGCGATAGAGAGCTTCGTACTCGACAACTCCCAACAGAATAACCGACAGGATTACAGTTTTTACGAGCGTTCAAATGTGATCGCAGCATCAAAGTTCGCCACTCCTAAACGAGTTGAGACGATTGCATCTATCAATAAACGGGATATAAACACGGCGGCTCTGCCTTCTAGCCCTACAAGATCTATCGATTCGATATCGCAGAGGTCGTTGAGCTATCAGACCGACGATTTGTATGAAATACCAGCGAATCCTAACGCGCCCTTTCCGCCGCCCGTGTACGAGAACGTGGAATACTACGGCAGCGCACGCTCGCCGCAGCTGCCCTACTACCACCAAGTGTACCAGCCGGCGACGGGCGCGCCGCCGCCCGCCGCTGCCGACGGCTACTACGACACCCGCTACAGCAAGGCACAGCCGCAGGTTCCCGTCAACTGCAAGCCCAAGCTCAATCCCGCTCTCTATGAAAACATGCTCTGCTCCGAAAATGACAAGAAAAATGAATACAAAATGGTACCAAATCCTGACCAACGCTTTGTGCAGCAAGGATCTTTGCCTGGCCCTCAAGTGCCAAAACCTGGTGTAACCAGGCACATTGCTCAAGTGATAAATAACAAGGGAAGTGTAGATAAGGTCCCTCCTCCCCCGCCGTACACTGCTAGTCAAGATAATGCCAGTGGGGACTACACAATCATGAAATCTGCCCCACCAAAATACACAGATGTTAGTTCATTGTTAAAAAATGATGAAAATGTTGTGACTATTCCATCAACTGCAATTTATGCATCAATTGCACCGAGTGCTCAAAGGCCTAAAGCTAACATTGCTACTGAAGTTCAAACTGCAACAGCAGCTCCCAAGTTTTTTCATCCAAAGCCGAATATTGTTAACAATGTTGGTAAAGACAAGCCTCCTGTTGCTAACGGAGGGTTTGCAAAGCCTGTTACTAGCAGGATGCAGATTGTGGAGGAGACTAATGGCTCAGACTATGTGTGCATGACTGGAGGCTCATCTGCAGCGGCATTGGCAGCTGCTAGTAGGGACAACACGTCAATAGCATCAGAGTCAATGGGTTCAAGAAACTTAGTCTCTGGCATGGCTTCATATTCTCCATCTCAGTCACCCGCCCCCAGTCCTACCCCAAGCTCTGTGTCCCAGTTGTCTGGAGGCTCCCGTGGGTCAGGTGGGCGGGGTAAAAGCCTGCTGCCTTACAGCATCACACCGCCCCGCCCACCTGGGCCTAGTGAGGCTCAGAGGAAAATTGAAGAGCTCACAAGACAACTTGAGGAGGAAATGGAAAGACAGGACGAGGAAGGCGAATACTTTGGTGAGTTGCCAAATTATTTGTGCCACTTTCACATTATCACTGCCTTCTAAATTAGTGTGAACTTTATGATTAGTATAATATGCACTAGCACAAGTCAAATTGCAGCATGATGACAAAAGTGAAAACTTATAACAAAATGACTATTACTGGTCTGATACTCCGGATGTCTGATCACCATTTGACATCACAAAGGCTTTGTGATAAAATACATTCTCTAGGATAAAGAACATTAAATTACCTACTTGATTCTAAAAAAAAATAAGTAGGTACCTGATTTACACATCTGCTTATTATGACTTTCGATTGAAGCAGGTGGATTACTGAAAAGAAAGCTGGCCCCATACTGTCTTTGTTGCCCTGATTCTTTCACAGTGTCGCATGTCATTGGTCACAAAAGAACTGGAGTAGAAACACCTAGCTCTTAAGACAATTCAAAGTAAACCTAGTGGTCCTACTGAATAAATGATATTTGTTTTTTAACAGACTTCAAAAAAAGGAGGAGGCTTTTTTTTTGTGCTTCTTTTGTTTATGTATGTTCACTGATTACTCGAAGATGCCTGGACCGATTTGGAAAAGCTTTTTTTGTTTGAAAGGATATACTTTCCGATTGGTGCCACAAAAATTTGGTGAGAATCTGTCAAGGATCTTTGAGTTATGCACAGAAATGCACCTCGAGAGGGCAGAAAATTGCTCAGCTCCTTGAAGTTGGGTTTTTTAAAGTTAATAATTTAGCCACTTGTTTTTTTAACTATAAACAGTTTGTGTCTTTAAAAAAGTCTAGGCTTCTTAGATCCAGACCAATGAGTTGTTTAATAGGCGGTCTAGGATATTACATCTCTTCAATTTTGTTTGTATTCAAGTTTATTATCTGGGCATTTGCCAATTAGTTTGCATGTATTTTCAATATGTGGTGTTTTTTCAATTGTAAGAAATTATTTATTATTTCCAGGAATATGCCACACTTGTGGGGCTGGAGTGACCGGAGCTGGTCAAGCTTGCCAAGCCATGGGCAATCTTTACCATACAAACTGTTTCATATGTTGCTCATGTGGACGCGCTCTCAGAGGCAAGGCATTTTACAATGTGCATGGAAAGGTGTACTGTGAAGAGGACTATTTGGTATGTACAGTTTTTACTGCAAATGAAAACTTTAATACTAGAGTAATAAAAGTACATTTTCATGTAACATTTCTTGACAGAGAAAAAAAATGTTGAAATACTTCTACCTTGTTTGAGAGACTTGTTAATCCTGTGTATAAAGCAAAGTCTCTGTTTTATGATCAAACATTTTTTTCAGTATTCTGGATTCCAACAAACTGCTGAGAAATGTGCAATATGTGGTCACTTGATCATGGAAATGGTGAGCACTATTTATTTAATTATAAAAGTATAAGGGCAGGCTCCCCTGGGAGTAGTGCCCTCCACACCAAGAAGCACTCACTCACCCTATCTGCTTCTAATCAACATGATTGATCTAACTCAAAACAAAAGAAAAAAATGTATAAGTCTTGGCAGTTTGAATGTGCCTTTAATAAGCCCACAATCTTGCTATTTAGTACTGAGCATTGGCTTTGTTTATCTATTCTACATCCCATGATCAACATACACATGAAATTGTTGTTACCAACAGATTAAAAGCTGTAAGAAATCCCTCATTAAGAATTTGAACATTTAACCCAGAAAACACTGGTCTTCATAAAGGGTGGAGTCACAGAACGATAATTATAGTAAAAAAAACATTATGCAGTCAAAGTACTTACCTTAAATTAAATATTGATCATTGTAGCCAATTTTACTTAAAATATTATTTATTCTACAATGCATATAAATTAGTGTAATATTGAATATACTTTTCCTAAAATAGTTGTAATGTTTTTCCTCTCAGATCTTACAAGCAATGGGCAAGTCGTACCACCCGGGCTGCTTCCGCTGCTGTGTGTGCAACGAGTGCCTTGACGGAGTGCCATTCACTGTGGACGTTGATAACAAGATCTACTGCGTGAACGACTATCACCGCATGTTCGCGCCTAAATGCGCTAGTTGCGGAAAAGGTAATTGAAATAAAAATAGAAAAAAGTTTTATTTTCGTCACTACGGTACATACAACACAAATCAGAAATGCTACATTACAGTGACAAGAAAATAAGACTACCCCTCAGCATTTGCTCCAGCAGCGCCATGGCTGTTAGATCGTTTTCAGTGGCGCCGAAAAGAGTAGCGCATCAACTACTCAATTGAAGGCCATTTTTCATTTTCATTGTACACAAAAATCCTTTGCACACATTCGAAATTTTCCTTTATTTTCGTAGGCACTACCAGTAGAGTGAAGGGAAAATTTACTTTCCCGTGACACTGCAGGTAGTTCTTTTTGATTTCGTTCACGAAGGCGTCAATGTACGTACGTAAAGTATGCACGAGGCTGGCTTTATCAGCACATACTTAAAAGTATGACGTTTATTTCACGTTCTTCTGATTACATTTTAAGGAAATGACAGTCATGAACTGATAAGCCGCTATTACACATGCAGTACCTACTTAAAGGACCTTTAGCAGGATATGAACCAAGTACACCTATTTCAAATATTTACATGTCAAGTCTAAACAAAGATAGCTCACTTGGCGCTATCTACCCAGTTTAAATATAACAATGATAGAGTTCCATATAGAGGGGAGTCCCTATTTAGGGGAGTTCTACTGATTGATTCAGTTCTCAAAATAAGTTAGAAAGGAAAACATCGTTAGAAACTTGTAGCTTAGTCATCTCCACAAGTGTTGACCATGTATTTCCTGTGGAGAAAACAGACTTGTTGGAAAAAGTGATGCAGGTACTGAATAAGCCGGGTATATCACGTAGATTACTTTTTCATGTAGCCCGACGCGATGTTTTAGACTAGATTTCGCCCACCGCGGGAAGACTCCAATACTGAATAAGCCAATACCGTTCCAAGCACTACAGTAGTTCCTGTCGATCTTATAAGTCACCTAGTATATTATGTAGGCAGGGTACTAGTAGTTTCTGAGCCCAACGGACTTAAAAAGGTCGTTAAAGCTGAATCACAATATGAAATGAACTAAAATGCCGTCTCTTTTTACTCTCAGTCAATGAAAAGAGATGGCATATATTCCTATTGCGATTCTGCAATAGTGACCTTTTTAAGCCCGGCTGGTGTGGGGTCAGGATTGTACATTATGTGATATTTGGGTGTTATTGTACTGACTATTCATGGCTATGTGTTTTACAGGCATCACCCCAGTGGAAGGCACGGACGAGACGGTCCGCGTGGTGTCCATGGACCGTGACTTCCACGTGGACTGCTATATGTGCTGCGTGTGTGGAATGCAGCTCACAGACGAGCCAGACAAGCGGTGCTATCCTCTAGCCGGTGAGTTAATTCTATTAAGGCGCTGAAACATGTTGGCCCAGGGTCGCCTTGCATCGATTCGCCTTCTCGCTCGCACTCGACTAAGCTGGCCTAGGCTGGCCCAAAAAGTGTTTGAGCCTTTCAAGTGAGTGTTATTTAACAATTTCATTTCACATTATAAATGCGTAACGCAATGCCAAAACCTAACTTCAGAGAAACAGATATTGGGTGCGACTTTTACGTGTTTCGGTTCTATTTCGCGAAATTCGTTTAGCTGTGCTTGTTGTGAGAGCTCAGATCGAACTGCGACTGCATTCGATCGCTTCTTCGGATCGAATGCAGTCGTATAAGCATGAATCGTCTTTAGCGAGGCTAAAAAGAACGTTATAGCAGAATCATAATCTCTTTTCATAGACACGAGAGTAACAAAAACAAAACGTAATCCTATGATTCTGCTATAACGGCCTTTTTAGCCCCGCTGAGCTTATGAAACCAATGCGTCAGTGCTGCGGTGGTAATCAAAGGCACCAAATATACATTAATTCATCAGAAATAAAACAAGCATATAAAATAAAATAATCTAATATAATTTATTTGTGCAGGCAAGCTGATGTGTCGTGCATGCCACCTGACGACGATCGGCGCGGCGGGCCCGGGCCAAGCGCCCGCGCCGCACCTTTCGCCCGCCTCCTACCAGTACATGGGCTGATGATGTCACTGCTTGTCGTTGTCTTTCGGCTATGCAACAAAACATACTTTATTCATGAGATCATAAAGTGCAAGAAAACTCTGTATGTGAGAATGTAAGGGAAAACCTAAGTTATATGAAATATATAAAAGCGCAACAAAAATAAACTTTGTATTGAAAAATAGGCGTAACAATATCAGGCTTGAATTAATATAAATTGGCACAAGGATCATATAAGTTAAAATATACAGGTTCAATAAAAGCATATTTAGCACAAGAGAAAAATAGGCGTTAGAAAAACTTGATATAGATAAATCAAAGAGTAAAACGTACTTCATGAATGAGCAGAATTACGCAATTAAACTTTAAAATGATTGGCCTTATAGGACAAAGATATTGAAACGATCTCTGCCTATTTAATTACACGCCAGGAGATCATGACCAAATATTCGAAAGAATCTTCATTGAATTTATATTGCTAAAATAAAATCGCAAATTTAGTGAAGTACTTGGATTTGAGAAAACGGGGCTCTTGGAGTCTAAAATGGCCGTTATTATGTTTTTTCTTGTCACTGATCTATGAAAAGAGACTGCATAAATAATACAATTCATATTATGATTCAGCTAAAGCGGCCACTTTAGACCTGCTGTTTGGCAGCCATGTTTTGATATTTAGAGGTGGTAATTTAGAATAAGTAGTTGGTCTAATATTTTATAAAACAGTTTGGTGTGGCAATGATAGCGGTGAAATTGTGACAACTGGTTACATATTTTTGTTGAAGGTATTCTAACTTATTTGTGCTTCCAAATTAAAACTAAAATGTTGGATTGCAACTGCATTTGCTCAGCTGTTAATGATAGTATTATAGTAGGAAAGGGCTTACTGGCATAATAATTTAAACTCATGGCACTACACCCAGATAACTATAATTTTAAGTAACAAAAATAGACTATAATTCCAAAAGTAGATTTTTCTTATCTGTTTAATTGTTTAGTAGAATTATAGTGAGTGCTTTAAATTGTAAGACATTTGCTTCGAATTTTGTATTTATGTGACAATAGTATTACAGATTTAGCTTTTAGAGTAATTGGTCCTATGGATAGTTCAAAATTATGGTTAGTTAGTTCTATAAATGGCTATAGGAATTATGGGATGCATTAAGAAATGTAATTTATTCTGAGCTAACAATGTGTTGTTTGCACTTTGTGATAATTATAGTTTTAAATAATTTGAAATGAAAATAGGAATTGATTGAAACTACAGTGAAATGGTCCATGCCATACAGGATTCATGGTACAAAAATGAATGAAAGTGCCCCTCTTCTATACTCTGTTCACGGAACCAAATTAATACAGCTATTAGTTGTACAGTACGCATGATGAATCTAGGCATTCGTGAAGTTAGCCATTTCGAAACGCAGTGTCGCTTTTTCATACAAAAGTTTCTACTGCGCAGCGAAACAGCTAACTTCACGTATGCCTAGATCCATCGTGCGTACTGTAAATAAGGAGCTGAGTGTGCGTTTACATGGCGGCGAAATGCCAGTCTACAGCTGTCGCTTGCACAGTGCAGACACGTCTATTGTTCTTATTGTGGCTATCTGGGAGATCATTCTAATAGGTACCGACCTACCAACAATAATAATAATTTTATTTAATATAACTAGTAGGTACTAATAGACAAATAGGAAGAATATTACTAAGTACCCTGAAAGTATGACATGTTAACCAATCTTTAAAAATTTCTGGCCACAGAATTATATATCGTTTTTGGTATTTGTTCACGCCCAACTGACCTTGCATCTCTTTCTATCACTTGCATACAAAAGTGCAAGAGTTGGCGCTTTATTGACTTGTTTCCGTGAATGGACTATAGGCTGCTTTGTATGTATTGATGTGACATGCATTTACTATTTTATAAACACTTTACATGACAGCACTCTGGTTGTAATAAACATCACTGATTTATTGGAAGACATTACAATAATATGAACAAAAGCAAATAGTCACAAATTAGGATTAATATTAACATGTTGACATCAAACATTCCAGTTTATGTGCTGTCCTGTTGTGTACTTAATGTAGTAATTTTTATTTTGTAAGATTTTATATTTGTACATTTTGATTAAGAAAATGTGATTATTTGTATTAGGTTTTATATAAATTAAAGATAATTTTGTTAGGTAGTTTTATATTTAGGTAAGAATATGAAAATAAAAAGTTAAGTATATATTTAACAATAAATACCTAATTCGAAAACATTAAAATTGTTGTTATTTACACTGCCACATTACTTTACATGTGGGGTATGAAGCCATAAGCGTTTTTAGTGACTGTACGTCACTAAAAACGCTTTACAAAAATCCTATGTGTGGATAGTAGTGGATTATAGGGCAATCTTTTGGATAGTGGATATCTTAGATTGCCATAAAATTATGAACTCAGCTCAGTGGGGCTAAAAGGGCCGTTAAAGCTAATCTGGTTAGATTAGTTACAATCTGAATTGCACTATATGCCATCTCTTTTCATAGGCATAAGAGTGACAAGAACAAAACAATATAAATAATTGATTCCGCAATTTAGCCATGCAGACATTTTCAAAAGGATGAATTATTGTTTATGTTTGAAATGCTTTTGTCTTACATTTTCTAATAGGATGAATGATAGTTAGTAAGATGCTTTCAGTTAAGAGAGTCAGAAAAAGTTTGAAAGTGTAAGTGGCAAGCCTCAGAAGGCTTGTCAATTCACATTTTCTTCACCTTGTTTTTCATGTTCCTCATTTCTGTTTTATACTTCCTCATTTCATCCATAACTTGGCTGCTTTTTTCTTTAATATGATTTTGATAATGTTGCTTGCTTTCATTGAAACGGTCTTGCAGATTGTCTTTTCTTTCTTGAAACATCTCTTTGAGTCGTTCGCGTGAGGGTACTGGTTTTATCCAACCTATTGCTTGCAATCTTTTTATAGCAAATGTGGTTCCACCTACAAGCATAAATTGTACTGTGCTGTAAAATGATGACTTAAGTTGTAATTAAATTGAATATTTATGTTTGAAATAGGATTATAAAGTGATCTTAAGGAATATTTATTATAACCGTACACAATTACCTATCCGGATACAGGGAACTTAGAGTCCAATAGCTTGAAGAATTGCTAAATCTGTTGCAATTTCTTTTCTTTGACATTGATGAAACTATAAGGTATTAATAAACCTATTCATTTAGTAAACAAGTGATAGAGTAAGCCCCCAAAGTAAGCAGAGCTTGTGTTATGGGAACTACGTGACCGATATACTACTATACTTGTAAATACATACATAATAATGTATATAGAAAACACCATGACCCGAGGGAAATATTTGCAGATCATACTAACATTTGTCTCGCAGCAGGACTTGAACCTGCAACCTCCTGCATCTCAGGCAGGCTTTCACTTACTGCTGTTGTCTTACTTATCTTACATAACATAAAGCCTTGCTAAATTGACAGATGAATATGCATACTGAGGTTAATTACCAACTGTTACAGCATATCTTAAGGGTGTTGCTAACTTGTAGAGGGCAAATGCAAGTGCTAAATATCCAGCTCCAGAGTTTTTGACAGGTTCCAGTAGTTTTTCACTAACTCCATATGACTCTAAAATACTTATTACATCAACACCACTGAAAAAAAGTTCTCATTTAGTAAAGGCACAGAGTATGAACATTATTGCATCAGCAAGTGTAAATATTACCTTCTTACAGCATAGTAGAAGCTACCAAACCAAACAGCAGATGTGCACATATGGACCGGCAGCAGGACATACCAATAGTCTTTGTACATCTGTTTAAACCTTTGAAAAAGTCCTGGTTTTTTTTCTTCTGGCTCTGGGCAAGGGTTGCCTTTGGTGCCAGGACTTTGTACCGCACATTTTCTTATTGATATGTAATCTACCTGTTTATTTTCAACGATGGGCCTATGAAGTGTTTTGTTAAAACAAATACCACTAGACAACACTCTTACTGGGTAATTTCTACCAACATTCCAATGCACCGGTTTGGTTATGCTGTTTGTCAAGTGGCAATTTCTAAATAAAGCACGATAAGTTAAAGCCATTCCGAATTGTTTTTGCTCAATAACTGCTGAAATACTATAAATTATTCATTTTTGAACTTTAATTTCACAGCAGAAAAGAAAAATACATGAAATAGAACTACGACTCGCTCGACCGAGACCGACTGACAGTGACGTGACATGACAGTGACTGACAAAGACATGACAGACAACAGACAGACAGACTTGACGTTAACGTTACTTTTAGTTACAGGGCTGCCAGCCAATGCTCATGTGGTAAATAAAATACCCACAAACCACGGCCAAAGTACCCACGTTCGGGGAGAGAAAAATTCACAGATTTCGTCCCTCGCACGACCACAGAATACGGTAGCGCAAATAGCATATTACGCTAAACAAAATAATCATCAATACCTTTCTTTAACTTTATAAGCCAGTAATCGATCGAGCGAGCGAAGCGAGCGAAGATCTTAGTGGCAAGTTAGGCGATTTTGCTTTGTATGTTTGTATGTTTGTATGTTTGTATGTTTCATTTTTATGTTCTCGCATAACTATCGAACCGCTTATCCAATCTGTATGAAACTTGATAGGTCAATAGGTAGTGCTATGGAAATTTGCTGTGGAGCGTATGAGCGTAATCGATGAAGGGGTTGTAAAGATATGGGGTTCCCAAGGGGGTAAATTTTTTTCAAAGTTACCCAAATATATTGAGTGGGGTGTCATACGAAAGGGCTTATTTTGTACATTCCAAAATGGTTTTTATTTTTAATCTAGGATGTATAGTTTTTGAAATACGACCAAAGAACAAAAACTACGAAACCAGAGCTGCAAGAGCTCCCGTTTCATAGAGTTTCGATGTCTTCGTAGCTCATTGACTGGTCGGTCTTAAAAAGAGAGTGGCATCGTCGCTGTTTGGTTTGCAATGATTTTAGATGCTACTTGATTTATTTTCATGATAAAAAAATTTTTGATAAAGAATGAAAATAATTGGGGTAAAAAAAGTTAAATAAACAAATATATTGAGTGGGGTGTCAAATGAAAGGTCTTAATTTGTACATTCCAAAATAGTTATTATTTTGATTCTAGGACGTACCTATACTTTTAGAAATACGACGAGAATTCATAAATATGAAATAAATGAAAAATTAGACACGACATTATGTGTTGCATGCATGCTCATATTTTTTACCATGAAGAGCTAGCGCAATTGGCATACTCGGCAGTAGTAGCACTTGAAATTATAGGGGTAGTCAGAAGAAAGTCCAAATGTTGGCCATCTACGGTGCGCGAGATCTCAGTTCGGGGCGAACTACTAGTTAATTAATAACTAAAACTTAATAACATAAGGCGACTTCGCGAGATTTCTGGCGGGAGCACACACACACACCCGAGAAAACTAAGGGTAGCACTGTGATAAGTGTGATAACCAATGGGCTAGCCAGCTATTTCACATAGTTTTGTAACTTTTTGGGAAGAATTGGATGAGGCTGAGCACAGGAAAGAGGAGGCCTCTAAACCCAGCAGTGGGTTCACATTGTAGGTACACTTGAACTTTCCCCCTCTTATACACTGTCGTTTCTATTATTTTGCCTATCGGCAAAGAACATGGGGCTCCAGCAGTTCGTTTACATGATTTACCACATACTTACTGGGCGGCTAGGATTCTGAGTAGATTTCCAACTCTTAACTTTGTTCCTTTGTGACACGTGCACCAGTGGTCTACGATACCCACCGATGCACAGCTTCGTCTTCTAGACATTGGCAAAAATAAGCTTGACTGGTGTTGAGACTTCTTCGATTTTGACCGTTTACTTAGGTACTTAGGTACCTATATTTTTATCTTCTAGGACAGTGGGATCTATCAAGTCCAGCAGAGTGAGATGCATATCGTATGGAGTGGTAAGCTGTTCACTGTTCAATTGAAAGTTTTTCATAGCACTCTTATATTTCCGCTTGAAAGATTCGGGGAAAAGAAATTGAAGCAGTGGCAAACGCTCTTCTTGTCTTCCTTGTTCAGTGTGTACAAAGTCACCCCAGCGCATGCCATGGTCACTTAAAAATATAATCACGGATTCAGTTAGTTAAGAACTTTCTTCTAAAGAACGTGAGGAGCTGGAAATAATCTTCGTCCATGATGTAAGGGTTATTCAGGTGCTCATGACTTAGATTCCTCCCAGAACATTCCGAAAAGTCTGTTAGATTTCAAATTGTCCACCAAATACTCAACACACCTAATCCAAAAGTGTTCTATAAAAGTACCTACTTAGAACCGAGACACTGGTAATATCTAGGTACTTGTAGTGTTGGTTTTTGATTAGATAGTACCTACATCTTTTTAGTCACTTTTTCGTCATAGGTAATAATTTATAACATTCCACGCGAATGAAATTGTGTTTCACTTCCGTGACCGAAAAGAATTCAGTACAGTTTCCGTACCTACGTAACATTTTGTAACGTATTTTCTGATGTAGCAGCTGTTCTGATGTTCATGTAGCAGCAATAGAATTCTTGGTCATTTAAAATACCAAAGATATCAAGAGAACTTTCGATTACCCAAAGGTGAGTGGAGTTAGCATCCACGAGTGGAATGTTTACAGAACAGTTCCGTGTGCTCGAAGGTGGACCAACAAGTTTTTCAATATTTTCGTTGAACAATGGAAATCGTCGAATGTTGCAACCTTTTGTAAAAATCATAAACACTTAGCTGATATCATCAATTTAAGATCACAATCCACTTCAACATGACTATGATGTAGAGTAGCCTAGAGTAGCGAATGTGTAAATCTCAAAGCATCTTTGTAAGATTAGGTTAGGTAAGTATAGGTAGGTACTACCTAGGTACCAACAATAGCAAGCAACAAGGCAACGACTTACGTAGGTACTTCTTTTGGTAAACATTATAGGTAGGTGTAGGTACCTAAAGAACCCAAACATCGAGAGCCTGTAGTTATTTTAGTGGTCATGTCGGTAGGTAAGTAGAACCTTTTAGGTACCTAGTATCTAAATCATTATAAATGATTATCAATTTTTGGTCAATTATTTAAACAATTAAGTAGGTAGGTACTTACTTAGATATTTTTATTTTCATTCATATTTCTCACTTAGGTAATTCGATGATATTACAAACATACAAAAAAATAACCTTACCTATAGGTAGGTACTTACTTAATTCTATTATTTTTATCACAGTTACGAAGACAATTACCTATTGGTTTCCACATAGCTCAAAATAAAAATATTTATTGTGGGTACCTACATCTCATCTCCTTACTAACATTATGGCTAGATATGATTCTTTTAGTCCTATAGATATAAGGGAACGTTTGACTTTTACTAACATTTCTTTATGATTAATGTACTTATTTTACTTCTACCAGTGGACGGACTATTGTTTTAGATACCTACCTAGCTTTTATTGTTTTTCCTTGGGTATACCCATGTAAAAAAAACAATAGCATCGTAACTTTGCTACGCTACCCGGAATGGCTAATAAGCTAAGCCCATTTATTATTTCAATCCTTGATAACCTTGATTATCATATTGGGCGATTTTCCATTAGCCGGCACGGCACCGGCACCGGTGCTGGGGATGCAAAAATGTGTGAAAATCTGCCGGGTGCCGGCTCCGGTAAGTGGAAAGGCGAGCCGTACATTTTTGATTCCCCGGCGCCGGTGCCGGTGCCGGTGCCGGTGCCGTGCCGGGCTAATGGAAAAACGGCCATTAGATCCCTATCGGCAGAAGCAATACAATTTTAGCTGAGGATGATTCACGCAGCGACTTTGTTCTCCGTACAGGTTGAGTCGGCTGGCGGTGCCCAAGAGCGACCACTTGCCATTTTCTTTCCTTAAAGTAGCTTCGAATATACCACCTCCAGGTTCTGTCCTCAACACGACCATATACTCCCTCCACCCTACTTCACTCTTGTTAGAATTTGCTGGCTTCATCATCGTCGCTTCCAACACTTCAGAAATCGAAAGCCGCGCACACTGTGGATATTCTGCCAACATTTCATTCAAAAGTGTTATCAAATTGAGTGCTGCCTCAAGAGCTATGGGGCTGTCCTTCGGCACAAAGACATCTTTACGACATGTGCACCAATGGTCGGTTATATCAGCAGCTGCACACGTTCTGTTGGCAGGCACAGGTAAGAACAGGCTAATACCTCTATTTTTGCTGTAATTTGTTTTCATTCGAGATAATAAGGATTCATCAGTGATGCTTTTAAGGTCGATCAGATGTGACATAGTCTCGTAGAGGTCAAACGGGGTCGTCAAACGTTTGGTGTTCAGTTTCAGATGGTCGTACGCTTTAGTGTATGTTTCTCGGAAAGATGGCGGTGTTAGCACGAATAGAAAAGGTAGTCGTTCTTCAAGACGTCCTTGTGCCGTCGCCCTTATCCCTCCCCACCGTATCCCATGATCGCTAACTAAGAATACTATGGTCTTATTCAGATAACCACTAGCTTCCAATCTATTAAAAAACGTCACATAATCGTCATCCATCACCATAGGATAGTTCAGGTGATCATGTGACATTGAGATTTCCCAAAAAAATCCGAATAATTTTGAGTTTTTCAAAGTCGTTGTCAAGTCTTCTATATAATCTAACAATACTTTGTACATAAATTTATCGCGCATACAAAGATAACTATAGATATCCTTATTATAGCCTACATATTTTTCTACCTCATGCATAAACGTATGTAAGTAATAATCTGTAGGAGTATTGCTGAAGCCCATCTTGACGTAATTGAATGTTCCAAGGTTGGAGGTATCTTCCCCGAGCGCGGTATAAAAGCCTGCCTGCTTAAACCATTCCCAGATAAACGGGCAGTTATCGAACGTAGCTTTCTCATGTGGAAGGCATACCTTTCTGAGCTGATTTTTTGCAATTCCCAGTACCACGGGTATTAAATTAGGAAAAGTATTATCCGCCACTTTGTTATAACCCAACATTTCCAGAGCACCTTTGCTCTTTAAAAGGCTTGTTGTTTTAGGCATGGTTCTATGCAGGTTTAGCCTAGACACACCGTCTATTCCCAATACTAGTACGTTATAATCCGGATCATCATTATATTTCTGCTTGTGTCCGTCGTGCTCCATAAATTTTTTTTTGGGTGCAGATAAAAAATATTGTTGATAAATAGTTTCATTTTTTACTGAACACTTTACTCTCACAAATTCGTCTTGTATATCAATATTCTCATTAAAATATTTACAGTCATCGTACTTAACTCTACTGTCTACACCAGAAGATGTAATGTCCACGATTGTTTTGGGCCTGTAGAATGCTTGGTAACAACATATTAGACTCTGTTCCTTTTTCTCAACTCGATACATTGGAAGATTTTCCCTTGTGACCCATATTTTTCTTCTGTCACTGGCCAATATGTTGAATGATGCATTGAAACATTTTATTTCTTTAGGAGATTTTACGTATTTTTGTACAGCGGCGCTCAGTGGTTCCATGGCTGGTATGCTACAACCCTCTGTTCTGATGGTGTAAGCCTTTTCGTTATGATCGTATTGATGGACTTGTATTGCATTTGACGGTCGGTGATCGATGAAGACTATGTTCATGTTTCGGCTGGTGGTGAAGATGATGAAGCTGCCGCCGAATACTGTGATGGCGAGTAGTAGATACCTTAGTCGGATGGCAGGGGAGCGGCCGATGCCCGCACCTGCCCCGCCCTCTCCCGAAGCACGACTCATCCTGAAATAACGACCATCTTTGTCTTACAATTTTATAGTAAAGTAGATGAGTAGATGGATACTTATTGCTATTTTGCATTTTTAGGGTAGGTAGGTACCTAGGTACTACCTATGTATTGTAATGTTAGTTTACTGTTTGGCCTAAAACTACGGCACTCTCGAGGTGCATTTCTGTTCATAACTCCGAAGATTCTCAACAGATCATCACCAAATTATGGCATCAATCGGAAAGTAGGTATATTTAAACCCTTTCAAAGAATGTTCCAAATCGGTCCAGGTACAGTTCGGCCGACGGATCTAGGCGTACGTGAAGTCAGGCTCTTCGCTGCGCAGTAGAAAATTTTGTATGAAAAAGTTGCACTGCGCATCGAAACGGCCAACTTCACGTTCGCCGAGATCCGTTGGCCCTACTGTATCTTTGAGTAATCGTTAAACATACAAAAAAAAAAGCACAAAAAAGAAGATTCTGACGAATTGACAACCTCCTCCTTTATATGAAGTCGGTCAAAAATGTATAGGTACTTAGGTAAGTCTATAACTTTTTACCATTAAGAGGGCTGCGACCGGCGAATTTCCATAAAAACGTAATACCGAAATCATTTAAAATGTAAGCATGTTTATATCAGTTTATGTTGTTAGATTAGGAGAGTAGGTATTTATCTAGGTTCCTGTTAAACTTTTGTTCCGAAAAACTTACCTAAAAAGAAATGTAACAAGCCAATTGAATTGAAATCTTTGTAGGTACACCAAAAATGGCATTTTTTCTTTTCATTTGTTCTATAGCAAGTTTTTTGGAACAAAAGTATAATAGAAACCTAGATAAATACTACCTTTATCCAAATAATAACGTAAAGTGATAAAAATATGCTCAAATTTTAAATTATTTTGGTATTACGTTCCTAGGTAAGTAGATACGTTCGCCGAGCCCTTTACCTACTGTCAAATTCTGAACTTGCTATAACTCGGTTCATTAAAGAAAGGAATCTAATCGAACGAGGCGCTTATCATGTTCTCTCGCTTGCACACTAGTTCCGTCTATACTTACGGAGCGAGAGGACATGATAAGCGCCGCCATTTTGGATTCCTTTCTTTAATGAACCGGGTTAGGTATACCTATGGTTTAGTTTTTAAATGACAGCCATTTAGGTAAACAAACGTTTTGTGATTTTACAACAATGGCTTAGTAGTAGTAGTTCGTCCCGAACTGAGATCTCGCGCAACGTTGCGTTGATAGTCTAGATTTGGACTTGTTTCTGACTACCCCGATACCTACGTTAAGTGCTACTTCCTAGTGTTTACTACACAATTATATCTAATGCGCTACTTCAGTATGGTAAAGATTACAGGCATGCATGCAAAACATTAAGTCGTGTCTATTTTTTTTTATACCTATTCAATAGTTGACCCCGCGAACTTCGTACCGCACCTCAGGGAAGGTCTCATAGTTCGAGAAATTATTAAAATAGCAGTTCAATCCAAAATGTATGAGAAAATCAATTCCCTCTCCCTCTCCCTACGTCCAAATAGGTACAGTCATATATAATTTTGCTACATTCCCACTATTTGCAGGACGAAATTTCCATACGTGACAGGTTGCAAGCCCATCGCTGCTATTAGAAAGTTAACTGGTTTCCTTTCCTCACGATGTTTTCTTTCACCGTTTAGAGCTCGTACGCATTTAAATTTTTCGTAACGAAAAATTCATTGAAGAACACGGCCAGGATTCGAACTTACGACCTTCGAATCGAAATTCGAGCACTCTTCCACTCGGCCAACACGGCTTTTATTTTATTCTTTATCAAGAAAAAATATCAAGTAGCACCTAAAATCATTGCAAACCAAACCACAACGATGCCCACACTCTTTCTAATAGGTACTGATTCAGTTAACCAGACCTACGAAGACATCGAAACTCTATCAAACGGGAGCTTTCTCCATAGTTCCGTTAAGTAATTGGTTTTTAATTTTTTTTTCACTGTATTTCAAAAACTATAGAACCTAGAAGAAAACTAAGGTAGTAGTAAGGTAACATTAACATTATATTACTGGTGTATGGTGAAAACAGACACGGATTGGCAGGCAAATCCGTGTCTGTTTTCACCATAAACCAGCAGTTTTGCCTGCCAGGCAAATCTGTCAGGCAGATCCAGCGGGCATATCCGTACGTGTATGCTTAGCTAATATTTTAGAACATTTAAGGGTGACCGTTCATTCTGACGTCAGGACCGCCGCACGATGGTCCCGAATTTAGTGCTCCATACACATAGAAACCGAAACTCGATTTTTTAATTTTTTTTTATTGGGGATTGTTCTAGTACACTATTCTTATTCAAATATGTAGGTACAGTCACTATAGCAAGCTTCATGACGGAATAAAAAAATATTTAGTTTTTTTTTGTATGGAGGAGAACACATAAATAGGATTATCTCTCGACTCTTAGAAACTCAAGGGCTGCCGCTTATAGAGGGTGTACATCCACACAAGGCCGTCCTCATAAGCTACCAACCTTGCACGGCTGGGCACGGTTTTGGCGCCCAGAGCAAACTGAATATTCGAAAATTTGCCAACTACACCAAAACTAGAATTTCGTAAATGTTTGCGTGGTAGATTGTTCTAATTCACTATTTTTATCTAACTATGTAGGTACAGTCACCATAGTAAGCTTTATGTAAGAAAAAAAAAATATTTAATCTTTTTTTGTGTATAGATGAAAACACTTAATTTGGATTTTCTCTCGACTCATAGAAACTCAAGGGCTGCCGCTTATACAGGGTGTACACACACATGAGGCTGTCCTCGTAAGCTACCAATTTTGCACGTCTGGGCACGGTTTTGGCCAAAAAACGAATAATTCGAAAATTTTACAGCAATACCGAAACCAAGATTTCAAAAAAGTTTGCATGGGGGATTGCTCTGATACACGATTTTTATCTAAAAATGTAGGTACAGTCACCATAGCAAGCTTTATGACGGAATAAAAAAATATTTAGTTATTTTTGTATGGAGCAAAACACTTAAATTGGATTATCTCTCGACTCTTAGAAACTCAAGGGCTGCCGCTTATACAGGGTGTACACCCACATAAGGCCATCCTCATAAGCTACCAATCTTGCACGGCTGGGCACGGTTTTGGCGCCCAGAGCAAACTGAATATTCGAAAATTTGTCAACTACACCAAAACTAGAATTTCATAAATGTTTGCATGGTAGATTGTTCTAATTCACTATTTGTATCTAACTATGTAGGTACAGTCACCATAGTAAGCTTTGCGTAAGAAAAAAAAAATATTTTGTCATTTTTTGTGAATGGATGAAAACACTTAATTCGGATTTTCTCTCGACTCATAGAAACTCAAGGGCTACCGCTTATACAGGGTATACACACACATGAGGCTGTCCTCATAAGCTACCAATCTTGAACGTCTGGACACGGTTTTGGTCAAAAAACTAATAATTCGAAAATTTTACAGCAATAGCGAAACCAAGATTTCAAAAAAGTTTGCATGGGGGATTGCTCTGATACACGATTTTTATCTAACAATGTAGGTACAGTCACCATAGCAAGCTTCATGACGGAATAAAAAAATATTTAGTTTTTTTTTGTATGGAGGAAAACACTTAAATTGCATTATCTCTCGACTCTTAGAAACTCAAGGGCTGCCGCTTATACAGGGTGTACACCCACATGAGGCCGTCCTCATAAGCTACCAATCTTGCATGGCTGGGCATGATTTTGGCGCCCAGAGCAAACTGAATATTCGAAAATTTGTCAACTACACCAAAACTAGAATTTCGTAAATGTTTGCATGGGGGATTGCATGGGAGATTGCTTTAATACACTATTCTTATCTAAATATGTAGGTACAGTCACGACAGCAAGCTTTGAATTTTTCTTTCGGTGTAGTTTATAGATTTTCAAATAATCATTTGGCTCTAGGCGCCAAAACCGTGCCCAGCCGTGCGAGATTGGTAGCTTGTGAGGACGGCCTCATGTGGGTGTACACTCTGTATAAGCGGCAGTTCTTGAGTTTCTAAGAGTCGAGAGATAATCCAATTTAAGTGTTACCCTCCACACAAAAATAGAACTAAATAGTTTTTTTTTCTGTCATGAAGCTTGTTATGGTGACTGTACCTACATTTTTACATAAAAATCGTGTATTAGAGCAATCCCCAATACAAACTTTTTTAAAATCTTGGTTTCGGTATTACTGTAAAATTTTTTAATTATTTGTATTTTGGCTCTGGGTGCCAAAACCGTGCCCAGACGTGCAAGATTGGTAACTTATAAGGACAGCCTCATGTGTGTGTATACCCTGTATAAGCGGCAGCCCTTGAGTTTCTATGAGTCGAGAGAAAATCCGAATTAAGTGTTTTCATCCATTCACAAAAAATGACAAAATATTTTTTTTTCTTAAGCAAAGCTTACTATGGTGACTGTACCTACATAGTTAGATACAAAAAGTGAATTAGAACAATCTACCATGCAAACATTTACGAAATTCTAGTTTTGGTGTAGTTGACAAATTTTCGAATATTCAGTTTGCTCTGGGCGCCAAAACCGTGCCCAGCCGTGCAAGATTGGTAGCTTATGAGGATGGCCTTATGTGGGTGTACACCCTGTATAAGCGGCAGCCCTTGAGTTTCTAAGAGTCGAGAGATAATCCAATTTAAGTGTTTTGCTCCATACAAAAATAACTAAATATTTTTTTATTCCGTCATAAAGCTTGCTATGGTGACTGTACCTACATTTTTAGATAAAAATCGTGTATCAGAGCAATCCCCCATGCAAACTTTTTTGAAATCTTGGTTTCGGTATTGCTGTAAAATTTTCGAATTATTCGTTTTTTGGCCAAAACCGTGCCCAGACGTGAAAGATTGGTAGCTTATGAGGACAGCCTCATGTGTGTGTACACCCTGTATAAGCGGCAGCCTTTGAGTTTCTATGAGTCGAGAGAAAATCCAAATTAAGTGTTTTCATCTATACACAAAAAAAGATTAAATATTTTTTTTTTCTTACGTAAAGCTTACTATGGTGACTGTACCTACATAGTTAGATAAAAATAGTGAATTAGAACAATCTACCATGCAAACATTTACGAAATTCTAGTTTTGGTGTAGTTGGCAAATTTTCGAATATTCAGTTTGCTCTGGGCGCCAAAACCGTGCCCAGCCGTGCAAGGTTGGTAGCTTATGAGGACGGCCTCGTGTGGATGTACACCCTCTATAAGCGGCAGCCCTTGAGTTTCTAAGAGTCGAGAGATAATCCAATTTATGTGTTCTCCTCCATACAAAAAAAAACTAAATATTTTTTTATTCCGTCATGAAGCTTGCTATGGTGACTGTACCTACATATTTGAATAAGAATAGTGTACTAGAACAATCCCCAATAAAAAAAAATTAAAAAATCGAGTTTCGGTTTCTATGTGTATGGAGCACTAAATTCGGGACCATCGTGCGCCGGTCATCTGGTCGTAGATTATGTTCTGTGTGGAATCGCTGAAATTTTAATATACCTACCAATAATAGGCAATATGCGTCTGATTCAAAAGCGGGTTAAATGTATTTTATTATGAACATTGTTGCTTTAGAGGTATGTGTGTGTAATTATTTTTTAATATTAAACCATTTTCGATTAGAAAATAAATTTTAAAAATTGCAAAAAATAGTAGGAATTTCAAAATACTTGAAAAGGATGTGAAAGGATGTGACGACACGAGTTCATAAGAAAAGTCAAGGACGAGTCAGATATGACGATCCATAGATAAGTTTTTTTTTTAATTTTCACCATTCCTATACTCGAACTTATTGTTGTCACAGATTACTGTTGTACTTAGTATCAATTTGACGTCACACGTCAAAGTTCACAAATTGTTACTACAACAGTAATCTGTGACAACAATAATAATCGTGTTTCAGATGCGTGAAAATGTTGGTAAATTTCAAAAACTATTTTTGTTATAAAATTTTAGTATTTCGGCGCTGGAATTTTTATGACGGTTATTTGACGATATAACCTATCGTATAAAATCATAAAAAAAAATTGTGGGAGTTCCCTATTGCTTCCTCTTTGCTTCCTTCGAAGTTTTCAAACCTGGATCCTGTAGCTTAGCTATCAATGACCTAGAGATTTATCGATATCAAGATGGCGAAGCCCCAGTGCCTGTCAAAAATATAACATGGAAGCAAATGGGAAGCAATTATTGGACACTATTTTAACGTTAAATGCGACAGGTGACTCATCATTCTAACGGTAACATTTTTTCGGTTGATAACTACTGACATGACAATACAAAAAAAAAACAGAAGTAGCTTCTTACATAAATACATTTTAATCTACTTTCATAAGTAATTAAGTACCTACTTAATTATAATTAATTACCTACAATAAATTTATACGAGACATTCTAAAACTTTTCGCATGTGCTTTATCCGTTGACTAGATTTGGCACAAATGTTCTTATTAACCATTTTCAAAATGTTAATGTCCTCTATGTTTTTTTTAGTGATGCAACGGATAGTGATTTAGCCGGATATCCATCAACCTGATATCCCGTATGGATAAACCATTAACACCAATAAACAATTAAAATTAAAGCATGCTCATATAAAATCAGCATTATTGCGATTCAATATATTTTTAGACCTACAGTTCAAAATATAATGTAGGTGAATACGGGTAAAGAAAGACCCAATAAATACACAATAATCTAATACCTTGTAGCAAACTACATTAAGTCAATAAGAACTACTTAAACACTTAAAATTAAGAAGTTACGTTGTAACATAACAATATCACAGCTTGTTTTGACTTTCACTTAACAACTATGTACAGAAACAGTATAACTTGAGCTGGTAGTGGTGGAGGCAGCGGCTCTGATCTCCGTAGAGGTTGAGCCGGCTAGCGGTGCCGGCCAGCGTCCAGCCCTGGCTGTCTCGGCGCAAGGTCGCCTCGAACACACCTCCTCCCGGAATCGTTCTCACCACCACCAAAAATTCCCTCCATCCCACTTCGTCCTCTCCGGGAGTACCCGACAGCAACTCTGTCACCTCCAACACCTCCTCTAAACCCAACCTGGCACATTGACGGTATTCACTCAACAACGAGTTTAGATGCTCTACTAGGTACAGTGAAGCTTCATTGGATTCGACACTCGCTTTTTGCAACTGGCTGGTTTTATGGCAAGTGCACCAATGGTCGTCGATTCCTGCCGTGTGACATGTTCTGTTTCCTGGTACGGGCAAAAATAAACTGATACTTTTACCTAAGGCATATTTCTTTTTAGTCCTAGATAGTATTTCTTCATTCTGTATCGAGTCTAAGTTGATCAGATCTGAAAGGGTGGCGTGAATATCAAACGGCGTAGTTAAGCGTTTGCTGTTTATCTTTAAATTGTGGTATGCTAGACTATAGTTTACTCTAAATGAAGGTGGCAGTAGGATGTGGACGAAAGGAAGTCGTTCCTCTAATCTGCCTTGTTTTGTAAACCTTATGTCTCCCCATCTCATCCCATGATCACTAAGAAGGATAAGTATGGTCTCATCTAAGTAGCGAGAATTATCCAGCCTCCTTAAAAAACGCTCGTAACTCTTATCCATGAGCATAGGATAGTTCAAATAATCGTGACTCATAGTAACCTCCCAGAAGAAACCAAATAATTTGGATGATTTTAAAGTTTTTGATAAGTTTTCTATGTAGTCCAACAAAACTCTGTAAAAGTATTTATTACCCATGCAGAGGAAGGAATTGAAATCTCGATTGGTTCCAACATGCGTTTCAGCTTCGTGCATAAAAGTGTGAATGTAATAATCTGTAGGGGTTCCACTGAAACCCATTTTTTCAAAATTGAATGTGCCTAGACTTGCGCTATCTTCTCCTAGGGCTGTATAAAACCCTGCATCTTTGTACCATTCCCATATAAAGGGACAGTTATCAAAAGTAGCTTTATTGTTTGGCCAGCAAGTTCGCTTTAAATCTGTTTCCTTTATACCTAGCAACATAGGGGTTAAGTTGGGAAAGGTGTTGTCTCCAACTTTATTGTATCCAAGTAGTTCAATGGCACCTTTATTTTTAAGAAATGCCAATGTTTTAGGCATTGTCCTATGAAAATTTAATCTTGATATTGCATCAATTCCCATAACAATTACGTTATAAGCTGATTGGTTTTGAGGAATTTCAGTTGCGTCTTCTCTGTTAGAGTAATTGGGTTTTTTTGGCGCGTACAAAAAGAACTGCTCATAAAAAGTTTTATCGTCGTAACCGCACGAAACTTTAATAAATTCGTTCACAACTTCAATGTGACGAGTAAAATCAATGCAGGTGTCGTATTCAACTCTGTCATCGACGTCGACGGCAGAGATGTCAACAATCGAAGTCGGTCTGTAAAATGATTTGTAGCAGCAGGTAACGTTGGTATCACTAGGTATTTCGTAAAATTGCAACATGTCTGTGTCCAACCATATATGAGTGTCGTTATTTTGGAGTAACGAATAGTTCGTGTCGGAGCACTGTTTCACGTATTTGGGGCGTTTGATGAACTTTCTGATGCTTTCGTCAAAGGGTTGCAGCCCAGGGATCGTGCAGCCGTCTGTCTTTATGGTAAAACTTTCATCCGATCGATTTGAGTCCCATCTTAACACGCTTGAAGTATTGTTTAGATAAAAAAACTCTGTGTGGTTGTTTACTGATATGACCAGCAAACTGCCTCCAAAAACAGTTGCAAATAGTAATAGATATCGGTATCGGAAGGCTGACTTCGTTCTCCCAAAAAGTTTTTTTCCTAGTTGTGTCATGCTGAAAATAAAATATAATATCAATATTTATCAATGGTTAAGTAACCAACGGAGTTAATTTATATAATAGTTATTGGCTGTCAGTAATAATATTTAAGTTTTTGTGCACTAATTTTCTAAGAGCTGTGGATTTTGTTTAAGAAATAAATAAATAAATAGTGCAATCGTTATGTATGTGTACATATTTCGTACATATTCATACAAAATTTCAAACAATTATTCCTTATTAAACGCGTAGTAGGTTATCCGTCGATATAGTTACTAACCTGTTATTCGGTGGATAAACTTATTTCAAATTCACAATATTGAGTTGTAAAACAACACTACTAAGCATTACATTTTACCACTTTATAAGAAATTATGTCCCTTGAATGGTCAAGTCAAGTTAATTGAAAACTGTATGTCGAAGTTTTATCAAGCATTGATTTGTGTGTATTTTTCATTGTGAATTCATCGTGCTGTATGGCCGCGGGAGAGGGCTGTTGAGACTGAACTGGGGTTGATGTACCCACCCCGTACCCGGACGGAACGCAGCAGCTGAAGATGGTGGTTCTTGTGTTTCTCTTTTGCGAATTGAAAATGAGCGGGATGGAGCTAGATTTAGTGGCATCTGTTCGTTCCGTGATTGTAGAAGAGGCTGCACGCATGCGCTACGGCGGCGTCTACAAAGCTGAGTTGCTGAGGGCTAGCTCCCTAGCTTGTTGGCTGTATTATGTGTGAAGGTGAATTCGATAAAACATTTTTGTACTACAATCATTGCTATAACACATACTAATATAAGTTATTCGTTATACTGACGGGGCGCTTTTTAAGATGTTTTAGAAAGAAATTAGGTTGGTATGAGTATTTCTATTACCTATATTAAATTTGTACATAATTTATTTATAAGTAAGTTCTTATGAGTTAGTGGCCAACTCTGGTGACGGAGTTTTTAGGCCGCCTAAAGGCCTCCATCATGGCTTAACGACTTAAAAACCGGGACCGACAATTTAACGTGCCCTCCGAAGCACGGATGCGCTTTGCTCATAATGCCACTTGTCTCTGTCCTGTGTTCTAGGATTTGTTGGTATTTAGCTATATCACACGAATACAAAAAACACGATCAATTCACATAAATAAGTAGGTCTTAGGTAGGTAGGACTTACAGAATTTTACTAATTTTTAATTTTTTAACATTTTTTTTTATTTTCCCTATATTTTTAACCCACCCCTGTATCACGAACAAAAATTCCAATCGGTTAAGCAGTTTTTAGTTTTAGCGAGACTAAAGCATGCTCTACACTACACGGTTTGAAACTACAGTTTCTACCAAGGTGACCTTGGCAGAACGTTTCAGGCTACACGGTTTGAAACAAACCCCAAATTTCAGTGTGTTTGAAACGCTCGTGCTGAATAGACGTGTGTTGAATGCTTGTGTTGCACTATTATAAAAACGCCATGGCTCCTTATTTATCAAAATTTCAAAAGTTTGGAGTTTGTATTGCACTTATGTGTGCATTTGAAGAAAAAAAAAAGGAAAAGAATGGATGAAGCGGTGATTGAAGAAACGCATAAATTAAATAAATCTACTGGACTTCGACGACATTCATAATCTTGAGATTGAGAATGGATAAAAAATGTTTATATGAATATTATAATCTACTTATTTGCAAGTAAAAAAATTAAAATATACCTACCTACATATGAATTTCGGATGTATTGAATGGTACCTATTTAAATACCTACTTACTGGGCGACCGAGCTCTGCTCGGATGCAAATAGAGAAAAATTAGTTTTCATTCCATCTATTCGAAAAGGACGACTTTGTTCGCCTTTAAGTGCGCCCAAAGTAGATGATTCCTCTTCAAGGAACTTTTAGCGGGCAGTAATGAGTTTTTAATCCTCTTTATAAGTTTAGCGGGCAGTAATGAGTTTTTAATCCCCTTTAAGTGCGCCGGAATTATCTATGAATTATCTTTGCCGCGCACTTTTGAGGTACAACTACTTTCCACATTCATCTCAAATCTACCAAGATGAATGAGGGAGGACTCTTCCAAAAACACCACAGTTGTAATCACATTTAGAGATTTATTACTCTGCAGTTTTCTATCCATACATAATTGTAATTCCAACCTGATAAAATCCTGTGCGTTTTCGTCAGCGCGATCTAGAACGATGGTCTACTGGCGCCATCTAGTTTGTTTTCGTGGAACTATTGAGCAATTCTAGCGGAAGAGATTTTTTGTTTGAACGCGCTAATCTCACAAAACAGGTTTTTATAATAGCTACCTACAACGTTTTTAATATTCATTATTCTGTATATTTATTTAGCTATTTATTTATATTTATATTGTTTGTGAGAGAAATAAATAAATAAATGAAATGAAATGAAATCTCAGGAACTACCAGTCGGATTTGAAAAATTATTTCTGTATTTGATAGCTAAACTCTTGAGGAAGGTTATAGGCTACTTTTCATCATCATCATCATCATCACCATAAACCATCACTACGGGGGCAACGCCGCGAGGGCGCTGCTAGTATCGGATAAACATACCGCCCACCATTCAGCCGGCGCGCGGCCACCGTCTGAATAAAAAAAAATTAATCCCCGATTACTCTTCTCAAGTGGAACTTCGTTGATTTAACACATTCCTTTCTCCTCCCTTTTATTTTCTCATAGATTGTAATGAAAAGTAGAGTGTATCACTCGGGCGCAAAATATATTTTTGGCTCGGGCGACGTACTTTAAATCCCTCGCTTCGTTCAGGATTCTACTAAAGAATCCCTCGCTACGCTCGGGATTCTACTCTAGAATCCTTCACTTCGCTCTGGATTCAAAAAAGCGCCCTCGCCGTAAAAATATTATTTTCCCCCCATATAATACAATCTACTATACCTACTTATTTGACTTTTAAATTAATTTATTTATAATATACACAGAAAATAAAGTTTAAGATTATAAGCACTACAAAAACCGTGTGACGGTTTGTCCGCATGCTTGTGAGTCTCTTATACCTAAAACAAGTCTACATAATTAGTAAGTTAATAAGTAGGTACCTACCTATTTCAAACAAGAAGATATTTTGACTTGTACCTAAAGAGCAACTTATAGTAGACTAACTTATCTAGGTAGGTAGGTACCTACCCACTTAGTTTTCAAACAAAAAACAAATTGTGTTTCAACAAACGCTAATAAGCCATAGTAACAAATAGTAAATATTCTATTATAGAAAAAAGAGTAATCTACCTATGCAGTTCTATTTGCAAGGTACGGACGGCAGACGTGCTGATAAGAAACCGGTTTCAATTATTGTACGGGGTGTCTCCCACTGCAAAAACCGTGTGACGGTTTGTCCGCATGCTTGTGAGTCTCTTATGAAATAAGCCTACATAATTAGTAAGTAAATAAGTACCTACCTATTTCAAACAAGAAAAAATTTTGACTTGTACCTAAAGAGCAACATAAAGTAGGTAGTTGTAGTAAACTTATCTAGGTAGTTACTTAGTTTTCACTTACTTTTCAAACAAAAACCAAAAAATAAATTGTGTTTCAACAAATGCTAATAAGCCATAGAAAAAAGAGTAAACTACCTATGCAGTTCGATTTGCAAGGTACGGACGGCAGACATGCTGATAAGAAACCGGTTTCAATAATCGAGCCAGACGAGTGCAAGCACGCTAATAGATAGACCAGACTATAGCCGATAGCGAGATAGACTGTTTCCGCACCTTACTTTAATTGTATTCCTCAGGTTAACAAACATTGTACAGGGTGTCTCCGAATAACTGGGTAATAAAATATGGATTTTGTAGTGAATAAGCAGCACTGTAATAATTGATGATGTCGATTAGTATCATACATACCTACATATCAATCAATGTGACACGTAAATTAAATAGCAAAAAAGAAAACTTTAATATGCATGCACCACTCATTTGCGGAGCTGGTCACATAGTGTGCACTATTATCGGTATGTATACCAGTGCAACCATAATTTAAAAGCCTGTAACTATGAACGCAACATATCTAGGGTATAATATCTTTGACCTAACATTTACGGGCTTAACAAAGCATTATTAAAATATTTTTTTAAATTTGAGATAGAGTTATCATCATTTATTTCTGATAGTATTTTTGAGGGAATTTCATTCATTAGAGTAGGTACAAGATATATATGTGTTCGTTTACCATAGTAATAGGTAATAGTCCCGCTTTCGCAAAAACAAACCTTTCTTACCTTTTTTTTATGAAATTAATTGCACTCGATTCAACCAAGGTACCTATAAATGCGAAAGTAATTATAACTGTCTGTCTTTTGCGCCTTTACCTTTTTGCGCCTAAACTGATTTTGATGAAAGTATGAACTTTCATCAAAATCGGCAGAAACAGGCAAATTTTTATTAAAAAATGAAAAACAAGGCTAATTTTTATCGTGAAAATAAAAATGATTTTTTTTTTTTTTTAGTCGACGGCGACTTGTCTCTTTAGTCGCTATTCGCCCTCCCCCCCACGCTGTACCTACAAAATTCAGTAAGAGTCCCGCTTTGGCACAAAAAATAAATGATCACGTTAAATATACCTTCGCTATAAAGCCTTGATTTAACTATTTTAGGGATTATAATTCTTAATATTCTATGTTGGAGATTATATATTTTATCTAAATAAGTTTTGAATGATTGTATGACCGTAAGGATAGCAAATGGAATTTTGTACTTTAGAATTGCAAACTTAGCTAACACACTAAAGGTGAAAAGCAAACTAAAGTTTTTTGAAAACAATTTTAGTACATTACTATTATTAGATACATTTGCGGTAAAGTTTTATTGCTACTTGTACTTAGTAAGTAAAGCTAAAGCTTTGAAGATAAACAAAAGCCGGTAATCTTTGAAGAGTTGACCGTCCTTAAAATAAAAGGCACATAATGATTCTTCTAAAATAGAGCGCAACACCATCGTGCAATTTTTACTTCCTAACCTATTGTAAATAATCGGCTTAAGGGACCGGCGAACGTACCTACGTACCTAGGAACGTAATACCAAAATAATTTCGCCTAGTTCAGGCACATTGTAAAACTATACCTTTGTATAAGTATTTAATTAGTATTATAGTATTATTATAAATATTATTTTACATATTGTAACACATAGCACTAAGTTAATGAATAAAGATTTATTTATTAAAAAAAAAAAAATTAAAATTTGACCATATTTTTATCCCTTTATGTTATTATTTGGATAAAGGCAGTATTTATCTAGGTTCCTGTTAAGTACACTTTTGTTTCAAAAAACTTACTATAGAACAAAAGAAAAGAAAAAATGACATTTTTGGTGTACCTACCTACAAAGATTTCAATTCAATTTGCTTACATTTCTTTTTAGGTAAGTTTTTCGGAACAAAAGTTTAACAGGAACCTAGATAAATACCTACTCTCTTAATCTAACAACATAAACTGATAAAAATATTAAATGATTTCGGTATTACGTTTTTATGGAAATTCACCTGTCGCAGGCCTCTTAACGCTACCTACCTACCCTGGCTTGTCATAATTTTTGTATTATTTATTTTGAATTTCGTCAACTCGTCCTTTGGGACCAGTTTCAAAAGGGACGAGTTGACGAATAAGGCTGGATTTTACCAAACTGGATTAAGTTTTATCTGGAGATTAAACCACAGATTAAACTGCTGTTTGTTTGAATAAAATAAATAATGCTGGACATTTGACACAGCATCATGTAGCCCCAAGCTAAGCAGAGCTTGTGATATGGGAACCACATGATTGATATACTACTTAAATACATAATATAAAGAATATTTTGACATTGTAAAGTTGACACCTTATAACCAGGATAATTTGAATGCACCCAGGGACGTATATAAGGGAGATGATAAGGGGGTCCGGACCCCCCCCTTAGCCCATTAAGTTCGGAGGAAACCTAGTCAATTTTTGTATTTTGGAACCCTTGGACCCCCCCTTAACAAAGATCGTTGTATATTGGAACCTTTGGACCCCCCCCTTAACAAAGCTATAGCTACGCCCCTGAATGCACCTAATAATGTTCGGTTGCTCTTTCTAAACAATTTTATGTCGAATTCTATCGGCTAACGGAATAACTACTCTGGGAGTAAGATTACAGTTTGGTCGAATCCAACCTTAGCTTGGATTCGACATACAATTGTTTGATTGGAAAATCCAGCCTTAACACAAATAATAAATAATAATAATAAAAATGTTTATTTGACACACACATAAAAACAACAACAGTAGGCAGGTTTTCAGAATTAACAATAGGTACCTTATAAAAATAAACACCAGAATAAAAAGTTTTTTAACCGACTTCCAAAAAGGAGGAGGTTCTCAAGTCGACTGTTTTTTTTGTATGTGTGTTACGCGATTTCTCCGTCAATGGTGAACCGATTTTGAAAATTATTTTTTTATTATAAAGGGTATACTTACTCCCGAGGTGGTCCCATCGTCACCAAATCAGGATCTGATGAAGGGATCCCATGGAAATCGAGGGAAACCCTCAAATTTTATGGTTTTTATTGTGTTTGTAGAGTTATCGGGCTTAAATTTTGCACACTTATAGATTCTCGGTTACAATGAAATATTATGGTATCAACAAGCTGATCTGATGATGGAGTCAAGAGCTGTTCAACAGAACTCTTCAGTAAATAAGCCGATTGAGTTGAAACTCTGCATATTTGTCAAGTTCCGACTACAATGTAATATTATGGTGTCAGCGAGCTGATCTGGTGATGGAGTCAAGAGCTGCTCAACAGAACTCCTCAATAAAATGGCTGATTGAGTTGAAACTCGGAACTTAGCATATCTCTGAAGTTCCGACTACAATGTAATAATATGGTGACAGCGAGCTGATCTGACGACGGAGTCAGGACCTGTTCCATGGAACTTTTTAGTGACATGGGTATCAAATGAAAGGGCTTGATGAGCGAAACACAATAAGTAAGATGACGTCATTCTAAATAAAAAATTAAAACACTAAAAAATAAATAAAACACTATAAGAGTAAAAAAAAAATACTCAACCGACTTCAAAACATCTTGCACTGAAAAGCAAAAAATAAGAATATGAACAGATTTATTTAATTATTAGTTATATTATTTATGTTATAATGTTGAAGTTGGTGTTAATAAAACAATGACTAAGAATATTAAATTTTATGCACACCGATTTCAACATTATTATACTTAACAAAAAATAATATAATTAGTAATAAAATAAATCAATTCTTATTTTTTGCTTTTCAGTGCAAGATGTTTTGAAGTCGGTTGAGTATTTTTTTTTGAAAATTTTTGGTACTAACCTGCCAGTATATTAGGAAATGAAACACGTCAAACTGTTGTAGTAGTCTGCAGATATTAAAGTTCCGAGTCAACTGTTATCAAACATCGAATGTTTAGGCCAGTTAATTGGGGTTTTAATGGTTTGTTAGTACACACGTACTAGTCCAATGCAAGTGTTTTTAAAACTAGCGCCCAATCGATTGCCGTCTCAGACCTGCACTGAAAAGACGTTTAATGCCCGTTTACATACAGGGTGCATGTCAAGACACCACTTAAAACATTTAGTTTAAAATTTTCCGCTTATGGACGTTTTCTTTAGTTAAATGAACGGATGGGGTTTGATGAACTACTGAAATTCTAATAAGTAAGAATAATGTCAAATAGTGAGTTTTAAACGCTCCGTGATTTTTGAACTGACTGAAAGGATATTTAAAGATGCTCTAACTTTTCAACCATGATATCAGTCGATACAAGATCAATAGAGTGCACTGCACGTGGCGCGGTAAATCTAGAGTGGCTCTGACCATCTCTTCTTGTATCAACATGAAGGGCTATTTTTATAAAATATTCAAGGTCATCCTTTTGCACCCGATACACCGCGGTAGGTATTTACAGGTCCCTGGTCATTTAAGCCAAGTGCACGGCATTTAATCAACTTTGACATGGCGTGACGGCGCGCGGCGACTTTGGTATGTGAATAAGGGTGGTTATAATTGCGATCTAAGTATAACCATTTGACACTGTTTGATAAGGTTAGTACAATTCACCGTGTAACAAACATTGAATGCATAATACATGGAAGCATTTTTCCAAGCCAATTAGCCTCAATTCATGGTACAAAATCACAAACAAAAAAAAATATAAGTATAGAAACTAATTTTCAAACATGTTTTAGGGACGATATTGCTCGCCGTTAAAAATTGATCTTACTTACCTACCTGAGAGTTTCGGTTCAAATTGACGTTTACCCCCTTACTTATGAAAGATGTTTAAAGTTGAACACTGGTTAAACAACGTCCTGTCTCTGTTTGTCACTATCCACAAATAAAGATAGGATGTTGTTCAACCAGTGTTTAACTTTAAACATCTTTCATAAGTAAGGCCCTTCACGTATACCACCATAATCGTCAAATATTTTTACGCCAGTGCGTATTTGTGCTGAAGCTGCTCTTTAATGCAGTAAATTGCAATGTGAATAAGTAAATAATTAATTTTGATGATAAAATTTAAGATATTTTTTTCATAGGTTGGTTGAATTTGAACGTTAGCAGTTATCCATAGTTCGCTATTAAATCTGATTTCATAATACATAGAAATAACTTTTGGACGTAACAAGTGGCTAAATTAAACAGTCAGCCGGGTAAAAATTTAAAACCAGACTTCAATGTTACGTATAAGCTGAGCAATTTTCTGCACTCTCGGGGTGCATTTCTATTCATAACTCCGAAGATCCTCGACAGATCCTCACCAAATTTTTTGCCACCAAATAGTTTGTGGCACTAATCGGAAATTATACCCTTTCAAACCAAAAAAATATTTTCTAAATCGGTCCGGGCGTCGATTCTGGTACCGAACTTTTTATCAACCTCAACCAAAACCTCAACTAAAGCGACTGTTTCCATGACTACTAATAACAAACGACTCAGTTGTGGTGAGGTTTTGAACTTTGGCAGAACAATTTTTTGAAAAGCTATTCTACTATTTCACCAAATGGCTGACATTTAAGAGATCGAACCAAAACCAAAGCGGTTGTCATCTAGTAGAATTCAGGCCCAGGCGTCTTCGAGTAATCGGTGAACATATATTAAAAAAAATATTCCGACGATTTGAGAACCTTCTCTTTTTTTTAATCGGTTAAAAATAGATTTGAGAATTTATTAAAACAATAATAATCTGTACCTAGTAATACAATTTTTTCAATTCTATTCAAGGAGATTCTTTTAAGGATTTTATAAAACGCCATGAAGGTATTTTTTTATGAGTACCTAAGTACTTTTTCAGTCCTTTTTGCCATAAGGAAAAAAATTGTACTCGAAGTACGAGGTTGTTATAAGTAGGTATGTCCAATTAGAATAAAAGGTACTTACATATAAGTAATAATTTTTTAAATAAGTACAGCGGTTCCGTGAATTACCTACCTTTTACATAAACTCGCGATATTTGGACTCTCTTTAATATATCTCGACTAAACTGAAAATGTATGATTTAATTTTGATTTTTTACAAAACCTGTTTAGAATTTGATTTGAATATTCCACGTGTAAGTATAACTTTAGATTGGGAGTAGCATACGGTCAGGTCAATAAATAATGGCCATAACAGTTCGCGTACTAAGCCCGTTTCAATAACTTTCTGTGAAATATTATAACAAGGCCTTAGCTATGTACAACTACCATTAGTTTTCAGTCCCTTTGTTAAAGTTCCAGCGTAGATAGGCGATCTAATATTTATTATTTATATTACGATGGAAATAGTTTTAATTAATTAAGGTCGTTTGAGGGAAAGAGCTTTTGTACTAATTTAACGAGACTATAAACCACTAGGTAGTTATTTTTTTTAGTAAAATTAAAAGTTAAGTTTAATAATTATTCTTATCGCACAAAATTCAGTGTGACCTCATAATTGACACTCGGGATGTCATAAGTTGCATATGATGCACCATTTGATTCATCTTTTGAAAAAATCTGACAGTAGAATTGTTACGAGAGACAATGTAAATACATTACAATTTAAATACATAGATTATATAACTCCATAACCTTACTAATTTAAATGCGAAAGTAACTCTGTCTGTCTGTTATGCTTTCAAGGGTAAACGGCTTGATAATTTTTTATATAATTTGGTATAGCTATAGTTTGAACCCTGAGGAGCTACTTTTTATCCCAGAAAAAAAAAATCCGCGATACCCTTTATCGCGGATATTGAATTTTATTCCCACGCGGGGGCAGCCGCGGGCGACATCTAGTATTTACAATTTTACACACATTTATACATTACCCACAAAACTAATAAATAAATAATCCTCAGTAGTATGATAACGTTGAGTGCTTAGGGCAAAGATTCTATTTATCTTTATCTACTAGAATCTAGTAGGTAACTAGATATACTTAAATTAAGTTTTGGATTAACTACGTAAGTAGTATACAGCAATTTACCATATTAATTTGCATCAAATTATTATGTCAATTTTCGCCTTCTCTTAAATTTAACGCAGGAAAATGCTGTCTGTTGTTCAAGTAGACTTGAAGAGCTTACTTCAGCGTAGAATTCATCTCTATTCGCAGTCTACGAATTGTAGGTAAAAAGCAATGGCTCTCACACTTCTCTCAAGCTCTCTTGTTAATTCACAAGAGCACTAAAACATTTCAAGTGCGCGTGTTGAGAATCAAGACGCAGCTTTGACGATTACGAGGTGCACGCTGGGTCACGTACGTCGCCCAAGCTAGCAGAAAAGCACTAACATTTTCCAGCTTAAATAAAAAATTGAGTCGTGGTACTACATTCAGTTTTGTAGTTGTGAAAAATTGATCGTATGTAGTCAATATAGTTACGAAAGTTGGTAGGTATGATACTTGTTTATGGAAATGTCATACTAACGTAATAATTACTGACATTTAGTGATACTATTCTACGGAGCTAAAACGTCTAGCACCCCATTACCTAACATTATTTACATAATCATAAATAGAGTAAGTATTATTGAATATTATGTTATGCTAAATGTACGATTTTCTACAATGAAAAAGGCTAGCTTAATGGGATAGCTTACTTGAATCTAAATAATAAGAGATAACACACAGTCAAGTAATAAGGTCAAAAGTATAATAATTAAAATTGTGAACTTTGTACAGGAGGGGAAATTGGGAACTCTTGGCGCATGCGCCCTTTAATCACCGAAGACACGGAACCAGGGGGTTAATACCACCTCCGAAATAGTCGCAATATTTATATTTTAAACGGTATAGTTTTATTGAATATTTGCCGCATAAGAGATATGAATGAGGACCACGTCGTTCTCTCTCGAGGTGAGCATCCCGTGCTCCGGTCTAAGGTTATGAAGCCGATGTTGGAAAATCGATAGTTGAATAACACAAGCATAACCTTAAACTCGAGTGTTAAATTGATAGTTGCGCTAGTGCCCTTGTTATTTGAAATTTTACTCGTCTAGTTGGTGATTCTATAAGATGACAGCAAATTTTGAAGTGGTTCACGGTTTGTTTATGTGTTCAGATTCTAAGCGTTCTGACGTGATTATGAACAGCAAATGGAAAAAACGTATTGATGATGTCATTTTCCACGTCATACTGTCAAATTTTATAGGAAGTAAGTAATAATAGTTCACGTTGCATTTCAGGTCCTGGCCCTACTCTTCCTCACACTGATCCCCTGGCCGGGGCCCTCAGTTTTCAAGATAACCTGCTCGCGTGACAATTCGAAAATCGTCAGGAAAGTCATACAAAACAAATGGCTCCCTGTTTTAGAAAGATTTCAGGTAAGTAAGAAACAAATTTAAGAACAGTGCATTCTATGGTTACCAACGATATTCCCGTAGAAGTAATCAATGTTTCAATAATTAGGTATAACATTACAATTAGTTAAAATTACTTAGGTGCAATAAAATATTTAAAATAATTATTTTTGATGACATCACAGCCTCACAGGTTAATTTGTTAAGAAGACAGAATGTTAAACGAGTTGTTATTGTTACCAATCGTGATGTGCTTATTCTATGTGCTTACAAAGGGTTGGCTAGGAAACGTAGGGTAGCGTCTTATTGTGAACCCAGTGTATTGTAAATTGAGAATTCCTGTTTGCTTGGTACATATGTAGGTATGTTCCCAATATCGAAATCCGAAGTCGAACAAAGGTGAAAGATATTGGGAATCGTATCACGGAGCTTACCTAAATGGAGTTGGGCAGGACACCTGGCACGGAGACATGACGACGGGTGGAGTAAGGCATGAATGGTGTCCAAGAACTGGATATAAGTATAGAAATGTCGGACGTCCGGTTGCGAGATGGGCGGACGACATAGCGAGTGTCGCGGGACGAAATTGGATGAGGCTAGCACGGGACCGTGTGGAGTGGCGCAAAAAAACCGGAGACTTATACACAGCAGTGGGTGAAGTCAGGTTGCGGATGATGATGATGATGATGGTACATAATTATGAAACGAGTGTGACGAAAACAAGATAAATAGATGGCTTTATCATGTTTCTTGTTTCCAGGTAAAATTGCCGCTGGAGTGTCCGTTCCACCCAGCACGCGATATATTCGCACCGCAGCACGCCGCAAAGCTGCAGCATCGGCCGTCGCAGTGGACCTGCGCCTTCTGCGGCAAGTCGTTCTACGAGGAGCGCCACCTCGACACGCACTTCGACCAGCGACACAAGAACCAGATTAACAAGGTCTGTTGTCAACCATTTGATGCAAGGTAGACACGTTTTGTAATTATAGTTCAGTTTATGTTGGTGAAAAGTGAGCTACCGTATCACCGTAAGAGCGTTTGTCCACCGCCGCTGTCACCGAACCGTCACCGTCAACGAGATTATTTCTGGCTGAGATCAAGATAACGTGACGGTCTTCTGGTGGACCGGCGGCAATAGTAAATGTATGGTCGCTACCTCGGCGCCGTCATCTCGTTCTCGTTGACGTGACGGTGACGGCGGCGGTGGACAAACGGCCTAAGTCGAAGCACAAAATTTTTACATAATCATGCTTTTTGACCTTAGAATATTCTTATCGTAGATTAATACTTTTACCGGTGTGTTAGCCGTAGCCGTATTGTTTGGGTTATTTTACCCCACCTAAAAATATCTGACCAGAAGGAGTTATCCATAATGGTAAGGATTTACCTACCATTAAAAGCCAAAGCTTCTCTTTCTTTGAGACTGAATTATATTTTAGGATAGTTGTTTCATAAGCCGTGTTTCAAAATTAATTTTATCAAAAGAATTCGGTTCTATAGAGAGTATTTATAATTATAAGTTTTAAGCAAAGACGTTAAAGCACATAGTTTGCAGGCGGAGGACGCGGTGTGCCTAGCGGAATACTGCGACATCATGCGGTGTCAGGTGCTGGTGGCGCACGGCCTGCTCAGCGGCGGCGGCGGGCCCAGCACCGACATTGAGGTAAGAATGGACACTAACCCATCCTACTAATATTATAAAGGCGAAAGTCCGTGTTTGTGTGAATGTTTGTTACCACGTATCTCCACAACTACTAAACTGATTTTGATGAAAAGCCTATGCCGGAAAGTGGTGCCTTTTTTGTTTCGCGCGGCCATCAACCAAACATCAAAATATAAACTCTTATGGGTATAACAAACAATATTTGTGAAAACAGTATACAGCTTCACTCAGTCAGGACCGAGTTAGGACCGAGTTATACAGGGTGAGTTTTTCAAGAGTACCTACCTCTAGGGCCAAATCTGAAACTATTAGCAATAGCGTAAAACACTCAAAGGAGTCTCATTAGATTTTGATTGAAAGTAAAACTGCATCATTATATTTAAAAATAATAATTTTCGTGGTTCCTGGCCACGAAAATTATTATTTTTAAAATCGAACCCGTTGTATATAAAAAAAACTTTCTGTATTATTATACCATCCGATAGTGTAGATAATAAGGATCAATTTCTGAGAAGAAACTGCATGCGCCAAACTAATGGAAAGTGCTTATTTTTAATAAACTGATTAAAACTTTTAGTGTTTCGTAGATTACCTATAACTTTTTTTTATTATTTTGCCGTATGTAGTTTCTTCTCAGCAATTGATTCTTATCATCTACACCAGCGTTTCCTAACCTTTTTCGTCCACGGACCCCTAGGACATCAAACACAATATCAAGGACCCCTTTAATAAAAAAAAAACAACTAAATTTCGGACCATAAACCACAAATACGAACAAATGACTAAATAAGAAATTTAAAAAAACCGATTTTAATGTTCGTTTTTAGCAATTTTCTGCATTTTCAAGCTACACTTCTATTCATAACTCCAAAGATCTTCGACAAGTCCTCACCAAATTTTTGTGGCACCAATCGCAAAGTATATCCTCACAATTCAAACAAAAAAAGAATTTTCCAAATCGGTCTAGGCGTCTTCGAGTAATCGGTGAACATACTTACTTAAAAAAGCAAAAAAAAAGATTCCTGTGAATTGAGAACTTCCTCCTTTTTTTGAAGTCGGTTAAAAAAATAGTTTTTCATTAAAAATACGTAATGTTGAACCGTGCACGGATGCTGCTTTTTTGGAACTAAATTAGTGTAACCTGGATTGATGTTACTACTAACTTTTAATTTCAAACCGTTTACACATGTAATCTGTTTCTCTCAGTATTTGTTTTTAGTAAACGAATATGACAAGAGCCAGCCAACGCACTTCAGTAGATATGCAAAGACTTTTAGTGGCATTTATTTATTTATTGTTAAATAGTCCATAGATGAGTCCGCGGACCCCCATACATATACTCGCGGACCCCTAGGGTTAACCACAGGTTAAGAATCGCTGATCTACACTATCAGATGGTATAATAATGTAAAAAGTTTTTTTTTTCAACCAACAGGTTCGATTCCTGGCCAGAAATATGATTATTTTTAAAATGTAATGATGCAGTTTTATTTTTTATAAAAATCGCTTATGAGACCCCTTTGAGTGTTTTTCGCTATTGCTAATAGTTCCAGATTAGGCCCTAGTGGCACTCTTAAAAAACTCACCCTGTATAACTCGGTCCTGACTGAGTGAAGCTGTATAATGTTCTCACAATATTGTTTGCTATACTCCTTATTTTGATGTGTGGTTGATGGCCGCGCAATATAAAAAAGGGACCGACCTCCCATACAAAATCGGCATGGCCATTTGGAATTTAGATAATTTAGGTTCTGGAATAACACATAGGCTACGTTTTATCCCGGAAAAATGTATAGTTCCCGTGGGATAAAAATTGTAGTCCACGCGGGCGAAGCCGCGGGCGTTCACTAGTCACTCATATTCCTCAACTGCCATTTAGCAAGGTTTTGTAAAATGAAAAGAGACAACAACATATTTGGCAGCCGTTTGCGCTGTAAGAAGTAACTTGATTGACTTTGTACCTGCAGCAGGAAAACCGCCCTAGAACGACGACGATGAAGGATGTACTCATTTTTTTTGAAATATTTGAGTGCTTTTGCAGTCACACAAAGCGCGGTTAGATGATGAACAAAAGAATATGCTTATAGGTTTGGCAGGATATAGAATCAGTGAAGAAAGCCCTAGCGCCGGCTGCGAGTCGTAGCGTGGCCAAGGTTCCGCCGCGCAGGAGACATCGCGCGCGCACAACGCCGCCGCCGCCCGAGCCAGACTGTCCTAAGACCGAGCTGGAAGTTGATGATGCAGGCAAGTAGCATACCTGTATGTCTAGGGGGAAGCAAGGGGGAGCAAAACATGCGGGGAACGTCCGTACTCCGCCTCCATGCCAACTGTACCTTCAACATCATAACATTCACTGTGCTATAAAAGTAATACGACAACCACCACATGACAAGTTAGATCTCGAAATGAACTCCTTCCACGACATAAATACACCAAATGTGGGCAGCAGCATATTATTTTACGCACAACACAAATGGTGTTAGATTTATCTGTGGGTTAAACATTAATTTCCATATTTGAGTGTAATTTTCATAACCGTGTTGTGGGTTTGGAACAGGTCAGGTCTGCATATGCTTAGCTTTGTGTTGCCCCACCTTTGCAAAAACTGATACGTATTGATATTAAATGTATTTCACTTTCAAAATTTTCGTGTGAGACGTGACCGCGAGGAGTAACCTTGCTGCAACTCCCTCCTTACCCAGATGAAGATTCTCCGGATGAATCGAAACATTATCGGTATCTAAATCGACGATATTTTTACGTGAGTAATTCCCGCGTGTTAAATAATGGATATTCAATGTGTTTAACAAAAATCATTTTGTGAGTTTAAGTGGTATTTCATCATAGGTCCGTTTTCAATTCAGTCAAAAGTTCACAGAAGAGCTTTAAGTTTTGTTATCCTCATTTGTTTTTCAGAATCCGAAGAGAAAAGGACAGAGGACACGGAGAGCGAGTCGAATCAGACTGCAGAGCTTTGCGACGCAGACACCGTGGAATCTTCTCTTCCGCCCGACAGCAGACAGAAGAGACTGGCTGACCTTCAAGCGGAGAGGGCTGCTTGTGATCCCACGCGGCTTCAGACCCTTAAGGTTTCCAAATGTCTTGTTTTGTAGACATTGTCTCCATTCTCCACATATAAACTCTTGTTTGCTCTGCTTTCGAAGTTTCGTAAGGTGTCTCCTTACGCAACTTCGAAAGTAAAGTTAACTGAACAAAAGCCACAAAACAAAACAAGCATGATCACTGATTCGTTTATTGTTTTCAGGTGCGATGCGAGAAGATAGTGCATTCCTGCATAGCTACACTTCTCTTGCATCTGACGCAACATCAGTTCAATGAACTAGAAGGTCAGTCTCGAGATAATAGTGCTACGCCGTAGCAGCGTAGAAGCACGCTCGTAGCTGCTACTATTTTACACTAAACTTATAAAAATAAGCATTATTTTCATAAATTGTTTTAATTTAACTTTCGAATCATTAAGGTAGGTAGTTCAACTCTTTCTATGCTTCGCACTTTATATTCAGAAAGGGATGCGCAGTTTATGTATCATGCATATTTCAGTATAATGTGATGCGAAGCAATGCAGAATACGCGGGACTCTAGATGTTTCTTATTTTCATTTCTTCTTTGTTCATCGGTATTTTAGTATTTTTCCTACCGTGCTATCTGGGCTGTCTGCTCCACGATTGATCCATTTTATTATCAAACGAAGAAATAAATTATCATCCTTTTCATAATCTTTAATTTTAACATGATTTATTAGTCTAGCTATAGGACTAACGTAATCTTCGTTTTAAAATAGATATTTTGCCCTTAGTGTTCAAGCCATGCTCGGGTATAATTTTTTCTCACTTTCATTGGCAGGTGTGGTATGTTTCAGATGAGATGCAGCGCGCAGTGTGTTGGTACCTAAGCTGCGACCGCTACTGGCAGGACACGGCGCCAACTGCGCGCGCGTTTCCTTGGCCGCTGCTGTTGGCGCTAGCCACGGGACTCGCATTGGCATTATGTATGTGCTACTACATCATTTGGATCGTTTTTGAGTAAGTAAATGTGCCTAGTTTTTATGAAATAGGCGCTGGCGTCTAGATGTGTTATTTCCATGAGTTTGGCAGGTTGAGTGTGTTTTATAAAAAATTGCTGCGGAAACGCGCTACGCCAAGAAGATTCTAAACTACGAGTATAGAAATTCCTTGCGCTACGCTACACCACAGATAATATAATACTATACGCTACACAAACTTTTTTATAACACTACGCGTCAGTGTTATAAAAAAGTTCGAGCATTATGTGTTTAGATTTTTTTTGAAAATTTCAAAATATCTAGTACTCCTCCGCTAATCTATACCAAAAAAGATTTGTCAAAATTTTTTACGCTAAAGCCACCCAACCACCCACTTTCCACAGCCTAACCTTACTATGCCAGGCTAGTCAGGGCAAATCCGGGAACAGCACCAGCGCGAAAACAAAAACAAAAACTTGATGGTCTTCGACACGTGTTTCACTCCTCCACGGGGCATCCTCAGGAAATAATTGACTCCCTCTGTGTGCTTGCGCAGACGTCTTGTCGCTTCGAGCGCCGAACAGAAAGTGAGCCAACCGCTCCAAAAGCGACAAGACGTCTGCGCAAGCACACAGAGGGAGTCAATTATTTCCTGAGGATGCCCCGTGGAGGGGTGAAACACGTGTCGAAGACCATCAAGTTTTTGTTTTTGTTTTCGCGCTGGTGCTGTTCCCGGATTTGCCTTGACTAGCCTGGCATAGTAAGGTTAGGCTGTGGAAAGTGGGTGGTTGGGTGGCTTTAGCGTAAAAAAATTTGATAAATCTTTTTTGGTATAGATTAGCGGAGGAGTACTAGATATTTTGAAATTTTCAAAATAAATCTGAATATGGACTTCCGCAAAGTCACGCCTGAATCAATTAACTATCATTATGTGTTTGTTACTTCTTCACGCTGAAACGACTGAAAGGATTTGGTTGATATCCGGAAATAAAGATATCATATACCTTGGATTGTCACAGCCCCTTTTTTTTCCGAAATAATTGACTGTTCCTGTGCGATGACAGACTCGACACCGCGGTTAAAACTGGAGTTTAACTGGATTAAAACAGTCTAGAATCTATCTATACTTCTATACTAATATAATAAAACGGAAAAGTTTGTTTGTTTGAATTGAACGCGCTAATCTCAGGAACTACCAGTCCGATTTGAAAAAATATTTCTGCATTTGATAGCTAAACTCGTGAGGAAGGTATAGGCTACTTTTCATCATCATCATCATCATCACCATATCCCATAACTACGGGGGCAACGCCACGGGGGCGCTGCTAGTAGATAATAAAACTCCGGGTGTACCATTCTAGTTCAGAAGAGGGCAGCGTAGCCGGCAGTGCTTCAGTATCAATGACGACTCATTCGTCGCCGACTCGTGCGGAACGAATGGCGGCTGAAGAAGCACTATTAGATGACCCAGACCACGACGACCACTACATCTACGTCACTTACCCGCCCGAGCTGAAGCGGCGGCTGCTAGAGAGGTATGCCGCGAATCAGTTCACGCTCATTGTTCTCTCGCCGTATATCAGGCAGACCAGGGTCGATTGATATGTCATTCACTGTTGCATCTCTCGATAAATCATCAATGTAAGTAAACAGACACAACAGGCATTGTGTGTCTGACAACGTACATTGATTTTTCATTTCTTTTTTAATTTTAGGGACCATAAAGGAGCCGCGATGTATTTAGGCTGTCGAAAGTATTTTTATTGCTGTAAGACAGTGATTAGTAGCTCATAAGTATCAGTGTTATGGTAAAAAATGCTTTACGCACTTTTTTAGGAATTCATGATCCAATATTTTGCACATTTTTTTTTCTACATAGAATAGATAAATCTGAGCCTTTCCTTTATAAATCGATGATAGATCGGGCAATTTACGTAATTTCGTTTTTGTTTGGTGAAAACAGAGCACAAAATTTAACACCAACTTAGACTGCACCACGAAAATTGACGCGATCATCGTTTCTATTTTCAAGGGGGCCTGAATCTCTCTGTAATGTCGGTATGTTATTTTAGATTAAGGATGTCTACTAATGTTTTGTTTATTGTTATAGCTGCTACAATAGAACGACCCGGCTCTGAGATCCCGCCGCGTCCGCATGCGTTTTGTACCGGTGCATTAGACTAAGTTAGATTTAGCAACACTACTAGCTATGTATTCAAAAACTAAGATGGTATTACACAGCCAATTTATATTAAACAATTTGAAGGGAAAACAATCCGATTCGATTTTAAGCAGCGTTAAAGGTATTGTAACTTCATGAAGCAAAAAAAAACAACCACACCAAAAAATATGAGCCCCAAATAGTTGAAATTTAAGTGTGTCATAAAATGCATTTTTAGAATCAATGCGTTCCTGTATTCCACGTCAAGTAAGTACAGCAAATATAATTCAATGAAGCGATGAGCTTTAATTGCTGTCTACTGTCATTTTAACCAAATTGTCTGTGTAATAACAACTTTTTTTACTGTTGCTTCTTTTTAATGTTTCTTAACTATGATATGAAGGTTCGTTCACTTTGCCTAAACATATTGATTAATACATAATTCGGCCATATGTTAGTACACTTTGGTTTCGCGAATAGTGGCTTTAATATGGAGGGACAACAGTAAAAAGGTTTTTGAATACGTAATTTACTTAGACACTAGATAGTGATATAGCCAAATACTAATTTGGACGACTTTCTGTTCCTTATGACTTACCCAATTTCCTATTACAAAATAAGCTAAATGTCCCTATTTTTGCAAAAAATATTATTTCCCACTATGTATAGAGAACGAACAACGAGGGAGTGCTGATGTAATGTTTTAATGTACAAGGCCTTACATATAAACTTGAACACATTATATAATGCTCAAGATTCGCCCTTCTCTTTTTGACCCTATCTAAGAAAAAAGAATGGCAATTCTTTAAACGGTGTTTCAATTTTAACAGAATTTTATAAGTAGAGGGGTATGTCTTTACAACCAAGACTCTTTCTTCTCATAAAACCTGTCATTTTAGCAAGGATAATGTTTTTTTTGTTCCTATCTTATGTCAATGCCGTGATGGCCGAGTGGGTTAGTGCCTCGACCTTCGATCCGAAGGTCGCAGGTTCGAACCCGAGCGTGAATCAATGGTTTTTCGTTTCGAAAAAATTATATGCGCATTAACACGAGCTCTAAACGGCGGTGAAAGAAAACATCGCGAGGAAACCAGTTAGCTTTCTAATAGCATCGATGGGCTTGCCATCTGTCACGTATCTAATGTTAACTTCTGCAAAGTGTGGGCATGTACCAAATATGTATTTGAACTTACCTCTGACTACCCCCACAGAGAATGTTTACCGCGTCTTGGGAATTAGGGGAGAGACAGGAGCATATCTCTCTCTTTCTATCTCTTTATGTCAATAAAAAGAGATGACAACATAAATGAATTATGCGACAGACTGTTAGTAATTAGACCTTATGAATTTAATGCTGAGATAGCAGACATTGTTTTCAAAATAAGGTTCAGAGTCGAATATCACTAAATTCACACTTTTTGCGTAGATAATTAGAATCTCAAAAAATCATGCCAATGTTTTAGTTTTCAATATTACTAAGTTGTATAGAAAGTTCTTTTTAGTTTGTAGTTTGCTTAGAAAATCGGTGCCTAATATTTTTTAATTTTATTAGAAAAGCTCTTTTATGTAGTTATATTTTGTAAGGAAAATGTACATATTGACTGCGTGTACCTATTTATAAAATAAGTATGTTCTTGTAATGATCGAAAAGAGTTTTAAAATGAGCTGGACTACATTTTAAAGGTAAATAAAGTTATTATCATCATTAGTTACGTCGTCTAACATCTACCTACTTAACATTTCTTAATGACTGTATAAATTGGTATTTAGTTTTTGTATAACTTATTTACTGTGACTATCGACCAAACTAGGTTATAATTAGCTGCCTTTAATGTACCTTAAATAGGGAATATGCACTATTTTTTTTTTTATATTTTTTTACGATAGGTTATATCGTTATACATATAAAATGCAAAAAATATCCAGCCAGCACCGAAAACTAAAATTTTCTATTAAAAAAAAATGTTAAAATTTACCAACAGCTACGGGCACTATAAACACTCGTGACGTCACCCACAATCAATTGTAACCTACGATACTTTATCTTTGATTGTAACCATCAAATAACTACACGCGCTTGTTGGCACCGTCCTTCATTCATCATAGAGTTTGACGTCACAATCTATCTGACAAATAGTGTTGCGTTTTAAGTCTTTTGAAAATCCCACTATTTTATTGCACTTTTTAATCATTATTGTCGTAACGAAAAAGAAATAATATTAAAAAATATTTTCATAGACAATTCTAAAGCAATAATGTTTATAAAAAATATAAAACCCTTTTTTTTGAATCAAACGCATATTCCCTATTGCTTGATTAAGACGAGGAGTCAATAATCGCTAAAATGGAACATAAGTATGTAATCGTATAAATGTAACGCTTCTATAGGTAATATTCATTTACGAAATATTGACGATGAATAAGTACCTCTACATATTTTAAAAATGGAAAATTAAAAGGTAGTAAGATTTTTTGTGAAACTTGACCATTTGCCATTTTATTTTATTAGGGGTTATTGTAGCTGCTCTTCTGAATTATAAAATAAAATGGCATGACGTCTTAAATCTTACTTCCGGTTTAAATATTAAACACACTAAATCTTGAATATTAACAGCACTTTCCTGTTTTTAAGAATGTAAAAAGTTTGTCAAATAAAATTCTTGATAAAAATTAAGTTATTTTTATTTGGCAGTCTTCGTAATATATATAAATAAACGTAAAACGTAGCAACAAAGTATTAGCTTCTTATCCTAGTAATTGATCACGGATTGTATTTATAAATATTATAAAATTGGTGTTTTATATTTACATTTTTATAGAGTATTCTTTGAATACGGATTAAACGAAGCAGAGCGATAGAAGTTACATAAACCTCTATCGTGCTGACGAGTCAGGCTTGTTTCACTCTCCACCGTGTCGCCGGTCGCGTCCGCGAGTTGACCATTCACAGCACATTTCTCTGGGCTGTGAATGGTCAAAATTAATTTCTCTGTGCTGTGAATGGTCAACTCGCGGACGCGACCGGCGACACGCTGAAGAGTGAAACAAGCCTTAGTTCCATGTTCAACGAATCTCTTTAGTAAAGGAGTGGGCAGCATTACCTTGGAAGCTCTACACATATTTCACACCTTTCCAAACTGCATTTCCATCAATGAGGCACTTGCAACCGCAACCAGTCGGACACGTATCTCGTTCCGCAAACCTAGAGCAATAAATTCGATTAAACACCAAGTATTGGAAAATAGTTACTACGAGTAAGAGTTTAGATGAGACCACATCTATGGTATGTATGTATGTGTGTGGACTCCCTTTTCCGCATTTAGACTCAAAGGTGGTCCTGTGTCAGACAGCAGTGTCTGATTCCACAAAACAGAATGCGACAGAAGTGCACGTCATTGTCAGCGCAGCTCGCACGGCTTGCAACTAATTTGCTTTTCTTAAAAATGACATTGATATTTATTTCCTATGCCGTATCGTTGACATCCCTGTTCTTCAACAGTGTCAACACGTTAAAGCTGGTGATCGACGTTCGAGTCTATACCGCGGTTTTAAAGAACGTCGGTTTTACTCGCGGCACGTTGGTGCTGATCGAAACAGTCGTATCGTAGTCGAATTGAGGTTATGAATTTTGAATTTGATAGAGCTGAGTAAGAAATGAAGCAAACATGACGAGCCGCGAGTCAGGCTCGTAAACTCACAAAACTGCGGTATCGCGATGATACACCGGCGAGCGACGGGTCATAAGACCGCGGTTTTACTCGCTTGTCGATCGGGGCCTCAAGACGTATCTCCAGGTTTTTGAAGATTTTGTTACACACTTATTTATTAATACACGCTTATTTGCACTACCAACATGAATGAATGAAAATTCTTTATTGCACACCTTAGAATAAGCAAAATACAATAATGACAGAATAAAGTAACAATGTACAAGGGCGGCCTTATCGCTAGGAAGCGATCTCTACCAGGCAACCTTTGGATGGAGAAGGATCTAAATAATGGAAGATTGGCCGGGTTCACAAAGAATAATAATTATTAAGTACAAAGAATAAAACAAAATGAATTAACATACCTAAAGGTACTTAATAATAAACTACATAATAACATGACGGCATAGGAACTATTTGATGTATCGCAGACACACTCTAGCAGCTAGAGTGTGTCTGCGATACATCAAATAGTTCCTAACTAGAGTCTAGCTAGAATAAGTAAAGTTACCACTTGAGCATGTGTAGGGCGTGTCCCGCGTGCGCGCAGTAGGCGCAGGCGGCGGCGAGGCCGCGCACGGGGCGCGCGCACACCGCGCAGCGCAGCGCCGCGCGACGCCCCGCGCGCGCGTCGCCGCACCACGCGCACCCGGCGCCGTCCGCGCCCACGCCGTGACGACACCTCACCAGCTTCAGCACCTGACAGTAACATACTAGCAATTTTAAATTTTATAGCGTAAATCCACACTGAAGGTCGCTGCACCGTGTTTGTTGTTATTCTTCACGGTGTTGGTCGCGAAAGAACAGGAGTAGAATCACCTAGCTTGATGATATTTGATTTTGATTTTTGATTTTGCATACGTAACGGGATAAAACCTCGGACGGAATGGAGACGTGACGTAACATCGTCCTTAACACAGAACACTAAGGTCCATAACGATGTTTTTTCACCTGCCGTCCCGTCCCGTCCGATTTCTCGTTACGTGTATTTTGTTGCTATATTTTTATATGAAACGATGTCAAGAAATCGTCACGTTCCGTCCGGGACGAAAAAAATCACGTTACGTACGCAGTGACCTTTAGGCGGTGTCTTCTGAGTCACGACGTATCGCGGATGCGGATCCGCCGCGCAAAAAACAAATGCTCGGACCACCCCTCTTAGCAAGTATTTGTCAAGCTGAGTTTTTTTTTAATTTTAGTGAAAACAGTCAATCTTTGTATTATTTATATATCCCCCCCCCCCCTTAGCAAAGCTATAGTATAAAGCTATATGCCAAATTGATTTGAGCCCCTGACAGAATACTGTCTACCACATCACGAGCATGGCCTTGTCACTAACGCTTCATATAAAACAAAAAATCTATTATTTACAAATGAAACATTTACAAACTTACTTCAGTTTTCTTGTATATAAGCTGCCATCTGTGCAGTATATCGGCGTAAACTCGCTTGAAACAGTAGTACAGATGCACAGTCGCTTCATCCAACACACACGAGGTCGTCTGCTCTGATTTGGAGACGCTCGAGTCTGTATAGAAGTTCTCAGCCTCGGAACAAGAGTTGCTTCGGACGATGGGTAACGTCCAACCGTCCGCGCTGATCTCACTGTATTGGTTCACTGTGTTGTATGGAGATGTACCATTACCCTGAGAATACAGTATTAAAAGTCAGTAAGTTCGTATGGCCAACTCTGGTGATGGAGTAGTACATTATTGTCAGTGGTTAAAACCTTTGAAAATCGGCAAATGGAAAATAGCAATTGAGTTTCATTATATCTGACCATGTAAGAATGTCTCCCATCTCACTCACTCACTCACTAACAATTTTATATGGATAACTTAACCCATATTTTTGACTTTTCTGTACGATTTCTCAAACATTTTCTTTCATACAAAGTCCTGATAATTACAAATACAACAAAAAAGGGATCAGTCAAATCGGTCCAGCCGTTCTAAAGTGACAAACATGAGCCAATTGATTTTTTTTATATAGATAGGTGCAGACATACTGGCGTACACTATTCTCTTGTTTCCAATTTTTAAACTAGATGGTGCTAGTAAAATAGGTAGATTACAGAAAACTTTATCTACTACTTTTTTAGAGTACTTACGTAACTTGAAGTGCTGATTGTTGATTGTGAACTAGAATTGCTTGTGTCGTTGAAGACCGAAAAGGCACATGTCAGCATGGCAGCCATTTGCAGGTTCGATGCTTTGGCATAATGTGTTATTCTGTAAGCACAGGAAAAAGATAATGATGAATACAGTAGACAACTTACTTATAGTCGTATTTTTATTTATACGCACTAAAATTGAAGGAAAAAATGACATTTTTCATTTATTTTTAGTTCGTATAATGAGCAATTCGACTATATGGGATGTTTTTAACACGTTCGGTGCGGGACCGTATTTGCAAGACTTTCAGACAGTGCGATACAGGACATTTATGGTAGGTACGAGAGTTACTCCTGGTGCGGTACATGACATATATGTCCTGTATTATGTTTTTTTTTAAATGCCTATAATTTAATGAATTTCGTAATTTAATGTTGTTTTTTTAATTATTTGGGTAGATTATTACCTTATCTAACATATGGTAAGCCAGGACGGGGATCTGGTGAATACTTTAGAAGCTATACCTAAAACTAAATACCCACCAAAATTGTCCTGTACCGCACTGAAAATAGGGTCAAAACGTTTGTCCTTTACACAAGTTTAGTGATGTTCTAACCGTATTTTGAACAATCGATATCGATAAGGAACATTTATTTCTCTGAATATGAACAAAACTTCATTTACTTAAATTACAAGCTAAGTTAAACACCCCGGCATGGATTTATGGTCCTGGTGGAAGTATATGCAAGACTCATTTTTGGTGCATCCTTGGTCAATTTTGTTCGGCGCAGACCTCCACCGCATATTTACAAATTTTTTATTTATAAAAACCTTGTCCGTACAATTACAAACAAAACAAAAAAGGAATCAGTCAAATCAGTCAAGCTGTTCTCAAGTAATGCGGGAACATACAGGCGGCAACTGTTTTTTTAATAACTGGGTAAGGATGTTGATGATTTTCAATCCTCAATTAAATTGCGACCATCGATAACATTTTATGAGATCGCTTAATTTTGGCGTTAATGTAATAATCGACAAATGACGTGCTAATAAGATAGGGATTGCTCCGCACTACTGTAAAAATCAGCGCGACACCGGGTCTGCGGATACAGGACATATATGTATGGTAACGCACAGAATTACGAAAATTGCTTTTAAGTGCGTACTACCCATATGTGTCCTGTACAATTTTATGGCAAATTTTGCTTATATTTTTAATGAGCTACAGAAAAGTATACTTGACTCTTTTTTACATAAAGGATTTCGTATAGAAATAGCCCCCGCACCAGCGGTAAAACTACAATTCTACCTTCCGCACCAGAAGAAAGTCGCGTACAACCCATTATGTCCTGTACCGCACTGAACGTGTTAAGTAGACAACTTTGAACTCTGTTTTCGTTATCTTTAATTAGCTTCCGCCCGCGGCTTCGCTCGCGTGGTTCTACTGAACGGATTTTATGAAGCTTGGAAAATGCAGTTTTTGACTTAGAATAGCACATTTCGCACCTTCTGTGAAAAACTGTCGCAACATAGAAAAAGGAGTTTTGGAAAAACGCAAATACGCTACTTTTATCCCGAAAAAATGTACGGTTGCCGTGGGAAAAAACAATAGTAGTCTACGCGGGCGTTCGCTAGTTTATAATATTAGTAGGATAGGATATGTAAACCTAGAAATGGCAAACAAATTACTTACAAAGACTGTAGCAAATTGCAGCATAGCGGATGCCCCACCCAGCCCATGGTTTCTTCGCTCGAGGTAAGGTGTTCCTGCAGTTTAGCTCGCAGAGAGCGCGCGGTCAGCGCCGCGAGGCACCACGAGTGTGATAGCTCCCTCTCACCTTCCTCTAACGCCACTTTCGAGTTCGTTTCGCACATCTCTATAAAGTAAAAATGTCATGAACCAGCCCATACGAACTTAGTTTTTGTAAGAAAGAAGGTATCTGTTCACACTTTTAAGGCGTTACCTACAGCTAATCCGGTCAAGATCTGTTTTTCCCTGTCTATACCCTCGTTATGTATAATAGGTAGAAAATAACTAAGTAGACAACATAATTCTCTAACATTTGATCTTCAAATTTGGTGCACAAAAAAGTTTAATAACGTCGTATTTAACGCAATAATTAAAATATTGGTTTATTTGTTCTGTTTTTCGAAGTCTGTTTGGAAATGTTTGTGCTTGTTTTAGTGGTGTGAGTGTGTCAATGCAATGACGGAGATCTGAGCCCGGAGCTTACGCACATAAAGGGCCGTATTCAGAGTCCGCCAGCAAACTTGAGTCTAAACTCAAGCATCATTTTCTTGACAATTCTTAATGATATGGTAATGAAGATTCATCACTCGTGACAGAATTAACGCTTTGGTGCGGGATTAGAATCCCATATGCAAAGTGTAAGATTCACAAGTAGATAATATTGTTCGCGTCATGTAAAATGAACGCTGGAAGAAAGTGAAGGGATGTGTTTTGTCTCATGTTTGCGAATAGGTAACCCATGCGCAAACAAGAGACAAAACACACCCCCTCCATTGTCTTCCAGCTTTCTTTTTACATGACGCGACCGCAAGGAATTTATGTAGCTGTAGTCAGTACTAAACGTAACTGGAAGGTTCACTGTTACAGAAAACGCGGTCCGCTTGAGATACATTTTGGGCGGTGTGTCTCTTTCGAAAGGGCGACCATAATTTATTAACTAAACATTCCTAAATCCTTAGTGAATATCCTGAAATTTAAAAGACAGGGGCACACTACTAATCTAACAACGAGTGTGAAAGGGACAAAGCTACTACGAAGTCCTCTCAACGAGACCGACAATCCTTATAACCAAGATTGAATTAAGTATATTAGAACGTAAAAGTCGTGATAAGGTTCAAAATCCCTTTTACATTAAAGTCGAGTGAACCATCCAGGTACGTTAGTATATTAAAATCCTTGCGCGACCTATACTGAGGTGACAGTACCAATAGGATTGTCCGGGTCGATGAGGTATCTCTCAGCGAGCGTGCGGTTAAGGGGGAACAGGTCGACGGCGGAGTACAGGACCACTCTCGGCGAGCCGCAGCCGGATATGCTGCCGCGACTTCGCATGCTGCCCGCCCTGCGACCTTGCGCTTTCTGGAAACATCACTTAAATAAATAGTATGACTATGTCGAAGCGCTTGTGTACTCGTATCTTGCTGAGTTCTTGATTGGTCATTGAAGTTAAGCAATGTGCGCGGTCACAATCTGGATTATTGACCGCAAGTGGTATTACGAGCTGAGCTCTTCCTCGCTTCGGAGGGCATGTCAAATTGTCGGTCCCGGCTTTTAAGTCGTCAAAGTCGGCTTAAAAACTCCGTCACCAGAGTTGGCCACTAGCTCATACGAACTTACTATGTACCTTCATACCTACTTTAGTAAGAAATACTCGTTTTCAAGGATGTTGCAATCATAAATTTCTTCTAAACAAAGTAAGAATGTCTTCAAAGTGGCTTCAAATATGACAGTCTTTATAATGCACTTAGTTAAGTCATCTTTACTCTTTCGCAAGTGGAAAACTGCATTATTCCTCTCTGTGTACGGTTTTTATATATGGTACTAGAATACAATAAAAAAATAAAATCTCACCCATCGATCCTGGAAGTAAAACGTAGTAATAGAGTTGGACGCATGCCTGTGGTGCAGTTGTGGGAAACCAGGCGCGTTGGTCGGCGACGGTGTTGTGGTGGCGTGAGGTGAGACGGAGGTATAGCTCGCGCCGAACAGCGCAGGCGTGAGGGAGAGGGAAGACATGGACCGAGGCGTGCCCGTCTCGTGTTTCAAAGAAAGCCTGATGAAAAACGGTTAGGTATTTCCATTTCAATAATCCAAGGATTTTGTTGAATCTTTTTGTAAAATTTTAAGATTTTTAAGGCTGGATTCGACCAAACTGTCATCTTACTCCCAGAGTAGTTATTCCGTTAGCCGACAGAATTCGAAATAAAATTGTTCAGAAAGCGCAACCGAACATTATTAGGTGCATTCAAATTACCCTGGTTATAAGGTGTCAATTTTACAATGTCACAATATTCAAACAAACAGCAGTTTAATCTGTGGTTTAATCTCCAGGTAAAACTTAATCCAGTTTGGTAAAATCCAGCCTACGTATGATATATCATGGACGAAATGGTAGTATCAACACCATTCCCAAAGCCAGCAGTCAGCTACTATCTTATTGTAATGTTTGTTGTGTCAATCTTTTGTTCGAAAATTATGTTGACTAGCTGTGAATTATTGTTGACAATTTGCAAGACAATGATAGTGCATTCACCTTCGTGCATTGGAGGGCCGATTGAAGACCACTAAAGTACTAGTGCCGCACCATTTCGCGCCGCAAGTTCGTGGGAACGGAATACAAGAGTCGCCCGCGTTCTCGCTCTCTGATTGACTTCTCTGACTAGATTTGAGCGAGTCGTTGTCGTCATTCGACTTTACTGGTATCTAGAAAAACAAGTTTTATTACAAAAAATACAAAGCAGTCCTTTTCTCTATACCTACTGCAACACTAGGAGAGAACTGGGGCCCTAGCCATATTACACGATCTATAGTCGTATTGCTCATTATACGGACTAAAAATATGAAAAATTACATTTTTTCCTTCAATTTTAGTCCGATTTTAGTCCGTATAATGAGCAATACGACTATATCGTCGCTGTAGAACGATCTATCGTCGCTGTAGAATAGAACACTTCAAAATGTATAGGAATTGACGTTCTGACCACGTGACTCATCTACTTGAAACGTCAAATCCTATACATTTTAAAGTGTTTCCATTCTACAGCAACGATAGATAGTGTAATATGGCTAGGGGGGCTGTTTATTTATAGTTTCTTACCTCATCAATAGATGTAGCTAGCGTCTTCAAACAATACAGTAAGCACCTTTGTCCCAACTTCTTTTTATGATCTGCAGTTCTATTGATATTCTGCAAGATCTTTATTGTCATAGCACTGTCAACATTAGTCCCTGATAGCCAGGAGAACTTGGGTATAGTCTGGTTCCTTGGGAAAGTCACTTGTAGGTTTGCAATATAGCCATTACGTTCTGAGTGAATTTGACAGGTTCTTGTTTCTATGTTCATGCTTGTGACTTCTATGTTGGCCATCTCGCGGATTGAATCAAACTCTTCATCTATTGATGTGTTGATTTTTGAAGGTAGCTTATTCTGCAAAGAAAATGTTGCATGAAAACCAATATTCATACATACATTTTTAATGGTAAATAAATTTAGTTGTACTAACTAATGCAATATCTTGTTGTCCTTTCCCATCTCCAATTGAAACATCATTTACTGACCCAGCAGTAGAAGCATAGCTCACATCTGCAATGAAACATTCACTTAAAAACATGACCTAAGCAAAGTAACATAAGAATCAAAGTCAAATACTCACTATCACTGTTGTTATCCTCATCATTTTCTGTATCGTCAGGCAAGTAATGATTGCACATTTTTAGGAGTGATTGATGCATAGTCCACACTCTCAATGATTGGTCCCTGCCCCAAGTCACCAACTGATAGTTAGAAGGTGATGTATTCGGTCTCCACACCATTGTCTGAACTGTATCTGTGTGTCCCACTAATCTATGAGTTAAAGATCCACCGACCCAAATACCTATGACACCAGCTTGTTCTACTCTGGGAAGACCTCCCCAACCAACACCAATAGTCAACAAGCCACTACCAAATGGTGTGTAGATTGCCCTCCAAACAGGGAAGTTTGTCATTATAACATTCTCAGGCCTCCTTCCATTGTTTATGTCGAAGTATTTTATGCTCCCATCATGACTAGAAGTGACTAACTGGTATTCATGGTGCGGACTCCAGTCCACTCCATGTATTTTACACAGATGGGCAGATATGTAGTGGATGGGAGTGGAATGTTTGCGATAGTCCCATATTTTGATGTCCCCATCATGCGCTGTGGCTACAATGTTAGCAGCTACCTTGTTCCATTGTACTTGTGATGCACCAGCTGAAAGAGAAACAAATGGTATCAGCTTACAAAGCCATTGTTAGAAATTGTCCCCTTGTCCATAGACAAGATGCTAGAAACTAGTAGGTCCTAAAAATTAAATGCCAAATTTTGAACTCACCAACAGCACACAACGAGATGCAAGGTTTCCTTGAATCTCGCAAGTCCCACATATGAGTGAATGTGTCTATTGAGCATGTTGCTATGAGGTTGTGGTCTTGTCTGTGAAAGTGTGTGTCACTGACTACTCTAGTGTGTCCACGGAGAGAACAGATACAGACCAGGTCATTACCCCCTCTCCATTCATAAACATCAACTCTTTGGTTGCTCTGAAATAGAAAATAATTATGTGCTCTAAATATTTATGCCTATTATTTCTTCACAAAATAAATTGCGCCTTTGATCTCCTTAATCCTCCTCATCCTTATCTTCAAAGGATCTTCAAGTGACTGAAGATTTGAGGGAATGTAGAACCCTAAGAGAATTATTATTTTGTGAAAGTGAAAACAGTTTAAAAAATTGTAATAGGTAGGTAGGTAAATAGTAAACTCGTCCGGTTGGTAGAAACCACATCTTATTCAAAACAAAATAATGTTGTGAATCTATTAGTTTTTTATTTACTCACAGCGATAGCACACAATCTCTGTCCATCATAGGTCTGGCACCACTCCGCACCAGCAGCGTCATATTTACTGTGCCGCGGATACTTCTTCACAATATCCCCAGCATCATCATCCTGGCTAATCTGCTTTATCGCCAGCCACCTTCGACCCGCCAGAAGCACATTATTACCAGAGTAATCCACGGACATTGCAGTGGCTTGCAAATCCCGGTGCTCCCATTTTAGGATCTCAGAACTCCAATGAATAGACATAGTTATATTTTTAACTATACTAAATAAGCAAAATTACATCTTCAATTGATAAGGTTAGAATACAAGAAAAAGGAAAATAATTGTAAAATGGTATGTACATAAACAAAAGTTCAATATGTAGTAAAGGATGGAGGGACCATGTCTCCTAGCAGCAAATGAAGTATCCAGGGGGTTTGTAAAAGTCTTCAAACGATTGTAGAACTTATTAGAAAATTTGTAAAACCTCTAGAAAAAAAGTTATAGCACATTTTGTATGGTCCCTCAGTTCTCTCATTGAGTTTTCCAGATCTCGGAAAGTATATTGAAACTGAAGATAACGTGACTACAGACCTTTTGTAAAAAGTTTCCCACGATTATTTAACTGAAAACCAGGTCACGAAGTCATTTCTACAAAAAGATATAACGTAAAAACTGTGGTCCCTCAATCCTTCAAAGCATTTTTGTAAATATCTCTTATTTAAATCAAAATAACCAGCTCTCTACCATTGTAAAAGTTTGTAAAAGTGCTATAGACATTTGTAAAAATAAAAAGAAGCAATAATACTGTCACGATTCCGAGATAGACGCGGTTTTGTATGGTCCCTCAATCCTCACTTTAAACAATTGGGAATAACTTTTTGTAAAAAGGAGTAATAGAAAAATAAACCTGCTCACCTTTTAGTAAATTTTTTTTACAAACGGATAGCAAAGTTACATTTGGGATCAACGATATATTTGCTGAGTTATTCAATAAAAACTAATCCTATGATAGTAGTGTGACCACACATTTAAACAATTAAGGAAAATGTACGGTAGGTACGTAAATATGTACCAATGACCTACTAAACAATATGGATCACCAGTTAGCGTGCCGCCGATAGGGACAAAAAATCAAGTGGATCCATGTTTCGTAGTAGGTACACATAAGGTCCATTTAGTACAGAACTATAGAACATAGATTTTTTTACCAATGACCTTTTGAAAAGATCATTAATTGTTCTCTACCTACACGATGAGTGAGGGACAAAAGATATTATGCTCTGTCTCTTTTTATCACAAGAATCTTGTACTTATAGGTACGTAGATATATTTATCCTTCTTTGTTTTGTATAAGTGAATGTGTGCGTCCAGCAGTCCATGTACCTATACTTGGTCCATGGTATGTACGTATCTACAATGTTTTTGTTTTACTAGGAAGGTAGGTAAGTAGGTAAGTACCTACTTTGTAATGCTGCGAATACACGCTGGGCCAGCCTAAGCCAGCGCGAGTGAAGGCGAATCGACGCAAGGCGAGTGGTACCATCCACACGCTTGGCGAGTCGACGCAACGCAAATCAATGTAAGTTGGCGCTCGTGTTCACTCGGCCAGCTAGGCGAGCGATGGCAAGGCGAGGCGAGTGGTGCTGCCCACACACACGTTGGCACTCGCGTTCGCTCGGCGAGCCTAGGCCAGCGTGTGTACGGGCCTTAAAGCCTTGACCGAGTACCTAGTGGATTTAAACCATGGATGTAGTCGTAGGTACGTAGGTAGTAGGTATTATTATCTGTTCTGTAGTAGCACAGAGAAATGAACTAGAGAAATGAGAAATGACTTCTCTGTGGTAGTAGGGAGGTAGGTTGACAACAGATTATTTGTTCTAGTACCTATACTTACTCTATAGTCGGGCAAAAAATAAAAGACATAAATGGGGGCGCCACTGTGCAAGCTAAATACGCGAAATAGATAAATTCTCTTCTAAAAGGAAATTATTACTTCTCACTTACTTCGGTAGGTACCTGTATCAAAGACAAGAAACCTGGGGCCCTAGCCATATTACACGATCTATCGTCGCTGTAGAACGATCTATCGTCGCTGTAGAATAGAACACTTCAAAATGTATAGGAATTGACGTTCTGACCACGTGACTCATCTACTTGAAACGTCAAATCCTATACATTTTGAAGTGTTTCTATTCTACAGCGACGATAGATAGTGTAATATGGCTAGGGAGGCTGTACTTTATCATAGATTAGTAGAGAAAGGGTTTCCATTGTAATGAAATTTTAGTTGCCGTTTCTACCCGTTTTTGCCAGACTATAGTTCCTGAGATGCGCGTTCAAACAAACAAACAAACTCTTGCGCTTCATAAAATGGTATAAAACAGAGGCAGGTGTAGATATAGAAGATATAGGTAGATAGGTGTTATGATCAAGAAAGTTGAAGACTAGGGAAATTGAAGACTCTAGGGAAAAAGACGAACTTGTCACATTTTTTTCGAAAGTAGGTAATCTGTGAATGCGATTCCAAACTTAAAAATGCGATAGGTATCTCAAAATCTTTGTTGCTTGACAAGTTCGTCTTTTTATCTGGGGTCTACAATTCCTGTTGTGATAGCAGCCTTTTTAGCCCCGCTGATCATAACTAGAATAGAATAGATATACCTACCTACATAGATAATAGTAAGGTATAGGCCCGTTCTTTGAGTACGTACTACCTACGTACTGTACCTACTAGTATTCTGTGCTAGTAGTATTCTGTGCTAGTAGTAGGTACTACCTACCTACTCAAGGGGAGAAAGAGCTTCTATCTGAGTCCCATTGAATTGAAGCCACGCTGACTGTGGAGCGTAATAATAATAATACCTAATAATAATGACTGGCCTCTCAGCTCAGTAATGGCCTAATCTGCCTTCTACACTGTAGTTCGTGGGTTCAATTCCCACCCAGGACAAATGTATAAAAAACATAGGTAGATGTTTGTTCCGTGTCTGGTTATTATAAAATATAATTTAGACTAGTAGTTCGCCCCGAACTGAGATCTCGCGCACCGTTGTGTTGATAGCCTAGATTTGGGCTTGTTTCTGACTACCCCTATACCTACGTTAAGTGCTCCTTCTAGTGTTTAGCACACAATGATGTCTAATGCGCTACCTCAGTACCTATGGTAAAGATTAAAGGCATGCATGCAATACATTGTCATGTCGTGTTTATATTCAATAGTTGACCCCGCGAACTTCGTACCGCGCCTCAGGAAAGGCCTCATAGTTCGAGAAATTATTAAAGTAGCAGTTCAATACAAAATGTATGAGAAAATCAATTCCCTCCCCCTCCCCTCCCCCCTCCCCCTGCCCCTCCCCTCCCCCTGCCCCTCCCCTCCCCCTCCCCTCCTTCTCCCCCTCCCCTTCCCCATCCCCTCCCCCTCCCCCTCCCCCTCCCCCTCCCCCTCCCCACCCCCCTCCCCTCCCTTCCCCCTCTCCCTCCCCCTCTCTCTCTATAATTTTGGTACATGCCCAGCCCACTATTTGCAGGAGTTAGCATTTGCATACGTGACAGGTTGAAAGCCCATCGCCGCTATTAGAACGAAACAATGTTTTCTTTCACCGTTTAGAGCTCGTGTTAATGCGCATTTAAATTTTTCTAATCGAAAAATCCATTGATGAGCACGGCCAGGGTTCGAACTTACGACCTATGAATCGAAAGTCGAGCACTCTTCCACTCGGCCAACACGGCTTTTATTTTCAATCTCAAGAAAGAATATCAAGTAGCAACTAAAATCATTGCAAACCAAACCACAACGATGCCACACTCTTTGTCTGCTAACCAGACCTACGAATACATCGAAACTCTATGAAACGGGAGCTCTCTCCATACTTCCGTTAATGGTTTTCATCATTTTTGTTTTTCCCTGTATTTCAAAAACTATAGAACCTAGAAGAAAACTAAAAACCATTTTGGAATGTCTAAATTGAGTACTTTCATATGACACCCCACTCAATATATTTGGGCAACTTTGAAAAAAATTTACCCCCTTGGGAACCCCATATCTTTACAACCCCTTCATCGATTACGCTCATACGCTCCACAGCAAATTTCCATAGCACAACCTATCGACCTATCAAGTTTCATACAGATTGGATAAGCGGTTCGATAGTTATGCGAGAACATAAAAATGAAACATACAAATATACAAACATACAAACATACAAAGCAAAATCGCCTAACTTGCCACTAAGATCTTTGGCTTTGGCGTCGGCGTCGGCTTGAACCGTGTCGGCGTCGCGTCATCGTGCCTACGGCTAAAGCCGGCGTACGCTGGACAATTGCGACCGCCCCGTCGGGCAGCGCCGGCGCAGCCTTCATAGACTACGTCCTAAGACCCAGGAGATGAAGCCGGGGTGTAAGGAGTGAAGCTCGATGGCCTACCTACCATTTTGTTGTTGAGAGAGAGAAGAGGTAGATAGGTAGGTAGGTACTTACTCTGTTGTCATCAACAGCAAAATGAAGATTATAACTATTTCCTGTAGCAGATTCATCGTAGATTAGATTATTACGTAGTATCTTCAATGTTTTGTTCATGTCTATTACACTTTTATCCACAACAAATACGCCAAATTGAAGAATTCACTAAAAACAACAAGTTTTTACTACTCACTGACGTCTTCAGAAACATTTTTACCATAGATAAGTAGAAATAAAGGGTTGCCGTGCAATGAATGAATGAATGAAATTTTAGTTCCGTTTCTATTAATAAAAGTAGCACTGTACCGTACATTGTACTTTTCCTTAATTGTTTAAATGTGTGGTCACACTACTATCATAGGATTAGTTTTTATTGAATAACTCAGCAAATATATCGTTGATCCCAAATATAACTTTGCTATCCGTTTGTAAAAAAAAATTACTAAAAGGTGAGCAGGTTTATTTTTCTATTACTCCTTTTTACAAAAAGTTATTCCCAATTGTTTAAAGTGAGGATTGAGGGACCATACAAAACCGCGTCTATCTCGGAATCGTGACAGTATTATTGCTTCTTTTTATTTTTACAAATGTCTATAGCACTTTTACAAACTTTTACAATGGTAGAGAGCTGGTTATTTTGATTTAAATAAGAGATATTTACAAAAATGCTTTGAAGGATTGAGGGACCACAGTTTTTACGTTATATCTTTTTGTAGAAATGACTTCGTGACCTGGTTTTCAGTTAAATAATCGTGGGAAACTTTTTACAAAAGGTCTGTAGTCACGTTATCTTCAGTTTCAATATACTTTCCGAGATCTGGAAAACTCAATGAGAGAACTGAGGGACCATACAAAATGTGCTATAACTTTTTTTCTAGAGGTTTTACAAATTTTCTAATAAGTTCTACAATCGTTTGAAGACTTTTACAAACCCCCTGGATACTTCATTTGCTGCTAGGAGACATGGTCCCTCCATCCTTTACTACATAAGTTCAATAATATAAATACCAATTTGACAATGACAATGACTTACTTGAACTTATTTGAATGATAGGCACTGAAGGCGCTAACACATGTTGGCCCAGGGTCGCATTGCTTCTCTATCGCTCTCGCCTTGACTCGATTCGCCTTCTCGCTCGCACGCGCCTAAGTTGGCCTAGGCTGGCCCAACATGTGTTTGAGCCTTGAGTGACCGACTTGACTTGACTTGAATGACTTTCTGAATGACTTTTTATTTGTCAAAGTCAAGTCAAGACCAAATGTATCTGTCATGTCATGTGACAGTAAACGCCAAAATAAAAAAATTTGAATTAGCGATGTTACGAGTTGATTTTATTCCAACTCGGATAACTCGAGTTGACTTGGCCGCTAACTCGAATCGCAACGCGAGTTGACTCGACTCGCATCAACCGGATGGTATCCGCTTCGCGGCAGCAGCCAAACGGATCGGCGCGGCGAGTCGAGTCGAATGCACCGTATTCGTATTCTTTTCTTGAGTCGAGTTTCGGTTTCGAGTTGGTGAATCGCTGACTCGCGACCTCGCGTGCACTCGCATTCGCATAACTCGCATTCGTTATCCGCATTCTAGTAGATAGGTAGGTAAGCGAGTTGATTCGAGTTGCGAATGAACTTGATTCGAATCAACTCGCTTAGACTCTGATTCGAGTTATTCGAATCAGCCAACTCGACTCGCCCATCGCTAATTTGAATCACATCACTGGTTTTGTTTACAATGTGATAACGATAACAAACATTATTTTATTTTAAATCTCTAAAATTGACCATTTTATTAATTCTAATTAACAAAATGTAGTAGATTATCATTATAGGCTTTATATAATGGCTTTATTATCCCGGCCTTGGCGAAGAAAGCTAATAAATAACAGATTTTCGCTCTTAGTTTTTGGTATATTGTTTATTTACTTTTACTGTGAATATCTTATTTATTATGTAACTCAAATTCAGGTGAGTATTAGAGGGCAAAATGCAGTACCAGGATCAGCTGTATGATTTTAGGATTCCTTATGAGTTTATTGTGTGTATTTCAGTGTGGTTGGCCTTCTCTAAATGAAGAGCCGAAAGAGGGCGTAAAGCCTGTCTATGCTATGATTCTGGCGGATACTCACTTACTAGGTTCTAGGAATGGTCACTGGTTTGATAAATGGCGCAGAGAATGGCAAATGCACAGAGGTTTTCAGACAGCATTATTATTGCATAGTCCTGAAGTAGTTTTTGTTTTGGGTGAGTTGGTTTATTAACACGTTCAGTGCGGTACAGGACATATATGGGTTGTACGCGACTTTCTTCTGGTGCGGAAGGTAGAATTGTAGTTTTACCGCTGGTGCGGGGGCTATTTCTATACGAAATCCTTTATATAAAAAAGAGTCAAGTACCTATACTTTTCTGTAGCTTATTAAAAATATAAGCAAAATTTGCCATAAAATTGTACAGAACACATATGGGTAGTACGCACTTAAAAGCAATTTTCGTAATTCTGTGCGTTACCATACATATATGTCCTGTATCCGCAGACCCGGTGTCGCGCTGATTTTTACAGTAGTGCGGAGCAATCCCTATCTTATTAGCACGTCATTTGTCGATTATTACATTAACGCCAAAATTAAGCGATCTCATAAAATGTTATCGATGGTCGTAATTTAATTGAGGATTGAAAATCATCAACATCCTAACCCAGTTATTAAAAAATCAATTGCCGCATGTATGTTCCCGCATTACTTGAGAAGGGCTTGACTGATTTGACTGATTCCTTTTTTGTTTTGTTTGTAATTGTACGGACAAAGTTTTTCTATATTAAAAATTTGTAAGTATGCGGTGGAGGTCTGCACCGAACAAAATTGACCAAGGATGCACCAAAAATGAGTCCTGCATATACTTCCACCAGGACCATAAATCCATGCCGGGGTTCATATTCAAAGAAATAAATGCTCCTTATCGATATCGATTGTTCAAAATACGGTTAGAACATCACTAAACTTGTGTAAAGGACAAACGTTTTGACCCTATTTTCAGTGCGGTACAGGACAATTTTGGTGGGTATTTAGTTTTAGGTATAGCTTCTAAAGTATTCACCAGATCCCCGTCCTGGCTTGCCATATGTTACATAAGGTTATAATCTACCCAAATAATTAAAAAAACAACATTAAATTACGAAATTCATTAAATTATAGGCATTTCAAAAAAAACATAATACAGGACATATATGTCATGTACCGCACCAGGAGTAACTCTCGTACCTACCATAAATGTCCTGTATCGCACTGTCTGAAAGTCTTGCAAATACGGTCCCGCACCGAACGTGTTAAAGCTGCTTAATTTATATGATGTACTGCAGGCACCTTATTCTGCAGTCTGCAGTTTTGAGCTCTTGACATCACTAGAATCTTTAATTTGAAATATTAATCATTTGAAACTTGGATTTAAATGAGAATTTTCCTGCTTTTGGATAAATGAATATTGTTCCTACAGTGTGGTAAACCTAAAATATAGTGTCAACATAAATAAAATATAGTTTTTAACCCCCAACAAAAAAGAGAGGTCTTGTAAGTTTTTAGTGAGTGTCTGTCTTTGGCATCATAGCTCTTGATGGTTCAGTTTAATGGTTCAACCGATTTTGATTAATTATTTTTTGTTTGAAAGGTGTCTTCGTCAAGAGTTTTCTTAGCTATGTTTCAAGAAAATCTGTTCAGCCGTTTAAAGATTATTAGTAATTTTCTAGTTAAAGGGATATGTTTGGAGGTTTTTCATTAAATTTTTTATTTAATTGTTAACATACTATAAACAAATTATCATATTCTTGCTCTGTATTTTTTGTTTATGTCAAGATATAGTAGCTGTCTAAATTCTACTCTTGCAGGTGATTTATTTGATGAAGGGAAATGGGCTTCTGAAAAAGAATTCCAGGAATATGTAGAGAGATTCCATAATTTATTTAAAGTCCCTGAAGGTACACCCATGTACTCTGTAGTTGGCAATCATGACATTGGATTCCATTACAGGTATAGTTTCCATAAAACTATTTATATTGTTTTGTGTAATATCTAATTTCTTTTCTTATTTCAAAGTAAATTCATTGAATGGAAAGCCAGAATACTTGGACCTATTGAGAGTGATATGTATCCTAGGTAACTAAAGATAAACTTCCAGATTATGTCTATCAGTACTTTTTAGATAGTTAGCTAAAGACTCATAAGTAAATATGTAACTTATAAGCCTTGGCAACATAGTTTCTATTCATTCTGTAGAATTAATTAAACCACACACTTACTTCACTCCTTTTTAGGTTCCCATACTCCATAGAAACATTAGGAACCTTGTAGAATTACTTGTTAAATAAAAAACACGGCCATTTATGTAAAATGTCTAACTTTCCCTTTAGTTTAGGTTTTGATTTACTTGCAAGTAATATCTCACCCTGATAGTAAGAGCATAAAAAAACAGAACCTTCGGTACGCGAGTATCAGACTCGCACTAGGCCGTTTTTTACCCGACTGCGCAAAGCAAAGGAAGGGTAATGTGTTTATCAGTCTATGTTTGTATGTTTGTATGTATGTTTGGATGTTTCTATGTGGCACTCTAGAGGCCAAACGCGTGGACCGATTTTGATAATTCTTACGTCAATCGATTCGTCTCAACCTTGGGAGTGCTACTAAAGACACGACAGTAAACAAAATTCACCAGTGCCACAACCAGACGCCATATTGTCAAAATTAAAAAAACCAAAATCGTCACACTATATCAAGTGGGGTATCGTTGAATAGGTATTTCAAAATCAACTTTAGGTTTCTTTTACCATTTTTCATTTTAAGTAATAGTTTAGGAAAAATAACGGTTTAAAGTTGATTAATAATAATTCTCGCTATGGATGTTTCTATGTGGCACTCTAGAGGCCAAACGCGTGGACCGATTTTGATGATTCTTACGTCAATCGATTTGTCTCAACCTTGGGAGTGTCACTAAAGATATGACAGTAATCAAAATTCACCAGGGCTACAACCAGACGCCATATTGTCAAAATTAAAAGAATCAAAATCGTCACACTATATCAAGTGGGGTATCGTTGAATAGGTATTTTAAAATCAACTTTATCATAACTAAAAAGTGTTAAATAAAAAAATATTTTAAAAAAACAAAAACCCGACTGCGTCAAAACTAAAAAGAAATAAACAAGCCTGCAAAGAATTACTCACAGTCGGGACCCATAACATTGAGAAGATTTGATTGGTAATAAAATGAATGGGTACCGACTGTGAGTAATTCTTTGCAGGCTTGTTTTTTTCTTTTTAGTTTTGACGCAGTCGGGTTTTTGTTTTTTTAAAATATTTTTTTATTTATTACTTACTAGCTTCCGCTCGCGGCTTCGCTCGCGTATGTCCTATTCCCGGTCATTATTCATCTATATTTTAAATTTCAGCCAAATCCGTTCAGTGGTTGTCGAGTTATATGTAGGGGAACAAACATACAACCATACAACCATACATCCAAACATCCATTACTGAACCGATTTGACAGAAATTTAAAATAAAGACAGATAATGACCGGGAATAGGACATAAGCTACCTTTATTCAGGTACCACGCGAGCGAAGCCGCGTGTGGAAGCTAGTTTATAATATTAGTAGGATAAATAAATATTACTGGACATTTCACACAGCGCCATCTAGCCCCAAACTAAGCAAAGCTTGTACTATGGGAACCAGATAACTAATATAATACATTTATACCTTTTGTAAATACATACATAGAATAATAACACCCAGACACAGAACTAACGTCTATGTTCATCACACAAATGTTTGTCCTGTGATAGGATTAACATTAACTATAGTCTTTTGAAAGGATAACGCCGCACCTCGCTAGTCGGTTCGAGGAGAATCTAAACGCGCCTCCAGTCCGCCTCGTGAGTATCAGAGGGAACCACTTTGTGTTGATCAACTCTATGGCGATGGAAGGCGATGGCTGTTCACTGTGCTCCCGTGCTGTTGCTGAAATCGACAGGATAGCCGGTGAGTTCATCGGGTTTAAAAAGGTCGGTATAGCAGAATAACAACAACTGCATTGATTAACTGTCCTATACAAAAAGGAATTGAACTATACGCCGTTTATTTTTATTGACTGAGAGTTCCATGAACGGCATATATTGCAATTCCTATTGTGATTCTGCTATTGCGACCTTTTTAGCCCAGCTTATGAAAATATGATGATTACGTTTAGCATCCAAAACTTTCGTGAGTTTTACTAGACATTTTTTTTAATACTACTAAGGAAGCAGACAAGCATACGGCCCACCTAATGGACGCCTGTGACAACAGAGGAGTTACACTCGCGCTGCTGACCCTTTAAAGGAGGAATCTCTGCGACGACGACAAAATGGATAAGACTACTATCGGCATAATAACAGAAACTACTCACCCAAAAAAGTCATTAAGCCATGACGGAGGCCTTTAGGCGCCTAAAAACTCCGTCATCAGAGTTGGCCACTAGCTCACATACGAACTTGCTTACTGTATAAATAAAATCTTTGAGCTTTTGTTACAGATATCCTCAAATGTAGCAGCGGATCTGCATTATGTAAAGGGAAAACTAAACTCACGCAATATAGCAGGCCTATAATAATGCAGGTAAAAAAACTACTACTGATATCAAAGAGATAAAAGAAACAGTTTCCGATACATTTCCTTATTAAATAAAAATAATCGATGGTGACACACGGACAGACGGACAGACAGACAGACGGACAGACAGACAGACGGACAAGAAAGTGATCTTATAAGGGTTCCTTTTTTTACCATTTAAGGTACGGAACCCTAAAAACGATTAGAATGTCGTGATTACGAAGAAGTACTGTTTTACAAAGCTACATTAAAAACTCTTTTGTTTTATTTTTCAGCATTATCCCCTCTACAGAGAATCTGACAGTATTTGCACCGAGCCCGACGCGGCCCCTCTACCATTACGGAACAACCTATTCGAAGAACGATGGGATTGCCTCTCAAAAGAATCAACAGAGTATCTAGTAGAGAGCCTCCTACCCCGGGCTGCGTTTGGAGGCCATACACACCACAGCTGCGTCGTCAGACATAGCTTTGTACCTACGCATGAGCACAAGATCGAGTTCATTGAGTACTCAGTTCCATCATTCTCGTGGAGGAACCGTTTGGATCCTAAGTATTATTTGGTAAGTTTGAGTTTTATAAAGCTTTGACGCGAAGACAAGCCATGGCAACCTACGTTGTTCACATTGGTACAACAAACTTGTGTTGAAGTGCACTTGCCGTTCTGTGTAAATCCTTACCCATTTTGGGAAACAGGGTGGAATCGTTCCCCAAAGGCAAGTGTGAAAAACATGACGCGTCGCTTCGCTTCGACTCTGCGTCAGTGTGAGTATAAACTTTCGTGAGTTGTTCTAGAGATAAACACACATGGGTATTACAAAAAAAATATTGTCGATTTAGATAGTACCGTTAAGTTTTAGTAAGTTTCGATTCATCCGGAGAATCTTCATCAGGTTAAGAGGGTATGAGACCCGAAGTGTGACTGTACCGCGCTCCGATGATTCTTCCCCTGTGTTCTTCCCCCTTTTGACGCAAGTATTAGCGATACCTACCCGTGCGTCATTGTTATAACTTGCTCTGTATTATTTAACTTAGGTATATAGTAACAGAATAAGATAAAGTTTGCAAGTAGGTAGGTATAGATAATGCTTTTGTTATTTACCAAATAGAGCGACTTTTCGCGTCGTTGCCGTTGGCTGGTTGGTTGTTTTTATGAGATATCTTTTGGACAGTGACAAAATGAGATCATAAATGTTACTATGTGAACGTACTATGTAGAATACTAAAATGTTTTAAACTTTGTTTTATTGTATTTTGAATCCGCGTGGATTCAAAAGTTAACAGAAATAATAAGTTTTGTTGCTTTTCTGTGTAGGAAATGGGGGAATGTAGTAATTTTATAAATTAAGAATTCGAACTTCCATAGTCGATTTAGTAGATAGGTATGTACCTAAATGAATTTAAAGATGAAATGTTTTCCCTCATGTGGCCTGTGCTCTGAGACTTACTTGCGTTTTTGAACGTTTTGACTCTTATGCCGCCTATACCTACATGTTTGGCGAGCCTAGGCCAACGCGAGCAAAGGCAAATGAATGCAAGGCAAGTGCTATCATCCAGACGTTTGGCAGTGTATGCAAACCAATGCAAATTAACCATGCGGTTGTATTCACTTGGCCAGCTAGGCGAGCGACACCGAGCGATGGCAAGGCAAGGCAAATATGCGGTCTACACGTTGGCCTAGGCTCGCCAAACATGTATAGGCGGCTTTACGCTGTATTACCTACTCTTATTAAAACAGGTTGTCGTCCCAATGTTATTTATTGCATTGTTACCAAAATTACATTAGTGTTTTTCAATTTTTTAAACCTTTTTACTGAATAAACGCACCAAAATCAATATTAGTTAGAAAAACAGTATTTATTGTGTAAAAAAGGTAATTTACGTGATAAATACCCGGATACATAATTATTTATTTAAGTATATTGTGTAAATGTTTTTTCAGAATAAACGTGTTCTATATTGTATTTTAAATTTTACGGTTAGTACCTTAATTTTTAACAAAGGACACATTTAATAGCCTATAGCTGAAACGAAATCAATATTATCACGGTAAAGATGGTGGTATGTGGTATGTAAAGAATACGAATACTCTCAGTAGTTCTTTACGCTTTTAATTTCAAAAACATAATGTGTCTGTTTACTGAGTAATACCATACTATTATTCTGTGGTAATACGTCAACTCCTGAAAACTGGTTCTATAAGCTTGTACCAATAGAAATAGGGTTTACGGAAGCATGCCCTGTTAAATAGACTAAATACTAAATAGACGAGGTCTCGAGGTCGCGAGTCAAATGTTTGTATGATCTGCAAATATTTGTCACGGGTCTGGGTGTTTTTCTATGTATTAAATGTTTTACAAAAAAGTACAATAAGTAGTATATCAGTCATGTAGTTCCCATAACACAAGCTCTGCTTACTTTGGGCTGGATGAAATGTCCAGTTTATTTAATCTACGTAATAATACCTGGTACTATTGTGTTGTTCACAGGCAACTATAACACCAAACGAAGTGAAGGTGTCTAAATGCGGCATGCCCAAGGAATGGACGATGCAGGTCACCGCCGCGCTGATGACCATAGCACTCATCTTGTATCTCAAATATTTCAAAAACAAAGAAAAGTCTTTCTACTACAAGCATCTGTAAGTATCTGAGAGATAAAGAAACTTTATTGATGGAAAATCTACCAAAAAAAATTAATAAACTGTAAACTGTACGTTGTATCCTGAACGGGACTGGGAAAACTTTGCCAAGTTTTTAAAAAAGAAAAATTAATGTATTATTTAAAGCGAATAGTATAATTTGAGAATAACCTATCCTTATCGAGATTCGATAACTGTTCGCAAGAGCACATAATACTTAATGCATGGAAAGAGCTTATATTTAATTAATTGCCATCATTAAAGTACCGAGGCCGTAACGGAAAAAAGTAGGGTGACAATATAACTTTTTTTTAAATATATTTATCATTTAAAAAGTTAAAAACATTAAACTAAACATAGCACTTAAAAAACCACTAATGAAGTAATGAATAACAGGTCTCTTGGATAGCTTGACTTGAGTAGGTTCAAAGATGACATATTATACCTATATCTAAATATGTACATTATTTCTTGGATCGCTAGCCGGATCTGTGACAAACATGCTTATTACGAATTAATGAACTCGGGTACATTACACACATTCGCCGCGAGGCTACCATCGATCCAAACGTAAATCTGCAACGCGACTGAAGTATTGCAAAGTGAATATGCGACAATATAACATCGCCGTGGACAAGCACCTTAAAACAGAAGACATTCTGTAAATATTTAGTGAAAAACTCGAACAGATAAGAGCGAACCAATGAAGTAAACCTGACCAGTAGATTCACTGATTGATGACGTGATTTTGTGAAATCCTATTGGTTAGTCGATACACACCCGGTGACTGCCGGTAGAAACTAGAGTCAGGTGCTTACACAGATCACTAGGTGCTGACCCTACTGACTTCGTTATAGCCATTTTTATCGAGAAACCAAAAAGAGTAGTTACTTTAAGTATGTAGAGTAAATTACTTTGATTTAGAAAAGATTCGAAAATTATCACCTTTTAGTAGGTATTTATTTATTATTTTCCCGTTTCTCCTGAGAGTAAGTAGAGCGCAAGGAGGCAATCTATGCCTACACTTAACAGGACACTGTAGTGCCTGGGACATTGTTGAGATGGAAGAGGTTTGCCCAACACCTAAACGATTATCTCAGCTAAATCGACCTTACCCATAGAAAATACATGGTTGCGCGGCCGGGTTCGAACTCACAACCTTTGGATCGAAAGTCGAGGCACAATCTCACTCGGCCATCACAACTTTTACTAATATTTTGAGAATACGTACCCCTACCCTGCATTGCTGCATTTGGAAACTTTTGTCTACTTTTTTGTGACGTTTTGCGCCGTTACCAAATCGATAGTAGTAACCAAGCTAGTGACATTAAAAACTGAGCGTTTCCGTATTTAGTTAGGAGGGCACGTTTTAGTCTCTCCAGTGAGCTTATACGAACTTATTGCTTACCTACTTTATTTGTTCTTTCTTTTTTTTCAGGTCTGGAAAGAAAGTTTGATCTCTAAAGGTAACTCTCTCTTATTTTTTATATTTTTAAAGATTATTTTACAAATCTTATGTTGAAATTTTCGATTTTATATTTGTTTTAACTAAATAGTAGATATACATTAATTTATTTCAAACCGTTTTTTAAATCAATCAAGCCTCCCAAATCATTCACGCAATCGTATCATGTAATCCTTTAGATAAAATTCTCGAATAGGCGAGAGTTCACAAAGATAAGTAGCTACGTGATATTAAGAGTCGAAGATAAATCAAAATTCAAGAGTACCTAATTTATAAAATTTATTATCAATTAACTTAAGAATAGGAACTGTTTAATGGAAACAAAACAAATCGCAAAATAACAAACATTAATACTGAATACTCTAACTAAAACTATGAATAATCCTACACCATAAATGCAATAAAGCGATACAATACAATTCAGCCTGTCGCTTGGCGACTATACTCCTTCATAACTTCGCACTAGTTCACACTCGTTAAGTACACAAACGGAGACCTTATCTAAGCTCCTGAACCCTGACATTATTAAGGTTAACAAACTATTATTTCAAAGCGCCAATTAATTGGACTTGAACATTATTATTTCTACAATATCTAGCGGGGACTACTTTCTGTCTCTACTTGAACTTAGGTAAACTAATCTACAAGGGTATTTACTTCCTTTTGAAATTCTTGAGTGGTTTTAGACTGATTTCCAAAAGGATCATAAAGTCTTATTTTACTCGGGGATGTCGCTCAGTCGGATGCCTCCCGGTCGTCGGTACATGCGTTCGGGCATAGGAAGCTCTCCCACCAGGAACCGCTCTAGGGCTTTGGAAGCCATGCGTGAGTGGCCTGAACCCCTGAATGCAGTACTCGCGTCTCGCCCAGCATATTCCAGCATTATTTCTCCTCCACCGGGATGCTATAACAAAAGAAACAGTTCATGAGTTATTGAAATCTTTACTATGTTTTGAGATTTTCTGACTTTGTAATCAATTGACTGGCCTCTTAGCTCAGTTGGTAGTAGCTCTGCCTTCTGCGCTGTAGGTCGTGGGTTCGATTCCCACCCAGGACAAACATTTATGTGATGAACATAGATGTTTGTTCTGTGTCTGGGTTGTTATAAAGTATTCTATTCTATGTATGTATTTACGAAAAAAAAAGTATATAAGCATTCTATCAGTTATCTGGTTCCCATAGTATAAGCTTTGCTTAGTTTGGGGCTAGTTGGCAAAATGTCCAGCAATATTGATTATTGATATTGATTAATTATTATTATTGATGGCTAAGTTTAGAATTGAATGCTTACCTCATCAAGGAAAGTGGAGATGTCGTAGACGCGGTCGTAAATCACGACCCAGCAATCATTAGGCGTGTCGTGATATGCCACTTCCGCGAGGGTGATGGTGCGATCTTTGGCTTCGGGGGTCCCAGGGACTATCCTCTCTGACCACTGGGATTTGGTCTCCACGGTCCAAGGGTTCACAAACCGGAGTGCTGCCATCGTCAGAGCTACCAGGTCTATATTCTCGTCTTGCGCTACAGGCATGGGTACCGGAAGGCTCATCTCAGAATGCGCCTGCACTTTAGCCATCTCGCTGTCTTCTTCTCTAATTTTATTTCTCTCAGAGAACTGTCGGCTGCAACGTTCGATTTGCAAAGCGTACTGGATACGATTGATCGAAGTTTCGCTCTGTAAAGGATTAAGAAACCATATTAGTGGTCACAGTTTTCACCATGCTGTAGGGTTGGATAGGAGCTTTCCAGCTAGAATTTTTTTTTACAAATAAAATAAATTGGATCAAACGTGTATTATAAAATTAACTTAAATAAAAATTGATTTGGTTCATCTAAACTTACGGAAAGAAAGTGTACGGTAAAAGAGGAGGAAAGTGTCATAAATACGTGTCAACCCTGATAGAGAGTATTGAAGCGTGAACGACTAACATACGATACTGTTTCTTTAGATCAGTTTACAAATCGGCTAACCACTAAAAGATTTGCAAGAGTTTCCCTATATAAAGCTCTCGTCTAACTGACTTTGCAAATTCTAGATAGGCTTTCTACCAGACGTGATAGGTGTGCTCGGGCGACCGCTAAAATGATAGCTTTATCAAAACCTTGCAAAAACTAATAAAGATATCGTTACGTATTATCTCTTTCTTTTGACGCTAATGAAAAGTTCACACTAGTTCAATGCGATTAAACATTTTGGAATCGAAAACGCATGGTAATAAACGCAACGGCGCGGACGGTTTTCAATAAAACAAATGATGGTTACAATACATTTACAAGGAATTGTTTTATTGTTGAGAATAATATTATAGTAAGTATCGAATTGTTTATATTGAATCTGTGTCGAAGTCGTAGGCATAATTAATTACACCGCCCTCTCCTCTGCATAAACGAATTAATTATGAGCTTAACGATGAAATGAAACAAAACAAATAATATTTACCTTATAATCGGTGCACTCGATCTGAAGGACTTGTGCTATCTCTGTTGTTGCTCGAATATCGGAGAATGACCGCCACACCAATTGTCACTATGCCACAGATGTTCGTATTTAAGTTTATGTTGCACAAAGTTTCGTAGATGCATGTGAGCGTAGATCATTGCCACGAACTAGAATCTTTCAGTCATGTGTGAGTGTAGATTTGTGAATGAGCGGTGTTGGTTGCGCGGATGCTTATATACCAAACGGCGGCACGCGCCACGAATAGCGATCTGACTGATGTAACTTTGTGTTATCTTGCTTGGCTCGCGCCGAGCCGCGCCGCCCCGGCCGGTCGTGGAAGCTGCCCTGCTAATAACAAGTCGAGCCCTAACACGCCTTCCAAAACATCAAATAATACTACGGAACTTCAGGGGAAAATCTAGTTGATTGTTTTTATGCAGGCAGTTCAATACTACTGTAAATTATGTCATATCAACATAAAAATAGGATACATTATGCTTCCAACGTTGCTGCCGATTTCAGGAGGGAGAGTCGAAAAGGAAAACGGACCATGACTCGTCGTCAGATTTTGGATCTTTAAGATCGTTAGGTATTTCTACTTGTTGCCTACTACTTGCTTGGTTTTTTTATAATACTGATTGCTTTGGCATCGCACACCCTCCTATCCCACTACATTTTGTTGATTAGAGCAAGTTGCCTGGTATTTGTTTCCGTAAACTTTCAAATAATTGTATTTTGACCATGCCATTATAATCTTGGCCACCAGCTCGATAACTTGCTATCAAGACCGAAGGCCAATGTCATTACCGTAACCACTGTGTTATATAACTGTAACTCTGTTATCTACCTTTGCCGATACCATTAGGTTATTATGGTGTAATCGACTATAACATTGTGTTTAACAAGAGCAGATTTTTTTCTATCTAATTGATAGAAAAATTCTATAAATATGATAATTAAATTGTAAAAAATTAAAGGTAGTTAAGATGTAAAGTAGCATATAAATAGCATTGTAGTAAAGCCGAATTATACTTGTCAATGTAAGTTTAATAACTGGTTTTATAAGTACATAATTAAAAGGTTAATGATATAACTTTTACGTCTATAATTGATAAAATCAGATTTTGTTACGCAATCTTTGAAATATCCGCCTAGTTGCTCTTTGACCATGAATTTTATGTAAAAAAATGTTTCTCTAAACACTCCTTCCTTACTAAGATTTAAAAATAGAAATAAGGTATTTCTAAAATGGTAAAACTGGCCTGAACTTAGTTTTTTAAAAACAATTAATTATTTTCTAATTTTTCTAAGTACATTGTTCTCGTTAGATGGTGTTAGTTTTCGTAAGATGACGTCTATAGGCCGGTTAACGAACCGTCGATCGCGGTCGGTCGGACGACTCTAACAAAACAAGTTGAGTGGAACAACATACGTCAGCGACATTATCAAATTTATTGCTAAATGTTAATCAGAACTCGCAAAATATTGTAACAATAGGTCCTACTGCAGTTGATGAGATTGTGTGAGAGCTTGGGGACTTTTTTGGAAAACCTGTCGGCTTCCGATGACGTTAGGTGTCTGCCCATATTTTATTCATACATTTTGAAATTACCTCTCCTCCTTTATCTTTATGTAGTAAAATAGTAATTAAAATCCTAGTTAAAATAGTAAATTAGTGTGTAAGTACTTTTAAAATATTAGAATTGATATCTCCTTGTGGTATTAATGTTTGGTCCATGACTTTGATTAACAATATTTCTTTATGATCAATAACGTAAGAGAGATTGCAATTTATAATGCTTAATCAACCCCAAAAAAGGATGTATTGCAAATAAATTGTTCTCTCATTCATTTATTCAATATTTATTTATTTCTATTACTCCTTATTTCTCTTATGGGGATATCAGTGACATGACGGCCGAGCAAACGGCTGAGTTGCGAGTTCGATTCTCGCAGTGGGATGCATGATTTGACAATATTTGTTCGTGGCTGGGTATTGTGAACCATGGTGTAGTTTCTGATACATACACGGCACTGGCAATCGTAATGTGATCAGGATAAAGTGTTGACTTTTGTTATTCGTACTTATTTCAGCTTTTAATATAATAAGTCAGATGACAAGTTTATGTTATTAAACAATATAGGTATTTTAGTGAGGGGTTTTGTTTTCTCGTTCTAGTTAATGTGCGCATTTTCGTGACCTTACATTAATAAAATTTTGGTACTACGCTATATTTTCTGATGTTAATATTTTGTCGATTGCAAACATACGAGAGGAAAATAAGTTTCTTGGAACTAATAAACACTTTTCGATCAAAGAGAACATGATGCAATAATATAAAAGAGTTACTTTTAGATGATTTGTCTAAATTATCAACTTTTCAAGCTGGTTTGCAAATGTCGTGAGTACAAAATAAAAAAGTAGTGTTGTTATTCAAGACCGGGTACTCTCTCAGAAATATTTTTTGCTTTTTTATTTTGACCTCTACGTTTTTAGCCTTTTTAATAAGACTTGTGACTACTTAAACTTGGGAGTGTGAGGTACTTTGGCATCTCGTAGCATTTTTGAGAGGAGTATAAGTGTTATAGGGACGTTTACAGGCACTCAGCTTTACAATAAAAAGGATGTCTCTGGAAAAGTAACTATTATGTGTTGTTTAAGTAATTACTTATAAATAAATAGATCATTCTTAAATATTTATTGCGGCTATAGGGGCGATAATTTCTACTGTTAATATCTCGTGAAGGCTCATTTTAAGCGATAAGCTTGGATAACAAGTTATTCGATGACGTATTTATACGACACACATTGTTTTTAATGATCCAAATATTATGTACGATGATTGTTTTTTTGAATGAGATTCAACTGTTTGTGCAGTGGAACTAAGTGCGGTTGAAAACAAACGTAGTGACTGTGACGTTGATTTGTTGCGCACAATTAGGGGTCATTCATAACATAACCTAGAAGACCTGCCCATTTGTGTAAAATTTAGGGTTATAAAGCAATAACATGTTGTGTATGTGTTACGCATAATGAATACAAGGTCGGATGATTGAGTACTTTTCCAAATATATTCTAGAAACAACTAGGTACCTATACCTACATATTTTTCTGCAAATATTGAAATCAATATAATGAAAGGCAGGTAATGAAAGATTTGACGAATTGTCCTTGTAATGTTGGAATACTGAAAAATTACTATTGACAAAAAAAGAAAACGATTATTTTCTTTAAATAGAAGCAATTTACTGTCTAGGTTGGCTAGGTTTACTGAGTCATCTAATATTTAAAAAAACTAGCGGACGCCTGCGGCTTCGCCCACGTGGACCACTATTTTGTTATCCCACGGGAACCGCGCATTTTTTTGATAAAAAGTAGCCTATGTCCTATTCCCGGTCATTATCTATCTTTATTTTTAATTTCAGGCAATCGGTTCACTGATTATCGAGTGATAGAGGAACAAACAAACATCCATCCATCCAAACATTCAAACTTTCGCATTTATATTAGTGTGATGTCCTACCGCTTGTTTAGGCGTAGGTACTGTAACGATTTCTATTTTTAGACTAAAATTTAACTCAAGGAATTTATATATTTTTTTTATCTCACATTTTAAAATGTTTCAGTTTACTTGAGAAAGAGCCCTTGAGCTTAATTTATTGAGATATTTCGTTTGGTGTAAATTTCAAAATTCACATGTTCATAAATTATAATCATTTAGATTGTGCTGGCGACAATATCTTTTTACAACTCTTGGAACTCATGGGCATCATATTTTTTTTGTACGTCTGGAAACTGAAAATAAAGAAATAGTAGTTCCTTATTTAACTAAACCAATACGCATAAAGCACATTTGTCAGACCACATAAATTAGAGTTTTATCACACACTTATTGGTGTGTTCAAATAAATTTAAACCTGAGTTGACATCTTGAAGTATACTAGGCGATAAGTTAGTTTAAAATATTAGAAATTTGAAGGACTAGAGTTTTTGTGCGTCTATTACCCGTGAGAACCGAAATAGCCAAATAGGTTACGCCTCACATTTTTTCTCAATGGTCGAATAGTAGGATTCTATTGGTGGATTTTAGTTGAAGCCAGTTTGGTGACACCTTATTCGGGAGGGGATGTTTTTCTGGACAAAAACCACGAGACTCTAGGAAAAGGGACAGACAGTCGGAGGGACCATCGGAAGAACGAGAAAGTCAGAGCAGATTGCTTGGTAGTTCAGACCCTAGAATCAGTGTTGTTTATTTTTAGTAGTCGTAAATTAGATTCAGTGTAATTTGAAATAATCTAAGTATTTACAATATCCACGTTTAATTAAAATTTAATTTATAAATTCAGTGAGCAGTCTTTGGTAATGTATCTAGAATAAGATAGCAATATAGGATTAGAGGATTAGAGAAGTTTTACATTTCTTAACATGTGCGGAATCACTATTTTAATTCACCAGTTAATTTAATTTAGACGTTCAGATTATGTTCGGCGTTAATATAATTTTGTGTGCATGGTAATTAAGATTCCATACAGATTTGGTGGTTGCTGAAATCGAGACAACTTATTAGGTTTAAAATAATCTATGCACGTTATTTTCTATAGTTATCCACAGTGAAGCTGAGACCGAGTTGATCACTCGTAACACTGACTTTAGCTGACGCTTACTTGACTTATCCTCTCCTATCCTACTCTTAAAATAATTGGCGCAACAACTTAATTCAATAAGCGCTAAATTATTAAATTTACTAAGATGTTCTAATCTGACTGAATCTAGATAACTACAAGTGTAACAAATCAACTCAACAAACACTTAAGGTTATCCACAACTCCATTTTTATGATCTGTAAATTAAGTAAATGCTTTTGATTTATATACTGTTCTGCAATCAAGGTGCCGAATTTCGATCAGTGGTGAACCCTTGCTAACGCTCGTGTGGAAACCCCGACTTTCAACCTTGGTTACAGAAGAGCGCGTTTATGGTATTTCTGGTGGTGTTGACAAGCAGTTGTGAGTGTAGTGGCCGATTTTCCGATCACGGTGGTCACTAGCTGAAAACGTGGTCGTGGCGGGCCCGCTAGCAAACCATCCGGAAGTCGCGCCTCTATGCACACAATCAAGTTGTTAGACATTGTTAGATCACCCATTCATTTGGTCTAGAATCATTTGGATTCTAAACAGAGCAGTTGAAATCATTAGGGTTTCAAACAAGAGTTGTGTTGTAGGGCCAAGGCATGCCTTTCCTTTCCTTTCCTGACAGACGCGGTAGGGTAAAGCTGGGTCGCGCCAGCACGTTAGGGCAAAATCTAGATCTATTCCTCATCCCTAACATCGGGAACAAGTCATTGTTCAAGTGGAAAGCTTTTTATGTGCGTCGACGTGGCTTGTCCCCGGTTTAAGAAAGATTCTAGTCGCATAGCTTTTAAATCAAATTTATTTTGGTTTCTAAACTATGTGAGGGTCGGGGTGTTCGTATCTTCTTTTGAACTTGATTTTGAAACCGAATGACGGCATTACTTTTGTTTGACATGACATTATTTCAACACGACTTTTGTTTCTGACTGATGTTTATTTACCTTGCATGAAAATTAAGATAATCTTGATTCTTCTGATCTAGGTTTCCCCACATGATGATATGACCAATTTAATAACCATTGGTCCTAACTGATCTTTTGTGTATTACATGCACGTATTCATTTATTTTGACAAATTCACTAATGCAATCAATTTGTTTCCCTTACAGCTACTCCGGGTTCCATGGGTCCATTTAGAATTTAAGATTCTTATTTTAACTTGTATTATAATTTGAATTAAAATACCTTAGTCGTTGCCTTGTCTATTGAAATTTAAACATTTTCGGTAACGAGATTATTTCATGTAACAAAATTGCATCAGTATTAAATGTGTGTGCAACCTGAAGTATGTTTTATCTCACCCCTTGACAATTCACATTTCACTAGGAATTTTATTTTAGACAAATAAATCAGGGTAAATGATTAGCAGGTAGATTCTTTTTAGCTTCAGATTCACATCTATTATTAGGTCAGGCTAGAAAATTTCCTACAGTACCTATAATACATATTAGGAGCTAATAAACTTAAGAGAGATCTGTACCTACACAAAATTAATTACACTTAATAATCCTACTAATCACACTAATCATAAATGCGAAAGTTTGAATGTTTGGATCAATGTATGTTTGTTCCTCTATAATTGGATAACCACTGAACCTATTTGGTTGAAATTTAAAATATAGATAGAATAGATAATGACCGGGAATAGGATAGAGGCTACTTTTTATCCAGGTACCACGCGAGCGAAGCCGCGGGTGGAAGCTAGTTATTGATGTATTGTGCTTGAGTGACGCAACATTGTTTTCAGTTTTACATTACTTTAAAAACTTTTCAGTTTCTTATAAAGCATTTCTCAAGAAGATTACTTTACAAAACAACAATGACAAGCAATAATGCTTTATCATTAATCTTATTGTTTCTCGCATCAACGAATTTGGGATATCATCGCGAAACCTAAAGAAACGTTTAAACTTAATTTTACCATTTGAGTTATTATTTAAATTATTTCCATAAACGAATCTACCTAACTATTATACTTATGTAGATAGGTACTCCTACATTTTTATATAATACTAGCTGACCCAGCAAACTTCGTATTGCTTCAAGCATACCTAAATGGAGAGAAGCATGTATAAAGAGAAGCAGAGAAGCTTGGAAGGAGAGAAGCAGGGATGATGGAAGAGAGAAAACCCATGGCCATATCCATATCACCAAAAAGTTCCATGAAGGTCCTGACTCCATCATCATACCTATCAGCATTGTGTTTCACTCATCAAGCTCTTTCATTTGATACCCATAAAAAGTTCCATGGAACAGGTCCTGACTCCATCATCAGATCAGCTTGCTGTCACCATATTATTACATTGTAGTCAGAACTTTACAGATATGCTGAGTTCAACTCAATCGGCCTTTTTATTGAAGAGTTCTGTTGAACAGCTCCTGACTCCATCAGATCATGACCGTGAAATTTTTACGGGACAATATTTAAAGTACCTACCTACTTTCAAACAAAAAAAGAATCAAAGAAATCGGACTACGCGTTAATGAATTACTTACAACCAGATACTCATTTTGACTTACATCCCCTCTCCCTAGGGAACCGTGCTAAATTTCGGGATAAAAAGTATCCTATATTAGACCTCGTAGTATGCACTCAAATAGTACCAAGTTTCATTTAAATCCATCCAGTAGTTTCGACGTGATGCGCGGCCAAGATACAGACAGACAGACGGACAGACAGACAGAAAGACAGACAGACAGACATCAAAGAAAAAAATTACAGTTTTGACTTCAGTATCGATTATAGAGAGCCCTCCAAAAAAAATTTCAAAATATCTTCAATGTACAGAATTTGACCTGTTACAGTTTTATTATAAGTAGGGTAAAACCCCCAATTATTGGCCCTTTAAGGATCTTGATGTACTTAAATCATGATAACTGTCTTTGTTATGTGTGGCGAACAAAAAAAAGTTGTCAAAATGATAGAATGAAAGTTAATTGATGTTTTTAATACATGGGAAACGTACTTAAACATAGTTTTGTATTTATTTTTTTGCGGTTTATTTAAAAACATTATTTTACCAATTATGGGCATACTTTGACTAATTACTGGCATAAGTTGGACCAATTTATTGGCCCTTCTAACTGTTAAGTAAATTGAAAGAAATCGCTTAAAGAGAGCTTAAAATACATTCGTAAAGACTTACTTATTATTTTTCTTCATTCTTGTCATCAAACTCAGACTAAAAATTCTCTATTTTAGCTATAGTGCAGCTGAGATGCAGTATTTTGTTTTGCTTGGTTTCATTAATTGTCTGTTATAACCAGTGATCGGAATGAGGCGGGCTAAAATACCTAAAGTTCGAAAAATAACAGAGACAAATGGAGACGCCTTAGGACTAAATATTTTTCGACCCAATTATTTCCGTTTCCGGGACATTAATAAAGAACATCTAACATTAAGGTGAATCAATTTTTTACCTGAGTTAATAACAAAAACTAAAATGTAAATTATAAGAATAAAAAACTTTTTTCCGTCGGTCAAATAGAAAAATTATTTGAATTAGTTCACAACATTATTAACATTAATTTTAAATGTACTTACTCACTGTGAAAATTGTGCCAACTTTCAATAAAATTCTTACTTACTACAAGAATAAAATTCTTGTAGTAAGGAAGTCTCCCCTTTTTTGCCTCTGTTCTTTGAAGTTTAGGTATTTAAGCCCGCCTAATTCCGATCACTGGTTATAACATTAACATAGTAACTATCATTTTCTTCCTTTCGTCTTGTTTTTTATTCGGATTACAGTCTTCTTTTTGTGAGTTAAGGTTATTTCCACAGTATCTAACTTTTTAGGTAACACAAGTTTCGTTACACTTGTTTACTCTTTTGTTGTTTCCTTCCTAATTTCTGTTGTTTGGCTGATATTGTTGAAATTCCTCTTTTTCTTGTTTGATTCATTAGTTAGACCAATTATTAGCAGACTTTTGCTCAAACATTGGCCTTGTGTCGATAATTGGTCTGCTCATAGAAATCTCAGAAATACCAATTATTGTCATCAATGCCAATAAAATGGTAAAAACTAATTTTGCTGTACCAAATGTTGGCACTGCAATAAAAGAACGAAAACAATGTAATTCTTAAAAATTAGTGCTCAGGAAGCTCGAATAATATGTGTTGAAATGATTTAAAAACTATAGCAAAGTAAAACCCCTGATAAACTTAGATTCGATAAAATTAAGAAAGCTCTTACCTTAGCAAAAACATAGTTTCTCACTGCTCAAATGGAGACATTTTATTAATGTTGTTGTACCGACGCCACTATGTTTATTTTTCGTTATTTGGTTTGTCAATATTGTAGCTTATGATTGTTTTCATCGATTTCGATAAGTTGAAGCACTGTGAGATTCGGTTGTTTCTTAATAAATAGGATAAATCAAAGGGGTGATAATAAATGGTGGGGGGCCAAAGTTAGGGTCGTTTACCCTATTAATGATTGATTTTTTATGTTGCAAGCGAAAAACAGCGAATTGGTTAGTCGAAGTAGATATTAGTGTAAATCATGAAAGGGGTAAAAATAAAGGTTGAAAGTTTGCATCGGGCACTCTATGTTAATAACTAGCGGACGCCCGCGGTTTCGCCCGCGTGGACTACTGTTTTTTTATCCCATGGGAACCGTGTATTTTTCCGGGATAAAAAGTAGTCTATGCCCTATTCCCGGTCATTATCTATCTATATTAAAGTTCAGGCAAATCGGTTCAGTGGTTGTTGAGTTATAGATGAACAAACATACATCCAAACATCCAGACTTTCGCATTTATAATATTAGTGTGATGTGATGTGATGATTAGTGTGATTAGTAGGATAGTATGATTACTCGTTTTAAAGTATAGGATGTATTTTTACAACATACCTATGTATTTAAACACTACCTATCATTTTGATTGAAGAAAATGAATTTGATTACCTACCTAATTATGTTAATTGCTGGCTGGTCAATTGCGGCTTTGTCATGCTGCTAATTTGCTAAAGTTTTATTTTGTAATTGTGTTTCTCACGACCGCTCTTATTTGAAATCATGAAGATGTAAGATAACATTTTAAAAAAATCGGTGCACCTATGATCCAACATTATTAAAAATATTTTTGGTAGGTAGGTACTTATTGATTTCACTAGTTTCCAGTGAAATCAATAGTAGGGACTTATTCGTCAACTCGTCCCTCTATTTAAAATCATAACCCTCCTTTTTGCTTCGCCGTAGTCGGGTAATAAACGTTCTCGCTCTACTGTGATCGAAGTTTCTACTAATTGCTAATGCGATTAGACAACCGAGAAGAATAAAAACCAGTTTGTATGCAAACAAATGTCACAAGACATTGCACACGATGCCCTTTCGTATCTCAAATCAGGCACGATCCGGATGGAATTGGAGCAGAGTATCGGACATGAACCGACTCTAGGGTCAAACGTCACGCTCAACATACTGCGGGACCGTGACGATTTTGAAGTTTTAAAATACAAAACATATGTCGTCGTACTCATTTCCTTTCTTCAAAACGTTATCACGGGTTATCCATCCTAAGCATAGTGTTCCCGTGCATTAATAACAACGGACGTCTACTTGTCGCAATAATGGGATCATGGGTATGAAACGCGAATCTGGTAACAAATGTTATGTTTAAAATAAAGTCAAAATTAAATCCGTATTCAAAGGGAATGTCACCTATTATAATACATATTCGACTAGCTGGCTCAAAAAAAAAATTATATAGGTACGACGTCCACTTGTCTGTCTCTGTTCTGCTCTTGAACTCGCTTCCGTTCCGGCTGAAACGAGGACAGTCGACTTGCCGTTTCATTAGGCGGACTAATTAGAACAGACTACTTTTCTTCACTTCATTTACGTTCTATTAAAATTATTACTGATTTGAGTGGTCCTATTAGTTTTACGGGAGGTTGACCTAGTTAGCTGCGTGTTAATTCCTGCATGTGTTATGCGTAACTGAAGTAGGCACAACTTAAAAACATAAAAATACTATAAAGTTAATGGCATGTAAACTCCAGTAAAAGTATGTATTTTAATATGTTTTATGTAGGTAGGTAAGTACCTACTTTTTCTTGCGTGCGTAGGCACGTGAAGGCTGATGCAAACGCGTCGTACCGGCATATCACATACCTGTTACCAAGGAATTTCTATACTACGTACCTGGAACGCTGACTGAGACAGAAAACAAGGTCCGCTTGAGAAATAAAACTTGGGCGGTGTGTCTCTTTCTTTTTGCTACTGTGTGAAAGAGACAAAGCACCCAAGAAAGCCTCTCAACAAGACCAACAATCCTTATAACCAAGATTAAATGATAATAGATCGTTGTGTGGTCGTGATAAGGTTCAAAATCCTTTGTACATTAAATGTCAGTCAGCATTCTACTATGTATACAATTTCTTTGCCTGTTACCTAGTGGTAACCACAGATTAAAACATAAACTATATACGTTGGTTGTTCCGTCAAGTTCTCACGTGGCAACCTGCTGCGTGCTGAATTGTTCGTCGGAACGGAACTGTAGACGTATTTAGTCGTCATGTGACGCATTATGATGTATTGTTAGCACTTTGAAGTACCGGATTATGGTGTTTTCTATGACTCTATCTTATAATACTTCAGACGTGGAATTTAAAAAAAACAAAGTGAAAATTTTAGTTTCCCACTATGTACCTAATTTTAAACGAAGTTACTAACTTTTTTATTAAGTATTTTATTTTTGACGTGTTAACGTCTGTCTGTAGCAACCATGATTTTAATAATTTCTTAAAATTAATATTCACATTGTATTCGTACGCTGATTATTTCACCAAGCTAATTATTAGCCTGATATGAGGATTATTATAGTAACCATGATTTTAATTTCTGAAAATTTTGATGAAAAGAAGGCACGCGCCTCGTGGTTGCCGGTTTCTTAATCACTTCCCAGGATGTCTTCATTCACGTTCATAGTAAGATGACTGTGAGACCGGTACAGTTGCATCAGATTCAGATATACTACGTAGTATTTTTAAATAAGAAATTCTGCTGGGGTGCAAAATTCGACGAAGCTCGAGTACGATTTTAGAAACTAACTTAGTAGGTATTTAAACACATTGGGTACGGGATTTTATCGCGTTACTCAGCTTTTTCAGAAATGCTTTTTTTTCTTATTGTATGCGTGTGAAACTTTAGTTTTTCCTGTTTCATTGAATAATCTCTATATTTATACACTATATACCATATATTGCGTACAGAAATGCCAAATGCCAAATAATCATTAATATATCCCTGGCTCTATCCCACTTTATGAGGTGTTATCTTCACGAGGGACTATACATTAATTACTAGAATTTCGAAATTGTTAAGACAATGTTGTTCCTATAATGTGTTACTTTTTGCCTTTAAGTGTATAGTATCTAGGCATAGTTTGTCCCTGACGTTATTGAACCGTATAGAGTAGATGTTAAGGTCTGTGTTTATTACCTTTTCAATGTTTGTTTACTAATAATGAAAGTCCTATTATGATAACGCCTCGTGTTGCCGGTTAGATAACAACTTCCGAGGGGACCTTCACGCACGCTCGTTAACATAAGCATGACCGCGCCGCTAATACAGTTGCATCAGATTCTAAAAATGTGCTACTAGCTCGAAAGCAAAGGTCGACCAACCACTTGCTTTCCACGCTTCGAATGTTGTGTGAGCATTTGTACATCTTCTGAGATACCTTCTCAAATTTAAAAATACAGGCATCAAGGTAATTCATTCCTATTAGGTTTATAAAATCCTGCCTGCCATAAGTATCAGGTTCAATGTGAAAATGGTATTTTTGCTGTTTGAAAGTTAGGAGCATGAACATTTTTCTAATATCTATTTAGGTACTCAAATTGTTTTCTGTAGTCCACTTATTTTGGTGACTGATTGTACCTAACAGACATACTGATAATTAAAATCAACGAAGAAAATACTAAAAGTATACAGGGTGGAAGAAATAAATGGGCCCCGGAGAGAAACTACTTAAATTAAATAGCGAGGTTTGTTTTTTTAATTTTTAGCTGGTTCGATTCCTGGGTGAAGCCAGTGAATTTTAGAAAATCTTTGAATGCATTTATGTTTCTTTTTAAAAATAAAGGAATGTTTCCTTTGAGTAAAATACTGTATTTTAAGGATTTAAAGTAATTTCCCTCCAGGGCCCATTCATTTTTTCCTCCCTGTATACTTTCTAGTATTTTCTTCATAGATTTTAATTATCAGTATGCCTGATAAAATCAGTATAAAACTGTTATGACAATAACTGCAGTTTGTACGCACGTGTCTACTTCGTTTGATAAAAATCGAAATTAATTATTTCTTCTAACCTTTAAGAAATAAGAGTCACCACTCATCATACTTCACCTAATTAAACTTAACGATGCAAAACTGATATGGAACAAGTGATAATATCAACATTTTGTATTTGAAAACAAATTGATATGCTCTAAATAAATTCCAGATACGCCTTGAAAACTAAAATTCGTGACGTGGTTTTCGTAGGTATGACAGTCAACAAAACAATGTCTGTCTCTTTTTCTCCACTCCCACATGATTCCATCATTACTGACTACCGGGTGCTTTATTGAAAGCTGTGCTTAGCTTAGTTCACCCAGGTGCACCAAGTATACCGTGCAAAAAAAAATATCACGACTGTATCCCAGACTACCGTGCCGTGCATGGCACTTAATACACCCAGGTGATTTACTCCAGGTGAATTAAGTCTACCGGGTCATTTTAATATGTGTACCTAAGTTCATTCATCCGCGATGACATTTCCACGCGGTATATACGTATAAGTATAACTAAAAACGCACCTAATAAATACCTATATCAAGGAATAATAACATGTGGGTCGATCAACTTTTTCTTGTTCCGAGGTTGTCCCCATGAGTATGCGAGTATAGAATCAAGAAGATTCTATTATTTACGGTTTTAACTCTATAAACTATTAATGAGATAAACTGGCATTACATTTACGAGTCAGTAAAGCCAATATAAGTATATTTTTATTCAAAAATAATGGTTACCCAGGGGACGAAACCGTGCCTCCCATACAAATCGGAGATGTCCCTTTCACAAAGTTAAAATGTTTGCGCCACTACGCTATAAAATTTTTCAATGAAAATCTCTAAATTAATAATAGGTAAAGAATAACAAACTTACTGAATAACTATTGCATTATTATTCCATTGAAAATTGTTTTCAGAATTTACAAAATTCTAAAATATCTTTACGCCGAAATGTGTCCCCAGTGGTTTCCATTATTAGGGGTCCCCTGTCAAACTACCATAAGTTTAAGGAAATGTTAACAAGGTGGCTATATTAATAGGCTTGATCAATCAGGAAAGTGTCTAGGTTTCATACGATCGCGGCCAAGATTGCTGTTCCCTTGATTTTGCTCGGCCATTTCGCCCACAGCTGCATCGGAGGCAACGTGTTTTTATTGTGTGTCTCCTGGGAGACCTACCAAAAAGTCGTATGTAGTCGTCAATATTTTACATAATATGGTAATTTCTACCTTAGTACAAGGTCAATAGTTCTAAAATTACATCTAAATGTATTTTTATGCAAATTTCCTCAATTTCTTCCTTTTCTGGTTATTTCATCGCCAAATGTCTCTTGGATAACCTGTCCCTTGAGTCACTATAGCGGTGACCCAAGAGACTTTTCGGTTACCCAAGAGACTTGATAACTTATGTTTATTGTGTTAACAGACAAAACATCGATTCCTAATAATTTATTACTATTAAATTTTGTCCAAACCTTTGTTTTCATGTGGATTAGGTCGTTTATTAAGCAAAAGGCAAGCCTTCATTGGTCACTAAGTTCCTTGGGTCACTAAGTGTGACCAAACAAAACAAAACTAGGCAGAGTGTGGTCAAACGCGAACCTATTTTCGTGTAAAAAAAAAAAAAAAAAGTGTCCCTCATTTTCAGACAAGACTTTTTAAAATATTCTTTGTTTAAAAAAGTTATCGAATTATTTTCTTAAGCAGCAGTTACTTAGACTTGAGACATTTAAAAGCTAAGTAAAACCATTTCAGTTTAACAGCAGAACCACAGGTAACTAAATAAAAAGTCATATGTTTTTATCATTGGTTACCCAAGAGACAGTAAATTAATAGTTTCTAAAAAATGTACTAGCTTTTTTACATGTTTTTTTTCTGTAGTAGTAGTTTTAGAGTATTATTTATACTTTAGGTGCGAAATTTCTTACAAAAATCTATTTATACAAGAGAAAATTGTTGTTTTCAAACTGGTTACCCAATGGACATATTTCGTGACCCAACTTTGATTTCTATGTGAAATTGATATTTATCTAAGGTTTACTTCGCGCCCTATCTTATCATCAAAATATGAATATATTTCTGTTTATTTTTCGATAAAAAATCATTAAATACTTGAAATTTTATTATTTTTGCTTTTTGAACGTTTGGTACAAGAAAAAGTTGATCGACTCATGTAACAAAATGAACAGAATAGAGAGAGACAGTGAATAAACGAAGCTGCGTCAACGTCTCGGCGCTGCTGAGTAGGAGCCGATTAGATAAGAATTTCCGTCTGAAGCTTCAGCTTCTGGGGGTTTCATTCACGTTTATTTGTACTTATGAATCTTTGCGCCTTCAGTGTCCGTAGTAAAATGTCGATGACTGTGACATCGCTTCGCTTGCATCAGATTCTTTTTATTAAAACTGCGATGCTCAGGTAATGTCAACTCTGCTGAATTCTAGTGTAGGTTTTTGTTACATAATTAAAGATGCCTTTTGTTGTACTTTGTACCTGCTCTATAGTCGTATTGCTCATTATACGGACTAAAAGTGAAGGAAAAAATGTCATTTTTCCTTCAATTTTGACATAAAACGTATCAAAACTAATCAAAGTTGAAGGAAAAATGACATTTTTTCCTTCAATTTTAGTCCGTAAGTATAATGAGCAATACGACTATACATTTTATCTTGGCTGGATTGGATTGGATTTTGAAAACAATTTTAGACCAAAAGGGTGGGTAGAATAATCAACGTAAATTATAAAAACCGGTCAAGTGCAAGTCGGACACTCGCACACTGAAGGTTCTGCCGTTACAATGATCTTTCATACATTCCATGCAATTGTAAGTTTGTAATCATAAAACTTTTTTTAATGTTATAAGTAAACAAAGAATGATTGCGTTTACTTAAAGTTTCACTATCATTTTGAAAATAATATATCGAGCCTATGTTTTCAAAATAACGAATTGTGATAGCAATAACGTAAGCATCTTGTTTTTCATATCATGCATGTTTTGAAAAGATAGTTTCAGATGTATGGTTCGTTTTCTCTAGCTTATTTTATCTCGTAACTAGGCACAATAATTTTGTTTTCAAACTCTAACAATAAAATTCCGAAGAATTTTTGAAAAACGAAACTCTACTCGTATTTCACTATGACTGTTGCTTATTTAAATCATCAAGCAAGATTTTGCTTTAAGTATCTGGATTTCCTCTATCTCGCCTTAGGGAAAATCAAACCTACTACTCCATCACTTAACCAACTCCTATTTCACAATCCATAACTCGTTTTGGTTAATTGCTGAATCCTTTGTCGATACTAACTTAGAACCTTACGCCTTACCTCTATACCAACTCTTTTACAGCACTATCTACCTATCTATTTATAGTTAATATGAAAATTTGTAATTTTTTAAAAGTATATAATGATAATTATTATTACGGGATTTTATCGCGTACCTTTTATTTATTTTGTTTCCCGACGTTTCGAACACGTTTTTTAAAAGTAATTTCGATTAGAAATTCTTAGTTGATGTTGTGATCTTAGTCGGCGATCTAGATTCTTTATACACACACACACACCTAATCTAATGATAACAAATGGACACAACTGTTGTATAAACACCTAAGACGCGATTGGTTATGGAATTTTTACCGAAGTTATCAGTATGTTATTTAGTTTCTCAATAGATTGTTTGGGGTTACATAGAAAATAACCCTTAGTAGTTCCGAGTTCATGACCATTGCAGTGGAAATTTTTAAATAGTTACACAAAATAAATGTCGCCTAAAGTTTACTAAGGATGCGCATAGCAGCCCGTGAAATTAAAATTTTCTTGCATTTTTTTGCAATTTGCAGGACTGTCTAAAGTTTATTAAAATTTTCATAAAGTTATTCAAATCCAAGTTAAATAAATGTAATTGATGATTCTTATGTTTATTGTTACGGAAATACATAACGTTTTTGGCTCAATTCATATTTTGATCAAGACACAACCTCTCGCAGTCCTGCAAATTGCAAAAAAGGCAAGAAAATTTGAATTTCGCGAGCTACCACTGTGGATCCACCTAAAAATCTTTGAAAACAGTGTATCGTCGAGCAGTCGGCTCAATTTGAAGACATTGAATGGCACAAAACGCCTATATTATTACCATGAGCAAATACACAAAGAAGTGCTCCAAAGACCAAGGCACAATCTACAACAAGGTTTTGGATTCTGTTGTTTACGTAAAGGCTGATTGGAAGATGCTTGATAATGATAACATAAAAAATAAAATCACATAAGTACCGAAAAAATATGGAATGAAACAACAACAATATCTAGATAACAATATATTTTTGTCATCAACGACAAACTTAACAACAGACTACAACATAGATCTTCTCAACGAAACACCTGCGCGAATACCTTGCGTTATTCCTGGGAAACTTTACCAATAACACCGAGGATTAGGACTAGAGGATAGTCAAATAAAGCCCAAATAAGACATATTTAAAGTTTTTTCCCATTACATTAAACATTAACGACTTTATTATTAAACGAACACCAAATGTAATCTTGGATTAAACAATAATGAAACTAAAGATAAGATGAGAAATAAAAAAGGTTTTTAGCACTTAACCACGGATCATCACGAGCTTGGTATAGTCTTGGCCTGGCTTAAACCAAAAAGTGTTTAGTCTTCTTTTTAACCGACTTCAAAAAAGGAGGAGGTTCTCAATTCGTTGGAAGTTTTTTTGTGCTTTACCGAAGCCGATTACTATGATGCCGATTACTCGAAGACGCCTGGACAGATTTGGAAAATACTTTTTTTTTTAAAGGGAATACTTTCCGATTGGTGCCACAAAAATTTGGTGAAGACCTGTCGAGGATCTTCGGAGTTATGGAGTGGACACACTGTTTTTTGCAGCGCGTTTGTATCGATACAAACGCGATGCGAACGCGCTGCCCCCCTCCCGGTTCGCTTTTGTATGGAAGCAAACGTCCTGCGAACGCGCGTTTTTATCGATACAAAAGCGATGCGAACGCGCAGCTCAAAAACGCGCTGCAGAAAACGCGCTGCAGAAAACGCAGTGTGGCCACTTCCTTACAAACGCTTAAAAAAGCTTACCACAATGAAGTCGGTTTTTAAAAGCCACTTATTATAATAAAGCTGCAGTCTGTCTCATAAAAACCCTGTCAGTTTGTTAAATTTTATTTTCTTGTCTTAAGAGTTGAGATGGCTAATTTAGCAGAGGTATGAGCTACAGAAACAGAAAGCCATTATGATACAGACTGTGGGTTTGGCGAACTTGCTTGATATAATACATTTTAGATTGTGAAAATTTGGAGTAATTAGTACCTTGCACTAATTGTTCTAGAAATTAAAGTAAATATTCCAAGTAGATTTTTGAAACTGACCGGTCAATAAGAACTAAGGCATTTTAACCGCTAAAACTATAGGCAAAATATATAGATTTCAGTTTAAAATATAGATATAAACAAAAATAATTAAGTATTAATAAAAAAAAAACAGTAGAAATACGTCGTCGGTCGGGAAAAGGTCAATTTCACAAAAAAAAAATTGTATCCTTTGAGCCTATTACCTTTACAGATTAAAATAAAATACCCGATACTCAACAATAAATGGAAAATATGACCATTTTCCATCTGAATTTATTTTTTAAGCGTGTAAAGGTTTTTTTCTATAGCTTTAGCGAGTAATATAATAATATGCTTGCCCGTTACTGTCACATTTCAAAAATCCAACTTAAAGTTTTAAGAGCTCAAGTTAAAGCATTTAAAAATGTATAAACTTTCATGATGTGAAACATTTATTGGGCAGATGAGAAAAATGTACTTAAACTATTTAAAAAAAATCATAATTAGGATAAAATTTGAAAAATCAATGGACGGCTTATAACAACGATAAAATAAACTAATTTGTTTTGCGGTGAAAGAATTGCGTTTGATAGAGAAAACTTCAATTAAGTGTATGTTATTTTGTTCGTAGATTATACATGTGTGTATCATAAATTTTGTTCTAAAGAAAGATTGGCAACACTCACTGACCCAAAATTTGAAATAAATTGTTAATTCGATCTATATAAGTACTCTACTGCTAAGCTGTTGGTGGGAAACAAATCATCCAATTCAATAGGTTAATTTATTTCTCAAATCGTCACATAACACCGCATTTCGCTTAACATTTTTGACATAATATTAAAAATAACTCTTACTCCCTACATTTGAAATTGCTTTTGGTTTGACGTAAATACGTAAATCAATTGACTCAAATACAAGTAGGCAGGATCTGCCTAGCACAAAATTACAGGTCTACTTATGAGTAATCATACAAACTTATTGGTACATATAATTAGGTTTTAAATTAATTACAATTACTCGTACAAAATATATTTCTTTCAGTGCACATTTTGCTCACAATGCATTTGTAAAAATGTAAGTAATTAATTTTTTTTTTGAAAATGTGGATCATTTTGACGTGTCATAATCTCTTAGGCCCATTTGCGCGAGTTAACCCGGGTTAGGTACTTAAAATTTTAATTGCTCATTGGACAACTAAAAAATAACACTCTCATCATCAAGAGTTGGGCGTCAACCTCGGTTGAAGGTTTAAATTTTTAACCCATTGATGTTGGAGAGTTGAATCGGCTAACCCCGGGTGAGAATGTGAAAAAAGGACAAACAAGGAATCTATATTATATAAAGTACCGTAGTGTTAAAGAAATAGATATACAAGTTTCAGGTTTGTTCATTCGTTCATCTTTGATCGGGTATATTGTCATCTGTGGTAGACGCACATTTTGAATGCTTCCACCAATCAAAAAAAAAAAAAACGTCGGGTTAGTTAATTAGATAACCCAGGATCGCGCAAGCGGGCCTTACTGAACTACCCCGCGTTCTAACCCAGGTTACATATAATTTGAACCATAATTTCAAAGCACTTGTGTTAATTATGTGAAAATATAACATTTTCAATATAAATATTTGTCTATCCTATTTATTGCGATAAATGTATTCAATAAACATTAGAACGATGTTCAAATCCTAACATTTAAAAGCGTATTCTGTGAGATTTAGCAATTGATTTAAGGTCATAGAGAACTATACATTAGTACTGCCGCCAACATTACATTAGCTCTGCGCTCCTCCGAACTGTACACAATAGTCGAGGGAAATGTAAAACGCTTTTGGCACTAACTTCAATAAATATTTATACTATTTTACAATACATTCAAAGATATTTACAGCTTATGAATAGATACGGAGCCATATTTACATCGATTCAATCTAAGGAAGTAATGAGGTTCTACAGCATAATACATTTTATACAAACAGGTTTAACAGATTTGTAAGTGTATAATATCTACAGCTGTATATGACAATGAAAAGCTTCAGCGGCACTCGTTGATATAGTGGAGTGCAAACAGCAGCGAAGGCATCACTTAGCGGGTCAAGTCACGGAACAGAAAGTCAAAACCAGACTGGTGTGCACCCCCACATCACACGTGTCCCCTCGCCGACCGGCAGTTCCTTTACCCATCGGACAACTTTTCCGGTAAATAAAGGAACAGCTCTAGTATAAAACATTTGCCAAGGTTACCCATCCGTTGAACTGTCGCGTGATGTGTTGATACATACTAGTTTGTATAAAATTGAAAACTGATACACTTTAACATATTATCTAGCGGACACCGCAAATGCTCTAACTTAATTTAAACACCAAAACTGTATTCTGACATAAACAACTAACATAACATTGATTATATTGCACACAATCACTTACAGTCTACTATGTATAAATAAATGAGTGGGCTATAATCCCTCTCCGCCATAATTTCGCAAACTCACCGCAACACTATACCTGATGCCTGATGGATGACATGTCTGACGCACCTTCTATGTTACACTCTCTAAGCAAACTCGAACAAGCTTCTCTGATAACTCAACATCTTTTACAAAAACTGATTTCGATTCTTATAATAAAAATCTGATTATAATTTCTAAAATGGTAATTAATATGGGTATTGGAAAAATGCCTATTTTAAAGAAGCTCTAAGTAGATAAAAGTTCAAATAGATGGAATGACAGCTTGCTTAGTGTGGCGTCGCGTGCCTAAAGCTCACTCTACAGATGACTAGATGAAGTGCCCTAGTCAGGCTCTAGTGCAGTCACAACCAACTACCGTCGAACAACGATCTGGAATGAGACGCTCCAAACCGTCCACCTTTAATGGCACACGGATGACACCGCGAATGAACCCCATGAGATGCGATCCCGATGCAATGTTACGCACTGACCAAAAAGCGCAATCTACTCGATTCTACGTGAACATGATCCGAACGATTCTGAAATGATTCTTTTCATAGCACCGCTGCCAATCGATTCGATATCAGCATTAATCTCTCGAAAATATAGTAAGATCTATGTTATCGTCTTTAAAAATCTAGACTCTATCAGTTACGGAATTTATCTTTCAAATCTACTGTTTCATTAAAATTTTTAATTTAATTATGGATGTGAATTTGGAATTTGTGAGATGAAACTTATCGTAATCGGTAAAAGTAGGAGATCGCTTTTATAAAATTCAGTCGCTGACTACTGTAAAATCGGTTTAAAGTCTACCTCTAGAAAACAATTTACAAAATTTTATTTCACTACCCGAAATATCCCGATCGAAAAAAGGGACGTATTAAGTCACGAGAAATTGAAAAACTCTCGGGCAGTGTGCATCGTAACTAAAAGTCATTCGAGGTGTGATTAAAATCGCCTCCCTTGTGCCATTCTTTTTGCAAATAGCCTACTCGGTCGCCTGCTTCACATTACCTACATCAATCCCATTTCAGTCCGTTGCAACGTCAGGTTAGTATTGTTCGCGTGTCGGTCATCACTGGTCACTCGTCAAACGTTCGTTTATCCGTAGAGCGGAACGCAGTTCACCGGGCGAGGCGACTAGGCCGGTCCCTACAGCGCAGCGCTCGTGCTGCGTGCTTGAGATGCGCTGCGCTGGGTTGGATCGCCGGCGCCGCCTGCTCTCGGCTCGTGCGCTCAGAAGAGCATGTGGCATCGCAGGTTGGAGTTGGCTATTCCGTGGTGTGAGCGGTGAGGTCGACCCCCGACTTCGCGCTGCCCAGCGCGGCCGGTGGGTCGCTGGCGGGGAGGGAAAGTAGATGTTAGGCCTCTAAAAAAATCAGGGCCGTAGGCTTCGGTTCCAAATTGGATTTTTTCGCTTCAACAACTAGGAACTCTATTTCCTGAAAAGATAAAACCATAGTAAATTATAAATATGAATAAGTGTACTTAGTTTTTATCAATTTATGCTTGCGAAATCACAAAGTACATACCGGTTTGTCCCTCTGTGCGAAAGACTCGGCTATGAGTCTTGCGACATCTTGATGCTGCAAGCCCTCTACCCGATGTCCGTCCACCGCCAGGATCAGCTGCCCCACCTCGAGTCCACCAGCTTCGAACGCTGCTCCATGCTCCTGGAAATAACCAATCGTCAAATCAATGTTGATCAGAAAGAAGAAAGGAATGGACGTTTGATTTCTATTCGGACAGGGTCATGTTATAAATAACGCAAGTTTACAAAGATGGGATTGTTTTCTAGAACAGTTGTAATTTTCAAAATTGTCAACATATTCTTCTAACGCCGTTACGGCTGAACGGAGAGCAAAATAGGACATCATAAACCTGAATTGTCACTGCCTTTAATACGCCTGTTAAAACTGTTCTTGAAAGAGCTTTCCATTTGCGTTGCGATAAGCAATAGCTTAGGCGCTTTACAGCTTGAATACATTTATGTGGCTTCAGAAATCTCTGATTAGGGATACAAACGGAAGTCATGAATAATGCACTTCAGTTCTTGGCAGATAGTACAGTTTTAGCTATTTGTTATTCCTTTCCTACGTTTGTTTAATCTTTAGGCTGTTTGCAGGCTGCAAGGTTGTCGGAAATAGTTATTAACCCAATTATAGTGTGCCTTTATGTTGTAATTTGTCATGTTTAATTGCAGGCTGTAGTCATTCTGTGTTTGTTATTGGTTCTAAATTGCTCTTCCAATAATTCCAATATTTTGACACGTTTTAAGAATAAGGTTATTTTATTCGTGGTTCTTTCGCGACCAATACCGTAAAAAACCAGGGCAACAAACACAACTCTTCTTCTTTTTTGTGATCCAGGGCTTAATCTAAAATCTAAATAATGTTATTAAACGGAGTTGGGGCATATTCAGTCATAAACTTTTTTATCATCTAACTAAATAATCTGATAGTTAATTATAGTAGTACCTACGCTTGTATAAAGAGGTGACATATTTTAATTTACTTTTAAACTTCTTACGCGCGCTGTAAGCATAAATAACTAGGTATATGAATATTCCCAGAACAATGAAAATGGTACAACATAGAAGTTTGGGGTCTGTCTCCACTGATACCGCGATCAGTTTTCATTAAAAAAAAATATAAAAGATTTTACCCACTGATCCCGGTATCAGTGGCTATACGAAATAAAGAATATTAGTTTTCGAAACTGATCACGGTGGGTGTCACAAGAAACAAATGGTAATTTTTTATTACTATTTTTTACTACAGATTTGTAGCGGATCTATTGACATTCGTCGGACCTTTTGTGGGATACGATAGAGCCCAAGCAATTACCTAGGCCTTATAGGGATTGCGACGCGCAAACTACACTACACCCGCCTTTTAGAACCAGCAGTGATCTGATCGCTATTAGCGCTTTGTTCTTACAGTTGCACAGGATTTTTGAATTTTCTGTTCCGTTCAGAACATTTATTTTCGTGAAGGAAGAAAGAAGAAAAACTGTTTTATTCGTAACTAGCAGCGCCCTCGCGGCGTTGCCCCCGTAGTGATGGTTTTTGGTGATTATGATGATGATGAAAAAGTAGCCTATAACCTTCCTCGAGAGTTTAGCTATCACGCGCAGAAATAATTTTTCAAATCCGACTGGTAGTTCCCGAGATTAGCGCGTTCAAACAAACAAACAAACAAACTCTTCCGCTTTATTATATTATTCGTAATATAAAGAGCACTCAAACTCATATGTATGTAACACAATGTCTTATTCGATTTATTATGATATAAACTTTAACACGTTCCCTGTCCCCATGCAAAATTATTTGATAACTTCATTACGTCCAAGTGTGGTTCATTGGCCATTAAAGTTGTGAACCCATAGTGGAAGCACGGACTCCTGAAAAAAAGCTTCATGGCCCCACATTGGGGGCACCTGGACAGAGGGAACGTGTTAAAGAAAGGTCGCAACTCTTCGACCTATGCTAAGATGAATGTGATTAGTCTCCATTTGTTCGATTGATAGACTCACATGAATATTGATTATCCGCGGCAGTGGATGCTTTGTGTTTGCGCCACCTTCGATGGCGATGCCCAGTATGGGCTTGGTTTTCTTTACAGTTATGAGTAAGTTGCCGTGATGGTCCGGCACCACTCGCGCCGCTCGGCCGTCGTCCAAGTTCGGGTCGTGTCCTAGCCTCTGCATCGACTGATGCCTCCGGATCCCTCCTCGTTCTTCAAGTAACGCTCCACCGTCTTCTTTCATGTCGAAACTTCTCGATAGTTTATGCGCCAGCTCCTGAGGAAGTCATTTTTTTTAAATTGATTGCGCATCCTACTATTAAATTATACCAACGTCCTTATTTCTAATATTACATTTTATTTACACGCAATGATACAAAATACTCATCAATCCTAAATCCTAGTTTCTAATTTAAATACCACATCCACACTAAGAACTGTAACTCTACGATGCTAAGATCAGCAAATTCAATTTAGCCTCTAAGTACAAGTGCTCTAAGTATTTGAGGAGTAGTTGTAGCTGGGCGGCAGAGGGCGGTAACTCTCGGCGACCGGCGTTCCTGACCTCTTTGAGGAACATTTTAGGCTGGCTGACTTACGACCTTGTGCCTCTCAGTTACATAGATGTAGAGTGATTTGTATAAGTCGAATGTATTGAGAAGCTGTAAGTGAGATGTGTGCTGGAGGCTTGGATTCATGCGTTTCGATCACTCGGTGGCGTGGTTCAAAGTGGGTTTTTTACAAGTGTAACAATGTATTCATGAGGAGAGTCCTTGTCCCGACTACCTAACTGCGTAGGTAAACCTCACAGACAAACGACGCAATATGAAGCAAAATTAACAAAAAGAAATACGTATAAAGCAACTTGAAATGAGAATAATCAATTGTTTATTTTTTTCTCAGCAAATGCCACCATGCTTTTATTTTCATTTATTTGTTTAAAAAAAATGAAAAATGTTATCCGTATAGAGATAATAAATTTTAGAATCGCTATAAACGGTGATATGAAAAGTAGTATTTAACTAATTCTTCATGCAGCACGTTGTAGCTCGAACCATTCAAGACAATCGAAATACCTCTACTAACTAATGATTACCGGAATGATTAAATCAAATCACTGGTATGTGCACTTCTACTATCAAATTAATTGATGATTAAATAAAATATTAGGCGAAGAAATTATACACCGAAATGATGTGCAACGATAAGAAAAGTGAAAAAATACAAATAATTGTCTAACACCAAGCAATCGTTTTGTTTTTGAAGCGAGATCTTCGAATAAAAATAATCCAATTTTTTAAATTAACTTCGTGCAAATGTAAGAATTTTGAATGTGCTAGGACAGTTCGCTGGTCATTCCGACGGCGAGAGACCGGGCCACTTACTAGAGGTCGTCCCCAGTACCATGATTTAACTTTCTGCGTCCAGCCACCGAGTGATGAGCGCAGCCCCTCGAGATAGCCGCACTGAAACATCACACTCTCTGAGGACCAGATCCTTCACTGACACTCGGCCAACGTCGCCTCTCCTATCCCTGCACCCTGCGCCCTTAGGCCCCCTAATCCCTGGGCCTTGCCACATAACCACCTAATTGTGTTTTTGTCAAGTGAACATGTTACAGTGACACAAGCATCTAGCATAAACTCTACCAGTCTATGGGGACAATTCCTACAACGATATCAGAGTATATTTAATACAAAACTACCTAGTATACTTGATAGATACCTTTCCAGTTGATATAAAATGAACAATCAACCATAATTTCACTAAAGAAGAAGATAAAAAAGAGTAAAGAAATAGCATTAGCAGAAAATCACTATTTTCTAACCGACTACGGATATATTGTTTATGACAAAATATTGACTACCTTTAATTAAAATTAAGTAATTAATCTATTGATTTCGCACATATCAAATGTGATTCGTTGTAAATATGTATGTTTCCACTTGATTAATTACATACCTGATCCTGTTAACGTAGAAAGAGCAGCATGGAACAAAAAAACATTTATCAAAGTTCGTCACGAGAAAAGAGCCAAGGTAGGTAGTTTGCAACACATTTGCAACTTTCAAGTCATGCTACAATTTTGTCCTATTGTGTTTACATTGTCTGACTCGACGTTGGTTAACTTTCCATCAATTGTGCTGTCTGTCAACGAATTCAGTTTGTTCATAGAACAGGCGGCACAAAGTTAAAAAAATAATGCTTCTTTTGTTTGGTTTTTCTTCACAGGAGAAGTGTGGTTTTCGTCAGCCAACATTGTTTCTTTTTTTTTTTTTCATTATTGTGTTTCTGCATTCTTTAGAAGATAAATAAATACGTATAAAGAAAATAAATCCAAATACAGTTTTTTTTAAATCATGTAGCGTTTGTTAGTAAGATTAGTCGGGGATTCTATAGCTGTACCTAGGGGTGCGTGGGACGTATATTACCTACGTCTTGTTACGATCTTCTATAAATAACAAGATAACATCATCCGATAACGTCCTGCAACCGCCCGCTCCTCGTTTCGCTACAGCCGGTTCTATCTACTGTTACAATGTTCCTATGCTTTAAAATGTATTTTTATCAGTATACAATTCAGCATGATAATCAAAATTCTAGAGTTGGGCACTAGGTCATCAGAAATTAAGCTCGTAAATGAATAACCGATAAAGTTAATTAGAATCAGCTAGCAGTTACCCGCTAAAAGCTTTTATAAAAGCATGTTTTTACTTTAAAAACATTTAATTGTTTTAAAGTTTGAACCGTGCGAACTTCGATACTGACAATCTGTATTTGAAATGATACGTAACGTGTACTGCGGCCACATAAAGTCCGTTACTGGCAGCGCACCAGCTTTACCGAGATTACGAGTCTAGAGTTTTTAGGACGTGACGCTTACGGCACTTTGTGTACTATTAGGTAAACATACAGCCAATTTTGCTTCGAGATCACACGATTGTTTTGCATTTCTCATTTTCTTTTACTGTTACTTTAAGGGAAATAAGAAAAAACGAGGAAAGTAAAGTAGAACACGACGCTCTTGGCTCGTTTACGTTAATAATAATTGTTAGTTAAGGTAACATTCGAAAACTAAAAGGTTCAGAAAAGCTGAATACTGAAGCTCGTACCGTTAACAGGTCAGCTCTGTGGTCCACTGCAATTTGCAGGTCTCTGATGGATTCATTACGACAAACTGCAAATGCAAATTGGTTCAGTTTCCACCGAGCAGCGCCAAGATGTAGATTTATTGTTTCAGATAAATTCATTGTTAAATAATCAACAAAGTTATTTCTTTCACAGAGGAATGACCTGTAGAAAGCTAGGTGTAACATCTCAGAAATGATCTAAACAGAAAACCGTTATGTTAAATTAATACCCTTGGGTATTTTATCACTTCTAACGTCGAATAATGCTCGGCCAAAATGAAACTTCAATTATTTTATCTATGTATTAAATCTCCGTGTCCGTTAATCTTAGATTTTCTTAAATGCAAAGAACGTATATTTCCGGTCGTCAGATCAATTTAAAAGTCGACGCGTAGGATAAAAAACATACCTACTGCTGAAATACACACGCTACGTAGAAGCACACATGCTACTTAGTAGTATACAATTAGCACGTGTGTATTACGTTATGTTATAAATTAAGCACGCTACGTAGTAGCAAACAAGCATGCTTTTTAGCTTACCATACCATTAATCTTAATTCTACATGCTAGAATTCTTAAAATTTACTTATTTGAATAGCGCGCTTAGCTTTAAATTACGTCATTAAAATAACATGGGTCGCTTAGTAGGAAACGATTGCTACAATAAAATTTAAGAAACTTAACTGTTCATGTTAGACAATTAAAAATATTCTTCAATTTTTCCGTTCGTGTTGGCTTGAAGCCATTGCGTTTTGGAATTGTTTAGTCCCTTATCTTTGGACAATGAAAAGCAAACGGCACTTATACATGGCTGTTTTCCTTTGCACACGTGATAGTTGCAAAAATAAGTAATGAACTGGCAGAAAGCCACACGCTCGTTGGACCTTCACCCACGCCCATTAACTAGGTCCTACAATATCGTTTTGGTGCAATAGTCAAGACACAATAACATACTTACTAATTCTTATTACAATATGCGTGCGCGTGTCCTTCCTTCATGATCTATTATTCAAATCAGTAATCTTCATCAGAGAACAGAAGACCAGCGCTATCTCTCGCAAAGATACAGGGTATGTATTAAAAGTAAACAAAGAAAAAACAATTCAGTCTATCTACACCTTCAGGTATCAAAAAAGTCGAACATTTCACTTAGGTACTTATAAAAAAAATAGTGCTGATGTATTTATAAACTCAGAATTGATGACCAATAAAAAAAAATTGATATGACCTTTCGTTTTATCCATATCAAAACCGGTATTTTGGTTGCACCGTGAAAGCTAATCGAGGATAATGTTTGTCCGTGGTTTTCTCCTGGCCAGTAATGAACAAAGCCGCCATTAATTTCACTTTTACCGACCGCAGCACACGCTTCACTAATCGCTGTAAAGAGCCATTGATTGAATTACCAACTTTCTGTCGGTCGTGAAAAACGATACTTATCGGATACTCGCTGCGGTAATCACTCGCAATAGGTTCTCTATTAGTTCAGAATTATTTTTTGCTTCAAAAGCGAATTATACAGTTCGGGTTTCTAAAAATGCTTGCAATCAATGTAATAACTATAAATTATGCAAAATTGAGAGCCGTGTTGGCCGAGGGGATTAGTACCTCGACTTTCGATCCGAAGGTCGTGGGTTCGAATCCTGGCCGTGCATCAATGGAATTTTCGTTTCGAAAAATTTATATGCGCATTAACACGAGCTCTAAACGGTGAAGGAAAACATCGTGAGGAAACCCGCGGCTTAGTCAGCCCCACACGTATTGACCAGTGTCTTTCCTGTGGATATGGCCGATTAAGCTGAGAGGATGGTGTAGGTGCTGGGCAAGCCTACTCCATCTCAACATTGTCCCAGGCACTACAGTGTCCCGTTAAGTGAAGGCAAAGATTGCCTCCTGACACTGTATAAATCATCTAGTAAAGATGTAAAGGCCTAAGTGTGTATGCAAAATTATTTAGCCAGGTAAGACCGTATTAGGGAAGAGTTTATGATGTATGTCGTAGGTAGTTTCAAAATAAAAATAACACTGAAGCAAAATACGGAAAGAATATAATACGGACGGATAAACAAATGGTGTTTCTACCCAATTGTTAATTAACTCTGTAATTAAAACGGATTTAAATTGCGTAGTATTAATCAAAATCGTAATAACGCCTTTGCGGGCGGTCGTCTCACAAAGAGAGCCATTTTAAAAAACCATAGTAATCATCTCCAGGCATCATGGGAATCGCAGGTGGATGGCGGTGATTTCCGGTATATCCAGTTTTGGGCAGATGCTCGCCTTGTGGGAACTAACGGTGAAGATTAACACTGTTTTGTTCATAGGTTGTACTCCAGTCATTGTTTTAGTTGTGGGACTACTTGCTTATCTTACGTAACTCAACATTAGGTGCAGTTCTTTCAATGTGGATTTACATTTCGCGTGGCTTTTTAATTAATCCTACTTTACAACGAAGTGTTTACATAACGCTCACTTTCACACTCCATTCATAAATGCATATAATATCAAAGTCATTTCAATAAGTTTAGTGCAGATGTGAACTTTTGGTCGATGTGTGATGCTTCGCATTGCAATAAATAGTCGATAACTCGCGTGGGTGGACAATACAGCCTCCCGCGTAAATCCGTTTCTACCTGAGGCCTAGTATCTGTGTGAGTGTCAAGTGAACTCGATTCGCACGGCGCACGCACCGACCCACCGCCTGTCAGTACAGCACACGACAACCAGCCAGCCAGTCAGCCAGTCTCGCTGCAGGCGTCAACGCACGTGCACGTCTACCCTGCACTTCACTTTTATATTGTTGTTTACAAACTTGGTCCAGTGCAGTTGCGTGAACAGGATAACCGTGAGAGGTGAGTTACAGCTTAATTGAGGTCGGTGTTCTCAATATAAGCACCTGTGTAACTTTACTTGAAATATTAGTGCCTTAATTTCGTCCGGTGTATAGTATACAAAACAATGGGTACGTTTGTGGTCAGCTTTTGTTTTCGGCCAATTGCGTGAGTTTACTTTGAAGGCAATATTTTGCGCAATTATTTCCAAGCCAGTTTTTCTCACGTTAAATTAAAAACATTCAATTGTTAAACATAGCTCCATTTTTTTTTTGCTTGTGCCTGTTTCTTGTTAAAAGAAGAATAAGAAGATATAAATATTATTGTTGTTCAAACGCCAATTACTGCTCAGGTAATATGTCCAGTCACAACTTTGAAAGCAGTACCTACCTATTTTATATATAAAATGAAACGCACCTAAGACTTTTGAGGTTACCTACTTGCAACTTCAAATTGATTATTCTATTCACATCCATCAAAGAGCGGACTGAGAGCTTGTCGCCATCAGCCGGTTTGGTTCTTTTTGGGCCATGGACGTAAAAGTAAACCTTGTCTTACTTCTTACAAAGTTACTCGTAAGTCGTGTCGTGTTACAAAACCATTTACTATTTCTACTATAGCATAATTTATTTTATACTTGTTCAGTATAAGACCCTCATGTTACCTAGACACGTTATTTTGTTTTGTTCCTTTGAATATCTTGAACAATACAGTCTAACGTTTTAAAAATTGAAATTTGTCGAAGTGGTTCCAAACATTTGTTTCCCAACACAACACAACGCAGTCATCCATATAGTGTCGAGATTTCTACCTTATCAAAGTAGGTTTATGTTAGATAATTGCAATTGTGTGACGACACGCCTGAACGGTTCGTTTGCATGCAACAAGGACATATCTGTTCACAGATGGCCTCCGAGAGATGGCTTGTCCATTGTTCTGTGATTTGATTATGCACTTTTTTTATATCTTCATCATAGACGAGACTTGACACGCTTTCTACTGCTGGAATTCTTCCAGTCGATCTTCTAGTAAACAAGCAATCGGTCTCAACTAGATAATACTAAGTGTTACTTATTCTGTCGATCCATTTATGTGTTTCTTGAGTTACTTCAATAAAATAAACTAGCACATGTAACTTGATATTTGAACCATGATATTTTCTCATTCTTTTTTCCGTAGGGTAGGACTGTCCAACTGAAAAGGGACTGACTACAATGTAAGATGACACACATTTTGTTATTCTTTGTTCCTTTGGTAATAAAATGTGATACTTTTATCGCAGCAATTTTTTTTATGTGTAACTAAAGGTAATGGCGCTCTCCATCATCTCTAGTGGCGTTATGATATATCTTATCGTCACAATCCATAACAAGGGCAGTATCTTTTAGGGTGATATTTCTTTGGTTCAATTGTATTCGAAATCGCGAGGCCGTGCGACTAATACCATCGAGATCACGAACCGGAGATGTGGCGTGCAAAGGGGTTAACGTTACGAAGAGTCTTATTTATCTAGCCGGACCGTAGTTGACTCTTGTTAGTTTCACGTAGAGTTCACCCAAGGACACTCATAAGTCTGATGTATTCCCTCATTGTTTAACTTTCTTCGCAGTTTATTGCGTTTACGATTCCAGAAATGTCTTCCGTGTCAATAAACGAGTACATTTCGGCGGGCTTCGTGCCAGAAGATAAGGAAGCTTTTACGTAAACGAATGCCAGATACCATTTAAGGTGTTAGATAAGCTGGAGTGGTACTATTGGGTTGGATAAAGTATTTCCTAAATAGATGCGATGAGATAGAGTTGTAGCTCGTGGATTAGTTGACCCGAAGGTCGGGTCGCCGCGCGGTGATGGGTGGCTCGATACGGAGTGATTATATCGGTAAATACGATTGACCATTCATAATGCAATACTCGTAAATACTAATTGTTTAATCTTAACAAGTTTTTCAACGAATCTTTAAGTGGATAATAAACATGCATGACCTCCCTGCCTACATTTTATATTAGTTAGCTAAGAGAGGCATTTGGTAAAAGTACATATATCTGATTGATTAAATTTTTATTGCGCAGTTCAAATACATAATTTCTTAGGTATTATATATTTGAAAAACAAAGTTGTATGAAAGTTTCGATGACAAAAAAAGGCCAAACTTTAAAAACTTCACCTTCACTTATAAACTCCAGCGCAGATACACAACCTAAAAATCTAGTCCTTATAGAACAAACACGACTTGTTTAATAGTCTTTCTAGTAAAGTCTACAATAAATTAAATAATCATATTTAAAGTTCTCACTACGTATGAATTAAATGTGTCAACCTGAAACTGAACTACACGTTATACCACGTTATACTCAAGATGTTATGCACCGTAGGAAAATTTGCGGTTTTTAGAGTTATGAAAAATAGTCAAGCCCCTGTTAGCTTTCAGTTGAATAGTGTACAAACTATAGGGGAATATATTGTATGAATGGGTAGAAATAAGTGAGGCGTAGGCATATGAGTGTAGAGTATAGTAAGCTCAGCTTTGTACGGCTTGGGTGAAGTTATAGAAAAAAGGTCATAGTTGAGAGAAGATGTACCTTCAGACAGAGACGAAAGAGAACCACGATTCACGACTGTAACCTAAACGAAACCTCTCTTTTATAAGAATTCAAAGAGCCTTTGAAGATGTCCAAGGTAGTAAACACGTCTAAAAAACATTTAGCACTCGCCCACATATCTATGGTTTAGAAATCATTCGCAATGTGATTTTTTTTGTGAAATATTTCAAAAACTTTTATGTGGTTATTAATTTACATAAGTTATCAATTAAACGTGCTTGTGTGCCAGTCTCCGAGACGGAGCAGTCCCGCTAGCCAAACACGACCGGACGGGTTCACCGCCTCCTAGTTTTGCGGTACCCAGCGGCCTAGACAGTATGCAAATGCTATGTAAACCGTAATTTATTCAGGAACGCGGTAACGTGCCCTAGCATGCGGATAGTTACACTCAAAGGCAAAGGATCTAAGGAACAAGCATGTTCAATTCATGCGTCTACCGGAGCAACAGTGAATAGAAAACAATGTTCTTCTGATAAACAGGAACATATTTTGCGGACGGCCATGCATTAAAGCGTTCAGTGCCCATGACGCACATGTGCTACGAAAAAGGTTCTCGTTTCGGAAAATTTATGCGTATTAACACAACAAGCTCTAAACTCTATTGACGTGTTGAGCAAGCCTACTCCATCTCAACAATATTCAAGGTACAGTAGCATCTCTTTAAGTGTCTTCTGACACCGTATAACTCATCTAGGTTGAAATTAATTGCTTCCTGACTGCTACTGTGGTGAGAAATCCAATATTTTCATCGAGTTTTTTTTTTCTTACGGCTTTATAAAGCTCACATTCACATTTTGTATGTGTCATGTTAATGGGTACATTGGCATCGTAGAGAGCGAACAGTGAGTACTAGCTATGTTCTTGTAATTGTAATCGTGCCCTGACCTAAATGTTAAAGTAAATCAAGAACCCCGGAATACACATATAGAAAGTTGTGCGACAAGTTAAAGGGAAACAAGTTGGCGTTTGCAGGAAATAATCAAACCGGACCAGTAAGCCCGTCATCCCGTGAGAACCTTTCGGTTTTCTTTCGACATCTGGTTCAGAGCTGTTTTTGTCGAATATCAAGAGTAGCGATGCGGTGTAATTTGATGCAGTAGTAGGTAGTACGAAGAATTGATAAGTTTAAGTTAGTTAATTGAAACAAAAAACCAGACTGCGGGTTTGAAAGATTAAAACACAAAAACACCTATGTTAGTAGGCAGATCATTTTGAACGAGTAGTTAAGTTAGGTACTATTTTATAAGCACTTTTATGCAGAGCTTCCCATTATATCCCATAGGAATCCCATATTTCAGCAATAATATTTAGAATGCTGTTGGTACTGTCGCTTACTCTGCGCAGCAAGGAAGCTGTCCGTTACCTCATGCATGTTAAATCTAATAACACCTCACCTCATACGTTAAAATCCATCGAACTGTATAGGCTGTAGAGCCGCACAAAGAAATAGACATACAAACACTCGAAAAACATAACCCTCCTTTCTGCGGGCAGTCGCGTAAAAAAGATCAGCTCAAAAGGATTCGAGTTTACTTAAGTTTGGAATACAGCCGAGTGGATCTAACTGGGGCATGTTTAAGCCAAGGACTAGCTTCCACCCACAACTTCTCTTGGTGGGTATGGGTACCAAGGTACCAAAATAATCATAAGTACAATGACAATGCAGGTTTTCACTTTTAAATCGGTTTATTAGTTTCGAGGTTTACCTCCTGTGAACAAACACCTAAACGAACTTTTTATTTATTTTAGTTAAGGTATGTTTCAAATTGACCTATATAACCAGGTCTCATCTTATAATTCGTTTTTAAATTGACTTAGTAAAGCGTCGTTATAACTAATTGTTCAATAAATTGTTTTGATAGACGTTTATGTGATAATAGTTAATGAGAAACTCTTTGTCATATCGTAAAATTATTAAAACTGAACGCTTTCCATGATCCATAATTGTTTTAGCACTTTTTCACTTGTGTTATTATCAGATATAGGTACTATAAAACTTTCACACAATTACGAGTATACCTACGTACTACGCCACGTATGCAACGCATTACGAAATCTTAATGTATGTAATTGCAATATGTACCCAGGAAAAAGGAAAAGAGGGAAGAAGGAATAAAAGTAGGGTACCTGTGTATCTATGTACTTACCTTTAATTTAAAATATCACATTTAGGTGAATAAAGTAGATCATGTGACGGAGCATGGGCGCAGGCCGTATAAGGCACTGCAAAGTGGCGCGCCGGTATATTATCACTAATATACAAGCTAACGGTTGTAAATCGCGACAAACGGGTACATACGTAGGTCACACACCTATACATACACAAGCTGAACTTAGTGGTTGTTGTCTAAATGGTAGAATCGTGAGGATTTCTCCGGCGAAAGTCAATTGCCGTTTTTAGTTAAACAGGACTGAGGTGCCTACTCGAGGTGGCGACCCCGGAACCGAACGATCTTGGAAGTCTATGGGAACCTCTAATCTAAAGCAATTGGAGTTTGCTATTTAGACATAAGCCATAAAGGTTGAATTTATTCCTTTCATAGAACTGGATAACCATTTCTTTGGATTCACATTAAATGTTTTCAGACGAGAATTTATGGTCACTTTGATTTTACTCGAGTTCGGAGAGTATTTACGAGCTGTAATCTCTGTTAACTAATTAGTTTGAAATTCGAACGACAAGTAATAAAGCACGGTACTCTGTGCAGCTCAAGATTCTATCATGATTCATGATTCTCACGAGTTAGAGAAAGCAACCCAATAATAGGGAGTCGCAATTGGTAGTTATTTACGATGTCACGTTCGAAGGTAATTTGGAACGTAGCGTATTCGTAAATGTGAATGTGAAACTACCAGCCTCGTTTAGCCAGTAGTGAACATTCTGAGAGTACCATCATCTAAAATCACAGAGTAAATTGTTTTGCTTATTTTCGTCTGGCGGAAGATATATTTTTGTACACTGACAGCGGTAATTATTTAATTCAGTACTCTGCAGCGTTTCAACAAATTATTAAATCGTCAGCGTATGTACGCGTATGAAGTGCAAAATGGAGTCAATTGAATTATTTATGCAATGTGTTACGTTAATTTTAGTTCAGATTTAAATGACCGTGCAAATTGGAAAGGACACACTACTGAATAAAGTAGAAAGTAACAAAAGATAGTAAAATTTTGTTAATAACGGGTGGCGCAAAAGGAATGGCACTCTAGATAAAACTTAAAACTTTTTTACTAAAAATTTTTTTAATTGCGTCTCCTGTCTTTCTGATATTGAAAAATGTGTAGTAAACAAAATATACATGTATTTTACGCGTAAAATACATCAAAAAGAAATATGAACCGTTTTACTCCCAAAGAACGTGGAATAATCATCTCATTACGCATAATTCATCAGTGATATAATATAACGTGATTTTCGCCGACGATTTCCCCACCATCCGGCACCGGATGGTCGCACAATTCAATGCTTTGTAACACGCCTTGAAGAAACTGGCTCTACATTGGATAGAATTAAGTCTGTCAGACCAAAAACAGACCGTTCTTGGTTAGTTTTGATAATGTTTTGAGGAGTGAAGTGATCGACGATGCGCACACGACATCTTACTTCCGGCAAACTAGTGCTCCTCTCAAGCGAAACGCTTACTGTTTACATTATTTTTATGTCTATGAATATTTACACTTGTAGAACACACATAATAAAGTTTACCGAACTCATCGTGTCTTATTTCGTGATTACTACTCGACCATGTATGAAACATTCACCCTATAAGTATATAATAAAATAAAAATAATAACCTTACGTTGCAGATATTGATATCAAATGCGAGAACCAAGCCTTAAATGTTATTTAAACGTGAAAATATGTTATTGTGAAAGTAGGTATCTAGGTACCAAAAGCTCAAGCTTAAGCTGACTCTCGAAAACTCAAGTCATAATATATCAGTGGTTTTTATCCAACCACCCACAACATTTGACTCACAATGTAGGCACTGTCTTATTTCAAGCAGCGTATAAGTGTGTAGTTATAGTATCAATGCTCATAGTTCGCTTTCGCCAAAGCACTATTTATGGGATCTTATGAAATCACCTTCTATAGTTACAAGTTTTACTTTACACAACTTGCGATTATAGGGAGTTTGGAAATCGAATATAAAATTCGTTGCAGATGATCTTCACTCCGAAGTTTGTTGTCATTTGTTTTGCCAGTGTCTCATAAAATATGTCGTGAGACTACAAAACTTCGAAAGCAAAAGTGCATGAAGTAAACGCAATTGTTTTACTGCAACAGAGGCTACAGAACCTCCCATTGTGTAGAAAATATGTACGAAGAAAATAAATCATAGCTCCGTAAACACGCAAATTGAGAAGTTTGAAAGCGTCAAATTGAATAATGCTACTGCATTTAGCAACACTTTCCCCCAGTGAAAGTCAATCGTCCAATAAATATCTTTGTCTTTGCGTTTGAGATAGACAATCGTCTTGTTAATGCTCGTTAATATTCTACAGTAACCGAGTTATGATTGGGACGTGATTATCATACAATGCGGAACCGGTTCGGGTCGGGGGTCCAATCGAATGCGAACTTTCCAAATTAGTCGCCATATGTGCGTTTGTTATTGTTTGGTTAATGATGAACAAGGATCGGTTCTATTTGGTCATCAACAAACCAACTCCTCATCCGCGGTCATTCGACATTGAATCCCACGCAGTTGGTGCCAAAACTGAAACTCCTTATTTGCCAAGTCGCGTCGCAATCACTTAACTGTTTTACCGCACTCGCTTGACCGTCATTGCACAATTATTGCTCAACATTGAGCTGAGCAGTGCGTGCTGTGATTTTGTTTAATAATAATCTGAAAGAGTCTGGTGCAGGTGTTACAGCTGAGCACTCATTGCTTCCTACACGTTACAACAGATGAAGCAATACGTAATTTTCTCGATAACATTATGTAAAACGTAACAATTAGACATTGCTTCATTGAATGTTCTTTCCGGTGGATACAAATCGAGCCGTAGGGAAGTAATAAATTAGATATTCAAGTAGGTTCCTGACGTAAATACGCAGGTTAATTAACTGCAATTTGTAAACACAACTGTAAACGAAAATGTAGTGTTTTTTAGGTAAGAGCCAGTTTTGAATTTTTGTATTAGTTTATCAAGACTTTAAATCTAAGAACAAAATACATTTCTTTGTTTCAGGTGTACAAAACACAATTTTCTAAAATGGAGACTTGGTTGGACGATGTAAAACGTGTCAAAATTCCGCGACCCAAGTTCGGCAGTAAGTATCCAGCAGAACCCCCTAAGGACTATCTCGACGATGGCACGGACCTCGGCGGGAAGCAACGGCGTCACGACTCTAAGGAGCTGGCCAAAGCCACCGAAGAGTTACGGAGAACACTTCAAGAGAAACTATGACCTGACTACGTAGACATTAGGATAAATTTAGCTTTATAGCCGATGGTGGCATATTACTCCATACTCGACCGATTAAGCGATTACATAAGCCATTTGACGAGCATTGTCCGCGGCTAATGAGCGAGATTTGCGGAATTAATTGGGTGTCCGACAAGTGCTAATATTAATCGCCCGAGTAATTGTTTTCGTTGCATACATCTGTTAATTTAGTTTTTAAATAAGTTTTTTGAAAGGTCTACCGTGCCTTCAATCTATGAACAATACAGTACCGTAATTTAGATATATATTATAGACTTTTGTTATCCATAAATTGCAATCAGCCATTGCTCACTAAAAAGACTTTACGGTTGTCCTATGTAAGTTCAGTTCGATACCGTGGTGGTTGAAAACTTCATTCTGTTTTATCTATACATTATAATAAAACTGTAACTTATCGATGTCCGTTTTTGAAAGAAATTTGAGGAAAACTATTTTTAGGGACATCTATTATCGCAATAGAATATAATTTAATGTTTTTCTGTTTGTCTGTTTGCACAGAGCCTTGTTCGCGCGAATCTCAGAACGGAACTTAACTGATTTGGATGCAGTTTTCAATATTGTATTGTGGTAAACCAGGATCATTTTTTAGTATTGTTTTATCAAAATCCGTTTACAAATAAAAAAATAATGTTATGTAAAGAATCCCATGTATGTTTGCGTGTTGTTCACGCTAATATAGAAACGGCTTATCCGATTTGGATGCAGTTTTCATTGTTGTATTGTGGTAAACCAGGATCATTTTCTTGTGTTTGTTTTATCAAAATCCGTTCATAAATGAAAAAGGTATGTCCATTTCAAGAATCCCGTCTATGCATTTAAGTTGCTTTGCCTAAAAATTTGGTTACCCATAAATTATGAACCTCTAATAATAAACTAATTCATCTACTTATTTTGCCCACCTTTGAGAATATAATTTTTCAAGAGCGACCTTTCATCATCATATACCATCACTACGGGGGCAACGCCGCGAGGGCACTGCTAGTAAAGTTATAAATATGTTTGAATGGCTCAATAAGACTAGGGTAGATTTATGATTTTAAAAAATGTACCAACATAAGTAAATCTCTGAAGTGTGCTATAAAAATGTTAATGAGTTGGCCTCTGTTTTCATTTTTGTTAGTTTCATCAGTATTTTATTTTAAGTTTTTATTACACTGGCCGTTGAACCAACTGCATTTTGTTCAATGTTTAACATCTGCCGATATTCATTTATTAAGTTTTCATTGTCGTTTTGTTAAAGTAAGCTACTAATTTACAAAATCTGAATCAAACCTAACATCAAATTTTTAGACTGATATATTTAGAATAAGTTATAGTGAATCTCATCGAGTATCAATTAGTTTACATAAATAAACACTTACTTAGTGTTAATAGTTGTTTTCTTTCACAGTGCAGCACACTTTCCAATTCAATTAACTCGAACAGAGATGGAATCGATGCCTTACTTTCACTACATTTGTTCTATGTAAACGTTTGTGATAACTTACATGCCTCTAAACTGGAGTCGGGTAAGAACTCATATTTCATGTAGCTCTATGATCGCCGAATGAGGGCTGGCATGCGGCCAAAATATTCAGTTACAAATGAGTTTTGTCGGCATGACCTAATACACCGAACAAACATCACACAGGACCTTCTTTCTCCCCTGATCTCATAATGCAATAACTCGCGTATGTTATAAGCCTACATCCGAAAAGACTGCCATAAGGGCCGAAAGTTATTCCGGAAGAGATTGAAGGAAAAATTCATAGTAATTTTTTACTACGAACGTACGCATTAAAGTTGTATTGACATGAGATACTCGTAGAAATAGGTGTTAAATATTCACTTAGTAACCAGATAAAATAAATTGTTTTTGTTACCTATATTAATACCAAGTTAGTGTTCGATGATCACAGACATAAATCTAAGTAGAATCTTAATACTTACGGGATCGTCAAAGTGTGTAGTGTGAAGGGCGGTAGTGCTGCCTTCCCTCGAGTTGCAGGGCGACGAATGCCTTCTCGATCTCCGACCCTCCTCTTCGTATTCCTGGACAAACATTACTACTTTACCAAAAGGAACAAGTTACTTACTGGTAGTAAATACCAGTGGATGGACTCTTTACAACTTGGAACAGGACAATAATAATATCGATAAGAACTCACACCTTATCATGAAGGAGTACCTTGCATAATTTAACACATGCATGCTTTTGTTATGCTATAGGAAATAGAAAAATTCATAAAATACGTTTGTACACACAACGCAGTATTGCTTTTAAACACGTTTTCAACACACAGGTTTAAAATAGCACTATCAGATACATGCATCACAATTGCACTCATAAAGAAAACAGATAAGCATCAACACTACGCGACTTGCTACAGTTTACCAAGAACTATTCAGACTTCAAATATTACACGAATATAATCCAGGTTAGTTCGCTGGGATGTGGAACAGAGAAGATCCGAAGCCAGACTGCAAGGCGAGGAATAGCCAAGTGTCTCGATGACCTATGGCAATTGATTTTTCGCGCTATTTTTGCATGTTGGCACAGTTTTCTGGTATCGCTTAGTACCTCCAAAATTGAATTAGCCGAATCTAACAATGTAAATTGTTGTGTACCTGTTCAATTTTGTTCAGTTTTATGATCCTTACTTTTACATACAATCCTTGGATCACGCACTGGTATAATAAACCTATTTCCGTAAGCACCAGAACAACAAAAATCTAATAAGCGAGCATTCCCTTCCAATTCCGTATCAAAAGGATTTTTAATAGAGTCACGTGTATCTCGATAAGAAGACTGATGTATTCACAAGAAATGCCTATCTTATAGCGAGAAACGAGTTAACCCTACTCTCTTATCGTTTCATGCATCTACGTTCCAACTGGATATTACGCTATCTGGATCCTACCGTTAAAAACTTTTCAACCTGCATTATAAGAACGATTATAGTTAAGTAGAGATAAAGGTAGGTACAACAAGTTTAAGCACTACTCTGGTGCTATTTCAATGAATCCTTCTCTCCGTGAAAATAAAGTCGAAAATTCCGACAGCCTTTTGGAATCAAGTACACAAACATCTACTAGATTATTTAAAACATTATGAGTTAAAAGACATAACGCTCAGGTGCTCGCCTTAAATTCTAAGGGAATATCGCGTGCTAAAAGGTTCAAACTATCGGACAAACCTTTTTTGTCGCATATAATGAGCTGTTGGACGCGTTATTTTTATTCCATTAAAAATAAAGTACAAACAAGTCACGCAACTGATCAAGCAAGCTTTGACCGCGAACCTTGGAACTAAAAACCTACCAATTAAGCTAGGCATTGACTCGGCTCGTTTTAACCACGAAATTAGTCGGCTTTACTGTGAGAAGGAAAAGGTTTTTTTGCGCTACATTTTAATTAGGCAGAAATGTTGATACTCTGATGTTTAAAATGTTTGAAACGTACACAGACCTGTAATATAAATTTTCCTATAAAAGGGTTCAATGCACTCAGATCGTTATACGTTTAAGCATGAACATAAAAAATTTTGTTGCGAGCGTCCATTGATGTGCTAATAGAATTATTGTCATAGGTAGGTACCTACTGACATAGATTTGTGATGAATACGAGACGGTAATCAACTAGGTACGAGTAAAATTTATCACTACCTACCAATAAATATGAAAACTATACTTAAGTAGGTACTTATTTAATAATTTTCGTTACCTACCTATAATAATTTTGAGGTAACCTAATAGTTTTAAACTGAAATACCTACTTAATTGAAATAACAAGAAAAAAATTGGCTAATGTACTTGGAGAAGTTGTTGATGTCAGAGAGCCAGAAAAGGCATCATCAAACGAACAGAATACCAGAGGACCATTTGACTAATAAATTTCCGAGTTGTGTTCGAACTCGAAGCTCTTGCTATCATACAATTTGTAGGCGCTTACACTTATATTTATTCCATTTATAAGCATCAGAATGTATGGAGCATATGCCTTGTATGGAGTACCTAGTAATCTAAATAATTTAGATTAATAAACCGTTGATTTAACCAATTATTGGTAAAATCAACGGTTTATTTTTCGATCTACTATTTTTATTGAGATGTCTCTCTATTTGTTTTTATTAAAAGTTAATTAAATTAAAATAACTGCTAACTTAAATTTACATAAGTAGGTAGTAAGGTGTTAATATTTGCAGCAGGTGCACTCAAAACATTTCAAGTTTCTATTTTATAATTTTATAGCGTGCTTCAACCTTTATTAACCACTTTAAGCTCACCAGACAAATTAATTGGCTAGATAAACTAACCTTGACTTTACCATACGATAGGGTTAAGTAAGAGTTAGGTATCAAGTCTAGATCGAAGACTATACCTAAACCCGCGCCGCATACAGTAAAGTGGTAACTGAAATGTATTTTTTCATAGGTAATTAAATATGCAAACACAGTCTCTAAAGACAGTAAAGTTGAAAATCCCTTTTTATGCAAAAACAATCCGTGGGACGACCGGTTAACTTCAGAAAAAAAGCGCGTCCTCAGATTTATATGCAAAATGTAATCTAATCAAACCTCTTGGATTAGATTAAATTTTGCGTTTTGAATCTTTCTAGCTACAGTATTTAGTTTAAAAACTAATTTGTTGACGTAAAACATTTTTCTAAATACTTTAAGACACGTAATGTTATCATATTCCCTTTTAAAATCTCGTTATTAACTAGCCACTAGAAAACCATTAGAACCGCAGCACAAAATTCGAGTAAACACACAACTGATGTTTACAAACTCTCATCTACAATATTCAAATCGTGTAAAACTGAAAGCACATCCACAATACATAACCAACAAATACAAATGTAGGAAATTACATTTAATAATTAAATAGATACTAGCTTGTAAGATTTGGTAGCAAAACAAATAATTTTTGATAGAGTTTTATTTGAAAGCTCATTTGTTGTGTACCTTGGCCATAGCGCGAACGTCCATCGGTACGTAATCGCAGAAGGCGACGCGGCGTCGCCGGCGCGACGACATTCCGACCGTCAGCCGCGCCGCGCACTGACTGCTGAGCCATGGGGGACCCTACCCCGACTTCACCCTCTACTCCAGTCCGCTAAGGGTCGGCCGTACCGAGTTTTGTACGCGCTCTGCGCTAACGTCTCATCGGGTGAATGTTTTATTATCTACTTGTCCGATCTAGCAATCCGTGGCCGACGATACGCGACGCATCTTCCGTCAGATGCGGGCCGACCCCGAACTCACCGCACGCGTTTGTCCGATACCATTTTCGATCAAAGCTACTGGGTAGCAATTGCGAATTTTTATCAGGCTGATTTTACCAATTTCATTGCGTTGACGTAAACTATTTTTTTTAAGAACAGTAAGGAATGTAACATAAGGATTCTTTTTGCATTTCTTACAACTCCAAAACAATATAAATCTGAGTTAACGTCACTAGTTCACCCTTAAGGAGATCACTAATGTAATGATCACTAATGTAATGAAATATTTCTAGATAAATGTAATTTCTGACGCTAGAGGTTAATTTTCAGTTATTAGTTGTTATGAAAATAAAAGCCTGGTTCAAACTCATATTAAAAAGAGAAAAGATAATTCTAGAAAATATACATGTGAACTTTACAAAATTCGTAGAAATCTTCAACCTAAATAAACAAGGCACGTGTTTATTGATTTGTTCGTAGTATTTCGTAGCTTGAATTTTAATGTGCATATTTGAGCCGCCCGCCTTGCGTAGCGCATTCGTAGAGCCTCTACGACTTGTTTATCTCGAAGTTCGTAACATGTTTTCTTGTAGATTATATCACAATACCAATTTACTACAAAATATTTCAATCTTAGCTACAGTTTTATTGTTTTCACGGGTAATAAAACCGAAGTAAGCCATAAACTTAGAAATGCGAGGCCGGACAAAGTTGCACTTAAAAGTGGATGCCTGAGCACTTCTGATAAGGCAAAATAAGCTTGCGCTAATAGTTTTAAGTTGAAACAACAGGAAATATAAAAACACCCATTATAAAATACTGAGAAGACTAATTCAAGTACTTAAGTTATAAGTTTTTCTTAGACATGCTGAACTTTGTTTAGATTAAACTTAAAATGCTTGTTATGTTAATGAAATGGCTGATAACCTTTCAAATTGTTTATAATAATAAAATCTAAGACGGAACTAAATCATAATATTTATTCTATATTTGCTATAACTAATAGTTAAAATGTTTTTGCACTGGTCTCTGAATATCTAGATCATAACTAGAATATGTTGTTATCTGCTAGTTATTGAAATTTTATTTGTATTTTTATGGCCAGCAGCTTGAAGATGCATGAATATTGTATGAGCCCCTGCATAAACTATCTGTACCTATATAAACTCTACACTTAGAAATTCGAATCGCCTGCATCAATATTATTTAATGCAATCCTAAAACTCAGTCTCATTGCAATTGTGATCAGATGAACTAGAACACTCTGCCATTAGAGTTAGCCACAACTACAAACTTACTAACTTTCTAGGTAAAGCCAGTATTGGATCCTAGCTTACTTGTCGAAAAAACTACAAGTTTATAAAACCGCTACGTCTGAACTAAGATTATTTTTTAATATCTTAAAAATAATAAGAACCCTTGACCCGAACGATGATACATTTACCGCTTTGCTATCGACACAGTCCAGACTACTATTTTTGTATTGCTCTTTCTCAATTATAATGGGGTTGAATCTCACACTTTAGGCGGCCTAAAAACTCCGTCACCAGAGTTGGCCACTTGCTCATACGAAAGAAGAAGAAATCCCACACTTTCTACACATTGGCTTTAGATTATATTTTATCAAATTATCAAACTTTGGTTGGTTTCGTTTTTCGCCTTGATGATGATTTATAATCACATTAAAATTTACTCAGATTAGATGCTCAAAATAACTTAGATTATAGGTCGTTTCAAGTTGCTACAAACTTTATGATAATTTCAGTATTATAAAATATTATTAGGTATAACTACCATTGTTGTGTAAGTCAAACTCCGTCATTTGGCTAATTATAGTTACTTTGAACTTAGTAATGACGGGTTATATCAGGCGCGGTGAACCGTAATAAACGTAGATATATTATATATAATACATATACCTTCTACCCTAACGTTTTCCGGTGGGACTAATTACGACGCAGAATGTGGGGGCGAAGTAAGTGCAGTGAATCTACTGAGCTATTTTGAACATTTTCTTGCTTTTCATGAAATGTCATGTCTTCTAAATTCTGTCTTTATCTTCGACTACGAAGATTTTTGTGTTAAATATTCTATTTAATAACAATAATAACAGTATTTTAAAATCAGAGTAGCATTACTCAAGTTTATCTGCGTATCAATCATGACAAAACACAATTAACAATAGCTTAAAAATGAAGAAGATTTTTTACTTTTATTCTATCCCATCATGATAAAAGCGGTGTGGGAATAATCGTTCCTTAATTAAAGTAAACGAGACCAGGATGAAAGGGACTCAAATTCGAGCGAGCATCGTCGTTCCAAGAATAAGCTCGCTTTATCTCGATGACGTCAGAATAGAGCATTCCCGTGGTCTGACGTCACAGCCAAGCGATCCACTTCTACCTTGCTAGTTCCATCTTCCTGTAGTAATTACGAGTATATCAATATTGTGATTTTAATGAGATAAAACAATTTTGTCCATATCCTCACCAAATGACAAAAACGTTGAGAATTTCTAAAAAGTAAAAACTTTCTTTTTCTTCAAATAAAGCGGGAAAGTATAAAAGCAATCTCAAGCGAAATCAAAATATTCTTCTTTGCTCGCATACCGACTTCGCCCTACACTGAGTACACCTCCCTTTGTTTTTGTCATCTCACACATTGCGATAAATTACTACGGATCTACGACTCATAAGTTTTAGCGAATAGAATTGAACCATCAGCTTATTACATACGTTATCTATCGTGGCAGCATCGTCAGCTCTATACCTACGTAAACTTGTTATTGTGATGGCTTATATCTTTACACCCTTGAATGAGAGCGCACCCATTTTCATTACTAAAGTAACAACATCTGTTATTTTGATCTTTAGTGACCTATTGTGAAGGATTTAATTCAATATACCTACTTAATATTAAATAAACCTGCCAAGTGCGTGTTTAGAAAAATAATAAACTATTGACTCAATAAAAAAATACTTTTGGAACCTGTATATACTTTTATAATAAATATGCCACACGTCTATGTATACTCGGTTATTTATCAGTCGTTACATGTATGGAGTGCCACCGGTCGCTGAGTCCCTAATTTTCTTTTTATTTCCAACATTACCCCACATCAATGTATAGCAATTCATAGAATACATCTACTACCATCCAAATTCAGAACTTCATCGATATAGTGCTGATAGTTTCCAAAAACATAGCTGTGACATACGAACGGACAGGCGGACATTAAGAAACTATAAGAGTTCCGTTTTTGCATTTACGTGCCATTACACCGCACCCGAAGCGAGAATCATAACCCTAGACTAGACCAACGAGCTGTTGTTGCGTTGGATAAAATTAGTTTTCTCTTTGCCAGTTATATTGATATACTTAGGTCTTGTATATGCACTATAATAAAATTTAAACCCTCTGTTTCTAAATGTGGTCAAACATAGTAAATTTTTAGTACCTACTACCTCAGTAATTACTAAAAGGTGATGGCAGAAATTGTATTCTAAAGAAGTATATAAGCTATTACACAAACTAGAACTAGTCTAATAGATACCTACAGAGGAAATTCAATAGCTGGCCGCTATTACCGATTACATACCTGAATCGAATAAATAGTAGGTTCAGCCAATTTTCTCGCATACCATTTTGCCAATTAAATCATAAAACAAATTGAATTTTGCATGTTGTCGGATAATTTTGAATACAGATTTTATAGGAAATAACGGCCATTGCAGACAGTGGTGTGAGCTCTAGGTACTTGTTAGCCGTTGTAGACAGACATGCAAAGAAAATGTGTAGAGTTCAATTGTACCTGCGGGTGACAGCGCCGAGGTGCCACTCAAACTAAGCTCTGCAAATTGCGCTTTTAATAAGACAGGATAAAGGGGGACCCTCGGAATTTATGTATAAACGACTGCCTTTCACGCCGCATTACTGCTGGTAGAAGTATCAGTTCGTATTCAGAGCTATTCTACTTTTGGAATAGAAAGGTGTGAATGAGTTCCGAGTGACACCCAGGGACAGCTATAGACAAGGCGGGTGAATGTGTTTGAAGGAGTGTGTAAGGTAATTCTGGCAAAATCACCTCGTGGTGCGGCTCCAGGTCGTCTTCCGGCGGCGGCGCGTCGGCCCGCCACGGCCGGCCGCTCCTGCCCCACACAACACCACTGTCACTATCAACATTCTAAACATTTCAACTACACGATGCAGGAAACATGGCTAAATCCTATTCTAAGAATTATACCGCCCGGTAACCTACTCTTACTGTGGCTTCATTGGAAACGACAGGACGGAAAAGACTCTGCCAGTCAGCGGCTGCGCTTCTACTGGAATGGGTTTAAACGTCATTCACTCTACTTTACCACACCTATGACCTGCTAAATGTATATTTTTGACCATAATAGGTATTTCGCTATAGAATTTTCTTTAATATAATTGGTAACCATATTAATAACAATGAAAATGACAATTCTCTTCTAACCGCATGCTGAGCTAGAAGAACTTTTAGAGACACTTAAAAACGAATTTTGCCTAAGTATATGAGGTTAAACGTCGATAGCGCTTCAAGTTTACTGGCAATAAATATAAAACAACCCTTCGGATGCAGGACAACGGCACTAAACCGCCGGTGACAATAAATGTGATCATTTATACTGCTATAAAGCAATCGATTTCGTGGAAGTGGCTGGCGTCCGGCCAATGAGATGCTCTGCTCGACACCGAGCGCCGAGAGGGCTTGTTCAAAACTGTGGGTTATTTTCGCTGTGAGATGTAAAAGAGCGGACGAAAGCGAATGCTCGACGAGGACTCAGCCTTTGCTTTCGCACTCTAATGGTGCTTTAGAGTTTAAGCGCCTTTATGAGAGGCACCGCCGGCGACGGGAGATTTGCGCTTCGCTCGTTCGAGAAGCACTTCGGTCTATCTGGCTTATATCCTCCAACATTCTCTATTTCTGAATTACCTACGGATATTGAAAAGTTAGAAACCCATGTATGTATGCGTGATAGTAACGGTGGTGTCACCTGTAAGCGTCATGCGGCGGCAGGCCCAGGCCGGAGTCCTCGGAGGGCGAGCGGTGGTCGGCCACGAGAGGCGCGTCCGCCGGTACCTCCTACAACAATAACCCTCAACCTCACCTGGCTGCCCTTTAACACCAACCTATTTAACCTTTATTTGCTGAAGATAACATTAAAAGCAGTGACCATAATAAGACGCAAGGGTTTTAAGTTTTTGTAACACTTAAAGTAGGTATTTATCCAGAGCCTATCGTAACACCAAATCCTTTCCTGATCGTTTTGATCCCGTTTTGAATAACAAACTACACAGACAACATTCTGTGAACAGGGTAGTAACAACAACATAAAAAGCTCAAAAGTCTACCATTGAAAGCGATCACACTATTAACAATGGTACATGCACCAACAAGGAACATTGCAAGGGGAGTGTGCACTTACCGGCTCGTGCAAGTCATGCATCGTCGAGGAGGGCAGCATGTGGCGCTCGGGGCCGCGCTACGGACAAACCGTGACCGTCATACATCGGGCTATAGAAAAGTGTTGCAACTCCGATGCAACTTCTCCGTCTCCATTGTGTTGCAATGCAAAGTCGAACATTCATTTCCAATAGAAGTGAAGCAAATCGACTTTGAACAAATCGAATGCCAAAAAAATGTTACGAAAACAATTTATCTAAATAAATGGATTTAGGGATACATTTCATTTGCATATTCATTTTAAATGCCGTAGAAAAAATACTATTGAAAATAAGCTCTCTTAGTACTGAACTCTTATGCTATAATCCATATTATGGCTGTGGGACACAATTAACCTTCCGATTTGCTACATGAGCAACACTTTTCTCAAGCCACGTCTACGTGCCGCGATTCCTATTTACATTGCAAACTGTTGTGTAATTCCTACCCTAAATTACGTGCAAACTATTCTATAAAAGTGTAATTTCAGGCCTTAGGTTTATACTTCCCCGAGCTGTTATCAATGTTGAAAGTATATTAACATTCTCGTTCGAACGGATTTGAGCAGAATAATATTTTGCTTGAGGCTGCTTAGTCATATTTAAACTATGTCAGCACCGTTTTGTGATGGTATTTATAGATCGTTCAGGTGGGCACAGATAACAAGATTACGAGACGGGACTCAAAGTTAACTCCGGTAAAATATGTTTTTACGTGACAAGGCGGCCGGCCGGCGCCCCTGCACCGATGGGCTTTGGTCACGCCGAGGCAAAAAAATAGCAGAAAGTAATTTTGCTAACCCATCTGCCCACATGCGGCATTTTCCTCAAACAATATAATTTCCTGAGAGAAAAAAACACAATCCAATCCACGGTTGAAAAGACGTTCACATTTCGAGATCGTAGTTTTTGTAAGAATATTTCATTGCTTCTAAATTATAAGTAGTTCATGTCTTGTTCTTACCTTGAGATGGTGATCACTGGCTTCATCTCCTCGCCTGTAGACAAGCTCGTCAAAACGAGGCCGGTCTTCGGGAAGCATAAACTCACGAATTTCCGTGAGTAGAGTATACTGAAACAATTCAGAAATGTTTAGAGTCCTTTGTCCTTTAGAGTCCAGTTGAATAACTGGCAAGATTTAGTGTTTAACAAATGTGAAAATTGTTTTTAAAATTGCGTCATTCCATATTTATAAAACTGATTCGCTTCTTGATCTTATCTAGACATAGTTTATGATTTTTATAAAAAAAATAGAGTGTGCTAGAAAGAAATACCTAAGAGTTTGATGAAGATGCTAAATTTTCCTCTGATCGGACGATATCATTCGTAGCCGAGTAGTCGATTAGATTGTTTGGCTAAAAGTCAGGTGGTCTCGAGTATGATCGTCCGACGGCAACCAGCCATCGTAGTGCGATAAAACGCTTGCTTGCCAAACCTACATACAGTGCCTACATATTACCCATTACAACAGCAAAATTAAAAATTGAGCTGTTTTGTACACCAACTCGCATTTTAAAATAAATCACAGAAATAAATCCAATACTCCAATACCTATCGCAAAGGTCCAACCCGATAAAAAAGAACATAGAGTAAAAATACTTTAACTGCAGTTCCCACAGTTGCGTCGCGTTGTTTCACATTTTATTGCACAGGTAATATAGATCAACTATGATTTCAAAATTAAAACCATCAAAAACGCTATGAATATGTAGGTATGGATAGGAAATATACTCCGTTACTAGTATAAAATTTCCTTGGGTATGGCAGAGCAATCAACGCCGCCAATTAATCAAAAGTTCACGAATATTTGCACAAACATAAAGTACCTACACAATAGGCTCGCACTGTGTCAGTGACAAACCGACTTGCCAACGACTATGACGGATGATGATATATGACCTCCTACGTCACAACATATTAATTAATTAGAAGTTGATATTGTCATTTATTAACCGTATTTTTCAGTTTTTATTTAAGTATGTAAGTAAATACTTTTATAGCGTAAAGAAACAGGAGTTCTGCAGATTCATTGCGAATAAAATTGTCCGACTATTTATCTTCATTCTCCAGGAGAAGGTAACTGTGAGCTACGAGTAATTTAACGCCAAATAAAACTCAAGAACGCGAGAATACGTCTCTCGTATTTTAACTATTTACTGTACCTATATAAAAGTGGATATAGGTGGGTATAAATTATTATTAAGACATGAATGTGAACGGCACAGGGCCGAGTAGAGTGGCGTTTGAGGGAGGAGGCATACCCAGCAGTGGGCTATTATTTAAGCTGCCTGTGGTGATGATGATGAAATTATTATTCCAGATGCATGAACTTTGTGCTATAAAAACTGCAGGCTTCCATAGGCTACGGTGACCGCTTACCATCAGGTGGGCCGTATGCTTGTCTGTTACCTTAGTAGTATAAAAAAAAAAAAAAGGTAGTGGTGTCAGTCGCGTCCAGACAAATAATGTAAATGAAGGCATACGTTAGAGAGGAAGTATGGTATGACACACTTTACACACGCCTACATATTTCTTTGCATTGTTATTGCCGTGGCTTTTTAAACAACTAAGACTAGGTATTTCTGTCAATACTGTAAATATAATTACCTAGGTACTTATTAAAAAAAAACAAGCTATAAAGTAACATGCGTTAATCATGTCACTATAAACCACAATACTGACACGAAAAACCGCTTTGCGACAAATATGACACGGCATTTCCGCTTGCGTTATTCACAGAATTAAAACGAGTAATATTGTAATAATATTATGACATTCGTGATCATTATGTGGTCGAATTTCTAGAGAAGAGTGAATTCACATTCTGAAACCTTTTACAGAAATTAGAGTAGACAATGGAATAAAGCCTGCAAGTCTTTACTTCAAAAAAGGCCGACTCTATAGCTTGGGGCGCTTTTTCGCGCTTTTTGATGTATTGTTGTCGACACTTCTTTGTTTTTTCCAAACACTTCCAATGATGACTCTTCTTGGTAATCTTCATTTTTTTGATTTAACCGAACTCCTATCTACAGGAAATTATAAACTTTACGAATTCATTCTAGAATTATTTTGATTTACAAACCTTTTGCTGCGTATCTAAAAGATCTCTCAATACAGTAAGGAAGGCGTCAGGTGTGAGTCTTCTCGCCGCATACTCCTCCATGTAGTAGGCAAGCGCGGGCAGCTCACTTGGTGGTAGGAGCGATCGTGCTTTTTGTTCAACTGCCGTTGACGCTGCTCCTCTTCTCTTACCCCAACCGCTAATCCTGAACAAAGAAGAGTTATTCTAAAGCTAAACTTAGGCAGAAAATAAACGATCAACTTTTTTACTCAATATTACGAATTTCACAATATTATTTACCATTTAGGGTTTATATTGAAGATCGTTTTGGTTCAAAGTGTATTTCAATCATATTCTACAATTAAACTATTGTTCAATGATATTGTAGGTCTAGGGGGCACCTTAACTTTACACTAGTTATATAGTAAGATACTAGGTACAGATTTAAATAAACTAAGGTCACCAAATTACCAAAGTAGTTCTTGGCAAAAGCTCAAATTGAAATTGAGAAGCAGAAAATTTGAACACCTAGTTTCACTTCTTTATCGCTAATATTGAACTAAGTTGAGTTGCAAATTGCGTTGCATCTAAGCCAACCGTAGCAAAAAGTAGAATCTGATATTTGTTGGCAAGCATTCAACTCGTGGGATCACGTCCCGGATTTGTAAATTAAATTTAACACACACCAAAATTATGATCTAAAAGTTTAATTCGCTGATCAAGGCTCATTGGTAATTTATTGACATTACATTACTTATATCATATTTTTTAGATTAGATTAATCTTCTCTAATATCACCTATCTTGAAGTGTGGAAGTTTTCCGGAAAATGAGTGAAAGAGGTCCAGGACTTGATACGAAACCTTACTTTAAGATTTGTTGGAACCAACCTGATTGGACCCTTTGGTCCATTTTCGTAACTGTTTTTTACGACCAGTTGCGAAATAATTGGATTCAACTTTAACTGTTTCCTCTAGACAATTCTACTTATAAAGTAACGAAGGAAGGCTTACTTCGCTACATTCTGCGCATCGCGCTGTTGTTCGCCGCCCCCGTAGGCGGTGCAGGCGTGAGGCACTTTCCCGACATCCTTCACAAGCAAGGACATTCGTTTGTGGTACTTGAGCTGTCCGACCGCTTCGTCGTGCGTCACTTCCACAAAAGACTGACCGTTAACTTCTAGAATTTGGTCACCGACCTGGTAAAGATGTTAAATCTTTTTAGTGGGTCGTTCTTTAATATCTATGGTGGTACGTTCTTTATTTAATTTGAAATCGTATGTATCAAAAGTACCTGGCAATCAATGTCATTAATTAGGACATGGTACAACATGACGCATTAGCGGTAGGTATATCAATAACACAGTACGCATTGTTCACAAAAAAAATCAAAATATCAACTTTTTCACTCGGGAGCACTTTCCCAAGTATTTAAAACATTGCTCCAGGCGGTCGAAAAAATAGAGATAGCTTAGTCGGACTTTTTAAATTCGCTTAAAATTGAGCCGGTGAAAGCTAAATGTAAAATATAAGTCTCGGATATCCCGTGGCGTGCAGTGGGCGGACTCAGTTTCAAGCTTAAACACTATAAATTTCATAAAACACCAAAGGCGGAGGTTTTCCGCATAAGAAAATGAAATAGGTGCCTTTTATTTGGCGGAACTAACATAAATTGCAAATAAGTGCCAGGTCCACGTATGCCTGATAATAAATATCTTTTATGTATGAAATAGGCCTCAATTGTAGAAATCTAGAAACGTTATATTGCAGATAGACTTTATGCCACAAAAGCTCAGCAATTTTCATGATATAAAATGTTGTTATAGGAACAGTTTGTCTTTAAGCTTTTGGCTGATAAACTCGGTTCACTGTGAAAATGAACAGGCACATAGTGTCACTTTGGTGTGGTGTCGGAAGTTTAATGGAAGGCAAACAAGAAATTTACTGTTCAAGACATTTCGCGTTCCATTTTGATGCAAAGTTTGCAATTCGGAGTTGGCCGGGTTCGGCTCTTCACCGCCATCCGGCAACTTCCTTCCGCGTTAATAACCAAGGAATTTCACCGAACACAGTTATGTAATGAATGGCTATTAATATGGAGCATGTCGTTAACGACAACATAATTCACGGGTAAAGTCCTTTTGAGAGCTTAAAAGCGTCGCGTTCGAACTTAAAACTCTTCTAGTGCAAGGTAAAAATAAAGTTTGATCTTTAGTTACTGATTTAGATAACACGTATTTTTTCAAAAGTAAAGTAGATTATCCAAATCTACTTTACTTTTGAAAAATTACGTGTTTTGTGTATAGTAATAGCATTATGTATCGCGTGTCTGAATACCCGCTTCATTATTTTTATTATAGAAACTAACAAGTCCGTAAACTTCGTCTATTGAATCTGTAATAGCATGAAACCAAATATCTATAGGTCGATCTCAGCCCGATATCGTGTAGAATGTAATTCGATGCGATAAAATACGTTGTCTAAAGGGGAAGACTTCTGTACTGACACACGCGACATGTAAGCAAGCATAATGAGTCCCCGCGACCTTCATGAATACTGAATAACCCCATAACATGGTGTGAGCTTTTGTTTTTTGTTTGACATACTGTATTCTATTTTAGAATTTTTGTATGAAATCCTCAAAGACTTCGTATTAAATACAGAGTTACCGTTTCTCTATTATAGTCAATAAGTAATAAACACGGTTTTCCTCTGACCTGTCCACATTTTCAAGGATTCAAAACTTAAGAAATAGGTACAGATTACAGAATAAATTTTAACCTGTAACTGAAATTAAAATATCGTAAAGGCTTTGCATAGCTTACCATAAGTCCAGCTCGGTCTGCGACGGAATCCTTATCAACTCCCGTAATGTAGATCCCAAGGTTGTATTCAAGACCGCCTCGGATCATTAGTCCTAGCGACTGTCCTGGCTCTATGCAAAGGTCCACCTAAATAGGAAAAAAAAAATATTATATGAAGAGAAAAAATATACACAGTGAATTTTGGGTTATTCCTGTTTGTCACCGTCATCTTTTTTTCTAAATTTTTCTTTAAACATGTAAGGAAGAAAAACATTGTGACCGATATTGTAAATCGCTCGTTTAAGTGCCCATGTGAATGATGATGTTGCTGTGCACTTAACAATCAAAATCACATCAGCAGCACTCGATAACAGTTCATAACGTTCATTCATAAAGTACTGTTTTATCGCAGGATCGATGCGGGGCGGCAGTTCGCCCAGCTTATTACAACCGCTAACGACTCAGTTTGCTGGCCAATGGGCAGCTATTAGCATACCATAACTCTATTCTGCTCCACGATTACGATGCTCGTCCTCGACTCATTTCATTGACGTTGACGATCACGTCTGTATTTGCTGATTTTGATACATTCCAGCAACTAATTTCTATCGACCTAGTTTGACATAAAATTTTACATCGACATTAAAGTTGGCCATGGCCCATGACGGTGTGAAACTATGGTTTTATTGATTGCGAATGACCAAACCACCTACATAACCACCTGACGAACCTGCAAATTAAACAGTATTGCTTTATTGCACTAAGAGAAAGAAGTGAAAAGGGCAGTCAGTGGTTGATTTTTACAATATTTAAGCCTTTAACTTCAATAAAGCTGGAAAACATGAGAAATGTAGGTACAACAACTAGTACTACAACAGTAGCTAAATTCCACGCTTGAATATTCTGTAACCCAAATAAGGAAACCTCTGGTGTAATTTCCTGTCAATACATTCAATAAAATCTTTTCGTTTTCAATGGACGACACGGACGAAACGGATACAAAAGGCATCTAACGGCATCGATTGTGAAATTCAATTGAATCAGGTTGATCGTAAACGTTACCAACCCATCGTTGTGGTTATGTATCGAATTTCAAGCTTTATTTCATCCAACTGTTCTTTTTGCTGAAATCAGGTCGACCTTTTTTAATGTTACCGAGTGTAACTATTGGGGCCCAGTGACGCTAGTTAGAATAGATTGTAATAATACTTACCCTTCGTATAGACCGGTCTTTACTGGCGGATCTTGAGGGGCGGTTGGCAGGCGGCGACGCTGGCCGTCCGTATCGGTCCATCCAAGAACATGAGGGTCGCGGGACCAGCGCACCCGCTGTCCGCACTGACATCGTCAGCTGACGACAAGACTTCAGCATCTACACAATAGAAAAGGCAGAGATTAGGTAACTAACTATCACAAAAATATTATGCACCTCACACACATAGTTCTATTCTCCGTAAATTAAAAAAAACACAAGTTCATTACCTAACGGATATTTTGCAAAAACACCTTTACAATTTCAGGAAATAAAGTAAAAAATGTATCAAACCTAACGGCAGTATTTCAGAACGCGCACCTGTGCAAGCTTACTATTTTATGAAGTAAATTGCTTTTGAACAAAGCGAATAAAACAAGAGACAGTCTGCTGGAATTTTAAATAGTATCTAACATAGTATAATCCACGAATGTCGCAGGAAAGTAATTCTTTCGTCGATCATCCTTCCACGTAAGGCACAGGAAGTAGTCACGTAAAATGTTCGCACGAAGTTCTCCCATAATATCGTCTTTATACCAAGGGATATCTTTAAGACTTCCTGCAAACATTGTTAAGCCTACGTATCTATGTATCTACCTGTAATAAGGACCTTGCGTCGTAAGGGAAATCTTCAACCCCGAGGGATTTTTAGAAGGATTTTTGTCATGGAAGAACATTTAAGGCAGACTTAAGAGGTTTGAACCGTTATAAAAAGACCTTCAAGGAAGTTGAGTTTTTTATGTTTAAAAATATGTTTTTGTTATTTTCAGACACAGTTTTTTTTTAATTATATTTTCTAAGGACTTAGTTTGATTTATATCTTCTTGCTAAGGTATTTCGAACCACGTATATCTAGCAGAATAAATCTCGAATTTGGTTCTGGATAAAAAGTCACACGTCTTTGTTAGTTTCACAAATACCTACTGACCGAGTCTTGGGGGTAAAGCTGACTAAGTTAAAGAGATAATAGATGCAGGACAAGTTAACTCTATTCTTAGTAGTTTATTCTTCCATAGCTGAAATATGCCTGGGCAATCTATGCATCCCTATACTTTACGGAATGCTCTGGTACCTTGAGCATGTTTTACATAGTCTCTATGTAATGGAATAATTAACTACTAAGAACTCTTTTACCATTTAAATTGGATGTCAGTTTAAAGTTATCTACCTAACAACAAGAGTTTGCCACTGTTGGTTGTAGTGCTTTTACATAATTTACCAAAGAGCCCACGTCAAAATAGCCATAAATTTATCTTGGCTTCGTATAACAAAAGAGGTCACTCTTACATAAGCAAGAGTGATAAAATCTCGTCAGCAGTACAGGGGTGGCTCGGCCGGACAGCGTGGCGGCGCCGCGCCAGCCACCGCGGCGCGCTTCTCGCTCTTATCTCCTACATATCTTGAACCATTTCTAATTCTGTTATGTCACATGTACAAATTGAATTTTTTTCTTATAATGGAATTCGAAAATCGAACTCTCTGCGGCGGAATCAGATTTAAAAACGCTTGATTAAAATGTTAACTGAAGTGAGATTATGTTCGACATGTTGTTCATTTATAACAAAGTTTCAAGACAGTTTATAGTTGTAGGTATGTTACAATGGCACCGAATCACTCTATAGGGCTTCCTTTTTTTTTACAGATGATAAAAGTCCCAAGAAATGTCAAATACGCATAAAGAGATACTTTCAGAAGGTAGGTAATATTAAGTAGCTACATTTTCGTGTTTTGTCTGGAATTTAAAGGTACTTGCCAGAGATGCCATAAAAGAATCTTTATTTTATGCGGCCAGCATTGCAGTTAACCTTTAAAACACGTAGGTAAACTCCTACAAGTAGGTATTGTGGGGATATTACGTCGCTTCACAAAAACTTCTGAATGTCAGGAAGCTTGGTCGTAAATCAAGCGATACCGCTGCCTGAGAGACCGGCTACGTTTACAGAAATAGTTCTGCTTATAAATACTAACATAGATAAGCAGTACTTATCTATGTTAGTATTTTAGAAAGCGGCTAGAACTATATTTGGTAGTCGAATAAAAAACTTAGAACGCTATCTAATGGTTAATCAAGTTTGATCAAACTAACTGTTATGCCAATTTTAATAAAAACAAGAAATGATTCCCCTTAAAAGTTTATTCTCGGTTCTAAAGTAAATTGATATAAATTTAGGGAGCTTTTCAAGCTCGATAAATTGTATGAATAATCATATTGAATGGACTCTCGCAACACAAATACAAAACTTCTGTCCGAGGTTATGCCCTATTCATTATGAACAAAGCGAAAGTTAGTCCACATAAAGTTTCATTTTCTTAACGCCAAACTCTGTCTGAGCATGTTTGTTTTTTAGAGAGCCAATTATAATTAGTGCACACTGTGAAATCAATTGATTTTCATCCATTTTACTATAAATATGCAGGATACACGAGTACTTAAAACACACGAAAGTTTAAATAAAATGTTCAAATCCTTTTTGCTTTGAATAAAACAACTTAATAGTGATAGAGAAAAATAAATCTTAACGAATCGGTGTACAGTAGCGCCTTCCGAATGGAAACGAATTCATATGGACATAAAAGAGAAGAGAAATATTACTGCGTTCAATTGTTTGCTCAGCTTTTATGCCAAGATATTTAAAACGAAAACAAAAGACAAAAAATGAATTAAAATTGTTGTGTTATCTAATTTTATGAAATCATTTCTTTAGCGTAGGATTCCAATTGGATAATTAGATAAGACTTTCACAATTATCTAAAGAACATTACTGCGTATTAGATCAACAATTACAGAAAATTAGAAATACTTATTTCGACTAAAAGTTGTTGTAATATTTGTATGATAAATAACAGTTACACATTAAATTATATTTTAAATGTTAAAATCGCTTTTTTTACGATTATTACGTTAGGAACTCTGTTTTTATTTTAAACTTAGTTGTTGTTTGCTGTATTTCCCTGTCTATACCCTTGATAATTAAAGTAAGTGGAAAATATCTCAAAAGCACAGGCTTATCTTTAACAGTAGGTACTTTAACAGTAGGCAGTATCTTTAACATTTTTATCTTCAAATTAACCATTAAGTACCTACTTTCTAACAAAAAAAGAATCAATGAAATCGGACTACGCGTTAATGAATTACAACCAGATGATCATTTTGACTTTCATCCCCCCTCCCAAGGGAACCGTGCTAAATTTCACTCAAATCATTCCAAGTTTCATTTAAATCCATTCAGTAGTTTCGACATGATGCGCGGATAAGATACACACAGACAGACAGACAGACATACCGACAGGCAAACAGGCAGACATTTTTGGCTTCAGTATCGATTATAGAGTGCCCTCCAAAATAAATTTTCAAAAAATCTTCAATGTACAGAATTGGACCTGTTACAGTTTTATTATAAGTATTGATTACGAATCTAAATATATAAGTACTTAATAATAATTACAAAAAAGATGAAATAGTTTTTCTATCTAAAATTTAAATATAAGAATTATTTCATCTCATTAAATGGTTAAGAATTAGTGCGTGCTACGCCGTAGCTGCTACGCGACGTCACAGTCTCGTAGCAGCTGAAGAACGCGGAAATAGAACCGTCAGCCTCACGTGTCCGCTTGTCATTTCCAATGGTGCAAATGCCTTTTGCATGTTAAACATTTTTTATATCAAATTGACAGAGGGAAATTGTCAGACTATGTTAGGCAAAGCTATAATTTTTCATAATTATAAATCATTATTTTAAAAATCGATGTGTATGTTCCCTATGAACTCCTAAACCGATTTTGATGATATTTTCAGGCAATTTTTCAATTAGTTCAGCGGATGATTCTGTAAAGTTTGGTAGCGGTCGGATCACCCGGAAATCTGGGCGGGTCGCTAATGAGCAAATAAGAATCAAGACAGAGCAAATTTCATATTTAGTCAAGCAATTTTTTTTAAACTACGGCACTATGCATAAGCATAGGAACCTGTTTTATGTAAAATTATTCAAAATTCAAAAATTCAAAATTCAAATATCATTTATTCAGTAGGACCGTTATGACCACTTTGAAACGTCTTATGAGCTAGGTGTTCTACTAGGTGTCTACGCCTGTTCTTTCGCGACCAACACCGTGAAGAATCAGGGCAACAAACACGGTATGGGGCCTAGCTTTCTTTTCGGTGATCCATCCGCTTAAAATCTAAATAGTCAAGCTCCAGTGTGGAGCCAGTCGAACAATGTGAGTCTCGTCAAAGTCGTCAAAAGAAAAAAAAAGAGGATTAATACCTCAACAAAATAATATAATATTTTCTTTGACCTCGAGCCGTTGGTTGATTAAAACATCTTATCGTACCATGCATTCAGTGCCTGAACGATAGTATGCATGCATGCTCGCTCAACTTGCTTGATTAACCCTTTTGAACGGTCATGAACCCAACTACTTAAGCCGATTAAGTACATGCTAAACATAAAAACAATAAAATCCGTACTATATCCGTACCCATCACAGCTAATATCTGTATGTTTTAGACACAAGGTGAATTTCCGAATTTGAAATTTTATGAGATAAGTGAATCAGCAGTGCGATTCACATTTCTCGAAATGCATCTAATTCGAAGATTTTCTTCGGAAAGTGGACATTTCTTCAGCGAAGAAACGTCACTTCCCGAATTCGGAATACATTCCAAGATTTGTGAATCGACCTGTGATATTCGGAAAAATATAAAAAAAATATGATTCATTACTTTACCTGTGCTATTATAAAAATCTTTCAAGCGGCAGTAGTGTGACCTACATCGTGGCACTATCAAATGTGTCAGCTTTCCGGCGTTTGAAAGATTACATCGAGTTTCCTCTATTTCCTGTTGTCGCTGCAAAGTCAATACGGTTGATTTGCGGTGCCTGCAGAGCTTAAACTACGCGTTCAAATACGCCGTTCGATACATAAGCGGCCTTTACACGGTAGAGTTTTTACCACGGATCTGGACTGTACAGATATCTGTACAGATATCTTTACAGATAACCGCGGATAAAACTGTCAAAGGTTGGAATGGCGCGTGCTATTTCCCACGGCATCTGGACTGTACAGATATCTGTACAGATATCTCTGCGTGTAAATGCTCTGGCATCTGGACTGTACAGATATCTGTACAGATATATCTGCGTGTAAATGCTGCTATAGAGTCATAGCCATTACCTTGAAAATTTCGGGACTTTAAAAGAATACGCCCAGTGAGGTATGTTAAGGCTTTGCTATCACAAGTTTTTAAGCTGTGTAGTGTAGGTAGTTGGTTTATTCAACGATATTCTCAAAATGTTTCTAAAATAATTGAAAGTTTACATCCCGTAAAATTCTTAGAAAATAAATCTTCTACAAAGAAATGATTTCCAGCAATTGTAATAACTATAAAACTATAACTACCTATAACTTTATAATTTCTCCGAATTCATTTCCGTACATACACTGATTCCGGAAAATGTGACTAACAACCTTCGCTTTAATCAAAGGCCGGTGTAATTAGCTTCGTTATTCACAATTGTCGAAACGTGACTCTGAAATTTGTTTAGCTTATTCAAATAGAAGCCGCTGTAACTGGAGCCAATATTTACTAACTTTTCCGCTCTTATTTACTTCGCAGCTTTGCATCAAAAAGTATGTTCAAAATAAACATAAACAATTAAATTTAAGTATTACTTACTTAAATTTAATTGTTTTTGTTGTACTTACATATTTTAGGGTAGAGGCGAAAAAATATTTTCAGTGACGGAAAGACTGTCCGCCAGCACAAATACCTTTACAAACGTATAATTTTGATAGATTCATGTTGAAGCATCACAAGGGCGTATCTAAATAACTGCTGCTTCTAGGAAGCCAAGGCTTTAGCTGATAATGGATAAACGAGCTTTAACACATTTGCGAAGACATAATGGCTTAGTCGTGGAACGGTTTGGCGCGAATCGAGCTGTGTCTCAGTAATTTGGCGCAAATTCAGGGTGCCCTGCCAGGGGCAACAGGTCACATTCTTTATCATGCCATATGTATGTAATTACCAGAGCCAGGCCACAGAAATACGCTGCTGACACATTTATACTAATATAGAGGCAACGAACTATGGGGAGGCTGCGTGCTCGGGTTCTCGTGGGTCGGCAACAATGCGTCTTTATGACTACGGCTGAGTCTTTACTAAGATCCACACAAAAGGCTCTTTGACTGTCGTTTTTACGATCGTTTTGTTCCGTTGCTTAGACGATGAGTTATAACTTGTTTTTGACCCAGTTTACCAGCTTAAGGTTAGAAAATATCAAAAACACATAAAGCACAAATCATCTGTTCGACAACAAAAGTGTTTGACTTATAAGTTGCAGGCTTACAAAGTTGTGCATAGCCTGGCCCTAGAAGACATATATCTTACCTTAAGCGCGTCTTCGTGTGAGATGCCCGAGAACGGGGTTCCGTTCACCTGCATGATGGAGTCCCCAGGCCGCAGCCCCGCGCGTTCCGCTACAGAGCCTTCTTCCACCCGCGATATGTACACGCCTACACCTGCATCAAAGCATCTATTAAAATTTGAACTAATACATGAAATCCTTATCCTGGCACATATTTGGCCTAACGGATCAGCATTGCCATTCAGTATGGTAATACTGCCAGCCAGCGTCTTAGACACGCTTCCGACTGGCAATGACTTGGATCAATTGAGCTGTTTTTAGATCGTATACAACCTTAGATGGCTCAACTGGTTTGTATATTGAAAATTAGGTAAATATGTAGATTAGTTTCACTTAAAAAAAATATTGATACCATTCCACTTATCCGAGACCTGGCACATAGTTTGCTCAACGGATTAGCTTTGCCATCCAACGTGATAAAGTTGGCAGCGTCTTGGACACGCTTCCGACTGACAATGACTTGGATCAGTTGAGACGGGACAGAATCTGGTTCTAATGTTTTTTGAAAAGTAATAATAATATAAAAACGTTTATTTCGGACTACAGAAGGAAGAAGTTCAATAAAGTAATCCATATTTTGAAAAGAAAAAAAGAAAAAATGCTTACATACAAATTAAAACTATACTTCTGTTGTTCCTGTTTTTGTTTTCTCAAGATTTGCATAAAAGCTTTTTGAAAATAATACCTACTCTCAGGTACAGCCCACAGGCCGTCAAATCTTTGTAAAGCTATGAACACTCGTAACCGTATCCAACTCTTAAAACAACCGGAAAATTGAATGATCAGAATAATGCTCCACAAAAGGAAAATCCAATTTAAAAATCCATTCCGTAATTGAATGGAGCGGTTTATAATTTGCGACTTTTTTCACAATTTGTGACTTTTATGAAGGTTAAATATTGTTTAAAATATTATAAGTAGCTTAAAAATAGTTTCATTAAAGTAGATGTAGCTGTCGAACCTAATGGTTTTTGAAAACGTTCATAATTTTGAACCACGAAAGAAGAAAATAAGTATATTTCTGTTCAAAGTACCTAGTGCAAAAAGTATTTTGAAATCCTTGTTTATTCTATTGCGCTGGAGCTTGCCCAATTCAAATATTGGCGTTTTTGCCATAGATACCTAGGTAAATGAATGTAGTATAATATCATACTAAATACGAGATACTAATGTTAGATATTCTAGAGCTACACAATATTGTGTTTAGTTTATGTCCGCTAAATCAACACAAACAAAGTAGGATATAGATGTTTCGCAAACAACCTTAGGTCATTGGTTAGGTCGCTTTGACCGCTCTCAGTGCTATTGTGTTCCACCCACGATGGTAACCAATCGATAATAGGGCCTCGGCTGCCCGTTGTCTTCTAAAGCTGCGTTTGATAATGAAGCTGAAAAGTGCGTAAAGTTCTCGTTCTTATAGAACCCTATAAACTCCGCTCTATCATTCTGCTTGAACAAAGCAACTGAATATAAAGATCGTCAACTCGACTGTCTTGTGTAAACTTTCATACAGCGTCATGGAGCTTAGAAGTTGTGGTACCTACTCTCAAAGCAGAAAGAGCATTCAAGAACATACAATAATGTGGTTTGTGGTGTACGTGGCGAGTGTGGTGTTTGTTGCGAATTGGACAAAAGTAACCCATTGTGTTTTCATGCTATCCGCCAGAGAAAGGAAATGTAAATTGCTAGGTATACAGAATACATTGTAGGGTGTTTTGTTTTCTATGAATCTGCATAATTTCGCTGTTTTACCACCATTTGCAGAGTTTGGAGCTCACGTTAGATGTTCACATACTCATTTCGCCAAATATTTAGTATGTTTGTGTTGCATATCTAATGACTTTAGTTTTACTAGTTTGTTCAGCTCTGGTTTTAGCACGTACTAATATTATTTTGTGAAATTACTTATATTTTAGGAGTCCATTTCAGTTTGAGTTGAAGTAAGGCCTAGGCGAATGTAAATTTTGGAGGAGGGCCATGGCCATTGTACCCAGCAATGGTGTGAGCCGATCATTATATTTAGATAAAATATGTTGAGCCGTGGTCGTGGCCTAGAGCAGGGTTCCTCAAACTTATGGACCCCACGTACCCCTATTGAAGTTCCCGAAGAATAGGGTTCGCGTACCCCTTTGAGTAACGCTGGCCTAGAGGAATGTTCTATCGACTTTCAATACGAAGACCCATGTGACCCAATGCACGGTTCAAACTCCAATCGTGCTGCAATTAATTATTCCTTTTGAAAAATTGTAATATGCATTTACAAGAACTCGAAACCATACAAAGCTCCACACGCATTGATCGTATTCCTGGTCGATTAGAGCTCAGAGGATGGTTTAGGTCCTATGATGCTACAATGACAGCGTCTTGTTGAGTGTAGAATGTGTATATCAAGTTTGTCTTCTGGGGCTGTATTCTACACTCCATAGTATCTACTCTGATTTTTTTTCTCTGTATTTTTTATCTTTTAATTTCATTTCATTGTGTGAGCCGTTTTTGAATTTGTGTTCTCATTTTTTCTTCTGTGTTTCTATCAGTAAAAACCAAATATTAGTTGCTAAGTGATTTTAAAAGCTGTTGGATTTCCTTAATAATACTCGTAAATAAATAAGTATTTTAAAGAGGTAAAGTTTGTAAGTTTAGTCAGAAATGAATCTCAAACACTATCCGACTTTAGAAATTCTATCACGGATGGTAAGCTGCTACATATATCCCTGAGCGTCAATCTATGTTGGTACCGCATAGTCCACATGAAGCAGGCGGATCAATGTCATAAGTAAAGATAGAATATGTAACTGTTTATCTCACCTGCCTCCTTCCCGCCCTTGACACAAATCCCAAAGCCGTGCGAGTCGCTGGGGTCGCGGCTCATGGTGACGGTGCGCGTGATGGGCTCCATCGGCGGCGGCGGCGCGCCTCCCGACGAGTACGGCCGCTCCCGCTCGCCGGTGCGGTATATCGCCTGACACAATAACATCACAACTTACAACTAATCACTATCAAACACACAGCAGCACAACGAAGTTAGTTTGGCTTAAACTTCAATTCATATTTAGAAAAACAATAGCGGACCCGGAAGACACAGACAATTTTTGTTCTGGATCTCGACAACAGCGCTAACTATTGAGTCCAAGCAATCAGGAATCATTCAGGGGACCCCATAAGTTCATAAAAAATCAAAATCGGTCAAGGCGTTTAGGAGTAGAGGAAAAACGAACACATCGGAATTTTATACATAACTAGCAACACCCTCGCTCGCGGCGTTGCCATCAGTCAGCCTATACCTATTTTTGGACGCGCCTCTGACAACCTGTTATCTAGGCGGGGTATCTCTCAAGACATTTTCAATTAATCTTGTACTTATGTTTAAAGTTCCGAGCGGAAGTCTACCGTCTCTAAATTTGTTGGGTCAAGACTGTTTCCTGTTAAAACCAAAACCAAAATTCACAGAATCTGCATTAGACAAAACACAGCACATTGCAACAAAGTACGCGTCGAACATTCATCAACTGAATTGATTACAGCCTACGTTAAAATTTATCAGCGTAAGGTTTCAATGATTTATAACCAAATAATTCGTAAACGTTTCAGCAACCTTGACCAATTCAAGCTCCATCAGGAAGGTAAAATTAGGGCACCGTAATTCGCTTGCTACCCGTGTCCCACTATTACCGACGTGCTACAAATTCCACTCTCACGCAAACTTAGAACCGACTTGTTTATGTGTTCCTGTTGCTTACATGTACCTATTCATTTATTTTCAGTAGGTTACCCGTAAGTCGCTAGGCTTTATTTACGTCGTACGAAACTCGCTTAAATCATATTCTTTAACACATATTTCACGAGACGATGGTTACTTTCGATGTGAGCTATATAAAGTCAAGCAGAACTGAATCTAACCGTTGCATGAGATTTTTTTTTAAATAAGAGTTTAAATGAGTCGCATTCCGCAAGTAGCGTGCACTCGACTTCCGTGTCAATAGAGCTCACAGTATTGCAGGCGTGCACGTCCCAAAGCATATTACAACATTCCAGCCGCCGCATTTGCATACCGCGTGGAATGAAAATATTTCTTGTACAGCCAATGAGTTGGTAAAGAATTGTTTTCCACGATATTGCTCTTGGGGCGGGCGTTCATAAGCAATAAAATACGATCCCCTGCTCTGTGTAAACAATGGTTCTCAAGGCGAACGTTTAGCATATCAAAGAAGCAGTACGAGCGCCCGCCGCCCCGCCGTCTGCCGCGCCCGTCGCGCCTGCTCGCTACACCACTTCCAACTTTACAAGTTTTATTTTGTTCAGATCCGCTTTACCCGAGGTAAGTAAGCAAAATTATTGTGATGTGTATTTCTTCATAAATTGCACTTATTCGTAGCATATACTCTTATTCCATTTCATGCTACTGTTATGGGCGGCATTCACGCTACGAGAAATCGTTACGATCGCACTGTACCGATTCATCTGCACCGAATAATCGGAACGTGTGACATATAAGTACGTACGTAGGTATCACTCACTATCCATTCTTAAAAATGTACGCCAGTCGCTTAGAAACGTCTTAAAGAATGAGCTTCTCTTTTCATTAAGGGCGCTACTCACACACCTGCCGCAGGGGCAATCTAGGGTGCATGGCGGTTGTGGCGATATCGGGAGTATCTCTACACACTTGCCTGCCGTGCAGTGTTCCAGAGTAAGCTGAGCTGAGCACACGTATTGAGAATGGCACCGGCGCTACTCACACACCTGCCGCAGGGGCAATCTAGGTGGCAATCTAGGTGCGTGGCGGTTGTCGCGATATTGGGAGTAGAGATAATCCCGATATCGCGACAACCGCCACGCACCTAGATTACCACCTAGATTGCCCCTGCGGCAGGTGTGTGAGTAGCGCCCATTAGGGATCAAGGATGGTCGCGCCCCTGCCGCCCTGCCGCAGGGCCAATCCTCCAAATTGCCCCTGCATGCCTACACACATCACAATTAAGGATGCAATTAAGGGTCATCCCCACTCCTACACCCTAGATTGCCCCTGCGGCAGATGTGTGAGTAGGGCGCTTTAGCCAATCTTGACACCAGCAGTGCGATTGATTCAGACTTTCTCGGAATGTATTCCGAATTCGGAAAGTGACTTTTCCTCGTATACATTTTTGGAAGTCTGAATCGCTCTGCAGGTCCTACGATTTTTAGGCTTCTTGATTTTTTCTGTCTCTTGTTTTTTATCAATAATAATGCAGCAATAGCTAATGCGTCGTATGCTCGTATGTTGATGCCATCGTCGAACGAAATTAATATAACTGTACTTACTGTACCCACAGAACTATATCGCTGTACCATTACTTGATCTTGAACCTGTGTAGGTAGGTAGGGGCGTTCCGATTTTATCAGTTCTGATCGTAACAATTTCTTGTAGTGTGTTGTACTTTTAACAGTTTTGTTTTTTTACACATTACAACATCCCAAAAAGTGCTCCTGATACCAGGCCTGTCTCACTTCTCACTTTAGGTATTTATCGGACGCGCGCCGCCTCGGGCGGCGCACGACATAGGATGCCACTTGCCGCTCGCTCGGCTTGCGGACTAGACGCATTGTGCGTAATTATCGTGATCTCGTATACATCGTTTCTTGTGATTTTTGCACGATAACTAAACGATCTAATCCGTATAAAAGATACTGCTGTGTCTACGGGTGTCTAAACAAAAGGAAAAGCAATGAATGGACATTAACATTCCACAAAATTCCGGAAGATATTGAAAGGTTGGTAGGTACCTACTAAGCTTTTCTATAATTTGTTGTAAGTACCTATTTAAATAAATCATCAATAAATACCTAGGTAGGTACTTACTTTTACTCTGTAACTGTAGGTGCATAATGAAAACGAGATTTTATAGGTACCTATTCGATTCCTTTTTGATTGAATAGGTACCTGTTTACAAATAAACAAACATAATACACCTACAAAACTACCTACCTACAAAACTGTAGGTAGGTAGGTACCTACAGTTTTGTTTATTTACATATGTACCTACCTAAAAGTAACTTATCCATTAAGTAGGTACCTAACCTACTTAATATAATAATTGTAAGTGTTTAGAAGTTACATTACATTCATAGAGCCATGTTGGTCGAAGTGATTAGTACCTCAACTTTCGAGACGAAGGTCGTGGGTTCGAGTCCTGGCCGTGCATTAAATTGCAAATGTGATTGCAAACCTAACATTAAAAGGGTGATTATCGGATAACGGCTCCCGGTCTAGTTGTGTGATGATGATGATTGTGTGTGTCTGATCGATGTCTAGGTAGGTATGAAGGTATAGATATTTTGAAATGCAATTGTTTACAAAACGAACGAGATAATAATGTATCTACCTACTTCACCTACCTACGTACAATACGTAGTACCTACTTACTACTATTTATTCTGTGGTAACGGTAGATTAAATTATATTTAGGCCTACTTATTTTAGAACTTAAGTAGGTAGGTACTGTTTTTGTGACAGATAAAATAAATTAATTTATTTGTGTTGTCGCAAGCGAAAATTCGACAACCCTTACGAGTCGCGTCACACCGCGCCAGACAGTGACACAGTTACGCATTAGAGCAGGATGGGAATGTTTAGGCAAATATCTCGATAGGTAATAGGCCCATAGGCGAGTTGAATTGCACTTTATAGCTTCGCCGCGAGAGTCTCTATTTAAACAAATTTACTCGCGAAGTGACCCTTCTGTACGTAGTACTAGTATTCTGTGCTGATACTGCATAAATATTCTTTTTTTTATGTAAGTAAGTATATTTATAAAAACTTACTTATAAATAACATGGTAAACACGTCTAAAAAAACTGTAAGTACTTATTTAATTATTTTTTAACTGGAGTAGGCGTACCTACCGGCCTTTTTTTATTGTTCTGCTCAAACAACAATCAAATTCCTACTTGTGATTGTATTTTAGGTACTTAGATGTATATTTTTGATCTATTCTTAACCCAGCACTCTGTCAGGGAATGAGTTAGCATTTCTTCGATCAACAAGTGCTTAGAGTAGTG